>OZ007591.1:321810802-323243302 GCA_963931845.1 Maratus michaelseni
TATGTTAATACACTATTTTGTAAAGTAACTTTTGAACAAACTTGGTGCTTAAAGTTTCAAAGATTACTGTTATATAAATCATAGGATAAATGCAACCGTATTTCTCTATAAAATGCAATTAAATGGCGAAATAAGAAATTAACTATCAGCATTTTAAAGCGATCATCCTTAGCATATAAGTTTCATATTTTAACTTTTTTCGTGTTCAGGTACAATTTTAGATGGCAAAATAGCATTCATATTCATATAAATGTGTAAATTTGCTTCAAAATTTTAAATTATTTTTATTTTGATAGACTACTTCGAAATTATTAAAACTTCCCTAATACTATATATATATCTTTTTTAAATGCAAGTATTAATTTTAACTTTCCTTTTAATATTTGAAATTTGCCCAAAACACAAAACAATAACAAATTCTAATTAGCTTAATTGAAGTGCATCTGTTTACATTGCAACAAAATATCATTTGAAATGTTGTCTTCTGAGATTTACAATTAAAAAATATTCGAAATATTAAGAAAAATCAAATAAAGAAAAATATGAAGAATTCAGCTTAATGGAAATGTTTAAAAACATTTATTCTCAATTAGAGAGGAAATACAATAAAACTTATCGATGTATGTTTTTTTGGTTCTATAATTTATTTTAATTAAAATCTTTTTTAAATCAAACGTTTAATTGGATTGTTAATTCTGTTTTTTAAGTAACATTATAATTAATGGAATGTTTTCCATTAAAATTTCATAAATACGCACTATGGTGAATAACAAAACATGCATTTGTAATTTGAATCCCTTGTAATATCACTAATTAATTGGATATTATTAAAAAATATTTAATCATTCGTAAAAGTATTATAGAATTAAATATTTTTATAAGAGGCATTGTATTAAATTAATTCTAGATGTCTGATAATTTGATAAAATCATTTAGTTTCACAAATCAAATGTAATCCTGATCCAATATATTACTATTGTTTAGTATTTTGCACTTTTTGTATTTCGTAGCAATTGTTATAATCATAGATAATTTTTTATATTCTGATACATTATAATTAAATTTTGCAGAAAAATATTGAATGTGTTAAGAAATAATTTATCTAAGCTATTATCGACAAAAATGAAGTAGAACATTTAAGTAATATTTTAACGAATTTATCACTATCCATGTATAATAGTCTTCTGACATTAAATTTTTGAATATATATAAATAATACCAAAGGATCAAGGTCCATAAGCCGCGTTTTTGGCCCATAAAATACACTAAAACTCGATTTTGTTACACTGACTTAATTATTTCACTTTTTAATATTAGACGGTTTATCCTGTACGATTTCAACAATAGTTTTTATATTTTGTCCGGAATTATATGACTAATACAAGCTCAAAGTTCGTATTATTCGTAGTTTTTGAAGAAAAAACCCTAATTTTACCTTAATTATTTATATGAGCGCAATCGTGCAACACTTTCTTCTTTACATATATTATAAAATACATCAAAATGTACACTATATGAAAAAATAAAAGTGTTGCAAAGCGGCGCTCACAGTAAAATATTAAAAAATATATTAAAATTTGTGGTAAAATTAGCAGAAATTGCGTATTTTTCATCAAAAACTGCGAATAATACGAACTTTGAGCTTGTGGAATTATATAAATCCGAACAAAATGCAAAAAATATTGTTGAAATCGTACAAGATATACCTTCTAATATTAAAAAGTGAAATAATTAAGTCAGTATAACAAAATCGAATTTTAGTCTTATTTCACGGGCCAAAAACACGGCTTGTGGACCCTGATCCTTTGTAAATTATAGAACAAAGCTTTAAAAACTAATATTCGTCAAGTGCAGTAATAATTAAAAATGTAATATTAATATAATTCCTTGAATTCAAATACATCTATTCACATATTCTTAAAATTATATTATGTAACGAGGATATCCGACGTATGCAGGAGTAACGGCGATACTCCGACTCATAAAGGTTCTTTGCACAATTTTCATATTGTATACGAACATCTAATTATCGCACCTGACTCTGTGTCGTGAACGAGCTATGGTATTCTGTTGAATTTGTAAGTGTCTGAGGTTGTTAGTGATCCGACAGAATTGGGATTTTCTTGGTATTTTACGTAATGTGATTATATAGTTTAACACGTGGTAGTATGTAACAATTATTCCTTTTTTTTCGAATAATCTATGATGATCTTCAAAATTATCTTCTAGTTGAAATATATATTTTATTTTTTTCCGTCTCAACGTAATATATACCATAAATAAAGACTTGTTTAAGTAGGATAAATTATATCAAGTTCAAAACTCAACAGGTATCAGAATTTTGAAAGCGCATTAAATGAAATATGGAGCATGATTAACATTTAATAAATATTTCCGCAGTTTTTCAAATTAGTTGAAAAAGTACAATTAATAATCTTAATGCTTTACTTAAATTTAAACATTAAAAATAAAAATTTTTATTTACACTTTAAAAAAAAGCTTTATTATTTGTCTTAAGTTCAAGATAAGTTCGTTTGAATTAATATTTATGAAGTACCATTTGTTTAATTATGTAAAACTGAATTACCATATAATAATGATGTTCAATCATATAATTAATGATAATCTTTAGAATTCACCCCTAGTTCATATAAATTACACATTTTTTCCTCTACAAATTGTAATACATTCTATAAAAGAAGACATTATCAATTATTTTACAGAGAAAGATAAATTACATGAAGTTCAAAGCTCAACAGGTATCGTAATTTCCGAAGTGCATTTGATCAAATATGGAGTACGCTTAACATTTAATAAAAATTTCTGTAGTTAATGTCTTAAAATAATAATAAGAAGAATTGAGAAGAAGAATTAATAAAATTAATATTTAATTAAATATGAGAAACATTTCAGTGTTTCAAGAAAACTTAAATCAATAATAAAAAAAAAACTTTTCATGATTAAAGTTTATAACTAAAAATATTTAAAAGTTGTTTTTAAAATTTTTTTGAAAGCTTCCATCTTTCTCTTAAGTTCAGAAAAAGTTTATTGAATCACTTGTTTTAGAAGAAACATGTTATAAGACTTATTTTGTTATGTGTATAAAAATAAATGATTATATTGACTGTTTCGTTTGAAGGTGTAGCACGGTTGGTTTTACAAAAGAGTATAGGAATGTGTACTTCAGCTATATTTTTATCCCTAGGTAGGCAAACAAATGCATTTTAATCACAAAATTCCAGCCAATATATATATATATATATATATCCATTCATAAGGGAATTGTCTTTTTATTTAGTTTATGTTAAAAAATAATCTTGGGGGTCGTTTCAAACTATAAAATTTCCAATAAAAGCACCTAGTTTTGACGTCATATTTGGATTTTTCGGAAACAATTACTATGGATACTAAACAAAAAATTATTCGGTGAAGTAATTTCTAAATTATGTCAAAGTAAAGTTTTTAACTCCTAATATGATATATTCCTTTTTATTAGTTGCAAAATAAACTTTTAACCCTTAATCGTCGCGCCCGAGACATTCACGGGCAGCATAGGTTACGCCTGTTTTATTCAGATTGTTTGATTCCCACCAGTTTTATAAAATAGTGTTACTGGCTTTATTCTCGCATTATTTTTATCTGTCTATTAAACAAGACGAACATTTCTACTTAAAAAAACTGGTGGTAATCAAGCAATCTGAATTTTAAAACAGTACCCTACACTTAAAGGGCGCGACGATTAAGGGGTTAAACATGTAGCTTTTTAACATAACTCAAAGACTATTTGGCGGAATGAGCGTAAAACTTAGATTCGCATATTTGAAGCTTCTAGAAATTGATTTTCGTTAAATTTTTATAGGTTAAAATATTTTTTTTTTCGAATAATAATTTCATAACTTATATATAAAGAAATCTCTCGTTTGACATACCAAGATAAAATTTTTCAAAAAATCCAAATATGATGCCAAAATTGGGTGTTCGTATTGCTAAATTTTGATATAATTGCGCTATGAAAGCGACACCTAAGCTCATTTTTTTTTCAACATAAATTGAATGAGGACTCAATTCTCAATCGAATGACTATTTTCTTTTAATTTTGAAATATTTGGCTATTAAAATAGATATAAATTAAAATCTCTTTCTTTTTTTTCTTTTTTTTTCGCCAACTGTGCGTGTATGTTTTTTCTTACTTTCTTATTGTCTTTTTTTTTTATAATCAAATGATTCTGGGTCTACCTTCTAGTGGTACTTTCTGTATAATTGATATCCTTTTTAAATAATTAATGATGATCTTCAAAATTCCTCTTTAGTTCAAATAAATTACATTTCTTCCTCCAAACGTAATATATTCGACAAATGAAGACATCGTCATTTATTTTACAAAGTAAGATAAATTACATCAAGTTCAGAAGTTCAACAGGTATCGGATATTCCGAAGTGCATTAGATTTCAGATAGAGTATGTTTAACATTTAATAAACACATTCGTGTTTAATGTTTTCGAATACGTTGAAGAAGCATAACTAATAAGCTTAATGTTTAATTAAATCTGAGAAACTTTTGAATATTTAAAGACCTTTAAATCAATGAAGAAACTTGTTAATAATCATAAATATTGAAGTAACTCTAATTTAAATGTTTTTGATTATATTAAATATAAACCTACTTAAATATTTATTTGAGGAGATACTATATCTTCGTAAAATACAACTTGATATTTTTGTTAAAAAGAAACAAAAAAGAAAAAAGTGATAAGAGACGAAATTTTTTTTAAAAACTTGTTTTAAATGTTCTCTAAGATTTTCTAAAAATATTTTTTTTTTAGGGTAGCTAGAATTAAAGTCGATTAGGAGAAATGTTTTAGAGTTATCCCTTTTAAAAAATCATTATTGAGCCAATATGATGCCATTATTATATCCACTGAAAATAATTCCAACGCAGTTTTAATATTGGTCAAATATTGGCTTTGTGTTGAAAATATTTACAACGAATTAATTTTTTTAATTAATTTTATAGTATTGCTTTTGTTAAATAAAGTAAATAATAAAGAAACTTTTCCATATTTAATTACAAATTCGTGTTTTATAATTTAAAGTAAAAAATATTTGTTTTATTCTTAATCAGCTTACACTCAATATTATGATAAGCTTAGAGGCCTTTATAGGCCATCCCGTCATACTACAAACATAATGTTTGAAATATGTTGAAGTTGGAACTTTGGTAGTCAATAAAAGTTAGCTACTTTAGATCTAAATAAAGTCATGACAATTAAATTAAATTGCAGTAAATCGGATTAATAAAAGTAAATTATAAAGTGTAAAAATTATTAGTGAACCTGTACGATTTTGACTGTCAGTCTTTCCGCTAGATGTCAGCACCAAAGAAGTTTGAAAGAGACTGCTTTGAATTCCAGCTGACATCAGACATTAAATAAAAAATAAAAAAAACATTCTACAAACTATAAACTATTCATAAAACTCTAATTCTTATTATGTTTAAAATATTCTGTTATTATTTTACTGTAAGATGTGTTATTAATTTTCTTTCATTTCTTTCTTAGATTTGTGAAAATATGCGAGCCTGCTTTTTTACTGCG
Organism: Maratus michaelseni; assembly: GCA_963931845.1. Lineage (NCBI taxonomy): Eukaryota > Metazoa > Arthropoda > Arachnida > Araneae > Salticidae > Maratus > Maratus michaelseni. Next base: position 321,816,398 of record OZ007591.1, read on the forward strand.
GGACAGTAATGTAAAAAGTTCATTCTGTTATGATTCTGGTGTTTATTCTGAACGTAAAAGTTCTATTCTGTTTTTGAGTATGAATTCAAAGTGTAATAATTCAAATTCAGTTCAAGTCTCATTTTACTTTATTAAAGATGTGAAAAAATATTTAAATTCTCAATTAATGATTATAAACTGACTAATTCAATTTAATTTAAGACACCATTCTTTATAAAGAAATTCTAGTGGACTGCTGGTTTTTTAAAGAAAAATCTTCTGTTTTTCAAATTGTGCTATGTATAATCTAGATGATTCTTCATAAAGTCAACGATTATTCCTCATTTATTATTTACCATGTGATTCATTATTAAATTCAACTCAATTGGTACAAGAAAATTCATCCTGGAATCGAACACCCGACTCAAATCAGAGGTACGTAGATTCTTTTGATTTATTTTATTCAGTAATAAAAACGCAAAAATATTCTTAATCTTTAATTCCGAAACTATACAGAACCAAAACTTTATGAAAAAGAAAAAAATTTACAAAATTTAGCAATTCTTGATATCGAAATAAATTTTCTTAATTAAAAATACGTGTAAAGACTTGTACAGATAAGTTTTAAATTAAAATATAGTTTTCAGGAATAGTATTGTGTATATTATTAATTATGCCATGTATATATCACCATCATCTGTGTCCGTCTGCAAGTATAATTGTACGTGCATATCTAACTAATGGATACGGCCAAAAGTGTTTACCCCACCATTCTATATCTTAAAATCAAAACATATTCCAAAAATGAAGATAGCATACGATTATGAAAATCGGTAGTAAAGCGTATTAGGAAAATAGTGCCAGAGCTTTCACTTTACTTTACCTGAAGCCTACTTTACCTATCATTTATAAACGCTCGCTGTTTTGCAAAGTAGTATTTTACACTAATATATTAAAGAGATTGTCACGTACAATAATTTAGTTTTTCTTCTGATTACATATATTCTGAATTGTATTTACTTTTAATTCCTGTTTTATGAGTTATTAGAAATGTATAACGATAGTAGTAAGAACCTCTTTTGCTTTTATCGTTCGTACATATGCTCCAAATATCGCACAATTAAAATTTTTACATCAACCGAACAAAAGAAAAAGAGCGCAGATTATCAAAAAGATCCGATTAAACAAATGATATCATACTTTTGCGCTAAACTGCATTTTCTTAAAGAAGGAATAGATTTTCAGCTAAAAGATACGCTGCACCAGAATATGCCCAGAAATGTAGTTTAATATTTAGTATTGTTTTCTTAATGTACAACTCTACGATTATCGTATGTTGAGTAGATATTTTTTACTTTTACTCTCTTTACAAGCCATAAAATCCTGGTCAGAGACTTCTGTTTCTGTTGTCTCCAAAAAAAAAAAAAAAAAAAAAAAAAGCAACAGAATTTTTTTAATTAACCGAAAAGTTCACTATGTTTTAATATATATATATTTAATCATTTTATCCACCATCCTCTATGACTATTTATTTTAATTTACGAAAGTTATGCTAAGTAAGGATAGGATATGCAACAATATATGTAATAATATATCAAAATCTCTACTTTAGTTTTACACAAACAATAAAATCAACAAAAAAGGAAAAATATACCAAAAGGCATCAGCTATAAATAAATACGAAGCTTTGGTCATTTATTGATATTTTAAACAATACTTCTAGAATATTGAAAGCTTTTTCAAGCCCCTTCATTTATTATTAATCAATCAAGCTTTATGTGTAAAAGTAAATATATATTAAAAGATAATGGCATTTTTACGTTTCCATGGTTTCGGGACGATTAAGGTTGGAATAATACACAGTCCAATATTGATTAACATTGAAAATAAAATTCTGTAAAATTATCACTCTAACTCAGACTTTTCTATTCATATCTATTTATAAGCACTTTATGCATTCAGTTAGTAATCATTTATCATTTTTCATTTGCAGAGAAGCAGTGTTAATTTTTATCGTCTGTAATTATGAATATTTTAAATAATCTAATAAATAATAAATGAAATATATTCAGAAAATTGCGAGTAGTTATATTTACATTTTTGTTAGAATACTTCTAGAAAATAATAAACAACATTCTAGTAAAGAGAGAAAACAGTAGATTTAAGTACTTTTTTAGTGGTTTACAAAATCATTATTGTACAGTTATTTTATTAAAATTACTTTAAATAACCACAAAAATAATAATATGAAAAACTGTTTTCATTGACAAATTTGAGTTTTCTCAAAAGTGTGACATTTTATGGTTAAACTTATTATGTTTGATTTATCTTTTATAATCACCTCTATAGCCAAACGGTGTATTTCAGCCAATAAAATTTGGTGGAAGGGTGTTTTTTTATTTAAAAGGCTTAATAGTGATCACATTAACTTTAAAGGACGTTGTAGCCATGATAGCATTGCTAAGAAGAATACAGAAGAAAAATCAGATTTTAATCAAAAGTAAAAAAAAAATATCCTTGTAATTTTCTTTGAACAAGCACGGTAATCATTTGTCCAACATGGTAGCTTTGCCACTTTCTCTTTAGTTACTTCACATTGTTCTAACAAACAAATACTCATTCTTCAGTAAAATTATAAAAGGATTTATGCTTGCAAATTATTTAAAAAATCATTAAAAATCCTCATTAAATTGGTCTACTGTTTCAAAACAAATAAAGTATTTTTTTTTCTTTGTATTCAATGATGTAAAAATTGAAGTTATGCGATATTTAGAAGGGAATGTATGAACGATAAAACAAAAGAAATGGCGTAAGTCGAGGCCACCAGCATTATGACATTGACTTACTGTACTATTTTTTAGGATACATTTCTAATATTAAGTGAACAGCACTTTTCTGATGACGAATGAAAAGTGTGTAATGAAAGAAGTATGGCTTTTACGCTAATAATAGACTTGTTGTCAAATCTGTATAATCTGAATATGTATTTATCAAAACAGCAAACGCTTTAAAGTTTTTTTTCAGACAAAGAATAAAAATCTTAAATTTAATAATTATTTTTGTGTGTTAATACTAAGACGCACTTTTAATCTTAATAAAATAATCTTGTGTTTGCAATCCGTGCTTCAAAATAATATATAAGAACATACATGAATATACATGATATCTATATATATAGGCATATGCGACATATATATAAATATAGATAGAAAGATAAAAATAGATTTATTTATGGATAAGTAGGTATGCATAACGTAAATGAAAGAAATTTAATTTCGTTCCTATTTTCAACATAGAAATATTAATTTTTCATGCATCAAATATTTTATAAAATATTTATTTTATTTTAAGATACCTCAGATATAAAGAGGTTTTGAATAGTTTATTTTCCAGACTGACCTTTTATCAATTCTTTTCATATAGTATGTTCTTTTCATGCTCCTTGAGAAAAATTTATTAAATTTTACTATAAAAATCTCTGATATTAAATTGTATAAGAAATAATATGAAATTTAGGATACATTAAATTAAAAAAAAGTAGCACGTACACTGTAAAAAAAATTGCAGTAAAATTACAGGCAGAGGCCAGCAGCAGAGATTCCAGTCATACCCCGTAAAAAAGAAAATCCATGCCCATCATTTTGTGACAAAGTAATATAGCATTATAATGCACAGGATATAATACACTTTAAAACTTAATAACACTTTGCTTACTGTTCCGTGGCACGTAGCACATTAGATAATCATCACAGAATCGCTATTTTGGCGGGTTCAAATTTTCGAAACACGAGTAAAATGAAGGGTTACACCTTAGCGGAGGACAATGTATGGGGTCGTACCGTATTTTTGCTAACATATGGGCTAGAACATTAAGAATATGTGGATTGCTCTTAATTTTCTAAGTATCTAAGAGATAAGGCCGCTTATTTAGTGGATCAGACAGTTTTTCATCAAATAAGGCTGTTGCCGTGAAAATTGAAGGGCAAAATTTACAGTTTTTTCTGAGAGTGTACTAAATCATTTACATTTTTTTTTCTTTAGTAATACAGAAAGCAAAGAATCGGTTGACAGCATTTTATTTTAATTTGTATATTTATTTATATCTCATATTAAAGTTATTATTTTTTTTTTTAAATCCGTATCCTTAAGAATTATACATTGTTTCTTTTTAAAAGCTAATACATAATTATAAGCAGATATATGTGGCCTGTAACTCACTTTTCAACATAAATTTATCTGCACATGGCCTTAATGTTAATATTTCTAAAATGATTAACTTATCTCCTTAAAATATATTCGTTTAACGAATTACCGTTAAATGACTCCAGCAATTATCTGCTTTTATCGCATATCATTACTTTTAACTTTCGTTTAATATTCTAATTTAACTTAAATAAGAAATTCAACGAGTAAGCTTAAGTCCTTAAGTCAATGGTATTTGCAATGATATTCAAACACTGAAATATATACTGTCTGTGTCTTTTGAATTTCTAATTAAGAACGGTAACTGTTTAGATTAATAACGTTTTAAGAAATATGAAGCAATATGTAATGCATAAATATTTTGAGGGGATATTTTGTTGAAAATAATTAATTCAAAAGTATTGAAAAGTAAATAAAATAAAATAAAATAAAATAAAAATAAAGTAAGTTTCAGCTATCAAAAAGTCACTTTCTTGGGTAATTTATTAATTTTTAACGTATGTTGAAAAAAAAAGTGTTATAAAAAATTTCGGAGCTTAATGTATATATGCTTGTGGAATATTTGATAATAATTTCATATATTTGAACTTTAACTTTTTTTACTTTATGTTTAAGCAGATAAGTGGCGTAAAATGCTTATTTATATTGATAATGTTTGCTACTAAAGTTTTTTTAATCCTCAAAAAATTATCATACAATATGGATAGGATATAAAAGTAGAAAATGTTCAATAAATTTAAATATGTTTTAGTCTAAATACGATATTATTTTCAAATGTTTAGCACGAGTTTTTCGCAAAATGTTTCTTGTTTAAATCTGTTTGACTTCGGTTTTAAAAATCAGACTTACAGAGAAAATTTCTTTGTTCTTTTTTCCCCTTTTTTATCTCTTTTAATTTAATATTTCACCGGGGAAGGGGAAATGAACAAGTGAATTCTGAAAAACTTTTTTACAGCGACGTAGTTTGTCTTTCGATTTCGTGTAACGATGTTTAATGATGGTTATAAAATAAGAAAAAGTTATTTCCAGATTACTCTTTTCTTTCTATTACAGTTTTCTTCAAATCAATTCATTTGATTGCTACGTGAACTTTTTCCTTAAGAATTTAGTGAATTGATTTTGAAAGGACGCCGGTCGCGAAGTAATTTTTAACAGATAATGACAAAATATTGTATGTATTTATAATTAAACTCGGTAACGATATCATGAATATGTATATATATATATATATATATATATATATAGATAGATAAAACCAAAAAACATTATAAGACAACACATATTTCATAATACACAAATAGGAAAATGAAAATAAAAGAAAGCATCAGAAACTTTTTCAATTAATCGAAAAACCCAATATTTTTGACATATATAAATTTTTTTAATCATTTTATCCACCAACATTTATGACTATTTATTTTAATTCATGAAAGTTTTACAAAGTAAGGATATGATATGCAACGATATATGTAATAATATACCAATAATCTCTACTTTAGTTTTACACAAACAAGAAAATCAGCGAAAAAAGAAAAATATAGCAAAAGACATCAGTTATAAATAAATACGAAACTTAGGGTATTTATAGATATTTTAAGCAATACTTCTGGAATATTGAAAGCTTTTTCAATCTCCTGCATTTATTATTAATCAATCAAGCTTTATGTCTAAAAGTAAATATATATTAAAGGATAATGGCACTTTTGGGTTTCCATGGTTTCGGGGACTTAAAGGATGGAGTAAGACACAGTCAAATATTGATTACCATTGAAAAAAAAATTGAAATTATCATTCGAACTCAGACTTTTCAAATTATTTCTATTTATAAGCGTTTTATTCATTCAGTTAGGAATAAGTAATCATTATTTTTTTTAAAGAGAAACAGTGCTAATTTTAATCGTCTGTTAATATGAATACTATTTTAAATAATTTAATAAATAATAAATAAAATATATTCAGAAAATTGCAAGTAGTTATATTTAAATTTTGTGAGAAAATTTCTAGAAGGTATAAACAACATTCTAGTAAAAAGAGAAAACAGTAACCTTAAGTAACCTTTTTGTAATCACCTCTATAACCAAATAATGTATTTGATCAAATATAATTTGTTGGAAGGATGTATTTTATTTATAAAGCTTAATGGTGATCACATTAACTTTAAAGGACATTGTAGCCATGATAGCAATGCTAGGGAGGGTACAGAAGAATTATCGAAGTTTAAGCAAAATAAAAAAGTCTTTTTAATTTTGTCTGAACAAGCACGGATTATCATTTATCCAATATGGTAGCTTTGCCACTTTCTTCTGAGTTACTTCACACTGTTCTAGCAAACAAATGCTCATTATTCAGATAAATTTTAAAGGGATTTATGCTTGAAAATTATTTAAAAAACCCTATTAAATTGGCCTATTGTTTTAAAACAAATATTTTTTTTTTCTTTCTATTCAATAATGCAAAAATTGAAATTATGCGATATTTAGAAGGGAATGTATGAATGATAAAACAAAAGTCCACCATCGTTATGAAACTGACGTACTGTACTATTTTATTAGAATACATATCTAATATTAACTGGACAATACTTTTCTAATGATGAAGGAAAAATCTGTAAAAAAAGAAGTATGACTTTGTCTCTAATAATAGACTTTTTGTCAAACCTGCATAAACCTGATTTAACAAAATCAAACGTTGTCAAATTTTTTCCGAAAAAAGTATAAAAATCTTAAATTAAATAATTATTTTTGTGTGTTAATAATAAGACGCACTTTTAATCTTAATAAAAGAATATTGTGTTTGTAATACGTGCTTCAAAATAATATATAAGAACATATATGAATATACATGATATAGATATATAGATAGATAGAGAGAGAGATACGCGACAGACACACACATATATATAGATAGATACAGATAGAGATATTTAGGAAAATGTAAAAAGTGAGTAAATTAAATTTAATTTCGTTCTTATGTTCAAAACAAACAATAAACAATTTTCATACTTTAAATATTTTATAATTCATTTTTAATATTCTAAAAAACCTTATATCTAGCGGAATGTAAAGAGATTTTTTGAATAGTTTATTATTCAGGATTGCAGATTAAATTTTTATCAAATCTTTCCATAATGTACGTCTTTTTTTATATTTTTTAATAAAATGTCTTTAAGTTTTATTATAAAAAGATCTGAAATGAAATTGTATAATAAAGAATATAACATTTATGATATATTAAATTTAAACTAATATAGCACAAAAAAAAAAAAAACACTTAAATTCCCCCCCCCCCCTCCTTTAAAAATACAAAAAGCAAAGAATCTGATGAGAACATTTCATTTTTATTTGACTAATTACTAAAATCTCACATTAAACTTTATATTTTAAAACAAAATTTGACCTTTTAAAGCATTATACATTCTTCCTTTTTTAAAACTAGTACTTAAATTATAAGCAGGTATAAGTAGCATGTATCTCACTTTACAATTCTAATTTATCCGCATATGGCTTTAATGTTAATACTTGTAAAATGATTCACTTATCTCTTTAGAATATATTCGTTTAACGTATTACCGTTAAATATTTCCAGCAATTGTCTGCTTTTATCGCATATCATAACAATTAACTTTCGTTTAACATTGTAATTTAACTTAAATAAGAAATTCAATGACTAAATGTAAGTGCTTAAGTCAATGATATTTGCAATGATATTCAAACAATGAAAGTTAAGTTATACCGTCTGCGTCTTTTGAATTTCTAATTAAGAATGGTAACTATTTATTTGCGATTAATAACGTTTTAAGAAATATGAAATAATAGGTATTGCATAAATATCTTGTGAGGAATTTTTGTTAAAAATTATTAATTAAAAAAAAACCCAGTAAGTTTTAGCTATGAAAAAGTCACTTGATTGGGTAATTTATTATTTTTTAACGACTGTTACTTATCGTTGAAAAAATGTATTATAAAAAATTTCTGAGCTTAATGTATATGTATTATAAAATTGTATACCTTGTGAAATACTTGATAATAATTTCATACGTTTGAACTTTAACTTTTCTTACTTTATGTTTAAGATAACTGTGGGAAAATGCGGATTTATATTGATAATGTTTGCTACTGCAATTTTTTAACCATCGAAAAATTATCATAGAAAATGAATAAGATATCAAAGTAGAAAATATTTTATAAATTTAAATATGTTTTAGTCTAATTGCAATATTATTTTCAAATGATTAGCACGAGTTACGAAAAATGCTTTTTGTTTTAATCGGTTTGACTTAGGTTTAAAAAATCAGACTCACATAGAAAACATCTTTGTTCCTTTGTCTTTCAGTTTTATCGCTTTTAATTTAATATTTCACCAGGGAAGGGGAAATGAACAAGTGAATTCGGAAAAACTTTTTTACAGCGACCTAGTTTGTCTTTCGATTTCGTGTAACGATGTTTAATGATAGCTATAAAATAAGAAAAAGGCATTTCCAGATTAAACTTTTATTTCTATTACAGATTTCTTCAAATCAACTCATTTGATTGCTACGTGAAGTATTTCCTTAAGATTTTAGAGAATTGATTTTGAAAGGACACCGGTCGCGAAGTAATTTTTAACAGATAATGACAAAATAATGTATATATTTATAATTAAACTTGGTAACGATAGCATGAATCTCTTTCTCATTCTCTCACTCTCTCACTCTCTCTCTATATATATATGTATTTAATGAAAATTATCATTTTAAATGAATTTAATTAATAAGTTTAATGAAAAATATCCAAAATATTATTAATAATAATAAGTACTTAATCAAAACTGTTTTCAGAGGTCGTCCTAAACATTGAGTGGTCGATTTACCGTTCTAAACATGTGCGTATTGTTTTCCTAATAGACACATGCTTAGTTTAGAACGACAAATCAACGACTTAAAACAACAACTTAATCACTCGTTAACAAAACATTAATAGAAAGTTTTTGTTTTAGACAGTTGTTATAAAAGCTTTTTTATGAATCAGTTACACAAATGTTTCTAAACTTTTTAAAATAACAACTTAAAGTGATTCTCAAATGCTTTAAAAAATGTCTTTGAAAAACGTGAAGTTATTTCTCAAAGTTATTTTATAATATTCTCGCTAAGAGCTTAAAATATAAAAAATAAATAAATAGTGTATTATTTTTTAAGCACTTGCTAGTGGTTTTTACTTCGTTATATCGTTTCGACTAATTTACTGGTAGGAGACGGTAGATGTTCTGCTAGGAGGATCTTAAAACCAGACGTTCGCACCCTACGAGCAGAAACGCGAGAATGACGTGTGTAGGTTGGGAAAGCGGGTTTGTTATCTGTAATCTTCAGCAGTCAATCAGAGACGAGTACGTGATTAGCTGCCAGGCATATGCTATTAGAACGTCGTTGGTGCTGGAATGATGTCATCGTGTTGCAATACCATATACCGACATGTTGGCACCAGTGTGATTGACAGGTGGGGAAGGGAGATAATTAACTTCCCCCTGGAGTGATTTACCAATCACAAGACGAGTAGGATATGATAGAGAGCGCAGCTGCTTCCTCTGGTATAACTGGTTTTATGTCATTCTACCTGTGGTTCCTGGCTGTGTAAGACGTGTATCAAGACCGCTCCGTGTTTTTCGTAAGCATAGGTTTAATTTCTATGTGTTTCTTTATTCTGTTTTGTGAGTATAAGTTTTTTTAATTACTGTTAAAGACAAGATTTAAAAAACAAAACTTTTATTTTGTTTCATCTGCTTTATTTATAATCTTCCCATTTCAGTACATTAGATTTTGTTTTTCTTTTGCTTTTTAATTACAGAGGTATCAGGTATACCAACAACCGCTTTTCTTTTTTCATTAACATGGGTATGCAATAACAAATATTTATTTTCAATAAGACTTTCAGGTATATGCATGTTTTGCAATGCCTGTAAAAATTCCTTCTGTGCTGTAATAGGGACTTTCTTGTTCACAGAAAAAATGAGATGAAATAATTCAGCTAAATTTGAATCGGGGATGCTTTTTCCTTCGTAAGACACCACTAAATTCTTATCCTAGTCGAATTTTTGTGGATTTTTCATGAACAAGTCTAGTAACGCTTGGGCAGGTCTCTTCATGTAAGAAAGTACTGAAGATAAAATAAGTGATACATCTTCTTGAATCTTGGGTTCTTGCTGAGTCTCTGTTTCTGGAAAAACAGTTTTCTCAAGCTCTTCTTTATCTTTTTTGGCTTAGAAAGGCTTGTTAAACTCTTGTAAGTCCATTTTTCTTTTTAAAAGTTCATAATACTGTTGTACTTTCTCATGATTGGGTGAGGTGCTGTTTAAAATTTTAGACATTGCCATATCAAAGTGGTTAATCTGCGACTTTCTAGTAACATGTTTGGACAGTTTTTTTTTCTGGTACGCATATTTCTTAGCGTACTCCATGAATCAGCGATGTTAAAAATGTTAGTACAGCTGGGATTAATTAATTTACAAATTCACCTTTGTGTATAATTATTTTTTTCTGTTGAGAAAGCGATTCCTTTATAATACGTATTTTTCAAAGAGTCGTCTTATATTGGTGTAAAGACGTTTCTGGTGCGAAGACAATGAAATGTTTCCTATTAAAACGATCAAGCAGCATTCACGGATAGTTTTCACAGAGTGCGATGATAATTTTTTTAACAATTGCTTACATAACAGTTTAGGGCAGCTTTTAATTAGAATTTCTTACGTAACGGTTGCTATAATCATGGACTTGTTGTTTCGACAACGTCATGATTTAAACTAAACTTTTAAAAACATTTCACACTTATTTATGCAATGGGATGATCAACGATTGCAATCGCATTCCTTCGTCTGTGTCGTGTCAGCTATCAGAGATAAGCCTGCTCTCACACGTCATTTTCTGTCATTCTCTCATGTTAACTTGCTTGGTTAGAACATTCTTCTTTTAGCTCTCGTCTACCAACTAATTCTCGACTATCTTTCGGAAACCTCTGGTGGAACCCTCTTACGGCTAACATCTTAGCAACCTTTCGTTTAAAATTATCTACTCGTCAACCAACAACCTACCACGCTCCTCTTTTTGTAAGTATGTGTTTATTGGTAATGTTCTATTAAAATTTGATGTGTGCATATCACTTTTTCTTTCTTACGTGTTGCTACTGTATAAGTCATTTTTAAAGTTTTTTGTAATATTGTTTTAAAAGTCTTACTTTATAATGATATTTGAATTAAGATGATGCTATTTATTTCAAAACAAAATCACATTAATAGGATTTATAACCTATATGCGAAATAGTTATATTATTATAGTTCAAGTATAAACATTGTTTATTTAACTTACTAATATTATTAAAAAACTTAATTTTTTATGAAACTCAAAGAAAATGTTTCACCATTAATATAAGTCATGTATGTGTTTGAACATTTTATCTTGTCTTGCTAACTTGTTCTGTTCACTTGTCTTTCTCGCTTTGGGTTGTCAAACTTTGTATAAACTTGTCTGCACCTGTTTAACCTTGTATAGATTTGACGAACCTTATCTCAATGTAGACTTAGTTTATATTTTTTTTTTAAGTTTGGGGATTGTTCTTTTAAAATGCTAGTTTAAATTCTTTCCTTAAAAGAAAATTTGTGTTATTTTCAGTTAAATCATTTCGAACATTCTTATTTTACTACTATGTTTATATAGGTGTAGTGCTATCAGGTTCAAACATGAGTATAACAAAAGTGTAATTAATTAATCACTTAAAGTAATATTTGGAAAGTTTAATATATTAAACTTTTCAATAAATTGTTGAAAACATTAGTATGTTTTAAAAAAATAATAATTAAAAAAACTTGATGCGTATTTTTAAGTAAAAATTATGATTCTAGTAAAAAAATGAATTCTATAAATAAACACACACGCATGTTTTGAAATTAAAAAAAAAACACATAAAAGTGAAAACAATATATTTTTATTAACGTGTTTTAAACAGTACACTTTGATTATTTTCCACATAAATATAAAACAAAAACTTTTCACTGACACAATCCACTTCGTTTAAAAACGTAGAAAATGTATAATCGAAATCAATAAGCATTAACAAAGATTCACCGAATTGATTAAATTTTTCCCTATCATTAAATGCGAAACAAGAATCAAACAAAAATCAAACAAAAAATCTTGTTCTTAGTTTTCAATCGACGATTTGTCAGTTTTAAAATCCGTTGCTTTAGGTGATTCAGTTTGTTCTGCTACGTCATTTTGTAGGGTTCGTAATCGTATAAACAACACATGTATATCATACATCAGTTGCCTGCGCTGTTTATCTTTATATTGTACAGAACATAAATGAAGGTATTCTATGTATTAGTAGATTAAATCCGTGAAAAACAACATTATCACATTTTTTACATTTATATTGTCTTAAAAAACAGGTTAGTTATTCCTTGTTTAGGTGTGCTATGATCCTTAAGATGATTCGTCAAGTCATTCTTTTCCAAAAACTTTTCACCACAATGGTTGCACTTATGGTTCTTCGAATGAATTTTTTTATGTTTAGTAAACTGTGACTTTGCTGAAAACGTATTCGAACATTGACCGCAATTAAAAAGTGTTGATGTTTGCTTATGATTCAACTTCTAATGAATTTTTAACAGGTAATTTATTAAATAGTGATTACCACAATCATCACATTTATTGGTTTTTAATTATAGGGTTCATGCACAACCTAAGGTTTTGTTAACATATTTTTTCTAGAATAGGTCTTTCCACACTTGTGACATTTGAACTTAGTAGATGTCTCACAATGTGTTAACATATGTTGCAGTAAAGTACTCCTTGAATTAAAAGAATTTGCACAAACATCAGACTTAAAGGGTTTTTGCGGTAAATGTAAGCTCATATGCTTTAAAAACAAACAGGTATCGGTAAATTTTTTTTTTACATGTTACACATGTATAAGGTAGTTTTGCTTGAACTGATGAACAGGTTGTCATTTCATTATTCGAAACACAATCTTCTTTTAACTCTGATGAAACAGTTTTACTAGCATTCTCTTTCTCACAATGATTTAACATATGTTACAGTAAGGCAATTCTCGCTTTGAATGAATTTGTACAAACATCAAATTTAAGGGTTTTTTTCGGTAAATGTAAGTTCAGATGTTTTAAAAACATAGATATCCATTTAAAAACTTTTTCACATGTTCCACATGTATAAGGTAATTTTGCTTGAACTGGTGAAGAGGGTGTCATTTCATTATTCGAAACATAATCTTCTTTCAACTGCGATGAAATTGTTTTATTAGCACCGCCTTTTAACACAGAAGTTTCTTGTAATGCATCCATGTTAACTTTAACTTAAAAATTATTATTTATTAACTTATGCAAATAACACCAGCCAACGTCTTTACACCACGATGACTGCAAACAATCTGACGAATTTGTCTTGCATCATCCAAAGCTATAAAATTATAGAGGGAGCTCGTTTACGAAAAATCATGTTATGAAATGCTTAGCCAATCAGAGATACGCACGTAAGCCTCTTGGCGACTTTTTAGCGCTAGTTTATGAAGTATTTGGTGATATTTAAGTCATTTGACGATATTTTAATGATACTATGTTTAAAAGCACTTTAAAATACATCTAATTCATTTCACGTTTAGTTGTTGACTCGGTTAGACGTACGAGTAGAGATTTTCGTCTTTTGTAAGTAAATAAATTTATTTCTTACAAAGTTATTTTTTATAACTTACATAATATGTTCAAGTATAATAAATAATAAGTTTTTAAACTTTGTAAAATAATTTTAAATATTTTTATTAACTTGCATTTTGTAAAATACATGAATAGTGCTTCAGATTTAAAAATGACTCATTACATAAAAGTAAAAAACAGATAACTGGAAAAGATAATATATAAAATGAAGCGAAATCAGAACCTATCTCGGTCAGCATAATGGTTAATGTATCAACCATTCAATAAAAAGTTCAACCTGGAGTTCGAGGATTCGAAACTCATGTATGGTAAAAATCTGCAAGTGAAAGCTTTAAAAAATGTGTAACATAGTCTTTGCAATGATACACTTGGGCTTTCTTTACATATGTTCCATCGGGTTCGATAACAACATAAGCGTACACGCAAGGGAAGTGGTAAGTTGTTTTCTCTATATAGGATGATGAGACAAAGGGTGCAAACGTAGCGATGTGTCAGCAGACTTTCAAAATTTGCATAGATTGTATACGCATCGGGGTGTTTCAGATGCATGCCACACAATTTTTATATTTCTTTATTTTCTTTTTAAAGTTCTGTTACGCTTGAAAATTCACCTGCTCGCACTTTCTACCTTATTTTTTATATCGTACTTATTAAGTTTTAAAATTCAATTTATTAGTATCTGCCCATTACAAAATTCATTTATTTAATATTATTTTCTTCTAAAGTTGGAAATAAATTCACTAGTTTAATCTTTCCACCTATAGCGTTGTACGTAAGCGAAATAAGGGGCAATGCGTATGGTAACGGTTACAATTAGAAAAATATTTCATCATATATATGGCGTTAGTGATGTCTATGTTACCCCAGTCCCGACAAGTTCACATACTAGAACTAGGCGAAATTTATAAACTCATATATAACTTATGTGAATGGTGAAACATTTTCAATCACTTTCATAAAAAATTAAGTTATTTTACAAAATATTGCTAGTCAGATAAACCAATGAAACACTTTTTTAAAAAAGTCATTTTAATTAAATAAAATATTTCACATCAACAAAAGGCGACATTGTTTTTTCCGTAAATTATCAAAAACTTTGTATTAATGTTTTGTTAATGCGTGATTAAATTATTCTAATCATGTGTCTATTAGAAAAAAACAGTAGGCATATATTTAGAATAATTCAACAAATCAATCACTCAAAACAACGATTCAATCACTCAAAACAATAAACCAACCACTTCAAACTTTGAAAATTAAAAAAAATTCAAATTTCAGACCTTAAATTTTTAAATTAAATCTTTTAAAAACTTTATTCCAAATTTCATAACATTAGTTGTTATCGATTGCATCACTTTGTTTGCATCTCTGTCTCACGAAGATTGTTCTAGAAAAAAAAACATGATATCATCACGTAAGTCTTCGTGTCACATTCTATAAGCTTCCAGAAGTTTCCAGAGGAATGGTATTGCATCATAAAACTGCTAGAACGTTCCAGAAGAACGGTATTCCATCATAATAGCAGCAGTGTCGTCCTGCGCTACCCCCAAGCACATGTTATATCCCCTCTCTACACCTCTGAATCTGGTATGTCAACGTCTGGATGTAAACGAAGAAGGTCGTGTCTGCGCTATGCTCCGCTCGTATGTTCTCACTTTGTTTGCGATTGCATTATGCCTCTCTCCTTCTCGAAGATTGTTTTAGAAGAATAAACATCACGTCACCACATACGTCACGTGCACAACTTGGTGGTTGCATCATCGTGAACCTTCCAGAAAATACGGTATTGCGCCGTACTCGCATCGTCATCCTGTGCGACCTCCAGCATGTCCTCAGAGACAAGCTCTCGACCAATCCGAATGCCAATCGCAGCGGCCTCTACCCCAACGTCTTATCCCTTGCATACACCCACTTTTTTGACTCAGTCAACACCTGGACGCCAACGGAGTAAGTCGTCTCACACGCTACGGTCCGCACGTAAGTACCTCTTTCTTCTACGATCTTACCGCTTTCATCTTCATTAACTTTCTAATGACACTTCTTATCTGTCATCTCATCTGTCACTCACCCATCACCCACCTCCCATCCATCAGCACCTGTTACGCCCCTTTTATCCACGCCTACCTCCCTCTTTCCCCCACATTACACCTGATGATGCAGAACTGTTATTTTTCTTTTACTATTGTAAAATATGGAATTCTTTAAAATCCATATTACAAGCATTACTTCATTTTTCTAAATATAAGTTTCAGAAAATATTCTAGAAAATAAAATTTTTATGTGTATTTAACTTCTCATATTACCATTTTACTGTTCTAATTTTGTGCGATTTTACTCAGAGGGTAGTTGGTGGTACATTATATTTGACTGTGTTGGATTATATTTGTCTGTACATTGTAAAAAAAATGTAAATGTTTTTATCTACAAAAGTACAATATAACCCTGAACAAAAATGTAGAATATAGTCTTCCGAACTATACATGATTTCGAAAAGCGTTCGTACCTTTAAAAGCCTCAGAAATCATAATATTTTGGATATGCAAAGAAGCATTTCTAAAAATAAAGTGTTTTTTGCAGCCACTGATTTTCGCAAACGTTTGCGAGTAGACTTTATAGTGACGTAATCAGTTTTCTCAAACTGGAATATCGGTTTATAGCATGCTATCAATTCTCGGTTAAATATTTTCAGCTGTACAGTTTAATTTGTACATGCAAGAGCAAGAAAATAATATTAATTTTAATGTTAATGAGAATGCTATTATTTTATCATGTTTGTATTTAAAACATATTTTTTGAACATGAAAATGTTTACCTGAGAATTAATAACATCCAAATACCTATATTAACTTATATTATTAATTAAAATCTACGTCTACTGATGTTAAATAATGAGCTAGCCTTCATAAATTTCTCCATTAATTTATCTAATAAAATCACGCAATAGTTTCTTTTTAGATTTTAAATTAAACAGTGGAAGGTGAATCAATGCCAAGAAATAATTTAGGTTTAAAAGCTTTTGATTAAGAAAATGCCATAATTTAATTTATTGTGTGAAGTACTTATTTCAAGTGTGTACAAGAAAATAAAAGTGAAGTTCAGTAAATGATCATCGCAATATAGTGATATATTAATATCTATTATTCTGACAAGAAAAACTTATCGCTTCCATTTACAAAACAATGATGTTGAACATAAAAAAGCTGCAATACAAAAGAACACTTTTTAGATTCGTGGGAAAAAAAATAAAATAAAAATGCCATCAATCTTTTCTACAGTAATGAATTGAACGAGTTTTCTTTCTTATTGTAGATGTGAATAGATGGATTTGTTTGAATCTACAAGCAACAAAAGACGTGAGAAATTTACTGTTCTTTTATCGTAAATAGAATACATTGACCTGAAATGCTAAAAGTTTTCTTAGACCAATGGTCTTTACTAGAAATATATTTAATTTTTCACTTTCTAAATATAGTATTAGTGCTTGAGTGGTCGCTTCACTCAAAATTACCCTATTGCAAATCACATGTTAATGTACACTGTAAAAAAAGACAACTCTTTTTTAATTTAAGGAGACCGTGGACCTTTATTTGATCAAAAATCGCCCCAAAAATCTAAATATATTTTTATGTGTATTATTATTCTTCAGTTTGTACTGAACCATTTGAGAAAAACTTCATGCAGTTTCGATAATTTTTCGCATAGTTACAAGCGTTTGAATTATGTACACAATGAATTTTTAGGTGCTTTAGTAAACTTTATACATGTTTTTGTTTTTCAATACAGATTTTACACGTTCTTTAAATTTTTGAAATGCTCCATGCGTCTTAATTTTGGTTCAAAATTCATGAAATTGATAAGGACGAATCCTGATACAGTTTACAAAGAAACTGTGTATGCACTTTATAATTAGACTCCGTTAAGATAATTAAATTTGATTTAAAACTTATCAAAATGCTTAATTTTGATGAAAATCGGAATGGAATTAAGAAAAAATCTCTCAAAAATTAACTATTCGGGGGATTAAAAAACTGATACACAGATTTGTTTGTAATATAGTTTTAAGTGATCCAAATGCTAAATCGGGGAAATATCTTAAAAATTAAGACGCAAGGAGCATTTTAAAATTTGGTTTATAAATTTAATTTTTTTTTTAAATCTTAAAATTATATTAAGATTAGGAAATTTCCTTAAGGTATTCTATATACTTATGGTGAAATATATGGACAAATATATATATGGACAAAAGATATATGGACAAAATTTCATATATCTATGATGAAAAATAAAATAATTCAATTTTAACGTCCACCGTCCCCTTAAGAAAATACAATATAACCACGAACGAAAATATACATTAACATCTTCTGAATAGCCTTGATTGCAAAAAGCGTTCTCTATCTTTAAAAGCCTCAAAAATCATAATATTTTCCAGGTGTAAAGAAGCATTTCTAAAAAAAAATTCTTTTGCTGCCACTGATTTTTGAAAACATTTCCGAGTAAGTTTTATAGCGTCGTAATCAGTTTTCTCAAACTGAAATATCGGTTTAAAGGATGTTATATTTTCCCGATTAAAAATTTTCAGCTTTATATTTCAACTTATATATTCAATTTATTCATCTATAAAAACTACACTGGAATGTTTCCAAAAATCAATGGCACCAAAAAAAAAAAAAAAAAAGATTATTTAAATCTGGATAATACATTGGTTTTAGTAGATTTTGTATTTCATTGATAAACTCGGAACATAGGTTTTAGGATGCTATAAACTCTCATTTAAACATTTTCATCTGCGTATTTAATTTTATACATGCAAGAGTAATAAAATATTATTAATTTTAATATTAATGATAATGCTGTTAGTTTATCATGTTTGTATTTAAAACATTTTTTGAACATGAAAATGCTTACCTGAAAATTAATGGCATCCAAAAAGTCTGTATTAACTTATATTATTAATTAAACCCTACGTCTTTTCATGTTAAATTATGAGCTGTCCTTCATAAATTTCTGCATTACTTTATCTAATAAAATCACGCAATAGCTTTAAAAAAAATTAAACAGCAGAAGCTGTATAAATGTCAAGAAATAATTTAAGTTAAATAGCTTTTGATTAAGTAAATGCCATAATTTAATTTATTGTGTGAAGTACTTGTTTCAAGTGGGTACAAGAAAAAGAAAGTGATCATCCCAATATAGTGATATATTAATATCTATTATTCTGACAAGAAAAACTTATCGCTTCCATTTACAAAACAATGATGTTGAACATAAAAAAAGGTACAATACAAAAGAACCCTTTTTAGATTCGTGGGAAAAAAAGAAAATAAAAATGCTATCAATCTTTTCTACAGTAATGAATTGAACGAGTTTTCTTTCTTATTGCAGAGGTGAAAAGATAGATTTGTTTGAATCTACATGCAACAAAAGACGTGAGAAATTTACTGTTCTTTTATCGTAAATAGAATACATTGTCCTGAAATGCTAAAAGTTCCCTTAGACCAATGTCTCTACTAGAAATATATTTAATTTGTGAATTTCTAAATGTAGTATTAGTGCTTAAAATGCCACTTCACTGAAATTACCCTATCGCAAGTCACATGTTAATGTACACTATAAAAAAAGACAACTGTTTCTTATTTACGTAAATGTAATATAACCACAAACGAAAATATACAATCTTCCGAATTCTCCATGATTCCGAAAAGCGTTCTTTATCTTTAAAAGCCTCAGAAATCATAATATTTTAGAGATGTAAAGAATCATTTCTAAAAAAATAAAGTTTCTTTTGCTGCCACGGATTTTCGAAAACGTTTTCGAGTAGATTTTATAGAGTCGTAATCAGTTTTCTCAAACTGGAATATCGGTTTATAGGATATGGTTATATGATATCTTTTCTCGATTAAGTATTTTCAGCTGCATAGTTCAATTTATATATTCAATTTATTCAACTATAAAAACTACACTGAAACGTTTCCAAATATCAATGGCACCAAAAGAAACTTAAAAAGAATGATTATTTAAATCTGGATAATACAATGGTTTCAATAGATTTTGTATTGCATTGATAAACTCGGAATATAGGTTTTAGGATGCTATAAACTCCCATTTAAACATTTTCAGCTGCGTATTTGATTTTATACATGCAAGAGTAATAAAATATTATTAATTTTAATATTAATGATAATGCTGTTAGTTTATCATGTTTGTATTTAAAACATATTTTTTGAACATGAAATGCTTACCTGAAAATTAACCCTTCTTTGCATGAGTTTTTCTTTTACAATTGTGTTTTTGTATACATATATTAAATATTACACACCAGAAATTTTAAGATAGATTTTTAACATTGTTCAGCAACATAGTTCACCGGAAATTTACTGGATTAATATTTCTATATAGTGGTGGCGAAGAAGTTGATTTATTTATTAAAAGTTAAATAAAAAGTGATGGAAATTTCCATTACTATGCAATTAAGGGTTAATGCCATCCAAAAAGTCTGTATTAACTTATATTATTAATTAAACCCTACGTCTTTTCATGTTAAATTATGAGCTGTCCTTCATAAATTTCTGCATTACTTTATCTAATAAAATCCCGCAATAGCTTTAAAAAAAAAATTAAACAGCAGAAGCTGTATGAATGTCAAGAAATAATTTAAGTTAAATAGCTTTTGATTAAGAAAATGCCATAATTTAATTTATTGTGTGAAGTACTTGTTTCAAGTGGGTACAAGAAAAATAAAGTGATCATCACAGTATAGTGATATATTAATATCTATTATTCTGACAAGAAAAACTTATCGCTTCCATTTACAAAACAATGATGTTGAACATAAAAAAGTTACAATACAAAAGAACCCTTTTTAGATTCGTGGGAAAAAAAGGAAAATAAAAA
Organism: Maratus michaelseni; assembly: GCA_963931845.1. Classification (NCBI taxonomy): domain Eukaryota; kingdom Metazoa; phylum Arthropoda; class Arachnida; order Araneae; family Salticidae; genus Maratus; species Maratus michaelseni. The sequence continues at coordinate 321,837,167 of OZ007591.1, forward strand.
TGCTATCAATCTTTTCTACAGTAATGAATTGAACGAGTTTTCTTTCTTATTGTAGAGGTGAAAAGATAGATTTGTTTGAATCTACAAGCAACAAAAGACGTGAGAAATTTACTATTCTTTTATCGTAAATAGAATACATTGTCCTGAAATGCTAAAAGTTTCTTTAGACCAATTCTCTACTAGAAATATATTTAAATTTTGAATTTCTAAATATAGTATTAGTGCTTAACAGGCCGTTTCACTGAAATTACCCTATCGCAAATAACATGTTAATGTACATTGTTAAAAAAGAGAAATGTTTCTTAACCATCTAAGCGTGTGGAACGTAATATTCCGTTCACTAAGCTCAAGGTTTCACTGCAATATATGCAATGTTTAAGATAATATAATTCTATATATTTAATGAATTTTCAAAACATTGAAGAATGATCAATACTCTCAAGGGTTACATTCATATTTGTAATTAAGTTTTATTTATAATGCTGAAAGAATAATATTTTTTTAGCATTTAAAACAAAATTCAGAGAAAACAACATTACAATTTTACCCTTTTTCAAAACGCTCAGAGGGTTAATTTATGAAAATATAATATAACCACGAACGAAATTATATTGGGTTGTTCGGAAATTTTCCTTTACTTTGGGAAAACCAATTCGTATCGAAAAATTCTACCCGTCAATTATTAAACATTCGGTATCAGAATTAATATCTAATCATTAAATGATAGAATTTTCCGGAACGAACCAACTTTACTGAGCGGAAAGAACTTTCTGAACAACCCAATACAATAACATCTTCCGAGTTATCCATGATACTGAAAAGCGTTCTTTGTATTTAGAAACCTCAAAAACAAATATATTTCCGTGATTTAAAGAAGGATTTATAAAAACAAAGGTTTTTTCCTGCGACTGATTCTTGGAAACGGTTCTGAGTAGCATTTATAGGGTAGGGGAGATTAGGGAGGGATGGGACAATTTTAAGACAAATGTTATTTACAATGTATTTTTCGCTAGTATAAAATCTAAATTTTCAGAATAACATCTTGAAACATTTTAACATACTTAAAAATATAAATTCGATGATAATAATTAAAATTTTAGGTGAATAAATCAATTAAATTAACAAGAAACATGTTCCATCCCTCCTTCACGTGAAGGAGGGATGAAACATGTTTTTAAAATGAAAATTCATATTTAAGTTTCAAAAATGTGGTGAAAAAATGACAAAAACAGTGTGGCATTTGTATTCCTAAGGTTTATTGTAAATCACAACATTTATTTTATCTTATATTATGCTTTGTAAAATCCAAATCAATTTAAAATTATGATTATGCTCGACTAGTGCCACCAATTATTTTTGGTGGATGTAGCTTTGCAATTATGTCTTTTTCATCAATGATGGAATAGTCAGAACGTACTTTTACATATTTTTTTTAGGTATATTTCCTAAGAAATACTAACTTTTACATTCTCCCCAATCTGAGAATTTCTGAAATTTTTTGCAGATCTACTCCCATCCTGACTCCTAAAACCCAAAACCACCCAAGTTCAAAACTTTATCTATCTATCTATATCACTTTTTATGGACACGATAACGTCCATAATTTTGCACAAATTTCTTCCAAAGTGATACATAAAATCAAGGGGCACAGAATCTCGGTCAAGTTCGTTAATGGGCAAAATCGGACCGAGAGGGAAGGGGGGGGGGTTGTGAAAACAGAAAAAACCATAACTTCTTAATTATGATATATATCGAATCCGTTTAAAGTTATTATTACTTCTAGGCGCAAAAGGGCCGAAAAATAATGCATGAAAGATTTTTCATATAATTAAAAATGACCTTAAGGGGGGGGGGAATAGGGGTTTAAGAAGAAAAAATTTCATAACTTCGTCAATTTACAAGATATCAAATCCGCTTAAATTTATTATAAATCATCTTAATAATATCTATAAGTTTTTTTGTAGGACCAACTCTTACGGAAAAAAATCCTTACCGGTTCCGCCTACAAACATGTCCTATCTCCCCCTGAGTCATAGTGTCCCCTCCCTCCCTTAGAGCAACAGTTTAAAAAAATAGGCTTTTACATAAAGCATGTGGCTTTTAGTCTTTAGTTAACTGTTCATTCCTAAAATATGTATTGTTGAGTTTACAAAACGTTTAAAACAATTAAATTAGCAACAAAAAATGAGACTGAAAATTTACATTAAAAATCAGAGTAATTAGTTACTTTTGGTATGGTAAAATAGTCTTTTTAATTCACAAACTCATAGGTGCTTGAAACTAAAAATATTTTCAGCCACAAGTATGATGCAATGATTACTCTATCTGGTGAAAGAGTCATAAATTAAAAATAAAGCATAAATTAAGCATTACTGCTGATGTACCATCCCTCTCAGTGTCCCACCGCTCCCTGATCTACCTTATTAATTAATTTTTTTAAACCAGATTATAAATTTTTACGATGCTATCTATTTTAAATTAAATTTTTTCAGTTGTGTAACAGAATTTATACATGCAAGAGTAACAAAATAATACTAATTTTTATATTAATATTAGTGATGTTAATTTATGATATTTTTGGATAAAACATACTTTTTGAACGTGAAAATATTTACTTGAGAATTAGTAGCATCAGAAAAAAACCTATATTACACGTTGAGAAAACTAATTAATACACTATAAAAACTGCTAAGAAACGTTTCTGAACATCAGTAGCATCAAAAGACTCTTTGTTATAAATGCTTCTTTAAATCTCGAAAATATATTGGTTGCTGATGTATCTAAAGATAAAGAATGCCTTTTGGAATCGTAGCTAACTCGATGGATGTTTTCGTTTATTTTTATTCGTGGTTATGATATATTTTTCTACATTAAGAAACATTTGACTTTTTTTACAGTGCATGGAAAAATTTAAATATGTGATTACCGTAATTTCCGGCGTATAAGCCTCGGCTAAAAAAATTCGGTTACGAACCAGTTCCATCTTTCAAATAGGTTACATTTTATCGAATAAACTTTCTGGTTGGAAAGAGATATATTTCAGCCGCGGATTATATACCGGAAATTCCGGTACATATTACTTGTTATAATTATGACAGTACGGTCTTCATCATGTTAAAGGATGCCGAAGAAGTGCGTTTTTAAAAAATGTCTCCTTACATTTTAAGTATTTGAAAAATTCCCATTCAACACAGAAATTTCCACTTGATGAAATATTATCATCTTCTTAAAAATAGTAAAATATTAAGGAGTCAATTTTTAACAAGTTAGAAATTGTACGTCAAACGTGACAAATGAGGTGCGTTAGAACTGTTATTCTTTCAGTGAAATAAATTATATTGTCTGTTATTATAATATGATAAATTTCCGTAATAAAATAAGTATATTTTAAGTTGGCAACATTTTATCTTTTGTTGACATTTACTGAAAATTCTTAAGCCGAGCCTTGAAAACTGCTCAGAACTTAAAAAATCCATATTTAGACTTTTTTTTCCATTTAATATCTATTTCTCTCATACATATATCCAAACATATATCCAAAAAGATTTCGGAAGATTATAGGACTGCTATAATTAAACAATTTTAGCATACAAATTCGGTTTTTAAATTCAGTAATACGGAAATAATATGATTCCATCTTAAATATGACTTAATCACCATGGCAACCTAGAATCATTAACTATCAGGAGATATCAGTGAATTAATTACGTATCATATTATTTAATAGAATGAAGAAAACTTTTATTACTATATTTTTATGTTTTGATTTGATTTTCATAAAATTTGAAATGACGAGACAAAATCTGGAAGGATTATATATATTAAATTTCAAACCATTCGGTTGGGTAGTTCTTGCGCTTTTATTTGCGGACGGACGGACCAGACGACGACTATAGGTATTTATATAATTACGAAAGTACCTAAAAACGTATTTCTTTGTATCTCAAGTGTACTTTCTTCTGATGGAAAGTGTGTTTCGATAATTATATTAGATAATAGAAATCAAATATTTAATTTTTTTTCATAAGTTACCATGGGGTTTCGCGATAGGTGAGATTCAGTGAAGCGGCTACTTAAAAGATTCATACGCATAGTGAAAATATTTATTTTCACATTAATTCACATACCAGTAAAATATTTCTCTTCCTTTTAATCCAGTTTAAATATTTACAAAGTTAACAATCTTTAAATAGCATTGTCGCCATTGTAAAACTACAAGGTGTAAAACATCTGGTTGCGATAGGTATTTTTTTATTTTGTATAATTTTTTTTTTTTTTTTTTTTTTTTTCTTGGCTTTGTAACTGAAGTAAATTTGACAATCCTACATTCGAATTCCGTAACAATTGTGGAAATTGTAATATAAAAATATTTACAGGACATGTTTAAAAAATATTCTTTTACTAAAAAAAATAATAGCATACGGAGATGTCTAAAATCTACTATATAATCCAATGGGACATCCCCCGAATTTCTCAATTGGCTCACTGTATTGCTGGTATATTTCTGAGGTTTCACGATGTTTTACTGGTCTTTTTTTATGAATTACTCTACAGAATTGACTACCAAATCATGAAAAAAAATCTTTGGTTTAATTTGCGTATGCTCAGTTATAAATTATTTCATACAAATGCCCATATTTCATCAAATATTAAATATATTAATTTTTTAATTGCAGTGTACTGTTTCTACTGTTCTCGAAGTTCAACATGTTCTTTACATTCTCGAATTTCAAGAACAATTTGTCAAGAATTTCAGTAGATATTCGACAAATCGTGTAAAAAATGAAACCTACCGGTCACTGCCCATTCCTTTTTGGACAGCGCAGTGTATATATATATGGTATGTTTCATTATGTTGTAAAATGTTCCATCTTTAGTGTTTACTTTTAGATATTAAGAAATATCAAGTATTGGTAGGAGTGCACTGTCAGAAAAAATGGCAAAAATGTCAGCATAATTTGCTGTAAATTTATGCACCCAAATTGCCAGCATTTCTTGCAGTAATATTTAGTATGATTATAGTCATATTTGTAGTAAAATTAGCATGTTTGAAGCACATTTTGCTGTACAATTCCAAACATAATATTATTTAAGACTCATTTTTGCTGTCAATTTACAGTAAAATATGCTGGCAATGTGGGTTCATAAATTTACAGCAAATTTTGCTGTAATTTTTGGCGTTTTTTTTTAGAGTGTGTGAGAGATGAACACCATTATTACAAAATGCTATGTCTACTACTTGTAACATCAATGCCATACATTTAAATGAAATGTACCGTAACTGTGTAAACTTTTAGTTTATGAAACTGGCAACATGCAATGTGATTTAGGTAAATGGAATTTGGTCAATAACTGTTTCATATTGCCCTTTTTCTAAACTTCATAATATTTAATAAACCTATTTGAAAGAGAAAAAAAATATTAACAGAATAAAATATCTGTTAAAAAATCTGTTAAATAAAATATCTTTAAATAAATAATTTCAGTACATATTTTATTAAAGCAATTTTCTAGTTCAAACATGTTTATTGGATTTCAAACAGCGTAGAAGTGGACAGCTATGCTTATGTTGCAACCAAGCTTGCTCAATAAACGTTTTAAAAATATAACTTTATAAACTATTATCATGTACATTTGGTGATAAAGTCAAAACTAGTGTCAGTGCTACAGCATATTTTAAAAAGTCAATTTAAAATCACATATTAACCCTTTTTGTGCGACCAAATCTTTGTATGCTGATTTATTTAAGATTATTTATTTTATTGATTTTTATATTAATAATAAATCATTTTACTGGCGGTAATTTTTTTATGACTGTCACAATACACTTATTGTATAAATACAACTCTTTTGAGTATTTTTAGAAATACTTTATTCATTATGTAACACTAACATTCAGTAACACTTCATTCACAGAGTTACAGATATTTTAAAAAAAATTGTTTTCCATGAAGTGTATTAAAGGAGTACGATAAAAAACGCCCAAATCGAAATCCAAAAACAGACACTGTATAAATAATACATGAGTGTGAATAGAAGTGTTTTTGGTTAAGAAAAAATTTTGGAGACGTTTGGAGAAGAGAATTTGTGATCTGACTGACCAACAACTTAAACCGCGTATTGTGATGTCTGCAACTGCTTTCACAGATTCAAAGGTCTGCAGATTGCTGTTTAAGCTCATACAATGTGTCTCAAAAATGACTGACGGATTTTGAAATCAGTAAAAAAAAGTGGAACGCGATAGAAATGTACTTTTGCTGCCGCATGTATTGGAAACCAGAGAATTTTATCTCTCGAGTTTGCAAATTTAGTTAACATTTTCGACAAAAGTTGGCGTTCCAGGTATGCAAGAGCTGCAGAGAAACAGAATCCGTCACATCTTCATTTAGTATTTTGCTTCGCAATCTGTTAGTGAGTGCTTTTGAAAGAATATACACTATTGAAAATGGTTTATTCGTGGGTACAGCGGATATTTCTTCTTTTGGAGTATCACCGCTATTTTGCAATACCACCTTTTGTCGAAAATGTTAACTAAATTTGCAAATTAGTGGGATACATTTTCCTGGTTTCCCAAACATAAGGCCGCAAACGATACATTTCTATCGCGTTCCATTATTTTATTATTATTATTGACTTTCAAAATCCATCACTCATTTTTGGGACACAATGTAATTGAACATTGATTTTGAAAATTCTGTACTTTTGTTCCTTCGTGTATTTCTGCTTGCTAAAAAGTACTGCGTGCTACATAGGACTCTTTCTTAAATATACAGAATTACCAAAACAAACAAGAACGAAAAATTATGCGTCAAGCGTAGATTATGTAACACTTTCCAACGCTTCCAAAATAATTTTACAAATCATTACCGTTTAAGAAGCTGAAAGACAACATCTAAGTAAACAATTTGGAAAACGCATAACATATTTAAAAACTTAATTTCAGGAATTTCCAACATATATTTCCAACATATACAATATTCGAAAAAATATCCGACTACTTTTTTCAGCCCTGTGTATGATCTATAGCTTTGTATATATACAACATAATGCTAAATTTTAGTTTAGTTAGGAAACGCGTAGCACAGTTTAAAATTCTTCTTCTGGAATTTCTGTCAATAAACGGAAATGTGTTCGCGAGCTTTTGTGCTGCTCTGTATATGAAATACAGAATTTATACACACCAAGTAATAGACAAAAAGTGAGTTCAAATTAAAATCGCGTTCAGCAACTTCAAACGCACTTCCAGGAATTATAGTCAACAGACAGTAGAGAATTTTTTTGTGTGCCCCTGTAAATGAACGATGACTGCTATACACACAGCATTCTGTAGTAAGCCTCTTGTAATGCACCCTAGTGATACATATAAATTTCAATGCGTTTAAAATAGAGAAACATTATTTAATTAAACCGCAAACGATTTTTCTCCATAGACGTAATGTAACGGAATTCTTTTGACTGTCCCTGTAAAGTAACTATAAGTGCTATGCACACTCTACTCCATATTAAGTTTCTTGTAATGCACCTTCGTGATATATATCAATTACAATGTATTTGAAATTGTGTAACATCATTAAAATAAACCGCAAATGATTTTACCCCGTAGACCGTAATGTAACGGAATTCTTTTGAGTGTCCATGTAAAAAAACTATAAGTGTTACACACTTCAGTTAAAATAGGGAACATGTTATAGATAACAACAATAATATATAAAAATTTCAGCGCAATCCGAGCATATTTACGGAAGTTAGTGCACAGCCAGACAAACCGAAGTCATAAACACTTTCAACTAGGTTGGAAAGTGTTAAAAAGGAACTACTCATGTATAACGAGTTTACAAATAAATCGAATACACAACTTATCATGAACTATTCAAAATACAAAGCGAAAATTATATTGTAAAAATTATACACTTATTTTAATTATTACTTTCCCATCATACTTAGTATAGGGTAAATCCCGTAATCGTTTTAAAAATCGAAATTTTTTTCTTGAAGGATTTACAAGTTTCAGACACTGGAGATTCCGAAAAACACATTTTTAGAAAAAAAAAATTGCCGTCCGCCTGTCTGTGTGTCTGTAAACGCTTTATCTCCCGAGCAAATTGAGATAGAGACTTGAAATTGGGCATGTACTTAGTATGTAATAATGAGAAGAAGCTTATTGAATTTCAGTAACCTTGATTATCCGGAACTATTTTTTTTCGGATTCTCGAAATACTCGTTCCGATAAAAGGTATATAATGTTTTTTGTTATTGTTTATTTTAAGGCGTGAATATAAAAGATAATTAAAAAACATACATTTTGCATAAAGAATGAAGTCGATCGGATAATTAGTTGCCGAGATATTTGTAATCATTATTTCGACAATTTTCGATTTTTCATGATCCTGTCTTTCATTCAAATTTCAATTCAAAGATATATTTTAATTGGAAATGAGACGCTTAATCCAATTCAGTAAACCGTTAGTTAATATATTCCAATAATAATTAAAATTAGAATAAACATACCTGTTGAAAGTTGAATTGTTCATCAAAGAACGCATAATTATGTATAACAAAACACTTATTTTTGAAATATTCTACAACAGAAAATTTTTAATTCAGTTCAGTTAAAAATATAATACTTTTCTACGATATATTTCTCGAAAGTCAATTTATTCATCAAATAACAGAGAATTACACATATTCAAATTGAAAATTTTGCTAACTATTAATATATCAGAAAGTTTCAACTCAGTGTAGTTGTAAAGATAATAATATGCTACCATATATTTTCCATTAACAATTAATATTAGAGTAAACATGCCTCACAAAGTTGAAACTACGCATTAAAGAACACATAATTATATATAATAAAATACTTATTTTTGCACTATTTTACAGTCAAAAAGTTTTAATTCAGTATAGTAAAAAAAAAAAAAATAATAATCTGCCACCATATATATTTATATAATAATTAAAATTATAGCTAACATACCTCACGAAAGTAAAATTGTTCATAAAGAAATTATATACATAATTATGTATAGTAAAACACTTAATTTTAAACTATTAAACAGTCGTAATGTTTAAATTCTGTATAGTTGAACTGACAATAGTTTGCTACCATATATTTTCCTATAATAATTAAAACTTGAAAAAACATACCTCACAAAATTGAAGGTGTTCATCAAAGAACTCATAATTATGTATGAACATATTCCTAATTGTGAGCTGTTAATCTGCTGAAAGTTTTAATTCAGTATAGTTAAAAAGGTAACAATTGTTGCCATGTATTTTCCCAACAATAATTAAAATTAGAATTTATTCCTTAGTTGCATATTTAATAACATTATAAATTTTACGTAAATCACATTCTTTTTCTACTGTGGAAATGAAATCAAAACAGTGTATTATACAGTGTTGCATGCGATCACTTTAACTAATCCAGCATGACATTCATTATTTTCAACTTCAATTGCTCTTTTCCATATTCTTTTGAAATTTCCGACTTGACCGGCTAACCCACAATCTTTTAACTGTGATAACGCCATCTTCTAAATCCTTTCAGGCAATCAATAGAAATATCTCAGAGAACCGCATCCTTTGTTTAGCGGTGTTATAGAAACTAGATAAACATGTTGTTTTGGTTTGGAGAATAAGGAGGAATTAGAAAGGGAAAAAGTTTTTTGTAATTTTGATGATTAAAAGATATTTTATTTAAGACAAACTGAAATAAGAGATGACAAGGTAAACTGAATGATTGATTATATTCAATTGATCACAGTTTTAAAAGTAGAAATTTTTGGGCAAGATATACTATTTTTAAAATAAAGGCGGATTTTCTTGTGCAGGTAGCTGCAGAAAAATTGCGCAAATCAAATTAGTTATGTTGCAGATTTTCCAGCTTTATTTACACAAATTATTTATTTCAGATTAATTTGTCATTACTTTCATAAAATGATTGAAAGTAATATAATAAACAAATACAGCAGTATTTTTTAAACGAGTTAAAGAAAATTAAGTTATTTTAAGAAATCTATTGCAAGTTTCATATACGTTGTTTTAGACGAGCGATTTAAAACTCTACTTCCCTCCTATTTTTGAGGCTTCAAATATCCCCTTGTGAGTTAATATAGATATATATTATTTTAATTATTGGTGGATTTCTAACAAAAAACTTTATTCTTATCCATGACAACGCCCTATCACATGCGGCAGTTTTAACTCAATAAAAACTGGAAGAAAATCACAAGCACCTTTGTGGCACTGTCTACAGTCTAATTGCATCATCTTACAGCTGTCAATTGTTTGAACCACCGAAAACCACGCCTGAAGGTTCATTAATTTCGGAACAATGCAGCTGTCCAGGTGTTTTTGCACAGTTGCAACAAGTCTCTTTAATTCTATAATTACTGAATGAAAATCTTAATAGAGGATTGGACAAATGAGTCTTGAAATCGAGATTATGTAGCATACTATTCCATCACTATTTTTGTATTTATTTCAATACAGTATAAAAAGTAAATTATGGTTTACATTTAATTGACACATGTGAATGATTGAAAAGACATGATAATTCCTTCTTGAAAATGAAATGTAGAAACTTTGAAAATAACCATTTTAATTCTCTGTAGCAAGTAGTTATTAAATTTCTTTTATAAAACATTCTTTAAAAATATTGATACATCTTGAATCCTGTAGTCTAGACGTAAGAGTTTTGACATATTTATTATACTTTACATAACTTTTTAGATATAAAAAGGTTTCTGGGGTATGGCTAGAAATAAAGGTTTATCCAGAATACTTTCAAGAAACTTTTCAGCTTTACCTTTTTTTTTAAAAAAAATACATATTTATTTATAACTTCCTTTATTTCGGCGCAAAAGTTTTGACTTCTTTTCTGTTATACTTTGTTTTTTACAGAAAATTAAACCTCGAGTATTCAGGGCGAATGTTAAATAATTCATCATGCTAATCTAAAATTTATGAATTAAGAGGCAAGTCTGCTGATAAATAATTGAGCTATTTCTGATTTCAGATTGCCTTAAAATGCTTCCAGGGTTTTTTGGCTCAACAAAATAAAGTTTTCAAGATACACTCAGAATTTACAGTAATGTATAAAAATAAAAACGATTGCTTTAAAGGAATAAACTATCTTACAACAGCCTAGAAATACTTTAAAATTTCAGTTGTTTCGCAGAGAATAGAAAAAGATGTTTTGCAGTATACATAATTGGAACAATTATTTTAATAATAAGATTTATTAATACACATTGAAAGAGATAAAAACATTCTTCATGATTTAACTTACACGTTCTGACACTTTTTTAAGAAGAGACATGCATGAATATGATATCAATAAAATTTTTAGTACAAAAAAAAAAAAAAAAAAAAAAAAAAAAAAAAAAAAAAAGATAACCTCTTAATAAAGAAACATCTAAAAAGAAAGTAGTTAATCCATAAAATAAAATAATTAATCCGTTCCATAGTCCTATATAGATTATATAAAATAATGTAAAAATACGGATGATATGAGCACAGACGGGCAGTTTTTGTCTCCCAAACTCATTAGAATTAGTTATAATCAATTGCATCTATCACATTAAAATCTAATAATCTGTTTGTGTTTCACAACTCATCCTCGAAAAATATCGAATGTTGAGTGGTTACACTGCAAGTTCTCAGACATTGGGAATACATTTGGAACACTTTGATTCAAAAAAGTGTTCTAGTTACCTTAATGTGTACTGAATGTGTTCCCTTAATGTGTTCCGAATATGTTCCGCTATACAGAATGTAAAAAAGCATTCTGAAAGTGTACCAAAAGTGTTCTGCTCAGGATATCTGTTAAATCTAAACTTGGGAACACATTTGAGAACGGATTGAGAGCACATTTGGACACACTTTTAAATCATCGTTTTCAAAAAGTGCGCTAGAAAGTGTGCTCAACAAAAGAAGTGTTCTCAGAAGTATTCTAAAAACTGCTCCTAAAAGTGCGCTTCACAGTGTTCTAAAAAAGGTGACAAAATAAGTGCTCTAAAAAGTGTTCTGAAAAGTGTATAAAGATTTGCAGTGTAAATTAACGCCAGTTATTCGCATGTATCCAAGAATGTCATAATAATTCTCAGAATTTTGAAATTTGAATTAGTTTACGGGATATTAATTTTGTTTTTACTTTTTTAATGACATTTTTGTAAAGGTTGTAATTAAATTACTACCCTTTTGTGAATAACAGAAGGAAAAGGCGACCAACTACTATTTAAATAAGAAAAATAATATTTGCAATCATTTTGTAAAATATATACTAAAAATTATTTACAGCTACGATACTAGGCTAGGCTATGTGGATATTTCATAATATTTGTATTCATTTGTGTAGGAATAGCGCGTATTTTTATGGAGATATAAAAGTTTGTTTACAAAATTCAAGAAATTTCCGCATTTTGTTTTGTCTATACCATTTTGAATTTTCAATCAAAATTAACGCCACTGTTAGAAACCTTGACTAGAAACTTATAGTAGAAACAAGATTCTACAATGAAATTATAAATATGCTAAATATTTGATGATATATGGGCAAATATTTGTATGAAGTAATTTGTAACTGGGAATACGCGAACAGTAATTAATTAATTATTATTATTATTATTATTATTTTGCATAATTTAGTAGTCAACGTGGTATCTCATATGAAAAAGGGCCAATCAAATATCGTAAAAAATAAGAAAATATTATAGGAGAAGTTATATGATAAATGGTAGAAGACGGTAAATGTAAACATTAAATATAAGAAGACGGCGGTATAGTGAGCTGAATTTCAGTTGCTTTCTAAAAGTAGTTGAATGATAAGGGATTTTCCACAAATTGTTATTTTTTACTAACCGACGTCAAACAAAAGAGTTTGTTTTAGCGTATGTCCACGCGTAGCTTTGGAGGAAGCTCCGATTTTGATAATTCTTTTTTTTTTTATTGGAATACGGTCGTTCTGATCATTCTTCCAAGGATAACTAAAGCATTCATAAAAATGGAAATAAAAAAAGAATTAATGACAAATGACAATTTGTGGAAACCCCTTATCATTAAATTACTTTTAGAAAGAAACTGAAATTAAACTCTCTATAGCGCCGACATATTTCTGAATTTTCACGATACTGGACTGGCTTACTTATGCTATAAGTTGCTGTATATAGTTGACTACTAAATTATGCATATAAAAATTTGCTATCCTTCGGCTATGTATAGTTAAAATTTAATTTATACAAATGCTCATACTTTATCAAATATTTGATTCATTTATATTTAATTGGCGTATATTGTTTCGACTCAAATTTGTCGATTTTTTTAAGGTGGTGTTAAATTACGTTGAAAACCCTGCATGTTATATATAAACAAAATATATTCCGGAAATGTCTTGATTTTTTTTAAATGACTTATTTCTATGAATATGCGTGCTATTTTTATACAAATGTCATGTATTTCTCTAGATATTTTACTAAATGTTTAAATCGAAACTGACCGGTAACTTTTGACCGTATAGTATATTTTAAGAAAATTCAAAGAAATAAAATTTATTTTCACGTATTCAAACTTTAGGAATTACTTTAATTTAGAAAGCAAAAAATCAACTGTTTACAACTACATTTAAAGAAGACATTCAAGGACGCTAAAAGCTGAATGGTTTAGCGGGAAAAAAGTGACATCTTTGCATGAATTTGTTTTAATTCATAAATCTAAAATATTTTGAAATATGTTCGTTCGAATGTCAACATTTCTGTATAAGTTTGTGAAAATTATGTCATATTTATTCTACAAACTCTGAATTTAAAAGCTAAATCTTCAAATAACGGAATGTTTTTGACACATGAAATCATTGACAATGCTCATTTGTATTGAGAAAACTTTAACCTCCATTGTAAATATCATTTATTACTTGAAATGTAGTATTTAATAAAATTACTATTCTATTGTTTTCTAAATTGACAATAAAAATAGATTAATTTTTTCCTCAAAGAATGTAAATATCACATGCAATGTAAATGTTTTGTACATCATATGCATCACATGTAGTTACATGCAACATTGGTTTGTTAACTTTCTAGTGTATCATATTAAAATATGACTGTGTGTTTTGTATTTGACAACTACTCTTCCAATAATTTGTAAAACTTAGCTATGAAACTAACGTCAGTTATTCATATGAAACCGAGGATGTATAAATAGTTCTTAGAATTTTAAAAAGTAAATTATTTTTCTATATATTATGATTTTATTTTTATTCATTTATATTAATTTTTGTAATTTTTAATGACAGTTCTGTAACAATGCAACTAAATCACTACATTCTTGTTAATAAAATTGAAAAAAAAATTCTAATTTAAATATATTGTGAAACAAAATTTAAATAAAAATTATTTTTCCCCAAAATATTAAAGAAGTATTTTCAGATATTCAAGATTCATAAATTAGTTTATTCTACAGAACTAAGAATCATCTGTCGCCATATTGAAAAATCCTTATATCGTAGATTTTTTGCAGTTTTAAATTAAAAACGGAAGAGGAAGGTTTATGTCCTTGCATTTAGTTAGACTTTTATTGCTCATTATTTGTAAGAATTGAATATAAAGGGGAATCATATATGAACAGAAAAATTAAAAAAAGTTTAAAGTTGAATCTTACATTTACCGTGAGAAAATATAGATGAAATACTCATTAATTTACTAAAAAGGTTCATAAAATTTATTTAAAACCCTATGTAAAAGATGTTATATATCTAATCCCGTATTAACCCTGAGATCTTTCAATCACGAACGTGATCATTTTAAAGGGACTACCTTAACTGAAATGTCGCTTTTACTGTGGTATTTTATATATGTTTGGAACAAAAGCCAGTATATTAATCTTTAAGGATTGTATACTAAGTTCGTTTCGTACGTTCAGATGCTGAAATCCTTGATATTTCCAAAATATTGAATCATATCTCAGATACGTTGTAAGATAAACTATCATTACACTATTTGTTTAATTTTAGTATTTTCAAGTTTCCACAAAATATGGATAATTCGAAATTTAAGTTTTTTAATGTATTAGTTTTTTTGTTTATTTATTACATTTTATTTATAATCGTAAAACAGTCATTCTTGCCATTTTAAACGTCGCCAGTCTGTCGGGTGACTTTTTAGACACTCTTTGATGATCACATTTATTTCATGTTTACATTTCATCTAGACTCTGACTTGCCGAATTTTAGTGAAAACTGCATTTTGTGTCTGACAATTTAAAATTAAATTTCTTAAATGTACAAATAAAAAAAAATAATCAGCTCACCCTGTTAATTTCAAACTACAATTACATAAAAAATAATAGATTTTTATTCATATTTTAAACATCTAATACACTGAATGGCCACAATGACCGTACGTGGGAATTTACAGTACAGAAAATAAACGTTTGTACTTAAAGTTACTAATACAATACGCAAATGATTATTGCCTTTTACGTTATTTTCACTATTTATTTAAAACTAATGACAACTTGCTACTTTTTAAAAATCTGTATAAAATTACTTTTTAAGTAGTTTCTTTAATTAAAAGTTTATAGATGTGGCACGTAGATGTCTTTTCATTAAACAAACTTATCTACATTTAGCTTTCAACTTCTAAATGCTCGAATTTTACGATGATTGTGGTCTTGGCGTAAAATCATTTCAAGTGTAGTTATCAAGCATATATCCACTAATATTGCATTATATATCTTAAAACTTTGCTTTAAAATTATAATTTAATTCAAGTATACACGCTAATGACCTTTTACGTCTTGAAGTCATATGGTATTTAACATTCAAACACTCAAAGTTTTATTACTTGTGTCTTTTAACTTTTAATTAAGAATGATAAATATTTGGCAATGAGTCATTTAGGTATTAAGAAAGCATAAAATGACATTTAAGCAGAAATATTTTGTGACGATGCTTGACTAAAAGTATGTCAATTAAAACTATATGTATTTAACTATTGAAAAACTAGAAAAAAATATACCAATAAACCTAAAATATTTTTCGAAAATATTTTTGATAAATTTTGCACAATCGATTTTTGATCCTAACAATCTATGCATTTGTATATTGTTACCTCTGGATACTGGACACCTTCGAATATAGACAAATTTCGTGCTCCCGAGGTGTCCATCCATTATTCAGATGTTTGTATTAAACTTTAATTAGTTTAAAAGATAACACAACTTCCATCACATTTTAATCATTTGTATATGGCATGGTACTAGAACAAGGCTCTTGATACATGACAATTTTGATTTCTTCGTGTATCTTAACTTTATAGGTGTGAGTTATTTAAAAATATATATCTTATATGACGGTATATAACGAACACATTGAAACAAGAAATCTGGCCAAATTTTACAGATGCGTGCTATACGGCAGGTATAAAAATGAAATCTTAAACATTGAGATTTTTATATTAATGAAAAATCAAAAAGAAGTGATTACTTGAATGAATGACGCGACAGTACGATTCCAAACGCTTTTTGGGGATTCAAGCAAATACGCGTGAGTATAGAGTATGTCAGCATTTTTCTTTTGCTTATTTTCATTATGTTTATTCTATTTATTATGTTTTTCTAATGATATTTATTGTATTTTTATGCTATGTATCTCGGGAAGTTTCTTTGCAGAAAAGCGGGTGTGTGTTATGCGTGGAAGCCCGTTATACTCCGGAATATACCGTGTATAAAAACTTATTTCTTCAAGTATTTATACGCCGGAATACACGGTGCATAAAAACTTATTTCTTTAAGGATTTATACGCCGGAATATACGGTGCATAAACACTTATTTCTTTAAGTACAGTGACCTCTCACTTATACGCGATAGACGATAATTATTTTTTGGCACCAGTTTCTTGTTAAAGTAATTTTCTCCTTACTCAATCGCAGAATTTATAAATAAAATTTTACTGTTTTAAAATAGTGGTACGAAAAAATAATTACTGAACATCGCGTATAAGTGAGAGGTCACAGTATTATTTCATTTACAGTGAAATCAGATGTTTAAGAAAAATGAAATACATTAAGCGATAACAGAAACATTTTAAATATTTCAGTGTATTTTCACCGTGTTTTCAAATAAACGACACGATCGTCTTGTTATATTTCTTGTCCTTCAGGATTTTTTTTTTTTTACACCAGCAATAAAAACGTTCTTTGTTCTTTTCTTCTTTTATTTCGTTTCTCTTAATTTGACATTTAAGGGGGGAAATGTAGAAAAGGAATTGGGAAAACTTTCTTAGAACAACCTATTTTGTCCTAAGTTTTTGTGTAACGAAGTTTAATGGTGGTTATAATATAAATGAAAGGCAGTAGAAAATAATCGTTTATTTTGCAGCACAGTGTTCTTTTAATCAATTTATTTGATTTTTACATGGGATTTTGTGTTAAGAAATTAGGGTGTCTAATTTGAAATGACATTTTGTTCACAGTTTTTAATGTAAAATTACAGGATTCTAAACATTTCTTTTGTTTTACTTTTGTACATCAATATGTTACATAATGTATAGATTAACCTTTTAAGTATGCAGGTAAATAAAAATGTTTAGATTTGTGAATATCATAAATCCATTCCAATGACATCACACACTTTTAACTTAGCATAAGTTTAACAGAAATTAGACATTACAATATTGGAAAAATATTGCATAACTTTTCTACGTAAAAGAAATAAATAACATGTCAGAATTATAAAAAGCACCAAAAGTCAAAAGCTGCAAAACTTTTAAATTTATTAGTCAGATAATTTTATCGATTAGTTTTTAATGTTGCAAACGTAATTAATAATCATGAAGATTAAAATTAAATCGAAAAAAATGTTTGTTTTTTTATCTAAAATCTTCTTTTTTTCTATTTATTCATTGGATGATAATTACATGCTAATATTGAAGAACTGGTAAAAAGGAAAAAATATAATGTAATGAGTAATTTTTCAAGGTTAAATTATAATGATTATTTTCACAGAAATAATTGAAAGAAAATATTTTGTAAAGTTAACTTGTTTCATAATATTAATTAAACCGCATATTATGAGATTAGCATGCAATATAATTCAAACGGAGTGTCACTGAAGTTGAGATGTCTGATTTGCAACGAATTGCAACTCTACTTGCCTAGTAGTCTATCTGATATGTGATATTTCTATCCGGATAGCAGAAAATCCTTTACGTTTCCTATATTATCCTATTTTTCCAAAATGCGAAAATAAAAAAAATATGTTTTCACTTTTTTGCTAAAGCATTTAACTAAAACATTTGCAAAAAATACATCCTTCAGAGAACTTCGACATAATGCAACCCAGCTAGCAGGAGAATACGTAAGCTGAAGCATGTCTTAAATATATGATAAACACAGGGATAAAAATAAGTCTTCTATATTCCATTGCTTTTTCATTCTACTATAAAATGGACCAACATGAAGAAAATAAATATTATAAAAGGTAAACCAAAAGGTTTTGAAAAATATTAAAGATAATTATAATCATGCCATTTGTCATTATTTATTGAATGTTCAGAAATTATATTTTATAATGAATTGAACATGTTTTGATAGTAAGTATATATATTTTAATTATTTTTTCATGTTATATATTTTTTTTTTTTTGTAAATTATTTGTAATCCTTTGCAGATATTATTAATTTTAATCAGTTAGTATACAAATGTAAATGAAACATATAAACACATCAAGAAGAGTGCAGAAATGTATATTCATAAGCATACTGGAAATTCAGCCTTTTGCTAAAGCTAGTAAATTATTTTAGTTTTATCGTTAAGGAAGTTTCGAACTTAAACCCAGTCTGTAAAGCATGAAAATATAAATGTTATCGCCCAAATTACTCTCTATGTAGTTTGAAATAGTGAAGGTGCTTCGTATAAGTACCACAAGTCTTAAAGATTGCCAAGAGAAAGCATTTTAGCTTCTCACCAAACTGTCATAACATCAAAAGTTCCGTATCTTGTGCCGGTTGGCGTGATTGAGAAAAAAATCCAAAATGGCGGCAAAACGGGTGTAACATCACGTAGGTAAAGTACATTCCAGTAGTTTAAAAAAATACAGCTCCTATAGTATAGACTGAATCATATAGCTATTTAATAACCCAACCGACCAAACACCAAGCTAAAACCGGTTAGATTTCTGCATTGGTAGACGGCCAGTGGCAGTGATAGGGACAGCAAACACCTGCTCTGGCGGTAAATTAATGCTGAGCTAGGTTACAATATGGCAGTAATTTTGGGCAACAAGATGCATATACTTCAGCTTCCCTTTCGTAGGAGCCTTAACAAAAATCAACCCCAAAGGCAACCCCATCAAATATTTACCGCCAAAAACAATTCGTCAAATCTACCGGCACAGGATATGGGACTTTACCCGTCATGACCTTGTAAAGTTTCAATATTGCACTCTAGATCCAAGAAATTATGAGGTCAGCGCCATATTGTAAGTACCAATGGAACCGGTTCCGATAACAAAAGTAAATTCGTAAAAAACCTGTGACCAAAATCTAAAAATTAAAAAAGTATCCGGTCAGAGATCGACCTCAGAAATATAATGCAAAAAGTATGAATTTCAAAAAATGGAAATGCAAACAAGATACTTAAAAGGGACGCCGTCGTTGGTTTATCATTACCTTGCGAGTGTCTTTGTGTAACTACTGTAGGTACTTAATATTTAATGGTCCACTCAAGGTGTTCTCTGGCTGGTGTAATGCATTCTGCGCGATTGCATACACTGACAAATAGTTTTCTCGTAGGTTTTCTGCTCCCAAACCGATATCGCGAAACAAATGCTGCACATCCCTAATTCTGAGTATAAAACTGGGTCTTTTTCATAGAAACGTACGAAATGATATCACGGAATATTTATTAATATATTACTTGCAATTGACAGAAATATTATAATGGAATGTGGTGTGGTATAGCTGAACAATACATGCAAATATTAAAATAATAAAATAAATAAATTATTATATGTTAACTAAGTCTGACAAGCCATGTCCGTGGCTTGACATATCCCTGGTTTACACCACTTTCTGGATCTATAAAATTGCAGTAAAACTTATTTTTTCAATATACATTATTTATTCGCTGTTCTGTGCTATGTAAAGCTAATCTCAGGTTTAATTTCAATGAGTAATCTTGGTTATTTATAGTTTTATTTGATAAATAACTACTGTCAAAAGCATTTGAGGCATGTACATGGACATAACATTAACATCTTTTGTAATAGCTCAAAAGGAGAAAACAACAAGAAAGAAAAATTATGCGTGACGCATACAATAAGAAACAAATTTTAACACTTCCAGAATTATATAACGAAATTTTACCGTCTGATTAAATGACAGAAGATCTTTAAATATTCGACTTAGAAAACGCACAAAACACTTGGAAAATCAATTTGAGCACTGACCGTCCATAATCTCTTAGATATTCTAATTCTTTTGTGGATCCCTGTATATGATCTATAGGTTAATATATACACCACATAATATAATAAAATTTAATTCAGCTACAAATCGCAAATCGCACTTGAAAATTCATTTTCAGCAATTAACGCCAAAAGAATGAAATTTCCTCCAATTAATTTTCGCAGTCCTTTATATTATCTATAGATTATTATAAACACCGTATGTTAAGCTAAAATTTAAATAAGATAAAAAAACACAACTAAAAACACACTTCCATCAATTACTATACATAGACAGCAATGTATCCAGTTCTTTGTGTAGCTCTGTAGATCAATTTATTTACATTCTGTAAACATGTTTTAGTATACGAAATATAGTTCAGCGGGAAAATGCACAGTTAAAAAACAATTTTTAAATATGACATACCCATAAACAATAATGCTTGCAACTTCCTTTTCGCAGCCTCGTATATGATCTATGGAATTTATGCATATTCCGTAATATGCAAAAATTTAGTCAAATTTAGAAACGCATACCATAATTGAAATCGCACTTCCAGCAATTATCGCTTATAGACAACAATGTAACCGATTTTATTTGTATGTTCCTCTAAATGAACGATAATTGTTATGTACCACATATTTTGCAATAACCAACTTGTAATGCACCTCATTAATTCATATACATTTCATTAGGCTTATAATAGTGTAACTTCCTTATAATATACTATAAACAAATTTTCCCTGTTAAACTGTTAAACATAATTTAATGGAAGTCTGACTTTTTAAATGAATGATACACGTTATAAACTCTCTATTGTAATTTTTAAATGCATTTTCTATGTAATTCCTATGTAATTAATCTATGTAAATTTTTAAATATCTTTTAGTATACGAAATATAGTTCAGCGGGAAAATGCACAGTTAAAAAACAATTTTTAAATATGACATACCCATAAACAATAATGCTTGCAACTTCCTTTTCGCAGCCTCCTATATGATCTATGGAATTTATGCATATTCCGTAATATGCAAAAATTTAGTCAAATTTAGAAACGCATAGCATAATTGAAATCGCACTTCCAGCAATTATCGCTTGTAGACAACAATGTAACCGAATTTATTTGTATGTTCCTCTAAATGAATGATAATTGTTATGCACCACATATTTTGCAATAACCAACTTGTAATGCACCTCATTAATTCATACACATTTCATTAGGCTTATAATAGTGTAACATCCTTATAATATACTATAAACGAATTTTCCCTGTTAAACTGTTAAACATAATTTAATGGAAGTCTGACTCCTTAAATGAATAATACACGTTATAAACTCTCTATTGTAATTTTTAAATGCATTTTCTAAGTAATTCATATGTAATTAATCTATGTAAATTTCTAAATGCATTTTAAATTTGCTCCTAAATGTATGTAAATCTGTAACTTCTATAAAATGCATTTATAATAAATGTAATTGAATAAGTGTACATAATCGATACAAAACTTTCAGTTTTGTTACTTATGATTTATTCTTATTTCTAATTTTAATAAAGGCTTTTAAAAAATCAAATGAAGTGGTAAAATGCATGAGCATTCTAAGTATCACTTTGAAAATTAATATTACAAATACTTACCTAGGAAATATTTCTCATAATAACTTAGTCTCTATAAAACGACGAAAATTGACTACTAAATAAATGTCATTTCTATCAAAGTAAACTAGTCATTGGGGGCCACCGTAATACTTGCCCATTATGGATATGCATAATGTAAAATATTAAAATAAAAATGTGTAAACTATTTATAAAATGCATTGCAATTCAAATAAAATCGTGGCTTGATGACGTCATAAACTTTAAAGGCTCGATTACTGAATTGCTTGAAAGAAACATCCTTATAACCCCAAAAATAATAATCCTATTAACTTGCGGTTTATTGAATCTGATTAATCGTCAAATTTCCAATTAAAATATATCTTTGAAGTGAAATTTGGATGAAATACAGGGTCATGAAAAATCGAAGAGTGTGGATAATAGGATTCCAAATATTTCGGCAACTCATTATCCGATCGACTTCATGCTTTATTCAAAATTTATGTTTTTTTTTATCGTCTTTTATATTCATTTCTTAAAATAAACAATTTCGAAAATTTTTATATACCTTTTATCAGAACGAATATTTCGAGAGTCCGAAAAAAATAGTTCCGGTTAATCGAGGTTATTGAAATGAAATAGGCTTCTTCCCATTATTACATACTAGGTACATACCAAATTGCAAGTCTCTATCTAAAATTTTCGGGAGATAGAGCGTTTACAGACACACAGACGGACGGCAATTTTTTTTTCCAAAAATATGTTTTTCGGAAACTCCAGTGTCTAAAACGTCTAAATCCGTCAAAATTTTTTTTTCGATTTTCAAAACGATTACAAGACTTATCCTATACTACGTATGATGGGTAAGTAAAAAATGGTTCACTTGTCAACTAGCGTAAATTATCTCCGGAACACTTTAAGAGCAAAACACTGTAAATGTCTTGCGGTGACAAACTGCAGTGATTACACGTTTTATTGGTTGTTGGGGGTAATTTGCGCAACCGATCGATAAAATTTTAGAATTGTATATTGAAAAATGCTCTTTTAACTTTTTTTTGCATGAAATATTGACTACCAAAATAACAACATATTTTTCAAACTTATTTTGTTTGGAAAGCTACTTTAAAATTAAACATGCAATGTGTGTCTGAAAATTAATATACAAATTGTTTGGTCTACCAACTATGCAACCGAACAATTTGAAATTTAGTATAGATAATCGTTGAAGAACTTTGTCGAATCATTTCAAATTTTATGAAAATCTAAATGATTTAAAACTTTAAAAAATATTAATAAAAGTTTTCTTCATTCTATTAACTCCTATCATACATAATCTATATAATAAAAACGCAAGTCATGTGACTGAGGAAAACAAATATGTGGGTTAAACCACTTCTTTGTTCAAATGCCAGGTGGCCATTTTTATTCAAAATTGTTTTTTCGAATAAAATTGAATAAAATTTACATTTTTTGCAAGATCGTTCAAAAAAATTGTTAGTTTGAGAGATGATTACATTAAAAAAATGTATAGATTCTGAGATATCTTCACTGAAAATTAAATTAACAGCCGAATATCTCAGTCGAGTAAAGTAAATAAACAAAATATTCATTCATCGTGAGTCACAGAAATATTAACCATGGAGGTAATCATTCGCAAAGCAAGGTCTTCATGGTGAATTATACAGCGTTGTCTGGTGGCGAAAAAAAATCGCATCTGTAAACATGGCATACGTAATAAGAAAAAAAAGGCACCCTCATTTTGTTCATAGCAGACGATATAATTTATTTCACTGAAATAATAACAATGATTTTTTACATTGTAAAACTAGTTATTGCACGAAACAAACGCACCTCATTTGTCACGTTCAACGTAAAATTTCCAACTTGTGACATATGATTTACTTTTTTTTCCCATATGGCATATTAACTTTTGTAAACCGAATCAGGGAGTTATGAGCGCTTCATATCAAATTGGTATAAAGAAAATGTCAAAATATCTTAAAATTTACCTATTAAAGCTATTATTTTTATGTTTTTATTTTATATTAAAATAATCGTTAAGAAAAAAAAATCAATGAAAGAAAAAGTAAGAAGATTTTTATAAAACTTATTTAACGATTCTATCTCTCAAAGGAACAGAAGATAAATTACATAAATAATAAAGAAGATTTAATTGAAATTGGAACGTTATTAAAATTGCAAAAGGTTATTATAAACGTCGAATACATTTCTCTAAAACAGAAACTCCATTAAACGTCGTTTCTATATTAGGGAAAAGGAACACAGCATTTAATTTACAGTGTGCCAGCAACTATATCAAATCCGACATATCTGATGTCCTCTTCATTTCATTAGAACTGGAAATGCGACGCATGGAGCAGTATTTAACTTCTTCGACATAGCGCTTATGGAACACCTTTAGAGAAACAATTCATTGTCCGTTAGAAACTACTTCAACAAAGCAAATTTTCTATGAAACGCCTTTTGGGGGAAACATTCACATTTTCCTGTGGATGGAAAATATTCATATTAGAAATAGTTGAACACTCTTATGATGTAGAAATCATATATATTTGTCATTTTATTCAAAATTTATAATTCCTTAATATTTTCTAAAAGTTAATTTATATCGTTATTTAAATTCTATATATTCAAAATTAAAGTCATAACTATCCCATGCTGAAAGCTATTTAATCATGTATACATTTATTCCGCATCTTTCTTTAACCGCATAAAAGTTATTTCCTTTCCAAATTAAAATGCGACGACGGTTATTTTAACGTGTACATTGATATTTTAGGGTATTTCCTTTAACTGTATTCTCCGCTCTGTAAATCTATTAAAAATTACAGATGTTTTACATTTGAGGTGCCATTTCTTCTATCAAACTTCAACTATATGTTGTAACTAGAATGCAAACAGTGCATATTTTCCAACTGCCAGTCTTACATTTCTCATTAAAATCTATTCACACCCTATAGTACATCTACGCTGTTCCCATAACAATCCGCAGACTTACTCTTCTAAATCATGCCATTTTTGGATAACGCGCCTCGTATAGTATGCGTGCCTTGTATCTCACACGCGAAATTGATATAGCTATCTACTAAACCGTCTTAAAATTCCGAATGGCGATTAAATTGATACACATATATCTCTGTCGAAATTTATGATATGTGTTGGCGCACATGTGCTCCGCAAAAAATTAGCAGATTATTTCTGACTCTCGAGCTAAAAACAACTTTATCGTTCCTGAAGGAGGAGGCCACCTCTCAAGTACCTCATGTCTTAAGGAAATAAATAACATTTTGCAGGAGAAGGACGCTGCGGTTTTGCATAAACGACGCATTTTCTATTTACAAACACGGTCCATTCAACTATCTTCCAAAAAGTTATATTTTTAACCTGGATTCAACCAAAAACATTTTTTCCCCTGTCAACACCTTCACAACTCTCTTACAGAATAATTTATTCTGGGATAAATGGTAAACATTGTGCCGATTTGAATAACTAAACTAGCTAAATTGAAAACAAAAATGCTTAAATATTTGTCTTTAAGTATTTCAATATACTTAAATCTAATTATAAAAACAATGATTAAATCAGACAATTTTGTTGTCTTCATATTCCATTAATGGATTGAGGATGAGATACGGGAAAAAGTTTTTAACTTGTCGTGATTTTAACGAATCCTTCTCCGTTGAAAATCACTTCAACAAAACAAAATTCCCAATCATACGCTTTCCGGGCAGGTATTTCTAAGGGCGACATCCATCTTTTTCAGTGAATAAATATTTGATTGAATGAGGCAAGTTCCATTGAAAAGCTCTCTAAAAATATTTTCTTCTTGGATGAATAGTAAAAATTCTACGTATTTCAACTAGCAAGCTATATATAATATCAGCTTTAATTATTTTGAATGCTTCATTAGAAATGAAAATTTAATAAGGACTTACATGAATTAGTTAATTCAGCAAACAGAAGGTACCGTACTTTGTTAACTGTGTTTTCCTTGTTTCTCGAATTGTGATATGTAGACCAGTATTGATACTCAAGTGGTCTTCCCTTGTGATCTTCTTTTTTTTTATTCTTTTGAATATTATAAAAGTTTAATTTTCTGACAAAATTTACTCTTGTAAAGGAGAAAGATTAAATCGTGAATACTTTGAAGTTTAAATTGATTAACTATGAGACTTTTAGAAACAAAATTACAAATTCCTTTCCGTTGAGACCCCCAGGATATGTTAACGAACTGCAATGCTACAAAGAAGAACAGTAAAAAGAAAGTTTTAAATTTTCATTGCATTATATCAATATATGTCTATGCTGATATTCATCAGAATATTTAAAAATTACTCCCTAATGATACCCAATGAAAGAGAAGTCGGAACTCATTTCTAGCTTTAGTCAAACTTTATAAATTAGAGATATGCAAAAGGAATACCAGCTTTAATTATTTTGAATGCTTCATTAGAAATGAAAATTTAATAAAGACTTATATGAATTAGTTAATTAAGAAAACAGAAGGTACCGTACATTGTTAACTGCGATTTCCTTGTTTCTCGAACTGTGAACTGTAGACCAGTACTGATACTCAAGTGGTCATCCCTTGTGATCTTCTTTGTTCTTTTTTTATTCTTTTGAATATTATAAAAGTTTAATTTTGTGACGAAATTTACTCTTGTAAAGAAAAAAGATTAAATCATGAATACTTTGAAATTTAAATTGATTAACTATGAGACTTTTAGAAGCAGAATTACAAATTCCTTTCCGTTAAGACCCCCAGGATATGTTAATGAACTGCAGTGCTACAAAGAAGAAAAGTAAAAAGAAAGTTTTAAAATTTCATTGCATTATATCAATATATGTCTATGCTGATATTCATCAGAAATTTTAAAAATTGCTCCCTAATGATACCCAATGAAAGAAAATTGGGAACTCATTTCTAGCTTTAGTCAAACTTTATCAATTAGAGATATGCGAAAGGAATATCAGCTTTAATTATTTCGAATGCTTCATTAGAAATGAAAATTTAATAAAGACTTAAATGAATTAGTTAATTAAGAAAACAGAAGGTACCGTACTTTGTTAACTGTGATTTCTTTGTTTCTCGAAATGTGCTCCGTAGTATTGATTCTCAAGTGGTTTTCGCTTGTAGTCTTCTTAAATTTCCGACAAGAACAAAAAAATATATTTCAGATCAATCCGGTATCCCAGACTCTAGCTAAAAATCCCCAGAGTAAGTGAAAATCATAAAACTAGTATTAAAGTGGTCCCCAAAATACTGAAAGTATAAAAGAGTATATTTATATGAAAAAAGTTTGTGAAAACACTATATAGTACTATTCTGAAATTGACTTTATCCAATTTTATATTGGCATACGCATGCTAACAAAAACGTTCGCTCACATACACGTATGGATATAGCTATAGATATTTATACAGATATAAATTTACAGGGAATACCAACATTTTAAAAATACAGGGTTATTCAAAATGAATCATCCGATTTTGAAATTCCATATTTTCAAAAATAAACGACACCGAATAATAAATAATGCATGGCTAGAAAGGACGAATATGGAAGTTTTATGTTGTGAACAATAGATTGTGGTCATGTTTTCTCGTGAAACTATTTCATGAAAGTTATTTTAGAAGCTGGTTTTTCCTCCAGATAAACGAAGAAATCCCTAACTTCGTTTTCCACAAGATGGGGCACCACCTCACTGTGTTATAGAGGTTCGCCGTTTCCTTAAACTGGAGCTACCTTGCTGGTGGATCAATCGCAGTGGACCAGATGACTTGATGTTACAAAGCTGGCAACCTAGGTTACCTGATATATCCCCATGTGATTTCTTTCTTTGAGGGTTTGTAAAAGATAAAGTTTATATGCCACCATTACCGACAAATTTATGTGAACTTAAACAACAGATTCCTGCCGTACAATAAATCACCATAGTGACACTTTACAGCGTCTTTAGCAGAAAATTGCGTAGAGTCTTTACATTATACGTACGTGTAACTAAAAAAAGATATCAAACACTTAAAAAACAAAACAAAAAAAAACTGTACTATTTTATCTTTGTATTTATGTATTACTTATCATCCAGTGTCAGTTATTTATGAAAATATAGCATTTTGAAATCAGATGATTCGTTTGGAATAACCCAGTATAATAATTTTCGACTTATGCTTTTTTTTCTTCAATTTCAAATTTGTTACTAACCTATTCCCAGTCAATTTGTCTTATTTCGGAAAAATAATGTTGCATTCTAAAAATAAAAGTAGTAAGTGAAAAATTCATACAGCAAAAGGAAAAAAAATGTATTTAATTTTCAAAAAGCTCCCAATCAAAAGTTGAAAATAGACGCAATTTCAGAATAATTATATAAAATATCTTTGGAATTTTTTAAAGTCGAATTGCTTTAATTAAATCATTCTAAAACTTTTCCTAACGTAAATTTAAAAATTCAGACTATTTAATTTCGAATATTTATTGAATGAGACTTGTGTTTTCATTCGATCTGCTGTATGTCAGATGAAGAATCTTTTACACGTGAAAATATTTAAACGTGTATATAAAACTCACTATCTTAAAGGCATTTAATATAAAAAATATTTGAAATAGCTGAACGAGAGACTACAAACCTTATAAAATTTATGAAAGCCAAATGTGCATCAGGATAATTTGTAATGGATAAATACTTAATGGATAAAAAGTAAAATTCTTAGGGCTGTAATGTAGGCCTCATACGCAGTAAAAAATATGTATCATACAATATACATTAAATTTTTAAATCCAGCTATACACGTGTGTTATAATGGAAAACATATATAGCTACTTAAGACTGATAAAAATAAATATCCAAAAATGCTTCATGGTTTTGTGTATTGTGTTGCTCAGAATTAAATCTTAGTGTGTCCAAAAATTTTACACTAGATTTTAATGGGCCTATTATAAAATGTATAAACACTATTATATTTTATGCGAAATGTGAGAGTTTACTCAAGACATTTTGTAAAGATAAAATTTCAGAGAATATAACACTCTTGTTTCATGCTGAGGTAAGTTGAGAGGGAACAACAAAACTCTTTACGGCATAAAGACGAAGATGTATGGTCTCATTGAATTTATTGTGTTATTTTGTTACAAACATATTTGTGACAATAACATGTTGCAAACACTTTGATTAAACAAGCCGATTGCAAATTGCACGATTGAGATATTAAATAAAAATTGTCTAATCGGAAATAGTGATGCCAGTCTCCTTGGAAATTATAAAAATTGTACTCACCTTGTACGTGACATAAGAGAGAGAGGCTGCAGGGAAATCGAAATTTTACAGATACTTCGGTAGGGCGTGGCCAATAAAAGCTTGGGAACCACTGTTTAGATAATTTGAAGTTTTAAGATGCAAAGAATGCGTAGTTGAACAATAAATAACTGTGAAAGAACTTAATATTAAATATCACCACCCAATAATCGTGCACTAAATTGTTTGTGGTGAAAAAACGCAGTCTATATGTGCGAAGATAACGTATTTTTTGTTGTTTATAAACTGAAATTAAATTGGGCATTGTCATCTCTACTGCAGAATTTCTTACTTTAAAAATATGCGGTGAAGTTTAAAATTGCAACCATTAACGTAGATTTAAAAATACGTTTTTGTTTAAATATGCATCGCAACATATAATCTCAATGCAGGATGAGAAGTATTCATATTCAGGAGCTAAAAGAAACAAAAAAAAGCAAAAATCGTGCATCAAGCATATATTATGAAACACTTTCCAACACATTCAGAATAGCCTAACAAAATTTCGCCTTTAATTAAGGTGAAAGATGATATCTGAGTAAACAATTTGGAGAACACATAATACATTTGAAAACCCAATATCATAAATTGCCATCAATAGTCAGAAAGGCATTCTAATTATTTTCTGAAGCCTGTACATCATGTACAGATTTGTATACACACTCATGGTTTGTTCAGTTAAAAATTCCTCTACTTGAAAATTCTTTTGTGGAACCTTGTATATGATCTAACGAATAAGTAAGATAAAAAAAAATAGTCAAATTTAAAAACACATACCACAATTGAAAATGCTCTTGTAGCAATTATCTCTCATAGATAGTACTGCAAATCAATTCTTTTGTGTGTCCCTGTAAATAAACGATATATGCTGTGCACATCATATTCAACAGTAACTCTCTTCTAGTAGACGCCAGTGTTGTATACCAATTTCAATATGGTTAGACGATTTGTAAATACTGCACACTTCATTTTCAATACCGAACATGCCACAGTAAACCTCAATAACATATATGAATTACCTGGCAATCCGAGTATATTTACGTAAGTTGGAGTACAACCTGACAGACTGACATACATCCAGATGAACCGAAGATGTAAACGCTTTTTAACTATTTTGGAAAGTGTTAAAAAAAAAGAATGAAGACTAAAGAACATACCTTTTAAAATCACTTAGGGGAGACCGGGGCAAGATGACTATGTTAACAATTTTTGTTGTTTATTAATTTATTTAGAAGTAATAGTCAAATTAATTTTACATGAACTGATAGAGTATACCTTTGTAGTATTAAATACATTACCATTTAATTTTTCAAATAAAAAAATAAAGGATAATTTTATTTTTTCATAACATTAACAAATCGTCATCTTGCCCCAGTACTGGGGCAAGATGACTTTGACCTTGGGGCAAGATGACAACACTGAAAAAGATTGAACATATTTTATCTTTTGAATATGTTACATGGTTTAACAAATGATAACTGTGTTTTTACATCTTACAAAGTATCAAACTAAGCATAATGCATTAATTGTAACGTAATTTTGAAGTATTTAGTTGCGCAGCTAACAATAGACACAAATAAAAATGTCATTTTCATAATTGGAACATTCCTCATGCCACCACTCTTGGCATTTACAGCACTGGATCCATTCTTCTGTTGGTGGGTCACAATGCCGGAAGTTGGCCTTAAACGCTTTTTGAATTTTTTGGGAGGAGGGGGAACAGCGGGGGAGGGGGAAGGTATTGACCCCGTCGAACGGTACTCTCCTCGTACCGATCGGACGATTGGAAGTGGAGATATGGACCCCGATAGGGTTTTTCTTTCGGGAGGCTAGGGGGGCTTAGCGGATGGCAAAAATGTCTTTCTCTGGTCGCCCCCTTTCGAACGACACCTCCCCCGATCCCATGCGCCCCTTAACCCCAGAGGAGATAGAAGCGCAAGGTCGTGCGAACAAACACACAGACAAACAAGCGTTTACAGGATTTAAATAGAATGGACAACATAGTTAGTTTAATAAATTCCGAAACACAGGGCCAGATGACGAGCTCGTCATCTTGCCCTGGACTGCCTGTTTAAAAATATTCGTTTTCATTGCCATGAAGGAAGGCGATTAATTGACATTTATTCATGGTAATAGGTAGAATTTAAACTAAGTTACTCATAAATATTAAAGAGAAACGATATATCTTACCTGTATCTGTAGCAGAGCTTATTTACACATGCATAAAAGTTATAACGTGGCAGCGGAAAACAATCAAAGCTTCACAACTGATACAAAATTGGCGATTTCAGCGTCTCTATAGTATTGTTTAACGAACGGCCGATAGGAGAGCCAGTAGTGTCCGGTTGATGCTGCCACCTAGCGGAAAACAGAAAAATTAAGACATTCGTCTTCTTGCCCCACTCTTCATCTTGCCCCGGTCTCCCCTACACCTTTTCGCCACCCTGTATAAATTCTCGAAAAACAAACGCAAATTTATATTGTAATTATTAATCACATACCTTTTTAAAAACTGCGGTACGCAGGTAGTTTCACATTCAAAATGACACTATAATTGTAACAAATAAACTTTGTGCTTTTTAATTGAGTAAAAATTAGGTGCAGCACATATAATAATTTTTTACATATATGTGTAAAAAAATATTATCTATCTGTAAACGGTTTTCTTTGTGTTTCAAAATGACTGCTTGAGTAAAGGCATGCCAAGTTAAAATTCAACTGCAATCTGTATTAAAGAACGCATGATAAATTCAAAATTAATCCTGCTAATTTGAATATTTTAATGTTCTTAAAGAAACATAAGAAAATAGATTTTTTGAAAATTTAACCGTATGACAGCTATTAAGCTTATTATTATAAATTGATTATATAATTATGAATATATTTGTTAATCTGATGATATTTTTTTATTGAATTATAATTATTTTTTATATTACAAATTCGCGAATTCCAAATCCCTTTTCTTGCAGATTATTTTTATTTTGAAAAAATTTCTGATTTTATCTTTATATTTTTATATTTTACAAAATTTCGTTTGATAGAAATTTAATTTTCTTTAAAATATCGAATAACATAATCTTTAAAATATCGAATAACATAATCTTTAAAATATCGAACAACATAATCTTTAAAATATCGAATAACGTTGTCTTACCTTTCTGTAAACTCGTAAGAAATATGTGTAATTAAAATAAAATACTGGAAATTACAAAATACTAAAATATTAAATAAAGTTCTTGAAATATAAGGTAATGTAATGTCTCTTGAAAACAAAAAATGCTTTATCTCAGCATATATGACTTGAGTAATCAAAACGGTTAAAATTAAACTGTGAACAAAAATGGTATGATGATTATGGTTGTGAATAATGTGGAAAAAGTACTCTTTCAAAAAACCAAAACCAAAATCGCATCTTACATCTGAAATTATTCTCCAAATGTAAACAAACATGCTGTAAAATTGTTTTTTCAGTGTAATGTTTAGAAACAACGAAAACAAAACCATATTCTACTTCAATGAAAGCATACAAAATTGTGTGCATTGTTTAAACTTTTTAATGGTGTTGAAACAAAAACAATAAATAAATAAATAAAAACTGTTAAAGTTTTATTTTCATTTAAATAAAAGCAGTTAATGTAGTTACAACCTATGTAGAACTAAGTATTAACCATTTAACAGTCTTAAGAACTATTTTGTGACATAAAAAAGTGAATTTTTATCAGAAATTTTAATTTTATGACTTTTTTTGAATTTGGATGTACAATCTGTATAACAATATTTTATACAGTCTTTTTAGGATACTTTTTTTTTTTTTTACATAAGGTTTAAAACATCTTTGTACGGTTCAAGATTTTTAATTTTATTTCGCTTTGAGTACTCTTCATATACACCATAAAAATATTTCATTAATTAAAAATAGATATTTAAAGAGAAGGGCGATTTTGGAGCTGTAGCAATAGAGCGTGCTACCACTCTCACAGAGTGGTCTGAAATTATATTTCGCTTTAAGTACTCTTCATATACACCATAAAAATATTACATTAGTTAAAAATAGATATTTAAAGTGAAAGGGCGATTTTGGAGCTGTAGCGATAGAGCGTTCTGCCGCTCTCGCAAGGTGGTCTGAAATTATGGAAATTTTGAAATCTTATTTCGCTTTAAGTAGTCTTTATACACACCATAAATATATTTAATTAGTTAAAAATAGATATTTATAGTGAGTTGTAGCTATGTTGAGCGTGCTGACGCTCTCACAAGGTGGTCTCAAAGAAAGCAAAATTTTGGAAATTTTGAAATTTTATTTCGATTCCCCTTATACACCCCATCAACATATTTCATTAGCTAAAAATAGATATTTAAAGTGAAAGGGCGATTGTTGAGTTGTAGCAGTATAGAGCGTATTAACGCTCTCACAAGGATGTCTCAAAGAAAGCGAAATTTTGGCCTTATTACCGCTTTAAGGTCACTTACCGTAAGAGTTACTAACGTTTTCTAACTGTCATCAAATGGCTTACATGCTATTAACTAAGTAAAACAGTTATGAGTAAACTGTAAAGAAAACTTTACGCGTTTTTTCTAAGACAAACATTTCCAAAACCGGTGGGTACTCTAGCTACGCCAGTTTTCAACGAATCAACTTGAATCTTTTCAAAAATAAAGCATAATTTTTTCCCTTTTAAAATAGTTAGAATGCTTTTGAAATATTAATATGTAGCTATTCTGTGTAACTTTAAGTAACGAAATTTTTAATTGAAAATTTACATTTTGCAGTAAATCAATGCCTTTTCATTAAAAATTAATATTTTTTAAAAAGTATACTATTTCATTAGCTTTTCAACTAAAAGAGTAATTTTGTTTTGTTCAATGTTCTAGACTAAATGAAGTCTACAGTGTGCCCTCCCTCCTATGTGTCTATAGTGCCCTCCGCATACCAATATTTTTTCAAAAACACGATTTTCTGCATTAATATATGTATAAAAATTAGAGTAAATGGATTTTATAAATACTTCGCATTTTAAAATTCAAAAAAAAAAAAAAAAAAAAAAAAAACTTAAATTTCAGGGCGTCAAAGTGGTGTTTTCTATTAAATCTTGAGCATACATAAAACAAATCGACGGGTGAATTCCATATTGTAAATAAAATATTCTGTCGCATATCTGCCCTACGCAGCTTAGTAAGTGGTTAAAAAAAGCAAGTGCCCTTATGTGAAATTTTATGAAATGAAGTCTGTTAACATTTTAAAACTAATTTTTATTTATAAAACAAACCATTATTGCATCTTTTAGTTATTATTTATTCATGATCACATAAAATTTTATCACAATTTTAAAAAAGCATTTGTATTAAAAACAGGAGCAACATCAAAGAGATGAATAACTTTGATGTGCATTTGAAAAGTAGAAATGAAAGTTGCAACACACATACGTGACAACTTGGATGCGAGAATCTGTTGGGAGATAGAATGTGAGAAAATGATCATGAATAATTCAAGCGAAATCGCAAGTTTCCTCTTTTATGCCTTTTGTGTTCATTTTGTTTCGTATTCGTTATCTGTCGATCCGTTGCTTTAGAAAACATTTGAATCAAGGTGACAGAACTGAACGTGTTTTTTTTACACCAAAGAAATAGTAGAGAAAGTGTAAAAAAAAAAAAAAAAAAAAAAAAAAAAAAAGAATTTTAAATGTTTTGTATTTTGAAATGAAGAATAACAGACTCTCACACATTTTTTGCTTATAAATAAGGATTTTTTTTCTAAATATATATATTTTTTAAAGTTTTATTTTGAATCATTTGTATTTTTATATTTTATTCTTTGTATTTAAATATCATTTGGAAGTAAATTATGTAAATATGAAGTTATTACTTCAAAAATTATCAAGAAAACATTTTTCTAAATGAATTATGATCTACCCTGAAGATATAGAAGCATCCAATTCATTTTAGCGAATAAAACTTTTGATTTATCGTAATTAACATTCATTTCATAATTAAAAATTTATTAGCCACTCTTTTTATATAACGATAGGTTCCAACAGATACGAACATTATCAAAAAAGACGAATAAATTTTATGTTCATTTAACACTTTCTGTTCGACTTTATTTTCGATAAGGGAGGGGGGGGGGGCGGGATTTTCTTTAACATTACATAATTTAAGGGGACAGTGGACCTTCAGTTGGGTTAAAATCGACTAAAAATCGTTTTTCTTATTTTGGTTTATTACTATACTTCAATCTTAACTGCAACATTTGTAAAAAGCCGCATGCAATTACAAAGATTCCTATCAAAGATACGAGCATTTCAAATTTGACAATGTAATTGAGTTACACTAAAAAATAAAACTTTAAATCGCGTTTTCTGTAAATGAGAATTTTCGCCGAGTTAAAATATTTAAAATGTTCCAGGCGTCATATATTTTATCCAACTTCCATAATATTAAGTATTATTGTTAAGCAGTGTGCTATATTTCGAAACTTGGTATTATTATACATTCATTAATGGAAAATTTCGTAGTTATATAACATTTTTCAGTGAAAAAAAAATGTAAATATTGGAAGTTTTTTATTAATTTTTCTCAATATATTGGTACAATTTTAAAACGCATACCAACTTTTGTTGCAATAATATAAAGCTACGATTTAACAAAACACCAAGTTCCTGAAGCCAAATTTAATGCGCATGGATAATTTTTAATTAGAGTGATTAATTATAAATTTTGATAAATAAATCAATTATACACATTTTTTAATAAAATTGCTTAATTTACTTATAAAATGTATGAATTATTATGTGTGCAAAATTTCAGTACAATTGAGTGAAAAATGAAAAAATTGGTTTTGAACCCATTGTCCCTTTAAACCAGATATGCAGATGTTAGATAAAAGGTTTTCAAAAATCTTACGAGTTATTAGATAATATTTTGAGTGCTTTTAATAAGACTCCGAGAGCTATGGAAGAATTTTGTAAACGATTGAAAAATATCGCATCATTATTTCAAAAGCTACTACTTTAATCTACTGTTCGGGAAAAAATATAAAAAGCCAGCATTCCTACTAATGTGACTACCAATTCATAAGTAATATCGTCTTCTGAATAAGGCTGTATTTAAATTATGCTTAGGGGATCGCCTACATATTGGAATTGTAACAAATGCTAAAATTTTTA
Organism: Maratus michaelseni; assembly: GCA_963931845.1. Classification (NCBI taxonomy): domain Eukaryota; kingdom Metazoa; phylum Arthropoda; class Arachnida; order Araneae; family Salticidae; genus Maratus; species Maratus michaelseni. The sequence continues at coordinate 321,873,681 of OZ007591.1, forward strand.
ATACTACCAGCTACTTTTGTCATCATATTAGGTTCTTCAGTAAATTTTACATTCGGATATCAATTTGTTCAAGTGCTTTAGGAACTTTAGTTTGAACAGTCGAATTTCTAATGTTAAATTAATTTGTAGCCTATTCAAAACAGTTTGCAATGCGGGGAGCTTTTTAAAGATAACTAAAAAACTACTTGGTACAATGTGACTGTAATTTTGAACTCGCTATATCTGAAGGTTTTAAAAATGGATTTCTGCTAAAAAATCTATAGGTAAAAATTAATATTGTTTTCGAAAACTTAATTTGATGATTTATATATTTTGAAATTAATTGTCGAAAAATATGAATTGTTGCAAGCCATACATTTTTTAACAGAAATCCATTTCTAGAGGTTTTAAATTTGTGAATACAAAATTACATATAATTTTGCCAACTAATTTGAAAGCTATGATTAAGAACTACCCGCATTGCAATCCGATTTGCAACGATTAAAAATGAATCCAGCATTAGCAGTTTCAATTTTTAAACCAGTGTAATTTGTATACTACTTGACGGAATGGTATCCTAAGGTAAAATTTACCAAAAATGCCGAACATAAATTCAAAACCGGGTGTTCGTATTGAAAATTTCAGAATTTGTTACAATTTCTATATGTAAATGCCCCCTTAAGCAAAATTCAAGTACAGCATTATTTTGTAGATGGTATTACTAATCTACAGGTACCAGTCATATTTTTTCGATGATTTGCGACAGAGTAAAATGTGGGTGATAACTTTTTTCCAGGACTGTGTACATATCAATTTTCAAATGCATGTTTCTTCTTTTATCATAAATTACTGTTTCTCACAAAACTCTTAGCAATGGTGCATGAAGTGTGCTTTGTTTTACTATTTCATTACTAACACTCAAACGTAAATGAAGTGATATTACTAAATATAGGTGTATATTACTAATACTACAAGGCGTCTAAGAAGTTCGGTGAATTGATGAATATTGCATAAATAACACGAGTTAAAAATGTGTAGAGACCAATGGAGAGACGGCACGTAACAAGAAGCTAAAAAACCAAGGCAGAATAGTCTGCTATCGGCAGTCGAACGGTGTATGTTTGAAAACTCGCGTCATATTGAAATGGAGCAACGGATAAACATCAAGTTTTGCTACAAATTGGGAAAAACCGCCACAGTAACGCATACGCATGCAATGTTGATCCAGGTGTACGGAACAAACGCAGTGAAAAAAAAATGCGTGTACGACTGGTTTAAACGTTTTCGGTAGGGAAAAGAAACAGTGGATGACGTACCACGTTCAGGCCGACCCTGAACAAGTGTGACGCCAGATAACATCGAGAGGCAGACCTCTTTCTGTTTCCTCGCCTATAGAGAGTCGTCAAGGGCAAACGTTTCGCAGCCATACCAGACATCCGACGTCGTGTGACATTTGTGCTTTGGTAGATCCCAAAAGAGGCCTTCGCTAACTCATTCTAGCAACTTTATCAACGATGTCATAAGTTTATTGTGGCCAACGGATGTTACTTTGAGGGTGATTAAAGACATTTTGTTTCCATGTTTTGTTTTATTTGTTTTATGCTTCCATTCACCGAACTTTTTAGAAGCACCTTGTGTATTTAAAAAATATCAATAGGAATTGAAAAGTCATAATAATAGTAAATGAGAAAACTTGAAGAAGAGAAGACAGGCACGAGAGGATTAAAAAGAACAAAACAGAAAATGAGTTTGCAAAGCGCGTGCTACTAGCTGCTAGAATCTCTGGGGAGAATAATGTGAGAATGATCACGAATAATTCAAACGACTCTCCACTTTCCTCTTTTATGTCTAACTTACATCATGCACATAATAATAATAGTCATTTTAAAGACAGAATAATAGAAATAGTAAGTACATGCAATATTACTGTGATTTCGGATACGAAAAGGTTAAAAAGTAGTAAACAAAAATGAAGATTGCAACAGGCATGCTCGTTTTGGATGCGAGTACCTGTTGGGATAGCATGTAGTGAGAATGAGAAATAATGTAAGAATGAGATCAGGAATAATTCAAGCGACTCGCCACTTTCCTCTTTTATGTCTAACTTACATCATGCACATAATAATAATAGTCATTTTAAAGACAGAATAATAGAAATAGCAAATATATGCACTATTACTATGATTCCGGATACGAAAAGGTTAAAAAGTAGTAAACAAAAATGAATATTGCAACAGGTATATTTGTTTTGGATGCCAGTACCTGTTGGGATAGCAATGAGAAAATGATCATTCAATGATCATGCAATGATCATATGTTAGCGGAATAGCAAATTCCTTCTTTTATGTATTTTCGGCCATTTTTTTTTTTTGTATTCATTAACTGTCGATTCGTTGTTTTAGAAAACATTTGAAGCAAGATGATGGAAATGAGTATGTACTATATATCAAACGGGTAAACGAAAATATTATCAAAAAAAAAAAAAAAAAAAAAGACTGGATTTTTAAAACTTTTGTACTTAAAAATTTAGGGAAAGTTGATGATACACACTTTTCTTTGTTTGAAAATGCGCAGTACTCTTTCTAATTATGGAATTCTTTTTAATTTTATATTCACTTTCATCTTTTGTATTTAAATTTTGACTTTTGTGTCTTTAAAATTTACTTGAATGTAAGTTTTGTATATCTTAAGTTTAAAAATTGTTAAGAAAATATTTTACATTATTAATTTTCTGTATATATCAATATGCACATATGGACACCTTAATTTCATCGCAGAGGGTGAAAATTTAAATTTATATAAAAAATATATATATATTTCCCGAGATAAAATTTATAATCTACAGTTTAAATGTAGCATTGGGGTTAAAAAGGCATAGATATTAACAGTACAAGATGAATAAATCTGTTGCGCATTTAAAAAGTAAAGTAACTAAGGCTAATACTGTCAGAGATGCTAAAATAACCACTTGGCGGTTTTAATGTAAATTTCAGCGTTTGCCAACAAACGGCTCCATTACCTTTAACCTTCCTACCCTGAATGGGTCGAAACGACCCGTTTCTATAATATATTTCATTTGATTCGAGCCAAAAATTTCTTCATAAAGTAAGTTAAATAAAAGCTACAGAAACAGAAACAGCGAAATAGAATAATACTTCAATGGGAAACCCAATTAAAAAAATTAACTCTACTCCCAGTATATGAGTAATTGTATATCACATCTTAAGAGAGCCATGTGAATAAAGCTTAAAATATTTTAAAGTAACAAAAATGTAAAAGAGAGCATAAAATGCTTTAAATTACAGTCTATTTCATGAAAGAAAAGTTTAAAATAATTTAAAGTATTAAAAGAATGTAAAATAATGCATAAAAAATGCGATAAATTACAGTCTAGTGCAAAAAGAACCCAGTTAAATAAATATCTTAAATAATTTTAAATAAAAATCCTGGTGTGAAATGTTTTTTATCAAGGTTGAGTAAAATTTCGACAGGGTAGGAAGGTTAAATGTAAGCTAAACAGAAGCCTCAACAACAGGTGGAGCGGGGATTGTGGAATAACCTTCCCTATAGGGAAGCAAATATTTGCTTGCTTTCCATGCTGATCGTCTCTCTCTCTCTCTCTCTCTCTTTTTTTTTTTTAATTTGGTAAGTTTATTTTCATTTCGTGTAGTTACTAATTTGGAAACATTTAATACCCTGTTAAATTTGTTATGTTTTGTATTGCTCTTCAGTGATATGTAATGATTTTTTTTTTCATATCATTTATGGTTTGAACATGAAACTCAGGAGTTTTCAAAAACTTAACAGCACAGGAAAATGGCCACTACGAACGAAGCAAAGCAAAACCATTTTTAAATGTCAAAATTGCAGATTCTAAATTGCCATTACACTTTTATGTAATTTCTATTGAGAATTTAGGTGGTGGTTTTAAAATTTTTCACCGTTTGAATTTTTACCAACATTTTGGAATCCTTAATTTGATTTTTTTAAATTTATTTATATTCGATTAACTTCAAATCGAAGTAAATATCTGTTGATAAAAGTAATAATGTTATGCCCTTTTTTTTTCATTTCTTGCTTAAGTGAAGTAAAATTTAGAGAAATGGATATATTGAAAAAAGTGGAAAACCTTTATTTAGGAAATCATATTGGCTTACGAAAAAAGTATGTTCCAAAATTTTAAATTTGATAGTAAAAATTAAAAGATGAAAATAATTGTTTACAATAAATAAAAATAATTTAAAGTAAATAAAAGTAAACTTAAACTAAATTTAAAGTAAATTAAGAAAGAAATATTCTTATAAAATATATGAAATAAAAAGAAATTCTTATAATATTCTCGTAAAAGATAACACTAAAAACCACGTGTTTTTATTTTTCAAAGTTTTACCACAACCATCAAAATTTTAGCTTGAAATAAAAGTGGCATTTTCAACCCCAGTTATCTTAGAAAACAGAAATGAATATTGCAATGCGCATGGTCGACTTGGATGCGAGAATGAGTTGGGAAAACAATGTGAGAATGATCATAAATGATTCAAGCGGAATTGCTATTTCCTCTTTTATGTATTTTATGTCCTTTTGTTTGGTATTCGTTGTCTGTAGATCCGTTGCTTCATAAAACATTTGAAACAAAAAAAAAACATCCGGAAAAAAAGAACGGATTTTTAAATTCTTTTTACTTTGAAACTTAAAGAAATTTGATGCTTCACGCTCCCTTTTACTTGAAAATGGGGAATATTTTACTTTTTTTTTTGGTATTAAAATTTTATTTTGAGGTAAATGTTTTAAATATAAACTTATTAGTTCAAAAGTTGTTATGAAAGCCCTTTACTTAATAATTTATAATACACTGTGTAGCTATAGATATGCTCTGAGGGACACCTGAAACTCATTTCAGCACCTAAAAATTTATATTTATACTAAAGATCATTTATTACAAAACCAAAAAAATTTTAAATCACAGTTTTACTCTAACATTCGGTTTAAAAACACGGACACATTATGAAAAGGGATGAATAAATTTGATGTACATTTAATCTTGCCATTATTATTATTATTATTATTATTATTATTATTTTAAGTGGCGGGGGGGGGGGGGCATTTTTCTTTTTAGTTAAAAAAAATTAAAAGTTGCCATCCAAATGTCAAAAATTAAGTTTTACTGAAAACTAACAAGTATATAACTAACAAGTAGATAACAAGTATATCAGCGTTTTAACTATATGTGAATGTACTATGGAAATTTTTTTTAAACAATTCAAAAGCCTTCCATTATTACTACAACAGGATTAAATGTAATTCTGAACTTTTCAGTAATTGCTTCTTCTTTCATAAAAAATATTGTTTCGGATAAGTAGTCCCCATTTTTTATTTTTAAAAGTGAAGCACGCCTCTAAAACAAAATCTCAGCAACAGTGTATGAAGCTTGTAACAGCATATGCAACAGATTTTTATTTTATTACTAAATTGTGAAACGCAAATAATATAAACATACTTTACTGCATATTACTATTACTACTTGCAAAGAATGATAATAGTAATAGGAAAAACAGAATAATAGTTGTAAAGATATGCACGATTATCAAGATTCCCAGGCACACAAGAGTTAAAAAATAGAAAACCAAAATGATTGCAACGCGCATGTTCGACTTGGATGCGAGAACCTATTAGGAGAGCAATGTGAAAATGATCATGAATTATTCAAGCTGAATCGCTACTTTCCTCTTTTGTGTCTATTTTGTTTTGTATCCATTATCTGTCGAACTGTTGCTTTAGAAAACATTTCTGAGAAGATGATGGCACTGAATACTGAATAATTGATGGCAACTTTATATCAAAATAACTATCTAAAAACTATCCTGGGAAAATCACAGATTTTTCAATTGTTTGCACATGGAAATTCAGCGAAGTTTCATTTTTCACCTTTATGTTTAGTGTGAAAATTTATGGAGTTTTATGGAGATATATAGCTATTTTATTTTTCAAATGTAAAATATTTCACAAAATCTTTAAGACATCACTTCCAATTTATAGATTTTTAATAAGAACTTTTATAGTTTCAGAAACTACTTTTAATTTTATTTTCTATATTATTTAATTTTTTATATTATTTAATTTTTAATTTTTTTATACTTTACTCTTTCTGCTAAAGACTTAAAATTAAAACACTAGACAATTTTTATTTAATGTTTTATACAATTACTAGCATGCTACGCCCGCTGCGCTGTGCCATTTTTCTAAATGTACCTTAAATCAAACGAAATGGCTTTGTATTTTAAAGGAATGTGGATTTTCACCTACAGATGCTACCTTAGTAAATATTTTCAAACGAACCTTGAATCAAACGAATTATATCAATGGATTTGAGCATGTATTTTAAAGCAATAGGGACGTTCACCTGGATTTTCCTTCAACATTGCTGTAAGCGATGTGAACGAAATTGCTTTATATTATACCATACATTCGACAAAATTTGGGCTAAAAGAAGCAACTCATTTTGTTGATAATTTATAGTAGACTTTGGTAGGAAAATGAGGCCATTATGAGATTATGACAACAGGAACTAAAATGTTCTCTAGTCAACATATACTACTAAAAAAGAGAGCATTACAATGATTGCATATATTGACCATTGAACTTAAATAATGTTCGGGTAATTCATTTTCATCTGTAAGTTCTTGAACTCCGTCCCTCTTTCTTGTCTCCATGTGAGATTCTGGTAACGTAAGTATAATCTCACTCTATGTTACGTTATATTTCGCAACATACGGCCTCTTCTGGCATGTCTACTACGGTTTTTCATCTTTCGATTCCAGCAGAGTAAATACAGTGAAAATTGTAATAAATTGTTTGCACATAAAGAAAAGTGTTTAACTTTCATATTTAAGAAAAATGGTGAAACATAAAAAAGTGAATTTTTAAAGCAAAATATGAATAAAATTAAAATGACGCCATTTTCACTGTCTTTCCATTTTTTAGACCAGTTGCATTCGTGTAACCGTTATTCTGAATAAAACCCCAATGATTAACTCTGGTAGAAGAATAAACCTCTAGTTTGTACCCAATAAAATCTTCCTAATCTTCCATAATCTTGCCGATATCCAAGTTTGACGTCAAACATTAGAAATGCTTGAAACGATATGGTTACTAATGTACCAGAGTTAGTTACAAAACAAAGTTATTTACGCTCCAAGCTATGTTCCATTAAATAATGTCAAATTACTGTTAATTCAATTATAGATCTTTCATTAACAAAATTCCATACCTTAAATAAAACTGACAATGATAAAGTTAGTTATGCAAAATGTTTAGTAATATTATTTTTGGTGAATACTTAAACCAAAAATTTTTTTTTTTTACATTTCTCTAAAGAGAATAATAACACGCAGAAATAAATTCATTTCTCACTATATTTAGCTGCTAGGGCTGTGTGTAGGTCGGAAAGGCTTTATAGTGATCGAAAAATTATCTAATCAAAATTTCAGGTACTCTTTTTTTCTTATCCAGCATGAAATGATAAATTGACAAATATTATTTATTCCATTCGCCACCATTGACATTACAAAGTTTTTCCGTACATTGAAAGCGCCAAAACAGTGGCTCAGATGTTCTGCTCTCAAAGCTGACATACAGGAAGTGCTGGATTCAAAACCCTGTCGCGCTCGTTGACCTAGCCGTTCGGAGTTTTACATGGTTTTCTTCGAACCTTGCCGTAAATACGGGTTAGGATCCCTTAGAAAGACTCCCCACGTGATTTTAAAGGTTAATCAGGCTCTGCGACTGAAGAGTACCATGTCGATTACTTACACACAAGTAACGGAAAAAAAGTATCTGAATGGCGTCTTTTTTTTTCTTTATTGTATTAAAAATATACTAAAAATACTGACCAGAATGAAATTAATTTACAAACAAAAATACTTTTGTATGTATTCCATGTGAAAAAACTCACTGTTGATATATTTTTAGACACTGCCAAGGCCTTCAATAAAGTTTGGCATGAGTGACTTATTTGCAAATTAATTCGTCTTGGCATCAAATTCGGACTTATGCATTTTATACACTCGTACCTTGGAGATCGTAATTTCTTCGTTCGTATTAATACTACATTGTCTGTCTTACCTGCGGAACTATTCAAGGCTCGATTTTGGGACCAACCCTCTTTTTTTTAATGATATTCCTCGTAGTTTACTTTACTTTTTTTTTGCCTTATATGCAGACGATACCACTGTTTACGCTACTGCACGTCACCTTTATTTCCCCTATAAAAATATTCAATATTATCTTGACATCTTTATTGAGTAGTGCCATTTGTGGCGTATTAAACTAAATGAAAACAAAGCAACTGCTGTCTACTTTTCTCGCACTTTTTCCCTTCCTAAAAGACTCACTATCAATAATACTACCATCCCTTGGTCAGATAATGCAAAATACTTGGGAGTTATCATTGACAAACTCCTGACTTTTAACAAAACATATTCTTAATATCCGTGCTAAAGTCGCAGACATTTCTAAATCTCTCTCACCTCTTCCATGCAGCCCTTCACTTTCTATTCATATCAAAATGCTTATTTATAACGCTTGTATACTCCCTACTGCTACTTATGCCAGTCCAAGCAGGGGTTTCGTTAAAAGTAGTATGGACTTCGTTTTTCGCTACCACAATAATATACTTAGAATCCTCCGTAATGGCTCTAGATATCTACATAACTCTACTATTAGAAATGATTTCAAAACATTTTCACTGGCTAACCGCATTAAATTCCTCTTAAAATGTTTTTATAGTAATGTGTATAAAGTTCCCAATAATATTGTTTATGAACTACCTGATTAGGACGTTTATAGCCCTTCTAAACGTAAAACACCTCGATATACTATTATTCTACAAGAGTAGTCCTTCTTGGGCTAATACTTTTTGTTTTTATCTTTAAATTTTTAAAATTATATTTAAATCTATTTTCAATCCTTTTTCGTATACTAACTGTAATTTAAACTATATTTTTATATATGACAATGTAAACTGCCTTTTTCCTAAAGGTGAAAATTTACGCTCTGTTCTGCATTTTCCTTGCCTTTTTTGCAAACTATTCTCCATTTGAAACAGTTAAACATCTTTTTTTCTTCATCTTTTTACTTATTTTTCTACGTAATTCTCATATTTTAATGCTTTTTTACCCATTTTTCTATTTTTTTCTTTTCCTGACAAACTCTCAGCGAAGCCTCACCTTCTCCACTGTCAGTTAAATTTGATTGGCTGGCTACTCTCTCTTCTTTCTACTTAACGCTAGTTAAATTTGATTATCTGGCTATTCTCTCCTGATTGGCTGATGAAGTTTTCAGTCGAATCCCTTACTTTTATTCCCTATTGTAGTACAAATGTGCTACAGTTATACTTTTTTTTCCTGGCTCGTCTAAGATGTGATATACAACTACTCATATAGAGGGAGTGGAGTTGATTGCAAATGGGAATCCCATTGAAACATTCAACTGTTTCTTTTTCTGTTTCTGCATGTATTCCATACTGATATTTATATTTTTTACTCGAGCTGCCTAACTGTGACTTTGAGTAGTTAGATAGACAATAATTAAACAAAATGTGAAATTCATGCCAAACGTAAGCAATTAATTCAATTTGTGACGTGAAATTAATTCAATTCACATTCGATTGGGTGAGCTGTCGTACAGTTTTCCACAAATGTGATTTTTACGAAACTTTGTTCTCGCGAATAGCGCCGAAATTTACCACTTATGTAACTGCTCCTCTAACACGTTAGTTACTACATTTACGAAATATGTTGCACTTGTAATAGCAGAAATGCTCTGTGTGCGCAAGCAATTACGTCACTCGCCTACTTGTATAAAATATTTAAGTTCATCCGCTGAAATGTTACCTGTAGTGAAGTGGAGCTTCCAGGCAGGTGCTATAGAGAAATATAGCAAATTTCTAGAGATATTGCATCGTTGCCTTGTTGTATAAAACGACTATATTTCTATATAAATAAAAACGTATTTTAAAAAAAATATTACAATTGTTATCAGTTTCCAACAATGATGAAATGTGTTTATGAATTCGGTTTGTCTGTCTGTCCGTACTATTATTCTCATAAATATATTGAGATAGCCATGTAAGTGATATATATTCAAGATATTTACTATGCCATGTCAATTATTAAAAATGAAGTGTGTAGAATTTCTAGTTTGCTTATAGGGACGCTGAAAATATTCTGCTGCATTATGGTCTATGACGAGGGAAAAACGCTCTTGCGGTGTATTTTAATACACTACTATAAGGATAATGAAATTGATATGAATTTTTAAGGTGCACTGTAACATGCTTTCTATAGAATATAAAGTGTGTCGCATTTATGGTTCTATTACCAAAAATCTTTTGCGGTGCATTTTAATGATATTACTCTATTACGAACCAAACATAATGAAATTGGTATGGATTTCTGAGATGCACCAAAACATGGTTTTATGAATACAATGTTGAAATTTATACTTTGGTGCAGGTGAAATAGGATTTTACAGCAAAAACTGGGGTCTCTACTTCACGAAAATTTGGGATGAAGTTAGTTTCGGCACTAGAAATGAAGATAGTAGATTTAAGCGTATTTTGCTTAACTTATCTGCTTATGGACCTATTGTCTGAACAATAGTGCTTCAAAAACAACATTTACGGAAAATGAAGTAATCTTATTAAATAACAATGTTTTGATATATTGTGTATTTTTAGATAGCATTACAAAGGCGAAACTTATTAAAATCAACACAGTGCTCAATTTATTTTAGCAGTGTAGGGTTCCATGAAATATTTTCCTAAAAATATTTTGCCAAATGCTTAGAAATTTAGAAGGGACGGTGGGACTATTTTATATAATTTGAAAAAGTTTTTTTGAAAAAAAAAAATAAAATTTTGCTGTACTTATGACTCTCAATTTGTTTTACTATTATTATTTTATTTTCAACTATCATGGAACTCCCCGTGTATATATTTAAAAATTCTTTTCTTAGCACTTTTTCACAAAAAATATATTGATTCAAGAAAAAAAAAATAATGCTGTTTTGTATTCTTTTGTTTTTACTGGGACGAAAATAATAAATTAAATATTCAAAGTGCATATGGAAAATAGAGAGTATCAGTTTTTTTAAAAATCAACTCTACTTTTGAAAGTATCTTGAAAGTTTCATGATCTAAAAACAAAGATTTAAGTACTAATGGATGTGAATTTCTGCACAAAAGTAAATATTTAATGTACGAAAAGTAAAACACATTTTAATACTTTGATGTTGGGAGAAAGCATCGCATATATCGCAGAATCGCACATGTACATAAATGTTTTTTTTTTCACTTCTTACTTAATTTTTTAAAAAATCAACTGAACAATCTTAGAAAAAAGAATTACAAGAGGAAATTCTGATGAAAAAAGGTCTATCAAGTTTTATTTTTATTACAAATACAAAATTAAGGAAAAAAATGTTAGAAGTGTCTAATAAAAGGAAATTAAAGATATGCAAATGTGTTTATACTTTATGTGTGTAATTTTCTATTTTATTTCATTTTTCATTTGTTTCAGATTCCTTTTAGTTATTAAATTTAGACGAATAATTTGTAGCTAGGAACAGATATATAAAAAAAAAAGTTTTTAAAACTTGTTCTCAGAATAATCGTAAGCAAAGATTTTATTTAAAAGATAAATTTGCATTAGTACTTTTAAATTTTTAAAAACATAGACAATTTTATTGTTCTCTTAATTTTCTTTGTAAAATTTTGAACAAAGCATGATGAATAAGATGTAAATTTTTGTTTTGTTAATGAGACTACTTTTATATTTAAGTAGTATCTCCATATGTGAAAGAAATATACATTTTGAAAAATGTTTACATTAACGGTATTATGGTTACATGTTATCTTTTAAATCGACTATCTAAGAACATTTTTAATTCACAAAGAAAAAATATGTTGTAATTTACATTATTCTATGGTAGATAATACTTATAAAAAAATGCGTATATTTTTGTTGATGGTACTTGTATTTAAATAGTGCCTGCACATGTGAAAGAAATATCAATTGTGATAAACGGTATAAAGTTGACAATATTTTTTATATCAAATATAATGTTTTAAATCAACATTCTAAGTGAAGTTTTAATTCATAAAATAAGAATAATAATTATTAATATTTACGCTTTTCAACGTAGTTATTTTACGATAGAGAATATTTAAGAAAGAATATGTGTATGTTTTGAATGTGCATGTTCAGTTGATGAGACTTCTTTCATATTTGAGTCGTATCTCCATAAGTGAAAGAAGTATACATTTTGAAAAATGTTTACTTAAACGGTATAATGGTTACATGTGTAAATTAACCATCTAAGAAAAGTTTTAATTTAGAAATAAAGAAAATAGTATCCTAGTATATTTAAGCGAGTTACAGCACAGACAGACGGGCAGACAAAACGAATTCATAAACAATTTTCCACTTTGTTGGAAAATGTTAAAAAAAGAAATGCCAAAGAAATCCTAGCTTATAAGTTTTCTTTTCTGGAACCTTAATTTTTGAATTAATTTACGTATATTTCGCCCTCTTTTTAAAATCCCATAAAATTAAGGTTTATGCAATGTGGACTTTTTTTCATCAGAAACTATATTTTAGTATTAATCGACACCGCAAATCGGTATTGTGTATTTGCTCATAATAAACAAACTATAGCTCGTAAAACTGCAATTGTTTCACTTATTTTATTAACTATTTGTGTATTCATAAATATTTAACGAAAATATTTTTTCTTAATATCTATCTGTTCTTACTGGTTCGACCATTAACTTAAGTACGAGCAGTTGGTTTTAATAACTTTGGAACTATTCCATGTATACTGCGCATCCCAAATTTTAGGCTTTAAATTTGTAAAAAAAAATATGTGCATTATTTGTATGTACGTTATTAAAACTAGTCGTTGGGGACCACCGTAATACTTACCCATCATGGATATGCATAATATAAAATATGAAAATAAAGCATGTGTAAACTATTTATAAAATGCATTGCAATTCGAATAAAATCGTGGCTTGATGACGTCATAAACTTTAAATGCTCTCTTGCTGATTTACGTAAAAGAAACATCCTTATAACTCCAAAATTGATAATCATATTAACTAACGGTTTTCAGCGTGGGATTAAGCGTCTCATTTCCAATTAAAATATATTTTTGAATTGAAATTTGAATGAAATACAGGGTCATGAAAAATCGAAGAGTGTGGCAAATAGCATTACAAATATCTCGGCAATTAATTATCCAATCGACTTCATTCTTTATGCAAAATTTATGTTTTTTCTACTGTCTTTTATATTCACTCTTTAAAATATACAATTTCGAAGAATTTTATATACCTTTTATCGGAACGAATATTTCGAGAGTCCCGAAAAATAGTTCCGGATAATCGAGGATACTTATATTCAATAAGCGTCTTCTCATTATTACATACTAAATACATACCAAATTTCAAGCCTCTATCTCAATTTTTCCGGAGATAGAGCGTTTACAGACACACATATACACACACAGACAGACGCACGGCAATTTTTTTTTCTAAAAATATGTTTTACGGAAAATTCAGTGTCTGAAACGTGAAATCCGTCAATTTTTTTTTTCGATTTTTGAAACGATTACAACACTTATCCTATACTACGATGGGTAAGTAAAAAATGTACTTCTTACATACAGAAAAATAAATCATGAATAGAATATTTATTTAAGATTTGAATACTTATCTTATTTTCTACTTCACTCAACTATCCTAATCTGGTGAAATTTCACGATCATTCTACAAGGTAATGTAACTAGTCAATAAAAAAGTATAAATAAGTATCAACTTACAAAAAAAAAGTGCCTAAACAATGTAGTTACATTCAATGCACAATGCAATAAAAGCCCCCAAAAAATGGTAACAGTTTTTTGAAAATGGAGATGGGCAGATTAACATTGATTTTTGACAAACAATCCTCCGAGGGGGTAAAAAAATGATTCTCTATTCTGTTTTACTTGTTTTAATATAATTTAGGATCTATGTTTAAAGCTTCTCTTCTTGTTTTTTGCTTGAAATATGTTCAAATGTTTATCTAAGATCAGAAATGTAGGTTTATTTAGTAGGTTTTAATGCAAGTCGCTTTGATATATTTTTCTGTATGAAGCCCTTATGGTGTAACTGTTTAGCCGTGGTGAAATATGTAGGTTGTATGTAGCGGAAAATTAGTTCTGTAAGGCAATAAGGACTCCCAGAATGTTGAATGGACTTAGACATCGTTTCAAATATGAATATTCTTTATTACAATGCAATTGAGACCGGGTTCTGATACACAAGTCACCGGCCTGCAAAAATTGCAATATGAGGAGGAGGCTTAAAATTCACGCACACTGAAGAAAGGCAGGCGGCGAGAGAATGAATAACATTGCACAATTTATTTAGCTATTACAGTGAAGACATGACGAGAATTACATAACGCCAATTAGCCAGATAGCGTAATGTATTGGCGAGAACAATGTGACAAGAAACAGGTGGTGATTGTCCGTTAATGATAAGCCTATGGGAGAGAAATGGAGGAAAATTATGAATTTAAGCACCACAGTGGAGACATGGGATTTTGGTAAACCAGCGAAACCGCATCGTACATTTCTCATGGGGTTACTTTAAAGCAGTGGTTCCCAAACTTTTGGGCTCGCGGAGAATATGAATAGACGGAGCTCCAAAGGACAAAACTGTTCTGTCTTTTGTTTGGCAAGCATAGATAACAGCACAGGCTCCTTTGCTCTTACGATTCACGTTGTGCATTTGATTCAGAATACTGTTTCTTGTAGCTTATTTTGAATTGAATTTTTAAAACACATTAAATGCAGAAACATAAAAAAAGTAGTTCAAACCAAAAATATTATATAGAAAATGGATACATGATTACAAAAAATATATTGTAGCATTTTTGAACCCAGTGATAGATGCATTTATTTTTGACACGCACACACACACAAATTTCTACTTACTTTCGAAAAACGTTTCCTAGCAATATGCTAATTTCTTTCATGTTATGTTTATTTTCCTGGAACGCTGCGGAGCCCCTGAAAAGTACAGGCGGAGCCCCAAGGGCTCCGCGGAGCACACTTTGGGAACCTCTGCCTTAAAGAATTGTGAGCAGGCTTTAAAAATAGAAGTGGTACGTTACAGATATATAAAAAGACAACTGAGAAAAATGTAACAAGTTAAAAGAAATTAAATCTTAACGAACAAAAGTGTAGGCGTAAAGAATCTGAGTAAAGTTTGAATGCCCATCGAAAAGAGTGAGATATAATGGGAATAAATTCTCTCTCTCTCTCTCTCTCTTTTATTTACTTATTTTTATTTTTTTTAACGGTGCATTTTATGCGGTGCGGAAATTATTCCGAATGAAGTAAAGAAAGCTTAATAAAGAGAAATACAGGGAGTAGCTAGATTTAATAACACGACAAATAAAATAATTTTAAAGAAAGAAAATTTAGAAAAAGTAAGGGTTTGGAGAAATGAATTTTATGACAGTGGAAAATGTGAAGTTAAATTCTCTTCACAGCCCTCATAAATCCATCGTAGTTTGCAACAACATCGTAGCATTCGTAACCCACATGTCTTATACTTTATTAAACGTACTAGTTTATACCCGTTAAAACTTGACCGCTTACCTGCGGGATTTTTTTTTTTTAAACTTCATCGCTACTAATTACTGTTCTGTTTCATCGCAAAATCCTTATAAGCTCTACTAACGATTCACAATTCAAGTGACTTATTCTAACCTAATTTCAATCATTTTATTGTAAATATAATACTAAACAGCACGAAATATTAATAATTCTACTTTCCATTAATAATAATAATAATAATAATAATAATAATAATAATAATAATAATAACAATAATAAACGCCAGAGCACACTATTATCCGCAACGAAATCGGAAAATAAACAAATCAACATGCTTCTTTAGGTTTGTTTAAAGAAGCCTCATTTATTGGACATGCACGCAGAGCAGCTAAAGCGAGTTTTGAGCAAACCATTACGCATGAGTGGAAAGAACTTTTTAACTGTGAATTGCCGCTAATTAAAAGCAATTATGGTCACAAAAATAAAAATACAAAAATGAATGTGTAGAGTAAAATGTTTCATTTAAGACTAAAATGAAGCAAATTGATGCAATGGTCGTTTCTTACGGACTGTCGAAAGAATAGACTTTGTATTTTAAATATGTAGATATTATTAGATAAACAATTGAGAGGTCCTCTGCAATAGCAAGACAAGTGGTGTTACCTTGATTCCTGCTAAAGCATGTAAAAAGATGGTTTGTTGACACTACCTTGCTATTCCTCGGTCTATATTTCGTGTTTCAACCATTGTGGCTTGTAAAATCTTTTTTCAACTCTCACGTGTCTGTGTTTCCTGATTTTGGTAATAGGATTAAGGGCACGTTTTTTCAGTACGTTTATTTAAAAAAAAAAGAAAAAAAAAAGCTAAGATGTTTTCATATTTGGTAAACTCTTGTATTGCACTATAAAAACGTTGTAAAAAAAAGTCATTTATGTCTTCCATATGTACTTTGTATTTCACCCAAAACCATAGGATATGCAATAATAAGGTATGTGTTCAATTTCCAGATTTATATAATGTACGAGGGGCAGTCGGAAAATAAGTTTCCCCTGGCGACGGTGGACAGAGGTGTATATGAAAGACAAAAAATGTAATGAGACATTAAAGATCAAACATAACTTTATTTTTCCACATAAGTACCAAGTACATTGAGACATTTGTTATACCGCTTTATAAGCTTCGAAAAGCCCTCCGGGAAAAAATCAGGGCTTTGCATACGGACGAAGCGTCGAACGGCTATTGGCGAAATACGACACAGCAGGTGAACGCGAATGTGCAAGACACCAATACCATTGGGTAGAGGTCGACCGTGATCAAGCAGATGGCGCTGTTGCAGTGCCTGCGCAGATGGAGCTGTTGACTGCAACTGCGCTGTCACTGCAACAGCGCTATCTGCTTGATCGCGGTCGACCTTAACCCAATGGTACTGGTGTCTTGCACGTTCGTATTCACCTGCAGTGTCGTCTTTCGCCCATAGCCGTTCAACGCTTCGTCTGTATGCAAAGCCCTGGTTTTTTCATGGAGGGCTTTTTGAAGCTTATAAAGTGGTATAACAAATGTCTCAATGTACTTGGTACTTATGTGGAAAAATAAAGTTATGTTTGATCTTTAATGTCTCATTACATTTTTTGTCTTTCATATACACCTCTGTTCACAGTCGCCAGGGGAAACTTATTTTACGACTGCCCCTCGTATTATTCAGTATAAAGAAATATAAATTTTATGATCATAAGCAATGAAAAGATGCTACAAAACCCTTCTTAATCAGATTATGTTAAGTAGTTATATTCTAAATTAAAATGTTGAAATTAAATTTAAAATTTTTATAGCTGAAAACTTCATTTTTCCCTTGCCTTGTTCTTCCATAAGGTCCATCAATTACGGTGGTATTATAAGAGCTTCATATCGTAAAAAATCAAATTGGTCTTATCAAAATTATTTAAAATTTACCAAATAAGTCTATGTTTCAGATAATATAAAACATATTTAAACAATGTTCAAAAGTCAAAGAAATGTCAATTAGGTAGTAAATATACATCATAAATTATCTATGTAGCACAAAATTCTAGAAAAGGGTGAATATTATCCTGTCTTTGGGGCTAAAAATCAACGCATATCCACAAAACTAAAAAAATCCGTTAAATTTGATCAGAATTTAGTTTTCCATTTCCATTTCAACACTAATCTGATCCACTATGGTAAACAAAATTATTTTAATAAAATTTTTGTTCTTCTAGGAAATGACGAAGTGAACTCTAAAGTTGTTTTTGAAAAACTCTTTACGCAAACCCATTTAACATTTGCTAAATTAAAGTTTCCCATCTTAACTTGAACCACACATGATAGAGAGTAAAATGTAAAATAGAAAGTTAATTTCAAGTATAATAAATTCAATTGGATAGCAGAACTTTCTAAATGAAAAAGTTTCTAAAAGAAAGTTTTAATCAAATTTTCTATTGGTACTTAGAAAATAAAAAAAGATGTTTTGTAAAATATTCTAAAGAAAATTTTTAAATGCATAAAATCATTGATTAGTGATGGTTTTGTTTAGTTATGATAAATTGTTTTTATGCTATTTTTAATATTACTTAGTCGTAATTATGTATAATATTTGAAGGTATTTGATTAAATATTTTAAAACATAATTTACATATAATGAGGTTGCATGCAACACGGTACAATTTAAACATTATTTAGTACGTAAAATCAATTTATGCAAAATTACTATCTTGGAAAAGGCTGAATGTTTGTCTCAAAATTTTGTGCTTTTTTAATATTGTAGCTAATTTTGAGACAAAACACTACAGCCATATTGCTGCAGTTTGTCTTAATCTCGATTATGAAATATTTTAGTTTTTGTAATTATCGGAGTTCAGAACTGCTCAACTGTTTAACTAAACAGAACTAATTTGAATTGTGTATCTGAACTTATATTAGGTGTCAAAAGTGGCTATATTTCGCCAAGTATCCCAAGTATCACGAATCTTGGCGCTTGTGTGTGTAACTATCTGTACATGTTGACACGTAAATAGGACTTTGATACTAAAATACTATGATTTACAGAGACATTGAGAGGTTCCATTTTCTTGGATCGCGATTCAGTTTTTCATTTTTATTTAAGCACCAATCTTATCTACTTATGGTAAACAAGGTTCTTTTAATAATATCTTTGATATTTTGGAAAGAAAATAACTAAGTGAATTGTGAAAATGTTTTTACGCTAACCTATTTAACCTTTACTTAATTAAATTTTTCTTACCTTATCCTGAACCGCACAAAATAGATTAAAATGTAAAATAGTAAGTTCATTTCAAATATAATAAATTCAGGTGGCACCACAACTTTTTAAATAAAATATTTAAAAAGAAGATTTTCAATTTAATTTCCATATGACACATACGAAAAAAAGTATTATCCAAAACATTGTAAAGGAGCATTTATCTCTGTATAAAAAAAGTAACGATTTGGAAATGGACCAATGAAAATCTGCGTAGATCTTCCCGGCTTTTGCTTTTCTTTTCTTTTCTTCTAGAAAATAGGGATTGCTGCGCGATACCGAACGGAATCACGAAGCGATTACGTGGGGGGCAGGGAGTTGGAGAACAGGGGGGCGGAGCTCCCCTACTTTAATAATTTAAAACATACGTTATGATTTAGTTTTCATATCTTTATTAGTATTACTTACTCGTAATTGTACTTAATATTTGCAGGTATTTGGTTCATTATCTTAAAGAATAATTTAAATACAATGTATAAAATATGTCTCTGTAAAAAGTACAGAGCGATTAGCACGTAAAAGCAAAATTACTATATAGGGTAAAGCTGAACGTTTGTATAAAAAATGTACACCTTTTTAAAATAATGAAGGTAAATTTGCAACAAAACAAAATAGTCATAATGCGTCAATTTGAGTGGATCTTGATTATAGATGATTTCCATCCAGCTATAATCAATATCTTCCGCAATTAAAAAAAATTGCCTGATTTATGGCGACTTACATTAGGAGACAATTTTGGCAAAGTTTTGCCAATTATTACAAATCTTGGCGACAATTCGATGCATGTGATATGTTTTAGTGTTTGTACATGTTTTCACGCACATATTTCTGCAATACTTCGGAAATAAAATTTAATATGAAAGTCAGAAATTCCTGTGTCTTGTATTACAATTATTTTCATTCCCATTTAAACATCCATGTTATGTAACATTATACAAAATATAATTTCATTTAAAATTGCAGAAAAATTACCCTTTCCTGTAATTGATATAGCAAGTAATATTATGTACCAAAACACATTCATAAAAATACTGACGGAAAACACACTAATTAGTTTTACAGAACTTAAAACATAGACATTAGTTGTAAATGATTTCTACAATTGCATTCAGCAATATTTTTGCATAAAATATTCATACTGGGTTTCGAAATATACAGTTAAACAACGATCATTAAAGGTTATATTTTTTCAACATTTACTTATTATTATTACTATTATCATTATTTGCTTATGCACAAGCTTTTGAGTGTCATACTCATTCTACTGATACTCGAACACTTTATTTAGTTTAATGCATTCCATTATATAAGAACAAACAGATCCAATACTTTGAATTTCGGAAAATACACTCGGATTTATAAATTTTTAATGATTGCAGTATGCTTAAAGCATAATTAATGTATATCTTGGAAAGTAACACATGTCCTTCTTATTAAAAATATACATTTGTTACGAATTCTAAACATAACTTGAATAAAATGAGGAAAATGGAGTAAGATCAAAATATGAAAAGCGACAAAAATTTTCTTTTATGAGATGGAGTATGATAATTTTATCTATATCCAGCAAATACAAAAAACATAAAAAACAGTTATTTTTTATTAAATTAACTACATACATTCTGTTAAATTTTAGAAAGCTTAACGAAAACATAAACAAATAAAGTACAGTAAAAATCTGCCTAAATCTTATTTTTTTCTGTCCCTTGTGATTCCCTTTTAACCGATTTTATGATTCATTTTGATGTTAGTCTAAAAATATTTTCTCATGGACACAACTAAACTTTAAATTATTTGAAGATTCAATCATGCTCAAACTTTTCTCATTTAATCAAACTAAGGACCAAATTAAGGATACGATGTGTTTTGCGGATACGGCATCTTAGTTTTGAAAATGATGTTAGATTATTTTCATTATTCAACTACATATTTTTTCTACTACATATTTTTGTTCTGATTCTTTAAGCGCTTCATGAAATAATAGCAAAAGCTACAAAGAATCTCCTGATAAATTTTATCGTTTTATTTTTCATCTAAAAGTTTCAAAAATTTCTCACTGAAGCTAGAAGTTGTCAAATTGGTCAAAACTTTCAGACTTCTGTCAATTATTGAATTTTCTTTGTTCTCCTATATCATGTCAATAATGTCCAACTAAATTACATTAAGTCGCAATTTAAAATAATGTGGTATTAATTCTAATCATAGGCTATATGCAAAGTTTAATTTCATCAACCTCATTCTTCAAAATATTTTTTACTCTTTACTCTGGGCTCCGAAAGTTAAGGCACAAACAGTTTATTTTGTCTAATTTTTAAAGAAATTAATACAAAAATATGAAGCTTAGTATGTATGCCTCATACTATAGACATTATATAGCAACATATTATGATGAAAAGAAAGTAAAACTTTTCTCCTACACATAGTAGACGAAATGGTCAAAACATAATGCATCTACCTCTAGAACAGGTTAGGCTATAAATGTGTTTGGCCACATCATATGATTAGACAGGTCGTATAACGAGCACTTATACTATACCTCATACTAGACATCATATACCGAAGCAGATTTTTTTCCTCGGCATGGTTAGTATAAATACACAACTGTAGATTCGATAGCAATTAATTAGCTGCTCGTATCATCAGATGATCAATAACAGAGAGTAGTTAAATCAACAGGTGTAAAAAAAACTTTATAATTCGTTGTTGTAAAATTGAATTGAAAAGGGGAGACGATAAACGCTCCAAACAGCAAAAAAAAAATCTGTCAATGAGGCAGAGTGTTCCAAAAGTAATGCGTAGGTTTAAAGACAAACCATACCCCAATACATATTCGCAATGGAAGATGGTTTGGTTAACTATTCTCAGAAAATTTCTTTGACCACCTGATGATGACTCTACTACTGATGAAACTCTCGAAACTACTTTCGAGTATTTTTAATTACCATATGAAGAAAAAGGAAAATCTTCTTTTATATATTTAAAAATTCTAGTTATTATATTACCACTGTTTAATTTTATCTATGTCTAACTATATTTAATAAAAACATTTTTATCATGTCAAAATCTGTCTAATTTTAAGAAATGAAAATAATGTGTTATAATTGTTCTTTTTAAAAACGAAAAACTAAAAAAAACATATAAGTATTGTACGTCTATAATGAGAAAAAAGGGGGAACACATGCATTTTTCATAGGCAGATTTAAATTTTAAAGTATGAAACGCAGTAGCGAAACCTAATATTTATAAATACAAAGTAATCAGGGAAAATTAAATTTTAAAGGAAATAACTAAGTACACTTGAAAAAGGTTTGAAACTCAACATTCAGAAACCTACTAAGCAGAATATTTGAACCAAAATTATGTAAAATGCAAAATTTAATTTAGGAATGTACTCTCAACTATGATTAAAGCATGCATGTTTCATGTTTCGGAAATATCAACAATAATTAAACTATCTCGACATGTGGATCCTTGTTTATTTTGTATAAATATTACAATTCTCTCTTAGGTGATATGAAACATTGCTACAAAGGGAAATTATCTTGTTGGAATTGGTATTCAAATGTCTTCACGACAGTGAAAATTAAAACACACAATCGTCGATTAACCCTTTGAAGGTCCATGTTTATTATTTAAACCACTTAATTTTATTAGAAATTTATACCAAAATTTGGAATAATTTTTTTAAACATTTCTATTACAGTCGAAACGTTTTTATAAATTCGATTTTTCTGTCATCTGCCTATCTGTGCTCCAACTCTCGTAAATATATTCAGATTGTCATGTTATTGATATATGTCAATGGCATGTTCTCTATTGAAAATGTAATATTTAACATTTATTGTCCGCTTACAGAGATACTCAAGAGAATCTCTTATGTTATAGTTTATGGATAAAACTTGTTTGCCGTGTATTTTAATGATGTTACACTATTTCAAACATAATGAAATGGATATACATTTCTGAGGTGCACTAAAATATTCTTTTTGTGGAATATGGAGTGCAAAGTGTTTGTTTAATGAGTTACAAAAAAGAATTCGGTTACATAATGATCTCCGGAAAAAAATTGTTTGCGGTGTATTTTAACGATGTTACACTATTACAAACATAATGAAATTGATATACATTTCTGAGGTGCACTAAAATATACTTTCTGTGGAATATGGAGTGCAAAGCATTTGTTTAAAGAGTCACAAAAAAAAAAAAAGAATTCGGTTACAGAATGATCACTGGAAAAAAAAAATTGTTTGCGGTGCATTTTAATGATGTCACACTATTACAAACATAATGAAATTGATATACATTTCTGAGGTTTACTATAACATGCTTTTTGTGGAATATGGAGTATAAAGTATTTGTTTAAAGAGTCACAAAAGAGAATTAGGTTACATAATGATCTCCGGAAAAAAAAAATCCGGTGTATTTTAATGATGTCGCACAATTTCAAACATAATGAAATTTATATATATTTCTGAGGTGTACTAAAATATGCTTTATGTAGAATATGGAGTGCAAAGCATTTGTTTAACGAGTCAAAAAAAGAATTCGGTTACATAATGTTCTCCGGAAAAACATTGTTTGCAGCGTAGTTTAATCATGTTACACTATTTCAAACACAATGAAATTGATATACATTTCTGAGGTGTACTAAAATATGCTTTTTGTGGCATATGGAGTGCAAAGTATTTGTTTAAAGAGTCACAAACAAAATTCGGTTACATAATGATCCCGGAAGAAAAATTCCGGTGTATTTTAATGATGTTGCACAATTTCAAACATAATGAAATTGATATAAATTTCTAAGGTGTACTAAAAAATGCTTTCTGTGGAATATTGAGTGCAAAGCATTTGTTTAAAGAGCCACGAAAGAGAATTCGGTTACATAATGATCTCCAGAAAGAAAATTGCAGCGTATTTTAATCATGTTATACTTTTTTAAACAGAATGCAATAAACAAATAAAAACTAACTATATATGATTAAAACAACTTCAAGTAATTTCCATTAAAAAATATATATATATATAATTATATATATATATTATATTAATAGTTCGCGTATTTTAACAAGAGTGGTTTAACTCAGCACAATATTTTTATGGCAGCCCATTTTAGTTATCTACCACTGAATAATAGGACAGACTGTGTCCAGTCAATCTAGGCTTCTGCCTGGAAAGTTTTGGAGAAGTTTTTTTTCTTTCTTCTTTTATGTTTTTGGGGGTGCTGAACACGAATTTCAACTTTGCCACCTCGTATCTGGTCTGCTTAAAAAATTATAAGCGAAAAACCATGAAAAAATCGGAGTTTTTTCGGTTTTTCCCCTGTGTTCCAGAAAGGGTTAAATTTTTTCGAAAAGCTTATCGCACGAAATTAAACTAGAGAACATTTCCTACATTTTTCATATCCAATGTTTGTTTCTAAGATGATTAGTTTTGGCATACGAGTAAAAGGAATTTTAGCGATATAATTGAAATTCCATCATCGGAGGGCGAAAACGCAATCCAGTCACTATGCATCCATTTTAATCACCAATTTGAAGCTGTTTAGTTATTTGTGGTTGCATTTCGAATATGTTTACATTTTCTTACCAAGTCTTAAACCTTTTATAGTACTAAGAAAATAAATTGAAATCAGATGATTAGGAAAGATATAAAAACACAATCACTCTGCATAGATGAGAGAACCAATTTTTATGTTTCTGGTAATCTGATTTAAGTACAATTATAAGTATTGTAAGTTTAATATAATAACATATGTGGAAGATTATAAACAGGAAAAAAGAGGAATGTAGTGTTTTCCAATTAATGTCGTTTTGGTCACTTTGAAGGACCTGGTTGATATTCTTCAACAAGAGGTTCATCGGTATCTTCTTCTTCATTATCATCACTTGATGGCTCAGGTTGTATCTCCATTTGACTTAAAATATCCTGTATTGGGTCGTCAACTTCTGTTTCCAAGTTATCTTCGGCGATAAAGGAGTTGACATTGTCACAATGACCATCGCAGTTCTTGCAGAGGAGCGAACAAAACAAACTTGCTTTCTTACAGCCACACATTCCACTACAGTTTGTTTTGCATTTGCAGGATATTTTTCACAGAATAGTTTCTTGTGTAGGATATTTGACAGTTTTTATAGGTATGACGCCTCTCTTGGTTTTATTCCACCCCCATTCCTCAGCATTTTTACAGTTACCTTGCCATAACTGTACTTGGTGGTAAACTCGCAGACAGTGACATCCAGCTGCATCTTCTGTTGCAGGGAGCGATGCTATATTTGCATATTTTAAAGTAGATTTTATGCAGCACCTGTACCCCAGGCTGTTTAGGGAAGGTGTTGCTTTCCCTCTGAATCCGTATAGGTGTACTAGAAACAACAGCCCAGCTTTAATAACATCATAGGCTACACCACTAGGGTTTTTAAATATATCTATCCAATGTTGCAGGTCGGAAAATTTCTTCAAAATTTGAAGGTATTGTTTTGACTGTACAATGCAGAAGTGGTATCGCAACCACTCATGGCATGTATAAATAGGATGTGTTTGGCAATTAATTTCTCTACTGCGCAAAAAGGTGAATAGATCTTCTGGAGACTTTTCCCTTTTCCTGGTTTCAAGAATTAAACTTTGGGAAAATTTCAAAGTCCAATTAAAATTACCAGAAGCTCTACATCTTCACCAATGATTATCACGTTCTCATGGTTAGGTGCCAACTTGAGAGCAGTGTTGATAATGAGGCTGTCGCGTCAATTCGTCGCGCACACATCATCGTGGCGACAACTCATCGCAGCGTCAATTCGTCGTGGTGTCAATTCGTCGTGGTCAAAATGTTTTTGAAGGCTATGATGATAAAATTAAAGATAATGTAGTAAAATTATTTAATGATAATTTGTTTTTTATATATAGAGAACTATAACTAACAATTTACATCATTAAATAATTTTACTAAATTAGTTATACTTTTATCCTCATAGACTTCAAATATATTTTCGTTGCGACGAATTGACGCTGCGATGAGCTGTTACCGTGATAAATTGTTCCGCGATGAATTATGCGCTACAAATTGACGCAGAACCGATAATGAGTGTGTCGGCATCTTCTTTTGCCTGCTTACAAGCCATATTTTCAGAGCCAAATCTACACATCAGCAGGGCTATTAAACGGTTTTTTTTCTTGTCGTTTGCGAGAAATTTTCCCTGAGAAACCGTTGGTACCATAGTCTCATTAAAAACAACATCATTAGATACAGTTTTGCGAGATCGTCTATCACGCTCAACAAATTTAGTGCTCATTTCAGTAATTTTTTTCTGGGGTTTCAAGGACACCCTCCCACTCGTTTTGTATTCACAGAACCATTACATTCAGCGTTTTCGCCTACAACACTACATTCCTCTTTTTTCCTATTTATAATCTTCCACATATGTTATTATATTAAACTTACAATACTTATAATTGTACTTAAATCAGATTACCAG
This sequence comes from Maratus michaelseni, assembly GCA_963931845.1. Classification (NCBI taxonomy): domain Eukaryota; kingdom Metazoa; phylum Arthropoda; class Arachnida; order Araneae; family Salticidae; genus Maratus; species Maratus michaelseni. The sequence continues at coordinate 321,900,069 of OZ007591.1, forward strand.
AAACATAAAAATTGGTTCTCTCATCTATGCAGAGTGATTGTGTTTTTATATCTTTCCTAATCATCTGATTTCAATTTATTTTCTTAGTGCTATAAAAGGTTTAAAACTTAGTAAGAAAATGTAAACATATTCGAAATGCAACCAGAAATAACTAAACAGCTTCAAATTGGTGATTAAAATGGATGCATAGTGACTGGATTGCGTTTTCGCCCTCCGATGATGGAATTTCAATTATATCGCTAAAATTCCTTTTACTCGTATGCCAAAACTATTCATCTTAGAAACAAACATTGTATATGAAAAATGTAGGAAATATTCTCTAGTTTAATTTGGTGTGATAAGCTTTTCGAAAAAACGTAACCCTTTCCGGAATACAGGAGAAAAACCGAAAAAACTCCGATTTTTTCATAGTTTTTCGCTTATAATTTTTTAAGCAGACCAGATACGAGGTGGCAAAGTTGAAATTCGTGTTCAACACCCCCAAAAACATAAAGGAAGAAAGAAAAAAAAACTTCTCCAAAACTTTCCAGGCAGAAGCTTTTTTTGGTCTAAATTTACTGGACTAAGTGTAGACTGGTCGCGCTAAAGTTATTACAAGACAAACTATGATCCCACTTTTTTAAAAATGAAAATTAAGGTAAATAAAGCAATGATTTAAAAAAGTAGTATTTATAGATCAATATTTATAGTACTGATATAAATATATCATATTTGCAAAAAGTGAAAATGATTTAGAGAAAATGACGATAAAAACTAATGAACAATATGAGAAATGAGGGGCTTTACATGAAGATTAGTAAGACCAAATGCCTATGTATATTAGGAAATGAGACAGACCTAAATCTCAATAATAACATAAAAATAGAAAGTTGTGAGTATTATAGATACCTTTGTGTAGATATTAATAGAGAAGGCAGAGACTTATGGGAAATTAACTAAAGAATCTATTTATGAAGAAAAGCTGTAAAACTATTAAATTATATTTGTTGGAGTGAGGAGATCTTCAGGAAGAAATTATAATATATACAATTCTATTGTAAAGAGCATATTGTTATATGGTACAGAGGGATGGAGAATTATGGAGACAGAAAGGAAGAAATTAGTGGCAGTGGAAATGGATGCCCATTTGGATGAAAATTTACATAATAATTGTTTTTCAAAACCTGTCAAAATTCTCATAATAACTTAATAACCTATTTCCAATCCTACTTTTTCGTAATATAGTATTTACATTACAATTTTAAAAGGATGTGTAAACTTATCTGTACATTTATACACGTTATAAAAATCATTAAACATAAAAACAACTGCTAAACATTAGCATTATTTACATTAATAACTTACATTAATAACTTTACATTAGTTGCAGTATATTTAATATACGACAGAAATGAAGAATTCTTACCATAGGGGGACGAATAAAAAAACACCCAGTTTGTATTGGATAATGCGCAATAAGTATTGCTCAGATATGAATGTAAATGAAAAGAAATCAGTTTTGTATTATATGGAAAATTAAGTTTTTTAAGTTAATAATACTGAAATTGATTTATATTTAAAATTCATTCAGTGTTTATCATGATAAGCACTGGTGGTGAATTAAAAGGCCAAGCTAATATAAAATTACGTTTTGCATTTGAAATGAAATAATTAAAATAAAATCCTTTATAACAACATTATCAGACAATTAAACTGAAATCATGCAAAACCTAGATGAATGACAATCGCATATATTTATATTTACATTATCTCAGTCCCTTTTCGGGTTCCATACTTAAAAAGTAAAAACAGAACCATTATAAGACCACTCCTGTTTCTGTCAGAGGCCTTTCTATCGTAAACTATGGTACGTAGAAGAAAAAAGTTATAAAGCCTTTTTACCCGCATATTTTCAGATTATTAGTCATTCACAAATATGTATAGGAAAAATTTAGGGGGCTAATTAAGTTACTTGAAAAAAATTTCTTTATGTATATCGTCAGGGTATTGTGTGAAAGACCTCGTAATACCGAACTCAAAAATATATTTGTTTTCATTTTAGGTATTGTATTATCAGAAATATCGTCGAAAATGTACTTAAAAAATATGCACCCCCTATTTCCGAATCTACTAAAACTAAAATTATGAAACAATTAGGGATAGTAGAAGTTTATCTAAACCTTGCAGGAAAGCTATAGAGATTTCCCTAGGTAAAATAGTTTTTGATAAAAATGCATTTTTCTGTTACACACAAACTTTATTTTTCGGAGTTCTGCGTCATTTCGCCGCGCACAATTCATCGCAGCGTCAATTCATCGCGGCGACAACTCATCGCAGCGTCAATTCGTCGCAGCGTCAATTCATCGTGGTGTCAATTCGTCGCAACGAAAATGTTTTTAAAGGCTATGATGATAAAATAAAGACAATTTAGTAAAAATGTTTAACGATAATTAGTTTTTTAGATATATAGAATTATAACTAACAATTTACATGCGATTATATCTAAAAATCAAATTATCATTAAATAATTTTACTAAATTAGCGTTCTTTATTATCATAGCCTTTAAAAACATTTTCGTTGCGATGAGTTGTCGCCGAGACGAATTGTTGCTGCGATGAATTGTGCGCGATGAATTGTTCCGCGATGAATTGTGCGCGACAAATTGACGCTACACCATTTTTTGGGTGGTCAGCGAGGGAGTTGACAGACATTTAAGGTATCTATCGATGCAGAATCATCCAAGTATATTTGATAATGATTTTAGACAAAAAAGTGTCTGTATTAGCCGAGATATTATTTAAGTTACTTGAAAAATGAAACTTTCTTTTTATATACTGTGTAGATTATCGTTCGAAAGATCTGTTAACATCGAACTCAAATATATATTTGCTGTTATTTTAGGTATTATATTTTTAGAGATATTGTCTAAGGTATACTGGAAAAATATGTCTTCCCCTTTCCTATTTCTGAATCTACTGAAACTAAAATTATGAAAAAAAATAGGCGTAGTAGGAGATTATTAATTAATAAATAGTAATAAACAAATTTAATGTACGGAACCCTTTCAGCGCGAGTTATACTCGAACCTGACAAATTTCTATTTATTATCCAAACTTTCATCAAAGGTTTGCACTCCTAGCGTATACGTCCATAGATTTATATTTAAAATTCATACACAACTATTATCAGTAATCTTTAGTTATGTTCGTTTAAATTAAATGGAAAAACAACATACATATTATGATATTCCTCTCTTTTTTTAAACCCATAGAAGAAACGGCAGCAAATCATCGCGTCGGCAAACAAATGGTGGGATCGGCGCTTATATTTCATTTCACCTATTGATATTGGCAACTTTGATCAGGAAGGTTTCAGAAAGGAAAATCTGATTTTCCCAGGGAAACGTTTAGCTATTATAAAAAAGAATGAAAAAGGGAAACGTTTCTGAAATATACGTAGAACGTTACCATGTTTTTTCTGCAGTGTACAACTCCTTAAAATATTTCACAGGAGTTCAGAATCACCCTGTTCATATATTAAATTATTTTAACAATGATTGACAGAACGCTATAAAATATCACATTCTTTGCTGAGAACACACGTTTTGTCTTTATAAACGCATATGTAATAAAACTGGTTTTGGTACCTCTAAAATACAATACGGCAGCAAGTTGAATCGACTTAAAAAAAGACTTAAGTCACATACCAATACAATTTGAACGTAATGAATGAGGTTTTTATGAAAATGGATTTAGAGATATTTCATTTACAAGTCTTAGAAGAATTAGCTTAATACTTTTAGTTTCTAAGTGAAAAGCAAAATCGGAACTAACATTAATGAATAACACAGGAGCAGTGTTGTGCGCCTCTCAATAGCAAGGGATTTAATGTACAAAATTTAATTGTACGAAAAAAAGATAAATTTCAACAACAACAACAACAACAACAACAACAAAAGAAATATATATATATAAATTTTCTAGCTTTATTATTGTTAGTTTCTTCTTGTTCTTTTCTTTAAAAAATCAACTAAATCATTTTTTCTTTTCTTTCTTTTTTTTCCATATGAAAGTTTTTTTTTCCACAAATAAACTTAGACCGGTTTTAAGAGAGAGTGAAATTTGTTTTATATTGCACAATATAAATAACAAAATTAGAAGTAGACCTAGATATTTTACAGCAGAAATAAAAAATTCAATTGAAAGCATATTCAATTCTTTTTATGAATTCCATAAACTGAATATATTTGAATAAGAGCTAATATAATGCTGCACAGATTCTTTTACCTTTTAAAAGCAAAATAGCAACAATTACAGGGAAATATTCAAAGAATTATACGTTTTATGGATGTGATAAACAATTACATATACAATTCTTCCAATTATTTTAATAAATTCCAAAAACTAAAATTATTTGAATATGAATCGACGAAATACTATAAAATAAAACTTCCTTATGAAAGTTTCCGTCACTGGTAAAACCAGAAACGATAAAATTGGCTTTCCTACTGCTATTAACATCAAACTTTAAATCACCTGTAATAAAATTCGAACATAGTGAATGAAGATTTATAGAAGTGGATTTAGATGTACCGCATCTGCGGAGATTAGCTTAATACTTTGGCATTGTATGTATATAGAAAGATAGGAACGAACGTTGGATAATAACACAAGAGCAAATATATGCGTTTGCATATAGAAAAGGATTTACTACACGAAATTAATTTTTATAAAACGGCAACAAAATAGAAGAAAAATAGAAATTTCAGCTCAGAATACATTAATTTTCTAACGTTACCATCAACATCATTTTTCTCAGGGAAAAACAGCTAATTAAAATACATTTTCTGATGTCAAGGGAGCTTCTTTTTCCATGGAACATTATGTTGATATAAAGGACAAGTGAAAGTCAATTTTTGCTATACTCGATTAATAACAAAATTTTAAAGGGACTAATCAAAGATTTGGAATTATTATGGATAAAAAAAACAGTTACATCTATCATTCTTTGAATTATTTTAATGCATTCCAAAAACTAAAATTATTTGAATAAGAGCTGATGTAAATCAAAGGATGGTCCATAAGCCGTGTTTTTGGCTCGTGAAATAAGACTAAAATTCGATTTTGCTATACTGACTTAATTATTTCACTTTTAATATTGGAAGGTTTATCCTGTACGATTTCAGCAATACTTTTTTGCATTTTGTTCGGATTTATATGACTTACACAAGCTCAAAGTTCGCATTATTTGTAGTTTTTGATAAAAAATACGTAATTTCTCCTACTTTTACCTCAATTATTTATATGAGTGCAATCGTGCAACACTTTCTTTTTTATATATTATAAAATACATCTAAATGTACAATATATGTAAAAATAAAAGTGTTGCAAAGCTGAGCTCATAGTAAAATATTCACGTCACTAAGAGACTTTAGGATGCAGCAACGTGTTTAAACGTGCTAAAATGAACGTAACTATTGGTAATGTGAAGGAATGCAGTTATTAGCAATAGTTACGTTCATTTTAGTACGTTTAAACACGTTGCTGCATCCTAAAGTCTCTTAGTGACGTGAAGGAATGCAGTTACTTAACTCTCTATTTTAATATTTTACTATGAGCGTAGCTTTGCAATACTTTTATTTTTACATATATCATTTTGATGCATTTTATATTATATGTAAAGATGTAAGTGTTGCACGATTGCGCTCATATAAATAATTGAGGTAAAATTAGGAGAAATTGAGTATTTTTCATCAAAAACTACGAATAATTCGAACTTTGAGCTTGTGTAAGTCATATAAATCTGAACAAAATGCAAAAATTATTGTTGAAATTGTACAAGATAAAACTTTTAATATTAAAAAGTGAAATAATTACGTCAATATAACAAAATGGAATTTTATTCTTACTTCATGGGCCAAAAACACGGCTTATGGATCCTGATCCTTTTAAATTCTTTATTCAGAGCACGGTTTCTGGATCATCATTAGTTAAATTGGCTTTATAACCGCTATTAACAATAACATTTAAATCACCTTCCGATCGGATTTCTGAATGAAAATTTATTAAAAAGGATTTAGAAATATCGCATCGACGAAGCTTAGGTGCAGTCATATGTATATCTATGAATTCTAAATAACGAGCAATATGTGACGAATAACACAGGGCTGAATAACAAAAGTGCAATTCCATGAATTTTTCAGAAGCAGAGGCTTTACGAAATACAATTTTATAAAACAAAAAAAGATCTCAACTGAAAAAAGAAATTTCATTACCTGTGTGAATTTTTATGAATTTATTATTATTATTATCACTTTATTCTTATAAATAAGTTATTTGAAATACAGCCGATAGAATGCTGTTAAATACATCTTCCTTTTCTTGGAAAAAATTTTCTGTTTCATCATTGGTAAACCCACAAGCAATGAGACTGGCATTGTTACAGCTATTCCAAAAAACAGCGGATTCCAATATAACAGCGGATTCCAATAAATTTTAAATTACCAGCAAAACAGTTTTAACATTGTGAATGAAGGTAAATAAAAAAAAAGGTGATTAAATTCTCTTTTTGATATAAGATACAAATGCTATAAGAACAAAAAGGTTGTTCGCTAAATTATTTATTTGTGAATTATTTTATTAATATATCCTAATTTTTTTTAACTATTTTTTCCTGATATAAAAAAAAATACTTCCTGTTTTTGTTTTTTTTCATTTTTGAAAAATAATATATTTAAAAAAATAAATTTTTGCAAAATTATGAACCTCTTAAATTATGGATAAAAGAATTGTTACATTTTATCATCATTTTTCACATAAGAGACTTTGTTTATTGAAAAAAAAACTACACAGATTTAATTTAAGATTAGAAAACAATTATAATTTTCCAAAGAAAGGCGGATACATAAATATATATTGTATAAATAATATAAAAGCAATATAAAACATTTTAATATTTTAAAAAACATATCGGAGAAAGAATTTGTTACAGATGAAACAGATAATTACAAATTAAATTCAATAGTCTCCTATATGAATTTCATAAACCCGTATTGCTTGAGCAAAATCACCAGCAAAAAAGTTCTAACATTGTGAATGGAGGCAAATAAAAAAAAACGTTGATTAAATCATCATAGAATTATGGAAGATGATTGAGAGTTTTCACATTTATGAAGGTCAGATGCATTCAACTTAATGCATTCAAAGTAAAGAGAAAGATAGGACAAAAGAGTTGAGAATGAAAAGAACAATTTTCAGTGTCTTTACTGAAAAGAATTTATGGTGCAAACTACAATCGTATAAAAAAGACATTTCAATTTAATACACATTAAAGTTTCTCCTTACATTCTAAAGGGAACAAAAAAATTTTTCGTTACATTCTTTATTTGTGAATTATATTGTTAATTTATCTTATTGTTTTAAAAATATTTATTCCTGATATAAGATGCATATGCTCCCTGTTTTTTTTTTCTTTTGGAGAAAGGATTAATTTTTTGTTTTACATAAATTTCCGAAAACTTATGAAACTATTAAATTTTGGATAACAGAATTATTACATTTTATCATCATTTTTCAAATAAAAGACTTTTCTTATTGAAAGAGAATCTACACAAATTCAATTCAATATTAGATAACAATTATAAATTTGCAGAGAATGGCAGATGCATGAATACATATTGTATAAATATGAAACTTTGAAACTGTGATATTGTATAAATATGAAATTGTTACAGATAAAATAGATAATTACAAATGACATGCCCTAGATTCCTATAGGAATTTCAGAATCCCATATTGCATGAGTAAACTCGAACAGAACACTGTAAAATGTTAATTTGTTTGCTCAAAACAAAGTTTTTGCCTCATTACCAGTAAAGCAAGGAGCAATAAAACTGGGTTTTTTGCCGCAGTTAGCTGTAAACATTAAATCGCCGACTAATAAATTTCTAACATTGTAAATGAAATTCTATAAAGGGGGATTTATAGATATCGCATATACGAGGCTAGTTACAGCAGTTACAGCTATGCAGTCGACTGCATAGCTGTAACTGCATTCTAAATAAAAACAATTTACAAGGAATAAAGTATAAGGGATGCACAGTTGAAAACTGGACAGCTGACGTAACTACGTTATCAAAGTTGCCGAACTGTTTTTTCATTTGATTTTGGCTTCGCGCAGTGTTAGTGACACATTAGACATAGTTGCGTCGTTTGGAAAGATGTTGTGGTTGCGTAACTGTCGGGTAAAACATAGGGCGAACAGGAGGGAAGCGTCCATAGTCAAGCAGCAAAGCGTAGTGCGTTTTTTGGAGTCTGAAGGGGCAATGAACGCACACATTTTTCGCGAATGAAGCCTGTTTATTGTGAACACTATTTACCCCGTAACGTTGTGAAAAACTGGTGAAAGAGTTTCAGAGAAGGCAGACAGATTGTCAAGGATGAACGGAAACCAGGCTAGGTCCACGCTGCCATCACCGATGAATCAGTCGCCACTGTAGATGACATTGTACAATCCAGACCTGTCGCCTTGTGATTTTCACATCTTCGGCCACTTAAGAAGGCAATTTGTCGACAACGGTTTACTTCGGACGACGAAGTGAAGGATAGGATACGAAAATTTTTCCGAGATCAGCCCCAAGAGTTGTACTCCAGGGATATCGATCTACTGGTGACACGATGGGACAAATGCTTCAACAAATACGGTGATTATTTTTACAGTTGTAATAAAATACTTACTCTTAAACTCTGTGTCCACTCTTCATTTAGACACCCCTTATAGTAAACTGAATAGTACAAGAGCTATTTTATGAATTTTTCAATAGCAGAGTATATGCTGTGTGAAATAGAATTTTACACGTAAAAGATTTCCACTTATAAGACATTTTTTTTCTTTTCATAAAACAACAGGTTTATGAATTAATTATTGCTACTAGCTGCGTAGCAAGCATTCGTGTTACACTTGTGTTTTAAAAAATCTTTCGATTTTTTGCGGAAAAAAATATTTACCAATCTGTTTTTTAAAATTATGTTGCATAAGTCAGACGCTAAAAATGTAATGATTATAATTTATTAATTTTAATTAGACCTTTCAATCTTCTTAAGATTCCTTAAAATTGATTAATTAGTTCTTGAAACTTTGGTCACTGGAAGGCTGGTCGATTGATTGATTCTTCCGATTTTTTTTCTTCTTTCTCAAAAAACTATTTTAGATATCGGAATTCGACAAAGTGCAGAGCTAGAAACATTCTCTACATTCCCCAGATTAGTTTAGTATTTGTTATGTAACCGTTTCTGAGCTTATTAAGGAGAAACACGCAGACAGACAAAAACAAAATCTTATTTTTTACTGTATGTCGTTTAAATTGTCGAATGAGCTTATACATAGGTATTTTTGTAAAAATCACAGACAGGGACTCTAATTTAATGTATTAGTATAGATTATTGGGAGTTTATTCTTACCACGAAATTATTTGAATAAGATCCCATAAAAAGCTATAAAATATAACTTTTCTTTTCTTAGAATACCGTAATTTCCGGCGTATAATCCGCAGCTCAAAGAGTCGTTTTTCGACCCAGAAATTTTATTCAATAATTGTAGTTAAATATTTACAGCGATCTTTTAAGTTACATTTTATAAAATAATATTTCTGGGTCGAAAAACGACTCTTTGAGCTGCGGATTATACGCCGGAAATTACGGTACTTTTATGTCTCGTAACTGGTGAATCGAAAAGCGATAAAACAGGTTTTGTTAAAGCTATTAACAATAAATTTTAAATCACCTGCAATAAAAGTCAAACTTTGTAAATGAATATTTATAGAAGTGGTTTTAGAGAGATATATTGTAACTACGAAGCTTAGTTATTTAATTTAAAACCTCTGTAGTTTAAATAAAAATCAGTGCACGAAGTTTTAGTAGAAAATAACACAAAACATTTTTTTTCTTTTTTTAATTTTTCAACAGCAGGTGACTTACTTAACGAAATATAATATAAAGGACGATTTTAACTGACGAGACATTATTTATTTTCTTTTCATGACAAATAAATTACACAAATTTGAATGTTTGTGAGTTTATTATTATTATTATTATTATTATTACTAATATTATTATTATTATACGAAAAGTATTTGAATAAGTGTCTGTAAAATGTTGCAAAATGTAAATTTGTTTTCACAGAATGCAATTTTGTTTTCATCACCAGTAAACCCAAAGGCGATAAAACAGGCTAAGTTAAAATTATTAACAGTAAATTTTAAATCACTTGCAATAAAAATCGAGCTTTGTAAATGATTATTTATAGAAGTGGATTTATAGACATTCCATCTACCAAGCTTAGGTGTATATTTAATTAAAAACATCTGTAGTTTAAATAAAAAGCAGTGCTCGAAGTTTTAGTAGAAAATGACACATCTATTTTTAGTAGAAAATAACACAAAACATTTTTTGGTACTTTTCGGTTTTGCAGTGATGTATATACATGTATAAATATATATGTATATACATATACATATATATACCTACATATATGTATATATATGTAATATATATGTAATATATATGTATGTATATGCAGATATATTTGTTTATATATGTATGTGTGTGTATATATACATGTATATATCACTGGCGCCCGGCTAACCGAAAAGTACCCATTTTTTTGTGATACACTTTTTAACAGCAGAAGACTTACTTAATGAAATATAATATAAATGAAGATTTTAACTGAGGAGACATTATTGTCGGGAGCAGTAAGAGAGTGGACTGTAGTAAGTTTTTAATTATTTATTTAATTAATTGCCAAGGGGCAAGTGAAGTTTTGTTTAACTTCTGGTTTGAGCGCAAGGGCACTCGTGACATGAGATGCTGCTCGTTTTGAGAACGAAGCTCAACTGACGGTTTTACAATTTATCAGCTAGGTGGCGCTGATCTATTAAGCAAACTTCGGGAGCGCACATACCGGCCCCCATTGAAGTATTCTAATAGTTCAATGAGATACAACAAATGAATATACAATAACATACAATGAATTATTAATTAATGGCTACACATTATGCACTAATATATAATACAATGATAAGAAATAATAAATTCAATAGATAAATGCTAAGATTAATTGATATTATCGTTATCTACAATAGGTAAAATACATATGTTAGAAATACTTCTTTTGTAAAGTCCAGATGGAGTACGAACTACTACAACTCTGACATTATCATCATTTCCTTTTATTATTTCTGAAATTCGACCTATTATCCATTTACAAACTGGTAGGTCACCATCCTTTACAAGAACCATCATACCTGGTGCAACGTTTTCTTTTTTAAAGAGCCATTTGGACCTCTGCTGTAAATGACTTAAATAGGAGTTGGTCCAATTTTTCCATATGAGTTGCACGATTTTTTGAGTTTTCTGCCATCGGTCGAGCAAGTTTTCCTTTTCATTTATCAAATTTGGCTCAGGTAGAGCATTGATTGGTCTTCCAATAAGGAAATGACCTGGGGTCAAAACTTCATAGTCTTCTAGATCAGAGGACAGTGGGGAAAGAGGGCGAGAATTAAGAATACCTTCAATTTGGGTAGTAATTGTCAAAAATTCTTCTAAAGTTAATTTCATAACACCAATAGATCTTTTTAGGTGATATTTGAACTGTCCGACACCTCTCTCCCAGAGACCTCCAAAATTTGGTGAACGAGGGGGTAGAAATTTCCAGAGAACTTGCTCGGATGACAGGAATTTTGATACATCATCATTATTCTTATCTATAGAATTTAATAATTTTTTCAATTCTCTAGATGCTCCAACAAAGTTGGATGCATTGTCACATGAGATTGTACTACTTTTGCCTCTGCGAGCAAAGAATCTTTTTAGAGTTGCAATTAATGCATTAGAAGTTAAATCAGAAAGCAACTCTAAATGCACTGCTTTTGTCACCATGCATATGAAAATTGCTACATAAACCTTATTAAACATTCCCTTTCTTTGGTTGCGATATTTAATCAAAAATGGACCACATAGATCAAGTCCTGCATTAGAAAAGGTTGGACTTTGGATTACTCTCTCAGGGGGTAAATTACCCATGATTTGATTGACAATTGTAGGTTTTATTTTGAAACATTGAACACAATCGTGAACAACTTGACGAGCAATGTTTCTTCCGTTAATAGGCCAAAATAATTGTCTTACAGTATTCAATAGTCCTTGAGGACCAACATGTAAGTCTCTTTTATGATAGTAAATAAAGATGATTTCTGTTAATTTACTACCTGAGGGTAAAATAATTTGGTGAGATCGGTCATAGCTTAAATTTGAGTTGGCTAAACGACCACCTACTCTTAATAGATCATCTTGATCTAGAAATGGATTTAAGAACCTTAACTTACTTTTTATAGGGATAGACATGCCCTTTTTCAATGCCGAAATTTCTGTTGAGAAATACTCACCTTGAATCTTTTTCAGCAATACATTTCTGGCAAATTTTATTTCCTCCAACATTAAGTGATTTTTAAGTTTAACATTATTCTTGCAGTTGTTAAAAAACCTGAAAATAAACGCTAATACTCTTATTAGTTTCACATAACTGTTTGAAATATTAAGAAAAGAGTTAATAAAGTCATTTTTTATAACTGAAGTTAAGACCGGAACTGACTTTAGTTCCTTTAAAAAGAGTTCATCATTTTTGTGAGAGTCATTTTGAGGAAAAAGTTCACTAATGTCCTTTTTCAGGAAATCGGGGCCTTCCCACCACAGTTTGTTGGTTGAAAGGGACGTAGCATCTTGACCTCTGGATAACGCATCAGATGGATTAAGTTTTGAAGGAACGTATCTCCACTCATAGTTTTTTGACAGTTCTTGAATCTGAGAGACTCGATTGCCCACAAAGGTTTTAAGGAGATGAGGTGAAGTTGCTATCCAGGCTAAGGAAATGGTGGAGTCTGACCAAAGTATGACCTTGTCAAAATTAAGCTTTAGTGCGTTTACTACTCTTTGAGTAAGTTGGCACAATAACAAACACGCTGACAGTTCAAGTCGTGGGATGCTGAGAGTTTTAATTGGGGCAACTCTGCTTTTGCTGCAAATGAGATGAGAAGCAGGAGAACAAGAGTTCGATACTGATTGGAGATAAAGAGACGCTCCGTAAGCCTTTTCACTAGCATCAGCAAAGCCGTGCAATATTATAGTTGATACATCTTTAATGAGAATGCATCTAGGTATATTGAATGATTCTATCAAAACAAGTGAATTAAGGAACTTGTCCCATGCTTGAGCAACAGGAAGTGGAATGTTATCATTCCAGTCACACTTTAGTAACCACAGTTTTTGCATAAAGATTTTAGCACGGCAAATTACCGGCCCTAGTAACCCTAAAGGGTCGAAGAGTCTGGCAATTTGACTTAAAACTTCGCGTTTTGTATAGTTAGCACTTCTGTTGACAATCACCGTAAATTTAAAAGTGTCACTACTGCAGTCCCAAAGTATTCCGAGAGTTTTAGATGAAGTATTTTCAGAATTTTGGTTAAACGGAAAAATTTGAGAATCAGGGGTTATTTCTTCAACAACATTAGATTGCCATTTATGTAAAGACATCGGGCCTCTTTTGAAGAGATCTGTCAATTGTTCTTTAATTTCGTTAAATTCCGCAATGTCTGAAGACCCAGAAAGGCAATCATCCATGTACATATCGCTCATTAAGACCTTAGCTGCTAATGGAAAATTGGTTGCTTCATCTGTTGCTAACTGCTGGAGAACTCTAGTGGCGAGGAATGGACTACTTGCACAGCCATATGTAACTGTTTTCAGGGTATAGATTCTGTCCGGTTTTTCCCTCCCCTCTCTCCACAATATTTTTTGATATCTAGTATGCAACGGATTTACTTCTATTTGTCGAAACATTTTATTTACATCAACAGTAAATGCGAAAATATTTTTCCTAAAACGGATCATAATCGCAAAAAGATCATCCTGTATTAACCCTCCTTTAAACAATAAATCGTTTAGAGACTTTCCATTACTAGTTTTACAACTCCCATCAAAAACAACTCTTAATTTAGTTGTGGTACTTGACGGTCGCAAAACACCGTGATGAGGGAAAAAATATCCTGCATCAGGATTTGTGTCATCAGACATTTCCTCCATGTGTCCCAATGTAGCGTATTCTCTTAGAAATTCTATGTATAATTCCCTTAATTTGGGATCTCGTTCTAAACGTTTCCATAACTGATTTAATCTTTTAGTGGCAATTTGTTTTGAATCTCCCAAAGAATTATCCAACATTTGAGATTTAAAGGGTAATTCAACTACGTATCTACCGTCCGGTTTTCGGTAATGAGTTTTTAAAAAATGTTCATCACAGTAATTTAACTCCTCACTAACTAAGGGTTTTAATTCACTTACCTGATCTAATTCCCAAAAGGAGCTTATTTCTTTTTCTAATTTCTTAGATTCTGTTATCAAGAAACAAGAATCAGAAGATTCCTTTAAATTCGAGATCGAATTGTAAACAGCACCTGATATAACATGTCCAAAAAATGTTTCTACTAACATTAATTGAGAATCATCAATTTTAATTTTATTTGATCCTATTAATTCATAAAATAACTCTGCTCCAATAATCGCGTGTACACGTTTCGGTTTGTTCCAGTTATTATCCGCTAAAATTATATTCGCCGGCAATTTTAATTTCGACGCATTCACATATGAAGGGGGAAGTTCGGCAATTTTCGGGACAACTACCATATCTAACTGATAAGATTTAGTTTTGCTTTCATTCGTTAATTCTGTACTAATAAATGATTTAGCGTTTAAGCATAAATCGTTAAGTCCGGAGATCGGAATATGAGTTTTTTGTTTACGCAATCCCAACACGTTTGCAGCATATGCACTTATTAAATGTGAGCTAGAACAACTGTCTAATGCTGCAATTAATGGTTTAAATTCCCCAGAACAATCCTTCAAATATATTACAGCTGTATTTAAAATCACACAAGATTTATCTGTTTTATTTTCCTTCGCGAAAAATGTTTGATTATCAAGAGAGGGGGGGGGAAGAATTTTGGCGTCCGTCTTCCTCCTCAAAAGGTCGATTTGTTTTGTTATTTTGATTAATTGGATGTAATAGAGTGCTGTGTTGTTTGCTATTACAAGCAAAACAGCTGTACTTTGATACACAGGGATTAGGTAAATGATTATTTAAACATGAAAAACATAAGTTGTTATTTTTTACAATTTCTGTTCTTTTTGTCACATCCATTAGTTTGAATTTCTCGCATCTATATAACGAGTGTTTATCCGCACATCCTAGCACGCAGCTTTTTCCATGTTTTGCTTTAGTTAAAAATGATTTTTCATTATTTGGCTTAGCGCCAGTTTTCCAACTGTACGGAATCTTTCTATTTTCTTTAGGCAGAAAAGTATTTTGAAGAATTCTAGCTCTTTCTTCCAAAAAACTTAAAAAGTTATCTAGTTTAGGAATTTCATTTTTAATTAATTTCATTTCGAAACATTTTTTTATTTCAGGATCCAGTTTTTGAAACAGTATATGCATTATTAAAGCATCTGACAGCTCGTTTGATTCAAACTCGAGTAATTTTAATGCACGCAAATTACATTTAGTATTATCAATTAATTGCATTAAATGGTTAGGAGAGTCTGGTACCTTTGATAAATTTAATAATTTAATAATATGACAATCAATAACTGCCCGTTTGTTTTCGTATCTTTCTTCTAAAGAAGACCAAAGAGATTCATAAGTATCTTGTGCTGACTCGAGCCTTTTGGCTTCACCCTTTAGACAGCCCTTTAAATAGCATAGCTGCTGAGTTGAATTTAGATTTTTATTATTGCCTATAATTGACATAAATTGAGTTTTAAAATTTTGAAACTCATCATATTTTCCTGAGAAACTAGGTAGAGGTAAGTCAGGTATTTTAAAGTTAGTCGTGACAGTCAAATTATCTTTTTTAACATTAGAACAATCTAATTTAGATATAAATATATTAAGCTTTACCTCTGATTCTTCCAGTTCATCTTCGAGTTGAGACGTTATATCCAAAGAATCCCTTAATTCCACATCTTCTGGAAGCTGTGTATAGGCGTATATGAGTTCACGCAATGACGTTTTGAGTTCTGAGATTGAGATTCGTTTAGCTTCCAATCGTAACTGATGTTCTTTCTTTTGTTGTTGATCTTTTTCTTCTGAGAGTACGTATTCACTAACGAATTTTGTTATTTTGTTAAGCTTTGTTTTTAACACGCCGCGTTGGCGATTTAAAGCTGTTAAATTACTCATTTACACTGTGCTCCGGTCGCTTAGGACCATATGTCGGGAGCAGTAAGAGAGTGGACTGTAGTAAGTTTTTAATTATTTATTTAATTAATTGCCAAGGGGCAAGTGAAGTTTTGTTTAACTTCTGGTTTGAGCGCAAGGGCACTCGTGACATGAGATGCTGCTTGTTTTGAGAACGAAGCTCAACTGACGGTTTTACAATTTATCAGCTAGGTGGCGCTGATCTATTAAGCAAACTTCGGGAGCGCACAATTATTTATTTTCTTTTCATAACAAATAAATTACGTAAATTTTAATATTTGTGAGTTTATTATTATTATTATTATTATTAGTAGTAGTAGTAGTAGAAGTAGTATTACTATTAATATTATTATTATAAGAAAAGTATTTGAATAAGAGTCAGTAAAATGTAGGAAAACGTAAATTGCTTTTCATTTAATGCAATTTTGCTTTCATTACCAGTTAACCTAAAGTTTTAGCAGAAAATGACACGTTTATTTTTAGTAGAAAATAACACAAACCATTATTATTTATTTTCAATAGCAGAAGATTTAATTTATGAAATATAATATACAAAAAAGATTGAAACTGAAAATATATAATTATTTTCTTTTCATAACAAATAAATTACGTAAGTTTGAATGTTTGTGAGTTTATTATTATTATTATTATTATTATTACTAATATTATTATTATTATAAGAAAATTATTTCAATAAGAGTCGATAAAATGCTGCAAAACGTGATTTTCTTTTCACAGAATACAATTTTGCTTTCATCACCAGTAAATCCAAAGTTGATAAAACAGGCTTTGTTAAAGCTATTAACAGTAAATTTTAAATCACCTGCAGTAAAAGTAGAACTTTGTAAATGAATATTTATAGAAGTGGATTTAGAGATCTTCCATCTACGAAGCTTAGGTGTTTATTTAATTTAAAACATTTGCAGTTTAAATAAAAAGCACCGCATGAAGTTTTAGTAGAAAATAACACAAAATATTTTGTTTTAAACTTTTTCAACAGCAGAAGACTTATTTAACGAAATATAATATAAATGAAGATTTTAACTGAAGATACAATATTTATTTTCTTTTCATAACAAATAAATTACGTAAATTTGGATGTTTGTGAGTTTATTATTATTATTATTATTATTATTATTATTATTATTATTATAAGAAAAATATTTGAATAAGAGTCGGTAAAATGCTGCAAAACGTAAATTTCTTTTCACAAAATGTAATTTTGCTTTCATCACCAGTAAACTAAAAGGAGATAAAACAGGCTTTGTTAAAGCTATTAACAGTAAATTTTAAATTACCTGCAATAAAAGTCAAACTTTGTAAATGAATATTTATAGAAGTGGATTTGGAGAGAGATATTGCATCTACGAAGCTTAGTTATTTATTTTAAAACATCTGCAGTTTAAATAAAAATCAGTGTACAAAGTTTTAGTAGAAAACAACACAAAACATTTCTTTTCTTTCTTTCTTTCTTTCTTTTCTTTTTTTTTTCAACAGCAGGTGACTTACTAAACGAAATATAATATAAAGGACGATTTTAACTGAGGAGATAATATTTCTTTTCTTTTCATAACAAATAAATTACACAAATTTGAATGTTTGTGAGTTTATTATTATTATTAATATTATTATTATTACTAATATTATTATTATTATACGAAAATTGTTTGAATAAGTGTCTCTAAAATGTTGCAAAATGTAAATTTGTTTTCACAGAATGCAATTTTGCTTTCATCACCAGTAAACCCAAAAGCGATAAAACAGGGTTTGTTAAAGTTATTAACTGTAAATTTTAAATAACTTGCAATAAAAATCAAGCTTTGTAAATGATTATTTATAGAAGTGAATTTAGAGATATATCATCTACGAATCTTAGGTGTTTATTTAATTTAAAACGTCTGTAGTTTAAATACAAAGCAGTGCTCGAAGTTTTAGTAGAAAATGACACATTTATTTTTAGTAGAAAATAACACAAAACATTTTTTGGTACTTTTCGGTAGGCCGGGTGCCAGTGATGTATATACATGTATAAATGTAAATGTATATACATATACATATATATACCTACATATATGTATATATATGTATGTATATGCAGATATATTTGTTTATATATATATGTGTGTGTATATATACATGTATATATATAACTGGCGCCCGGCTAACCGAAAAGTACCCATTTTTTTGTGATACATTTTTTAACAGCAGAAGACTTACTTAATGAAATATAATATAAATGAAGATTTTAACTGAGGAGACATTATTTATTTTCTTTTCATAACAAATAAAGTACGTAAATTTTAATGTTTGTGAGTTTATTATTATTATTATTATTATTAGTAGTAGTAGTAGCAGTAGTAGTAGAAGTAGTATTACTATTATTATTATTGTTATAAGAAAATTATTTGAATAAGAGTCGGTAAAATGTTGCAAAACGTAAATTTCTTTTCACATAATGCAATTTTGCTTTCATCACCAGTTAACGCAAAGTTTTAGCAGAAAATGACACGTTTATTTTTAGTAGAAAATAACACAAAACATTATTTTTTTTTTCAAAGCAGAAGATTTACTTTATGAAATATAATATATAAAAAAAGATTTAAACTGAAAATACATTATTTATTTATTTTCATAACAAATAAATTACGTAAATTTGAATGTTTGTGAGTTTATTATTATTATTATTATTATTATTATTATTATTATTACTAATATTATTATTATTATTATAAAATTGTTTCAATAAGAGTCGATAAAATGCTTCAAAACGTGATTTTCTTTTCACAGAATACAATTTTGCTTTCATGACCAGTAAACCCAAATGCGATAAAACAGGCTTTGTTAATGCTATTAACAGCAAATTTTAAATCACCTGCATTAAAAGTCGAACTTTGTAAATGAATATTTATAGAAGTGGATTTATAGACATTCCATCTACCAAGCTTAGGTGTATATTTAATTAGAAACATCAATTTTTAAATAAAAAGCAGTGCACGAAATCTTAGCAGCAAATGACACATTTATTTTTATTAGAAAATAACACAAAACATTTTCTTAAATTTTTTCAACAGAAGAAGACATACTTAACGAAATATAATACAAATGAAGATTTTAACTGAGTAGACATTATTTATTTTCTTTTCATAACAAGTAAATTATGTAAATTTGAACGTTTGGGAGTTTATTATTATTATTATTATTATTATTTATGAAGTTAAATCTCCTTCAGTAGTTTCATTGGGATACTTTTGACTTGCAGAGATACTCTTTCACACACACACACACACAAAAATTCTTTTTGCAGACCTTTCATATGACAGTTTTGGGGTCCCTGTATATGGTCAACGGTAGGTTTTGCAATTTTAACGTTTTTACACACGTATTTCTTGTTCTGTCATTTGTGCCTAATGAGCTTTCTGCTCTTTTCAAAATTTGTCATAAATTTCGTATTCTCGTCAAGGTTCACAGACCTTTTTATTATTTTTTCATTGTTTTTATTTCTCTCTTGCACTCAATATTTTCACAATTTTTAATTTTATTCAATTTGTAATTATTCTATGCAATTTTTGTTACTTCACTATTACTTGTACTTGCCAGCCATCCTTCTTGAGTCATTTTGATAGGATACTCATATTATTTTCACAATATTTTGGAAACACATTTACACATCACACTCTTGGATCACATTTACCATTGAGTTTACATTGCCTTTCTCTATTCTATATGTCTGATTTTGTTAGTTACACTAAAAAAAAAGATTGTTCCTTTCTAGACCAGGGTAATTCACGTAATAAGATATTTTCTTATTTACGAATTTTTCAGTTTCTTAACAGGTGTACATCCCTTCTACTTCTTACTGATTCGGGAATACTTCATCTGCTAAATACAATGCATATATCATCTGTCGATGATAATTCGAGGTGCATGCACACACATACACACACTTCCTTTTCGTTGTCACCTGTTTTGCATATCATGTCATATAACACTAAATTTTCATACACTTTGTTTCTTTTTCTGTCCAAAAATGACAGCTTATCCTGGCATACTTTTAGCCATAGAAATAATGCACATACATTAAATTATGTTTCATTTTTAACTTCTCTTACTTACTTTATCTTAGATGTTTCTTTTAAGATTACAAATTGCACAAAAAAAAAAAAAAAAAAAAAAAAAAAAAAAACAGTCATCGTCTTTTCTAAAATTAGTTAGTTTTCTTTGTTCTCGCTTTTGACGAGGTGGAATAGTTTGTTTATAGTTAAAAAAAAAAGAGAAATAATAGTACATTTTCTTTGTGTCACATTGTTTTTACCCATGCAGTTGTGATATTCATACATGTATTGTTTTGTCCTCATTTCTTTTTCATGTCTCAAAATATTTTTGTGGTTGGAAGTGTAATATATCCAACTCTTCTAGCAATTAAAAAAAACGAAGTTGCTAATTCTTGAATATGAAATTTCAAGTACGAATATTTTAAGGTTTCTGGAAATTGATTGAAAATAATAAAGAGTGCGCACTTAAAAAAAAATAAGCAGTGAAACAAAAAAGTATATCCAGAAACAATTGAACTGAGCTCATATATAAATATTTTTCCAATGTAAGTGGTACCCGTTTGGTTTATTCATGCTTACATGCATGCATACGTTATTGAGACATGATATAAATTTTTATTTGCATATTTAAAAAAAATGTGTATGTCCTATTATAAGCATATAGATATACAGGGTGATTTTTTTTAAGTTGTGAAAGTAAAACCCTCTAACGAAAGAACCACTGATCCAAATGACCGGAAATTTCACCAGTATGCTCCCAAAGCAATGGGGATTTTTTAGGCATGGTTAAAAAAAACTTAAAATCTCACCGACAGATGGCGCTGTATGTGCAGTAAAGTCGAGAGAGGAGCTTGTGCAAGACTCTTCACTCTGTTATGGAACATGCGGTTTCACGTTTCCAACTCGTAGCTGAAAACATTGGACAGCACACTGAAAATCGTATGCGTTAGTTGCGCAGTTCTGTACGAATGTTTTACTCCATATTTTTATTTCGTTCTGTTTATGCAGGTGTTTGCAGTTCCTTTTCCCAATTACTGCATTCTGTATGTTTTTGATATACAGAACTGCAAACACCTGCATAAACAGAACGAAATAAAAATATGGAGTAAAACATTCGTACAGAACTCCGCAACTAACGCATACGATTTTCAGTGTGCTGTCCAATGTTTTCAGCTACGAGTTGGAAACGTGAAACCGCATGTTCCACAACAGAGTGAAGAGTATCCACTGTGCGTGTGTCTTGCACAAGCTCCTCTCTCGACTTTACTGCATATACAGCGCCATCTGTCGGTGAGATTTTAAGTTTTTTTTAACCATGCCTAAAAAATCCCCATTGCTTTGGGAGCATACTGGTGAAATTTCCGGTCATTTGGATCAGTGGTTCTTTCGTTATAGGGTTTTACTTTCACAACTTTAAAAAAAAATCACCCTGTATTTTATACAGGTTTCTATTTGAAAAATTTGTTTATTTTCATTTGTGATTTATGTTGTGTGAGAGGAGACACACGTAGGTCATGCAGTTTTTTTTCTGGTTTTCAGGGAGATAATATATGAAGGAGATTTAACTTCATATATTACAATGCAATTTATATGTTAAATCCCCCCCCCAACTTTAAGGTATATGGTTCCTGTTTAACTTGAAATTTAATTGTCGGGTCACAAAATTATTTATTCTCAGTTCCGTTGCCTAAAATGTAAGCTCTCATTTTATTTCGCTCATTAATATCCTCTCACCACATTTTCATCTACTTTAAAAAAAGAAAAAGAAAAGAAAAAGCTTTGTGCCTAGCAACAGTTAGAAATCTTTGTTCACAGATGCACTTTACATCTATATTTTAACGGATCATCATCTGATGTCATTTCTCACCGCATATAAAAGTTATTTCGTCTTTTTATTATTCCCATGGCCTTTTACTTGCCATATATGGTATACCGGCGCCTGTTTGGGATAATTTTAGCTCACATCTTCCTGTTCTAGATAGTAACCTTTTAGGGTGGGTTCCCTCAAAAATTTACCGGGTTCCATTATGCGGTTTTAATCGGACTGGCGTTAAAAATTCATAATTCCTCTCTGACGTAATCCCATTCACTTAATACTAACGGATAAAAACCACATGTGTCTCCTCGCTATATTGTATCGCCAGAATAGATATTTTTGGCTAATTTTATTGCTATTGTTTCGCCAATGCTTCATAAGAGCTGAGAAAGTTGTAACAGCTCCGAGAGAGATTTAGCTCTTGCCCTGTGTAGAAAAAAGATGTAAAATTGCTTATGCCTCCTCTCTAGCTATCGGCGATTGTTAGCCGACCTTGTATGGCGACATCTACGAACCTGGATTCTGCAGAAATAAACATCTATGTGCAATCTTGGACTCCTTTCATATGGTATTTATCACGGCTCTGAGTATTTCTTAATTCCTATTTAAAAATTCTCAACGAAGTATTATGATTCCTGGAATAACAAATTTATTCCACATTATTATTATTATTATTATTATTATTATTATTATTATTATTATTATTATTACTAATATTACTAATATTATTATTATTATGGGAAAATTAGGTACTTATCAATTATCATGTCGAGCACTTTTCATGAAAAAACCATCGCCAAATTATTCGCCAAACTGTAGCGCCCAATAAACAAATGGAAGAATGCTGCCATTGAAATCTCAAAAATAAATAAATAAATAAATAAAAATAAAAATAAATAAATAAAAATAAATAAATAAAAGAAAAGTATCATGGTATCGAAGACGCAATTTTAATTTTATTAATGAAATAACTAATAAATCAGTGAAATACCATTAAAAATACATTAAACATCCAATTAAAAATCACTTGATGAGATAGCAAAACACATTTGACATGCAACGCATCAAACGACGTCAAAACGCACTTGACGTCAAGTGAATGTGATGCCACGATCATGCATTTTTGGCGTTAAATCCTACAGTTTGGCGGAATTTTTTTTAATAGAAAGTGGTCGACGGGATAATGGAGAAGTACCGAAAATTATTTGAATAATATTTGGTAGAATGCAATTTTTCTTTCATCACCAGTAAACCTAAAGGCGATAAAACAGGCTTTATTAAAGCTATTAACAGTAAATTTTAAATCACCAGCAATAAAAGTCGAACTTTGTAAATGATTATTTATAGAAGTGGATTTAGAGATATTCCATCTGCGAAGCTTAGGTGTATATTTAATTTAAAACATCTGTGTTTTAAATAAAAAGCGATGCACGAAGTGTTAGCAAAAAATGACAAATTTGTTTTCAGTAGAAAATAACACAAAACATTTTTTTAAAAATCTTTTCAATAGCAGAAGATTTACTTTATGAAACATAATATTAAAAACAAAGATTTTAACTGAAAATACATTATTTATTTTCTTTTCATAACAATTACATTTTTAAAGTTGAATATTTTTGAGTTTATTATTATTATTATTATTATTATTATTATGAGAAACTTATTTGAATAAGAGTCGGTAAAATGCTGCAAAACGTAAATTTCTTTTCACAGAATGCAATTTTGCTTTCATCACCAGTAAACCCAAAAACGATAAAAGTGGTTTTGTTACCGCTATTAACAATAAATTTTAACGTCTCTTGTAATAAAATTAGAAAAATGTGACTAAAGATATAGGGAAGTTTGTTTACAAATATTGCTTCTACGAAGCTTAAATACATTTTTAACTACACATCTGCATTTTAAATAAATAAGTAAAAAACCAGTGCATTAAAAATAACATAAGAGTAACACAAAAGCAAGTTTTTCTTTTTATTTCGATATAGTAGAGTATTTATGTTACGAAATATTATATAAAAAAAAAAAACGATTTCAACTTAAAATACTATTATTTATCTTCCATAAAAAAAGAAATTCTGTGAATTCGAATGTTTATGAATTTATTATTATTACTATTATTATTATTATTACTATGAAGTTATTCTTGAAATGAAATTATCCGGATAAGAGACGATAAAACGTAAATTTCTTTTCATAGAATACAGATTCTGTTTTATCACTAGTAAACACAAAGGCGATAAAACTGGCTTTGCTACCGATAGTAATAATAAATTTTAAATTATCCTGTAATAAAATTCGAACATTGCGAATGAAGGTACATGGAAGTATTTTTACAAATATCGAACCTACGAGGCTTAAATGGACCGAACTAAATACTTCTGGATTCATAGTAAAGGGCAAGATAAAAAGCGCAGTGGAGAATGACGTAGGTGCAATTTTAGGCTGTTTTGAAAAATCTAAACTGTGTACTCTCTGACACGTTCCTGAATTCATTTTTGCTTTTAAACATATGAGATTGGCAGGTGCATTTATTTATCCATAAACTATAAACTCTGTTCTGCTTAGAAAATAATGTCAAGGATGACGTTTTATGCCTAATTTCCGTACGCGGTAACCTGAAGAAGTTCGTTACGAGAAAACAATCCTTTATAACTTGAGATCAGGGGTCGGAAAAACTACTTTTTTACTGTAGCAAACTACAACTACTTTATCGAAAATGTAGTTAACTATAACTACAACTACATGTTTTAGAAAGTAGCGACTATAAACTACTTTTCAAAAGTAGTCACTACTTCACTATTTTCCGATTTTGTCAAAGGATTCAATTTGCACTCGAAATGGAAGACGCAGATTAAAAATACAGTGACTCCTAGTTAGACGGAATACAATTAAATAAGTGCGACATAACCAATATCATTAAACAATTAAGAAAGATAACATGCAAGAAAATGTTTTGTGTTTGTCTCCAAAATGTTAGTTTATACACACATTACAAATTTCGTAGAAAAATTAAGAGAGATATTATAATCTAGAAAATTAGAGAAAATAACTCTAAATGCTAAACAATAAATAAATCTGTAAATAAAACAATTCCGAATAATAAGAAATTTGGTGTTAAAACATGAAGACCTAATAACGAGTAATAAACAAGCCAGCAAGAAAATTAATTCCTTTGGATGGAGTAGTACTTGATTTTAGCAGTAAGTGTCAATGGGAAAATGAACTGCAACTGAAATTCGTAAATTAATGAGCAGAACAAATTTTGTACAAAAGAAGAAAGTTTCGGCCACGTAATTTGAAGAATGACACATTTTTTTTCTTCCAAAGTAGCGGTAA
Source organism: Maratus michaelseni (assembly GCA_963931845.1). Lineage (NCBI taxonomy): Eukaryota > Metazoa > Arthropoda > Arachnida > Araneae > Salticidae > Maratus > Maratus michaelseni. Next base: position 321,925,558 of record OZ007591.1, read on the forward strand.
AAGTAGCATGGTTCTCGCTTCAAACTACTGATTATTTTGTATGGTGCTATTCGACACTACATTGTTCAAAATGTAGAGCGCTACACTACAAACTACTGTAAAATGTAGCGAATACAGTAGTTTCGCTACTTGTAGCGCGCTACCTCCGACCACTGCTTAAGATTGAATTTCTTTAACGAAAAAAAAAAAACTATTCTATTCCAAATCATTTCAATAGTTTCTCCTGCAAGTGTCATGCCTTTATGTTTAAAATGAGACCGTAAATGTGTCAGAAAGTGTCGAGGGGGAAAATATTTACCTCCGAACTGTTTAAAATTTTTTAGACATGGTTAAAATTATCGCATTGTGATATAGATATACAAGAAAAAACGTTTTCTGTAATTCATTTTCGCTTATAAACGTGTGAGACTGTCAGATGCAATTATCCATAAACTATAAACTCTGTTCTGCTTAGAAAATGATGTCAAAGATGACATTTTATACCTAATTTCCTGAAGCGGAAACCTAAAGAATTTCGTGACGAGAGAATAATCCCTTATAACTTAAGATTGAATTTCTTTAACGAAAAAAAATCTATTATATTCCAAATCATTTCAATAGTTACTCCTGCAAGTGTCATGCTTTTATGTTTAAAATGAATTCGTAAATGTGCCGGAAAGTTTCAAGCGGAAAAATATTTTCCCCGGACCTATTTAAAAATTGTTTGACCAGTTGATGATTTTTGTTAGACCAGTTTATAATTATCGCACTGTGATATACAGTGGTGGAAAAAATTATAAAGCCACTTGAAAATGTGATATAATTAAAAAACAAAATGTAGAACATTTATAAAATTTCATACATATAAATTATATGCTACAAGGAAGTAAATAAAAAAATAAATTCATTAATAACTACATTAATAAAAGATTAATAGACCTAAGAAAATTTTCTGTACAAAGAAAGTTGGAAACAATTATAAAGTCGATACATGTATTTCATAAATAATCGATGTGAGACCAATTTTTTTCGATGACTTTGACTAGTCTTTTATTCATTGAATCAATCAGGCCACACAAAGTACTCTCATCAATATTGTTCCAGCAGTTTTTAAAAGCATTCATCAAATCTAACTTTAAATTAAATTTTCGTCCATTTTTGTAAACATTTCGAGCTAAAATTCCCCAATGATTTTTTATTACATTCAGATTGGGTCTATGAGCTGTCCATTGAAGGCGTTTCACCTGATTAGCTTCCAGCCAAAATTTAGTTGACTTCGAAACATGAACGGAAGCGTTGTCCTGCTGAAATGTCCAGTCTCCTGAAGTTATAAGAGGAGCAAATGGGTAATAAATTATCTCCTAACATTTCTTGATACATAACCGAATTCATTTTGTTATGCCTGAAAACAATTGGAGTGGTTGCACAGGCAGCAAATGCAGCCCAAACTATTACCAAGCCACCTCCAAATTGACGCTTTGAAAAAATATCAGGCTCCTGTCGTAAATCATGCCAAAAATATTTATAGCTGTCGGGTACATCGAAATTTAATTTCTTTTCATCGGAAAAGACAACATCTCTCCAATTTGTGCCTTCGGGTACATGTTTTCATGGAAAGTCTAAGCGAGCATTTTTGTGGTACTTAGAAAGAGGTGGTATTCTTTTAATTTTTTTAAATTGAACAATGGGATTGTTACTTATAACATTTCTTACCGTTCGGCTTGTACATGGTAATTGTAACTGTTTCTTGAATTTGGGCAGACGACATTTTTTGTCCACAAACTAGCTTCCGGATTTGTCTTGATAGCCTTACAGTTAAGGATTTCGGTCTTCCTGTGTGCTTCTTACTGCCGTAATTTTCGGGATTTCTGAGAAAACTGTTTACTGCAGCCTTGGGCCTTCCTATTTTTCTTGCAATATTAGAACCAGACATTCCAGCTTCATTTAAAGTTAATTTTTTAATTTGTTCACCATCGGATATTTTTTTTCTTCTTGGCATTGTATTAAACAAACCAAATACAAAATGAAAGCACGTAACGCGTTTACATTTACCTAAACTTTCATGGCGACCTATTTTCTCAAGTCTGGCATTATGCCAAATGAGGCTAGAACCATCGGCTTTATACTTTTTTCCAAGTTATTTTTCATTGGTTGTAAGAAATTAGCATAATTTATGTTCCCCCTTCCGTTTTTCGAAATAAAGTTTATGTGTATTATTGCAATGTTGATCATGCAAATGAAAATAGAATTTGCGTTATCAACAATTCTATTACTTTTTGAATTTTGTAAATTTTCCTATCGGCTTTATAATTTTTTCCAGCACTGTAGATATACAAGAAAAAATGTTTCCTGCATTAGTTCTTCGTTTCGACGAAGGAGTAATTATTTAAAAAATAAATTTTTGCAAAATAATAAAACTATTTAATTTTTTTAAAGAAAAAATTACTTTTCCCGTTATGCCAAGTCAAAGGCTTTTTTTTTACTGAAAAATAAAATCTACACAGATTCATTACAAATAAGATAACGAGGTAAGTACAATCATTCCACAGAGAAAGACAGACGTATCAATACATGTAGTTTAAATATAAAGAAACAGTAACGTTGTTTTGCAATAATATAAAAGGAAAATTTCTAGGGAAGGGACTGTTATAGATGAAATAAGTAATTGAAATTGAAATTCGTTAGATTCTTGTTTGAATTCTATTATCCAAGATTACTTAAATAAGATTTTTAAAAAAAAGATAAAGTTTTATTTTTCTTGATCATAACATTATTTCTTTCTCATGATCTGTAAAAACTGGTTTTATTATCATTATTAACAACAAGCCTTAAAAATTCGAATATTTTCAATGGAAATTTACGGAGAAAAAATGATTTATCTATATCTCTTCTACAACATTTAAGTGCAGTCAATATTATTTGTTTATTCTACATATTCTTATATTTATTATTAGTATTATGTTTACTAGATATTACCCGTTAAGATTTGACTGTGAACAACTAGAAAGTTTCATTCGAAAAATGTTTGAAATTTCATTTAGTTGCTTTCAAATTAAAATAAGTATTTAAAACTTGAAGAATTATTATATAGGGCAAGCTATTCAAGCTAAGGCAATAGATGGCGCTGTCAGTCCAAGATTCGCAATTAATGAAGTGAAAGAATTTTAAAGTAGGAGATTAACTCAAAATATAAATTGGATGAGTAGGGCATTTATTTTTACGTGCTACAATCTCTCTTTCTCGCTCTCTCTTTCTTTCTCTCTCTCTTTCCTTTTAATATTAATATTTTGTATTTTGTATATTTTTTAAATTATGCGACCTGTAAAACATTTCATTAATTTTATTTTTATCAGCCTGAGAAAAAACCATGAGCTTGAAATTTGCTGTTTCCCTCTAACTGTTTATAATATCTATTTTTTAATTACTTGAACTTTATTTTACAATTTCATATATTATTTACATATTAAACCATAGATATCAAGGTGATGATTTCTTTTATAGTTTTTATATTAATATTTTTCCTTTTCTTTTTTTCTTTTCTTTCATTCTTTCTTTTTTTCTTTCCTTTTTTTAATTACTAAAAATAATCACACACTCTTCTTCTTAACATAGTATAAAACAAAGTCGCTTTTTCTGTTCCTATATCCCTATGTACGCTTAAATCTTTAAAACTACGCAACGGATTTTGATGCGGTTTTTTTTAATAGATAGAGTGATTCAAGAGGAAGGTTTATATGTATAATAACATCCATTAAATAGTGGAGAAATACTGTTATTTTTGAGGTTTAAGTCGCTTTTTCTGTCCCTATATCCCTATGTACGCTTAAATCTTTAAAACTACGCAACGGATTTTGATGCGGTTTTTTTTAATAGATAGAGTGATTCAAGAGGAAGGTTTATATGTATAATAACATCCATTAAATAGTGGAGAAATACTGTTATTTTTGAGGTTTTTAATGTGATGTCGTAAATAATTTCATTTTTTCCGCTTATACATTGCAAACGCAGGCTGAACCCTACAAGATTTATCAAAATAATGTACTAATTATTGTACACATTAAAAAGGTCTACAGAAAACACAAAGAGATGAAGGTTTTCAAGGTTAACCCGAAGCAAAGCGAGGGAGGGCCGCTAGTAGTATATAAATATATCTTCTTGATATATTTATATACTATATTATATTATATAATAGTCATACAAAATATAGAAAAAAGTTTAGATCAATTTATTTAATCGATAACTACATGAAAAATCTTTTAACTTAAATGTTTTTAATATAAAATTAGTAATTAAAAAAAAATATTGCCGGCTGTTAAATTTTTCTGAATTATAAAACATTCGAATAAAAAAAATACAAATTATATAACTTCTCCTCCAGACGTAACATATGACATTATTGAAATTAATTAACTTATCGCAATTAAATGACAAAAATCATTCTGTCAGGAGTAGGGATCGAACCGACAACCCCACAGTCGGAATCCAGTGTGTTAGACCACTCAGCCACGGCGAACTCTTTCTGAGCTACTCTAAAACGAAATATGTTCTAGATTTAATTTCACGCATCCACATAAACGTGGAATTACCCTGAAAATTCAAATAATTGCCTGCAGCTTTAATATACAGGGTGAATCAAAATGATTGCTCTGGTATCAAATGACAATAACTTTGTTGTTAAAAACGATAGGAAGAAGCAATCGTAACTCATTACCGAAGATAGTTCAAAGTTTTATAACTGTTGTTTGTGACTGCTGTGTCATACGAACATAATACAATTGATAGTGCACTTCAACCCGGGAATTGCGAAGAATGCTACATAATTGTTGATACTCAACATATGTATCAAGTTGTGACATGAACCATATCTGTAAAATATCTTAATAACTGCTGCATGTAACAATTGACTCAGAGGGGGTATAAAAATAACTAACCGTACAGCTTTCATTTCAGAATCACACAGAAAACAACATTGAATTAAGGCTTTTTCCAACGATCAAAGGGAGTCTTGTAGGTCAGATGTAGTGTACTCCAACAAAAATTTGAGCTTCTCTTTATATTGCGTTCAAATTATTTCTTTGTATTGTTGTTATAAAGACATTGTCAGTTGTAATAAGGGCAATCATTTAGACTCACCCTGTATAAAACATTTTCTTATATTTAATCATATATTCTAAACATACTTAAATTCATTTATTCTAAATAAAAAAGCAAAAGTTTAAGAATATTATAGCAGAACATTGCACAAGAGAATATTTATTAATTTCTCAGTAGCAGTAGTTTTATTGCACGAAATGGAAAAAAAAATTATTCCAACATTGAACACATTTTTATTTAGCTTTAACGTTTATTAATAATATCATTTATGTATATGGTAATGGCTTAAAAAATTTGACAAAGAAAATAACATTTTTCTGTATTGCTTTTTCTTCATTTCGAAGGAAAACTAGTTGGATATGCCAATCCCAAAACTTTCTTCTATCTCATACAAGTTAATACTTCAAAATTCTCTATCACAGTGCCAAAATTAAATGATAATCTATACACATCACGAGGATTCTTAAGGTACAGGTTCGTTGAATTGTGTGCATTTAAAAAGAATATATAGGAATCACATTTTTGAATCATCAGCACCCGTCCTCTTCGATGTATGCAACCAAAACTTCCAACACAAAGAGCATAAAAACGGCATCTGCTGGGCAGTATACATCTAAGCCTAATAAGGATTTATTTATGTGAAAGTGTAACAGAATATGAAGTTTGATTAAATTCCATTTTTGAGCTACAGCTATCCCGAAAATTGCGAAAAATGCAGCATGGCAGCGCCACTTGTTATATGATTTACACGAACCATTAAAGCAGCATATGTAGCCTACGATGATCCGTGGCACTCCGCGATCAGCGTCGCGCATCATCGTAGGCTATGTTAGCACCCACTTAGCTCATGGTCTAACAGAATATGCAGTTTGATGGAATTCCGTGCATTAATTCTAGAGATATGACTATCGCTAAAATCGTGTAAATCCTGAAAAATACAGCATAACAGTGCCACTTGTTTGGCGATTTACAACAAAACCTAATCAGCAACAACTTATATTAACGTCTAAGTTAATCTGCAGTTTGATGAAAATCTGTACATTAGTTCTTGAGATAGAGATATTGCGGAAATCGTGAAAAATGCAGCTTCGCAGCGCCACCTGTAATGCGATTTACATCAAAAACTAATCAGCACCAATTTATATGAAGGTCTAACTGAATCTCATGTTTTATTAAATTCCGTGCATTAGTTCTCTAGATAGAGCGTCCACAAATTTTTTGTCACATACCGACAGACAGACAGACAGACTCACAGGCAGATATTTTCTAAAAACATTCATATCGTGTTCAGAATTTTTTAGAACGTATAAATCCGTTGATAAAAAGTAATAAATGTTAGCCATAATATCAATAAAATGTATATGAAATAAATAATTATGTTTAAAATTCGTTTGATTCTTTTAATGAATTTTATAAAATATAATCATTTTAATAAGAACTCATAAAATTCTATAAAATATAACTGTTTTTGCTACAAACACTATTTTTGTCTCCAATCCAGTAAATCCAGAAGCGATAAAACAGGCTTTGATGCCGCCATAACCAATAAACCTTAGATCAACTGCTAATAAAATTGTAACATTGTAAATGAAGATTTATGTAAGTAGAATTAGAGTTATCGCATACAAGAGACTTTAGGTGCAGTCAATTTAATACTTCTGCATTCTAAATGAAAAGCGAGATAGAAAGGTGCACCGGATAGAAATATAGTCTGGAAGAACTATTATGTCTCTGTCGGTAGCAAAGGATTTACCGCATGAACTTTATTTGTATAGAAAATTAAATTTCAATACAAAAGGTATGAAAGTTTATTTCGTTTTCATAGTAAAAATATCATATTAGTTTGTATGTTTATGAATCATATTATCCGTATACAGGGTGTTTCTGTACCAGCGATACAAACTTGTAGGAAAGGTAGGTGGAATCAGACGACTTTGGAATCAAATAGCAATGCAGTATCGGAAATTCATTCCTGACGCTTTACTATATATAGAAACCATCAAAAATGAAAGGACACCACGTAAACTAATATGTTTTTCAAAAAGAAATTTACACTTAACAAAAGTAACATAGGTCAAAGAAGGTATTTGAAGTGTCGTTCACGATCTGTAATGCAGGCCTCATACCTCTGGCGCATGTAGCACCGAACACTCTTGAAGATTCCAGTGATGTCACGGACTTCACCGGCAGCTACTGCGATAATTGCAACCAGCTCCTCGGCGCTGTCATGCACCAGTATCTTCATATACCTCCACAAAAAGTAATCAAAGCATGATAGGTCCGGCTGTCAAGCTGGCCAATGCAATGGACCATCACATCCGATCCATTCTGGGCCAAATATGACCTCTATGTGGTTACAAACATTACGGTTGACAAGAGCGGGAGGCGGGTACACTTCTACGGTTGATAAGAGCGGGAGACGGGTACACTTCTGTAACCACATTGCATGTCGCATCTATACAGAAGCTTGGTCCTCAGTCAAAAGTTGTGGCAATATATATTCTTGAAAGATTAAGTAATTGATACCGGTTAGATGAAAGGAAACAGGTAAGATCCAATAAAGTGATCCCCGACAATGCTGAACCAGAAATTTACTAAAGATAACCTCCGTGCTGCACGGCTTCGTATCTCATGGGGTTTTACCTCCAGCCACAATAGATTCCTTCTCTGGTGAAGCACGCCTGATCAGTCGTCAACAATAGCGAGTTAAGAGAAACGGGATCTATAGCACACTTTTAAAGACACTAATGTGAAAAAGCAATCCGAGGTGCATAACCATCCAGTTGAAGTGCTTGGGACCGCTGCACGTAATACTATACAAACTTGTTTTCGTTGAGAATTCTCCAGACTCTGGAGAAGGAAACCCCTACTTGGTGCTCGCGTATTCGAGCTTCGAGTCTCGTGTACCAGACGTGGTGCATCCTTCTTGATGTCCGCAGTCCGTGCTGGTCCGTCCTAAGTCATGGTCGCTATTTAGGTAGATTTCAAATCCGCTAACCTCTGTTGCAGGCGCGAAAAAAGGTTATAGCTTGGAGTATGCCTCATCGGATATCATTTCGCGCACAAGCGCTGTGCGACTTCCCCACTGCACTCCGCAACCCAGTATGTTAGAATAATATTGGCTAACTCCACTTTCGTATATTCATCCATTCTATTAGATCTGCATCCGTTTGTGAAATGACACTTCCCTGGAAATGACCTTCCAAACTCTTGGAAATCCCGCACCTGTGCAACGCCATCTACCACAATAAGAAATGATTTCCGATCCTGCATTGCTATATAATTGCGAGCCTTTTGTGTGAGACATACTCTTCCTACAAGTCTGTAACTCTGGTACTGAAACATCCTGTATATCTCAACGTCTTAAAAACAACTCTTCCTGTAAGGAGAAAATAATTAAGATTTTTTAAAAAATAAATTCACGTAAAAATTTAAAGTTACTGTAAATTTTAGATATTTTCTTGAATTTTCCAAATCCTTTTCTGCTGAATTTTAATGTTTTCTGCATAAACATTAATAAATTAAGAGGTGGAACCCGTCAGAATTCGACGGAATAAATTTTTTTTCACAATATACTGTTAGATTGAACCTACAATTATAATTATAATAAAAATTCGGCCTTACACTGGCTAGTCTAACTCTTAAAACAATTATTATTATAAACTATGGCTACGGAAGTATTATTTCTATTATTTGCAATTATACAAATTATTGAAAAAAGTAACCTTTTCACCTAACTAATAAGGTACTTGTAATCGAGGTAAATAATCATAATATAATAATGAATTTGTGTTGAAAACTTTCTAACTATGGAACAAAAAATCAGCCCTTTGACGCAATCACAGTAATTTTTTTTTGTTTTATCAGTGACAACTAAACATAACGACATTTTCACTGGCGCAAAATTTACAGGTGCTTTTCATATCATGGATCCAAATATCAGTTTAAAGGTATTTTAATACGCAGTGCATTATTAATAATTATATTTCCAAATTTGCAAGGATTTTATTCTGTGAATTCCGAACAGTTTTGGTCCAAGGTCGTAGTGTTCTTCACCCCGCCTCCTGTTCCGCTTACCAACTTTTTCAGTTGAAAATTGTATATATATATTTAAAACCTTAATAAAAGCTACCAGGAGAGAGGTCTATGCTCTACAGACTTGGTCTCTCGTCTAAGCAATTTCTCTTATGGTATAAAGTTCCAAAATTGACATCATGTTTGATACCATGCAAATTCTTATTCGCGCTTCATTGGCACCTTGACGTGAGGTTATTAATCGCAGTACTGGACAATAGAAGATTCAGTCATTTAGATGCATACTTAGAAAAATATTTAGTTTCTGGAATGAAAATGCTCGTTTATTTTTAAATATGAGGTCATTTCCATCCGCCTGGACATTTCGATCTATTATGAGTTATAGTCTCAAACTCATTATCGCACTGAACTGAGATGGAATGAGAAATTATTGAAAATCTGTCCGTCACTGTAGTGAAACGTCATAATTTTATGAATGAAAATGTATATTTCTTTTAAAATATGATGTCTTTTTCTATTTATTTTTTTATTTTTATATTGTATCAAAACAGGCATAATAAAGTTATAATAATTGTCATTATCTTCAACGGCGTAATTTATTTGTGAATATTTTGAAGAAATTTCATTAAAAATTTTCAAATTAAGATAAAAATATAAAAATGAAAACGTTTGTAATATATATATATATATATATATATATAGATGTATATGTAATACATCCAATGAAAAAACACACGCGGAACCAATATCACAAAAGCCAACCAAAATCTATACTGAAATCTATCTATCTATCTATCTATCTATATATATATATATATATATATATATATATATATATATATATATAGCACTGGATCATCTACAAATGAACAATTTCCAGATAAAAAATAACTATTAAACTTGATCCAATAGAAAGCTCATGATAGATGACTAAAAAACCTGCTTGTAATTTAAATATGATCTGTATTACAAATGTATTTTTTATCAGTTTCTTATTTGAATAATTTTGAAATATTACGTCCTACTTAAGTTGATTTTTACATACTGATGTAATCAACTTAAAAGTAACTTATGTATATTAAATAGAGTTAAAAACTACACTGCTCAAAACAATTAAAGGATATTGCAGTTTTAGGTGGATTTTGTATCTGGGAAACTTTTTAGCTGATTGATACATGGTCGACAGACATAGTAGGTTATATGAGAATAAATTACACATGTTTGGCAGAAAAAAATGCATTTTATTGCGCATTTGTGTACAAAAGGAAAAAAACACAATTTGTGCATATGAGAAAAAAAGAATAAGAAAAGGTGTTTTCTTCAAAGAAAATCATTTTCAGTAGGGGGTATGGTTTCCACGGGCGGCCAGCAACGTTGAACACCTTTGAGGCATGGACTCAATGAGGCTATTAATGACGAGTTGCGGTATTCTGCCCCACTCTTCCAGAAGAGCTCTTTCCAGTTCTTGGAGAGTTTGTGGGGGTTGTTGGCGGCCAGAAACTCGTCTTCCTAGAGCGTCCCAAACGTGCTCGATTGGATTCATGTCTGGAGAACACGCTGGCCATTCCATTCGAACGATTCCTTCCTCGAAAAGGAAATCCTCCACCAGGTTTGCACGATGTGGCCTGCAGTTATCGTCCATTAAAATGAAGTTATCTCCGATTGCTGCAGCGTAAGGGACTACAATATGTCTGAGGATCTCATCCCTATATCGGCGACCAGTCAGAGCTCCATCTCGAATGATGTAGAGGTCATTGCGCCCGTCAATGGAGATGCCACCATACACCAACACTCCTCCACCGCCAAATCTGACACTTTCGTGCACGAACGCAGGATTATTCCTACTGCCACGGTCCCTCCAGATGAAAATACGCCTATTATCCGGATGCACAGAAAAACGGGACTCGTCAGGAAACAGAATATTGCTCCATTCATTTCTCCTCCAGTTGACATGCTCGGTTGCCCACTCCCTGCGGTCGCGACGATGCCTTGATGTTAATCTAACACATACCATCGGTCGGCGAGCATACAGACCTACAGCATGGAGCCGGTTTGACAGTCTGAGTTGAAATCGTGGTGCCTGTAGCCGAGCGAAGGTGTTGTTGGAGAAGAGTAGTGTTCATGTTTCGGTGTCTCCGAGCTGTTAACACTAAATACCGATCTTCATTGGGCGTTGTTGCCCGTCTACGACCTTGCCCTGGTCTTCGGCCTGCACATCCACTCTCCAAAAAACGGTTCCAGATCCTGGAAATGACACTTTGTGACACTCCAATGGCTTGCGCTACTTCGGCTTGAGTTTGGCCCCCTTCTAACCTAGCAACAATTCTCCAAGCTTCTGAATCTGTCAAATGACTTCGCTGAGACATCGTACTCATCGAAACAAAGCAATCACTGAATGCCTATCATCCTTGTCTTCATTCTCTTTTATCCAGTTGAAAGTCAAATTTCATTCGCTGCCGCTGAAGCGACGTTTTTGACGTCGAACTCAAAATTTGCATACTCCGCAGTTTGAAAACCAGAAAAATTTGCATTTGTGATTCTTTTCTTCTATTTTCGGCAAAAAAATTTCGTTTATATCTTTATTTTATATAAAACTTCAAATATCCTTTAATTGTTTTGAGCAGTGTATTATATATATCAAACTAAAATGGAAATTATATTTTGTCAGCAGCTTATTTTTCTGTAGCTTGGAATTTGTAATACGCGGGGGAAGTGGTACGTAAATTAATAGTAATTAAGTAACGTTTGTAATGAATATTTGATTTACTGCACACAAACAAATAATATAATTAAAGTAATAGCAAATAACTAATTAAAAAAAGAGATATAATTAAAATTATTAAAATTAATCATTAAGTTAAAACATGCAGCTTTATATCAGTATAGTTTGAAAAGGTATAAGTCAATTATGACATTTGACAATCAAACGATCGGATAATAATGCAACTATTTATTACATATTCTAATAATCAATTAATTAAAAAGGTCGAAACTCAATCTGTGTTCATTAATTACTGTGACTTTATAATTGGAGGGTATCAGAATGTGTTCATATTAAAATTCGAATCGAACTTCCCCTTGAACATAATTGTTCAAAGTGTGAATCTTCTCTGAAATGTCAAACTTCTATAACTGAACCAACTTTTCGTTATTATATTAATATTTCTGATGTAACGTACCTAGTGTTATATATTCCAGATCTTAATTTATATTTTTTAAAATCTTACTAGTATTAATGTGATTCAAGCTACTGTATATTTCTGCTGTACATTATTAATTATTAAATGTGACATAAATTATTAATTGCTTTCCACAATCGTAGGAAGAAAATATTTCTTTCTTCCTAATTTGATAGATTGTAAACAAGGGTTGTAAAGAATATTTTATTTATTGCAGAAAATTATAAGAAATAAAGTGTACAAAATAACTAGTTATAAAAGATATGTTTTAAATAATTACAACTAACCATTAATTAAAAGCATGCAGTTTCAAATCAAAATAACCAGAAAAGTTATAAGCCAATTATTGCACGTAACAACGTAAATTGAACGAAACGAAACAATTAAAAATTAATGAAATGATTGAATTATTTTTCTGAAAATTATTTAATTAAAAATTTAGAAACAAATTCTTAACTCTGCGATTACTGCGACCTTATAATTGTAGAATATCAGAATGTGTTCCACGTTAATATTCGAATCCGACTTTTCGTTAAATTGAATTGTTTATTGTTGGATTCGGAATGTGCACATTCTTTTTATCTTTGCTGCAATGTCAAACGCCAAACAGGACGAAATTTTCTATTACATTAATATTTCTGACATAACCTACCTAAAGGCAGTTTAATCTTATGAATTCCATAACTTAATTTTCAAAGTTAAAATTACTACAAGTGTTGATACTGTTCAAGATGTTATGAATTTCAACTCTTCATATTTAATAATTAAATTAGCAAACGAATTATAGCAGCTTTATTTATATGGTGAAGGGATAGAAGGTAACATCATTCATCTTGATTCAATTTATAGCAGACAAGCGTTGTAAAAGTTATTTGATTTATTGTAAAGAATTATATAACTAGAATAACTGGCAGTAAAATACTTTTTTTTTAAATTTAAAAATTATACGTTAGTAAAAAACATGCAGGTTCAAATCAGAATAACTTGAGAAGCTATAAGTCAATTTTTACATTGCAAATGGAAATCGAACATTTCCAAAACAATAAAATAATTTAATAAACTATGATTATCATTAGATTAACTTTAACGCATTTACTGTAATTGGTAAATAAATCATGTGAGTTGTTTATTTTCCAACAGGGTGACAAATTTCCGGGCCAGGATATGAACCAGAGACCTCTTGGTTGCAGCTACCAATTTTCTGCTAACTGAGCTATCCTGGACGCAAATTCACAATCACTCAACATCCCACACTCTTGATGCCAACGTCTGCAGCCAAGCGCTTTGGCGAGAAAATGAACTTCGCGCTTGCGTGCATAGACATTTGACCGGCAAACTAGAAAATGTTACTAACAAAAAGTTTTTCCCGTACTTCTAGTGCCCTATGAATGAAATTTTTTGCACAATTAGCCTGATATATACGTTTAGAATAAATTACATTCAGTATTTGCAATTTCAAAGTTTTTGAAATGTTTGCAAAAAAATAAAAATTAGTCAAATATAAAAATCCCGTTTTCCTACTTAAAAATCTTGCTTTTCAGACTACTTTTGTACGTTTTCATACGATTAAACTGTTGCTTTAATACATATTTGCTTTATTTTATATGAGCATATTCAATAAGAGTTTGGGTATAAGTAGAGCCTTGAAATTTTAATTGGCTTAAGATATTACGCATGCTTTTACACTCATGCTCAAAATCGTACAAGTACCATTGAATAGACGTTTTACTATAAGCTTTACTTTTTTAAAGATATTACAAAGATTAAGTAGGCTATCAATCTCATGAAAATAAATCATTTCATGTTTTGTAAACAGTTATACTAAATAAATAATAATTGTTTTTATCAAATAAGCTTAGAAGGTAATAACAATACATTTTATAATACATGATGTCATTTACTATTTTTACATTTTATACTAATTTATTCATTCTCGAATAAACACGCATACTTATTTATTATATTTAGTTAAAAAGTTTTTCATTTTTAAATTACCTCCCCCCTCCCCGCACACACGCAAACAAACACAGTTTGTTAAGCACTGATAATGAGATACGTATGAGATACGTTCTAAAGGGATACAGCACTTCAATAATACCACAAATTCATTAATAAAATAATTAGCATTGTTAGGTTTTTACTTTTTCAAATCATCCTAATTAAGTATATATATATTTAAAAGTAAATTTGATAGAGAAGAAGGCAAACTGAGTATTCCAGTAATGGATACTAGAGAAAAAGAAAAAAATGCAACTTTTGTAAGAAAACAAAGAAGGTATAAATAAATTAAGTAGAACCAGCTCTTAGCTTGTTCAGTAAAAATTTCACTAAAAGACAGTAGAACAGTGAAACAATATTTTCTGCTTCCTGACTGGCTTGAGTCTGCCTGAGTTTGAGAAGGATTGTTAAAAATAACCCATATGTCGCGACTTAATTTATTATCTGTTTATCTAATGTAATACGAGAGGGCAACGACATACAGTGATTAAATGAAAAGAAATACGATTTTTCTTCCCTCTCACGCAGATGTATTTTGAGCGGGCTGTGATTTGAAGTATGTCGAATGTTTTTTAATCGGCACAGAAGCAAAATGAATAAAAGGTTTTTGAGTTTTATAAAATAATTGTCATTATCTTATTGAAATATATTATTTTCACGCGTTGTTAATGGCGATAATATAAGATCGGGTAGATTTTTTTTTATTGAATCACCTTCGTTTGCGATACCACATTATAAAACATGCAAGAAAGAATTGTGAAAAAAAAAAGAAAGATGAATTTATATTGAATATTTTTATAAAGCAAAAAAATTAGTGCGGGGGGGGGGGTCCTTACTGTCACATTTACCCTATTATCAATCCGCAACAACAACTTATCTTAGCTTTCCCTCAACAAGTAACTAAGGTAATTATAATAAACGTTCATCTATTTATGGTGATCATTTTAAGAAAGGCAAAGTTGTAAAGCGGATATAAAAATTTAAATAATGCACATGTTCACAATATATATGCATTATAATTATTCAGAACTATTTCCTATACGTATAAATAAAAAATTATCTGTCGAAATGTTGAAGTACTAGTTTCAGCCGCTTGCAAATTTATCCATATAAGACACGCGCATGCGCGCTGCAGTTCATTTTCTCACCAAAAACTTATATACAGAGGTTGGAGTCAAGTGTGTAGGACGTTGCGTAATTGTGAAATTGCATGCCAGACGAATCTATGGAGGATCAAATTCACCAAGCTAACCTTATTGATAAAAGCAACTGGTCTGACATCTGAATCAACTCCATCGAATAAATCGCTAGCAATGGAACTCCAGTAAACGCCGGATACGTAATTACACTAGATCAATTTTTACGCAATTATTTTAATTGATAAATAAATCATATATGTTGATTATTTTCCAACTGGATGAAAAATGTCCAGGCCAGGATACGAACCAGAGATTTCTTTTCTGAAGCTGCCAGTGGTCTGCCAAGTAAATCTATGGAGGACATAATGGACCAAGCTAACCTTATTGTTCAAAGCAACTGGTGTGATACTAACTAAATCAGCTCAACAGAATAAATCGCTGGTATAATGTAACTCCAGTAAAAGAACGCAATTATTCTAATTGGTAAATAAATCATATATGTTGTTTATTTTCCAACTGGGTGAAAGATGTCCAAGCCAGGATACGAACCAGAGACTTCATTTCTGAAGCTGCCAGTGGTCTGCCAAGTGAATCTATGGAGGACATAATGGGCCAAGCTAACCTTATTGTTCAAAGCAACTGGTGTGATACTAACTAAATCAGCTCAACAGAATAAATAGCTGGTATAATGGAACTCCAGTAAAATCCGGATACGTAATTACACTAGATTCATTTTAACACAATTATTTCTAATTGGTAAATAAATCATATGAATTCTAATTTTCCAACTGGGTGAAAAATGTCCTGGTCAGGATACGAACCAGCGACCTCTTGGGTGAAGCTGCCAATGGTCTGCCAGCTGAGCTATCCCGGAAGAATCTATGGAGGACCTATTTCACTAAGGTAACCTTATTTATCAAAGTAACTGGTCTGATATCTGAATCAGCTCAACAGAATAAATCGCAGGTAATGGAACTCCAGTAAACGCCGTATACGTAATTACACTAGATCAATTTTAACGCAATTATTCTAATTGGAAAATAAATCATATATGTTGTTTGTTTTCCAACTGGGTGAAAGATGTCCAGGCCAGGATACGAACCAGAGACTTCTTTTCTGAAGCTGTCAGTGATCTGTCAAGTGAATCTATGGAGGACCTAATGGACCAAGCTAACCTTATTGTTCAAAGCAATTGGTGTGATGCTAACTAAATCAGATCAACAGAATAAATCACTGGTATAATGGAACTCCAGTTAAATCCGGATACGTAATTACACTAGATTTATTTTAACACAATTATTTCTAATTGGTAAATAAATCATATGAGTTCTAATTTTCCTACTGAGTAAAAAATGTCCTGGCCAGGATACGAACCAGAGACCTCTTGGGTGAAGCTGCCAATGGTCTGCCAACTGAGCTATCCCGGAAGAATCATCTATGGATGACATATTTTACTAAGATAACCTATTTGATCAAAGCAACTGGTCTGATTTCTGAATCAGTTCAACAGAATAAATCGCAGGTAATGAAACTCCAGTAAACGCCGGATACGTAATTACATTAGATAAATTTTAACGCAATTATTCTAATTGGTAAATAAATCATATGAGTTGTTTAATTTCCAGCTGGGTGAAAGATGTCCAGGACAGGATATGAGCCAGAGACCTCTTTTCTGAAGCTGCCAATGTTCAGCCAAGTGAATCTATGGAGGACCTAATGCACCAAGCTAACCTTATTGTTCAAAGCAACTGGTGCGATAACTAAACCAGCTCCACAGAATAAATCGCAGTTATAATGGAACTCCAGTAAAAGCCGGATACGTAATTACACTAGATTATTTTTAACACAATTATTTCTAATTTGTAAATAAATCATATGAGTTCTAATTTTCCAACTGCGTGGAACATGTCATGGCCAGGATACGAACCAAGACATCTTGGCTGAAACTTCCAATGGTCTGCCAGCCATCATTATCATTAATTTTAAAATTAGTCATAAACTAACTCTACAGTCATTGATTACTGTACCTTTGTAATTGGATATTATCAGCATTTGTTCCATATCAAAATTCGAATAGCGCTTCACGTTAAACTTAATTGTTTAATGCTTTGTTCGGAGTGTGGATGTTCGTTTATTTGTTAAACAATATCAAACTCCTTACTGGACTAAATTTCGTTATTATATTAATATTTCTCACATAACATAACCCATGTTTATTCATATGTATTCCAGATATTAAATTGCCCAATATTAGAATTCCTACCAGTTTTAATATGATTTCAGCTGCTACGCATTTTTACAGTTCATTATTAGTTATCAGGTGCAAAAAACGATTATTAATCGCTTTATACTAAGTAGAAAAAAGTCAGATCATTCGACCTGATTAGATTATTCGACCTGATTAGAGATGGAAGAAGTATTCTAAACAATATTTGATTAATTTTTAAGAAGCATATAATTAAAACGAAGCATATAAGTAATTGCAAATTGATTATGAGATTATTTTTAGATCTAACAATTACAACTGTAATATCAGATTTAATCCTTAATAAAAAAAAACATGTAGCTTTAAACATATAAAATCTGGAAATAAGTAAACTATTAGATATGACAACAAAAATTAACGAAATCAAACAATAAAAAAATAATTAAATCATTTATGAAACTTTCGAGAATACATTTAATTTAAAATAAATTGAAACTAACTTTAACTTATGGATTACTGTGATTTTATAGTTGGAGTATATCGGAATTTGTACAATATTAAATTAAGAATCGAGCTTTTCCTTAATAATAATTGTTTAATCTTTGATTTGGAATGTGAAATGAATCTTCTCTTATCTCTTTGGAAATGCCAAACTCCCAACTGGACCAAAGTTATTCCATTAATATTTCTGACATAATCAACCTAAAGGCAGTTTAATCTTATGCATTCCAGATCTTAATTTTAAAAGTTATAATTAACTCCTACCAGTAATAATACATTTAAAGCTACCATGCATATCTACTTTTCATTATTAAGTATTAAGTGAGAAAGCGATTAATATTTATTTTATACAGAGTAGGAAAGAAATTATTCGGCTTGATTTGTTTTATTCTAAACAAAGGTTTTGTAAACAATATTTGGTTAATTGTAAAAAAAGCATATTATTAAAGAGTAATAGATACATAATTACAGAGTATGAGTTCAAATTGTTAGAATTAATCATTATTTGATAACATGTAGCTTTAAATCAGTATAACCTGAAAAATTATTAGCCAGTTATTACACAAAGGAAGAAAAAAACATATGTTCAGGTTTGATTAATTGCAAATAGGCGTTGTGAACAGACGTACCTTAAATGTAAAAGAAATATATAATTCAATCATAACAGTTAAGTAGTTCAAAGCACAAATTGCAATTATTAAAACTAATCAATAATTAAAAACATGCAACTTTAAATCAGAGTAATATAAAAAGTTATGTGTCACTGTGTGACAACGAAAACTAAACAAAATAAAATTATTGCTAAATAATGAAATTATTTAATAAATTCCCTGATAATCATTTAATTCGAAATAAGTCTAAACTAACTCTACACCGCTTGATTATTATGACTTTATAATTAAGAATTATCAGAATATGTTCCATATTAAAATTATAATCTAGATTCTTGTTAAACGTAATGGGGCGTATTCTTATTGAATTGTAAAAATTTTTTATTTACCGTAATTTCCGGCGTATAAGCCGCAGCTCAAAGAGTCGTTTTTCGACCCAGAAATTTTATTCAATAATTGTAGTTAAATATTTACAGCGATCTTTTAAGTTACATTTTATAAAATAATATTTCTGGGTCGAAAAACGACTCTTTGAGCTGCGGCTTATACACCGGAAATTACGGTAGTTTTTTTTTTCGATTTGTGAAAGAACAATGTTTTCTGAACATTTTAATATAAACCGCATAAATTTGCTTTAACCGCATAAAACTTGCTTATAGTTACGCTGGTTATGACTGAAAATGCGCTGGTGTTATCAATACAAACAATGAGTAAAGGGCCATTTTAAAAAGCACATTTTTAACATTTTGAGATAATTCACCTTAAAATGTCCACCTAGCCGTTGCTTACATTGCGAACACCGATACATTTTTAATCAAAACTAACGTAAATGTAAGAATTCTATAGGTTTTTAAAATTCTCAGAAAATATGGCTCATTCACGTATATTTTTTTCCTAATAACAAGATTGTTGATTATTTAACAGCAATACGTCCCCTTAATTGTTTAAACCTTGATTCGATGTACGAATTCCTAACATGATCAACTCTTCGTTATTGCATTACTATTTCTGATATAATGCACAACAAGACAGTTTATCCTTATGTATTTCCTATCTTAATTTGAAAGTTAGAATGCTTGTATCTACAGTATGCAAGTACTACTTGTATTAATACACCTCAAGCTACTATACGTTATTAATTACTGTTCATTATTAATTATCAGGAGAGGAAGCGATTGTTAATCGCTTTATACAATGTAGCAAAAAATAAATAATTTTTCCGGATTTGATTTATTGTAAAGAAAGTTTGTAAACCGTACTTGCATAGGCTTGCAATAACTAATCACAGACCACAATTTGAAATTAAGCATTATTTAATAATCTGCAGCATCAATTCAGTATAATCTGAAAACTTATAAACCAGTTATTACACAACGGAAGAAAGAAAAATCATTAGCTCTGGTTTGTTTAATTGTAAACATGTGTTATAAACAATACTTGCATAATTCTAGAAAAATCTATTATTAAAGTGTATCAGATCACTAATTACAAAGCATGAATTATAAATGTTAGAATTAATCATTAATTAAAAACATGCATTTTTAAATCAGAGTAATATGAAAAGTTATAATTTAATTATTATGAGTTTCAATGTAAACTAAACGAAATCAAACAATCTGAAAAAAATTAAATATTTATTCAAATTTCTGATAATTATTCAATTTAAAATAAGTCGAAACTAACTCGATATTCGCTTATTATTGAGTTCTTTTTATTACAAAATATGTTACACATTAAACTTTTAATACAGCTGCCAGTTAAAGTTATATTTTTATATTTTAATCAGCAATGTGTCGTCCTTAATCTCTTATGTAATTTTAAAATGCTAATTACAATAACCTTTCGTTGTCCCATAAAAATTTTTGACACAGTTCACATACAGGAACATTAAACTAACATATTCGAGCTATTTATACACAGAGTTAGAATTTCTAGAATTTCTGTTATTAGTAATATGATTTTAGGCTACTATAAATTTATGTTCTGTTAAAAAAAAAGTTGATATTACAGAAATACTGTCAATCAGGAAGTGAGTATTTTTTTTTCTTTTGCAGATATAATCTGTATTTATTACGAGCTTACGTGCAAAATCTGTTAAAATAACAGAAAGTTCGGAGTAAATGCAGATTATTTTCGTAAAATAAACAGCTTTTTACTGGCATCCTGACTGACAGTTTTTTCTGTAAAACAAGAGATTTTTCTTTTACAGTGTACTGTTCATTGAATGTTCATTATTGATGAACATTTAGTATAAGCCATAATGTAATTATAATGTACTATGTAACTATTAACAAAATATATAATTTAAACTATTAAATCTTATATAAAGATACATAAAATTAAATTAGTACAACTTAAAAAGATATAAGACATTTATTGCACAGGAAACTATGAATTTAATGAAATTAAACAATCTCATCTAAAACAAACAAAATATAACCATCTAAAAAATAAATGAAAATTTGTAATTTCAAATAAACATTTAATTTAATATAAGTCTAATGTTATTCTAGAATGTACACAATCTTTGATTATTTAAAATTAGGGCATATCAGACTACAGTGTCTCTGAAATTTTAGGCACACCCAAAAATATAACAATAAAATTGGAAAGAGAAATTCATGGAATAATTTCATAATAAATATTCAAAATGTAAATGAAATGAAACACAGTAGATAGATTATAAAGTTTTCATCAGCAACATATATTTAAAAATATGTTTAAAAAAAAGCACTGTTTCAACTATTTAGTCACATTATGCAAACATTAACAAATGCAGGATCGGTTTCAACCAATACCCCGTTTTCGCTGGGCAGTATAACAGCAGGTATTTAATTTTCGTTGGCTATTTAGTACGATGCCGAAAGTTACGGAATACACAAAAGAGTATATTTTAAACGTATTTTAGTTGGAATAAAAAAATAATCCCGTTATTGAAGTTTCTAGCATATTAAATCACTGAAAGCCATGGATGTACTCCGCATCAGAGTTCGGCAAATGTAATCAGATAAGATTATATTTTGTAATCCTTAATCAAGATCACAGATTAAAAAATTAATCAGGCAGCGATTCATTTTAAGTGAGTATATATTAATAATCTGTATATTAATAATCATTATCGCAATAATGATTACTTGATAACATTATAAATGATTACTTTAAAATTCGGCACATATCCCCGCCCTCTCCTTTAGACAAATTGAGATATAGACAAAACAATGGAGAGGCTTATAAATGAAATTAAAAAAGAGCAGATTTTAAAGGATACTCTTCATGAATTTCCTCTTAAATATTTGTTTGAACTATATTGAAATATTAATTGGTATACAGAAAGATATATTTCGCAAATATTTAAGATAAAATGTACAGTCATCAAAAGCGGTTATATATTAAATAAATAAAATATATATTCAACCTCATTTTTCAAGAGGGGTACTTGGAATAGCTGATGATGTGTGGTGTAGTTACATGCGGAAAAGAAAGGGGTATTATAAAACTAACTTTTGTAAAAGAAGCTGAAAATGAAGTTGCATTAATTTTTATTATAATAGCTTTTAACAAACTTGACTGCAATTCTAACACATTTTGTTTGGACAGACATTAATACATGGTACATAGAGTTACTTAATGACTTTTTAAAAACAGGCATACCCTCCGTAGTCCGCATTATAAGTAACGATAATTATAAATGTATTCACAAATTTTAATGTAAGAGTTTTCTAATATATGTAATCATGATTAATGAATTACAATAATCATGGTTAATGAATTACAATAATCATGATTAATGAATTACAATAATCATGATTAATTAATTACAATAATCATTATTGATGATTACTAGTAACCAGGGTTAAAAATATTACCAAGTGATCATGATCACTTAAAATTACGATTACTTTAATCGTAATTATTAATCTCCCTCCCTTATAGTCCCTCCTGTTGCAATTCTGCAACATAAATTATTTTTTACCCGTAAACATATTCATTAAATATTTTTGAAAACCAGAATGATAACGTAGCTTGACAACAGTTCAAAATCACCTGTAAGGATATGAATTTTTGTTATTCAAAAATGACGTTATTAATTTTTGAAATATATTCTCCGTGTAATCAACGTATCGAAAACCTTTTGAAAACGAATCTGAAAACCAGCGTAAGAATTACAGTAATGATAGATATGTCAAGCACAGTGCTAAACAATCTTAAAATAAAAAGTTAGCATCATTAGTTAAAATCATTGTCACCCAGTGTGCCCCAATAGCTTTTTCCCCATTACAGTTCAATTTTATTTTTTAAGCTTCTAGATTAGGGATTTTCGCATCTACATTCCTGGCAACTTCCGTTCTGAACAGCAGTTATTAGCTAAGGCGTAGGTATCAAAATGGCTGTACTTATAACGCCAACAGTTCTCAGAAAAATGCGAAAGAAAATTTAAGTTATATTGAGAACTCAGGTTTAGTTTCTTAAACGAGAAATTAAATAAAGCACGACGATGTCACAAATATAAAATATTTTCATATTAAAAAAATTCTGAGAATTATTCACCGGAAAAGATATAAAATATGAAAGATAAAAATTGAAATTTTCTTTAATAGTTTAAACAGATTTTTTCTTCTTCTAATCGAGTTACCTAACTGCATCTCTTATTCGGTTAGAGAGGACAGATTAGTAAAACAAAATATTCCTGTTTAGGAATCATGTAGCGTTCGGTACTAAATTAATGTCAAGGTTTTTATTTTCGTTTATCATATAGTTAGAAATTTACGAAATTAGAAAGAGGGTATCTTGTTGATGTGAAAAAATGTCCTAATAACTACTAGTGCATATTCTAGTGGTTATATCAAAAGAAGAACAATTTTTTTCTTATATGGAACTGCGTCTTATGGCGGGCTAATTATAATTAATTCTGATGCTGTTAAAATTAATTTTGACATTCAAATTTACACATGGGCATAAGAACTTTCCTATATAACCATGAAACTCATGCCGATATCACTTTTCCTATTATTCATTGTGATCAATTTTTCTAAATGATTGCAATGATAAAAATCATTACCGTGACGAGAAAGCTACTTGTACCATCTCTGGATTGTCTCATGAACCAGTGATTTTAATTATATGACTAACATGGTTAATGTGTTTTGAAAGTTTAGAAAAATTTAACAGTAACATTGCACATCAGTAAAACTTCCGTAAAGACAATATTATAGCAAATCCTCTCAAGGTCATTAAAAAGATAATAACTTGATACTTAAAAATCAAATATACTGTAGTTTTAAAAACTCATAATCTACATTTACAAAATCTTCATTAAAATAAATTGTTATTTTGATTGAAATAAGCAGACTTCTCTACAAAGTAGACCAGATGTGCTTAACTGAGAGCAACTTAAAAAAACGAAAATGGAGATGTTGAATTTCGTTTTGTCTGAAATGCATCATAAAAGTGATTTCTTTTATCTTCCTTTTGTAAGCATTCTCAGGGATTTATGGTACGTTTTTTGAAGCTCTGTGCATGTTTTCTGTCGTTTAACAAGAAATAGAAATTACTTTTGTCCTTTGTTTGTAATCCGTCATCTCACTTTTAGTTTCTTCATGTAGAGTGTTTCAAAAGTGATCAAACAAATTTTTAAAGGTGATAGAGCACACTAAAACTAATAATTTCTGTACAGAAAACCACGATTGTAATCAAAAATGCAAAATGCGTTATCCTAATCTGAACCCATATTTTTGTGCATCTTTAATAATAATGATAGATATTTTAACGACTTGTTCAAGACCTTGTTTTTGTAAAATGTGGTGACATCACGAAAAGCGGTGAACGTTTTCAGTAAGTCAGTAACACCCTATGTAACGTGAACTACACTCTGAAATATGGAGCGTATAGTTCACCACCGCTGTTTGATTCAAATGGTGGCCGCATCCATCATTTCTTGTGTTATCATTATATTCCACAGAAAGCAAAATCAGTCTATTTAAAGTTTTGTTAAAATATTATATCCCAAATGTCACCAGACGCTTTCAATTTTAAACAACTGCTATTTAATAAACGGCATTTTTTGTTGTTGTTAAACTTGTGAGACAGACTGTAGAAGTTCGTTCTGTATTTTATAGCTAGCCCACAAGGAAAGTCACAAAACTCCAAAAAATTCATTTTGCGTATTATTTTACAAATATGTCGGGATTATGCGTTTCTTGCTACAGGAAAAGTATAATTATGATATAGTTACAGTGTAGTTATTCTGAAAATTGTAGAATTACACAATATGCTAGTTTGCCATCACAGAAGAGGGGCAATTGTGTGAGGGAATGAATTGACTCAATCTTCCTTATCTCATCTGATTCTTGATTCTTAACAGTTTTACGCTTTTATGTACAGTTTTACAGCTGTATTCAGAGCTAAGTGCTATAGTTTTACGTTGCAGTAAAAAATAGCAATCTTTTTTTGCTTTTTGTGTGAAGTGTAGTTTATTTGAGTCGTGTCAATTTTGTTGCGAGTGAGGGATACATTGAGTTTCAATTGCTAATTTGCTTAATTTAATTAATTAGGGTTTGATATTTTTAAGTGTGTCCCTCATTTGAAATTCCTCTTCTGAAATATCAAACTGCTAATTTCAAAAATTGTTCATTGTTACGTTAATATTTCATGTATAATCCACATGAAGTTTAACCTCATATACTCGGAATTCCACTTTGTAACGATCGAATTTCCAAAATGCTTTACTTCTTATTATTTGACGAAATAAACATATAATTTATTTAAAAAATTAATGCAATTTTAAATACAATATATTCCGGCGCATAACAAGCATGCTACGATTTCAGACTGCATTTTATATTTTTAGGTATATTCGTCGTATTAGGCGCACTCTCTTTTTTGCCAATATTCTTTCATGACCCAACATAAACAAGCAATAAGGGCATTAAAAGATGTAATACCTAGTAGATACTTAAAGAAAATTAGTAAATCAGAAGTGAAAATATTGCGCTACCGCCCAAGTCTATCTGTTAGAGTCTTTACAAAGCGTCTTTAATCGTACTTTCGTTCATTCAAATTAAACGCCTTTGTCTCTTTTACATTAATATAGAAATCTTACTTTTTATGCTTTATTTTTAAGATTGCATTTTTCTATCCGGCGTATAACCGATAAATTTTGATAAATTTTCTTGTTTCAAAATTGCTCACTATACGCCGGAATATACGGTACGTAGACAATTATTAAACGTGACAATGTAAAATAAACAAAATTAAAGAACCTCAAAACAATGAAATTATTTTACGAACTTTCAAGTAATATTTCAATACAAAACTTGAAACTTATATATCCTACTACACTCCTTGATTACTATGACATCATGCTTAGAGAATATCAGAATATAGTCCACATAAAATTTCAAATCAAAATTCTCATTTTGCGTTAATTTTTCAAAACTTGATTCACCATGTGTCTTTTACCTTAATATCTAGTGAAATTCAAAGTCCTAATTTCACCAACCTTTCATTATTACATTATTATTTCTGAGATAATCCAGCTACAAGCAGATGTATCTGATATATTTTAGATTATAATATTGGCAAAGCTAAAATTTCTACAAGAGTTAATATGTTTCAACCTGCTGTATATTTCTGATGATCCACCTAACTGAAAACAAAAAGGCTTTTACAATGCAAAAAGAAACGAAAATCACACATTCTGAAAGCATCATTGCCCTGACCACCAAAACAGGCATATAAATTCTTATCTTAAAGGCAAAGAGGTTCTTATCTTATCTTAAAGGTATTGGCATACTCACACTCTCACTTTTTTGACAAATTCAATAAATCATTCTTATTGCTAAAGGCATAAAAATTGTTTGTATTGTTACTCAGGTTGAAAGGAAATGGATCGCGTCTTTCGTTTTCGAATATAGAGCATATAAATTCTCATTTTAAGGATGTTGACAAACTCAAACTATATATTTTTTGGACATATCCATGAAATCATTCCTATTGGTAAAGACATTAAAATTGTCTGTATTGTTACTCAGATTGAAATGAATTGGATAGCATTTTTCGGTTTCTAATACAGGGTATATAAAATCTCATCTTAAGGATGTCGACAAACTACAACTCTCAATTTTTTCTCAAATTCATGAAATCATTCTTATTGGTAAAGGCATAACAATTACCCGTACTATTATTTTGGTTGAAGGGAATTGGATCGCGTTTTTCGTTTTCCAATACAGATTGAACCGACAGTTATTGAACCGATCTTTGGATATGACGAAATAGTAGACGAATGATTTACGATGAATAGACAAGAAGTCATTTTAATCATTAAAATAATAAACACGTCATGTCACAGCACCATTTGCGACTTGGTGTCTCATTAACTGGGGTACAACCTAGATGTATACCTTATGCCTCTATTTTTCTGATTTGTGGCTGAAAATTTAATAAACTATCGAACTTAATATCATCAGCCTTATTTTTATAAGATGAGTTCGTATGACCATTAAAACACTCTTTCTTGTGGTGTATCAAACAACATTCTCTTTTATACTACAAATCTATTTTTATGTGCGTTCGTAATTATATAAATACTTAGCACTTATAGTCGTCGTCTGGTCCATCTGCCTGTCCGCATATATCAGCGCAAAAATTACTCAACCGACTGGTTTGAAATTTAATATATATAATCATTCCAGAATTTTGTCGACTCATTTACAATTTTATGAAAATCGAATCAAAACTTAAAAATAAAGTAATGAAAATATTTATTACGTAATTTGATTTAAAAAAAAAAATCGTTACTTCCTTGTTATAGCAGCTTCTGAGGAGTAATCATCAAGCAACCGAGATGTATCTCCAAATTATCTGACATGCATGACGTTATTGTCATATATGACATTTTATAACCCCTACGACCAAGTTATAGTCACATTCTTCATTATATTAAACCCTATCATATGTAATTAATACAATGCTATCCCATGACAGGCAATGATTCTAGGTTGCCATGGTGATTATCGCCCTATTTAAGATGGAGTCATATTATTTCCGTATTACTGAATTTAGAAACCGAATTTGTACACTAAAATTGTTTATTTATAGCAATCATATAATCTACCGACAGTTTTTTGGATAGATGTTTCCGGAGAAAAAGAGTTTAATATGGATTTCAAGTTCTGAAATTTTCATAGCGAGGCTTAAGTTTCTCATTTGAATTTTAAGTAAATGTCAACAAAAGATAAAATGTTGCCAACTTAAAATGTACTTATTTTATTACGGAAGTTAATCATATCATAATAACTATGTAATTCATTTCACTGAAATAAAAACAGTACGAATGCACCTCAGTTATCACATTTGGCGTACAATTTCCAACTTGTTTGTATTTGAATTTGATTAGTTGCAAGCAACGTGTTGTCACTGCACTTGTAAGGATTGTTGAATATTCAATTGTTCGTAACTCAGGAATTTTTATTTTTATTTTATTTATTAAATTATAATTACGAATTTTGCAACTTCTGACACTTTTCCGTTTTGTTCGGATTTTCTCCCTTATTATAATAATTGCATATAGCAAGTCTTCTTCAGAATTTGGTGCCCCCTCTCCAAATAAATTTACAAAGAGAATTTTACCAAGTTTCTAACAGCCGATTCGACTTGTTTTAAATTTAAAATATGTAATCACAAAATGCGTAATACGGAACTACGTAGTCAGCTTTGTTAAATATTAATTCAATAAAACCTTCAAAATGGAATAGAAAGGAACAGAAAATTTTTTTCTCTTTATACAGGTTTCCGTCTTACCAAGTATAATTGTTAGTATTCTTTCTGTGGAGAACATGTAATTTTAAAATTTAAAACTGGATTCCGTTATATACAGATTTCATTTTCACAGATTTTACAGTATGTGTATCATTACAAATGAGGCATTTAAAGTTCAGTGATATAAATCACATTGTCTTAAGTGTTTACAATAATCAAGTGAAGACATTCGGAAGCTAATGTTAAATCTGTGGGAGCGTTTTTAATACTTTTATTTTTTTTTTCATGGGATACTTGCGGTCGATATCTAATGTTGTGCGTTTGTACTTTTCCGGGTTTTGTTACATTTTTTTTTTCGGACACTTTCACTTTTGTGAAATTGAAAGTGTCTTCATATAAAACAACTGCAACCAAAGTCGAAAAAGTAACTTATATATTTATTTATTTATTTATATAAACCTGCAACAAAAATGAAAAGAGTCAACACTAACCATGTTAGAGATCAACATCAGCTATCCTAAGAAAAAAAAATATTTAAAAATATTAAAATGCAAGTGAGAAATTTTAAAAGAGCGCTCCCATATGTTTAACATTAGCTTGCGAGTTTCTTCATGTGACTATAGTGGATGTTCTTAAGAACTCAAAAACCACGATTGTCATACTTACTAGCCATGGTGCCCTAGGTGAGATTTTTTTCTGAACTCCTACAAAGAATACATCCTGACCTCGCACCCATTAAGGACAGATCTCTATGTAAAAAAGTAACTGTAGTAAAAAGCATGAGCGGCATTTTTCAGTTGTCTTCTACCTAGAAATGGCAAAAGGATGAAAAAGTAATTTGGCAGATTAAATGCAGGGTCGGCTTTAGTAGCCATGTCGCCTTGGGCAAGATTTTTTTTCTGCACCCCTACAAATGAAATATATATAAAAAAAAAAAATAATAATAATAATAAAAATAAAAATAAAATAAAAAGGTTTTACTCAGTATTTTATTTTGCGTATATTTTAACTTCTTTCTTTTTACTATCTCGAACAGTTGTCCGATATAGGTGCAGAGTCATGGTCGCCAGTTGCCACGTGGCGACTGGATTTTTTTTCTTTGGCCACTTACTCTCCATGTCTAAGTCGTCTAAGTGTCTTACAGTGATTCCCCTTTTCCACTGACTGTCAGATTTCCGCCTTTTTAAAAAATTTTATTTTTAAAATCAATTTTGCTTTTTTTCTGCCATATTTAATGCTTTTTGATTTTTTCTTCTGTCCATAATTAAAAAAATGATTATGCATGGATACCAGATTTCAGCAGATCTACAAGTTTCCCGTTATTTCTTTTTTTTTTTAATTATCCCTGAATGTCAAAAATCATTCATATTATTTTATTAAAATCTAAAACTTAAAAGAAAATAAATCTTCTCCATATTGTTTCATATACAGGGTGTTTATAAAGTCCCGGACCCATTTTGATGTTTAATAGCTCATAAAATAATAAAGATATAAACAAACTTATGGCATTTATTGATGGAATAACTCATATATTTTCCTTTTCAGGTTTGAATATCTTTACTTTTGTAAATATCGTCTGCGCGTGTGGTTAATTTGAGATAATATCATTTTCCAGTCTAAATATCTGTACTTTTCTAAATATCGTCTGCTTATTAATTGCATTTTTCTCTCTTTTGTTTTTGGCAACTATTGCAATGTTATGTTTACTTTTGATGTGTTTGTTCTATGTTACTTTTGTATGTGATGTTTTATTCGAGCGGATATTAAGGAGAATGCATACGCCACAAGAAAAAGCACAGATTTTATGGTTGTTCATAGAAACAAAATCGATAGCGCAAGCACAGAGAAATTGCAGAAGAATTTACCAAAAAGATCCTCCATCCAAAAGCAGCATTTTGCGATGGAAAAAGAATTTTCTAGAAACTGGAAGTATTGCAGAAAAGAAACGTTCCGGACGTCCCTGCACAAGTGATTTTGATGTTGAGCGTGTCAGAGACACATTTTTACACAATCCTAGAAGATCTGTGAGGTCAGCGGCAAGAGAATTGAATATGTCAATTTCGACGGTGTACAAGGTTATTAAGAAAAAATTAAGACTGCATGCATACAAAGTTCAAATTGTTCAAGTTTTGAAACCGGACGATAGGCCTACGAGGATGGCCTTTGCAACAGATATGCTAAGGAGAATAGAAGATGATGCTGATTTTCTGAAGCGCATAATGTTCTCCGACGAAGCATCCTTTCATGTTTCTGGCATTGTTAATCGCCATAATGTGCGCATATGGGGATCTGAAAACCCCCATGAATACCGTGAGGCAGAAAGGGACTCCCCAAAGATTAATGTGTGGTGTGGACTAATGCACGACCGAGTCATTGGGCCTTTCTTTTTTACAGAAAAGACGGTCTCATCAGTTGTATGCTTAGACATGTTGGAAAACTTCGAATTTCCACCACTAGAAGAGCTTCAGCCACATGTCTTTTTGCAACAAGATAGTGCACCACCTCATTGCGATACCATCGTTCGTACTTCTTTGAATGACCATTTTCCAGGAAGATGGATTGGGCGAGGAGGTCCAATTCCTTGGCCACCCAGATCACCTGATATAACGCAGCTGGACTTTTTCTTTTGGGGATTTGTAAAGGACAATGTTTACAGAAGGAGAGTGTCGAACATTGATGACTTAAAAGTCAGAATTACAACCGCAATACCCTCTGTAGATGCCGACATGCTTGCCGCTACCTGGCGTGAAATTGACTATCGACTTGATATTCTCCGTGCGACGAAAGGGGCACACGTGGAAGTTCATTAACAAGGGTCATGAAACGTTTTGAGTCTATCTAACCATTTATGTTATTAATTTTAATCTATCTTTATTATTTTATGAGTTATTAAACATCAAAATGGGTCCGGGACTTTATAAACACCCTGTACTTTAAAAAGACTGCGATAACTCTGCTGTAATTTCATTGAAATTTTACATGTTCTTAAACGAAGAATCCTTTTTTATTAGTTTATAGTAACTTGTTTAATGTTATTCATACCAGTTTATTTGCAAAAATTGTATTTAATCTGAATGAATCTTTATTTTTTATAATATAGAAAACAGTGAAAATTTCGTATGCATATACATTCAAAATGATATGGAGTTACATATACTTAAGACTTACGTGAAAAAAAACTAAACAACTAGAAAAT
The DNA here is from genome assembly GCA_963931845.1 of Maratus michaelseni. Lineage (NCBI taxonomy): Eukaryota > Metazoa > Arthropoda > Arachnida > Araneae > Salticidae > Maratus > Maratus michaelseni. Next base: position 321,957,252 of record OZ007591.1, read on the forward strand.
GCTTTTAAACGTTAACTTAATAAGGAAATTTAATAAATAATCACACTCTTTAACCCTTTTAGGGGAAAAGAACTTCTATTCGTAAAATGCTGGAATAATTGAATGACACCAGACTTTACAAACAAATTTATTCGAAAATATGTAAAAGCTTTTCTTCATGTACTTGGAACATCCAACCGGAGACCCAACCCGTATGTTTACGATTAAATCCTCCGGCGCAAAGCTTCCATCGGCCACCCAACGAAGCGACAACCCAGAACACAGGAGTACTTCACGGGCGTTTCTTCACGTACTTAATACAAGGAAAATTCTCATTCCAAAATTCTGGTGTTAATGTGGCATTTAAGGAATAAAATTGAGTGGATCAAAAATGAACCACCGCCCTTCAAAGGTTTAACTATAGGAGAAGTTTTTCTAAATGATTAAGAGTAATTGAATATTTCAACTCAGTTAGAATTTTTATGCTGCTTTTGGTTCTCAAAGATAATTTACAAAAATAAACAAAAATTCAGTATTTTATCAATCTGATCAATTACTAGTGTATTTGATATATTAGTCATTCAGTAATTCACAAGTCCCGAATAACCATCTAAATCGTTAATAAAAGGAAAATAATTTTATTTACATAAATTACTAAACATAAATAAATTACATGCCTCAATTAAAAGCCAGGGGCATTAAATTTAAAGTAATACAATGTGAACATACAATGAATATTTTTTCATAATAGTGGGAACTATTTTTTTTAGATTTGTGAAAGGCTTTTTAATTTTGCAAGAGAAAGAAAATTCCCGTGAATCCATTGCACCCCTCCCCGAAGTTCTCCCCTTCTGGGTACGCGCATGTCATTATGTCATTGCTTCTTGTTTTTTCTAATCTAAACAGCTAACTTTTAAGTGAAATGGGAGTATTTTTATTTTGATCGACACTCTTTTATTTATCTTATTTGAATCCAAATGATCTGCGTAAACTCTGCGCCCTAGTCTTCTCTAGGACATTTTCTCTTTCTTTGAAAAAAAACTGTCTGTTTAAAATAAGAAAATTTTTTAAAGGGGGATTCTTATGTGCATTTCATTATCCTTTTCTATGGTTTCGATTTCTTTTAACATTTAAAAGACATATGGAATTGAAAATGTTTTCTTTGTTAATAGCATGAAATTTATTGAGCACTTAAAAAAAAATCTATTTCAAACTAAATGAAGTACTTTGATGGAGTTGATGACTGCGCTAACTGCAAACACTATGCTTAAATCTACAAAAGTTTCTTATTAACTTTCATAAAAACATTAAAACGCTGTTTCATAAATATTTTTATTGAGTCGAAATAATGTATCTAAGAAATGTAGCTATCTTTTCAATTCAAGAGAAGTATTTTAATTCGACACACACTCTTGCTTTCGCCTTATTTTAATGCAAATATTCTGTGCAAAGAGCTACTTTTGTTTCTGTGTCACTTTCTTTCTGTCTGAAAATGAACTGTCTGTTTAAATTCTGGAACTTTATCGAATATGGCTTTTTATGGAAATTTTAGCTACAACTTCTATAACATTTCCAATTTCTTTTAACATTCAAAAGACAGGTGAAATTGGATATCTTTAAAGAGCTTCTTTTTGAATTCCTACTATTAGCTCACACTCTCTCTCTATATATATCTTGTTCAAATTTTCAATCGTTATTTTCTATTCATCCACTCAAGTTCAAATAATTTTTTTTAACTTGTAGTGGATGACAACTTATGTTAATACAATTTTTTCAAATATTAATTCATTAATTAAATTTAATTAATTAATTTTAGTTTTAAATGGGAGAAAAATTCCCCCCATTGTTTTCATAAATGAACTGAAAGATTTATCGCAAATTAGTGATGCCACAGAAATAAAGTACCGCAACGATGATTATAAAATAATGTTCAATAAAGATAACGTGGGACATTAATGCTGCACGGGTTTATTTTATATATTTATGATTAAAAAGTAGGAATTGACTTAATTTTTTTTTTATATTACTTGTTGTTAATACTTTGAAATATTCGTGGGCATGTATTTGGAACTCTATCAAACTAAATGGGGATTCATTGACGAAGTTAAATGATTGGACTCACTACAATTACTGTTATTAAATGCACAGTAAGTATTTTTGGAGCTTCAATATGTATACAGGGTTATTCGTAAACATCTTCCGAAAATAGATGGGTGATTATGCCTACGGAAGAAACCACATGACATAAGATCATAATACACTTATTTAGTGAAAAATACAAAATGCCTCTTGAAATTTTAGCAACAACTTCTATAGCAGTTTCAATTTCTTTTAACATTCTAAAGATCACGTGAAATTGGATCGCTTTAAAGAGCTTCTCTTTTTTAATACTATGAAAAATTCTTGATTATGTATTTGGAACTCTATCAAACTAAATGGGCGTTCATTGACTAAGTTAAATGATTGGACTCATTACAATTACTGTGCTTAAATGCCCAGTAAGTATTCTTGGAATTTCATTGTATATACATGGTTATTCCGACACATCTTCCGAAAATAGATGGATGATCATGCCTACGGAAGAAACCACATTACATAAGATCATAGTTTACACATTTAGTGAAAAATACAAAATGCTTAATTCACACCTGGACTCTGATTTGTTTCAGAACTTTTATGAAAATGAATTCATTGTAAAAATGTTTTCAACAGATTTTCTTTGTTCTGTGCGAAATATAATGGCATTACGGAAAGTGCTTTAATTATACAGAAATTCGGTCAGACTATACAAATTTTTATTTACTTTCCGAAATAATGAAGCATGTGGCTTACTGATGCTTCAAAATAGATTTTGACCACTTCTAACATTGTTCGGAATGTCATGTCGTCTAGTTTTTTACAAAGCAAAAATATGTTGAAAATTCCTTCAGTTAAAATATCTTCATGAAAATTAAAAATTTGAATGAAAATCAAAGTTCTCTTTGAAGTTTATTTTTCTTCGCTTTTGGACAGCATGTTTGACTGTATATATGAAACCACGATGTTACGTCATTTTTTTTTCAGTTATACGCCTGATATGTGCTTTCATGTTTTCCAGATGTCTTAAAATCATCCTGTATAATGTTAAGAATATTTTTTTCAGAATAAAGATCGGTCAGTAGAAGAATACATTCAAATATAACTCTTTATTATCTACTACTATCAGTTAATCTTATCTTCATTTTAAATAAAGCTTATATATATATATATATAAATATATATATATATATATATATATATATATATATATATATATATATATATATATATATATATATATATATATATAACTTTGAAAATTTGTCTAAATTTCATTTATACAAGATTTTCTAAAGAATATAATACGTCAAATATCTTTGAAGAAAGATTTTATTAAATTAAGTATGCAGAGTCAGAGTCACGCTACATATTAAAATGAAATAATTAAAAATAATTGTCTTCGAGGAGATTAATTATCTTCAATTAATATTTTTCAAAAATATTAACAATCTTCAAAGAGACATTTCAGTAAAATTTAATTATATTATAAGTCACTCAAATTATATAATTTTGTAACAAAAAACAATTGTTGAAACATTTCAATAAGAAGAAAATGAATTGCTAATGAATCTAAGTTTCAATAACGTTTTTGCAGTTTATGGTTGAGCCATTTATACAATTATTGGAAATTTAAGAACACACCCAAGTTATTAAAACGTCTTATTATAAGTTAAACATTAGTTGCATAGTCTCTAATTGCAGTTTGCTGATGGAGGATTTAATGTATCATCACATAAAAAGGTAATTTTTATTTTAATGTAAAGAAAACTAAAATATAAATAAGCACATCCTTAAACGTTCAAGAACAGATAATTTAGTTTAAAACCGAGAAACATGGCAAAATACTAAATGCTTAATTTTAAAACAATTATTCAAATTGGTAAAGAAATCATACGAGTTCCCGGACATTTTTCGTCCAGTTGGAAAATTACAACTCGTATAAAATACTAAATGGTTGCGCATAAGTTAATATAACTTTTTGTATAGAGCCCGACTATTAATATCGAGGGGGACTAGGGCAAAAAGATGGAAGGGGAGGCGGAACTCGATTAAACAAAGAAAATGTTTTGTTAGTATGCGGCCAATATAGTGTGAAGGTACCAATACACAACACAAGCATCAATATGTTGAATATGATACAAATATAACTTATAAGAAATATATGAATAAAAAAAAATCACTACTATTCTAGAAGTTGGATGAAAAGAAATTAGTGGAGTCACTTTTATAGCGATTCTAACAATAATGTGCCTTATATAAAATGACTTATGTATTTTTAAATAATTATTTTTATTTTTCACTTGATGATGGCTAAATCGTAGATTAATCATTAATCCAATTTTTGATATTTTCCATCATCAAATAGACGTCACTATGATTAAAATAACATTAATATTGTTTTATGAAAAATATGATTAAAGTATCTATATTATAAAGGACAAACGTGTCCGTGTGTAACGCTGACGTCATTTAGCGAATGGCAACAGTTGACGATGAAATTTCGGTTTAGCGATTTTTCCAACTGCAATTTTTTTAATTTCTAAACATCGCACATTTTTAATTTTTACATCGTTATATAGGGGAAAAATCTACTTTTAAATGCAATTTTATTGAAAACTGTATCTTAATTGACTCATTTATTTAAATTAATTTCAAGCATTATTTTTTAAAAATCTATTTCCCTACGAGAAGTAATTTTCCAACTGGACGAAAAATGTCTGGGCCAGGATTCGAACCTGGGATCGCTTGGCTGAAGCCGCCACGCTCTACCACTGAGCTATCCCGGTCGAATCTGGAGGGCATAATTCATCCAGTTAACCTTATTGATCAGAGAATCTGGTCTGATATTTTAATCAGCTCAACAGAAAAGATCGCACATTTGCGGACATTTTTCGTCCAGTTGGAAAATTACTTCTCGTATGATTTATTTACCAATTTGAAATAGTTGTGTTAAAATCAATTTAGTGTTATCACGTATCCAGTGTTTTCTGGAGTTCCTTTACCTGCGATCTTTTCTGTTGAGCTGATTAAAATATCAGACCAGATTCTCTGATCAATAAGGTTAACTGGATGAATTATGCCCTCCAGATTCGACCGGGATAGCGCAGTGGTAGAGCGTGGCGGCTTCAGCCAAGAGATCCCAGGTTCGAATCCTGGCCCGAACATTTTTCGTCCAGTTGGAAAATTACTTCTCGTATGATTTATTTACCAATTTTAAATAATTGTGTTAAAATCAATCTAATCTATTTCACTCTCTAGCAGACGATTACAAAATATTAATCGATTTGCACTTTAAACAATATAAAAAGTTCAGCATTTGTTTCCAGCTACTATTCAATAAAGAAATTAAAACTTCATTAATAAATAAATAAAATAGTATAAATAAAACACTGATTTAACAAACATGTAATTGAAATAAGCGCTTAAAACTGTTGAAATTATCAGAATAAAAAAAAAAAACTGCTGCAGATAACGAAATTTTTAACGATTTCTTCGTCTATTAATTTCTGGCTGGAAACCAATACAAAATTACCGCTTTTAATAAATTTTAAAATTTTATTTGAATATATATATTACATATTTCATATAAAAATGCTCTTTGGTGTTGTTAAGGGACAATCTAAATATATATATATATATATATATATATATTAAATGTAAAAAATCTATTGTAGTTTTCAATTAAAAAAAAAATGATTTTCATATATATTCTCTATCCCGGGATGCCCTAGTTATTAATAAAAGAGATAAGTTACTTTGAAAACAACAACTACTATTAATAATATAGGGCATCCAACCCGGGGTTACCAAGATAGAGACTATAGGTGAAAAACATTTTTTTTTCTTTTATTGAAAACTCTAATAGATTTTTTACATTTAATATATATTTTTTTTATTGTCCCCTAATAATAATAAAATTTTGAATAAATTGAATAAATAAATTTTGTAAATAAAAATTTTGAAATTTATTAACAGCGGTAATTTCGTATTGACCTTGTGCCAGAAGTTAATAGCCGAAGAAACCGCTAAAAATTTAGTTATCTAGAGCATTTGTTTTAAAATTCTGATAATTTCAGCGGTTTTAAGCACGTATTTCGATTCCATGTCTGTTAAATTTGTGTTTTATTTATACTAATTTATTGACTGCTTAATGAAGTTTTAATTTTGTTATGGAATATTAGCTGGAAGCAAATGCTAAACTTTTTATATTGTTTACAGTGCAAATGGATTAATATTTTGTAATCGTCTGCAAGCGAGTGAGATAGATTTAAAAAAATTTAAAAAATCATGCTTCAAATTTAATTTAAACATTATAATGAATGAGTAAATTGCGATACAGTTTTCAAACAAATTGCATTTTAAAGTAGATTTTTATTAAAATATTTCGGTGTAAAAATTAAAATTATGCGATGTTTAGAAATTTAAAAAAATGCAGTAGCAAAAATCTCAAAACCAAAATTATATCAAGCGTTGCCATTCTCAAAATGACGTCAGCGTTACGCACGGACACGTTTGTCCTTTATAATATAGATAGATAATGTATCCAAATTATGGGGATCCAGTGCAAATGTCTACCTTTCTCATAAGGAAATCAAGGCAAGCTTTCGTACATTTCGTACAATAGTATATCAAATGTAAAAATTTTTCAATTTACTTTTCTATTCTCTAACAAATATAAAAATGTTTATTTAAAAAAAAAAAGATTAACTCCATGATAGATATTTATAAAAAGACATTTCCTTAATGGAATGTAGAGATTTAATTCAAACTTTAATGAAGTACCAAAAAACAAACGAAATCTTTCATTGTGTTATTTTATTTACTTACATTTTGTTCTATTGTGATTTTTTCTGTTTTAATCTTCTTCTTATACTCTCAAATGAAATTTCCCTATTTCCTCCATTTCTATAGCGCAGGAGATTTCAAAGTATAAAAGATTCTGACAGCTGAATTTATTTTGAGGAAAGTTCTATGGGTGTTCTTTGTATTCTACTTCCATTTCTTTGTACCTTTCAACGTATTTTCTTAAGTTGAAATACATTTAATGTTGTGTTGTTTTTCTAATAGTTTCTTATCCATTTGAAAGTTATATCAGCATACGCAGAGTACTTAATTATAAATAGTAATCCTTCCTGACGTACGTATTATGTAACACTTATTGAATATGTATTTTCAGAGTAAAAATTCAATTCCAAGTTGAGTAAAATATTCAATATTTTAATAAAAACTCTGTATGGAATTTACCCTTTTAATGTACGAATATTTTGGAAAAAATGTAGAATCATAAATAATACATCAAAAGCACAATAAAAACAATAATAATTTTAAATAATTTTTTATTAAATTCAATGACGAAGTAGAGCATTTTATGTTTTATAATTTAGTCTTACAAGTTTCTTTCGAATTTCAAAACTGTTTGTGGTGTACAAAAATTATACATATATATAAATATTTTTTTATATAAATAGCTTCTTGCTTCTTCTCAGGAACAACATTTGCAATAATAATGTGATTTAAAATGTTTAACAAAATTCTCTTCAAATTGACTTATCGCATATCTCTTTCTTAATTCAAGCTTTAAATTAAATGTTAAAATGAAGTTCGATGTACATAAAACATGAGATGAAAATGCATACGATATCGATATTAATAATAGAAATATATCTCTGTGTGTGATTGCATGCACGCGTGATTATTAGTAAAATCTATCGCACGTAGAGGTATGAAAATTTGGTTCCGGATAGACGAAATCAGGACTTGCCTTTCAGATTTTCAATTTTCTTATTAAATGTTTCGTTATTTTATATTGAACGGATAAATTCACATATTCCTCCAATTTTCTAAAATTGTTAACATAATTAATACATAAAGATCTTTGTAAATTTGTTTTATTGGTTTAAGTAAAAAGTTTCGTTGGAATCATAAATCATATTTTTTTTTTGTATTAATAAGATTTAATTTTTACCAATTCTTTTCATTATACCGTATTTTGACTGTATTCATTCGCATCTATTATGCATACGTCATAAGAGACAACATCAAGACATAAATAAATATTTCGAACATTGACGACAAGAAGACACAACTGCATTTAAACCTGCTTTTTATAATAGACTTGTAATACGACTATTGATCGCAATTCATTACCAAAAATATTTGAAATATACCCACTTTGTTCATCTGTATGCTTCCAGACTCACAACAAGTGCCGTTTTCCAAGGTTCCCATCCATTTCTTGGCCGATGGGCTTGCTTGAGTTCGAAATGCTACGAGGAAAGAAAGTTGCTCAGACACACAAATGGTGAAGTGTCTGAAGGTACAATTCTTTTTGAGAGGATATAAATTGTATATGTATTTATTGTCTAGGTATTTAGACTAGAATAATTGTCCAGGTATTTATTAAATGCTTTATTTAATAAATACCTAGATTCTGCTAGTTGCCAGTAGTGATGGCCACCTTTATTTCCGCATAAATTCTATAAAATTGCTTTAAACGTCAGTGAATGTATCAGTAAGGACTATTATTTATTCATAACTGCCCAAAAACGATCATCATAAGAGCATGTCAGCTGAGATAAAATGAATGGCGCAATGTACTCTTACTTGACAAATAATTGACAATTAGACAAAAGATAACTAAAACCATTATAAAAATTTCCCTTTTTACAAATTTGATCAGAAAACCACACCTTGCCAACTATTAACCGATTACATTACTACCCTTTACCGATCAGTTCGATATTCAGTCGATATTTTGAAGAGTAGAAGAACTTCGGATATTATGGGATAGTTGGGTAATATCGAATACCGATGTTTCTGTTTAGTAAAATGCTGCCACCAAGCGACAAAATCATAAACTACATAAGAACGTTTCCAGAATGCCTCCCAGAACGCACAGTATGTCGGTCGGAATAAAGACGCATTGTGGGAATAAATATTTTTTTTTAATGTTTGGTAAGTTTCATGAGCTAATTTTTCAATGTATTTTATTCATCATCAGAAGTAATATTTTCCATTAAAATTAAGCATGATGTACAGCGAACTACTAACAGTTTACCATGTAATACTTGTTTTTAAGTTCGCGATTCACATCAATAAACATAGAGTATTTTTTTTCCAAACCGGTGGTGTCGGGTTATGAGGAATATCAATATCTTATAGTACTTAATGATTATGGTGGCGCAAAAATAAATCCTTATATTTGTGATTTCTGCAAATGTGAAGTATGAATCGAAGTACATTGGCTGACTACCTAGACACCATATTTTGATTATGCTCTCTGGGTACCATTAAATATAATTTTTTTATCAAATTTTGTTAGTTTTCATCATTTTTAACCACCTATTCTATATTTTCCGACACTCTCGCAATACTCTCAAAGTAAGTATATTGTTATTATTATGTGATGAAATTTTGTAAAATAATTTTTGTGTATAAAAACTATTCCCAGATAGTTGAACTTTGAAATTGTATTCGGTTTTCGGGTGTTAAACAATATCGGGAAGTTGTATTGCATCAACTGTAAACAGTAATCCATAATACCCGAAGTTCCTCTCTATATAATTTGTTTGCATTTGTTGAAAAAATATTCAGGTAGAAGAAAGGAAATTATTTTATGCGCTTGCTTTATCTAATTCACAACTCAATTTTTTTAATGTTTATTTTATTTTAGAGATTTATGAAAATAAAATTTTAATACGAAAAAAATTCCGACTTTTTGACTCAATTTATATCCTTCGAAAAATAATTGTACCTACAGACACTTTACATCTTTATTTTTAGAAAAAAAATTCCCGAGTTAACTTTAAGCAGGGGAGAAGAATGCAAGTTTCATTAAGAAAACAGAAGTATTCCATGACGTGTGAAGAAAATTGCAGCATTTTTGAATAAATCTGAAAGGAAAATGTTATTGCGCATTCTCCCATCTGATATGAGAGATTATGTTCAGAAGATTTTATAATGCTGTGGAACTGCTTCTTAACATGAATAATTCAGTGAACATTTCTGTGTCCTCGACTAATTTTGCATTATTTTCCTACAATTTGTTACTTTTAAGCATTAGTAACACGGATAAGAGAAATATTCATATTTATTCGACAGAATGTGCTATAATATAAGAAAAAAAAGAATAAATCGTATAATATCGTTATCTAAACTTTTAAAACGACAATTTAGTTGATTTATTTTTCATGTAAACGGAAGACAAAATTAGTTGGGGAATAAAAAAACAAAATTTTGAATTAACATTTTTTTTTTTTTTTGTAAATGCAGAATCATTTGGCAAATGTTTGTTGAGTAGATTCATTTTACTGAAATACATATTTATTTCGCGTCAAAGTTTTTCATAACACTCCTTGAAACTGTATAGATGACAAATGAACATAACGCAATATGCCATCCTTGCAGGGACAGAATCTCATTTGAACAGTTGGTTCCTGCATGTACAGTTTTTCATTTTACTGTAATGCATATTTATTTCGCGTCAAAGTTTTTCATAACACTCCCAAAAACTGTAGAGATAACAAATCAACATAACTCAGTACGCCATTTCCGCATATATGGGCTCTCATTTGTATAGTTGATCCCTGCAAAATACATATTTATTTTGCATAAATTTTTTTCATAACACTCCCTAAAACTGTGTAGATGACGAATCAATACAACTCAATATGCTATTCCTGTACAAGCTCAATTCGCACAAGCTCAACTGCCACCGTTCAGCGGTAGACCTGAAGACTCTCACAAGCAAATCAGGAGTTGCACAGAAGCCAGAATATGTTACTTGAGGTGCTGAAGATTCTGGATTTTGATATTAAATATTTATAACTTGAAGACTCTCCAAATAAATAAAAATTCAAACTTCCTGAAGTCCAAATAAGACGAAGCCTAAATTATTGGTTGACACTGTCCAGTTCAGTGCCCAGGGAGCATAATGTCCAGATAGTTATACATGACCGGATTTAAATGAGGAGGTGCCTTTTGACAAATCGCAGGTTACAATCGAACTCATAAACGTGTTACAATATGCCTGACATTTGTAATAAAAAATCTATCGTTATTTTTGAAACATGAAACTGTTAATTTTTATGTGTGGGGGACCTGGGAGGCTACAATAAAACAATAAGAAATAGTGTTAATACTGTCTTTGTGGCGCATAAAATTGGATACAATACGAAAAAAATGCACATCATCAGATATAGAATTTTTGTAGCCTTCAACTACCCGGACATTTGAAGCATTCGGCAAAAAGCATTTGCCGAACATTCCGTTAATTCAGATTTTACAGTATTTCCTTTTTTTTTTTCCAGAGATGTATAATTTTGATAATTTTCAATACGAAACTTGGTTTATATTAAGTTTGAATACTATTCTAAACTATTTAATTAATAATTCTAAACTATACTTTACTGGCTAGCTGATTTTATCATATTTATAAAGTCCTGCATATGTATACAAATACAGATACATAATGGTTAATAAAAAAATGCATACATATTACTTAATAAAAGTATATATATAATATATGCATACACTTATACATACAAAAATAATATTTAAATATATATATATATATATATATATATATAACATATACATATGCATACACATACATATACGTAAGGATATATAAGTATATGTATGCACTGAGGATATATACGTACAGCCTTGGTCAAAAGTATTAAGCACTTTGACTTTTAATTCATTTTTAGTTCTAAGGCAAAAATTAAAATTCTTATTGTTTTATAAAATATTTTATTAACGTAAAATTACAAAAAATATCAATATTTAGTGGATCAACCCTTGTTTTTAATAACAGCTGCAATCCTTTGGGGCATACTGCGCACAAGGCTTGCACATTGTTTTGCACTTAAGGCAACCCACTCTTGAATAAGAGCATTTTTCAAAGCTGTTTTTTATGTTATGCTGTGCTCTTTCATTTTACGTTTTAATATGCCCCAAAGATGCTCGATTGGATTAAGATCCAGGGACTGCGCTGACTAGTCCAGCAATACAATTTTACTGTCTTTATAGCAGCGCATCGTAGTGGCTGATTTATGACCAGGAGCATTGTCTTGTTGGCTCTTGACGCCACGTAAATTGGTGCGTACAAAAACTGCACGTTAACGAAGACACCAGCACACTTTCCAGCACATTTAGGTATTTTTGGCTGTTCATGCGGTCTTTGTAAACGAATATTTCACCAATGCCATCAGCAGCCATGCAGCCACAGATCATAATGCTGTTGCGTCTGTGTTTTATAGTAGGCACCACGCCGTCTGGATGATATTCTTCGCCTATACGTCGCCTCACGAAGATCATGCCGAATGAAGAATAAAATTAAAATGTCACATCTTAAAACATTCTCATTTTTATTACAAAAGCCGACTATGATTAAAGACTGAATGAGGGTTATTTTTCATTATGAAAAAGAGTTAAAATGCTTACCTCAAAGTTAGATTAATCGGACCATAGAACATTTGACCAATCCTCTTTCGTAAAATGCTTATGTCGAAGAGCTCACACCAAGCGATTCTTCTTGTTGTTTTCTGAAATTAAGGGCTTCTTTCTGGCTTTGCTCCCTTTTAACTCAGCTTCTGCCAGTCTTCTTATTCACGTTCGAACAATTATAGTCTGTCCAATGTCTTCTGATAACGTTGCAGCGATCTCAGAAAAAGTTTTTTTGCGATCTTTAACGGATTCTCGTATTAATTTTCTGTCTTGGCGTTTCATTGTCATGCGTTTTCTGCCCGTTCTTGTTTTGTTTATGTGAACCTTTTAATATCAGATTGCACTGCACATCGAGAACATTTCACCAAATTGCTTATCTCTACTTGAGATTTGCCTTGTTCCTGCAAGACCTGAATTCTTACTCTTTTTTTCAATAGACAGCTCACTTTGTTTAGGCATTTTAGAATTACATAATGTAAAATTCGCCACTAAAACACACACGGAAGTTACTTTGTGCTGCGAAATTCAAATAATTATTGGCAAAACATTCGAGGTATTTTTTTCGAAAAATTGTATTTCCTTTGTTTTAGTCACCAGATGTCTCCAGTCGTTCCAGAGGGAGTATCTATGTTTTAATAGATATTTGATAACACCGCTTACGACTTTGTATAAAGCGTTCGTTATTGTTTCTACTATTTTTTACGATTCAAGTGTTTTGTAGTGGGTGCTTAATACTTTCGGCCAAGGCTGTATAGACGTAGAGTGTACTACATGTATATTCGTAAGTGCGTATATGTATAATGCATATGTTACACATACATAAATGAGGATTAATAAAGTTACATACTTGAGGGTTATACAAACAATGGACGTACATACATGCATTTTCTAAGCTCTTGCATTTTCTTCTTCGCGTAACTGATTTTACGCATGAAAATCTTTGATAATTATTCACCGGCATGCGGCTCATACGTAAGTACCGAAAATGACGAAGTAAGAAACATTGCTGCTTAAAAAGAAACTTTCCGTATTAATCTGGTTTTAAAAGTGATGTCTTCTAATATCTTTCAGTCTTTTCAACTTATTATAAATACCGTATTCTTCTGTGTGTGCCTCGTGTAGCACGTGTACCTTGGTTTTTCATATCTCATTTCGAGAAAAATTCCGGAAAACAGCAGGAAATCATTTCAAACATATTTTTTTAAATTAAAATATAACACTTTACACGATGTTAACCGGTTCGATTATACTTGTGTTTATAAATGCAATCATTATTGACTAAAAATGTGCATTGAATCCTAAGTTCAACTTATTCTATTCTTTTGTATATGATATTGGTGAGTTTTTATCAAGAATACGTATTTATATTATACATTTGGCAATATTGCACTAGGATGTAAACTATTTTATATTTTATCCATACGTTGTAACATATGTATTGAGGCTCAGCCCCTTCGCGACGGGCGTGACGTATGCGTGAAGTTATAGGGTATTCAGAATCCTTGATTATACGTATCAGTAATTTCATATTTCAAAATTTTCTTTATTTTATTCTTCCCACAGCATTTATTCTTTTAAATTATGCCAAAATAATTTTTTCAAATTACCTGTGACCAAACAATAAAAATTCCGTAAAGGACACTCGTCGCGAAAGGGTTAACCTCGAAAAACACATCTAGGTAAAATCTTTCAAAAGACTCATAGGAGAAGATGGCGATCTACTCTTTCAAAATACTCATGACATAGAAAATTGCCAGTCAACGATGTGGTAATAGTACAATTTCATAGTATTGCCAATGTTTCATGGTTCCAATTGATAAAAAGTTTCCTAAATTAAATATATATATATATATATATATATATATATATATATATATTAAACTTTAAGTAAAATTTAACCATTGAAACATAAGAAACTGACCACATACACTGAAATCCCGATACCAAAGAGCCCTGTCAATCTACAAATTAAAAATGTAGTCCTAATAAATAGAAGCCTTTACAGAATATACAAACCATATAGTTCAATATGCAAAATGACCAAACTCTTCTGACCCAAACAAAAGCAATGCAAACGGCCAAATCAACATTATATATATATATCAGTCAACGATTTTATACAATGATTAAAAGTGATGATACAGAAGACATTTTCAAATTCAAAATATTAATTTATGACGCGCATCCAGATTCTGAAATAAAATTTTAATGTCAAAAAAATGCGCTGCTTGAACGACAAAACACAGAAAATGGATTTTATAATAATAGGATTTCACTTAATAAATGTACATATTAAGTTTTTTTTTTTCAGTTTCGTTCAAAAAAGTTTTAACCACATCGAAATTATTTACTTTTATGGTCGTTCCATTTTGCGAAATAGAATTTAGAAGACTATCTTTCATAATATATGTTTGGGGGATAAAATTATTTCAGCATTTCTCATCTTCTATGAAAATACGCGAATAGATAGGATTACATAGTTTTGCTTGTTCGTATCACGTGTCCGTTGCTATAGCAAAGTAAAACCGCGAATTTCGTCCATATCCTATGGGATTGAGGTCGAATGTAAATTTACTTTTCATTCTTCTGGTCTTTCAATACATTGTGTTTCTATGCATAAGCATTTGAGATTTTATCTAAATTTCCATCATGCATCTCGATGAGAGTGTTGAAAATATCAACTTAAAAATGATAATTATAGAAATTGTATCATAAAACCAGGCAAAAGTTAAAAAAAACATATTTCCATGTTGATATGGTTTTGTAAGAAATATGTCAAGTATTTTTAACTAAAAGTAACTAGTTAGATTTTATAAATATGAGATTTCTCTAAATAAATTTACATAATATTTTTATATGTTTTGTTGTAACAACCGCAAAATAATTTACTTTCATTCCGTTTCATTTGACGAAATAGAATTTAATAAGAAATCTTCATACTACATATTTTGGAGATAAAATTGCTACCGAATTTCTCATCTATTATGGAAACTAGTCGTTGGGGGCTTACCCATCATGGCTATGCATAATATAAAATACAAAAATAAAACCTGTGTAAACTATTTATAAAATACATTGCAATTCGAATAAAGTCGGGACTCGATGACGTCATAAACTTTAAATGTTCTATTACTGAATTGCGTAAAAGAAACATCCTTATAACTCCAAAATTGATAATCATATTAACTAACGGTTTACTGCGTCGGATTAAGCATCTCATGTCCAATTAAAACATATCTTTGAATTGAAATTTGAATGAAATACAGAGTCATGAAAAATCGAAGAGTGTCGGAAATAGGATTACAAATATCTCGGCAACTCATTATACGATCGACTACATTCTTTATGCAAAATTCCTATTTTTTTATTGTCTTTTATATTCACTCCTTAAAATAAACAATTTTGAAAATTGTTATATACTTTTTATCAGAACGAAAATTTCGAGAGTCGAAAAACAATAGTTCAGGATAATCGAGGTAATGAAATTCAATAAGCGTCTTCTCATTATTACAAAATATGGATTATTCGAGACAACATCTTTGTAGCTTATAGGTCTCAAAGCAATCTCCTTCAAACGTCAAAATATGCCCTTCAATATTTTAAACTAATAAATAAATCGATATTATATAGTTGAGATTTATTTAAAAAAGCTTAGAGGTTAATGTTTTCTAAATCATTATTATTTCAAAACAGACAAACAATTTACTTTTATAGTCGTTTTATAATGCAAATAGTATTTCAAAGAACTTTTTTCATATACATGTATGAGAGATAAAATTATTTCAGCATTTTACATCTATTGTGAAAATTTCTAGATAGAGAATATTACAAAGTTTTGCTTGTTCGTGTGTCACATATTTGTTGGTATACCCTCGTAAACAAATGGATTGTGTACAAAACCACTGTTACTGAACTCGAGTATAAATTTACTTTCTTACTTCGTACTTTATGATTCTATGAATAAGTACTTGAGATTTTATCTTGATCTCTATTATATATCTACGTGTGAAACTTTCTGAAAGTTTAAATTAATGAGTTTTATATAATTTATCCAGTAACGCTGTTTACATGTGTTTTCTTTTTTTCGTAAATTTATTAATTTTCATTCAATATATTAAATTCTTGCAAGTCAAGGTGCTTAAATACAATATAAGCAAAAGCTTTAAAAGTATATAAATTTAATCTACTTTAATTTTTTCAAAACTTTCAAAACACAATATTCTATAATATAAGAAAAAATATTTTCACTAAAGTAAAAAATAACCAATAAAACAAAACATACATAACAAAACGCAACTTTATTTTTATATAGTAAAACTAAAATGTATATGATCTTAAAAAAGCACACACTGTATTACATGATTAGTAGTAAGATAAATATCTATATACTTATTTGCTCCAGTACATGATAAAATCAACTTAAAAATTGGAATTATTGGAATTTTATTCTAAGAAAAAGAAAAAAAAAACAAGAATTTTCCATATTATTAGATATATAAATAAGTTTTAAAAAAATTAGTAGGCATTTTAACGCCTGTGTAAAATAATATTTTTTAACAACAGTGAAACAATTTACTTTTATGTTCGTTCCATTTTGGGAAATATAATTTTAAAAAATGTCTTTCATAACGCATGTTTGGGGGATAAAATTACTTTTACATTTCTCATATATTATGAAAATACGAGGATAGAGAGGATTAGAACGTTACAAAGTTTTGCTTGTTCGCATCATGTATTCACAGCAACGCAAAACCTCGGATTTCGTTAAAATCCTCTGCGATTGTGCTCGAAATTAAATTTACCTTTCTTCCTTCTAACCATTCAGTACCTTATTATTTTATGAATATGAATTTGGAATTCCAAGTAGATTTCCATCAAATATCTCGATAACGCAAATGAGAAAACAGTACGAAAATTATAAATGCAGAAACTGCATTATTGACACAGGGAAATGTTAACACACTTTTCCATTTCTGATTTATAAGCAACATTGCCTTTCAATATTGTCACCTAATAATAAATGAATAGAATGAATAACAGAGTTGGAAATTGTACGTCAAACGTAACAAACGAGGTGCGTTCGTACTGTAGCTAGTTATATAAATATTCAGATCTTGATGATTTTTAATTTTGTGAAATGAATTATATCGTCTGCAGATTAATTTCTGTAATAAAATAAGTATCTCGGTCGCTTGACGATTAAACCTCGGAACCTCCTATAACAAAAAAGCACCGATTTTTTTTTTTCAAATTTCTTGATAAATATTTTTATTAATATTTTCTAAAGTTTTGATTCGATTTTGATAAAATTTGAAATGTCTCGACAAAATTCTGCAAAGATAATATATCTGAAATTTCAAAAAAATTGGTTGGGTAGTTTTTGCGTTGTTATATGCGGGCGGACGGACAGACGGACAGACAGACGGACGGACAGACGGACGGACCAGACGACGACAATAGGTGCTACCTATTTATATAATTACGAACGCACCTAAAAATGGGTTTATATTTTAAACTTTTACTGCTCCTCTTACAAGTAAAGGTACTAGAATCCTTGACGGCGAGTTTAGATTTTTATAGCTGATTCGTTTCATCTCATTCAACTTAGTAATTTATTGCCTTGCATAATGGTTATTGAATTTTAATAATGACAAGAGGCCAACTAAAGTTCAAAATTCCTTTTATGATAAACAGTTAACGTAAAAGAAATAAGCACGATATAAGTTAATTACAGTATTTGCACTAGCATACACTGATGATAATCGATTTCTAACACATTATTCTTCCCGAAGTAGTCATTAATGCAAACTTTTTTCTCGCAGTTTGTACAACTAGCAAAGACTTTTTCTTCAGTTTACTCGATGACACACTCAAAACCACTGTGCTTCCTTTCTTGAATTTTAAATTAGTAGTCTGTATGGGTGACGTAATTTTCGTCATCACCAGTGTGACCCCATTTGTTAAATTCATAGTTGAACATAGGAATGAACTTAACTGATGTAAACTGATAAAATGCCTATGCTTGAAATTTCATGACGTTGTTCCTAGTCATGAGGGAAATATTCAAATCGTTGGCAAAAATATAGTCTTGAGTGAAATTGATAAAGACTTTCCAAGGACGGAAACGCATCAAATCCAGCGGTTGAATCAGAATCGCTGAATTGGCAGGTATACACATCAGCTTAATTTGCACGTCTTGAAGGTGAAACGAAGCAGTATTCGAAAACACAGTCATCGAATTATGCATGAAAACGACCTTTATACTTCCTCGTCTCACCTCTGGCACAAATAAGTAGTTGTACCAGTTTTTTAACACGGGCATAGATAATTTTACTGTGGACGTACTAGTTGTTAGCCTTCAAAAGAGGAACAAGAGGTTTAGTACTAAATTCGTTCTTGAAGACAGATAAAGTGAATGGAAAAGAAAATACCATCAATTGAAACTATAGGCTGAATAGTGTACGGATACGTCCGGGCTTATTTAAATTGAATTAAAGCAGAGACGTCTTCGGTTCTTCCGGAATATATTTCATAGCTGAACTGATCATTGTTAAGATCACTTCGCCTCAAGAAGAAGAAATCTCTTGATTATGACTGCATGATGATTCACGACGTAATCTGCGCATTATCCCCAAACAATGAGCTCGTTTTTGAATTAATGCGGCTATTGAAGCTAGTAATCTTGCGACTCACCACTCAATTCATGGTTTTAAACTTTCGAATCTACGTCCTAGATGCTTTGAAGGTCCTTTTTTTTGACGACCTGATTAGCTCAGAGTGCCCAAATGAGAATGTCAATGTCGTAAATCAGTTTGTTTTCAAACAGATCTGTTTTAAACTACTTCCTGGCCATATCGTGAATTTGTCGAAAGTTCTCAAACAATGATCCTTTCTTGTGTTTGAATCGCCGAAGCCTGTCGTATACAATTCCATCTGGTATAGAATCTGCAATGATGCGTTTGAATAGATTTTTAAGTACCATCGCCTTCTTTTATTTACCAGATGATATCCCTACATAGTTAAGAATTTTCATCATGTCTCTTTAGAAGTGTACGCGAAATTGAAGTTCGCCTTCTTTGAAGTCTTAATGACGGATGATAAGCAGAGTCCGTTTGAGGTGATTTTAATCCAATTGTAGATGTTTCCCCTTCTACGCTTCAGCATCCATTAGTGTCGCACACATATTCATCAAGTTCAACTACATCTCCTTGTTCTTCGTTTCATTTTTCTAAGAAAAAAGTTTATTTTGACTCAAAACTTATTCCTGATTCACTAAGGTAAATGCGATTATTGGCTGTAATCTTGTCTCTCACAGTAACTGTGACTTTCGGCTCTTGTTGACTCTCGAGCGATGTTCTTTTGGTTGAACATGATGTTAGAATTAGTATCGAATTCCAAAACTTTATTTTTCAAGTTTCAAATTAAGAAAACACTTGGTATTATCGGAAAAAAAAAGTTGAAAAAAATTTGGCACATAATAGTTTATAATAGCACAACAATAATTTATCTGCAGTTACAATATCTTATAATAAACGGAATAAAGTAATCATATATTAGTTATGATGAATGCGTGGCAGTGTAAGAACCATATGTAAACTTAAATCTTGCTTATTTCTTTGACGGCAATGGTTTTTCTCGAAGCAAAATTTTGAACATTGATCCAGCCGTCAGTCTTTATTAAAATTCACTTGCCGATATGCAAAGCATCAAACTACTAAACTCAATTAAAAAAAATGAATGAGCTATAAAATTCTAAATTCGCCGCCAAGGACTCTGGTAACATTACTTGTTAATAAATGGGAATAAAGGAGAATTAATTTACACTCAGGCTCATTTAATTTTACGAAATAGATTTTTAAAGAATATTTCACAATGTGTATATTTGGGGTTTAAAATTATTTCAGCATTTCTCAACGGATATGAAAATACGCAGATATCATTACATAGTTTTTCTTGTTTACGTATTCGTTGCTCGTTCACGCATCACGTATTCGTTGCTATAGCTATGTAAAACCATGCATTTCTTTGGAATCCCTCAATGATCGACGTCGAATGGGGATTTACTTTTCAATCTTTTGATCTTTCCGTACCTTACGATTTTGTATTTCAGATTTTATCTTGATCTTCATCATGTTTTCGATTTAACAGTGATTCGAAAATCAGATTAAAAGTTACGATTTCAGAAATTCTATCATAAAATTAGACAAAAGATATAATTTTACTTCCCATATCAATCAGGATTTATATCTTTCAACACTTTCAACACTTTCAACTTATAGTAAGTAATTGGATTTTAAAATGATAGGATTTCTCTATATAAACTTACATGTTAAATCATTCTGTTTTGTTTAATACCTTTTAATAACGAAATAATTATTTTCGTTCTTAGAATTAGAAAGAATAACTTTCATAAGACATGTTAGGGGATAAAATTATTTTAGCATTTCTCATCTATTATGAAAATACGCGGATCTATTGGATTCGAAAATATTGCTTGTTTGTATCCCATATTCATGGCCATAGTTACGTAACACCACGGATTTCGTTGAAATCCTCAGTGAATGAGGCAGAATACAAATTTACTTTTCTTTATTCTGATCTTACCCTACCAGGGCTACACTAGATACCGGGCTGCCTCATTCATTATCATGATCTCACGAATGGTGGCTGGCCGCCATGAAAGATATACAGCGATTGGCACAAAACGATGGGCGCGTCGCTTTGTACCAATCGCTGGCCAGCCACTATTTGGGAAGTCATTAGAATGAATGAGCCAGCCCGGTATCTAGTGTTGCCTTGCCCGTACCTTATATTTTATGAATAAGTGTTTGGGAGTTTATCTAGATCTCCATCATGTATCTCGATAACAGTAATATGAAATTCAGCTTAACAATTATAATTGAATTGATGTCTTGTAGAAGGGCCTATGTTACTAATTAAAAATTTCACAGAAATGAGGAAAAAACTGTTAATGTTATTGATTAGCGATGTCTTCGGCACCTGTTGCAACATAGGCCCTTCTTTCGATTTTAATTACCGTTCATTTTTGCCTTCATGTTGAGCATTGACCAGTAATATAAAACTATTTTAAGCAGACAGTTTTTAAATCGAAGAATTATTTTAAGCGCTATTTAATGTTGAAATCTGTCGAGATAGTGATAGTTCGGTTATTTAAGTTTTATAGGATCAAAATTCTATGGATTATCAAAATTACATTATCTCAGTAGAGATTTAATTCATAGTTTGAAATAATCGTTTTTTTTTAATCTCAACGACAAATTAATATATATATATATATTTTTTTTTTTATGTTCTTAAAAATAAAAAAAATAAGTATTGAAAAAGTTTTTTTTTTCAGAAGATATGTGAAATTCTAAACATGTTTAAACGTTCAGATTATTAATTTTAATAAGGTACGGCTCAGAAAATACATAAATATATAGATTGGTATCAACTATGAACTTTTTCACAAAATTTCAGGGAAAACGTTTGACCAGACATTTGATTTCTGTCACAATCGTAAAAGAATGTTTTGTCCCTGAAAACTGCTCTTGAAGTTAGGTCCTGAAAGTACTTGGTTATTGTAATATCATCAACAATGAAGCTTGTTTGCAAATTTTATGTAAAATCGGGTCGTTAGATATGCGATTTCAATCAAAACATCAAAAAATGCTTTTGCCCCTGAGTCCTGTTGAAGTTGAACTCTGAAAGTACTTGAATTTTGTATTGACATCGACAGTAAACTTGTGCGCAATATTTATGCTAAATTGGTGCGTTAGATATGCGATTTCAATAAAAAACAAAAACGAATTTTTTTGCCCCTGAATCCGCTTCTGATGAAGAACAACCCTGAAAGTACTCGAATATTACACAATCAATAGTGGACTTGTGTGATAAATCGATTAGGTAAATATGCAATTTCAAGCAAAAGCATAAAAGAATATTTTTACCCCTTGAGTCTGTCCCTGATACAGTACGGTCATGAAATTATATGTAAATTGCATTTACTATCATTAGCAATCAACTTTTTTTTTAGAAAAAAAAAATTGTCGCCCGTCTGTCTGTGTGTTTGTGTGTGTGTCTGTGTGTATGTCTGTAAACGTTCTATCTCCCGAACAAATTGAAATAGAGACTTGAAATTTGGTATGTATTTAGTATCTAATAATGGGAAGAAGCTTATTGAATTTCAGTAACCTCGATTATCCGTAACTATTATTATCAGACTCTCGAAATATTCATTCTGATAAAAGGTAAATAAAATTTTTCGAAATTGTTTATTTTAAGGGGTGAATATAAAAGACAATAAAAAAACATAAATTTTGCATAAAGAATGAAGTCGATCGGATAATGAGTTACCGAGATATTTGTAATTATATTTACCACACTCTTCGATTTTTCATAACCCTGTATGTCATTCAAATTTCAATTCAAAGATATATTTTAATTGGAAATGAGACGCTTAATCCGACGCAGTAAACCGTTAGTTAATATGATTATCGATTTTGGAGTTATAAGGTTTCTTTTACGCAATTCAGTAATACAGCATTTAAAGTTTATCACGTCATCAAGCCACGATTTTATTCAAATTGCAATGCATTTTATAAATAGTTTACACACGTTTTATTTTCATATTTTATATTCTGCATATCCGTGATGTTATTACGGTGGCCCCCAACGACTAGTTTAAATATAAATTGAAAGAGTACATAATTTGGAATCAAATGTTTTTTTTTTTCGTTTTTCTATGGTGTTTAAAATGTATGGGGTGTATCCATTTTTTTTCACACAGACTGTGCATAAAAAAGAAATATACTACGCGCAAAAATATTAACCACTTCACAATCTTATTTTTATGATTAAACATGATATTTCAAAGACTAAAATAGTCTTCAACTAGTTAATTATATGATTCTTTCTGAACTTTAAAGTGTATTTATAACAATGTTTTTATAGTTTAGCAGATATGACTCTTTTAATACAAAATTGCACATTCATAAAAACATATACGGATGAAGCAGATATTGCAAAAAGAAATACTCTGTTACAAGAATGATGAGAGAGAATGGTTATTATTTAAATCTGCCAGATATGCAAATTATTTTTTCCTTTTTGTGGGCTATTAATATTGCATTTCCAGATGATTTATTTTACAATTAATAGTTGCATACTATCATGAGCATTTCCACAGATTCTTTCAGAAGGTGAAAAACTGTTCTATTATCAAAAAACTTTTAAAACTATTTCCGTTGATGGCAAATAGGAAATGAGGAACGCATTATAAATTTTAGAAAAAAAAATTTATTTAGCAGAGATAAAAAAGCATAAACTAGGTGCATCTTGTTATTTGTTATCGTTTCATTTGCATTGCTGTTTATAATATTTAGCAAGAAATTGCAATTCCTTAAGCTTGAGTTTCGACAAGGCCAATACAAAGCACTCAATTTTTAAAAACACAACAAAAACTTATAAAATAATTATGATCATTTTCTTACTTTAAAAGAAATCACAGTACATTACATACTGTTTCATTTTCTTAGTTTTGAACTTGAATTAAATATATCCAAAAACAATTTATATATTTTATTAATAGTTTGCTTTTTTTTCAGCTACATTAAAGACGATTTAAGCAATACTATTAAGATAGAATTTTAATTTTAATTACATATTTCATTCCTAAAGTGTTTTAAATCCTCCTACGATTTATAAAACTTTGAGTATTTGAAAACTTAAAATGTTGTTTTAAATTTAGAGACAATTAAATGCCGACTTTTTTGTTATTGTTGATCGCGTTGTATTTAGTTTGAAGGCTGTTTAATAATCTGGAGGTTTTTATTCCCCCTTAAGTTTAATTGTGAAAAAAGTCAAAAACTTCCTACAGACAATAAACATAACAAATGATGCTTCATTTTTTCATCTTTGCATTCAAAACTAGGTATAAGTATCTAAAAGACCATTAAAAATACCATTTGACATTTTAAAAGTTATAAAAAAGAAACTAAATATAGGGAAATAAATTGTATAGAAAACAACTTTATCCATTTTTTAATGAAGGAATTTTTATGAATAAAATTTCTGCATCACATTTTTCTGCTTATTCCAAATTGAAAAATAGAATAAAGAGAAAGTACTAGTTAAAACACACACTCACTAACACACACACACACACGCATATATATATATAGTTAAAAATATTTTCGAAAGGGTTCATACGTATGCATAATGTACCGGAAGATCTAACATTTAAGCAAAGAAGTAAAAATAAATTAAATAATTCAAAAATTATAGACACTAGAATGATGCATTCTTCACACAAATACACAAAAAGTCATTATTTTTTCAATAAAATTTTTATTAACAGTATAGTTACGTTTGTCACTAAGAATAAACTATCCTAGTAAATTTATTAAAAAAGTGCCATGTAAATCCATTAACTCGTTCAAAAGTTATCGTGGAAAAACAGCTGAAAAACAGTATTTAGAAATAATTGAGTTTAAAGTTTTGTCGTAGAAGGTATCGCGTGTCTGCCCGGCTCAACTTTTGTGGTTCATACAACCGTAATTTTAGGACTGACTGTGCGCTAATATCAAAGGTTCAAACACTATTAAAAAATAATAAAAAATAAATTTTTTCGTCATTTCAAACTTTTCTGGCTCTATTAAGTTCCCTGCCATCATTTACAAAAATCTATAGAAAAAAAATAAAATTAACCAACAAAAGTGCAATATTAACCTAAATTTTGGGTCTCATGTAATATCTTGAACAAAATTTAAAAGGAATATTCAGAGATTTTTGAGTGAAACTTCATGTCACCTTTAACTTTCGTTTACTTGCATCCGACTGGTCTCTGATACGGTAATTGATCACACGACTCAACGTGAGGCTATAAATGGGGGATGTATTCCACTTATGACGACGTATGTTATCAACATTTCTAAATTTCTAATATCACAAATTCCCCTTTCTTTATTCTTCACTTATGCCATTTGTCATCATTTACAAAACATGTAAATAAAAAATTTACAGTAACAAGCCAACTTGTACTAACAAGAGAGTTGCCAACCTCTGAAAGTTCTCTTAAACAAAAACAGAAGTCATTTTCAAAAATTTCCCTCACTAGTGAACATACTCAATTGTTAGTTGCGGATTTTGTCAGGAGTGGTATCGTTGGATAGCGCAATGACGATAAATTAAACTATGGGAACTATCCACACGAGTCCAACCGTTCAAGAAATGGGGAAAATGTCTTCCCTGACATCATGTATACAGAAAAATAAGCACTAATATATATTCATAAGTAACAAGAAAATACAGATCCTGTTACCAAGAAAAGGGGATGCAATAGTATGTTTCATAAGAGATGATGCACACAAATGAACAGAATCTGCTTGCCTGTTTACTTCTTTGGGCACATCGCCACGTCAGAAATAGTACTAAATCTCGTGAATGACTGGATTCGGCTGAGTAGTAGCTATACTTTTATTGATCTTCTTGACAAGAACAATTCAACCATACTATTAATCTCAAAATCGGATTTCTTTCTATTTTTTTATGTTTGACGTCACAGAAAAAATTGTCCTTTTCTCGCGAACGGTTTGGACGATTAGTTTCTACATTTTTCTTTATTCTGATGTCAATATCTTTCTAACGATACCTCTACTGACGAAATCCAGAACTTACAGTTGAGTATATTACAAAGTCGAGCTTTTCAGTAATTAGGCTAGTACAATAAGGTGATTAGATTTTTTACAACAGATGAGAACATGTTTCCAATTCAACACTCCAGTTCTCAATGCACTTTTCAGGGTTTTTCTTCTTAGTTTTTAAAGCAAACACTAGACGCAAGTTGGGAGTATCTATCGGTTTCTTATAAACTAATTAATGCGTTGATAGCTATTCCTAATTTGCTGTTATATTCAGATGATTTTCATTACTTTCCAAAGTTATTTGTTCACGTTTGTCTCGTGCCAATTCGATTTGCTTATGATTTATGTTTACAAAAAAGACTTTTTAATGAATAATACTGATTTTATTTTCACAATGTGTCGTTGGTACAATAGTTTTATCATATGTATGAAAATGGTGAATGAATTACTACTCCAGTACACATCACATAATGCAGTGTGCTGTAATGTAATAACCATATAAAAAGAAAAATAACGTTGAAATTGCTTGTATGTGTCTTATTTAGAGGCTAAATAATTAAAAACCATTGAAAAGGGAAAAATGCTGTAGCAAAACCTTTTGTAGGAACTGAAAAATTAATAGAAAACAAACCTTAATGCCTTAACCTTAGAAAACAAGCCTTAACCTTTAGGCCTACGCCTAAAGCGTGGTAAGTTATCTTTTCTAAAACCTACATTTGGGACTCCGATCAAAAGTGACCAGGCACTTCTAAGGCATCACGCTAAATGTTCGAATTTTTAACTGTACATTCTAAATCAAGGACTGTTTTTCAGTCTTTATAGGTAAAAAATACGCCTGAGAGACCATCTCGATATTTAGATCATCAAACGTTTACAATATATGAGCATCTTCTTATTCATATATTCTTATTATTTTATCTGACCATCTTCTTGTCTATTTTGTCATAGCTCTAACTTTCTTTCATTTTTATTAAGAAAATAGTTTGAACACGTGGTAAATTTCATCATATATCAATCTAAACTATGTTAAATGCCTATTCTATTGACTAGATTATATAGAAATAGAAGAATGTAGGTGTAGAATATTGAAAATAACGCAATAAAGCAAAAATCATAAAAGGCAAAGATAATCACGGATATCTTCTAAAAAAATTCCAATTCCAATCGCTATTTTATTATTAATTTATATGACAAGGATTGCGTCACAATTAATGTGAATTTTCAACTCCTTAAGATGTTAACGATATGGAATATTTACATTCTAGCAAAACAGAAGCAGAATGTTTTGAAATGGAAATACATCATTTGATTCTTCAAATGTTCTTTTTTACTTCACAAGTATTTAGGTGATACAGAAAAATCTCAAGTACAGAACTAAAGTCAGTATAACTCAGAGACAGTTAAATATGATTAAATAAAACGAAAGGTAAAATTAACTTTCTTGATAAGTCAAATAACTTATGCCATTCAGAAAATACCTGAAATTATGTTTGCATTGTTCCATAATAAGGCCTGTTTTGCTTCTTCTCACCGTTTCTTAGTTTTAATACACAAGTAACCAAAAAAAATATGTATTTTCCTAATTCCTTAGTTTACTTAATTGCATTTGCCCTGAAGTTCCTGACTGACGGATCTGAAGCCAGTGATTGTAATATCCTTTATAAAGTATTGTGCGATATATATTTTTAAGTTTTAGAATTTTTACTAAATAAATTTTTGGTGTGACGAGATGCATAGAGTCGCACGTTTCTATGACTAATCTGTTTTGGTATGACAGGACGGGAAATCAATAAGTGCTTTACTACATGCATCAAATGCATCTGACAGTATATTCCCATGAATTTTTAATCTATTCTTCTGGTAAAACATTGGTCTCACTGTAAATAGCCGCATATTTGTCAAACTTTGCTTGTATAAGACGATGGAGAGAGACATTCAAATATTTGTCATCAAATGTAGTAAGTCAAAGATATTATGAAATTGCCTTTTCTTTTACGACTTAGGTTCATTTCATTAAAACGTTCTTTCAGCAAAATAAAACGCTGATATAGTATAATCCTTATTAGTCCATATAAACATAAATTCGGTTAAAAATGTTAAGTGAAATCTTCTATTTTAAACAACATGTATGCAAACGACATATATTTTCATTATGAGAGTGACATTTCATACTTCGCTTTCTGTCTAAATGATTAAAAAAGTAATAAAAACAATTAATCACGAAGAAAAAACTTTTGTTAGATTGTTTGTTAGATTGTCAGATGATACAGCAAATTAACCCATTTTCGGCCAAGCATAGAAATTTTATAAAATGTGGTGCTATTTGCATAGAAATTTGCTTAAATTACATTCATTAAGACATCAAAAAAGTTTCGTGCATGAAAAATAATATTTTATTTAATTTGACGTTACTATTAATAATTTATTATTATTAATTTATTATTAAATTTAAATAAAAAAAATTAAGTTTTCTTATGGCATTTGTTTTATTTTTATTTTATTTACAGAACTTGCAACTTTACTCCATTATAAAAACGTATGATTAATCTCAAGTGGAATAATTATACATTTTCAAAAAGTCGAATTTGTCAATAACCGTTTCAAGTAAAAAACCAGCGTATTTTGAAAATTTCTCAACAGAAAGTGATTACTTCAATTGAATTACTAATATTTTATAGATGTCTCCAGAGCCCTTAAAAATAGCACAAAAATAAAATTAGCGAAAAATATACCTCACAGTGTTAATAAAAAAATATTTATTGAAATGGTGCGTTTACGCACCTTTGGCCGAAAATGGGTTAAGAATGGTTATTCCTATAACTTAAAAAGTACTTAAATTGCATTATTTCTCGTATTAATAATTAAAATCAATTTTACCTACGTAATTACTGCTAGTATACATAATATATGAATGATTGAAAAAGAAATATGAATTGTATGTGACATTTTTCGTATTAAATCCTAATACCTTCGATACTTCATTTTGAGAGTGATAAAATAGAGAACGTGTACTTTCATTTTACTTTTTCTAATATATTTTGCATGAATTTCTTATAACATAATAGTCTTTCTTTCATACATTTGCAAAATAAACAGCCTTCATATTTTTTCCGGATAAGGGACTCCACCTATACAAATAATATTCCTGTTGATAAATTACTTTCATCTTTATGGCATCTTCGTCTTTATAAAATAAATGATTATTCTGGTGGTTAAAACATAATAATATTTCAACGAGATGTCTTCAAAAGACCGAAAGCCTATATTTTTCTGTAAATATTAAGTAAATATTCATAAAAATATAAGTGTCGGAAATAAATTATTACTATAACAATTTAGAAAAAGGAACTTTTGTCTAATCTAAAATGATTCGGCACAAGTATTGTCGCATCTTCTACGTTCAATTGATAATTTTCGATGAAAAGTAGTCAAATATTTAAAATATTCTTTTTATTTGTTTATTTATTTATTTATTTATTGCAAGCAAGATAATCTTACCAGTATTGAGAACTTTCAGGACATTTTTCGTCTACTTTGAGTGTACAGTTGTTGGTTTTAGTGACTGCAGTAACAATGAAAGTTCGATATCTATGTCTGCAGATGAACTGTGCAGCACAATATGCTACTTTAAACATTTTCTCTCACAACATTTATTTTATTCAGAGATCTTTAAATTTTTCAGTAGTATGTACGATGAAATTGCTTCAGAAAAAGTCAAATACAAGGAGAAATGGCTTACTTTAAGTCCTCATGATATTGCTTTTCGTTTCATCGATTAGGCAGTGTTGTCCCGCAATATTTTGAGCCCTCTTGTGTCGCTCGTTATACTGGTCGTCGTATAAGTTAATATATACAGGGTGTCCGAAAAGAATGGAAACGGTCAAATAACTCGAGAAATATACATCGGATTGAAAAACGGCAAAATGCATGTTCAATATTTTTGAAAAATCTATTTAGTGATATGAAAGTTCCCCCCCGGGAGAGAAAGGGGGGCAACTTCGAAATCTTAAATGATGACCCCTAACTTTTTATTGCATTTTCGGATTCTACGGGAAAAATACGTAATGTTTGTATTGAACATTTTCTTCGAAACATTGTAGATGGCGCTGTAATCGAGTGCAATGCTGTGAGAATCGTTACCATTGCAATGTCTGCAAAAGCTCGAATAACTCGAGAAATATACATCGTATTGAAAAACGGAAAAATGCATGTTCAATAGTTTTAAAATTATCTATTTAGGGATATTAAATTTGCCATTTTTCTAAAATATTAAACTCATATTTTTCCGTTTTTCAATACGATGCATATTTCTCGAGTTCTTCGAGCGTTTCCAGACATTGCAATGGTAACGATTCTCGCAGCATTGCACTCGATTACAGCGCCATCTACAATGTTTCGAAGAAAATTATCAATGCAAAAGTTACGTATTTTTTCCGTAGAATCCGAAAATGCAATAAAATATGGGGGTCATCACCTAAGATTTCAAAGTTGGGGGGCAACTTTCATATCTCTAAATAGATTTTTCAAAAATATTAAACATGCATTTTGCCGTTTTTCAATCCGATGTATATTTCTGGAGTTATTTGACCGTTTCCAGACTTTTCGGACACCCAGTATAAAATGCAAAGATGAATTTCTAAGACTGTTTTCGGCTTATATGAGCATGAGCAATGAGCAATTTAGGTGCTTTCTTTCTGTTAAACGGAGTGGGAAACCCGTTTTCAAGTTCTTACGTTTCAGAGGAAGGTGGATTGAAGTGCAGAAGGCCGAGTGCTCTAAACGTCAGGAAGAAGAATTCTGGTCCTCCAAAGGGAAAGAGATTACAACTTCGCTCCTGTCAGTACTTTAGTTTTCTGATAACTCAGTTCAATAATGTAAATTAAATAATTGTAGAATTTGTTATTTTCCTTTATTATTAAGTAAAATTTACCATCCCCAATATTTTTTAAATTCACGATTTTACATTTAAAATTTAAAATTAAACGATTGGGCATGTAATTACCGATTAAATAAATTAAAATGATGAACACTCTTTGGAATATTTTTTATTTCAATTGATCGATAAGGCATATATACTGAGAAAAATAGGTGAATGTTTTCCATAGGAAAAAAAATATATAAAGAAGGAAAATGCGATTTCATCTAATGGAATTGGGATGCAATTAAATGTTTAGATTTGAGAAAAGGTAATAAAATTTTAACTTCAAAAATTTCTTTGTTTGTAAATTTTTTGAAAGTATTTTTTTAATCTAAAAACTGAATTGTCTGGAAAATGTTATGTTGTCCGTATCCGTGAAAAGAGAGTTATTATGTAGTCGGTCCCCAACATGTTTATAAAAGGAACAGTTTTATTTTTTTTTAACTATTGCTAACAAATATTCTGTAAAATTTTCTGACATTTTAATAATGTACTGAAACATTTTTTTCTGTGGAACCTTTAAGTTCTGACTAGATAGTAGTACATGTAGTAATCTATGAATGCGAATTAGAGATAAGGATGTGTTTGCACTTTTGAAGAAAATGAAGCACTCCTAAATGCCATGAACTCAAGATTTTATAGAAAACATATTGTAGTGAACCTCGATAATCCATATCAATTTCATTATCTTTGAAGTAGCGTAAAATATTTAAAAGATCCTGTTGACAATTTTCCCCATCCACCGTAATGTTTCAGACTTGTTTTGTGTGTCCCTATAAAAGAATTATAAATGCTGCACACTTCATGTTCAGTAACGATTGTCCTATAGTAAACATCAATAAAATATGTTATTCTGGTGATAATCAAGCATATTTACGAAAATTAGAGCTCAAAGAAGACACAGACCACGACAGACGGCCATAGAGACACACAAACCGAAGCTGTAAACATTTCTCAACTATGTAGGAAAAAATTTAAAAGGCACTGTTAGACAAAAAATAGTACCGGGTGATTATAATTAAAGTTACGATTTCAAAAATCGATAATTTTAAAACTACTGGTCAGAATGACTTGATATTTTAGCAGAACAATCGTGAGGCAATGGAATTTTGTTTGGCGAAGGAAAAAAAATAGTTCCAAATTGTGCCGATAGATGGCGTTGTCAGGGTAATGTCAGGGGAAAGACCAAAAATGTATTCTTGAACCCTTTCCGGCGCGGTGTAAATTTGTTTGCAAAATGATGAAATAATAGACTGACACCGGAATTTACAAACGAATCCATTAGTAAAAAGAAACTTGCTTATTTTCTGGTTCTTAATGAAAGGAAAATTTTAATTAAATATTCTTGGTGCCGTTTGTCAGTTTTAGAATTAAAATTGGGTGTCCTTTTTTGTGACCACCGCCCGTTAAAGGGTTAAACATAGGAATGATGTTGCCAAAAGGAAAAAAATAGAGTTCAGAGATTTACTAAAAATTTATTAGCGAAAAGACAAGACTACGTGTTTACAGCGACGACAGCGATAATGACAAAAAATGAAAAAAAAAAGAGCTTCATGGAACAAACACCTTACTGATTATTAAGGCATAAGTTGCTCAATATGCCCTCCGCCTCGTTCCGCTACTAATTGGAAGCGCAAAACGGCATGCTCCACAACAGATCGGAGGGTATCTGTACTAATGCAATGGGTGTGTTGTGTGATGCTTGCCTTCAAGTCGGCTAGATTCTGAATCCGACCGCTATAAACAACATTCTTCAGGTACCCCCAAAGCCAGAAATCACACGGGTTTAAGTCAGGGGAACGTGGCGGCCACGTTGTTGGAAAATGGCGGCTTATGATCCTATCATCTCCGAAATTATCACTCAGTAGCTGCTTCACAGTAGTAGCAATGTGCGGAGGAGCGCCATCTTGCATGAATATTATGCGATCCACACACTGACGCTGTTGAAGTGCCGGAAGAACATGGTTACTCAAAAGTGCTTCATACCGCTTGCCAGTAACTGTGCAGGTAACGGGACCCGCAGGTGTGATCTCCTCGAAGAAAAATTGACCGACGATAAACGCTGCCGTTATTCCGCACCACACAGTGACCTTTTCAGACTGAAGAGGTAATGGCTGTAGCTGGGACGGATTCTCGGTCGCCCATATCCTGCAATTTTGCGTATTTACAGAACCTTGCAAATGAAAGTGGGCTTCGTCAGACCACAGAATGTTCCATGGCCATCCGTTGTCCACTTCCATCCGGGCAAGAAAGTGTAGTGCAAAAGATTGACGTGCTTCCAGGTCAGCAGGTAGCAACTCCTGCACATGAGTTATCTTGTACGGATAACAGCGTAAGACGTTCCGTAGGACTTTACGCACCGTGCTGTTCGGCATATCCAGCATTCGGCCAATCCCCCTTGCACTGCTGATTCCAGCATCACTGTCAGTATGTTCCTGTAATGCTGTAGCCACATCTTCCACTGCCGCAGCTGAAACTGGTTTCCTTCCTCTACCCCGTTTAACGTCAAATGAACCGGTCTCTTCGAATTTAGCAATCATTTTTTGCAGACCATTTGTTGTTATTGGACCTTTTTTTATGGATTTTAATGTCCGAAACTTCCTAATAGCTGTAAGTGCACAGTCATCGTTCTTATAAAAAAGCTTCAAGAGCAGAGCGCGATCCTTCATAGTCAGAGTCATGATGAAGCATTCAGGCAAAGAGCTGCTGCTCTGCATTTTTATGGTTGCTATGTCTGCGGTGCGCATGTCACGTATTAGTAATTTGCATATCTTCAGACAATGTGAACCCAGACAGCGCCATCTATGGGCACATTTTGAAACTTTTTTTTTTCCTTCGCCAAACAAAATTCCATTGCCTCACGATTGTTCTGCTAAAATATCAAGTCAATCTGACCAGTAGTTTTAATTAAAATTATCGATTTTTGAAATCGTAACTTTAATTATAATCACCCGGTATTTAATTAAAATTTTCCTTTCATTAAGAACCAGAAAAATAAGCAAGTTTCTTTTTACTAATGGATTCGTTTGTAAATTCCGGTGTCAGTCTATTATTTCATCATTTTGCAAACAAATTTACACCGCGCCGGAAAGGGTTCAAGAATACATTTTTGGTCTTTCCCCTGACATTACCCTGACAACGCCATCTATCGGCACAATTTGGAACTATTTTTTTTCTTTCGCCAAACAAAATTCCATTGCCTCACGATTGTTCTGCTAAAATATCAAGTCATTCTGACCAGTAGTTTTAAAATTATCGATTTTTGAAATCGTAACTTTAATTATAATCACCCGGTATATATAAGAACAGGTTTTGAAAATTCCTGCCCAGTGTTAGTTATGGTATTATTTTGGGGTACCAGTAATGGACACCATTAAGAAGTGTATCTGGTTGATGGAAAATTTAAAAATAAACATAATGTCTTCTGTTTAATAATTTTAGTCTTACGAAAGTAAAAGGTACAAGAACATTGTTTAAGCCTTAACATAAACAAAGAAACAGAAACTGGCTTTTTTTGTTTGATACTATGAGAAATCAATAAGATAACTAAACTGTCGCACTGTTTAAATTGTACTGACCTGGTTCAGCTTGAAGTATCTGTATCCTTTACTGTTTTAAAGTGTCCTTTACTGTTACAGTATCCAACACTGATGCGGCTATTACTTATTCTTTATATAGCTTTGTAAATAAAGGTCACATAGATTAATGTAGGGATTGCAAACCTATTGCGTGCGAGCCAGATATGGCACGTTTGAAGCATTTGGTTGCACGCTGTTGTAGTTAATAGTTGTTTTAAGCAAAGTTTTATTCTTGTTGTTATAAAAATAGTATAATAAAAGTTATGATTTCTATCTCAAAACTAATAAAAATAAGTCATTGGGATTACAAAGTATGAAAATAAAGATTAGTTAGGGCTTTAAGCATCTTTCTCGAAGCTCTATTTGTAGCTGAAATTTATATTAGTATTAGCTTTCACACTTGTACATATGCTGTCAGATCTCTGTGTTCTGGAATGTATTTTGTAAAATAAAAAAACGTTTTAAAATGTAGAATGACTCATGAATATAAACCAATGTATATAAAATCAAACGAGTAAAAATACGAATCATAAATATATCATCGTCTGAAGAGCAGAAAATTTTTCTATAATGAATAAATAAGAGGAATCATTAATTAACAAGATTTGCGGTAAACTAGGAATTCAAATTTTCTTCATTTCTAATATTTTAAATTGGATTATTCAAATAAATAAATGAATGAGTAATAAATAAGTATATACATACATCGTTTATCTGTATGTGTAATTCCTCAGCATGCCATAAAATTGAATAATATTTGCGCAGATGCGGTACGCAGATTTTGCCATCACTGCTCTATACACTAACTGACGGCCATTCTAATATATTATTCCGGCTTCTGATCGTCCAAAAAAGACGATTAGGCAGCATGATTTTTTGCTTTCGGCAGCTTCATTTTTCATAATCAAATTTTTAGTATATTTTAAATATATATTTTTTAATTTTTTCCGGTATATGTCAGCCTTCTGTTTCAGCACAAACATCTATGATATTATACCTATTTGTTATACTGTAATCAATTTTTCAGTTATTTGTTAAACTTCTTATTTCATACTTCAGAGGTTTCCTCCCGTATTTACTTTAAAATCTATGATCAAAAAAGAGTTTTTCCACATCATTAGCTATAGTTATATGTATCCAAGTACCAGGTATAAATAATGCATAATTTCAAGTTTTATGTAATGATAAAAAAAGCTAAAGCCGTGAATAGATTTTCGAAAATATTCATTAAATTGTATCTAAATTGCATTACTGCTTATAATTGCTCAGATGTGAAGCTTAAATATAAATTATGTGTATACGAAAATTGCCAAATTCCTCAGTGCGGTGTGGCTAAGCACATTTTGCCAAATGATTTCGTTTTAACCCTTTAGCGGGCGGTGTCCACAAAAAAGGACACATAATTTTTACTCCAAAACTGACAAACGGCACCGAGAATATTTAATAAATTTTTTTCTTATCTAAAGTACGGTAATAGTACTGTAATATAGGCAAGTTTGTATTAATTTTTGAATTCTTTTATAAATTCTGGTGTCAGTCCATTATTTCATCATTTTAAAAACAGAATTACTCCGCGCCGGAAAGGGTGAAAAGGCTATTATAGATAAAATTAAAACAATTTCAACGGCTATGGTAAATGTAGCTGACAAACTAATTTCTTGAGAACCATTTGTAAAAATCTTTGAAGTAAAGCTGCTCGTTTCATAATCAATTCTCAGACATTTTACAACTATCTTATTCATCGACAATACATGTAGCTCAAAACTATGAAGGCTTATAAGACAGGCAGATTTTTGGCCCAAAAAATGGTGTAAGAAAATAATATATTCCACTTACATAATAAATGCATTATTTAAAAATTAAATATTGATACTTTCGAGTATAAACAATATGTTTGCTTAATTAGCTGGATTTCTATGCCTTTAAGACCTGCAAGCCTAAGTGTTTCTGATTATTTCAAAAGAAATGTTTGTTTTTGCATATTGGTCCGCATTTTTTAATATGAGCGCAATGGCGCAATACATTTTCCTTTAAATATCTTATTTAGAACTTCACGAAGAAAATTAAAAATCGTTCAATATTGTGCAGTTATGGAGAACACAACATAAAACAAGTCGTAACTGGTTCATTCGAAAAAACAACTTCCATATCCATGATTATCCCGTTTTAAAAGGACTTGATGTGTGTTTGTCATTAATAATTCTTGGAAAATTAGTTTATTCAAGTATTTTAAAAAAGTTATATGTATATGAAGGGTTACTTGCGTAATAATTACTTTATTGAAATTCGTCATTCATACAAAATAGAACTATAAAAAAAATGGAATAATCGTTAGGGAGACCACAGCATAAAACAAGTCGTAACTTGTTCATTCGTAACAACAGTCTACGCATCGCTGTTTTTTTCGGTTCAATTGGAGTTGAAGTGTGTTAGTCATTACTAATTCTGGGTAAACAATTTTATTAATGCAAAGTAGATAAGTTATACGTATATGAAGGGTTACTTGCGTAATATTTACGTTAGTGATATTCGTAATTGATACAAAAAAGAACTATTGGAAAAAATAAGAATTTTTTTTTTGTGATTGTTGTTTGAAGAGAGTCAAATCAGTGAATCCTAGACATGTGACAAATTTTACGTTGTTCAACATGTGATTAATAAATGAAAGGATAATCGGTATACAGTTTCAACAAGTCTTTGAAGGTTTTTCAATTTCAATCTCGATATACAACTTAAAAAGTAGATAATGCTTGATTAAATTATAACAACTGTTGTGCTACACATATTTATTCTTGCAGTTAACAGTGTGAAGTAGAAACACGTGTAATATCACACCTAGACTCCGTTTTAAAACATTTAGTTCACCAAAAGCATGTCGAAAAAGGTGAATCCTCACAATACTGATTACGGAGATTTAATCACAGATGCTACACCATCCAACTGTTCACAAAGTGATGAAAAAAAGACAAAGAAAAGTCTGATAAAGATGCATTTTATGTTGTTTGGCTGTTCTTTCTAAACATACAGATAAAATTAAATAAATGTTTAAAAAGTCATTTTCCTGAGAGCACATTTCTTGGCATCTATCTGATTCTCATGATTATGATTTTAAATGAAACATTTTGAACAAATTTATTTGTTTCCTTGTTCCTTATGACGTTACTTCACACATACACATGTTAAGGACATTCAATTCGTTTACACCAAAACCCTGCCTTATTCTTTAATTTTAATCAAATTTAGGCAACATGGATACCGGTGTGAATTAAAATTTCATAGCGCAGTGATTTCCAAACTTCCACGCATACCTCTTTTATAGGATGAAATTTGGTGAATTTTACTATTTTGTTGATAATTAGAATATCTGATCAAGCATAGTATCTATATTATAAAATAAAAACATGTCCGTGAGTAACGTTATCGACTGTGGCAACTGTCTGAACAGTCCATTTCGTTTTATCGAATTATTTTAACCCTTAAACATTGCAAAATTTCAAATTTTACACCGTCAGATATAAAATAAAAGCACTTTCAAAAGTAATTTCTTTGGAAATTGTATTAAAATTTACTGATATTTTATTGTCGTGAAAATATTTTACAAGCATTAATTTTTAAAATCTATATGAAAAATAAACGTACAATTCGATTACCGAAGATTTCCCGTTTGCACTTGAAACAATATAAATAATTCTGCATTTGTTTTTCTTGGCGTAATATTATGTAACTTGATTGCCAAACTAAGTTCGAACTTCAAAAATATGTACTAATAAAATAAGAGAGTTTGTCTGTGTGTCTGTCTGTGGTCGATGGCTAGCGAAAGCTATCTCACGTAGACGTCTGAAAATTTTGAAGAAGATAATCGAAGGCTGATCCTGATGCACCTGCGGCTCACAATTATCATTTACCAATACTTAGCTGATATATTAATTAAAAACCGAAATTAAAAA
Source organism: Maratus michaelseni (assembly GCA_963931845.1). NCBI lineage: Eukaryota > Metazoa > Arthropoda > Arachnida > Araneae > Salticidae > Maratus > Maratus michaelseni. The sequence goes on from OZ007591.1 coordinate 321,995,845, forward strand.
CTCACATCAAAAGTTCCGGCGTTGCAGGATAGAGTGAATCACATTTCGAGCGGCGGACGTAGCAGGGAAGGGACTTTTAAACGATTTTCATAACGCCCATATGAGGATCTGTTCGGGATACTGAAAAATGAGTGACATATTCTTATATTTCGTACTTCTAAGTTTTAAACGCCGCAATCCGTTTGAATAAATATTGTTCTTAACTCTTTGAAAAATAATCTCAAAAAATGTCGTTTTAGCGGTGGACATTTTCGACGCTCTAATTAGCCGTCGTTCTCCTAGGAGTCATTTTCAGAGGTACCGATTAACAAAATATATATTTTTAAAGCTTAGACCTTCTTTTCTTTGACGGCGTAACTGGTTTTCTAAAATATGAATATTAATCCTTTTCTAAAAAAAATCGCGACTAGAGATAAGTCGGCGGCTCCTACAGACGCCCTTTTTCTAAGTTAAAACAAACTTAAGATCGGTACTTCAACACAATCTTTCTACCCCATCTCGGCAAACCGGATTTACATCACCTATACAATTACAAAATGTACGGACGAGTAGAATTAATTTAAAAAAAACTGCGAAATTTTCGATGAAAGCGCCTGTTTAGGGAAGGCTTCTTTCGTCTTCGGCTCATGTTTTTACAACTAAATATGTATATTTTTTTCACAAAAAGTTTAGCAGCGCTTAGAAACAGTTATATTTATAACAGATACTAATTTCAAAGAGTTCGGACAACAAAAGATATTTTTTCTTTTTTAACTATGAAACAACATGTCTTTTACGACTGAATATCAATCAATATTTTTTGAGAAAATTTTCATTTAAAAATATAAATTCATGCGAAATCGGATTAAAGAGATAAAAACATACAAATTTGAGGTTCATTTAAGTTTATCATCACGGGCACGGGCAACGCCTGGCGGGTCTGCTAGTAAATAAATAAATAAAATACGAATTTAATAAACATGTAATCGAACTACGCGTTTAAACACTAAAACAATAAAAATCAATTAGATTGCTAAAAATACAGAAACCTTTGGTAATTAACCACGGAAAATACGAAAGTTCCAAAATTGCTTTTTGATATCATTGGTGAGTAATATAAGAAACTATACTAAATATACAAAACCTATTAGAGAGTTTTCAATTAACAATGATTTTCACCGTGTTCTGCACACTCGACAATATATGTATCATCTGTAACCCGGATAGGACAGGTGGGATCGTAAACGACATATTTTTAATTTTGTGACTCTAATATTTATATATGAATCCTTTATTTTAAAAAGGTCACAAGTCATATTTTTTTTGGAAATCGATGTTTTGATAAAAATATATTCTATTGGGGTAGCCGCATTATGTTTTAAAGGGACACATTTCGAACTTGACTACATTCATTGTTATCGACGTTAGAAAAACAACAAAGTTTATTTCAGAAAAGTTCAAATAATCTGTATATGTGCCATTTTCCCAATCGCTTTTTGTATCATTTTTCCCAATGAACTATCCTTTGAAAAGAAAAATCTTTTTAACGGGAAAAAAAACACAGCTGAGGATATGAAAAAAGTTCTGAAATATATACGTGAAGAGACAAAGTTCATCTACGACAGCATTGTAAATTGACCGACTACAACAATAGACAGTGCAGAGTAAAGCTTTCAATGGAAAAAGTGACTAAAGAGGCATATATCAACGTTTTTCACTATTTTGTGCACTTATTGTTTATTAAAGCAATGATTTTTCATATGTTCATTGTTTGAACTCCCAGTTTACATTCGTTTAATTTAGAAAAGGCACATGTCCAAGACTAAAAAGAAATCACAGAAATCACACTTTTCATTCAAATAATCTGAAAACTGTGTGCAAAGTGTATTTTATTATCCTTCCTAATATGGAATCCAAAGAATTGCAAAAAACAAAAAAAAACCTGCCATATAAACAGTTGTTTTCTGCTTAGATAGGCTGAGGTCGATCTCTAACGTTGTTAGTTTTTACTTTTGCGATCTTTGTTCTAGTTGTTCTATATAAGGGTACTTTCACTTTCAGAATCGGTTCCAACCGGTACCAAAATTGAAAATGTCCGCTTATAAAAAACTGTAACCAAAATCAAAAAAGTAAAAACTAACAACGTTCGAGATCGACCTCAGCCTACCTAAGCAGAAACAAATTATTTAAAAATATTAAAATACGAGCGAGAAATTTTAAAATAACCTTCCCATAGACTTAACATTAGCTTGAGCGTTTTTTCCCGTGAATAGTGTAGGCTCTTAAGACATAAGATGCTAAATCAGGTGAGGGTATCAGATTAGTGACTGTTTTAATGACTATAAACAAACATTTCGGTAAAATGTTTATGCCTTTTTCTCGCGTAAATTATCCAACAAATTTAAAACAATACAATTTATTGACTTTATTTATGTTAGTGCTTGTAACTAAGAAATTTCTATTAATTAAAGCCTAATCGAAACTGATACCGGTGGAAATAGCGGAGCGGTTCAGAAACTTTATTTTCACGCATCCGTTTTGCTACGAGTAAAAATTGGCGAGTCCTTAAAACATAAGGTACTGAATCATGTAAGAGTATCAGATTAGTGACTTTTTAATGTCTATGAGCAAACGTTCCAATGAAATTTTTATGCTTGGTTCTTGTGTAAATTGTCCAACAAATTTAAAACAATAAAATTAATTGAAATTATTTATATGAGTTCTTGTAACCTAGAAATTTCTATTAATCAAAGCCTAATCGAAACTGACAACGGTGGGAATAGCGGAGCGTTCCGAAAGTTTATTTTCACGCATAAGTTTTGCTTCGACTAAAAATTGGTAAGTTTTATTATTTTGTGATAATTAGAATCTGCCCGCGCATAGTATATCTTGTACACGGCATATTTTTAACCCCATGCATCTAATATTTATATATATATCTTATGTACCTGTTCTTAAAACATAAAGTGCTGAATCATTTGAAAACATCCTATTAAAAACTATTCTGATGTCTATTGGTTGGTTGATTTATGGCGGCCGATTATCTACTCTTGGGATATAGGCCCTAGGGGGGGGGGGGTGCCCCACCACGGAAAACTCCGAACGGTTAGTTCGACGAGTGCGACAGGGGTTTGAACGCAGCACTTCCCATCTACCATCTTTGAGAGCAGAACCTCTCAGCCACTGGTGGGGCAAAAAAATGTCTATTAAAAAAATGTCTGATGTCTATTAAAAAAAAAGTTTTCAATGGGATTGTTGTGTTTATTTCGAATATAAATTGTCCAAAAAGCTTTAAAGCAATAGAAATATTTAGTTTTTGTAGTAACATGTCAGTAAGTTGTACTTTATTTTTATTTCCTTGGAATTTTTGCTTTATAATCTTCACAGGAAAACCCTTTTTTTCTTTTAATTATAATCATTTTTCCCATTACAAAAATGATATAGAAAATGTTAAATAAATTTTCAAAATTAAATTAATTCAAGTACTTTAAAATAGATTATTTTCATATTAATTTTTAACTAAATGGATCTTTATCAATCAGTATTACACAAAAAAAGCGTCATTAGATAAAACGCTTTCGCAAATTAACTCAACGAAAGGGTCATCAGAAGTCTCAGCCTTTCACATCTGAGTCATTAAGCAGAAGTGCTTCTTTATCCCTTTTCACACGCTTGATTTGACAGATTAAGCTAAAAGTGTTATCTCTGATACGGAGTGTGATTCCAGATTTATTTTTAAGCGTTTCCTTTCAGAATATTTTTTGTCAGATTATATCATAATCTTATAATGCAAAACACATATGGTAAATTTAACAATTTTGATCGTAATGGCAAAAATATTTCTGTCAAAAGTCTTTGGAAATTATTTCTGTCAAGACGTTTGGCATAAAGATTTCACAATTAAATGTTTAAAGCATTAAACAAAAATGTCAATATTTTGATGAAGTTTTTAGAGTTGCTGATCTACTTTAAATAAAATCTGTGTTTTTATTTCGATAAATGTTGTGAATTTCTATTTATGTTTTTATAGTAATACTTCCTTAGAGATAAGTTGAATGAAATAATATAAATGTAAGTATATTCTGATGCAATATAAATAAATATTAACACATGAATGAAATTATATAAAGATAATATAAGTTTCTAGATAAAGATGTTACATATAAAGATAATATTATAAGATTAGTGTAGATTAGTGCTGCACAACCTTTTTGTATGAAAATCGTTTGCCACCACTACCTTCGAAAGGTAAGCTTTGATATATTTAATAGCAAGTTTTCCGTCATTAACCTAAGGTAAATTTTTCTGTGTAAAAATAGTGGTAATAATGGTGGCCCGCGGGCCACAAGTTGTGCATCCCTAGACTGTAGATGTATTGTGAAACATTTCTCTCAGATAAATTTCATTTATTTTAGACTCTATTTCTTGAAAATTATTCCAATTGCAAAAAGGATTATTGGTTATTCTTTGTTACATTTATTGAGCTAAAAGTGTTACCGCAAATATTGAGGGTGATACGCTGTCCTTCCCCTTTTATTTTAAAGCGTTTTTTTTTCCAAAAAATATGTGTTAATTTATGTCCTATTCTTATGATTCAATGGCATAAAATAACGCGAATAAGTAATTTAGCATCTTTTGACATAATTTGTAGAAATCTTTAAGTCAAATGACTAGAAAAACAAGAACGAAACATTATGCACTAAGCATAGATTATGAAACACTTTAAAACACTAACAGAATATTAGTAAGAAATTACCTTTCTTCATACATTGAAATAAGATACCTAAATAAGCAATTAAGAAAACACATAAGTCAATAAAAATCCATTTTCAGCATTCACTGCCTATATTTGGTAATGTACGCTTCTTTTTTCGTGCAGCTCTGTATATGGTATATAGAATTTATACACACAACGTAATACACTAAAAATTAGATAAGTTCCAATATGTTTATAGCAGCGGAAAATGCACTTTCACAAATTACCGATCATAGTCAGTCCTGTAACCGAATTATTTTGAACGTCTCTGTATATGAACGGAAAATGCTACTAACTCCACAATGTATATGAAATATGCTATAAGGAATTCATATTGATATTCATCACTGAGGTGAATTACAATTGGTTTCTCAGAAGTCTAGAATACGTCTCATTTGCAGTTCGTTTACTGAGACGCACTACATAATTCCATTACATTATTCGGAAATATCGTTTGCGATGTATTTCACAGATGCTAAAATAATTCAAATGAAGTATTATAGCATCTGTCAAATTCATCACAAACTATATTTCCGAATAGATCATAATGTAATGGAATTCTTTTGCACGTCTCAGTAAACGAACTATAAATGAGACATATTCTAAACTTCTGAGAAATCATGTTGTAATTCGTCTCAGTGATAAATGTCAATCTCATTTTGTTTGAAGTACCGTAATATTAATAAATTACACCAAAAATGAAATTTCCCTACAGACCATAATGTAACGGAATTATTTTGAGTGCGCCTGTAAAGGAACTATAAATGCTACACACTTCATTTTCAGTGCGAACATGCTATGGTGAACCTCAATAAAATATATCAATTACTTGGCAATCGCATATATTTACGCGAGTTCGCTCACGAACAGACGGACAGACAAACCGAATTCATAATCACATTACAACTATTAATATGTTGGAAATGTAAGGAAAAAGAACATAATATTTTTAAAATTAATGATTCGTAAAATAATAAAACCTTTATAGACCAATGTTTCCAATATGGAATATTGTCACTTATATTTAGATGAAAAAAATAGCAGTCATAAAAATAAAGATGGCTTAATTGCGATAAAAAGTAAGTTTCTGTCATGTAAGGTGAAATATGCAGAAAATAATAAAAACTTTTTTTTTGTAAATTTTTCACAGGGCACAATTAAAAAAACGATGAAAGATTGAAAAAATACCCAATAAATCTAAAAAACTTTAAACGTGTTTAAAACGATTAACATGAGATATTAATAAGAAATGCACTTGTTGTAATTCGTTAAAACTTTTCATACCTATTTGGTAAAATAAAGGATATATATAAAAAAAAATCATAAAAAATCATATGTTAAAATATTTTTTCTCTGTTTTAATGATTGATACCTTCAACCTGAAAAATTAGAAGACGAAATAGTAAAAAAAAATAATATATATATATATTTTTTTAGAAATATACCTGGATTTGAATTCTGTTTGTATAACATTTAAAAAATAAACAATAATGTCAGAATTTTTTTTCTGAAGGAATGATTTACGTTTTTGATTAAATTTAACTTAAATTTGAAGTTTATTTCATAATTATAGATATATTCTATATGTATGAAAATATAAATATTAGCTCAGAGAATTTCACTGAATTAATTTCACAGTGTTCGCCAGTCCTTCATGTCAAGATCTACGACGCATATGAAAGTTAAAATGAGTATTTGATTAAACTCGTTGGTACTTTTCTGTTAGCCGGGTGCCAGTGATTTATATACATACATACACACACATATATACAGGGTGATTATAATTAAAGTCCCGCTTTCGAGAAGTTCTAAAAAAAGAACCACTATTCAGAAGGACTTCAAATTTGAACTGAATATACTGGAAGAAAGGTATGGAATAAGAAAGAAAAAGTTCCAAAGTGTATCAACAGATGGTGCTGTAAGCGGCATACTATTAGAGATCCAGATTGGACATTGACGAAATGTCTGCCATCTAAGTTCCAAAGTAAGTGGAACGCAGTAGGACGCAATGTATTTTCATGACTCTCTGAAGACTTATAAAACGAATTTTCCATGATTTTAATACAATAAAAAGTGTTAGATGATGATAAATATACATTGTGTTTTACTTGCGTTCAACCTGCTTTGGAACTTACATGGCGGATATTTCGTCAATGTCCAATCTATCTCTAATGTAAGATCTCCACATACTATGCAAAAGAGAAGACACTCGTGTGCATTTTATGCGGTTTTCGGCCCAATGACAATTAAAAACAAATTTTTCCCATCCAATATGGTACGACCTTGCAGTGGGGGGTGGGCTTTCCACAAACAGTACGACAACTGTGGACTGATTTGGAAGTCATTTTTTCCATCAAACAACCGAAACACTCTTGAACAGTACCGTTGGTTTACTGAGCAACTCAAGCAAAATCCGTCTTATTTCGATTAAAAATGTCACTTGTTTTCGAATCCACTTTCGTTATGTCGCTTACAGCGCCATTTTCTGATACAATTTGGAACTTTTTATTTCTTATGCCATTTCGTTTCCCCTTCTGCCAGTATATTTAGTTCAAATTTGAAGTCCTTCTGATTAGTGGTGCCATTTTTACAGTATTATGAAAATGGGGGACTTTAATTATAATCACCCTGTATGTGTGTGTGTGTGTGTGTGTGTGTATATCATTGGCCCCGCTTAACAGAAAATACCAAATCATTCAATTAAGCTCTTATTATATTTTACAAATTGACGAATGACTTCATTTTCAGTTGTATTTATAAAAATTATTAATACGGAATTGACATTGAAATTGAATTTATGCAAAACAGTTATCTTAAGGTGTTGTAATATGTCATTTTAACTTTTAAGTATATGACTCATTTAACTATATTCACATAAATAAAAATTTAGTAAGAATTAAATAAAGTATTCGTGAAAAGTATTAGGAATATCACACATCCCTCCATTTATATCTCACATAAAATTAACTTTTTCCATTTTCTTTCTCTCGTACCCTTTCTATTAATGTTAAACATACACCTGAATAGTTTTTGCTGGGGCTTATTTTATCTTTCTGTTCTCGTTTTATTCTGGGCACCCCTGACACAAATTAACTGACAAAAGCAATATCACGACACCGAACAAGAAAAAAAACAGAGAAAAAATACTTTTTCTTTTCGTGGTTTGTCTTGATTTAATTCCCTTGATATTTTTACCTTGCAGCTTCAATAGTTGAGGTCACCATGACGACGAATCGAAAAGCACACGGGATTAAGGAGTTGGGAGAATTACACGTTCCTTTGCTAAGTTCAAACAGAATAAAGTTTTTGGTTAATAAGTGTACAAGATCAAATAAGATAGAAGTTTCGGTAATGGAAAAATATACTTGGTATAATTAAGTGAGACCATAGATTTGATTAGCTGAAGTGAAGTAATAGAAGAATGTCGACATTATTATTGTGAATATTATTATTGTTACTTTTTTCACCTTTAAATATTTCAAGACTCATAAATTTTTTTGTTCCTGTAACACGTTTTTTTCAGATAAAGTGTGATAAAAAAAATGGCGGGGTGTCCTAAGGGTGTCCTCAAAATTCGTGCATAAATTTTAAGAGGTTATAAAGCACATTGAAACCAGAATGTGCTATGTCACATTCTGCTTAAAAAGTAATTTACGTTTTTCGTGGAAATACAGTCTGGTTCACTATACAAAAAATTGCTACAAACAAGCTTTGAATAGGAAACCAGGTTCGCAATCCGATTATTCAGTCCTAAATGCACAGTATAAAATTACAAGTCAAAAACCGGATTTTCGTTCCTAACTTTAAAACTTAACTTCTCGAGCAGTCTTACATTAAAAAAAAAATCGTTACGTCTTTCTATCAATAAATTAAAGATTTCCTTTTTTAATCCCACATATATTATATATGCATGCAGGATTGCTAATAACACTGTAATATAAACGTACTTAATAGGGATCGATATTTTAGTCTGGTTAAAAATTAATTATAAAAACGAGCTAACATATTTTCTGAAATTATATAAACTGGGAGCATGCAAGTTTAAACAGTAAAATATGACTCACATTTGACTTTTTCACTTTTCCAATCTAATCAATACATGTTATAACATAGAAATTATGCAATTATTATTTTGTATTTAAAAATTAATTGTATAACATAATTTATGGAAGTATTCAACAGAACAGCATTACTTTGCATGAAGTGTTATGATATCATAAGAAGTGCACTATAATTAGGTCAGTAACACCATAGCCATTATATGACACGAATTTTACATTCCAGATAACTGTCTTTGTAAAAAGTCACAGTTTCATTTCTTTGGCTAATCTATTGATAATGAAGTCCAAGAAAATTTCATGAAAACCTTTTCTTATTACTAATAGATAAATAAGTGTTGCTTTTTGAATATTGTATCCTATAAAAATGAATTCCCAGTAGTCAATGTGGTATATTTCTATGAATTCCCAGTAGTCAATGTGGTATATTTCTGGTATATTTCTATTGTAAATGAAGAAAACTAGCACGAATAATAATGTTTAAAAAAAGAGGCATCCAAAAATAGACCAGTGACATCCCTGGATATGCATTTAGATGTTTTAGAAAAAGTACATGATGATATTAATAGTAATAATTTGTAATGGAAAATGAAAGGTTTAATTTAATTTAATTTAATTTATTTCAATGTAAACTCAAAGTGTTTTTTTTTCTTGAATACAAAATATAAAATTAAGCCATAGACATAATTTCCAAACTTCTCCACAAGACTCCTGTTCACATATATTTGAACCAGAAATTTTATTTAATGAATGAAATCAAGTATACTTTAAATGAAAATTACGTAGATGAAATACACATTTAATTAAATATATATATATTTTTTAATTAAAAGTATTTTTTTTTGTTATTGTGCAAACTAATGAATAGTTCCAATGATGAAAATATTACCGATTTAAATTTTAAAGGAAACTTCTCTAGCAGTCTTATATAATTTGTTTTTTCGTTTCATCTTTCTATCAATAAATTAAAGATTTCCTTTTTAAATCTCACACATAACAGATATGCATGCAGGGTTGTTAATAACACGGTAACATAAACGTACTTAATAGGGATCAAGATTGTAGCGTGGTTAAAAAAATAGTTAAAAAAACGATCTAATATAACATATTTACTGAAATTATATTAACTAGGAGTATGTAAATTTTAAAAGTACAGTACGATTCACATCGTACTTTTATACAACGCCAATCTAATCAATGCACGTTATAAAATAGAAATTATGCAATTATTATTTTATATCTAAACTAGGGGGCCTACCCCCTGCGAGCTACGCTCTCCAACCCCCGCTCAGACTTCGAGGCCTCTAAAAACATGACATCGTGCTTTATTTTAAAAATATTGGTAAATCTGTAATTGGGTTGCCATGCTTTTAACGTTTTAATGGGGCATTTTTTGATTATCATGGCCTCATACACGGCTGTTGCGACAACTGACGACTGTTTCCGGGATTGATAAGCAAAATCAATTACAACTTGAAAACCAGCTTGTATAAAATGATTAGGTTTAAATTGTGGCTACCTCTCGGACTTTTATAACAACGATCTGTATTCGATTCTTCCTTTGCGTTTAAGGATGAGAAAAATTCCATCTGCTTGTGAATAACATTAAGAACCACGGTATGTTATAGACATTTTCAGTAACAGGTTTTAATTTTCTCTCTATTTTAGTGCACCATCATGCATATTTTCATGTTATTTTAAATATGTAAATTATTTATTTTAATTAATATGTATATACGAATTTTCTAATAATTATTTATCTTACAAAATTAATTAAATATTTTGTGCATGCATGTCTGCATTTATTCGGCATCAATTGATGAGATATTTAAACAAATTTGCTATCCGCGATAATTTTACATAATGCTATGTCACTTGAATATTGTCGATAAGAAAATCGGGTACTTTTCCAGTATAGGATCCTTTGCTTTTAGGTTTGGCGTAATTCGAGCTTCAAAAAGGGATAGATTCGTTAATATACATAGATTTGTTGCCAAAAGTTATGAAAACAAACCCAATGAACTTTTGGTGCTTTTCTATCATAGGGATCTTGAAGCTTTTTTAAAAAGTTTGGCGGAAAAAACCAAGCAGGATATTTTATTCTCCTCCCGTTCAGTTGGGCAATTATTATATTATATATAATATATTCGTTTCAAATATCCGAATTAGTGATTTTATAAATTCGTTTAATTAAATTTTACAATAAAATAACAAAATGATATCAAAAAATAATAATTACTATTAATTCCTTTTCCCCCCTTTCTTTTGCGTTTACATAAATGACGTCATTTGGACGAATTTATTCAAAATATTTCCAGTTTATAAATTAAATTAAATGCTGATAGACAATTGAATCCTGACGATAGAAATGTGATTTTTTTTCAAATTTTCCTTAAAAACATAATTTAATCTCAATCTTGTCTTCATTATCGATTGAAATAAAAGATAAATTCAATTTCAATTTGAAAATGATGAATAAAAATAAATCAATAATCCCTATCGGGATCCTTTTCAATTTTTTTCCCTTTTTTGTCACAAAAAACTGAGTAATTAGTTGCCATCATTACAGAAATGTCATTAAAATTAGAAAAAAAATTAATATCTCGAAAACTAATTCCAATTTCAAAATTCTATTACCAGTTTTGACATCCGCGGATTTTTATGGACAATTGGTATTAATTTCACCATCAAGCGTTTAATATTTTATTAAAAATAGCCCTGAAACATAATCAGTCGTTTAATCAGTCGTTTCATAAAATCGTTTCATAAATTCGTTTCATAAAATCGTTTCACAAATTCGTTTCATTAGGATTTTATATATATAGGGTAGAAATAAAAAAAGCAAATACATATTGATATTTTTAAAATAAAAAATTCCATTTATTTTTTCTGGTATTAAACTTCAAACATCAACTAAAAAATTATTTTTTTTTAAGTTGATTGCTTACTTTAATTCTTACGTTACTGTTGTAAAAGTTTATACAATTTTTTTATACATACTTTGTTACTATTAGAAGCTTAAAAATAGTAGCATTTCTGTGAATTGTATGTAAAATAGGATTTTAAAATAAAGTTGAACCCGTGTAGTACAATATTTGTAAAAGGACTATCCTGTTTAATATAACATTTTCTCAATTTTCCTAAACCTCTCTAATTTATATGCCACCTTTAAAACTCTAGTTAATGGAGTAAAAATCGCTTATAAATACCAAATAAGGAGATGTTTGGATTCTTGTAAAATTCGATCCTTTTTTTTTTTTCAAATTGGACTTTCTATTTAAGATTTTTTTAAAGCTATGTTTTCAGTCATTTATTCATCATTTCGCGGAAAAATATACAATCAAGGGGTTAAAAGAAAGTTAAATTAATGATTGAAAAGGTAGACCTAACATCAGAAATCGAAAAAGAATTAGTTCATGCTTGTAATTTCGTACTTACCGATGTGAAATGATGTGTTTGTGACGACTATCTTGTTGAATAGGTGAAATATAAAGGAGTTTATTTCAGTCAGTAAACAAAAGAATATGATGAAAAATTAGACAGAATTTAGAATTATAAAACTAAAATTGCTTCATTAAATATTTTAGAAATGTTTTATGAAAGGAATTAGTACCAAACAGAAGAAATAGGATACAAATATCCGTTGTTTAAGATATCTTAAGGAAGAAAAACTTTTAGATTTATTTGAACGTTTGCAAAAAACATTTTGGTTTTGAAAGTGGAAAAGTATCGTCATTTGCTAACAAAAATAATCCTTTTAAAAATAGGAAAACACTATAAAAATATATATTCCAAAACACTTCAAAATATGTACTAAAACACTTTAATTGCTTTCTGTTTAACCAGCAGAGATCATTTGGCAATTGAAAAAAGAAATTATCTTCGAGTTATAAGGAATGTCGAGATATGGGGAGTCGAGTAGAGCGGGTTGCACTGCATTGGCAAAATATAAACTGCCCAAACCTTACACAGTATTTCAAATGATTATTACCAATATTATCCAAGATATTAGCAGTACAAACGACATTGATACAGTCTTATTTTATGATTTTTTTGAAATCCGTGGCCCTATATGGAAATAAATGCATATTTATTATTAGTTAAAACTTTCCTGTTCATATTCATTCAATGTCTCTTGTGCGAGGGCTTCACAAATTTGGTAAAATTTGGTAGCCATAAAAAAATCCTAGTCGCCAGTAAGAAAATATCCTCCCCTACACCCGTCATTGATTTTTAAAAGACAAAAAGTCTTTTTATGAATTAATTGGGAAAATATAATAACAAGCATAGTTTAGAAATATTAGTTGCAAACTTTAGATTAGTACGTAATTTAGAAGGAGAATATCTGAGTTTTCTGGTAAAACTTATCAAAATTATAAACCTCTGGGGGCAAAAAGAAAAGAAAAGAAATGCTGTAACGGCTGAAATAGCAGGTATGTTCGAACAATGCTGATTGTCAATTGCAATTTTATAGAAAAAAAAATTGGTCGTCTAAAAAAACTTGGCCGCCAGATATTTGTCAAGCCCTGCTTGTGACGATTATTTATGTTCAAATCGCAAAATCATGTGCAAATCGCAAAATCCTATGCAAATCGCTGCTATGTTGTTGTTTTTTTCATGTTTTTTGCAAAAGCTATATTTCAAGAACTAAAGCAGGGAATTTCACCAAACTTCATATTCTGTTAGACCTTGACATATGTAAATCCTCATTAGGTTAGTTCCTCTCCACCTCATTAGGTAGCTGTTAGCCCAACAATGTCGCTACTATGCTCTGTTTCTCACGATTTTCGCGAAAGCTGTATCTCAATAAAGGTAATATTGTCATTTAGTTTTTGTGGCAAACTACTTTATTTATATAGCAGAAAGCTTTGTGTTGACCACAACATACTAGTTTTTATTTATAAGGAATTATTTTTCCTATTAGGCAACGTGGAATACATTTAATATACACAATTTTATAAACATCCATGCAACAATTTTCTCCATAACAACATTTCTCCAACAGTTTTCTCCAGTCTTCTCCATTGTTTAGCTATCTTTAGTCACTATCTAGCAATCAGTGGACTCCCAGATGCGAAAGCCACCACCTGATAAAATGTTGATTTATATATATATATATATGAGTTTTTGTTATCTTGTAACACTCGTATTTATGAATCGATTTGCATGTGCCTTAGCATATGTATAGTGCATACCAAGGTCTCGACAGAGCTCGTAAGGCATCTTCATCCACCATCTTGTTTCAAAATGGTGGCCACTTAGAAAAAGAAAAAAAAATTACAAAATTATTAGAATTTGAAAATGTTTTATATGTATAAGGATTATTATTATTATTTTTTATAAATTAAATGAGCGGAAGGACGTTTATCTGTTTTCTGATTGGTTCTTCTTCAATTAATTTCTGTAAGTATTAAAACATTTTCGAAATCATTTATATCTACAAGATTACATTGAATTTTTCTAAATTTTCAGTCACATACGTAAATTTTTCTCTGATTTTTATAGCGTAGTTAAATATAGACAAATACATAATACGAATTCATTTTGAATGATTTTTCACGTAGACAGACTAATAAAAATTCCAAAAACGTATTGTTATACTTTTCACTTAAAAATCTTCTCCATAGTATAGCTATAGGGTGTCCCAAAAAAGAGTACCTATTTTTAAAAATGAATAAGAAACAAACGAATAGAGTTATTTAAAAAATTCTTGCAGAAAACGGATGTGTGAAGTCTGAAATTTTGTTTATAACACTTTATTATAATAGTTCAAAATCTGACCGACAGATGGCGCTATAGCACCGAAAATTACCCGAAATTAACCGGCAAGGGTATGAATTGGCCACCTTACTCACCAGATTTAAATCCGTGTGATTTTTTTCTTTGGGGCCATTTGAAGGATATAGTTTACTGCCAAAATTCCACCTCGCTAGCTGAGCTCCAGCGATTAATCGCTCAAGAGTGTACAGCCATTTCCGTACAGACGTTGCAGAAGGTGTGTGCTAATTTCATTCTAAGACTCCGACATGTTATTGTGATGAATGGAGGACATATTGAAAATATTGTCATTTAATTTTCAACTATTGCTGATGAATGCGGTAGCCACAGCGCCATCTGTCGGTAAGAATTTGAACTAACATAATAAAATACTCTAAATAAAATTCCAGACTTCACATATCCGTTTCCTGCAAGAATTCTTTTAATAACTCTATTCGTTTGTTTCTTATTCATTTTTAAAAATGGGTACTCCTTTTTGGGACACCCTGTATCTCCTTAAATTCATATAATTTTAACATATTCGAAGACTAATCAGGAAAGGCTATTTACTAAATGTTAAATATGTATCATCCGCCATCTATCGTATTTCAGAAAATCTGATACGTGATGACCTTTCTTACATTTTAAACTAATGTATCTATCTTTCCATGTCAAATAAATGAAGATGCCCTACTTCCGGAAATCATAAATTACTTCGCACTGAGAAATGCAGTTTATCTGTACTAAGATGAATTTATATCGTTTCATTATTAATCTTTTGAGATGATTAATAGTGCTGAACGTGTGATATTCAGTTCTGTTGCGTGGATGTTTATAAAATCGTGTGTATTAAATGTATTTCAGGATGCTTAATTGGAAAAATTTTCCTTTTCAATAAAAACTAGTATGTTGTGGTCAACACAATGCTCTGCTATATAAATGAAATCTTTTACAACCAAACCTAAATGATAATATTATCGTTCTTGCGATACAGCTATCGCGAAAATCGTGAGAAACAGAGCACAGTAGCAACATATGTTGGGCGGTAAACACCCAAATCTGTCAAGGTCTAACATAATATGAAGTTTCGTGAAATTCCCTGCTTTAGTTTTTGAGATATAGCTATCACAAAAATCGTGAAAAAATGCAACAAAGCAGCGATTTGAACCAAAACCTAATCTGCACCATTTTGTGTCAAGTTCTAACTGAATCTAAAGTTTGATGAAATGCCGTGCATAAGTTCTTAACATAGATGGTTTACAAAATTTGTGTTACAGACTGACTGACTAACAGACTCACGGACAGACATTTTCTAAAAAAAAAAAAAAAAAAAAAAAAAATGGTGTTCTAAAATGTATAAATCTGTCTAAAACCGGAAGTCAAAATTTTTCACGAATTTGACACTTTCTTCGTATAAAGACAGAAGAAGGTAAATATTTATCTCATAAAAAAATGCATTATTACAGAAATTAAAAAAGCAGCTTTAACATTCATTATTGTCTCATTATAACAATTAAGTAAAAAGTTTAAAAGCTTAAAAGATTAAATTGTACATCTTATAACTCAATAATTATTAAATTTTTTGAAGTGAACAGTAAAATTATCCAAGCCTAGATTTCTCAATTCTTAGTAAAAATAACCGGTGACTGGAAAAAAAAAATGCGGATTTTAAGAAAGATTTGAGTAAAGAGTATGTCTGGCTGTTAGTCAATGTAGCATTTAGCGAATTTTAACTAAAATATACCACAGAAAACGTGATTAATAGTATATGCTTAAAAAATAAAATTAGAATTCTTATTTAAATATAATACATTTTTTCATAAAAAATTATGTTTTTAGAAACAAAATTGTTCACCATTTTTCTTCATAAATATCGTTATCTATAAAAAGTATTTTTGCCTAGAAATAAAAGAGAAATTATGTCTATAAATGCTTTTAAATGCCCAGTTTTAAATAATTTATAGACTGGTTATACAAAGACAGATAAATAGAACAAATTCGATTTAAAGATTTTGATCCAAATTATGCTACCTGTTGATTTTTCTTTATGACCTTCTTTATAAAATAAATGAAGATATCTTCTTTGTAAATTAGAGTATGCTTATTTTTTCAGGGCAATATGATTAATCCATAATTAATATGATTACTTTAAGTTTGACTAAAGTATCCTAGGTTTATAAATATTATTTTAAATGCAGGTTTAGAATATATCTCGAAACTTATAAGAGCTCAAGATTTTAGGCATTTTTAACGTTCAAGTTTAAAACGCCCTAAGGTCCTGCTTTGTTAACATTTTAGAAAAATGTTTATAGACACACATATTAAATATTAAACCTACATCATCTTCCATGTCTATTACATTTTCACAAGTTATGATATCTTTTCACATTTCATTTTAAAATTTATTGCTATGTCAAATAAATGAAGATGTCTTATCTTGTAAATTAAAATATGCTTCATTTGGGAAAATATTATTTATTTGGACAAATATGAGTATATATCGTTTCATCATTAATCGTTATAAGTGAATCCTTAAAATCTAGAGTATATTAAATATATTAATATTTAATTTTTCTTTCATGAAATGCATTCCGTGAAAGTTTAAGGATTAGCAATTGTTTTCTGATGCGGGAAAAGTAAGCTTAACTGGATTGCTTTAAAAATCTTTAGTAGATAAACAATTTTTATTTGTCATATGTTTAACCCGGGAGAACTCGCTGCGTGAGATTTTCTCTCACCATCATACTTTTTTTTTGTCCAAGCTGTTGCAATAAGACTCTTATTTAAACCCTTTTTTTCATTTTAAATTAAATTTTAGAAACTTTTTTCAAATCATTTTATATATTTTTGTGAATAAAGTATTAAGACAAACAAAAAATGTTGATATTAAACGAATGTATAAGGTAAAAGTGAAGGCAATTGGGCACCGTGCGATAACTTCTCACGAGAGAGTTCTGGTGTGACAAGAGATCTAGCGAGTTCTCGCGGGTTAAAAAAAATTGTACGATTCATGTTCATAACTAACTTGATAATCAATTCATATTGGGTTAAAAAAACATATTTTTTGTGAAGATGTTGGAAGTTTCAGTAATAATGTTCTTAGTCATAAAAGCTAAATTTCTTTATGAAATAGTTTTAGGAATATTGGTGAAAATACAAACAATCCATATATATATTTTTTTTAATTAAGGAAAGCAAATTATAAGATATTTAATTTAGTAAATATAGTAAATTTTAATATCAGTAAATATAGAAAAGGATTTATCATTCTAAAGATTTTTGATAAGAAGTCAACATATCATTTGAAGTTTCTGATTAATATAGGTTCAATTATTAGTACATGTTGGTAATGAAGAAAATCAAGAAAATAATTTCCTCCATTAATGTATTATACAACCACGGATGTACCAAGTTATGACCAATTTATTAATTTATTTAGATAACTGCGGAAAAAAATAATTAAAATCGGAATTCCTAGCATTGGTAACAACAACTTAATCTCCGTAGAACAAATTTTTAGAATTATTGAATTCGAGAGAACTAGTTAAAGAAAATTGTGTAGTGAATGGATTTTGTGGAGTTTCAAGTATGCATGGTGAATATAAAAATGACTCTAGTTCTGAAGCAAATATATAATACCAAGCCATCCTCATTCTTGTTGCTATGTGCGCACGTGTTAAAACATGCAATGTCGAGATATTATGCACGCATACTGATTTAAGTATGACTGACTAAGTGACTTAAGAACGTACACTAGTCATGCGAAGAAACGCGCAAACTAATGTTAAGTCTGTGGGAAGGTTACTTTCAAATTTCTCGCTAGCATTTTGATATTTTTAAATGATATTTCTTCTTAGGATAGCTGAGGTGTATAACATTGTGCGTTTTTACTTTTTCCTTTTTGGTTCCAGTTTTTTTATATGCGGACATTTTCAATTTTGAAATCGGTTGGAACCGGTTCTGAAAGTAAAAGTACCCTTATATAAGAAAGTGGAGTAAAAATTGAAAAAGTAAAAACGCACAACGTTAGATATCAACCTCAGCTTTCCTAAGCAAAATAAATCATTCAAAAATATTTAAATGAGAGCGAGAAATTTGAAAATATCCTTCCCATAGACTTAACATTAGCTTGCGCATATCTTCGCATGACTAGTGTAGGCTCTTAAGTTATTCAATATATTTGTGCCATTTGTATGTCCACGGTCTGAGTCATTTTCTTCTCAGACCGATTTTGGATACAGTGACATTTAAGGTAAATGTGAATACCATTAAAGATTTAAAAAAAAAAAAAAAAAAAAAAAAAAAAAACTATCTTGAATCAAATCACATTTGCTCAAATATGCTATTTGGTTATGAAGCTGACTAGAGAATATTAATCATAAGATCAAATTAAACAAACCGCACTTTCACGTTAAACTGAAATACACTATATTGCCAAAGGTGACCGGTCACTTGCGATTTTAGACGTTTTGTTAACTATCTAGAAAAATACATGAGGAATTTATCTGAAACTGCAGGTGTGTAATCAGTATAGTATAAGTTATATATTTACGCGAAGATTTTTTTCACGAAACACCATGGGGGACTGTCAACAAATAAAAAGAACGAATATATTTTGGATAACCCTGTAAAAACTAATGTAGCAAAGGCGTTCAAACTCGAGATTATTAATAAGTGGCTTATTTTAATATACCGTGTTCATTTTTATGAGGATTGCATGTATACACGTAGAGAAATTAAGGTTTTTATAAAAACAGTCCCAAATTTCGCCTAGTTTTTTGCTTATAATTTGCAGAGTTCTTAATATAAACAAGTTGGAAATTGTACGTCAAACGTGACAAATGAGGTGCGTTCGTACTGTTATTATTTCAGTAAAATGAATTATATCGTCTTTTATTAGAATAAGAATCATTTTCCTAATAAAATATAAGTACATTTTAAGTTCGCAACATTTAATCTTTTGCTGACATTTGCTGGAAATTTCATTGGGAAACTTAAGCCTAGCTTTGAACATTTCAGAACTTGAAATCCATATTTACATTCTTTTTCCATTTAATATCTATTTCTCCGGAAACATCTATCCAAAAAACTGTCGGCAGATTATAGGATTGCTATAATTAATCAATTCTAGTATACAAATTCGGTTTTTAAATTCAGTAACACAGAAATAATAGGACGTCATCACCATGGCAACCTAGAATCCTTACCTATCATGGGATATCATTGAATTAATAACATATGATAGGATTTAATAGAATGAAGAATGTGACTTTAACTTGGTCATAGAGGTTATAAAATGTCATATATGACTATAACGTCATACCTGTTAGATAACTTGGCGATACATTTGGGTCCCTTGACGATTCATCATGGGAAGCTGCTATAATAAAGAAGTACCGATTTAAAAAAAATTCAAATTACTTAATAAATATTTTTATTAATATCTTTTTAAGTTTTGATTCCATTTTCATCAAAAATTTGAAATGACTCGACAAAATTAAGCAACGATTCTATATATTAAATTTCAAACCTTCCGGGTGGGTAGTTTTTGCGCTGTTATAATGCGGACAGACGGACGGACCAGACGACGACTGTAGGTGGTACGTATTTATACAATGGCGAACGCACTTAAAAAAGACAAATGTTTCTGAATCTAGGAAAATACAAAATGCGTTAATCAGATACGCGATACCCACGTTTCCGAAAAGCGTTCTTCATCTTCAGGAATCTCAGAAATTAAGATACTTGTGAGATTTAAAGAATCACTTACAAAATTACTTTTGTTGCCATTTATTACTTACCCATCATACGTAGTGTGATCGTTTTAAAAATCGAAACTTTTCTTTTGACGGATTTACACATTTCAGACACTGGAGATTCCGAAAAACATATTTTTAGAAGAAATAAAAATTTACCATCCGTTTGTCCGTGTGTCTGTAAATGCTCTATCTCCCGAACAAATTGAGATAGAGACTTCAAATTGGGTATGTACTTAGTATGTAATAACGAGAAGAAGCCTATTGAATTTTAGTCACCTCGATTATCCGGAACTGTTCTTTTCGAACTCTCGAAATATTCGTTCTGATGAAAGGTATATAAAATTTTTCGAAATTGTTTATTTTAAGGAGTGACTATAAAAGACAATAAAAATACATAAATTTTGCACAAAGAATGAAGTCGATCAGGTCATGAGTTGCCGATATATTTGTAATCCTACTTTCCACACTCTTCGATTTTTCATGACACTGTATTTCATTCAAATTTCAATTCAAAGATATATTTTAATTGGAAATGAGACTCTCAATCCGACGCAGTAAAATGTTAGTTAATACAATTAATCAATTTTGGAGTTATAAGGATGTTTCTTTTACGTAATTCAGTAATAGAGCCTTTAAAGTTTAGGACGTCATCAAGCCAGGATTTTATTCGATTTGCAATGCATTTTATAAATAGTTTACACATGTTTTATTGTCATATTTTATATATATATTTCATATCAACAATGCTTCAACTACGTCATTCAGTAACAATGACTTCTGAAAAGTGTTCCATGAATTTTTCACATGCGTCCATTGTTGCATTAATAATTTTTCATTGTTAAAATAAATTTTTAATGTTGAGACCAAAACACAACAAAGGGTTCATTGTTGCAAAATACATTAAAACAATCAATAGATTTCTCATTCATTCCTTACGGAAACTTTTGAAATTGTAGCTTGTATTGCTAATGCTCTGATTTCAAACTGTGTATTTTGTGAGAAAAAAAACTTTCTGCTAATAATTTATTATTTTTATCGTTTAATTCGAGTGTTTTAAACTTGGATTTTCTAAAGTCACCATGTTTTTCGCATTGTTTTGCGTTTTATGGCTCCTCACTGTTTATGAAGGAAACTATCTTTTGGCTGCCGGCATTGTCATCTTGCTCGGCATCGCTGTCATGGTTGATCATTTAACTAAAAATAGGTTAAAACTTCCATCAGATGATGAAGATGTGTATTACGACGTTGCTTCTGAAACGAGTTCAGTTATGTATTACGATGTCTCTGAAGCTAGTTCGGATCTCAGTGATTACGAAACTGCTACTGAGGATTCAGAACCAGCTGTTGTCTACGAAGATGCCCGACTCATCGTTTCGGATCGTCCTTTTGAGAAACCAAAGAAGTATTGTGACAAAGATCTCATGGAAAAATTTCTCGATGATTGCTTAGAAGAATCTGGCTTCATTAGGTTCGACGACATACAATGGATCTCGGGTCCACTGGCTGATCCAACACCCGAAAACGATGAAGAACAGCCTCGAAAGAAGGAAGGGAAATTTCGAAATAGGCTTAAGAATATCTTCTGCTGTTGCTTTTGTTGTAGAGGCTGTAAAGTCACTGATAGTCAGTGACTGAAATATTAAAAGCGGGACACACTCTGCTCTGTTTCCTTCTGGGAAGACAACGTTCAGGCAAGAACGTATGAGCAGAGGAATGGTCCTGCGAAGGGGAGAGATGACAGCCCACCTCCACGTGGTTCTCCCTGGAAACGTTGCTCGTTCGACGACGGGCAACGGCTAAGAGGCTTCGAAGAATGGCATCATGACATTTTTTTCTATGGACGAAGAGCTAAGGAAGAAAATTATTTAAATACTTGATCTCCATCCTTTAAAGCCAACACCATTCGGTTGGTAAGACAATCTTCTCGTTCCTGCATCTTAAACCAACACAATCAGACTTTTAAGACAATCTTCTCGTTTTTGCATCTCAAACCGACACCGTCAGACTTTTAAGACAATCTTCTCATTCTTGCATCTAAAACAAACACCATCAGACATTTAAGACAATCTTCTCATTCTTGCATCTTAAACCAACACCATCAAACTTTTAAGACAATTTTCTCGTTCTTGCATCTTAAACAAACACCATCAGACTTTTAAGACAATCTTCTCATTCTTGCATCTTAAACCAACACCATCAAACCATTAAGACAATTTTCTCGTTCTTGCATCTTAAACAAACACCATCAGACTTTTAAGACAATTTTCTTGTTCTTGCATCTTAAACAAACACCATCAGACTTTTAAGACAATTTTCTTGTTCTTGCATCTACTAAAGCCAACACCATCAGGCTGAAGTGTCATCTTCAACACCATCAGTATCATCATCACAAAAAGCGGATGTATAGCATTCATCGTTCATTTACAGGGACGCATAAGGGAATTCGGTTACAGTACTGCCTAAGAATAATTGCTGGAAATGCGTTTTAAGTTGTGGTACGCGTTTTTAAATTAAATTAATTTTTGCCAATTGCTTGGTGTACATAAATTCTATAGATGATATATAGGGCAGCACAAAAGATCTCGAGTGCATTTCCGTTTATTAACAGGAAACCGTGCTATTTGTTTGCTAACTGAACAAAATTTTAGCATAGTATACATACAAAACTATAGATCATATACCGGGCTGCACAAAAAAAAAAAAAAAAAAAAAATCAAGAAAGGAAAAAAAAATAGTTATGCTCTGATCATCGCAAACTTTCTTCTTTATCATTCTAATACACATATTCATTTAAATAGAACAGTTACATACCGATAATTAAGAATATGAAAAGTAGACCATTTCTTTGAATTTAACACGGAATTACAATGATCAGTGATAATCTATACTAATATTATAAAGAAGTAACGTTTGTTTGTAGCGGGTAATCTCTGGAACTAACGAACCGATTTCAAAAGTGATGGTGGCAAACTGATGGTGACAATCCCTGCTCCAATGTAGGCTATATTTTATGCCTGTGCCACTACCTCCAGGGGGGTGCAGGAGCGAAAAACGTTTTATAATCGCGATTTTGTTTTATACTGCAGGGGCTAGAAACTTGAAATTTGGCATGGTAGTTACTTATAAGATGTAAATGCTCTCTAAGAACAAATTCTAAAAAAATTCGAAATTTAAAAGAGTGGAATGAGCGAAAAGTGTTCTAAAAACTGTCTAAGTTGCAATTTCTATGGAATCCCTGGAACTACAGAGCCTTTTCAAAAGTGATGGTGGCAAATTGATGGCGACAGTCCCTGCTGCAACATTGACTATATTCAGGGCTCGGAAGTAGCGCGCTACAAGTAGCGAAACTACAGTAGCCGCTACTTTTTCGAGTAGTTTGTAGTGTAGCATGCTACATTAAAAAAAGTTGGAAATTGTACGTCAAACGTTACAAACGAGGTGCGTTCGTACGCACGTTTTAGAATTAAATTCATGATATCCCGTGCGTAGAACGGGCTAAACAGCTAGTTAAGTATATATTTTATGACACTGTTCATACAAATATCTTAACTAGTTATATAAATATTCAGATATATATGTATCAGCTAGTTATATAAATATTCAGATCTTGATGATTTTTAATTCTGTGAAATGAATTATATCGTCTGCAGATTAATTTCTGTAATAAAATAAGTATCTCGGTCGCTTGACGATTTAACATCCATCGGAAGCTCCTCTAACAAAAAAGCACCGATTTAAAAAAAAAAATCAAATTTCTTAATAAATATTTTTATTAATATCTCCTAAAGTTTTGATTCGATTTTAATAAAATTTGAAATGTCTCGACAAAATTCTGCAAAGATAATATATTTTAAATTGCAAACCATTTGGTTGGGTAGTTTTTGCGTTGTTATATGCGGACGGACAGACAGACGGACGGACAGACAGACAGACGGACGGACAGACGGACGGACCAAACGACGACTATAGGTGCTACGTATTTATATAATTACGAACGCACCTAAAAAACGTTATTTTCAGAAAATATGACAAACAGCATTGTGCATAATACTCTGCAATCAGAAATAAAAACAAATAAAAATTGGAGGAAAAATGAGCAGGTTTACTAAAAAATGTTTCACTTCGCATGCGCGAATGCAATCAAAATATAATATGTATAATGTATTAGCTAAGTATATAGAGCAACTTTTGTGAAAGTCTCAAAATCATAGCTTGAAAATTCTGAAAATTATCGTCGAGAGAATAAGCTCGAAATCCGTTGTTCCCAAAAGGAAGCAAAAATATGAGGGGTTGTATCCAAATATAGTAGTACGTGCAATATTGTGTACGCCATCTTGGCACTAATCAGGGGATATTTGATACAACCCCTCATCTTTTTGCTTCTTTTGGGGAACAACGGATTTCGAGCTCATTCTATCGACGATAATTTTCAGAATTTTCAAGGTATGATTTTGAGACTTTCACAAAAGTTGCTCTATATACTTAGCTAATGCATTATGCATATTATATTTTGATTGCATTTGCGCATGCACAGTGAAACATTTTTTAGTAAACCTGCTCATTTTTCATCCAATTTTTATTACTTTTTCATTTTGATTGCAGATTGTTATGTTTAATGTTGTTTGTCATATTTTCTGAAAATAACGTTTTTTTATATTAAGAACTCTGCAAATTATAAGCAAAAAACTAGGCGAAATTTGGGACTGTTTTTATAAAAACCTTAATTTCTGCGCGAGTATACATTCCATCCTCATAAAAATGAACACAGTATATTACAATAAGCCACTTATTAATAATCTCGAGTTTGAACGCTTTTGCTACATTAGTTTTTTTACAGGGTTTTCTAAAAGATATTCGTTATTTTTCAATTTGTTGACAGTCCCCTACGGGGTTTCGTGAAAAAATCTCCGCGGAAATATATAACCTATACTATACTGTTTACACACCTGCAGTTTCAGGTTAATTCCTCATGTACTTTTCTAGATAGTTAACAAAACGTCTAAAATCGCAAGTGACCGGTCACCTTTGGCAATATATAGTGTATATCAGGGGAAACACATATTTTCATTTTATGTTGGACATAAAATAATTTCAAATTAAGATGAATTAGTTAAAATATACGTTGCATAGGAATGTGTTTGGAATTGTGTTTTCATATTAATTTTCTTTTCTATACATATTTTTGAGTAATTAAACAAATTGTCTAATGGAAAGGCATGTGCGCGTCTAAAAATGTCTTGAAATAACAGAGTTCTTTTTGTTTGTTTCAGCAATATTATGGTCAATATTGATTTCTGGGAAAAAAATACATTTTTCCATTTATCCATATTTTGTATTACTAAAAAATGTAATCTAATGAAAAAAGCCAGTTTTAGCCCCATGGACGTAATGTGGGGCAACTGATCTAAAGAGGTAACAATATATTTTCTGTTTGCGCTGAGAGAGATGATTTAATTCTTCATTTTTAATTAAAATAGATTGATAAACTACGATAGTGTTTAATGGACACTTTTATCTGTGTTTTTATCTAATACATTTTACAAGTAATATTTTTATAAATCCTGAAGCCAATTAACAAGAAACCTTTTCTGCTTTTAACAGTGAAAAAAAGAAAAGGAATAGGGCAAGTCGTTCATGAGATATATCAAAAAATAAATATAAGTTTAAATTTTAAAATTTAAAATTATTTTTTTAATTCAATGCTTTGAAGTAAAAATTATCTGAAAAGTAATCGTTATAAAAAGACGCATTTCAGAAAATAAAAAACATTAAAAAACGCCTTATACATAAAGAAAAGAAAATTTTGAACGACGGAAGTGGTGTTTAATTTCCGTTTTAATTGATAGCATGTACTCCCATTTTTCGATTTCCTTTACAAATGGGTGTCGTTTTTGGTTTTCTAACACAATAATATGTCCACCATATGTAATTGTGTGCTGTGTTAAAACACTGACGAGCGATGATGCGTTACTAGTATCTGTTTATATATGATACAGAAATGGAGTAATTTTACTTTCGAGATTTTATTAATATCTTTCACGTTTGTTTATAGTATTTGTATTAGAGTCGTGTCTGTGTGTCATACAGGTTTCTGTGTTAGTAATACAAGGCTATCCATCCCGGGCCAGTCGGATTATGTATGTTCGTCTAGCGTATTTCTATACGCCAGGAAAATCCTTAATCACTTAAAAATCCTTTTTAAGTGAAAACTCATTTTTTTTTTTTTTTTTTTTTTTTTTTTTACATTTCATATGTTTTATCAGATTGCTCATCAACTACACCAAAAGCCTATTTGGTACTTTTGTATTAGTCGAAAGGCAGCGATTAATCGTGAAAGGTTCTGTGTTTATAGCAAATTATTTTATATTTTAATTATTTCACTGTTTAGACGGGCACTTCAATTGCATAATGTTAAATTCGTCTTCTTGATGCATATATTTCGTTTAAGTAAATGGTTCACGGTCTTTCAGGAATGCGACGCCCAAATAAAAAAGTTTGTTGGTCCATTGTTGGCAATTTGTGGAAACCGTTGGAAAATGGTAGAATTGGGAATGGTATAGTTGGCAAAAGGGTTGGAAAATTGTAGGTGCAGACATCCCTCTAATTTCGAGCGTATATGAGCAGGATTCTGAGTAGCGAACTGTTGGACCACTGTTGGGTCTTTTATTGGCTAATGGTACGGCATGGCGGATATTTGGTACTGTGGGCCACCGTGAAAGAGTAATTAGACTAAAATTTGGCTAATGTTGGCACAACCATTTTGTGCAAGACGCTAAATGTCTCTTCCTTTTTCAATTTTAGGAAATGTTGTGATACTGGAAACTTTAATTGTACTTTGCACTAATTTTATTTTAATCTCTTATGTAACATGTAACATGCAACATCTGTAATCTAAAATATGAATTTTCATTAAACATTTCCCGTCATGGAGAAATGTTCCTATGCCTCATGTCTGGCTCTCCACGATTGGGTGATTTCATTTCATTTCCGTTAAATTCGCGTTTTATTTAGATTTATTGGCAAATTTCAGTTTCGTTTGGAAATGTTTAGTTATAAAACATTATATGGAAACAATCAAATGCAGAATTATTTACATAGCTTTAAGTGAAAAAGGGTTAATCTTCAGTAATTGGGCTGCATGTTCATTTTTTTAGATATGTTTTAAAATTTTTCATGCTTGAAAAATATTGTAAAGACTATAAACAAATTAGTAAATTGAGATACAATTTTCAAAGAAATTACTTTTGAAAGTACATTTTGTTTCTATTTGACAGTGCAAAAATTAAAATTGTGCGATGTTTAGAAGTAAAAAAAAAAATAGACATAAAATGAAATTGATTATTCAGGTTGTCTACATCGCCGACATCATGACAGCGTTACTCGTGGAGTTGTTTGTGTTTTATAATAGCAATACCAGGGGTTCCAACCTGGATTTACCGTATTATAGAACATACGTGAAAACCATTTTTATTTGAAAACTCTAATAGATTCTTTACATTTTAAAAAATAATTATGTATTTAAATAAAGTTACGAAATTTATCAAAAGCGATACTTTCGAATTATCCGCATCCCTGGGGTTATTAGCCGAATTATTTCGCTATTTACACAGTTTTTTTTTATTCTGATCATTTCAGTGTATAAGCCTGTATTTCGATTAGATATCTGTTAAGTGTGTATTTTATTTATTTATTGAAGAAATTTTATTTTTTTGGGGAGTATTAACCGAAAACAACTACCGAACTACTTATATTGTTCTAATGTAACCTCTCGTGATCACGCTGCACGCGATAGATAGATTTTTAAAAGTTCATGCTAAAAAATTATTTTATAAACAATAAATAAGCAGTGAATTTGACGTTAAAAATACATTTTGTACCCTATTTGACGATGTAAAAATTGAAATTGTTCTTTTACATATTTGTTCAATATTATATGGAAACAATCAAATGCAGAATTATTTACATAGCTTTAAGTGAAAAAGGGTTAATCTTCAGTAATTGGGCTGCATGTTCATTTTTTTTAGATATGTTTTAAAATTTCTCATGCTTGAAAAATATTGTAAAGACCATAAACAAATTAGTAAATGGAGATACAATTTTCAAAGAAATAACTTTTGAAAGTACATTATGTTTCTATTTGACAGTGCAAAAATTAAAATTGTGCGATGTTTAGAAGTAAAAAAAATAGACATAAAATGAAATTGATTATTTAGGTTGTCTACATCGCCGACATCATGACAGCGTTACTCGTGGAGTTGTTTGTGTTTTATAATAGCAGTACCAGGGGTTCCAACCTGGATTTTCCGTATTATAGAACATACGTGAAAACCATTTTTATTTGAAAAATCTAATAGATTTTTTACATTTTAAAATATTAATTATGTATTTAAATAAAGTTACGAAATTTATCAAAAGCGATACTTTCGAATTATCCGCATTCCTGGGGTTATTAGCCGAATTATTTCGCTATTTACACAGTTTTTTTTTTATTCTGATCATTTCAGTGTATAAGCCTGTATTTCGATTAGATATCTGTTAAGTATGTATTTTATTTATTGATTGAAGAAATTTTATTTTTTTGGGGAGTATTACTGGAAACAACTACCGAACTAATTATATTGTTCTAATGTAACCTCTCGTGATCAAGCTGCACGCGATAGATAGATTTTTAAAAGTTCATGCTAAAAAATTATTTTATAAATAATAAATAAGCAGTGAATTTGACGTTAAAAATACATTTTGTACCCTATTTGACGATGTAAAAATTGAAATTGTTCTTTTACATATTTGTTCAATATTATATGGAAACAATCAAATGCAGAATTATTTACATAGCTTTAAGTGAAAAAGGGTTAATCTTCAGTAATTGGGGTGCATGTTCATTTTTTTTTAGATATGTTTTAAAATTTTTCATGCTTGAAAAATATTGTAAAGACCATAAACAAATTAGTAAATTGAGATACAATTTTCAAAGAAATTACTTTTGAAAGTACATTTTGTTTCTATTTGACAGTGCAAAAATTAAATTGTGCGATGTTTAGAAGTAAAAAAAATAGACATAAAATGAAATTGATTATTCAGGTTGTCTACATCGCCGACATCATGACAGCGTTACTCGTGGAGTTGTTTGTGTTTTATAATAGCAATACCAGGGGTTCCAACCTGGATTTTCCGTATTATAGAGCATACGTGAAAACCATTTCTATTTGAAAACTCTAATAGATTTTTTACATTTTAAAATATTAATTATGTATTTAAATAAAGTTACGAAATTTATCAAAAGCGATACTTTCGAATTATCCGCATCCCTGGGGTTATTAGCCGAATTATTTCGCTATTTACACAGTTTTTTTATTCTGATCATTTCAATGTATAAGCCTGTATTTCGATTAGATATCTGTTAAGTATGTATTTTATTTATTTATTGAAGAAATTTTATTTTTTTGGGGAGTATTAACCGAAAACAACTACCGAACTACTTATATTGTTCTAATGTAACCTCTCGTGATCAAGCTGCACGCGATAGATAGATTTTTAAAAGTTCATGCTAAAAAATCTTTTTATAAACAATAAATAAGCAGTGAATTTGACGTTAAAAATACATTTTGTACCCTACACTGAAAAAATTTGCAACAAACTGTCCAGTCATTGGACAGTTTTTGTAAAAACGGTCGCATATCTGTAATTTAACTATATTCCGACCGTATTATTGCTCATTTTATGGTCAGAATACAGTTGAATTACGGTTATGTAACCGTTTTCTGCAAAAACGGTCAAATGACTGGACAGTTCGCTGAAAATTTTTAACAGTGTATTTGACGATGTAAAAATTGAAATTGTTCTTTTACATATTTGTTCAATGCCTGTTTTATTTATTTATTTTTAATTTAATTTACTTATTTATTTATTAAGTTTTAATTCCGTTATGAAATATGAGCTTGAGACAAATGGTGAACTGTTTATACTCTTTTAAATGCTAACAGGATATTATTCTTCCGTAATCGAACTGTGCGAGATAGAGATATAGTGTTGTTGTTTCTTTTTAAATCATGCTTGAAAAAAAATTTTAAACCATAGAAAATCAGCAAATTACTATACAGTTTTTAAACAAATTGCATTTGAAAGTACATTTTTCTCCTATTCGACAGTATAAAACTTGAAAGAGTGGAATGTTTAGAAATAAAAAAAATGCATTAAAAACCAAAATTTACTGGTCAAGTGTTGCCACCGACAATATGATGTCAGCGTTACTTAAGGATAAGTTTTTGTTTTGTAATATAGATTAGTATTATTTAAAAAAAACTGAATCTTAGAAAACTCCCTGTATATAAACCAAGCTTTCCAATAATACATATAAATGTATCTAATAAGTTTCAGTATAATATAAATTAATATTGAAGCGTTCGCATTAGATTGTTGCATAATGTACTGATAGATTAACATCGACATTGAAGTGGTACTCGATGTAGCATTTCGTGTCACAATCTGGTTCCTATTAAAGTAATTTGCACATTATTATGAGTGCTGCTCTATGTTTCCTTTGAAAGACGTTGATTATATGCGTATGAGTGTAACAATTAGTTGACCATGATCGGTAACAGATATCGAATATGTATTCCAAGCCTATCACATATTTAATAAGAAATTATGCAGATGCCCATGAAATGGAATAGGTTAGATTAATGCAAAGCAAATTTTAATATATTTATATAAACTGTTTTAAGTGCATTATTATAAAGGGTTATTATTCTTCCGTAATCGATCTGTATGCAATAGGCATATACAGGGTGGTCCAAAGCCTTTCATTTTTATAATAACTTATTGCAAAAAAAACTAATGTAATTAGGGATATGCTTATTTCAATATATTATAAAGACATTTATGAAGTTTTTAATATAAGTAATTACGTCTGTAAATTTCGATGTGAGCAACCTTGGTAGCTCGAAGAATGTCAAGGTGGTATTCCATTTCTCGCCATGTAATGCGCAGCATTTGGGCTGTCAAAACAGACACAGCATCTGTGACCCTGACCTTGACTGTTTCAACATCATTTACTGGTTTTGCAAAGACTCTGTCCTTTTTGTACCCCAAAAAGAAAAAAATCTAGATGAGTTGTTCCATCCTGTCCAATCCATCTTCCAGGAAATTTGTCATCAAGGAACACACGAACTATGGTAGAGATTGCACAAAAAACCACCTTAAGAACATGACTTTTCCATAACAAAAATTTTACAGTTTTACATTCAATGGTTATTCTGTAATACTTTTTCGTAATCAGGGAAAGACTTTATGAATATTTAAAAATTACTAATGCTTGAAAATTATTTTAAAACCATAAAACAATCAGTACATTACGATACTGTTTTAAAACGAAAACAAACTATTCCAATTTTAGTATTTATTTTTATGAAGGAAAATGCCTGATATAATGAAAGATGATAAAGAATTGGTAACTTGCGATTTAAATGAAAAACGTTTTAAAACAAAGTAAAACAATTAGTATAATTTAAAAATTTCTAAATAACAGACTATAAACAGCTTATCACCCAAGCTTTCCGATAATGTATTAAAGGATATCTCATTTGTTTTCAGTATAAGGCACAACTTAATGTCGAAGATGAAATATGGATAGATGCATATTGTGTAGTAGGAATATCATCACTTTCAATTGCTACTTGATATAGTATTTCGTGTCATAATCAGATACTCTATAGAATAGTCTGGGTACATGTTTCCTGTCAAGGACTTTCATATCTGTAGCAATTAGTTTAACATAGTTTAACATGATTGGTAACAGATATTGAATGTGTATTTGGTGCATACTATTAAATTCAAAGAAGAAATTAAATTAAATAAAGATTAGAATTGGAAAGAAACTAGATTAAAATAATTCAAAATTTAAATTTATAGGTATCCAATGCTATTTCATTTATAATATTATTATATGCAGATTATATGCAGATTTTAGAGAGATTAGATATATGTTGAATCAATACTGCTGTTAGTCAGTAAAATCTATGTCTTGAAAAAGGACAAAAACTATCTTGAAACAAATTTGTTTCATCCATATAACATTTTAAAATGCAAAGAATTAACTTTTAAGAGTTTTCAAAAATTTAGTGAAGATCTTACATGTGAACACATAAATTTTGATTAAATGGCGCCTAAATATAAAATACAGCATTTTCGAATGTTTGAAAAATTTTCATCATAAATTTTCAATTTGTTAAACATATTTTTATTGTTTATACCCTGATGATAAATTTGTGATGGTATCCTGTATTTCACAAAAAGTACTTAAGAAAAGAAACTCTCTCTAGAGAAACTTGATGCCTCTTATTTATTTTTTAAAACTGTTTGATAAATAATTTAATTTAATAAAGTACACTTATGGTAATAGCAGATTAAAAAATACAATACGAAAAATGTTTTCAATTAATTGTTATAAAGTATTCACAAGTTGGAGATATACGGAAAAGATGCTTTTCTTTTCCATCGTATGATTTATTTATCTTCATTAAGTAATTTTGAAAAAAAGGGACTACAAGTGACGGAAATTTTAATAGAATATTTGCTTGCAATTGTGCGAAACATTCATCTAAAAAAACTGCCTATTTTTTATTTGTCTTTTTATGTACTTATTTTATTTATTACATATAAATAATGGCAATCTAAGTTTTTGTCCAACATCCTCTCAACCAATCAAATGTTATTGCTTGTATCTCGCCACTATCTTATATATAAAAGCACTCTAGATGCTCATCGCTCACGATTTCGTCCAAAATTCTCTTGACGAATGAAATTTTATTGTTCGTATATTGTGACTTTCTTATTTATAAAGGCAATGTAGTTTCTCATAGTTCAATATTTTGTCCAAAATCTTTTCAACCAAACAAATTTCATTTCTGGTAGATCATCTCTCTCACATTTATAAAGGCAATCTCTCTTTCATCGCTCATGTTGAAACGCAGTAGACTATATATTAAAAAATTTGACGTGTCCCTGTAAAAAAATAGAAAAAAAGCTTTAAAACCTTTCCTGGTTCACTAGAGATGTAGTGTTAAAGTTACATTCCAATCCTTTCAGTGGTTGATGAGAAAATTGGAGACAAACATACACACATAACAGCCACAAACAAAAGCTTCTTCTCGAAGCTTAAGCTAAATCTCTTAAAAAATAGAAAACAAATTCGGCGCGCTTTTATATTCAATTACATATTATAAATGAGAAAAAAATATCAATCGCAAGAAAAATCTTATTTAAAAAGTTAAACAGATGAAACTTTATTTAGTTGAATTAGAGCCAATTCAAGCATATAATTAAATTATTTTATCTTTCACCTAATACGACGAGTTTTCAATGCTTGGTTAATAACTTTTCAATTACACTGAAAAGATTTCCATCTCAGATTCGTTGTCCAATAATAATGTATTACATTCTAGAATTTATGACATTTAAAAATTATCTGTGTGCAACCTTATAATGCATGTTTGAATCTATTTCTTTTACAACAATTATTGTTCGAAGAAAATTTTCGTTAATGCGAGACATTTTATGAAAAATGTCGTGATAAATTCTGAAATCTGCCAGCAATTTTTGATACTTTCGTGTTATAGCGACCCCCGTGAATAAATCGCGAAGCGACCAAGATTTAACGCCAAATTACAACGAATAGATGACATTATAATAATATAATACGTATATAAGATATCTTGACGTGTATGGCCAAGTTATAGTCATATATGACGCATATATAATGTATATATATGACATGTGTAAAAGATGTATATGATGTATGTATGACATATAAGACGTAAATAATGTTAATATAATGACGTAAATTGCGCATGTATGAGTATTTGGAGTATTTATACACACACACACACACACACATATATATATATATATATATATATATATGATGCATATATATATGCTTTGCGAAAATCTTGGCGAAATCATAGCTGCAACCTTCGCATAATCTTAATACTGGCGGCCGCTATAACACGAAAATACCCTATTTTTTTAAAGGTGGTACCTGTCAATAAAAAATATAAACAGCACAATATACACAACACGTTTAGTTAATTTTGTCGGAAAATATCATTAACAATTTAAATTTAAAAAAATGTATATTTGTTTTCCATATCATGATTATAGAAATTTATAGTGCTGTCATACATTTTAGGAAAAATAATTAAGCAAAATGTAAAAATATTTATGTATTCTTAGGTAAAGCTTCCTGTACCTTATTTATTATTTCAAACTCCTTAATAAAAAATGTAGTTAAGTAAAGAAAACTTTCGGTAATGAAAGATGCAGAAATACATTATAAAGAAGTTTTCAATTAGTAGCTTATAAATATTCACAAGTTAGAGAAGTACTGAAAAGAAGTTTTCCTTTTAATCATATGATTTTTAGAATTCCTAGTTTTTAAAAGTGGGGATAAAATACTAGGCGCGGTTTCAAATTGAATTTCACCTGATAAATGAAAAAAATCTCATTCGGAAGAAAATTCTTATTTTTAAAGTTAAACAGATGAAAGGTTTCATTTAATTGAATTAGAACCAATGTAAGCATATAATTAAAGTAGTTTTTTTTTAAATTTGATATGACAAAATTTCAGTACTTGGTAAAATAACTTTTTACCTGCAATGAAACGATTCCATGCTGAATAACTAAAACTATAGAATTTATGAAATTTAAAGATTATCGGTGTGCTACTTTTAACGTATATTTTAATCCTTTTGTTTCAAAAATTGCTTTTGAAAGGATTTTTTTTTCAAGACTCTGCAAGAATTTAAAGAATCTAATGTAGAAATATAATAATTTATGAAGTGCTCTTAAGTCTTAGAAAAGTTTCTTAGCTATAAATAAAACTGACTGAATAGCAATAACTAATCCATATAGCCAAGCATCGGGAAAATAAAAATAATACATTTATTAGTATTACATCACAAATACTCTAAAGGTTGGAACACGACACCATCAATAAGTGTTTCGTAATAGATTTTCAATTCTGCCAACCATTAATTAAATTTCCACACTTTTTTTAATTTATTTTATCTTTCTTATTTCCAAATATATAATGGTGTTGCATATTTCAGAATTTAAAAAAAAATATTTAAGCAAAAAGATGCCTAAGAAAAGCTTCTTGTACCTTGATTATTGTTATTTCAAATTCCTTAAAAATGTATATATTTAAGTAAAGAAAACTTTTTGTCTTAATGGAAGATGCAGAAATATATTATGAAAAAATTTTCAATTAGCTGCTTATAAAATATTTACAAGTTAGAGATGAATTGAAAATAAGTTTTTCTTTTAATCAACGGATTTAAGAATTACTAGTTTTTAAAAAGTGAAAAAAAAATACTAGGTGCACTTTCAAATTAAATTACATCTCATGAATGGGGATAGTTTTATCATTCGCTAGAAAAATCTTATTTTAAAAGTTAAAGGTATGAAAAGTTTCATTTAATTGAATTAGAGTCGATTCAAGCATATAATAAAAGTTTTTTTTCTTTCATTTGTTATTACTAGTAGTCAGAGGTTGATTAAGTAAAGTTGTAAGGTATAGTGAAAAGATTCAATCTGACATTCGCTATTGAACATTTAAAATTGTTAATCGTATTATTTTTTAAGTGTATTCAACTTTTAATGTATGTTTGCATCCTTTTTGTTTTCCTTTTTTTGAACAGTTTCTTCTCGAAAGTGAATTTTCTTTAAGACTAAAAGAGAAGTAAAATTATATTTTATGACCATTTATGACATACATGAAAGTAACTGAAAATCATCGAAACTATGCCCATTTTTTTTATGAACAAAGCTGATAGTTCCATGATATGCATTGTGATATATGTCTTTGAAATTGTATTTTATGCTGTGATGTTTAATCAATGTTAGGTTCTTCCCATTCAATTAGAATAACACATTTTCAAGAATACAAAACGATTTCTATATTTTATTTATGTACAGGGTGATTATAATTAAAGTTGCTCTTTCAAAAGGCTGTAAAAAAAACAACCACTGCTCGGAATGACCTGGTATTTCATCAAACTATGTGAAGAAATAGGAATTTGTCTTGCGAAAGAAAAATAAGTTCAAAAGTGGACCAATAGATGACGCTGTACTCGTCATAAGATTCTAATTAAAAGACGTGATATACGCACCGCACATTACACTTGTGTTAAAAAGGCGGAGAACATGCAGTTTCTGTTATTCTACGTCTGAGAAGGTAGTCATGACTCTATCATTGAAGGATCGGGCTCTGCGTGTGGAAGCTTTTTTACAAGAACGGTGACTGTGCGGCAATGCATTGAAGACATTCCGGACATTAAAGGGTTTAAGAAGAGGGTCTGGCCCGATGACTGCATTCAGTCTGAAGAAGATTATTCGTAACTTCCTTGTGACGGGTTCATTTGACTTGAAATGTGGCATAGGATGAAAGCAATTGCTTCGACGACAGTAGAGAATGTGCTACAGCATTGCAGGAAAAGTCAAGCAGTGCTTTTGTAACATTCAGTGCACGGGGAATTTCTCGAACTTGAGGCATGCCTGTCAGCAAAGTTCGTAAAATTTTACGAAACATCCAGCAATGCTATCCATACAAAAGTACGCAAGTTCAGGAGTTGCTTCCTGCTGAATGACCTGGTATTTCATCAAAGCATACGTGAAGGAATAGGAATTTGTTTTGCGAAAGGAAAAATAAGTTCAAAAGTGGACCAATAGATGACGCTCTACTCGTCATAAGATTATAATTAAAAGACGTGACATACACATTACACTTGTGATAAAAAGGCGGGGAACATGCAGTTCCTGTTATTCTACGTCTGAGAAGGTAGTCATGAATCTATAATTGAAGGATCGGGCTCTGCGTGTGAAGCTTTTTTACAAGAACGGTGACTGTGCGGCAATCCATTGAAGACATTCCGGATATTAAAAGGTTTAAGAAGCGGGTCTGTCCCGATGACTGCATTCAGTCTGAAAAAGATAATTAATAAATTCCTTGTGACGGGTTCATTTGACTTGAATTGTGGCAGAGGTTGAAAACAATTGCTTCGACGTCAGTGGAGAATGTGCTGCAGCATTGCAGGAAACGTCAAGCAGTGCTTTTGTAATATTCAGTGCACGGGGAATTTCTCGAACTTGAGGCATGCCTGTCAGCACAGTTCGTAAAATTTTACGAAACATCCAGCAATGCTATCCATACAAAAGTACGCAAGTTCAGGAGTTGCTTCCTGCTGACCTGCCAAAACGAGAATCTTCCGTCCTGCACTTTCTTGCTCGAATGGAAGTGGACAATGCATGGCCATGGAACATTTTGTGGACAGACGAAGAATTTTCATCTACAAAGTTCTGTCAATACTCAAAATGGCAGAATATGGGCAAGTGAGAATTGGTTCCCAAATCCAACCACTGGCTCTTCATTCTGCAAAGGTCACTGTGTGATGCGGGTTTACGGCAGTATTTATAGCTGGTCCTTTCTTTTTCGATGAGATTGGTCCTGAGGCATCTGTACAGCCAATGGCACACGTTATGAATCTGCGTTGCGCAGACAGCATATTACAACACTACAACAGCGCGGATGTGTGGATAGCACATTTTTTTTATGCAAGATGGCGCTCCTCCGCACATTGCAACACCTATGAAGCAGCTGTTGAATTTGCATTTTGGAAATTACAAAATTACCAGTCGCCATTTCCCAACAGCCTGGCAGCCACGATCACCTGATCTAAACCCTTGTGACTGGTGTCCGGCTGTAGGGTTACCTAAAACATGTTGTCTGTGTACGAGGGTCCAGTTCCGAACTTATGAAATTGAAATCATGCATTACGCAACACATTCACAATATCACCGCTGAAACACTCCGATCAGTTCTGGGACATGCTGTTTTGCGCTTTCAGCTCGTAGGAGGAAACGGTGGACATAATATTGAACATTTCTTAAGCAAGTCATAGCGACTTTCTTTTCTTGATGGTTTCATCTGTTTTTGCTTTTTCTACGGTTTTCGGTCTAAGGACAAATAAAAACTGATTTCGTTTTTGCTTTTTGTATTTTTTTGAACTAGGGACAATCAAAAACCGATTTCTTCCAAACCGCTGTGCCACCACCTTGTCATAGTGGATAGGCTTTGAACAAAGAGTGCCACAATAGCATGTCACGTCTTTTAATTATAATCGTATGACGAGTACTGCGCCATCTATCGGTCAACTTTTGATTCTCTTTTCTTTCGTAAAAGAAATTCGCATTATTTCACTGTAAAAAAATTTACACTGTAAAAAATTTTCGTAAAATTTCAGTAGATGTACCGTAAATTAACGGTACTTGTACCGTTTTCACTCTTTACGGTATGAGTACCGTGCTTCTAAGGTATATTAAGCGTTAAAAAACCGTATATGTGCCATTTCGATTATAAACTGTATTTATACCGTAAAATGATTGTTTTTCAGTAAAAATTCGCTATTTATACCGTAAAATAATTATTTTTCAATAAGAAAAAAGCTAGGAAACCTCGTCTTGGTGTACGGCAACCCCTGAAGTGATGCTCTTGCTCTTGTTACGTAATGCGTGCAGGCCTGAAGAGAGGGGGAGTGCAGCCGGCAAGTATACTTTGAATATTTTACGGTACATATACCGTCCAGTTAAATTACGGTATATATACTGGTCACAAAGTTGCCAGTATATGTACCGTAATTTTTGACCAAAATTTTTTACAGTGTATATCACATATACTCAGATGAAACATCAGGCCATTCTGACCAGTGTTTCTTTTTTTACAGCTTTTTGAAAGTGCAACTTTAATTATAATCACCCTCTATATATAAGATACAAAATATTTAAAAAAGCGGGTTTCATGTATTCAACAAAATTATTACACACTGTAAATAATACATTCTTAATTTTACTTACACACTGTTTCCGCATATATCGCTAATTTTTATACTAATATCTTCCCTTTTCATCTTTATAACTATATAAATTTTATTTAGATTCTGTAGTCTTTATCACTTTCTAAATTTTATTTGCATTAATTACTACTTTGTTTAAAATTTTTTTCATGGCAAAGCTGTTTGTAATTCCAGATTTCCCTTTTTCCTAATAGATGGCAGCACCAGATTTATCATTTAACTACAGTCTATAGTTTCAGCTTTTCTTTTTATTTAGTAGATGGCAGCACCAAAGATTTTTTCCTTCATCATATATATTAATGGAATGACAAAGCGTTTTTAGCCATTTTGTGCTTTTTTGTGAAATGAAGAATAGCAATCTTTGCAAAGCACTTCTCATCCTGTTCAATCATCCTTACTCTTTGTTTTTTTTTGGTGAGTTTTGTTCATTGTTTTATGATCTAATTATTTTTGCGGCTGAATAATGGTTTATTTATTTATTTCTTTAGTTATTTGATCTCTTGTGGTTTTTTTTAATTTTGTTTCTTATATATGTTATTAAGAACTTAATATTGTCGATTTTACGTATAATGATGACAATATTTGATGAAATGACATATATTTACTATGAATATTCTTATGAAGCTCCTCTGACGATTCCAGAAGATATTCATAGTTTTTAATTTTTTATATTTTAATTTTATTAAGTTTAGTTCTTGCTGTATCCTTTCAATTGATTTTTATAATATCTCATCCTTTATTTTTCACATGTGTTTTCATTATAGATATATAATGGAAGGATTAAGTCCGACTAGATATACCAATAAAGTATTCTTAAATATTTAACCTAAAACTATGAGTTTTCGAATTATATTTTTTAAATATTTTCGAAATTTTAGAAAAATAGTATTTTTATTTACGGAAATGCTATAAACGCTGTATGATTTAAAGTGTTTTTACGAAAAAATGTAAGTGAAATTTCGCTTTAAGACGAGATAAGTAGTTAAGGAAATATCACAAAAATTCTTACAATCATCTCTTTCACCGTTCTTAGTAGATGGAATATGAATTGCTACATTCCAAAATTATAAATATTACAGAGTACTGAAAGTAATCGGAAAACTTTTCTTAATCTTCATTAGAAATGAATGAATCATTTTGGAAAAGAAAAAAATGCCGTAAAAATGTTTTCCAGAACACAATGCTTTCTTTATTGGAGAATTTATAGAAGTATAAATGAAAACTGTTTATCAGACATATTGGTAAATAAATGAAATAAATATTACTTTAAAAATAGGATATCTAAGTTTTAGGTGGAAAAACGAAAAGGACTGTGTACTGTCCAAATTTTCAAAATTTTGTGTTCTTCAGTTTAGTTTAGACGATTTATTGAGTGAATGTTCTTATTTGTAAATATGCATTATATCACAGTGTCTCATCTAACAGACTGAAAATTACGAATGTAAATTTCTTCGCTAAAGTGAAGTAAAAGTCTGATATTTTGGTAGCAAAAGATGCAAAGCTATTACTATATTAAAGGAACTTGTGTTAATACTGAAAGATATAATTCACACTTGGAAAAATTTGTGATAGTGATATGGAAGATGAAGATGGTCCCAATAAAAATATGAGAGTGGTGTCCCAGGGAGAGAAGTTAGAGTTTTGCATCGGGTCGGGTTACCCGCTTTTACCCGAATCTGACACGATCCGGGTTGGGTTGGCGCTATATTTTTTCATTGTGGTTCGGGTTCGAGTCGTGTTGACTTCTACTTTTTTCTGCGGGTCGGGATCGGGTCGGGTTGACATTGTTGTTCAAACTTTGACTTATGTTTCTTTCCTATGTTTTCTCTCTGGTCGTGCCTTTCTTTTTTATATTTTTTCTACTTTCAGTAAAATAAAGTATAGAAAATTTATAAGGGTTACCAACCCAATTAAACAACCCAGAGAAATTTTGAAACATCACGTCTTATGCTTGCCATATTTCAAATTTGTTATGTACTATTTTCCAGAACAATAATTTCTGCAGCGCAAATCTTAAATAATTTTGAGTTAAAATTCAGATATTCAAATATTTTGAAATATTGTTTTCAAACATTACAAAATACCGTTCACAAGTAATAGAGAGTCATTTAAAGTCGTATAGTTATATCATAAATTTTAATACATTTAGAAACTGTTCAAGAGTTTATGTATAAACTGTGTAATCTATATCATACTGCATCCATTAAATTCATAAAATTCTAATAACTGTTGACCCTTCATTTAAAAATAATTTGTCTTCCGTTGTCAAATTAATGGAGATGACTTCCTTCGTACCATATGAAGTACTTCATTCAAGGAAATGTGATTAATCTAAAATAAGTTCAATTTATAAGACATCGTCATTAATCTGGAAGATAAATCTTTATGATGAATACTACTTACTGCAGACTATCAATGATGCCGCATGAACATTTATAAATTTAATTTCAATAAATTGATTTCCACCACGTTTGATAAAGTCAAATATTTTTTACAAAACTTCAACCATAAAAATATTTAAAAAATTAATAATCAAATAAAAAAAGTGAATCTACTTCATGTGTTAAGACTACTATTTATTTTCTACTTCTTTTAAATCTTGAATTATATTATCACATTACAAAAATAGATTAAGCAAAAAATCGAGAATGTAACTTGATTGTTCTGTAATTCATCAATTATGCTAAAATGAGTAACGCTGATTTAACAATTCATTAATTTTGATGTTTTAATGCTAATTTAGCATTGAGTTTGATCTACAATTTTCAGTTTTCAGGGAAAAGTGATAAGTGATTAGATGGCATTTATTTTATAACATTTATTTTGTAAAAGTATATTTTTCTTTGTTTCTAATACTAAATATTTTTCTATTATTTAAAATATTTATTACTTACCAATAGTTGACACACATATACACAGGGTGTTCCAAAACCCAAGCGACAAATTAAGAAGGATGATAGAAGGCATCAAGAGGATGAAAATTTACAATAGAACATGGGGTCGTAAA
The DNA here is from genome assembly GCA_963931845.1 of Maratus michaelseni. Lineage (NCBI taxonomy): Eukaryota > Metazoa > Arthropoda > Arachnida > Araneae > Salticidae > Maratus > Maratus michaelseni. The sequence continues at coordinate 322,038,069 of OZ007591.1, forward strand.
GCACGATGAGATGGTACAAATCGCGAAAAACGCATGCAGGCTCTGAATCTATAGGAGACGAAAGGTGGATGTCAGTCGATCAATGAATCCGCCGTGCTGACTTAACGCCTGTGTTAACTGATAATAAATAACTGTTCCAACACGGACGACGTAAATTAGCGCTTTTGAGTTAGTAAGCATGTGTAGCATTTAGTTGTATGCTTCAATGAGTATCATAATGGCTGACTACGCAAACCAGGAATACGCTGATATGCATTTGATGTAGGGTCGGCCAGAAAGCGATAGTCGTTTAGAGTAGCGGTTGTCCCAACAGCAATATCCGAGGAGGCGTTGTCCGCACCATACTACCTTCGCCACGATCGATCGACTACTACGGGAGACGGGACTTCCCCCTCAACACGGCCTGATGCAGCAAAACTGCGCGCTCTACGCACTCCTCAAATGGAAGACACCGTGCTGCAGTGATTTGCTGATTCCCCGTCGACAAGTACAAGAACAGTTGCATCTGAACTCGATGTTCCGCACACGGTGGTCTGGAATGTTTTGTATACTGAAAAGATGTACCCCTTCCACATCCGGAAGGTACAACTTCTAACCGAAGACGACTATCCCCGTAGTCAACAGTGAGCTAGATGCTTGACATCATCACACATTCTAATCCTCAATTTCATGTTAATGTGTTATCTACTGACGAGGCCAGCTTTACGCGAGAAGGCGTTGTCAACACACATAATGCACACATGTTGGTGATGGATAATTCCCATGCCAGTGTATCGTAAAAATCTCAACACAGGTTTAGTTTCAACGTGTGGGCAATAATCCTCGGTGATTATCTCTTAGGGCTGTACTGGATGCCCGAATGTATGAATGGAGCAACTACCTTGTTTTTCTGCAACACGTCTTCCTTGAAATGCTGCAAAGTGTGCCGGCCGCAGTGCAGCGAGGCATGTGGTTCATGCATGATGGTGCCCCTGCACATTTTCCCTCCAGGTGCATAATCATCTCGATGTTACATACCCAAGGAGGTGGATTGAACGCGCTGGACCCATTGCATGGACTCCGCGTTCGTCGGATCTCAATCCGAGTGACTTTTTCCTATGGGGTCACCTTAAATCACTCGTTGCTGCGACGCTTGTGGACTCAACGGAGTATCTCATAGTGCGGATTGTCGTCGCTGCGGGAGACATCAAAACCATACCTGGCATCTTCGAGCGCGTCCGGGAATCGTTCTTACGTCGTTGTAGACTGTGCAATGAGGTCAGTGGGCGCCAATTCGAACAACTCTTGTAATAATTAATCAAATACATTTGTGTTGTAGTTAGCATTGTATTTTTGTCGTTCCAGTGTGACGTCGAAACCTGCATGCGTTTCTACCGATTTTCACCCTCTCGACGTGGTTTCTGCAAATTTATTGCATCACTGGATGAATCGATTTTACAAAATTTGATGTTTTTTTAGAATGGGGGAATCTTCAGTGTATCATAACACATATGACGTCGCGATAAATTTAATGTGGCTCAAAGTCATCCAAATGACAGACATATTTTTTTTCGTTTAAATATCAAAGAAATGGATATCAAATTAAATATCTGAAATCTTGGTCTTTTTCTTTAAATAAATTGAATATGATTACAAAAATGTAAAAAGAAACAGGCAGGCAATTGATTCTACATTCACGTCCATTTAGCTTTCGCAGCCGGCAAACTCTTTAAATTATATATAGGTGTGTGTGTGCATATATTCTTTCTTAATAATATGCTCGTCCTTCTTCGTTTCAAATAAAATTTATGGATTTAACTTATAAGATGAGTCGTAGTGTTTGAATCATTAGAAATAAAATGAAGTCATAAAATTGGCCGATCAGTATTACAACAACAACAACAACAATAATGATGATAATAATGATAGTAATAGCAGTTGTGAAAATCAATTCATATATTACCCCTTAAAATTACAAAAAACCCAATTTAAAAACAAGCAACAGTTTTTTTTCACAAGAGCAGAATAAAACTTTCGAAGATCGAAAACATTTGAGGCATTGACATGGAAAAAGTTGTAAGTCAAGAAAACCTAATTTTACAAGGGAAGCAAAAAACGGTTTTACACTGCTAAATTACAAAGTTTCATTCAGAAGAAATAATCATATGAGATCCATGTATGGATATCTCAGCTTTACAACTTTTTTTAAAATCAACATACTATTTTAAAGTAAATACTACTTCTCTATTAAAAATCTCAAAATCGATTTTTCTTGATTTACGACCTTTTCCATGTCAGTGCCACATTTCCTTTAAGCACTGAAGATTTAATTGTTTATTAGTGGGTTACAAGAATAAAGACAAGATTCATTACCCCTATAAACACTAGGTGAGGCTTTCTAGTAACAAAATAATTAAAAATGCCATATCATTTTATTTTAATCATAATTACTTAAAGTAATGATATTTGTTTATGTATAATTACTTTTGTAAAAATAATTAAAAAAATTAGCTGCTACAAACAATTAAAAGTCTTGAGAATGATGATAGAATGTCTATTCTAAATCACATTTTTACATCAAAATAATTCAACCTGTATCATGCCTTTACGTAATTGAATTGGCTTGCAATTTCTGGAATACGTGATTTCAGATAAAATGTCCGAATCAATTTAGAATACAACTTTGAAATTTTACGTAAAGTTATTTTCTTCCCAGTACTTCCATGAAACAGACTTGCGTAAACTTTTTGTTATTACTACATGTGTTAAATATTTTGAATTATTACTTACCCAACATAGGGTAAATTTTGCAATCGTTTTAAAAATCGAAAAATTTGTTTTTGACGGATTTACACGTTTTAGACACTGGAGATTCCGAAAAACATATTTTTAGAAAAAAAAAATAGCCGTCCGTCTGTTTGTGTGTGTGTCGCTCTATCTCCCGAATAAATTAAGATAGAGACTTGAAATTTGGTATGAATTTAGAGTGAATAATGGAAAGTTTATTGAATTTAAGTAACGTCGATTATCCGGAATTATTTTTTCGGACTCTCGAAATATTCGTTCTGATAAAAAATATAAAAAAAAATTTCGACATTGTTTATTTTAAGGAGTGGATATAAAAGAAAATACAAAAACATAAATTTTGCATAAAGAATGAAGTCGATCGGATAATTAGTTGCCGAGATATTTGTAATCGTATTTTTCACACCCTTCGATTTTTCGTGACAATGATTTCATTCAAATTTCAATTCATATATTTTAATTTAAAATGAGATGCGTAATTCGACGCAGTAAACTGTTAGTTAATAAGATTATCATTTTTGGAGTTATAAGGATGTTTCTCTTACGCAATTCAGTAATAGAGTATTTAAAGTTTATGACGTCTTTAAGCCACGATTTTATTCGAAAAGCAATGCAATTTATAAATAGTTTAAACATGTTTTATTTTCATACTTTATATTATGTATATGAATGATGGGTAAGTATTACGGAGGCCTCAATGACTAGTTTTACCTTCTTTTAGGACACTATATAGGTTAATCATTCAGTCTTAGACTAAATGTTTAATGGAAAAAAAAATATTGAAAATGCGATAAAAACAACGCATTTAGAAAGAACCCAGTCTCTCATCACCAGGCTCAAATTGTCCTGCTCTCAAAATGGTACTTTTTAGATCCATTTGAGTCAATCAATCTCGTTTTAGCTTACCTTGATGATACTTGGCGACAGCAAATTTTGAACCAAAAATAAGTCGCTATAAACTAGGCATATTTAGTGATTATTGGCTAATTTGCTGAATTAACCAGTCGAATCCGATTATAGCTAAAACTGATAATCTACCCATAAGCAAATACCACGTCACTTTATTTGCAGCATTTTGGCTTAAAATTAACCGATTTTTATAAGTACGATGCAAGAATGAGTTTTTGTAAACGTTTAATGTTTTAGAAGGTTATAATTTTTCCTGAGAACATTTTTCCATTTTTCCTGTTTCTATTTTTATAGTATTATATCCAAATATGGTAATTAAAAACCATCTCACTGGTGATATCGTTTACGTTAGGAATCAACACTAAGGGGGACCACAATTACGGATAAATAGCCTCATATTTCATGAAAGAAATATTTCCCTTTTTATTTTTTTTTTTAATTAAAGGCATGAATTCTATAACATTCTGGATTTTTTACGCTATTCTTTTTGTATATACCCGATATTTTCGAATAATTTTTGGTAGGTATACAGAAGACAGCATTCCTTATTGAAGTTTCTACTAAATATTATATTTTGTCACATGTCATGTTAGACAGGTTTTGAGCTAGTCATATTTAAACTTAGATTGCCTTTAGGTAGGCTTTTTTTACATCATCCCTTCCATTATGTCACAGATTGTCGTGCTTGAATGATACTACTTCCCTTTTGCGATGTCACATATCTTTAAAATGTTTGCTATTAATTTGAGGTGTGTCAGTGGGCCGTTAATATAGAATTACTTTCAATTAAAACTACATAGTGATTATTATTTTTTTAATCTTTTACGTTACAAATTAAAATCAACCTCAGAAAATCTATTTCAATACAAAGCAAAAGGAAAAATATACCAGAATCACCAAAGTAAAAAATGCCTTTTACACTTTAATAGCTTCTAGCAAACAATACCTAAGTAATTGTTTTCATGTTCCAAATGCAATGTCAAAATATTTCAATTCTAAAACAGCTCTCCAACTGTGGACACATTAACCACTCTTGAAGATTGACGTAGTTAATGGATGGCCCCTTAATCCAAATTAATAGAATGTTTTATAATTATTAAATCAAGAATTTGTTTTAAAATGATTTTTTCTGATTAAACGCTCTTTAATGAGCTTCTTCTGAATATTGAAATCAGGAGGGATTCTAATTACAAATAATTGGTTTGCTTTGCATTAGCTAATTAATTCGAGACATTTTTGTACTAAAAAAAGTCATTTAATTAAAATATCGAAGAAACATATTCTTTGAAATATTAATCAAACTCGTGTATCTCTTTCTTACAGCAATCAGTGGGAGATTTTTTTTCTTTTTAAATATGTTTTAGGTTATTATCATAAACGTAATTTTTCCTTAAAATGTTTTATTTGGCCAAAATAGAATTGATGAAATTACTATTAATTTCTTTTTTTTTCCCATTTAAAAATGAAATTCTATCAGGCTTAGTCTAGCAATTATGAAAAAACGTTTTAATCTATCTTACACTTTAACGTTTTAAGCTTAATGTAACTGGGTGCTTCCAAAATATTATTTTTATGTAATCTTAAGTTTAAAAGTTTTTCGCGACCAAACTAATAAGCAGGCATATTGATGTTTATTTATAATCTATTTTCACAAAATGGCATAAAAATATGAATATTAATAATTGTATAGTAAAAAAATATATTTTAAAAATCAGTGAGATTTTATATTGGTAAATATTTTTTATAACAACAACATTGTGTAGTTTGAATTTACACATTTTGATCTAAAGTCACTCTCAACAAAAAGTTTAATGAACATTGACATTTCAGGACATGCACTCTAAAAACGACATTTTCAAAACTGAGCAAAAAATACTCAAATCTGAGTATGTCGCATAGTCAAAATGACTCCGGATCAAAATTACTCAAGTTTGAAACATGTATATACTCATTTCTGAAAATATACACACATTCAAGAATAAAACATCATGTGCTTAGATTTGAGTATATCCATGTTTCAAAACTGAGTATGAACTGACTTCTATGTGCTCATTTTTGAGTATGTCATTTCAAAAATTAGTATGAACTGACCCTAATCATTTTTGAGTATGTCCATGTTTAAAAAATGAGTATGAACTGACCTCTATATGTTAATTTTTGAATATGTCCATGTTTCAATAAAAAGTTCGAATAAAAAGTAATTTTGTTTGAAAGTAAGCATTTCTGGTATTTCAGAATTGAAAGCATTGAGTCGTCATATTTGAAACAAAAAGTTTCATAACAAAATGAAAACATCGATTTACTCAGATTTGAAAGTGACATTTTTCTCAGTGTGCTTACCTATACATTTCTTCACGACTTTTTTCTGTAATGATTTAACATATTGTATTCGTTATATATGTTTTTTTATAAACCAGAAAAAATAGTAGAGCATTTCTTATGATATCTGATCGATGATTCCCCGATCCCACACAATTTTGACAGCGATCTAATAATGTGCCGCGAACCTGAATTAGGACCGCTGTTAAAAGAAATAAATGTTTAATAAAATAATTAAGAAATATAAATTTATGCATCTGCTTATATTTTCTATTTAAACTTAGTATTTTCTAAATTCTTATGTACACAACGACAGTTTGTTGACATTTACTGAAAATTCTAATAGGAAACGTAAGCCTAGCTTGAAAACTTGAAAACTTGAAATCCACATTTGGACATTTTCCATTTAATATCTATATCACCGGAAACATCTATCTAAAAAACTGCCGGTAGATTATAGGATTGCTATAATTAAACAATTTTATTATACAAATTCGGTTTTTAAATTCTTTAATACAGAAATAATATGACTCCATCTTAAATATGGCGTAATCACCATGGCATATGACTACCTAGAATCATTACCTGGCAAGGGATATAATTGGATTAATTACGTATGATAGGAATTAATAGAATAAATAATGTAGCTACAACTTGCTCACAGATGTTATAAAATGTCATATACGTCATATATGACTATAACGTCATACGTGTCAGATAACTTGGTGAAAATCTCGGTCGCTCGCTTGACGATTAATCCTTGGAAGCTGCTAAAACAAGGAAGTACCGATTTTTAATAAATTCGAATTACTTAATAAATATTTTTATTAATATCTTTTTAAGTTTTGATTCGATTTTCATAAAATTTGAAATGAATCGACAAAATTCTGCAACGATTATATATATATTAAATGTCAAACCATTCGGTTGGGTAGTTTTTGCGCTGTTGTATGCGGACGAACGGACGGACCAAACGACAACTATAGGTGCTACGTATTTATATAATTACGAACGCACCTAAAAATGGCTGATTACTAAAGCAAAAAAATGTCCATAATTATTTGCTAGAGGCGAAATGTGACTTACAAAATGTGGCTGCATATTGCGAATTTCCAGTATTTCGTTTGCGACCAGAAATAAACTATTTATAATGTATTTCCTCTCATGTGGGCAACTATTGGTGTACTTACACGATCACGTAATTAATAGTGTATCATATGTACATAGCATATATGTATAATGCTGTATCATGTTTAAGAAAATGTATTTCATAATGGTTAAAATCACGCCATTTATAACTGTATTTTTGTTTATGTAATTTCCAATGGACAGTTTAAATTAGATAGAACACATTTGTTTTATTTTAATGCAAATTGATATCAGCATATTTGTGTAGTTTATTAAAAGTTTAAAAAATATATATACAGGTCTGAAAAGTATGGGCACGCACAAATATGCTATTTTCTTAAACATATACGCTATCTGATGACAGTTTTTATTCTAATATATATATATAACAAATAACAATATTTAAACAAATTGTTTAAAATGTCCACCATTCGCTTTTACACAAGATTCCAGACGAGAGATCACAGAATTAATGGAATAGAACACATAATTGATTTACTAAGCCTTCACAAGTTCGCGCCGCAGACAGTCAATACTGGAAATTTCCTTCTCTCTTAAATTTTCTTCTAAGTAACTCCAGAGAAAAGTCGAGTGGGTTAAGATCGAAGACTGACCATCCGTAGTTAAATATCCAGGCGCATTTGCGTCGAAGAAGGTTAATGACTCTTTTTCTCCATTTGCAGACGCCTAATTTTGGTGGAAGATTCCATTAGGGTTATTTGGCTTCCCTGGAGTCACAATCGTAGCCAACACTTTGTCTTGTAACGTCTTACCATTAATCCTTTTATTTTTATTAAGAAATATTAAAGATGTTTTTCCATGTCGGTAACGTCTGCCCAAACCATATTTGTCCTTTCGGAAAAGTAATTGCGCGGGGATTTTTCTGTTTCTTGCATTTCTCTGCATTGGCCATATCAGTTGTCAATCATACTGACGGTTGTGCGCCTTCTTGATGGTAAAGACTTTTCCATACGATAAAAAAATATCTTCCATGCGACCACCTTCAAATTTTGAAGCATCTTCTTGCATCTCGTTAGACTGTTTAGCTTCGCATCGTTTGACAAATATTGTCCGCGGCACAAACGATAACTAAGACGTCCGAGCGAGTTTTTAACAATTATCTCGACACTTTGATGGGAAAAATCCAGAGGTCTTTGCAATAGAATTTAGGCTTACGGCGTCGTTTCGGAAAATTCTCTTCTTGATGATGTTGCGAATTTTTCGGGTATTGACAAACAGTGATCAGCCTGATTTCTTTTTTACATAAACGTTTCTAACTATTTTTCACTGCTTAATGATAGTCTGGACAGTTCGGAGTGGAACTTTCAGGCAAGAGGCAATCCTTGAAGTTTTCTCTCCATTTGACGCCAATTGAGAAATGGCTAAACTATGAACACAAGACTTCATAAGCACATAGAAAGTAAATGAATACTATATCCGAACACGTCCATACTTTTCAACGACCATGTAGAAACATAATTAAAGTATTAAAACAATCATTATAAATTTTTAATAATACAAGTAAGCTTTAATTTTTCCTTCAATTAATATTCCCATAGTTTAGTGGAAAGCTTATTTTTTTAATACCTAAACCATAATTGCAAAAAATCGTTCTTCATTTTAATCTAAAGTGGGTTTTTTTCCTGGTTAGATTATTCATCATACTAATTTCCTCATATTGATTACTATTTATTAGACATCAAGCATTTAATATGTGATATAATAAATCTAATAATATGACATCAGGATATTACGTATAAAAAACTATTCAGTTTATGGTATCAAATTTTAAAATATATATTTCAAACAGAAAGTTTGAAAATACAAGATGTTTGACAAAGAATGACACAGTTACAAATGGCAATATTTTTGTTGTAAACTATAACTAGAAGAAACGTTTTAAACGCAATGCATAATCAAAGTGAAGGTTCTGAAAATCTGGATAACACTAATCGTATTTTGAAAGAACCTGGTGAACGTTAAAAAATTGGGGAAATAAAGTAAATATAATTGGTAAAAATTTTGTTTTATATTTAAAATTACTTTTTAACTGACGTGAAAAAAGAGGAGGTTCTCAAATTCGAAACGTAGTTTTTTCTTTTATGTATGTTCACATAGTACTCCGAAACTACGCCACTCGATTCATGCGAATTTTTTTAATTGAAAGAAGATACTCTCGAATTGGTCCCATGTAAATTTCATCAAAATAGGTACAGTGCTGTTTTTGAAATTCAACAAAAGCAAAAAATAAAATAAAATAAAGAAAAATATTTAAAATAGTTCATTTTAAACATTTTTCATCAAGTGACGTAGTGCTATTTGTTTGGCGAGAAAGTCGCTACCCGGCGATTTTCCTCCCTGTTTATAAGGTTTTGTTTCTGGGATTGTTGTAGGGAGAACCAAAAAACAATGTTTTAATCATTAAAAACTTTTATGCCGTTAACTATCAGGCAAAATTTTAACCAAAATTGTAAAGCGCTTAAAATCATCCAAGACTTCTGGGGTACACTCGCTTCATTTGAAGAATTATATTTTTACGGTGGATGGATTTGTACGCTATAAAGTTGTTCGGAAAGGGCTTTCCGTTTGGAAAAGTCAGTTCGTACCGGGAGATTCTACCATTTAATTATTATAGACTAATTCCGATATCTAATGTCTAATAATTGACGAGCTGAATTTTCCGGTACGAATTGGATTTCCCGAACAGAAGAAACTTTCCGAACAACCCAATATTACAATTTTATTAACAATTGGAAAAAGCTATTCGATTCCAAACCACTTCATCAGTCAGGACTGCCAGTTTTATGCCTTTAAGTTTAAAAATCAGTCAGAAAATGTGTCAGAAAATTACGCGTTGTTAAGCCGGGAACGAAGTTAAAGCATTTTTTAGTGACATTATAAAGTCAGTAATTTACATAAAGGTGCTGCATTGTATTTCATTATATAAACAGCGTTATTATAAAAAAATAGTCCATCTGGTAAATGTTGTAATTCTTCATGAGTGAACTATGTACCCTATTTTTAAGCAGCGATAGTTATCTTTATAATACTGAGATAACTTCTGAAATGTATTCGGTAAATCAGAATAATTTTTAACCATTTTCTGCTCATTCCATCCTTTCAAATTTAGATCCAAATGGAACTATCAATCATGTTAATCGGGCTCAATAAACTAGAAAGGATTGTAATAACTATGGGTCCTATTTTTAAGCAGCGATAGTTACCTTTATAATGCTGAAAGAACTTCTGAAATGTGTTCGGTAAATCATGATCATTTTGAACCATTTTCTGCTCATTCCATCCTTTCAAATTTAGATCCAAATGGAACTATCAATCATGTTAATCGGGCTCAATAAACTAGAAAGGATTGTAATAACTATGTGTCCTATTTTTAAGCAGCGATAGTTACCTTTATAATGCTGAAAGAACTTCTGAAATGTGTTCGGTAAATCAGAATAATTTTTAACCATTTTCTGCTCATTCCATCCTTTCAAATTTAGATCCAAATGGAACTATCAATCATGTTAATCGGGCTCAATAAACTAGAAAGGATTGTAATAACTATGTGTCCTATTTTTAAGCAGCGATAGTTACCTTTATAATGCTGAAAGAACTTCTGAAATGTGTTCGGTAAATCATGATCATTTTGAACCATTTTCTGCTCATTCCATCCTTTCAAATTTAGATCCAAATGGAACTATCAATCATGTTAATCGGGCTCAATAAACTAGAAAGGATTGTAATAACTATGTGTCCTATTTTTAAGCAGCGATAGTTACCTTTATAATGCTGAAAGAACTTCTGAAATGTGTTCGGTAAATCATGATCATTTTGAACCATTTTCTGCTCATTCCATCCTTTCAAATTTAGATCCAAATGGAACTATCAATCATGTTAATCGGGCTCAATAAACTAGAAAGGATTGTAATAACTATGTGTCCTATTTTTAAGCAGCGATAGTTACCTTTATAATGCTGAAAGAACTTCTGAAATGTGTTCGGTAAATCATGATCATTTTGAACCATTTTCTGCTCATTCCATCCTTTCAAATTTAGATCCAAATGGAACTATCAATCATGTTAATCGGGCTCAATAAACTAGAAAGGATTGTAATAACTATGTGTCCTATTTTTAAGCAGCGATAGTTACCTTTATAATGCTGAAAGAACTTCTGAAATGTGTTCGGTAAATCATGATCATTTTGAACCATTTTCTGCTCATTCCATCCTTTCAAATTTAGATCCAAATGGAACTATCAATCATGTTAATCGGGCTCAATAAACTAGAAAGGATTGTAATAACTATGTGTCCTATTTTTAAGCAGCGATAGTTACCTTTATAATGCTGAAAGAACTTCTGAAATGTGTTCGGTAAATCATGATCATTTTGAACCATTTTCTGCTCATTCCATCCTTTCAAATTTAGATCCAAATGGAACTATCAATCATGTTAATCGGGCTCAATAAACTAGAAAGGATTGTAATAACTATGTGTCCTATTTTTAAGCAGCGATAGTTACCTTTATAATGCTGAAAGAACTTCTGAAATGTGTTCGGTAAATCATGATCATTTTGAACCATTTTCTGCTCATTCCATCCTTTCAAATTTAGATTTTTTTAAACCTCTTCTAAGCGACCATTTACATCTTAAAAGAAATCCCCATGTCAAATATCAAGTTCCTACCCTAAACAATTTCAAAGAAATTTTAGAACGTTTTTTTTTCACTTGTACTCATTTCAGGGCAGAGGTACTGCAATAAAAGTTGGCCTATTTACAAGCAAAGAGTGTCACCCTCATTAAATGGGAAGTAATTTGTTTAATCAACACAGTAGTTCCACAGATTATCTCTTAAAAACAAAGAAACGTTTCTTCTAAATAATATTAGTATAGATGAAAGAGAACGCGCTTTTATCCCCTGCTTTCTGTTAAAGTGTTTTTTTAATTAGTGAGGTAACATTACAATGTCACTAATTTACATAAATTTGCTTCGCTGTATTGCAGTATTAAACAGCGTTATTAAATAAAAAGAATAGTCTTTCTAGTGAATGTTGTAATTAATTCTTCATGAATATTTATTTTTAGCTTCTAAACTTTATATAAACATTCGCAATAAAATAATAATTAATTACTTTTCATATCGAAATAAATTCCTGTCGTACGTCTTTATTTCGTATTCAGCTAATGTTCTTCAACTAATGGACAGGCTAATCTAACAGTAGTCTACGAGGTAACATGGATGTGTCGCTGCGCATTATCAATATTTGAAATAATTATCAAATAAAATTATGCTTAAAATTATCAGCCTTAGAGCCATTTTAAGCAATTACTTTCACTGTTAAAGTCTAAACTAAAGGCAAAGAAAATTTTTTTTAACAATCATCCATACAACACCAAAAAGTCACAAGAACATTAACAGTTGTATTTTTACGGAATATTAATTTTTTCTTCCTCACCAAATGGAACTATCAATCATGTTAATAGTGCTCAATAAACTAGAAAGGATTATAATAACTATGTACTACTAAGCAGTACGATAACAGATTACGTGCCAAAAACTTGGTGTATTATCAATTTAATCATTTTTAGAACATGGAGAGGTGTAAATTGTCCATAATTTATTGGTTTCTCAGCATTTGGAACATTAAGTTTCATCTTAATAATGTATATAACAAATATATATATATATATATATATATGTGTGATATTTTCTTAAATTATACTGATGTTATTATATTATTATTTCTACTATTGAATTATATTATGAATTACTACATATGTTGAGAAGTATTAGTTATATTGAAAGTTATTATTGTTATGTTTATGAATTGAATTTTATTATAGCATTTATTTATATTATTGAAGAGTTATATTATTTATTAGTGAAAAAATGTTTGACAAATATTAGTTAAAGATGGTGGGATCCCAACAGAAATATAACAAATCCCACAGGAATATAACAAAGATAACATATTCCAAGTACAATAAACGACCAAGAGATAATTTGACAAATTTTGTAATATATATAACAAAATTTAAAATTTAATTTTTTTTTTCTCGTCTGAAACCGCCGTTTATAAAACAGCTTGTTCAGTCAAGAGTTTTTAATAGAAGAAAGAAAATTCTCGAAAGTTCCATGATGTTCGATGATTTAGCTATGACCCAGAGTGTTTTAGATTAATTTATTATCGTTAGTTAATTGGTTCGAGAATATGGAATGATTTTGACTTTTAGGGAAAGAAAAAAAAAAAGAAAAAGAGAAATGGTTTATCGAATTTGGAACATAGCCAGAATGGGATTAGAATAAATGCTTTTACATTTTAATATAAGAAAAAGATTTTATGATCTGGCGAATTATTTTTAATATCGGAACTGATTAAAATAAATACAGTCTTTTTAGGAATTTAGAAAATTAAAAGGGAATTATGCGGGTTTTTTAAAGTATGAATATTAGGGAGTTTTATAATTTAAAGATAAAGACGCGATTTATTGAACTAATTAGCAGCCATTGAAATATTGAATTTAGATATGAGGTTTTTTCGGAATACATAGAGTTAAAATATTTTAATAAACGGAGGAAATAAATATTATAGTGTAAGTTAGACTAGGATGGAGTAAAAATACTTTGGTTTATCGCGATAAATTTTAAATTTCGTTATATATATATTTAAACTATAAATATGGCTAGTTTTCTTTTCATGAAAGTAGGGCATTACGTAAAGTTTGTAATAGTTATTGCAATAGAAATTATAGTTTTTGTTGCACAGTTTCTCATAAATATATTATAAAACATACGATTATTAAAAATATGAATTCTTAGTTATTGTCCTAGAAATCATTAGCTTCTATTAAATATTGTATAAAAATTTTAATAATCTTCTTGTCTGATATTAATAATACATGTTATTTATAATGTGTGTGTGTGAATAAAGTTACCTAATATATTTTTTATAAACTAGTATTTAAACGCATAAGAAATTCCTTAACTTACATAACCTTTGTAATATATTGCATTGCATAAACTTTGTAATACTTATTGCAATAGAAATTACGGATTTTGCAACATACTTTCTCAAAAAGTATATAATAAAACATGCGATTATTAAAAATATAAATTCTTAGCTGTTGTCCTGGAAATCATTTGCTTATATTAAATAATATATAAAAATTTCGATAATCTTCTTGTCTGATACTCATAATACAGTTTACACCTATTGAATAAAGTTAACTAATATATATTTTACAAACTAGTATTTAAAAGTATAAACACATTGCTTTATTTTTACAGTTAATTAAAAAAATGAAAGAAAATAGTGCTATTGAGGGGAAACGCTAACCATAATAATTGACTAATGGGTTATATTTCCCTGATAATATAACGATTTTGCACCAATATTCGTTTTATTGAAGATACCTTGGTCAATGCTGCCAATTTAAGTTTTAAATACCACCTCAACATGGGTGTGTTTGCATTTTGTTAATATTGCACCAGTTTTTGTAGGAATTATTTCGCCATTTCATTACCAATATTTTCAATTTAAAGCCAATATGTATATAATAGGGACCTTTTTTTGCAAATATTTCCAATGCAAAACAAATATTTAACCAATACTGGCATTTCATTGGAAGTATTTCAGATTAGTGAAATATTAGCACAGTTTAGTGACATGGTTTCTTTTCTCACAGAACCTGAAATGTTTATTAAAAATAAGAAAAAGAAACTTTCAGTTTACATGTTCAAAAAAGACAAATGATTTCTTGAATACTTCAAATAAAATGTAAACTCATTAATATTCAGTATAATCATTAAAGTTTGTAGATTATTTTCATTTACTTTCTATATCTAGTTTCTACATCCAATGTGATTCTAAAGAAATAATAGGTATACATAAAACAAAAAGATTTGACAATCATTACACAAACTGCAATTGTAACATTCACCACTCAGTGTAAAGGTAATCTGTGCTTGCATTCGTTGATGAGTTTTGTAAATGGAGTTAATTAGATACACCAAGAATTAATAGTTCTCAAGGGAAGAATAAAAATAAAGCAAAATAAAGAATTCCTTTTCCTTATCAGTTTCAAAACAGAATCTAAATTTGAGAGACATGTTAGGAGAAATTATTTTTTTAATTTAAAAAATAAATTATATGTTTTATTGAGGTCTTTCTGTAACTGCTTAGTTTAAATATGAGTTAAACATCTGTGTAATTTTCTTCGATAATCGTGAGTATAACGCATTTCTTTTGTTGAAATATATAAAATAATCTTTCTTTTTGTAAGCAACATGATCCAAAAATAGCATGAAGAGCTTAGGATCAGGTTTCTACATGCACATTATTGTGAAACATAATACGATCATTGTGCTAATGAAATATTTGATCATCAGTATCCTTTAACAATATATATTGCTTTAAACCCAAATACAATGAATACTTAAGTTAGTCACAGACGCCTTATATATTTTCTAATATGCCAAATTTACGTATAACTGTACACAATACAGTCCATATATATACAATTCAAATGTAATTTAAATGCAAAAATAAGAGATAATTTAAATACAGTATAATATCGGCAGGTTTATTTAGTAAGCAATTTAAGAATTTTAGTAAGGTAAAATATAATTTTATGTTAATTTTAAATTAATTACGAACATCAATCTTCGTTTAACTTGACGTACATTAATTTAATGCTATAATAATTTAATGCAGTATTTTTTTTCATTGTTAAGGGAATAAGGCTGTAACTAAATATCCATTTAAACAAATATCCATGTTTTGGTTTGTATTCTGTTTGTATATATTGACGGATGCAATTTATTTTAATATTATTTTTTATGATAGTTCATGAAATTTATTTCTTAGTTCTTATTATTTAGTACAGATTAGATCGCAATACAAAGGAATTTTTTGTTTTTGTTTTTAAAAAATATATAAAATCATTTTGTATAAAAATCTACCATATCTTTTATTTACGTACTAAATAGACCTAGAATTCAAAACTAAAATTTGTTTAAAAGATTTTTTAATCGTACTTGAAAATAAACCGATTAATATATATTGATGGATGCAATTTATTTTTTTTAACATTTTTTATCATAGTTCTTTAAATTTAATTCTTAGTTCTTTGTACTTAGTACAAATTAGTTTGTAATTTATTTTCTTAGCATTCCCCTATTTACTGTCTTAAGATATAAAGGGGCTTTTGTTTTTTTTAGTTAAAAAATGTATCATAGTATTCTGTATAAAAAATTACCATACCTTTTATTTACATGCGACATAAACCTATAAATCAAAACATATTCCAAAACCAATGCAAATGTCTAAGATCCGACACGACAGGATTTTTGAATTGTTCTTCACACCTAGTGATTAGCGGACTGAGAGCAAGAACAAATAGAGTGGTTAATGGTTTTGTTTAACATGTCCAATTTCCGCAAATATTTGATTGCTTAACTTATAAATGTCAAATCTAAACATCTAGCTAATGACATTTCAATATCTTTAAAAATAAATTAGAAAACAACCCCATTAATATATACTGACGGATAAAATTAATTTTATTATTTTTTTTTATCATAGTTCTAGAAATGTATTTCTTAGTTCTTAATACTTAGTACAAATTAGATTGTAATTTATTTTCTTAGCACCCCCATATTTACTGTCTTAAGATATAAAGAGTTTCTGTTTTTCTTAGTTAAAAAGTTATCATAGCATTCTGTATGAAAAATTACCATACCTTTTATTTATATGCGACATAAACCTATAAATCAAAACTGATGGAATGCTACAGAACAACCGATTAAATTATTTAAATCGAAGTCTGTCTGCATAGGATTTAACACTATACTACTATTTTATTATTATTATTACTATTTTAATTCATCCGAGACTTATAGCATTTATTTTGCACCAATGACTCTAAGGATTACATATAATAATTTGTACTAAAAAAAATATATATTTATTAGACAGATTATCAATTAATTAAAGAAAATAAAAAGTTGCGTTGTGAATTATTTTTGAAGATCGGATCCTCTTTGAGCCAATTACAATCATCCAAAGTTACCCGTAGAGAGTTGTATAAAATTAAATAAATAATGGCTTATTTTAAAACCTAGATTGTAATATAAAGAAAACCTTTTCTAAAATAAAAGAATTAACGTTAATGGAATAAATTAAAGTAAACAAAAAGAAATGAAAACTGATCAAAATTAAATTAATATAATATTAAGTTTATTTACAAGAAATCATAAGCATTTGATAAGAAATAAACATAAATGTTTGCTTTTAAAAGGAAAATCAATCATAGTGGAAAATTGCATTTTCATTATTCATTTATTGAACATTTCAGTTTTAAATTTCTGCATAAATAGATTCAATTTTGAAATACAAAATTCCATGTTATAAGTGTACATATTTAATTAGTCTTTTGTACGTTTAGATAGGGGAATTATCTTCATATACACACACAAGTTAATGTTATCAAAAGAATATTGAAAGTAGCTAATTTATGGAACAATGACGGAATGAAGTATAATTATTACCTTGTATTACCAGATGACGTTGACAAAATGTGATTTTGCCTGACATCTTATGTTTTCGCTTTTTAGCGCACACGCATTTCTTTTTGTTGGCACACACATCAAAAATTCTGTTTGGTTAGAGGCCATTAGATGACGTCCTTCTACTTTTCCACATCTTTAAATATCTGAAAACCTATAAATCAAAACAAATTCCAAAACTACTGCAAATATCTAAAATCCAACACGACGGGATTTTTACACTGTGCTTCACTCCTAGTGATTAGCGGACTGAGAGCAAGGACACCTGGAGTGGTTAATGGTTTTTTATAACATGTCCAATTTTCGCAAACATTTGATTGCTTAGCTTACAAATTTTAAAACTAAACATATAGCTAATGAAATTCTAATATTTTAAAAATTAAATTAGAAAAAAATTGTTTGAGTGGAGTATTTTTTATTATTTATTGCAAAAGGTGAACATTAACAGGGTAACTTGGGGTGAGATGCCGTATTGGACAAGGTGCCGTGTCACGTGGTTTACCTAGTCGCAGGCGCTGTAGGGAAATGCCGCTCAGTCGTGCGGAAGAGGCTTCCTTACTGATATTTTAATTCCAGTGTGAGCTGTTTTATTTAAGTTTTAAATAGAGCTTTTATATTCCTGTTTCGTCTTAACACATTTGGTAAGTGTCAAAAATATTTTATGCTCTTTCTTTATGTAGTTCCTATATAGTTGGCCATCTTACCTCAATATTGGGGTAAGATTCCGAAATGCAAGCATTTGCAAAAGCAAAATTTTTAATGCTTTCTATGACATTTGTAAAATGAAATACATTTTAAAATCATACATAAATGTATGAACTTTAACAAAAATTTAATGGATACCAAATAAAAGCATTAGGCGATTTTATAAAAAAATAAATAAAAAACTACGGCATCTTCACCCAATTTATCCTACAATAGGAATCAATTATACTTGCAATTCTGAATTCTAAATACGTAACTATAATGTTTGTACTCATTCAATTATATTTTGTAAAAAACGACAACGAATTGGTAAAGAATAATCTAGCATTCAAAATCACTAGGAGTTGAAAAAAATGAATACCTAAATATCATATTTACAACACTGCGAAAAGACTTCAAATTTGTTTCGGCATCTTCGGAAACGTCCTTTATAAAAAAACTTTTTTTTTTAGAAACATAATAATTTGTTTTAATATAAAAACATTCTAAGTCTAAATTCTTAAATTTAGCTATAAAAATAAATAATCAGACTTACATTTAAAAAAAATAATAATAACACCAAAAAGATACATTAAAATTAAAATTAGACGTTTCGTGCTATACACCTAGCTGCTCATCAGTAAAAACACTTACTGATGTTTTTAGTGATGAGGTGCTAGGTTTATAGCACGAAACGTCTAATTTTAATTTTAATGTATCTGTCTGATGTTTTTAATTTAAGTCTGGTTTTTTATTTTTATAGTGAAATATATGATTATTTAATGTTTTGGTTCTTAGTTTGCACCCCACAAAACAAAATGCCTACTTCTTTTTCGTTTCCAAATCTTTTTAGAGCGGATTGTTTCACTATTGCACTGTGGTATAGAAAAATGAAGTTAATTATGTTTGGATTCTATTAATGATGTAAGGGAAAGTACTTTATTATATATAAGCAGAAGTTTCCATGTTTTTACGAATGTAAGACTAAAAACCCAGAAACTTTCAGAGATTTTGAGTTTTACGCAAATAATTTTGATTAAATATCATTAACAAGTGTAATATTCTTTAATCCTTTCCGGCACAGACAAAGTCTGTTCGTAAAATTTGAAATTGCTGACTGACACCGGAATTTACAAACGACTTTTTCAGAAATGAACTCCATATTTTAAGCTTTCATTTTAGAAACAAAATTTTATTAAAATATTCTTGGTGCCGAATGCAAGTTTGGAATTAAAATTAGGTGTGCCCGGAATGGGACCACTGTGCCGGAAAGGGTTAAGACGCTAAATGGTTTAATATTATATTACACTTTATTTTGAGAATCCAGGACTCTTCTTATTAAATTAAAATTTCCCACTTTTCATGACGCATGCTAAAGTGGTATGCTAAAATCACACAAACTAAAAAACAAGCCGCTGACACTAAGCGAAAAAAAAAATTGAAATTTTTATTATGTTTCAAAGGTTAACATTAATATCATATTCTGGAGAAAAAAATCTTATATATCTCTTTGTCACGTGCGAAATTGACAGTGGTCTTCAATTCAAAACAGATTCCAAAACCACTGCATATACCTAAATTACGATGAGATTTGAACACTGCACATCACCACTGATCAGTGTAAAAATAACAAGAACAGTGGTTACAGACGATGAGCTGGTGATTCAGAGTCTAGAACGAGTCGGGTCGTACCCAACCCGAACACCAACATTCTGCTTATCGTCAATCCGAAACCCGACCCGAACCCGGTAAAAATATGTCGTCAATGCGAAACCCGGCGCGACTCCGACACACTTCAACCCAAACCTGACGTTGACATAGAAATTGCGACTACAGTATATAGAAAACCCACAGCAAACTTAAATATAATCTCCTATAAAATCGATACTCCAATGCCGTACAGATTAGGAGCCATGAATACATATATAAATAGGCCCTACATGTTTGTTCAACAGAAAAATCACTAAAAGAAGAATTAAAAATCATTGAAAACATAGCTTTAAAGGCAGGACATCCGAGAAAAACTATACTTAAACTAATTGAAAGAGTAAGAGAAAGAATTGACCATATACAACATGCACAGAAGAATCTAACATACACTCCTCCTATTCCATATATAAAAGGTGTATCTTTGAAAATAGAGCGACAATTAGAAAAATTAGGAAAAATAGTCCCACCAACCCCCCAATCCATCCCTCTTCAAATCAATAAGAAATGAAATAGAAAAATAGCAGGAAATACAAACAACAGGAATATACAAAATAAATTGTCTAAACAGCAGAAATGAAAAGGTTACTTACATAGGAATGACGAAGAGAAAAATAGAAGAATGAATGAAGAAACATATCAGAGATATAAAACTAAATAAACAGTCAACAGCTTTGCAAGATTAAACACTAAAACCCCAATAAAACTTGAAACCCTACGAATACAAAAAATAGCGAACTACGGAAATTTACATAACGCTTTAATAAGAGAATCAATAGAAATCAATGCGACCATAGACACATGCAATGACATGGTTCATTTATTGCTTGATTGCCGCTGGAAAAAAAATGTTAGAAGAGGGGGAGAGAGAAAGAGAGAGAGTATGGAATACCGATAGGGGCAGCTCTTCAACCAGCAGTCATATACATAACGGAGAGGCAGAGAGTTGAAAATCACAACTGATGATGCCCAGCTGGGGCGAGAGCGCTTTTTCGGAGTGATAAAGATTTTTTATTGGAAACTGTTTTTACAATTTTTAAATAGGGGACGTTTTTAGTGAGGAATATTTTACCATGTTTTTGTAAATAATGTCTGAATGAAAATTGGTAAAATGGACAATAAATAGTAAATTTACAGACAAATGAACATTTGTTTTTAATCAATTTTATATATTTTTATCTAGAAATTAATACATGTACACACATTAATATTCAAATACATAGTTTTTTTTTTTTCATTTACAAATATTCAGCACTTTCTTTTGTAAAATTGGGTGCATCCGAACCCGACCCAAAATAATAAAAAACCCAACACGAAACTGGATTTAACGCAAAATATTCAATGTCAACTCTACACGCAATGAAACAAAAATGAGCATGAATCCAACCCGACCCGACGCAAACTGCTGGTTTGGTCGGGTTCTGTTGAAATCCTGTTATACGACCCAATGCAAGACTCTAAGTGATGATGTACGTTGATGCTGGTGCTTTTTGATTAGAACATCCATAATTTTAGAAAATTTTCCATTGCTTAGCTGTAAAATGTCAAACCTAAATATGTAGTTAATGAATTTTCAAGATTCTTTAGATTAAATTGGAACAAAACTGATTAAGTTTAAAGTATATTTATTATTATTATTATTAAATTTATTGCAAAATTTTAACTGTAATATAACAAGAAACAGTTACACTTTTAAAACCTAATTTTGTAAAATATGATAATCAATTGGTAAATAACAATCTGACATTAAAAACTGTAGTGCATCGGATAAATATACAGTGAGTGAAAATTCTACGCACAATGTTAAACAGTTTTTTAACCCAATCTAACAAAACATTTTTTGTATAAGATTACGATTTATTTATTCAATCAAAAATGCAGGGTGTCTTATTCCAATCTGAAATCAAATCGTTCTTCGTAACGTTAACAATAATGAAAAAATTTAACGAAATTTTCAACAGAATTACTGTTCCTTGGGTGAATTACGCCATTATCTCAAGAATACCACCGTCCACGTCCAAACAGCACTAAAATAGACGCTTCTTATTTCCAAAT
Organism: Maratus michaelseni; assembly: GCA_963931845.1. Lineage (NCBI taxonomy): Eukaryota > Metazoa > Arthropoda > Arachnida > Araneae > Salticidae > Maratus > Maratus michaelseni. The sequence goes on from OZ007591.1 coordinate 322,060,219, forward strand.
GTAATTGACAGTATACACAATTTTATTTATCGAAATAGGATATACTTCTGACTTTTCATAATGTTTTTGCATTTCACAAAAATCAAGAAAACTTTTGGAAACTTATTTCAATATCTTTATATTTGTTAAAATTATGAATAATAATTACGTTGCGATTGGAGTGAGATATCCTATATTTCTGAGTAAATAAATATATTACGAACCTGAATTCTTGTATTAAAATTGTTCGTTATAGTACCCACAGCTGCTTAAAGTGCTTACATAGAGTTTTGAATCAACCTTTAATTTATATTTAAATACCATGTATCCCTTACGTCGGTAAAAATTTAAACTTGTCTCGATATCTTTGGTAGGGATCTTTATTCTAAAACTTTTACTTAAAAATTAAATTTAAATAGTATTTTTTTTAAACAGCTATTACTTCTTTATTTTTTTTATTTATATTTTCTACTTTTTCGTTTTAAAAATATTTCGGTGTTAAAATTCGCTGCGATCTGGCATACTTTGGCAAGAGTGGTTTGCAAATAATTAACTCCACAGTTATTGTCTGTCACTTATGAAATGATCTTTCTCTCTAAAAATCGCAATTAATTAAGTACTTAAGCTTTCAGTGAAATGTTACACGTAATTTCGTTCCTTTGCAATTTGGATGTTGCCTATGAATTGATATTTCTGTTTTACTATTTTTATTTTACTAATCGTCTGCGTTAGACAATTAGATTTCAAGATCACGACAAATCTCCCAAAGTCCACGCAAATTAAATTATTATATTTTTTAAATAAATATTTTTGTTTATTACTTTTTTCCGGTTACTAGTCTCTTTATTTTTTTTTAATTTATGTATTCTTTATTTTAGCATTTAAAATAATTCGTTGTTTCAAATTCGCAGCGATTTGGCATATTTTGGAGAGAGCGATTTGGTGCATAATGAATTTCGTTTTTTTTTTTTTTAACTGGTAAACAGTGGTAACCATAAACATAATTTTGAAATTTATCGTTTCCGACCGGCTAACAGAAAATGCCTTAAAATTAAATTATTGATTTATAATTTAGTTCTAAAATTATAAAAATGCTGTATTGTTATCGATAACACACGGCTATACATATTTATTTCATAATTCTAGCATATCAAGAAGAGGCTGAAAACACGGGTACACATTTTTTATGTATAAGTGTTTATATATATATATATATAAAAAACAAGTTAAGTTAAATAAAAGAATGTAAAAATTTTATGATGTTTCTAACGTTTTTTATATATACTTTGCAACTAATATAAACAAAATAATAATAATAATAATAAACACAAAATACTTGCTTCTTTTGCATTTATAAACTTTTTACAGTCCTTTTTTTTAGTTCTGCAGTGTAGTAGAAGAATGAGATTAGTTTGATTTGCATTTATTTAATCTTGAAAAGCACATTAAAATATTAAAGCAGTAATTTCTAGATTTCTATTACCGTATGATTAAAAAAATAAGAAACTTACAGAGATTTAGATTTATGTAAATATTTGTTGATTAAATTTTATTAATAAATGTAATTTTCTTTAAGATGTTCACTTGTTTCATACTTTATCATGCCATATTTTAAGAAGCTGAAGTTCTACATTATAAACCTTGTTGAAGGGAACTGAAAAGTTTGAAATGACAGAAACTGACGATTGTAAATTGGAAAGACTGTAATTATTTTATACTATTATTTCTTTTTGCTTTTATTTACTTATGTTTTGTAGAAATAAAAATATTTGTTAATTTGTATAAAACAGTAAAAAAAAAAAAGAACCATAAGTACAAAGTATGTACATAAGTACGAGAAAGAAGGCTATCTATACTCACAACCGGTTCCAAAATTGAAAATGTCCGCTTATAAAAAAACTGTAACCAAAATAAAAAATAAATAAAAACTAACAACATTAGACATCGACCTCAGCTATCCTATGCAAAAAAAAAAAAAAAAAAAAAAAAAAAAAACATTTAAAAATATTAAAATGCGAGCGAGAAATATGCCAAGAACCTTCCCATAGACTTAACATTAGCTTGAGCGTTTCTTCGCGTGACTAGCGTAAGCTCTTAACAGCAAGAGAAGGTGACATCATCCACTTCTTGAAAAACTGGAAATAAAAATAAATAAATAATGCATTTAAAATACAATTTACTCCAATATAACAAAGCATATATTTTATTCTACAAGTGAAATATCACTGTTTTGATCGATACACGGTGTCTTTTTCTTCTAAATATTTCATTTTGAATTTTGCTTTTTAACCATATATATAAAATAAACCCGTGCGTAGAAATCATACTTTATCTTTTTGTACTATTTATTTCTTTATAGTCAACGTTGAACAGAATATAATGCGGTACTGTATTTCTGTGGCAACACTAATTTCAGGAAAACCTTTCATTTTATTTATGAGTATAATGCCGATTTAATTTTTAATTATGAGCAATTTTTAATCAAATAACATGCTTTAACGAATTGTGAGTGTACTATGTCAGAAGCCGCTTCAAAAACCTGTCGAAGGATACCTTATTCGTTGCTATGCATTTCGTAAATTTCTAGAAAATGGGATATTGACAACAGAAATAATGTAGTATATGATGATAGGAAGAAATAATTAAATATACATACAATAGCATTATATATGAAATACTTTCTGTAGAAATGAATAAAGACAAGTTAAATATTATTGTATACTATATAACATAACTTATTTTTCTAGGAAAAAATTCCAGTTTCACGACGAGACCAATTTGATGGATTTTTGGCATACTACTCTTACATCTTAAAATTATACTGTTTCGACTAATATGAGTATAAGAGAGCAATATTTTGTGCGCATTTTACAACAAACCGCATCAACAAATTCCGACAATCACGCTACTTGTTACTAAAAATATATAAGACATTCTCTAAAAAGAATGATTAAAAAGTCATTGCCATGCTCACATATGGCTCTCAGAACGCAAACACTTACCTGAGTGTTTATCAGGTCCTGATTCTGAACCCTATCGTTACATTTCTACATCGAAGTGAAGCGTTGGTTTCCCATTCTTTATCTTCTTATAAGCAAATGCCATCGACAAACGCATGCTCTGAGTCGTTACTTTCGCCTTACATTAATTAAAACAAAATTTTAACTTGTTAATGCCTAGCGTTGCATTAATGCAACACTGTAGCTAAACTCAGTATCTATTTCCAGATTAAGATTTTATTGTTTGCATACCACTATTTCTGAAGAGAAAATTTTGCTTTCTTTGATAGCCAAGAAACTCGATAAAATAAGACAAAAAATTATATTCTAAAAAAGCTGTATGAAATACAATATTTCCATTTTTTAAGAGAAAAATAATTGTGGACTTAATGGGTTAAGATAGTTTTAATTTCCTTCGCGAAAAATCTTTTAATGCTTGATCATTTAATCAAGCATTAAAAGATTTACGAGATTTTTTTTTTATATTTAATATTTTTTAAGGTTTATTATATTTTGAAAAACTATTCGTTTTCGCTACGGAATATACCTTATTTACTTATTGAAATAAAAATTAAATCTGTTCCAATATATCCGAAAACATTATTTATTAAAAAAAAAAACCCTGCCTTTAAACATTTTCATTATTTTGATTGTATTCTATTGTATTTTTTAACTCAGAAAAATCCCATAAATAAAACATAATTGCTTCTTTTACGTCTCTGCTCTTTTTGTATCAGGTTATTTCAAGTCTGCACTGTAGTAAAAACAGAAGTTAATTAGATTTGGGGTAGTTTTTATTTGGGGTAGTTGATGATAAAAAAAAAAAATCACGCTCGCTTATTTAAACCGAAGTTTACGCATTTTCGTCAATCTTAATTGCAACAAAAATTATAACAATGTTTTAATTTCCTACCAGGAACAAGATTTTAATGCCTAATTAATAGATGAAGCTTTTGCTAAAAAAAAAAAAAATACTGTTTAATATTTTTTTAAGACATCGTATTTAAAAAAAATTAGTATTATTATTATTTTTTAATAATGCATAGGAAGGGTATTTTACTTAAATAATCTATTGTTTTTAAGAGCCTACGCTAGTCACGCGAAGAAACGCTCCAGCTAATGTTAAGTCTATGGGAAGGTTATCGCGCAATTTCTCGCTCGCATTTTAATATTTTTAAATGATTTTTTTTTTGCATAAGATAACTGAGGTCGATCTCCAACGTTGTTAGTTTTTACTTTTTCGATTTTGGTTACGGTTTTTTTTTATAAGCGGACATTTTCAATTTTGGAACCGATTGGAACCGATTGGAACCGGTTCTGAAAGTGAAATTACCCTTATATAAAGAAACTAGAACCAAAATCGAAAAAGTAAAAACTAACAACGTTAGAGATTGACCTCAGCTATCCTATGCAAAAAAAAATCATTTAAAAATATTAAAATGCGAGCGAGAAATCGCGCGATAATCTTCCCATAGACTTAACCTTAGCTGGAGCGTTTTTTCGCGTGACTGATGTAGGCTCTTAATTTAATTAGACTATATATCTAAATATATATATATATATATATATATATATTGTTTCCGACGCCTCCGAGTTTCGGATTATGCAATTTCCTTGTTATTGTACTAAAAATTTTTGTTATTTTATTACTTTCCAACATAGATCAAAAGTGTTTATAAATTATTTTTGTCTGTCTGTGTGTCTGTCGTCTGCCTGCCTGCCTGCCTGCCTGCCGTCTGTCCGTGTTTTAACTCGCTTAAAGATACTCGGATTGCCATGCAAGTGATATATGTTCTGAGGTTTCTACGGCATGTTCGGTATTGAAAATGAAGTATGTAGCACTTACCCTGCGTGTACTGGGGCACAAAAGAATACCCTTACATTATGGTATTTGGGGAAAATCCTTTGCAGTGTATTTTAGTGATGTTACACTATTTGAAATGTATTTAAATTGGTTTACATTGCTCAAGTGCACTACTTGATCCTTACTATCGAATATAGTACGTGCAGTACTTATTATTAGTGAACAGGGTAACTCAAAATAATTCCGTTATATTATGGTACAAAATCGTTTGCGATGCATTTTAATCATGTTACACTATTACAAACCTAACTGGAATTAAAATATTTTCTAAGATGTACTAAAACATGCTTCGACCGAATATGGAGTGTAAAACATTTATCAATTATTTACAGGGCACACAAAAGTATTCGGTAACATATTGGTTACCAGTGAAAAACTGTCTACAAAGTTTCTTAATTATGTTACACTATTTGAAATATAATGAAATTGATATACATTACTGAGGTTTACTTCAAGATACTTGTTGTATAATATGATGTGCATAGCATTTATCTTTCATTTACAGGGACACACAAACGATTTCAGACACAGTACTGTATCCGAAATATTATCTATATCCCTTTAAGACCTAATCTACACAATTGTGTAGGTGATCCTAAGGAAAAAAAACAATTTTCTCTTTCCATGTGATTTAAAGCTTAACCTGCACCACACAATTGTGTAGATCCTCCTTGACATAACCTGACAACGTAATTTTTTTTTAAATATTTCTTTTCAATCAAATATGATTTTTATATGCTTTTAATTTCTACCAAAACTCTTCAGGTCTTAAAGGGATAAGCGATAATTTCTGGGCGTGCGGTTTCAGTTAGGTGTGCGTTTAACTAAATTTTTGAATGCTATGTGGTATGTATAAATGTTATACATCATATATAGGGCTGCACAAAATGTTTCATAAGCATTACTATGTATACAGTGAAGGTTTGTTTATGTATTCTGTTAGTGTTTGAAAGTGTTTCATAATCTATGCTTGATGCATGAATTTTCTTTCTTAATTTTTTATAAACATCAATATTTATTACTTCAGATAACAATTCTAACTGAATCTGATTCCATTTATAACTAAGAAAATGGATAGAGATAAAATTGCTACACATTTTAAATAGCATTGTGAATCTAGTAAAAAAAGTTAAAGCAACCGCTATATGATACGGCTACCTGATAATTTTTTTTAAATTTGAAACGTGGTCAGAAAGGTTACTTTTTTGTTTTAAAGATAAAATATGCTTAAAGATATTACTGATGAATTTTGAAAAAAAAAAAAAAAAACAATTAAATGATTCTTATTGTAAGTTTTTATTTGTCCTTATTGCATTTCTTCCCCTTGAAACTGATAGAGATACAGTCAATATTTAAGCAAGACAATCCAGTTAATAACTTAACTAAAACGAATTTTGGTAAAAGTAAAATGAAAAAAATATAGAACATTTCCTTTGTTAAAAATCTATTACACTAAAATAAATTACAACTAAAGAATTATAGTAAACAAAAATTCTCTATTTACTTTATCAAAATAAAAATTTAAACTTGTATTACTTCCAAATGCTAATTTTGTTAAAAAAATTCTATAAATGCAATCTGTGTTTTTCTATATTTTCCATCTATTTTTAAACCCTTAAAATGTAGTATAAATACAATGTAATTGCTTCCTTTAATTTTCTACTCTTTTTGTTTTGAAGCATAGCAAATCTGCTCGGTAGTTGAATAAGAACTTAAACAGATTTTGGGACGTTTTAAAGATGGAAAGTAAAGTACACTCGTTTATTTAAAAAGAAGAATATATTTTTCTTTTTTTTTGTGAATTATAATTACAATGCTCCAAAAACATTAATAGGTTTTTAATTTAATTGAGAAATAATCTTGAAATACTTGAATTATTAGTGCAGCTTTACATACATGGTATTTTTGCTTTTGATGTTTTCATAAAAAAAGGAATAGATGTAGGTTTATAGAAGTGATGATAAATAAAAGGGATATAGAAAATTTTCTTGTTGCAAATACATTCGATATAAGTCCCTATGGTGTCACTATCGTTTCAAATGTTCAGAATTACAACGATAAACAAACAATGAGTGCTTTATTAATTGATTTCAATATTTAAAATCCCTCAACTGATCATCATAACATTCAGCTGTTCTTAATTTCATAATTGACATTGCACTGAATATTATATGAATCACTGTTTGCGTCATGTGATGACAATGAAGACTTATGAAGAATGACAATGAAGAATTTATTTATATTTTAGCCACGGTGTTATTAGGAAACGTGTTGCACTAAAGTGAACGACAATGAAATAAATATGGTACATAAAAAAGTATCCTATATATTTTATTGAAATTAAAAGAGTGTTTCAATACTTACAAAAAGTCTTTTTTTTTTAAAAATTTCAATTTTAAAATGTGTTTTCTTGTATGTTTAAACGTATGAAAATCTCATAAATTGAAAGTACTTGCTTCTTTTATAATTCCAACCTTTTAAAATCGAAGTATTTCAAATTTTCACTGAAGTAAATTAATCAGGTATCAGGTTTTGTACTTTTTTAATTATCATAGGCGAACCTCGCTGACTTTTTAAGAAAATAAAGGCATGTCTCTGTCAACCTTAATTACAAACAAATTTTGAAGAAGGTCTTAATTCCATTGACAAATTATGTTATAATGCCTGATTAAGTTGGTGTTTGGTGTAGCTTTGTTATATATATATTGTTGTATATATCTTGTTCAAATTTTCAATCGTTAATTAAATACTTTTTATTCATCCACTCAAGTTCAAATACATTTTTTAAACTTGTAGTGGATAACACTTTATGTGAATACAGTTTTTTCAAATATTAATTCATTAATTAAATTAAATTAATAAATTTTAGTTTTATGGGAGAGACAAAAGTATCAACACGCAGCCAACTATTTCAGACATTAGTTCCATTTAAAAGCTCGCGCTTACAAGTCTTGATAGCGCAGTCGGTTAAGCTCTGAGCTCCTTACCATAAGGTTCCAGGATCGATCCCCGACTGGGACGGAAAGAAATTCGAAAATAAATTTCTCTTATGTAAGATATTTAGGAATAAATACCGTCATCGGCGAAGCGTGTAGATCGCTGGAAAAAAAGTTTCTTTTTGACCTAAGTAGGAATTGATTTATTATTATTATTATTATTATTATTACTTGTTTTAAGATTTTATCTCTTTAAAGTTTTTAAGGTGTATTTTGAAAAAAAAATAGCATTGATTTTGTTGTTGTTGTTGTTGCCGATGCATACAACATTTTTTTTTTTTTTTGCATTTGATTAGAAAACGTATTAACGTTTATAATAAATTATTTCAGAACATCTAAGAAATCGCCTTGTTATTCTAATAAATGTTATTGTTTTTTTATTTAATTAACTCCAATATTTATTGCTATTAATAGAAATTCTGATGGAATGTGACTCCATTTTTAATCAGACCACTAGAGACACAATTGTTATACATTTTAACCCTCAGCGTACTGCTCGATTTTAAGAATTTCTAAACCAGAAATAAGGGGTGATATTTTTTTAAATATTTGTATATATAAATAGATTACTATTCAAATCATGCAGTAATTTTCATGGCAAATGGTTAATAGAAATTTACTGAGTGGTTTATTGTTTGGAAATAGTGATAGACAAAATATTTTTTTTTTTAATGTCACCTATGAACGGGATTTTCATATAAAACGTCAATAGGATGTACTTGTTAACTGGTGGAATTCCCAGAAGATGTACACGGGAAATTAAATAACATTGTGAATACATTAAAAGGAAGTAATAGTCACCTTATATTATAGTTCTTGTTTCTTATATTTACATTAAATTAAAACAAGTTCAAAAGATTAATTTTGGTTTAAAAGTTTAAAATGGTTAAACATACGGTCAATGAAATTTTAAGATGTAAAATTTTAATTGAAAGATTTCTTATTGTGGAATTTTATTTTAAACTTTAATGCTATTCCAATTTTTTTATCAAAATGGTAGAGATCAAGTGAACTTTAAAGCACGAAGCTTAAGTAAATAGATTTGAAAATGTAAACAAAATTTGCAAGAGATGAAGAAATTAATATATAATATTATCTTGTAGACATACACATCTCTGTAACGCAAATAACAATAAAATAAGTTAGGTATATTAAAAAACTATATTTGCGTTATTAAAATAAAAACAATAAGGAGATTTCAATACTTCCAAAAACTAACAACTCTTTCTTTTTAAAAAAACAGCTTTCTCTTTATTTTAAGTACTCTTACTTTTAACTCATAAAATGTAACATAAATGCAAAATAATTGCATCCTTTAAGTTTTTTATCTTTTTACAGCGATATATTGTAGTCTGCGCTGTTGTTGAGAAAAAAAGTTAATTAGATTTTTCGTCGCTTTAATGATGCAAAGTAAGGTGTGTTCGCTTTTAAATGGGAGTTTTGTTGTTTTTGTCAATCTTAATTAAAACAAAAATACTAGAGAGTTTTAATTTTTTCCCCAAAATTAATAGTGTAATACATGATTAATTGATGAAGCTTCTTTTTATGTTATTTCTGTGTTTCATGTTTTTTGAGATATCGTATGAAAAAAAATAGCTTTGGATTTAATAATTGTATGCAATTTAATCTTTGTGTTACATTGCATTTTGCATATTTATTTGAAAAAAAAATGTTTCTTTTATTGGAAATCATTATAAGCGAAAAATGTTTTATTAGAATGTTTTATGAACCCATACCGTTAATCAGTTTCAATTTGTTTCACAGTCAAGCTGAATTAGATCAAAATTTCAATATGGGTGCGATATTAGACCGTTTGTGTGCTATCGTTTTTACCCAAATCACGCACACACACACAAATCATATGTACTACAATACTTATATTACACTATCTGTGTTTGGAAAATACAAAGTAATTGTTATAATATTATAATCAAAACATATTAAAGTTACAAAATTTCAACCGCTCATTGAAAATTTCTTTTTATTACTTAAACTACTCTTTTTACACACGAAAGTAATATTTTATTACTTTGAAATCGATGTCGAAAGTAAAAGGGAAATTTTGCACCTATAGAGAGTGCGTCACATAGTGTAAAGAATAACAGGCTGAATCCATGAATACAATGTTAAAAATTTACAGAAAACTGTCTAGTCATTTGACCGTTTTTATAGAAAACGGTTACATAACCGTAATTTAACACTATTCGGACCATATTATTGCCTATATTATGGACAAAATAGAGTTAAATTACGGTTATGTAACCATTTTTTCAAAACGGTCAAATGACTGACAGTTTGCTGCAAATGTTTAACAGTGTATGTGTTTGCGCGTGCATGAGACTTTTACACATAATTTAGTTTTGTAGTTAAATGTTATAAACCCAAATTTTTAAATTAAATATTTTTATGTTTAAACAATATTTATCGATCGTTATACAGTATCACAGATTTTCTAAATCCTCATTTTCTTAATTAAAAAGATAAAAAGAAAATACTTATTTTCTGTTGCCATGCCCCTCCCTCCCCTCCCCCCATCGTTTGAAATTCCATGCACACTCTTATTCAGCCAATTTCTATCCTTTTGAAAATTACCTGTCACGTTTATTAGTGAAATACTTAGCATTTTATCGAAATATTTTAATATTTCGCTTTTTGTGTACCTTTAAATAATAAATATTTACATTTTACTTTGAATAGATGTCATTTTACTAAAAATACATATTTTTTAAAAGAAATTTCTACTTATTTTAGTAGTTTTTGAACTAAAAAACTAATTTTTTGTGTCTCATTTTGTTTTCAGTTGATTCTACGATGAGTTATCGTGTCTACTGCTTGACCTTCTTTTTTCGAAGTGCTCATCTACTGTCAAACAGTAATTTTTAATATATCAACTGAAAAAAAACACAACTTTAATATATTTAAGATATTTATAACACTTGGAATTTCTAAAAAAAAATAATAGTAATAAATAAAAAAATAAATTAAAATCCGTATAACGCCTTAAATTTCAGGGCGTCAAAAGGATATTACCCTTTAAAAATACTTTATTGCAACTGTAATATTAAAACTAAGTGAACAGTGCACTGTTGAATATTTACAGCGAACTATCCAGTCATTCGACCGTTTTTATAGAAAACAGTTACATAATGGTAATTTAACTCTATTATGACAATAATATGAACAATAAAATGGTCTAAATAGAGTTAAATTATAGTTATGTAACCGTTTTCTATGAAAATGGTCGAATGACTGGACAGTCTGCTGCAGATTTTTAATAGTGTGAAATATTTTACTAGAAGTATACTATAATAACTTTTGAATACATTTAAAATAAGATTTTGTTTAAAAAATGATTTTATTTAAAAACTGATTTTGTAAACTTTAAATAATGTTTCGCACATTGCATTAAAGTGGCTGTATTACGAAAATAGTTTAATCATATTAAATGAAATACCATAGTTAACGATTACAGAAAAAACATGATTCTACGAACACAAAAACTGTGAGCACAAAAACTATGATTCATGCAATATTAAATTTGATTTCAATTACATTATTGTTTACGCTGAGGTAAATTCTGAATAATTCAATGAATAAAAATCAAGTGTTTCTAAGATAGGGCGTTACAATGATGTATCGTGTTTATGTCTGATAATTGGCTATTCGCATTAAAACAGTTTAAAATATTTATGATATTTATTTATTAAATTTGTTAATTTAATTTGATATTTTTTGGTTGATTTTCACTATATCATTTTTATTAAAAAAATACATATTTATTAATTACCCAGTAAAATAATTATTAAGTTATCCATTAAAAAATCTATAAACATTTTTAGATAGAATTGAATGTTAATACAACTACAATGTTTTTACTTAATTTGATATTATTTAATTTTTCTGTATAAATTATAAACAGAGTGCTTTAGTATAAAGTTTACAAACTTTAGCATGTGGTAGAGTACACTACAACAAACAAATGTTGTATGTGAAACCATGGTCTCAATCTAAAATCATCAAAAGTATGGGTTCTTAACTGCAATCTGATCGAGGATTTTTGGTTATTTGGTCAACAGTAATGAAGTTAGCTTAACGATATTTACAACAAAAGGAACATGTTGTGTGAAAAAGGGGGTGAAATCACAAAAAAAATGTTAGGAGTACGCAGTAATTCGATCGCTACACTGTACGTAATGTCAATTGAATTTCGGAAACGGAATTGTCTAATTTAGCACTGATTGGATGCTGATGGTTGAAACTTCCACCATCTTAAATGAGTCAGTATCACGAGGTGTGATGAAAGTAGCCACCATTCGCATCTAATAAGCTCTACATTAGACGATCCGTTTTTAGGAATGTAGTTGACATTACATAAGGTGGTTCAACCAAATTACTGCGGCTTCCAAGCACTTTTTATGATCCCATTGCTTTTTGCACACAAGTTAGTGATGTTGTACATATCGTTAAAATATCTTCATTGTTGTTCAATTTATCAAGTTCTGATTTATGTGAAGCACCTTGTAATCTTAACGGAATGTGCAGATTCCGACCCTGATTCCTACACAAAAATTACAAAATCGTTATACAGTGCTCTAAAACTTCTTAAAATTTGTAAATGTTATAGTGAAGCTCAATGTTTTAACATACAGACCTTCCATAATTTTTTTACTGTAAAATGTGCTTTACCAAGCAGCACCATATGGTTATGCCAACATTAGTTAATTGTTGGATGGATAATTGCTGTCCCACGTTGGCCGAAAGTTAGAAATGGCTCCATTGCCATACCATTGGTCAACAAAAATCGACCAGCTGGAAACATTAGATGCTCAGCATTCTGCGGGGATATGCTCCAAATTATAGGGGCCTCTGTACCCAGCCATTTCCAAATTATTCCCCAGTTTTATCATTATCAACCATACCATTTCCCAACGGTTTCCATAAACTGTAAACGATGTGTTACTTGGTTACTTGTACATCTCCAGTAAAATTACATTATTTTTTGTAATATTTAGTAAACACTTGATGTTATGAAACTGCACTTGAGCTGAGCTTACATAACCAAATATCCTCATTCCTTTGTTGCAAACTCACATTTAGGTAAACAGAACATGGGTCCTTTGATTTTTGGTAAAATTTTGGGGATTTTGTTTGTTGTTGTACTTTATCAGAAGCGAATTTGCTGGAAAAAAGTATCAATGTACGATTTTCCAAAGAAAAGAGAGTGACACTTTGCAGTAATTGGATTTCCTATTGCCTCATAAAATTGATGCTAATAAACTTGAAAATATTTTTAAATTTTTGAATACTTAAAGTGAATACAATAATGAACTATAGAAAATATTTATATATTTCAGCTTTAACAGTCTGAATTATCGTAATTTGATATCAAATCTTGCTTCTTTTCAATTCCTAAAAGGTGTAAAATAAAAATATCATAAACAAAATGGAATTATTTTCTCCGGCGGTAGCTAAGCACCTTCTCGAAGACACCTAGGATGCTATTAAAATAATATATAGGTTATTTTCTTGTTCGAAAAAAAATATTAGGCAGAAAACTATTTGTTTACTGTAGTACAAATGAAAACGGTTTTACCAAAAAATTTGTTTCAAAAGTCTGAATTATAAGTCATCTAAATAACACTATCATCATAGTTAAATCATAAATGTCAAATCTCATAAATATTTGTTTTTCGGATGGCCACGTTCTAAAGATAACAAAACTGCTATACGACTGAATGTAATTTTTACGCTGTTTAGTGGTGTAGAGAGGAAATGGCTATATTTAAATTTTTAATATGTTTATTAAGAAATACTAGCGGAGCTTCGCCCGCTTCGCTGGTCGGTTTAATCCAAACAGACCTAGAATTAAACGAATTTAGGATTGAAAGAGCAAAACCTCTCGTCAAATCTTTAAAAAAATTGAAAGTTGCGCTGAAAGCTTAGCTTTCAAAGCAATTATGAGTCCCTCCCTTTTCAATCAACCATTTTCAATCGCCCCAATTTCCTTGCAATCCGTTTTGTTCAGCCCACCTTAAGAGGAATGGAAGAATGGAGAACAAGGCTTGTTCTCGCTCGCTAAGTAGGGTGAGTGCTAAAAAGGTTTTCCGGTTTCTCCCGAAGAGTTCAAAAAAAGTTGAAGCATGCGCAATAAGGTCTATTTTGTGTGGAATATTTTGTGTGAGTCTTAGGAAAATCTCTTTTTGCTTTAAACATATTTATAGAAAATAACATACGAGTCAACATAAACAGGGAAAATTATAGGAATATCAGCAACTGTGTCAAACACCCTTCAAACGAATCAATTATACGAAGAAATTCCCATTGCCAAAAGTTTATTTATATTATTTTTTAACCAAAAAATTTTTCTTATGATAACAAAAATAAAACATTTTGTTTCATAAAAATATCAATGAAAAACTTAAACAATTTTGTGAAAGTATAAATCTTTAAAATAATTAAAGAAAATATAAATAATTAATTAAAGAAACTCTAAATAAATAATCAAAGAAAAACATTTGATTTAACATAAAATGAATAACGAGTAACTTCATGAGAAGAAAATTAAAGGATTTTATAATTCGAGGTAGTAATAATTAGAATCATTAAATAAATCATAAACAACTCAGAATCTTTTCACTGTTGAAGATTTCCGGTATCACACTAAATCTGTCTTATGGTAAAAAGTGTATCTTAATATAGAAGCTGACATTTGCCTCGTAGCATAATCAATAAAAAGGAATAACATCACGTTTGAAGTGATACTTGATCTAGCATTTAAGGTACTATTGTCTCTATCAGATTCACTTTGATCATTATTATGAGTGCTGTCCTATGTTTCCGGTCAAAAACATTGACCATATGATTATGACTGTAGCAATTATTTGCCAATGACTGGTAACATATATTGAGTATGTCTTTTGCATTTAGAAACATGAGAAATCGCACAAAACCTATTAAAATATTATGCTTTAGATTACAATATTAAGGATTAGATATCTGACACTAAATAGAATGCTAAAGAAAATATCTGATTTAAGCTAGTATAAAAGCTGACTATTTGTATTTAGAGAAAAATAAATTATTTTAAAGAACGAAGTGTTAAGAGTTATAATTATTGAACATATTGTTAACAGCAACAAGAATAGTTTATATTGTTAAACTTTTTGATAACACATTTTGAGTTGTCTTTTTGTATTAGGTACAATAGTTGCACTAGATATACATATTTAAGGATTATTGTCACTATCAGATTCCCACCAGAATACTTTTCTATAATTGCTGTTCTGTGCTTCCTGTCAAGATTTCTTGGTAGATACATATGATCATCACAATTGTTTGACGGTGATTAACAACATGTGTTGAATACGTATTTTGCATTTAGAAACTTCAGAAAAAGTAAGATTACAATATTAAGGATTAGATATCTGACACTAAATAGAACGCTAAAGAAAACATCTGATTTTAGCTAATATGAAAGCTGACTATTTGTATTTAGAGAAAAATAAATTATTTTAAAGAACGAAGTGTTAAGAGTTATAATTATTGAACATATTGTTAACAGCAACAAGAATAGTTTATATTGTTAAACTTTTTGATAACACATTTTGAGTTGTCTTTTTGTATTAGGTACAATAGTTGCACTAGATATACATATTTAAGGATTATTGTCACTATCAGATTCCCACCAGAATACTTTTCTATAATTGCTGTTCTGTGCTTCCTGTCAAGATTTCTTGGGAGATACATATGATCATCACAATTGTTTGACGGTGATTAGCAACATGTGTTGAATACGTATTTTGCATTTAGAAACTTCAGAAAAAGTAAGATTACAATATTAAGGATTAGATATCTGACACTAAATAGAACGCTAAAGAAAACATCTGATTTTAGCTAATATGAAAGCTGACTCTTTGTATTTAGAGAAAAATAAATTATTTTAAAGAACGAAGTGTTAAGAGTTATAATTATTGAACATATTGTTAACAGCAACAAGAATAGTTTATATTGTTAAACTTTTTGATAACACATTTTGAGTTGTCTTTTTGTATTAGGTACAATAGTTGCACTAGATATACATATTTAAGGATTATTGTCACTATCAGATTCCCACCAGAATACTTTTCTATAATTGCTGTTCTGTGCTTCCTGTCAAGATTTCTTGGGAGATACATATGATTATCACAATTGTTTGACGGTGATTAGCAACATGTGTTGAATACGTATTTTGCATTTAGAAACTTCAGAAAAAGTAAGATTACAATTTTAAGGATTAGATATCTGACACTAAATAGAACGCTAAAGAAAACATCTGATTTTAGCTAATATGAAAGCTGACTATTTGTATTTAGAGAAAAATAAATTATTTTAAAGAACGAAGTGTTAAGAGTTATAATTATTGAACATATTGTTAACAGCAACAAGAATAGTTTATATTGTTAAACTTTTTGATAACACATTTTGAGTTGTCTTTTTGTATTAGGTACAATAGTTGCACTCGATATACATTTAAGGATTATTGTCACTATCAGATTCCCATCAGAATACTTTTCTATAATTGCTGTTCTGTGCTTCCTGTCAAGATTTCTTGGGATATACATATGATCATCACAATTGTTTGACGGTGATTAGCAACACGTGTTGAATACGTATTTTGCATTTAGAAACTTCAGAAATTACACAAAAATGATTTGAAAAACATATTTTAGATTACTATATTACATATTAGATATCCGTTGATATACAAAATGCTTTCAAATATTGGTTTTCCGTATAAAAACTTTAAAAGACATATAAAAGATTTTAAGAATTGCAACTATATTTTCACCAGATTTTCTCGTCCTACTATAAAATATAATGGCATAAAAAACGAAGCATGAAGTACATAGTAATACGAACAGAAACATTTTGCAGACTGTGAGTTACATCAGAAGTATGGAGGCAACTGGATCAATTTTACTTGGTGCTGGATGTTAGTCACGTATCATCACATTCCCAACAAAACACGGGTGGGTTTGTAGAAAAATTTGTTGAAATATTTTCATTAATATTAACACTATAAATGAATATGTAGTTTTAACTTGGAGCGTGACGACCTATATTTATGACTAAGTAAGTGAACTGCTACCTTATGTTCCCATATGATAGTTGTTTGTTGAGTACACATGCCATGATGTCAGAATTTCCACTTATTTTAAAATCATCCCACTGTAAATAGAAAAATAACGTCATACTTTAGTCTTATAATTAAAAATAAAAATATGCCGTATATGCATTAAAAGCGTTAATTTATGAAAAGCTTTAAAATTAAACAACATACACAACTGGAGTATCAATTAAAGATGTAAAGAAGACAAATGTAACTATCCTAAGCCCAAAATTTCCAAAAATTCTTCAGTCTAAAAAAGAAAATTTCTTGAAATAACAGAAAAATCTCTTCCAATCACAATTTCCACAGTATTTTTTCGCCCCCATGAGACTATATCTTACCATTTATAGGATAAAATGCTCGAAATGTAATATGTAAGATGTCTAATATGAAAACGATGCCGGTTAAATTTTGAAATTTATCACATAACAGTGGGAGATGCAATGCTAAGATTTCTGAATGATCATTATAGCCATATTTTAGTTTTTAATGGGTAGACGTGCACTAAATTTTATAACTGTGGTTACTAATTAAAAACATATATATTGATATAATTTTAAGTACACTTCCAGGACTTTTCATAATGCTTAATTTTACGCAGTGCATGGTAAAAACGGAGAAACAATTTATTAAAATATCGCCATTATTTTAAAATTTATGAACAAAAATCTGGGGTAGCACTGGATTTCTTATGCAAATATTGTCTTTTGTAATGTACACTACCATTTTCCAAAGTTTTTACAGTATCTTTTTTAACCACCCTGTGTGAAGCTTTACAATAGAAATATTGGCAGTGAAATTGCAAAATAAAAAGTGGACATAAATTGTGCAAAACGAATGGTTTATTACGCATATTTACACAGCTAAATATGAGAGTTCACATGATTATAAGATTGTGAAACATACGAAGTTTACCTTATCTGTAACTGGCTAATTTTCTCTAGTTTGGAAATTTCTCATTGGGAAATTAGTATTTACAATACATTTGTAAGTTTACGTCGGTCAAATTAAAAGCAGTTTTTATTCGTGATTTCAATTAAATGAAATCTTTTCTGTGTTTAAGTTTATGAAACCTTTTTGAAAAGTTTTTTCCCTATCCATCAGATTTAATTAAATTTGAATGCACACCGAACATTTTCTTTTCTACTTTTTTAAAAAAAAATGAGTAGTTCTTCAAAGATTTGATTAAAAGTGTGAAATTTCCTTTCAACGCAACTTCAACATTTAGGATAGTCGAAATAAAAAACAGAAAACGTTTTTGTAAGAATTATTTAGCTTAAAAATTCCTTATGAAACATAATAACTCATTAAAACATAATAATAAAAGGGAAACTGGGTACATATTGCTTGTATTGGCTACATATTGGCATCAAATATTGTCCTAATATTAGAGTGTTTACATTTGAAATGCATGAATCAATATTGGCAAACTCTTCAGTTACGCAATTACCCAACTAATTTGTATTCACCTTGTTTCTGTTGCCAATATTTATGCATGCGTTTCAAATGTAAACACTCTAATATTAGGACAATATTTGATGCCAATATGTAGCCAATACAAGCAATATGTACCCAGATTCCCTTTTGTTATATGTTTTAATCAGTTACTATGTTTCATAAGAAATTTTTAAGCTAAATAATTCCTACAAAAACGTTTTCTGTTTTTTATTTCAACTATCCTAAATGTTGAAGTTGCGTTCAAAGGAAATCTCACACTTTTAATCAAATCTTTGAAGAACTACTCATTTAAAAAAAAAAAGTAGAAAAGAAAATGTTCGGTGTGCATTCCAATTTAATTAAATCTGATGGAAAGGGAAAAAAAACTTTTCAAAAACGTTTTATAAACTTAAACACAGAAAAGATTTCATTTAATTGAATTAGAGTCAATTCAAGCATATAATTAAAATGTTTGTACTTCGATTTGATGTTTTAAGTTTTTAGAGCTTTGGGTTTTTCAAGTACATTTACCGATTCCAACACAGGTTCAAAATCAAACATTTAAAATTACCGAATTTATTACATGTAAAAATTACATTATTCAATTCCTAATATAAGATTCAACCTATTTTTTCCAAATTTTTTCAAGCATTTTCTATGACTGGTATAAATTATATTACAATATCAAAAAGGTATCTATAAATATTTTACAAGAAAGGAATAAATTGCAACATCAAAAATAATTCTGAATTTTTAAATATGAGATATAAATTTGGAATACAAAAACTTTGATATTTCCATATTTTTAAAGTAAATTAGAGGAAACTAGAAAATTAATTTAAGAGCTTAATGGAAGCACATGAAAAGTTATATTTTCACTAAAACTGTTTTATTTTATGGTTAAAGGTTTAATGAGGTAATCTATTATACGGTAAACTATTATATGGTAACATATTAATATTTTAACTAGTTTCGAGTATCTGAGACATTGTTTATTACTATTAAATATTTTAATATTTAATAACTTAAATTACATAAATAATATTATAAAATGTTTTAACATTTGAAATTAAAATGTTAATACGATTTTTAGAGAGTTCAGTAGAGATGCTGTTTACAACTGATAATTACAACTGTTTTACAGAAAAAAATACAATACATATAATTCTTTAACATTAATTTTAAAATACATAACTTATCAATAGAATATTCAAATATATATACATATATTGTAGCTAGTGCTCCACTAAAACATGTTATTCCATGCCGAAATAGAATTTCGGCCATCCTAACAGTTTCGGCTGAAAACGAAAATTTCAACTCGCTACCGTTTTTCAGCTATTACTCTATAATGCGTTGGTCTTCAAAAGTTAAGTTACAACCAGTTGTTCAATGCTCACTATTAAAAGAATGATACTAAAGGTAAAAAGTACGGTTCATATGAATGATCATAAGTAACTTCAATAAAATCTTGTGAAATATTTATACCCATCTCTATTTTTTTTAAGAATTGGTCATTTATATGGCAGTCAAGTGTACTTTAATACTCATAATACTAATTTCCTGATACTTTTCCACATTGGTTTATAATAGCATTTTTTCATTGAACAATGCATACAGTATCTAAAATCATAATCTACTGCAATAAAACAGAATAAAGAAAAAATTATTATGCCAAATTTCGCATCGAATAACCAGGCGGAGAACTTCATAGTTTATAAAGAATAAAGCCTAAATTTAAAAAGTCCTTCTTGCCTGTACCGGGAGGAAAAGGTAGCTTTCCTATATCTTCGTTTTAAAATTTTAGCTAATGTTACTCGAAAACAGCAAGCTAAAATGCAAAGAAACCGTTTACAAAAGATTCGTTAATACTGCTTTTGAATAAGAAATTCGCCAAATTATTGAGCTATAGCCAAATTGGCATCATTTATGAAAACTTATTCTGGTCGCCAAATTTGGTGATATTTCGTCAAATGTCGCCAAGTTTGGCTAGAATTTGGCGCTAACGGATATGAATATATAGTTTTATGCGTATGATTGGGAAAATGATTACAACAATGAAAGAAAATAATTTGCGAGAAATCGCGTTCATTAAAACTCATAAATTAATCGTTGGTTTCAAAATGTCAGCCACCCTAGAATTTCAAACTGCTCTATCTTAGCCATTTTTTAAGATAGAGGTAAAACAAAAATTGCTCTGGAATCCTTGTATCAAGGCCTAATGCTTACTTAAAAAATAAATTTGAATTTTTATTTTTTTGTATATTTATTTTAGTTTTAAAATTTCAGTGGCCGCCAACTTGTTTCAAGATGGCGGACAAAGCTGGCCAACTAACTCGGTCTAGGCATTGGTGCATTGGTGAGCTTAATACACACAATTAGTTTCATCCAAATTAATTTATAAATACGAGCGTTATGGTATTACATAGATCATATATATATATATATATATATATATATATATATATATATATATATATATATATATATATATATATATATATATATATATATATATATAAATCAACATTTGAACAGAGGGTGGTTTTGGGGTCTGGGGGTCATGATCGGTGAAAATATATCGAAATTTTCCGGAATTGCTTTCCTCCGAACGGCTGCAATAGGTAGCTTTATACTTTTTTGTATTGAAAGCTACCTAAAAAAGAGATTTTTATTTATTCTGGTTGTTTAAAAATAGTTTTACAGTATAACATTACTTCGAAACCATGCTGATTAAAACTATTACCGTATATTACCGTGTATAACGCGCACTTTTGAAACAATAAAATTTGTCAAATAATACAGGAGCGCATTATACGCCGGGTATGAAAATTAATGCCTAAAAATTAAGCATAAGAATTGAGATTCCCTTTTTAAAGAACAGGAAAAGACGATGCGATAATTTGAATCGCTTTGAAGCGCTTTCTGGAGAAGCAGCTAAGCTTGGAAGTAGCGTATTTTGCATTTGCTTATTTTCTTTGAGTTTGTACTAGTTATTACATCTTTTACTAATCTTTATTGTAGTTTCATGCTACCTATTTCATGCTTCATGAAGGTTTCTTTGCAAAGAAAAAGGCGTACGCTTAATACGGGAATATATCTAAAAAGACAAAATTACAGTATCCAACCGTAGGTGCGCGTTATGTGCCGCAGCGAATTATACACTGGAATATTCGGTGTTAAAATGTTCTTTCTCTGGGATACACGCGCACAGATTTTCTTTTTTTGTGAGAACGAATTTCATATTTTCGATCAATAAATAATAGAAATATTACTTAATTTTTTCTTGCAGCTTCTGCGTGACATGTTTGAATACTTATCTTGTATCATGTTGTTAACAGGCACTTGTGTGAAGTAGCTGAATTTTTTCAAAGGCAATCTAGTTTGATTTTATCTTGTCCAATCCAAAAGAGAAATATAACATTTTACCACATTAACCTGGGAGAACTCGCGCCAGGTACGACATACCCAAAGTTCGTACGGTTTTTACAACTGTCACCACTAATTTTTGAAAAGTAATCTTCAATTTGTTTTATCCTAGAAATTTAAAACAATTATCTCCGACTAAATAAAATGACAATTATTATTTGTATTTATTAGTGACAGAGTAAAAACCATTCATACCCTGTATATGCGCAATTTCTCCCGGGTTAATTTAATACAAAATTATAACGCAGTGGTTTTCAACAGGTGTGCTACGGCACACTGCTGTGTTATAAGGCAATTTGAGGAGCGCTCATGAACATTTCAGTTATGTTCTATCAAGATTTAACGATTTACAAAAATATCGTTACTTTAATATAAAATATTCCCTATTACTCCGTTTACTTTGTAATTTTTTTCTTGAATTTGAAATTTATGTTAGTGCTTATTGTGTACATTTTAAAACATAAATTGTGAAAATAATCTGACATCTTTAGATAAAGTTACAACTTTCAGACAATAATGATTCTTCCAGAAACAAAACATTACAATGCTGTAGAAATATTGCAGCAGAAATATTTGATAGTAGTGTTGCGAAGTGATATGGCGCAACATCTATAGGGGAAACTGTACCAAAATGACATACTTAGGTAAAGTGACATACTTTATGTTTCTTAATATTACCGCTAGAGGTCAGCACTTAACGATACGCCGTTATGTTGTGGAATCGATCGGCAACGATATGCATTTAATGGCGAAGGTTTCAAGTTTGCATATTTCATTGTTTACAAAGAAACTGTTTATACCTTCATCAGAAATTTATTGGGGCTATTTTTTTTTGGGGGGGGGGGGCTAATTAATGTCTGATCCATTTCAGTGATTTCATGTTATCTGAAGTATAAGATGAATACTTATTTCTTTTTAGATTATTTTCATTATATGCAATAATTTATAAATGCACGTGTTCTCAAATACTGTCTCTGTATCTGAATTGTTGTTCAGAACTATAAGGGATGATAATACATGACAAGACAAGCAAATTTTACATAGGAAACCAGGTTCGCAATGAACTTATTAAATCAAAAATACAAATACACATTTTCGATTATAACCGTAACAATAGTGAAAATATTTTAGCAATATCTTTAACACAGTTACTTTTCCTCCTGTAAAACGTGATGAAAACACAAAAAGTGCTAGAAATGCAATCCTCCATGTTCAAGTAACAGTGCGCTAGACGATTAGAAGATAGCTGACAATGCATGCAATGTCACTGATCGAATTACAGGGAAATTCCAACAATTCCCTTGATGTTACGACATTTCACAGAATACAAAGTTATTGTGTTGAAGATTTCTCTAAAATAATTCAGTATTGTTACAGTTATGAACAAAAACGGGGATTTGGCTTGTCGTGAAACACCCTGTATTTCTGATTTTAAAAATGGCTGGCGAAAGTCTTTTAAAAGACTTAATAGACTAGTGCATAATACAATTGAAAAATTTCAGTACAATATTATTATTGTAAATATCTGTAAATATTTATCTTTAATATTATGTAATCTTATCAGTATATTCATATAGAACTTATATACCTATAATAACTTCGGGCTCACCCAGCAATAAGCAATATTGGGTAGCTCGTATGATTGTTTTTTTTTTAACTTGCTGGGGACTTCGGGTCCTTGGACACTGGAGTTCCTGGTAGATATAGGTTTCTCCCCTCGTGGACTATAGTTCCTATGCCGAGAGGTTTGCTGTCCACGAGTGGGAGGTTTCTGCTTCTGTTTCTATATACAATATGGCGGTTGTAGGTAAAATGACATGCCGCCTATTTCCATAAAATGACACAGTATGTCATTTTATCCAAATACGATGTATTTCCATATCCTTGTGCAGCTCATGTTAGATCATCCACTAAAAAGAGGAAGCATGAAGTTGCAAAAGTTCTGACTAGCATTCCTAATATTGCTGAAGCGAAGACAATATCTGCTTGAAACATAATTCACAGTCAAGAAGTGCAGCACTACAGGCTAAGAAGATAATTAGCTTTGTTACATCCAAAGATGGTGACAAAGACGATCTTGCTGCCGATGATGATGAAGCCTGTGTTTATTGCAATGATTTATTCGGTTACTCAAAACCGTAGGAGAAGGGAATGTATTAAGTGTTCAAAGTGGAAACTTAGTGTATGTGCCGGTGTTTCTTGGTATGCAAACAAATTTATTTGTGATGCATGAAAGGGAAATTAATACCAACTTATGGGTATGTCGTTTTCGAACAGCACAGTAGATAAAATGACATCATGCAGCATTTTATATAAATCGTTATTATGGCGTTGTGACTTTATTTGTTACTTCTGAAATGACACCATTGCTTGTATACTTCTCAAAGTTAATTTGTAAAAAATGAAGATCACAAGGAAAAAAGTACAAGTAGAAGCACTTTTACCTTAAGGTATGTCATTTTAGGACAGTTTTCCCTATAAAGATCTTATTAATCAAATTTTAAAACTTTAGATTTATGCTACATGTTTAAATAATCATACTTTTGTGTGTTTCTGAATTTTAACCGTGCCTTGAAATAAAAAAAGGTTGAGAGACACTGCTGTAACGTAATCTTTCCCTTCAGAATCAGTTTCAGAACATTCTAAATTTTCAAATAGCAGTATCCAGATTTTCTTTTATACAATCTTTAAAACTTTTTGTTTTCCTTGTTCTCTAACACATCTAAAATTCTTAAAACTACAGGAAAATTTAAAATTAAAGCGGAAAAACGCAATATCCATATTACCGATGGCTATCGCATTTATATGTGATGCTTATTTTATTTTGTTTTTGCTTACATTTGCAATATTGTCAGTTGTTTATGATTGGTTGAATAAAATGGAAAGTATAGAGATATAATGATTATCTCAATACCGATTTATTTTATGCTAGCATACTGGTTCTAATGCTTAACTTTTACAGATATCACTATGCTAGACAGATAGGTACATGCCGTGGTCATATGAGATGACCATATTCATATAGTGGCATGCTGGTGACTGGTTGACTGGTTCAAAAGCAGTATCATATAAAATTCGTAAATGGAATGTTATATTTCATACACAACTATAGCAATGAAAAAATTCAAAATAAAATAATAAGAGATATTAAATGACTCAGTCATTTCCTGTACCTCTGTTTTACAAGAATAACGATAAATTACGTAAATACTTTACTACACCGAGTAAAAATCAATTTATTTCACAGAATTCGTTACAATTAGCAGCTAAATCTTGTTAAATATGTTTTACTTAAGCATTATAAAGATTGAAACATTTAAAAAACGATATTTTTCCTTTTCTCAAGTAGTTATGGATGACGTCTGTTTTTTAAAATCTTAAAAATTTTGATGGACTCTCAGAAAATCAAAAACAAGGATGTTACCCAGACTACGATGCAAGTCAACCATATTCGCGATACCATTAATTTCCCTATATAAGTATATTTATTCACCAACTTTCGGTCTATGCACTGCATCTCAAAGAGGTTTAAAAGCTTTTTAATGTTGTACATGTTAGAGCTAAGTAGATAATGTGAATTGCAAAAGTATTCAAAATAAGGTAGACAATAAAATTATTTTAAGTAAATAAAACTAAATTAATATTAAAATGTTGCACTTTTTTCATTTTCATTACGACCCCTCCCCCTCATATACAACAAATTTTTGAAAAAGTTCATAACATTAAAAAAACTGCATACCCGTATCTTTAAAATTAACTGAATTAAGACAGAGATAAACAAGTTGGAAAATGTACCATTAAACGTGACAAATGAGGTGAGTTCTTATTATAACTAGTTTTACAATGTAAAAAAAATCATCCTTATTATTTCAGTGAAATGAATTATATCGTATCCTATGAGCGAAATGTACATGGATTTTTTTTTCTTATTATGTATTCCACGTTTACAGATGCAAATGTTTTGTTCGACACCAGATAGCTCTGCAAAATTCTCCATGGAGATCTTGCTTTGCGAATGATTACCTCCATGGTTTAATATTTTTATGACTAATAATGAACGAATCTCTTGCGTTTATTTTCTTTAATTGATAATCTAATTTCAACTGAAGTTATCGCAGAATCTGTAAATATTTGAATGTAACTTATCTCTCGAACACTTTTTTTTTTAACGATCTTTCTAACAATGTAACTTTTATGTAACTATATTTAAAAAAAATAATTTTGAATAAAAGTTGCCTCCTGGCGTATGAAAAAAGAAATGGTCAACCCATATTTGTTTTTCTCAGTCACATTGATTTGCGTTTATATTATTATATAGATGACGTATTATAGGATTTAATAGAATAAAGAAAACTTTTATTAATCTCTTTTTAAGTTCTTATTCAATTTTAATAAAATTTTAAATGACTCGACAAAATTCTGCAACGATTATATATATTAAATTTCAAACCATTCGGTTGGGTAGTTTTTGCGCTGTTATATGCAGACAGACGGACGGACGGACCAAACGACGCGACGACTATATGTGCTACGTATTTATATAATTACGAACGCACTTAAAAAGATGCTTTATACCTTTTGGACCATTTAAAAGGCTACTTTCTCCGTAAAAATAAAGACCATTCATACATTGGTGATAGTATTCTTTACATCAAAAATGTTAACTAAATTCAACACCTGTTAACAGGTGTGAAACACATGCATCTTAAATATACATAAAAATAACGTATTATATAACTCAAGATCGTGAAAAGAGACTAACGTAGTTTCAATGTCTGGGCATACAATTTATCAAAAAATACTTTACTGATCTTTTTCAAGTATTTTAGCTCATCTCTAATGAATAACTGAGATCTTCTAATAATGTTTCTGTTAATATTTTGCAGTTCTTCGTTACCAATATTGTTAAAGCATTGGTTATCATTTCTTTTAAGTCAACCGCATATGTATTATCGTCTGTATCGTCGCTCACAATTATAATTTTTTTTAATTAACCATAACTCATTTAATTTTAAAGATATATATATGTAGTATTTTGTAATGATATTGTTTCAGCAAAGGGGAAATTTTCTATTTTTTTAATATGTAGACAATCTTTATTTCAAAAACTGCACTTATGATCATAAAGTAGACACATTCCCAGGTAGAACGATACCTTTCGCAACTTTCTGTGAGTATTTAATCGTTAAAATATATGGTAATACATTTTCATTAAAAGTGGTATTGTTATAGATATGTAGATATCCATATTAATTTGTAATTATTTTTTAGAACGACTGTACACTAAATTCATATAAAAAATTCTTTAATGAATCCTTCTTTAATATTAATTATGACATTCCTACTTTTTCACATTACCATAATACAAATAAACCGTTACAACTAGAATAATCTCTTTTTAGAAGTTATCAGTAAATAGACAACAATGGCTAGAATAATTAGTTGTAGCCACGAGAACAGTCCCTCAGCCCATCAAAATCCCGCGTGACTTGAAAATAATTTATTCTTTAACACCCTCGACTGTACTTTTCTGTAATTCTCTAACGGTCTATTTTTTTTTTTGTTTCTAGTTCTCATCGAACTTTTTGTACAGAAACGTGACGTAAATAGTGAAAGTTTGGAAGAGGTTTCTTTAATTTCTTCCTATAATCGATTTTTTTTAAAGATTTTCCTTTGTATATTTTTTTCCAGAATTTGTTTGTATATATATATATATATATATATATATATATATTATAACTGAGTCTTAAAAATGATAAGTATTTCTGAAAAGTATTGGTGATAACAAGCTAAAGAGTGTTATTGAAACTTTGTAAACGAAACTGATCTATCTTATTTCAAAAGTTCTTATCAGCAACAAGAAATATTTTCCCCCAATAAATCACACTCACACACACACACACAAAAAAAAAAAAAACAGATATTTTTTTCAATCTTTTCAGGTAAACCATACATTGATGAATAAAATATTTATTTGTTTTATATCTTTAATTAATTAATTAATTAATTAATTAATTTTTTTTAACGTGCACCACAAAATGTAAAGATTTCTGAAAGTAATTTTAAAGTAAACAACAAATTTTGGATTTCAGAAAATAAGAGAAAAAAATTAACACGTATTCTACGGATTTTCTTATCAGCAATGAGAAAGTATACATTTGTACAGTCCTGTAAAAATTAAACGCGCCACAAATGCTGTTCCATCACCAAATTGTCCCAGAGAGATGCGAAAGGTATCGTACCACTGGGGGTTCTGTCTATTTTTCTAATGTGAATAAGTTTTTGAAAAAGTGGCGTCTCCCTATTAAAAACTGTACCTACTATGAATTTTCAAATGTCAACACCCACTTTTAACAATATATTTCAGTTCTTTGGATGAAGACTAGTCCGGAAAAGGTATAGTTTATACACTTTTCTGGAAATCTTCACCGAGTTATAAAGGAAAATAGGTAAATTGGTACTATTTTATTTTCGCTTCGACGAGAAAAAAAAACCTGACCGCAAAAAAATAATCTATTGCGAAACAGTGCAACTTTTTTCAATTATAGATAAGCATCAGGTGAAAACATACTCATAAGATGTAGTCTTTGTTTCATGTAACCCCATTTAATTTTCAACAATCCATTTTTTAAAGTGTTCAAATAGGTGCGTGGATATTAATCAAAATTTGCCACCAAACAACTCAAATAATGATAGAAAATTGAAGAAAGAATTTCCTTTTTCTGTCAAAAAATGACCAAATAGAAGTTACGAATATAACATAATATATGTTTTCTTCTCCTCATTTAATCGATGTTAATTCCTTTTATCAGATCTAAATAAAACTTAATGCAGTTAGAAATGCAATTTTGAAGCCGTCGAATCAGGTTCCTTTTTAAAAAGATTAATATTACTATGTACATCTCGTATGACGTGAAGCGCTGCAATGGTCAACAGTATACATGATATCAGGCTTATGTGTTATTAGTGTAAAAGAACTTTGTTTGGCGACAGATTTTATTTAGTGTGATTGATCGACGGGAAAGTAAAAAAATACCATAAAATATGCTAAAATATTTTTTTCATAAATTTCGAAAAATAAAATTAAAATTAAACAATTTAAAAGTAGTACTTGGAACATTCCATTAACAAATAGACAAAGAGACGGATATCCGTCTGCTGTAAAACAACATACTGAAGTGGCATGAGGTTCTTTGATCTAATTGGCTATTAAGTATTGCCATAAGTTCGTGAAAATTGAACCACTGTTAAATTTTTACCGCAAACAAGAATTTTGAAAAATCTAGGGAGCCATATTTTGGTGATTCTGCTTTTCTTACACCATCGAATGGTTCAATATTGAACTTAATTTTTCGCAGTGCCGCGAAACAATTTATCTTATAGTCCGTGAGACAACGTCACATTTGATGTAGAAACATGATGTAGATAACGAAATGCAAGTCAGCTCGTGCACCAGTGGTAGTTGTTGTCATAGCAACATCTTACATCTTACTGGAATGTTAAATAAATAGCAATCCGAATACTGTGTTGCCCGTGAGTACCGGTAACATACGTAGGTGGGTTGCCATTCATTTTCCTTTGACTGGAGGAACTTTGCAGCTCTTGAAGCTGCATCCACGCGCTGTCGTGACAACTGATGACTGTTTTCTTTAATCCGTTTCTTTAAGTTAAATCAATTACATATTTGAAGATAGGCTTGTATAAAAGTTTCAAGTAAAAAATGTCGCGGTCTCCTGGGTTATTGTAGCATTATCTTCAATTTTTGTAATCATTTACGAATTGTTTATTATTATGTTAAGAAGAAAATCAGTCGAATCCAAATCTCTATTGTGCGCAAAATTCCAATCTTATTAAAAGTAAAACTGATGTTAACATATGATATATCTATAACAGTATTATTTAAAAAGTGTTTTTAATCTTTACTGAAATTGAAGTGCCCAATATTTGACTGTTGTGAAGTACGGTTCTGGTAAAAAAAGTCAGTTATCATATTCTACTAATTCTGCCACAAGTAACCGCATATAAAGCAATATACATTTAGGGTTTTACAAATTTGATAAAATCTGATCGACAGTAAAAAATTCTATATGTTCCTCCGTCATTAATTTTCAAAAAGCACAAACGTGTTTTTCATGAGTTAATTGTGGAAAAATAATAACAATCATAGTTTAGAAATAATTGTTACGTAGTTTAGAATAGTTACATCTCATCAAAAAGTCACCTGTAAAAAATGCAGCCAAGTCTCGTAACTCATTTACCGTAAAAAGTACTGAGATCGTATAAAGCCAAGTTTAACTATCTTATTAACTCTGAAATTTTCATTCACAAATCACTCCTACTCTCTACATATTTAGTTAAATATTATTTTGTGACTTGGCAATTACGCAGCACGAGAATGTGATGTATATAGTTAGTCTTAATCAAATAATACTATAACATATTAAAGTGTAATAACTTCCCTGTGCGTATATAATTTGCCTTAATTAAATTATCCCATGCCATCCCAAAACATAGTAAGGTGTAATAACTTCCCTGTGCTGCGTAATTGCCAAGTCACAAAATAATAATTAACTAAAGATGTAGAGACTAGGAGTGATTTGTGAATGAAAATTTCAGAGTTAATAAGATAGTTAAACTTGGCTTTATACGATCTCAGTACTTTTTACGGTAAATGAGTTACGAAACTTGGCTGCATTTTTTACTGGTGACTTTTTGATGAGATTTCTGTTCTTTTTCTAAGTAATCCTCCTTTTCTTGATTTTGGGTTCTTTTTGGAGATCATCGACTGATTTTCTCTAAGTCCACACTCTGTCCCTATTATTTACAGGTATCAAAAATTTGAAGCTTTAGTTTCGTTTGCAAATAGCCTAGTGAATTTAGACCAAAAAGGAGGTCGATAGCTAAGAAATTCATAATGAGCTAAAATTTTCAGGATTAGCTCCTGGATATGTGTAGAATGGATCCTGAAAAGTCTAAAAAAATTCGATGTCGGCTTCCATCCAAAATGGCGGATCAACTGTGGTCGTCAAATAATTGCGCCTTGTTGGATGTTTTTCTGCATATTTAGGTCAAATTTACTGTCTTCAATCATAGGATGTTCATTTGGGGAAATTTAACTTCAACGGAAAAAGAGAGTTATACCAATATCGGCAACAAATAGCACATTGATAATAAGAAATTCAACTGTGATATTCAATCCTCTACAGTGGTTGACCAGGATTGCTGCTGTACTCAAGTCAAATGAAAATCTACGAGATTACTTCAAATACGAATTGGCTCCTCAACCTCCCTCCCTCTTTGATGAAGTTTCAATGAGGAAGAATGTTAAATCAACTTTAGCTGTTATCATTGAAACAATTGAGCCTTGTGTTGAACCTCCACCAACTTGCTCGTTTATTGTAGATGGAGGATTTCTTTTGCATGCATTGGTTTGGAAGGAGTCCGACACCTACAGAGATATATGCCTCAAATATGTTAGATTTGTCCAGAAACACTTCTCTCCATGTGAAGCAGTTGTTTTTTATGAGTACACTTGTTCCTTATCAACTAAAAGTGTGGAGCGCAAAAGAAGGTTGATGTCGAAAATGTCTGCAACTATTGCTTTTGACGAAAACATGGTGGCCACAACCAAACAAGCTGTTTTTATACGGAACTCCGAGAACAAGGCTAGGTTTATTCGAATGGTCATGGGCTATTTCCAGACCGAAGGAATAACTGCCCTACAGGCGGATGATGATGCTGATACACTAATCTGTACAACAGCAATTAATTCAAGTAAGACCAATTCTAGATTAGTCACAATAGTTGGTACTCACACAGATCTGCTGACCATTCTCATCGCACGAGGTAACCCAGGAAAACCACTCTTCTTTCTACAACCTCACGAACAAAAATGCAATAACATATTTAAAATTCAAAAATCACTGGGCCCAATGAAGGTTTCCATTCTCTTCCTACATGCAGCAACTGGATGTGATACCACATCAGCTATTTTTAGGAACGGGAAAATCCTCAGCTTTTAAATTGATAAAGAAAAAACATGAGCTGCTTTCTTTGACTTCCTTATACCACAGTCCTCAACTTAAACCCCAAAAGGTAATTGAAATTGGGAATATATTAATGAAAAACTCTTTTGGGGGAAAGAAAGTTGACTCCCTAGATGAGCTGCGATATGTCTGTTACAATAAAGAAGTAACCAAAAATCTCTCATCAAAATTTAACTTGGCCGTTCTTCCACCAACAAATGCAGCAACTCAACTTCGCAGCATTCACTTCGGGTTTATCTTCAAGTCCAACAGTGGCTGGGAAACAACGTAGATCCTACTGAATGGGGATGGTTCATGAACGAAAGCAGATTAAACCCATTACCTTCAACACTTCCCGCAGCGCCCGAAGATTTTCTGCAGCTTATCTCTTGTGATTGCAAAATAACCGCTGCAAGGGACTGTGATGAAAGATGTCAGTGCACGAAGGCAGCTCTCCATTGTTCTAGGTTTTGTACCTTTTGCTTAGGAGAAACATGCACCAATTCAGTTCGTCCTATTAACGGATTTGAAGACGACGATAACGGTTACGACGTTGAATGTGTGGCATTCTGGTAATTTTGTTTTAAGTTTATTTACCACAAGATTATTAGCTTATTTATTACAAGCATTACTATATGTTTTATTGTACTTTTA
Source organism: Maratus michaelseni (assembly GCA_963931845.1). Lineage (NCBI taxonomy): Eukaryota > Metazoa > Arthropoda > Arachnida > Araneae > Salticidae > Maratus > Maratus michaelseni. Next base: position 322,092,750 of record OZ007591.1, read on the forward strand.
CTTTGGATTTAAATTTTTGTGCCTTTTTAGTAAATAATTTAAACTTGTTCTAACTTTCTTTCTTTTTTTTTTCCATCACAGTCCTCTGACAAACATTTCTATATAGAAAAATGGAATATGTGTCATTTTTTAAAACAAAATTTTAAAAATAATCCTCACAATTAGGATTACAAACATACAGATGACTTGTCAATAGTTTCTTAAGTACGAGGCAAAACAGGCTATGGGCAATGAAATTCTATTAATTTGACGACAAATAAATGATTGTACAACTCATTCGTAGCTTTTATTTTGATAAAAACTAGGTACAGGGCTCGACTAATCGACTGAGGCCTGGGCAGGCATCTCTTTGCGGGACCCCTACACCTCCAGGTTCTTTTACAAGACCATTAAAAAACCTCAACATTTTTTTAGCAATTGTATTGGGTTTTTTTTTAATTTTTGAGGCCTTTCCTGGCACGGGGGCTCAGGGCACATGCCCCGTGTGCCCCTGCTTTAGTCAGGTCCTATGTATACATTAAAACAGGATGTAAGTAGAGGTCACAGAATTTTTCAGAAGTAAAAAAATATTGATATATGACTTAGAAATGGAAAAAAAAACATTGGACGATGCAAAAAGATCTTAGCGGCCATATTTGATCGGCCATTTTGGATAGAAGCACACATGAGAACTTCTGAGACTTTTAAGGGTTTTTTTACTTGTCATGAAGAGCTAATTCTGAAATTTTCAGCTCATTATGAATTACTTAGCTATCAAACCCTAAATTTACTGGGCTAAAAGTACTGTAGATAAAAAGAGATTTCAGGTTCCTAGGCAAGCACTAAGTTATGGGAGGGGGGTGTCAAAAGTACTCTCAATTGCTTCCAGGATAGGTGCTATCCATCTGAGATATTACTCGCAGCCCTAGATACTTGATGTTTAACATAAAAGAACTTTTTAGTATAAAAATAAAACAAAAATTAAAATTTCCGGAAATTTCCAATAAATCAAACTATATTCCCTTTTTCGATGTTTTTTTTTTCGTTTTTTTCGTCTTCTTTTTATTATTTACGGATTTTTTAATTTTTCCTTACTTTGTGTACTAAACCCTGCCTTTCTGCCAAATGTCAAGCTTCTAGGACTACAAAATCGAATTATTTTCAAATTTTCGACATTTTATAAATTTATTGATTTTTCGATTTTAATTCTAAGTTACCTGATTGTCATGCCAATATAGTAATTATTTGATCCGTCTTCTTAGGATCATTTAGGTTCAATTTAGAGATAAATCAAGTGAATCTTAGAGTCACCATGATTTTATTTAGAAAGGACTATCAAGCCATAACCAGCCAGTAATGTCGGGAGGGTAGGGTAAGCTGTGAAATTTTTTGTAAAGCTAACATCATTTAACAATCCATATTTCATATGTGAAGTAAATAGAGTACAACCTGTGAAAGAAAACAAACCTGTCTATAAAGAAATCGCCTATATCGTAGCCAGTCTATAGCGGAACTTTTCTATAACGAAATTCGTAAACGAAAGAATTCGTTAACGAATATTTTAATTGTTCCTTTTATTGAATAGTTTTAAGTTTCTAAGACTACAAGATAAAATTATTTTCAATTTTTGATTTTTTCGAATTTTTTTTTATAATTTTCTGGATTTTTTTAATTTTTTCTTATTTTGTATCTTTTATTACAAATTTCAAGTTTCTAGCGCTACAAAATCGAATTATTTTGAAATTTCCGATCTTTTTCGAGTTTTTTAGTCTATTTTCGAATTTATTGTGTTTTAATTTTTCCTTTTTCTATATCCTAAACAATAAGTTTACGCCGAATTTTAAGTTCTAAAGCTACAAAATCGAATTTTTTTTTCAATTTCTCGAATTTTTTTTTCGAATTTTACAGATTTTTTATTTATTTCTTTTTTTGCATCCTAAATACTACCTTTATTTTAAATTTTAAATTTCTAGCTTTTATAAAATCGAATTTTTTTCAAATTTTCGTTTTTTTCGATTTTTTGTTTTTATTTTCAATTTTTGCTGTGTTTTTAATTTTTTCTTTTTCTGAATCCTAAACACTACCTTTACACCAAATTTTCAGTTTCTAAGACTACGAGATCATATTATTTTCAATTTCTCTCTTTTTCTATCTTTCTTTCTTTCTTTTTTTTTTTATATTTTCGATTTTTTTTTAATTATCCATATTTTTTAATGTTTCCTAATTTAGTACCTTAAATATTACCTTTATTCCAAATTTCAAGTTTCTAGCGCTATGAAATCGAATTATTTTCAAAATTTCCTTATTTTTCGATTTCTTTCAATTTTTTGATTTTATTTTCGAATTTTATTGCGTTTTTATTTTAAATTATTCTGAATCATAAACACTATCTTTACCGCGAATTTTAAGTTTCTAAGGCCAAAATATCAAATTATTTTAATTTTTTTCGAATTTTTCGAATTTTTGATTTTTTCTTTCGAATTTTCTGGAATTTTTAATTTTTCCTTATTTTGCATCCTAAATACTACCTTTATTCCGAATTCCAAGTTTCTAGCGCAACAAAATTGGATTATTTGAAATTTTTCGATTTTTTTCGATTTTTCGATATTTTCAATTTTGCTTTCGATTTTTTTTTTTGGTGTTTTTGATGTTTTCTTTTTCTGGATACTAAACACTACCTTCACACCGAATCTTAAGTTTCTAAGACTAAAAGATCGTATTATTTTCAATTTTCAATTTTGATGGAATTTGTTGAATTTTCGAATGTTTTTTTTTTCGAATTTTCCGGATTTTATAATTTTTCCTTTCTTTGTATCCTAAACACTACCTTTTTTCCAAATGTCAAGTTTCTAGGGCTACGGGATCTACCTAATCTTTTTGATGACGCGTGAACGAATGAGTGAGTGAGTGACAAAAAATCGAATGTTTGAGTTCATATATCGTCTGAACTAGAAAAGGCAGAAAGTTGTAATTTTAAATTTTGGTCCTGTGTGCCAAATACTCTAGAAAAACGAAGTTTCAAATTTTTGGGATACTCCAGCGCGGAGATATGGGGGGGGGGTCAAAAGTGCCCTGAGTTGCTTCCAGAAAAGTATGCTACGGCTGTCCTCTCGACTTGGCGGAGGCACTGCCGTGCCTCCAGATAATTAAAAAATATAAATTAAACTAAGTTTTTTAATGGAACTTATCAAAATTATATATATTTGAAAAGAAAGGGAAATACTGTAAAAGCTGAATTAACCGGCATGTTATGGAATTGCTGCTTGTGGAACTGTCTGATTTCTTAGGTCACATAAAAAAAACTCCCCCAGATTAAATAACTTGATCGCCAGATAAAAATACCTTGGTCGCCAGTGGTGATCTGGCGACCGTATTTGTCAAGTCTTGTAACATAAAAATCGACTGGGAACAATATCTTCCTTCCGAATATGAATACTGATTCACCTTTGGATTGCGAGAGAGGACAGGTTACTGTTTTTATATTCAGTCGTACCATAATTTGCAAAAAAAAAAAAAAATCTTTGTGGTAGGTTTTTCTTGAAAATATGCTATTATAAGTGTATGGCAGATATTATTTTTCTAAATGTGGTACGAATAGAATAAAAAAACTAGTCGTTGGGGGCCACCGTAATACTTACCCATCATGGATATGCATAATGTAAAATATTAAAATAAAAATGTGTAAACTACTTATAAAATACATTGCAATTCAAATAAAATCGTGGCTTGATGACGTCACAAACTTTAAAGGCTCGATTACTGAATTGCTTGAAAGAAACATCCTTATAACTCCAAAAATAATAATCCTATTAACTAGCGATTTATTGCATCTGATTAAGCGTCAAATTTCCAATTGAAATATATCTTTGAAGTGAAATTTAGATGAAATACAGGGTCATGAAAAATAGAAGAGTGTAGGAAATAGAATTCCAAAAATCTCGGCAACTCTTTATCCGATCGACTTCATGCTCTATGCAAAATTCATGTTTTTTTTATTGTCTTTTAGATTCATTTCTTAAAATAACCAATTTTGAAAAAAAAATTATATACCTTTTATCAGAACGAATACTTCGAGAGTCCGAAAAAATAGTTCCGGTTAATCGAGGTTATTGAAATGAAATAGGCTTCTTCCCATTATTACATACTAAGTACATAACAAATTGCAAGTCTCTATCTCAATTTTTTCGGGAGATAGAGCGTTTACAGACACACAGACACGCAGACACACACACACACACACACAGACGAACGGCAAATTTCTTTTTCTAAAAATGTGTTTTTCGGAATCTCCAGTGTCTGAAACGTGTAAATCCGTCAAAAAAAATTTCGATTTTCAAAACGATTACAAGACTTACCCTATACTATGTATGATGGGTAAGTAATACCCTATACTACGTATGATGGGTAAGTAATACCCTATACTACGTATGATGGGTAAGTAATAGTCCGTGGAATGACAAATGTCCTGACCCCGTAATCAAAGGATTAACTAGAATTTTGTATTTGAAGTTTCTATAACAGAATTTCTGTTAAAATTTACAATACATATAACTTTACAATATATAACTTCTTTTTTCTAAGGGTTTTTTCCCTCTACGATCTACGTTCGGCCACCGCCGTCCACACCCCACAGGTTCTAAAAACACGTTCATTTGCTCGGTTTTAAAATGATTACGGGATGATGACATCATCCCGACCAGTGGTGATCTTCTAAAATTATGCTGCCATTGACCTCCCTTTTACTGGGAGATTTTTTGATGCCCAAGACCACACCCACCGTTGTACCCACAACTGACGGCTGTTTTCGTGATTGATTAAGAAAGATCTATTACAGATTTAGAAATCAGCATCATCTATAAGATGGTTAAGTAAAAAATGCCGCTGTCTCTCGGATTTTTATAACGTTTATAAGAAAAGTTTTCTTTTAGATGCTTTTAGAAAATATTTTTAAATGTGTCATTTTAAATACATATTTTAAATATGACGTAATTTTACTCCTTCAAATCTTTTTGGCATGTAATAATTTAATTATTTTAAAAGTTTCTTTCTTTTTCAATGGTCGCGTGCAAACATATATAATTCAATTAAAAATGCGACGTTTGGAAATGCTATAAGAAAAGGGTTTTAAGTATGACGTTTAAAAAAAATATTTTTTTAATGATGTTTTAACTATATCGCTTTAAATATGATGTAATTTTCACCTTTAAATGCTTTTTGCTCGTAATAGCTTAATTATTTTAACGTTTACTTTCTTTTTTAAAATTTACGTGTAAATATATTTTTTAATTGAAAAATGTTTGTAAATATTTATATGTGGGATTATTTTAAACTGCTAACAGTAGGCAAAAAAGGATTATTTCAAACTATTTATTAAATCACTATTCGCATAATGAAATTTAAAATAAAAAAATTGGAAAAAAAATCTTAAAAAATTAGAATATGTGCCTGCAAAAAATGGTTAAATTGCTATGCATAGTTTTGGATCTTATAAACTTTACCAATCTACCTTTTTAACTGAACTATTTTCTTCGATTTCAATATTAAATAGCGCTTTAAATAATACTTCTATTTAAAAACTGTGTGCTTCAGTATGTGTATTATACAATTTTCTATAAAACTACCATTTTTCATGTTTTTCATCCAATAGTTTAATATTATGAGCCGAGAAAGTGAAAAGATTACAATAAAATCATTTACAGTAGCAGCATTAGTTTTTTTTAGAATAAAGAGATTAATTGAAATATATTTAAATTATAAAATTAATCGAAAATAAGTATTGTAACATATAAAAATTTTGACAGAAAGACATTTCTAGGAGCTCCAAACATGCGAATCAGAAACTACAGCTCAATCCTCAAAGTAGTTTTTGAGTTACGCCTATAATATGCATTGCAATCTGTTTTGCAACGATTAAAAATTAATTTAACATCTTAAGCACCATGACGTACCTGGGTACCTCATGATCTGATCTATTTCAAATACCAGGGCGTATGTGCGTACTTCTCATTTAAAGTCCAGACTGGAATGTTCTAAGCAACTGGGGTTTTTTTTTGTGTCTGTGTGTTTTGCTTATTGCTATTGTGATTAGTTTTGTACGGGGGCTTTATAGCAATTATTGTTTTCGCACCCAATATATGGCATTACTTATAGGATAAAAACACATTAATTTTTCCCGCTGCACAGTGGGGCGTTTTGATGATCTCAGTGGACAAAATTCATTTTTCCGATTATCTCGGAATTTAAGAAGACCGCGTATACTGGTAGCTGAATGTCTCTTTTGTCGAGATCCGTACGAGTTTTTTCGAAAAAACACGATGTGTCGATTCACTACGACCGTAAAGAAGGCAGTTGATTTGAGAGACTTTCAACAGTTGCATTGTTTTTATGCAAGTTCGAAAGCAAGTCGTGACTTTTCTTTTTTATTTGAAAGCAGGAGTTTACTGGACATATGTCACATGTTTGTCACACGATTTAACCTATATTTGTTTGAAAATAAGCGCCATCTTGTTTTCAAACTTCATCTTGACGTTTAATACAGTATTAAGCATTATTAAGCAATAAACATTTTTTTAAATTAAAGTGCCATTCCTAAAGTATTGAAAACTTAAAACAGCTCCTGCGAAAGTTTGCGAACCATTAAGTTATATTAACTTGAAGTATGCGTCTGAGTGTTTAATTCAAATCTTGCAAGTCAATTTTCCCCACTTTTAATTATCCGATTGAGCTGAAACTTTGAATATATGTGTAGTTTCAATGACAATACAATATTATAATTTAAAAAAGAGTAATAATATAAGTAATAATAATAATAATAATAATAATAATAATAATAATAATAATATAAATAATTAAATAAGTCAAATATTTATCACTGTTTGGTTATTTTATTACTGATACATTCGAAAACCCAGCAAAACATAATTAAACTTCAACGCAATAACTTTGTCCACCTAGATCCTCAAAACGCCCCACTGTGCGCTGCTTTGATTCGTTCTTTATTGTCCTTTTGTTTATGTGTTGGGCATCACGTTCAGTTGTGTTTCGTAAATTGTAGTGTTTCGCTTTCGCTTTTGTGTTTTTGGTATCTCTGATAGATAAAATAATGACCTAAGCAACTTTTGGCAAAATTTAATATACCAGGTGATTATAATTAAAGTTACGATTTCAAAAATCGATAATTTTAAAACTACTGGTCAGAATGACTTGATAGTTTAGCAGAACAATCGTGAGGCAATGGAATTTTGTTTGGCGAAGGAAAAAAATAGTTCCAAATTGTGCCGATAGATGGCGTTGTCAGGGTAATGTCAGGGGAAAGACCAAAAATGTATTCTTGAACCCTTTCCGGCGCGGTGTAAATTTGTTTGCAAAATGATGAAATAATAGACTGACACCGGAATTTACAAACGAATCCATTAGTAAAAAGAAACTTGCTTATTTTCTGGTTCTTAATGAAAGGAAAATTTTAATTAAATATTCTTGGTGCCGTTTGTCAGTTTTAGAATTAAAATTGGGTGTCCTTTTTTGTGACCACCGCCCGTTAAAGAGTAAAACATAGGAATGATGTTGCCAAAAGGAAAAAAATTGAGTTCAGAGATTTACTAAAAATTTATTAGCGAAAAGACAAGACTATGTGTTTACAGCGACGACAGCGATAATGACAAAAAAAGAAAAAAAAAGAGCTTCATGGAACAAACACCTTACTGATTATTAAGGTATAAGTTGCTCAATATGCCCTCCGCCTTGTTCCGCTACTAATTGGAAGCGCAAAACGACATGCTCCACAACCGATCGGAGGGTATCTGTACTAATGCAATGGGTGTGTTGTGTGATGCTTGCCTTCAAGTCGGCTAGATTCTGAATCCGCCCGCTATAAACAACATTCTTCAGGTACCCCCAAAGCCAGAAATCACACGGGTTTAAGTCGGGGGAACGTGGCGGCCACGTTGTTGGAAAATGGCGGCTTATGATCCTATCATCTCCGAAATTATCACTCAGTAGCTGCTTCACAGTAGTAGCAATGTGCGGAGGAGCGCCATCTTGCATGAATATTATGCGATCCACACACTGACGCTGTTGAAGTGCCGGAATAACATGGTTACGCAAAAGTGCTTCATACCGCTTGCCAGTAACTGTGCAGGTAACGGGACCCGCAGGTGTGATCTCCTCGAAGAAAAATTGACCGACGATAAACGCTGCCGTTATTCCGCACCACACAGTGACCTTTTCAGACTGAAGAGGTAATGGCTGTAGCTGGGACGGATTCTCGGTCGCCCATATCCTGCAATTTTGCGTATTTACAGAACCTTGCAAATGAAAGTGGGCTTCGTCAGACCACAGAATGTTCCATGGCCATCCGTTGTCCACTTCCATCCGGGCAAGAAATTGTAGTGCAAAAGATTGACGTGCTTCCAGGTCAGCAGGTAGCAACTCCTGCACATGAGTTATCTTGTACGGATAACAGCGTAAGACGTTCCGTAGGACTTTACGCACCGTGCTGTTCGGCATATCCAGCATTCGGCCAATCCCCCTTGCACTGCTGATTCCAGCATCACTGTCAGTATGTTCCTGTAATGCTGTAGCCACATCTTCCACTGCCGCAGCTGAAACTGGTTTCCTTCCTCTACCCCGTTTAACGTCAAATGAACCGGTCTCTTCGAATTTAGCAATCATTTTTTGCAGACCATTTGTTGTTATTGGACCTTTTTTTATGGATTTTAATGTCCGAAACTTCCTAATAGCTGTAAGTGCACAGTCATCGTTCTTATAAAAAAGCTTCAAGAGCAGAGCGCGATCCTTCATAGTCAGAGTCATGATGAAGCATTCAGGCAAAGAGCTGCTGCTCTGCATTTTTATGGTTGCTATGTCTGCGGTGCGCATGTCACGTATTAGTAATTTGCATATCTTCAGACAATGTGAACCCAGACAGCGCCATCTATGGGCACATTTTGAAACTTTTTTTTTCCTTCGCCAAACAAAATTCCATTGCCTCACGATTGTTCTGCTAAAATATCAAGTCAATCTGACCAGTAGTTTTAATTAAAATTATCGATTTTTGAAATCGTAACTTTAATTATAATCACCCGGTATTTAATTAAAATTTTCCTTTCATTAAGAACCAGAAAAATAAGCAAGTTTCTTTTTACTAATGGATTCGTTTGTAAATTCCGGTGTCAGTCTATTATTTCATCATTTTGCAAACAAATTTACACCGCGCCGGAAAGGGTTCAAGAATACATTTTTGGTCTTTCCCCTGACATTACCCTGACAACGCCATCTATCGGCACAATTTGGAACTATTTTTTTTCCTTCGCCGAACAAAATTCCATTGCCTCACGATTGTTCTGCTAAAATATCAAGTCATTCTGACCAGTAGTTTTAAAATTATCGATTTTTGAAATCGTAACTTTAATTATAATCACCCGGTACTACTACTAAACTGAATATGGTGCTTTAAGAGTGCCAAACTTTATATCGGTCTAATTCCTCAACTACCTTACCGAATGACTTTCCGTTTGGTATCCGAAGGTAAAACTTATCGAAGTAACCAAATATGATGTGAGAATTAGACGTTAGTGTTGAAAAGTTTTGTTTGTCATAATTTTTATATGTAGACGACCACTTAAGACTAAAAAGTTAAAATTTCATTGCAAATTCACCTTGTTTAATAATTAAAATTCATAAAGGTACAACTAAATGTAAATATATTGCTTGAAGGTGCGTAAAAATATACATAAAACATTTAAAAGCACATTAAAGTCCTTTTAAAAATTCAAAACTTTTTCAACCGAACTACTCGGTCATCATCAGTGAAAAACTAATTGTTGAGTTGAGTTGTTGTCTCTTCGCGTTTTCTTGCTGGCCCGGAATAAACTATTTTACTTCAAGGGTTTGGAAAATAGATTAAATAGACCCCACACTGCGTTAGCAAGATTAGCACAAACTGAACCTATAAAAGTAGATTTCAATGGATCCAAAATTATATTCCGCACAAATAATCACCTGGAAGCTATCATAAGAGAGTCTCTAGAAATAATATAAAAAAAGAAATAGTCTGTAACTATGTATTATCATATGATATCCACGCAGTCTGGAATGAATTAATACATCATTGATTACCTTTCCCATCCCACCTTATATTCCAAACCCTTGAAGTAAAATAGTTTATTCCGGGCAAGCAAGAAAACGCGAAGCGGCAACAACTCAACTCAACAATTAGTTTTTCAATGATGATGGCCCAGTAGTTCGGTTGAAAACGTTTTGAATTTTTAAAAGGACTTTAATGTGCTTTTAAATGTTTTATGTATGTTTTTACGCACCTTCAAGCAATATATTTACATTTAGTTGTATGTTTATGAATTTTAGTCACTTAAGACTAATTTAAGTAAAGCATTAATTATTAGACTTTATTATTAATTTTTGGAATCAGTCACTTTTTTACATGATAATTTTCGGCACTGTTATTTGGGGGCAGACCCGAATTTAGGATGTGTGGCGCCCCTAGGCAGTCATTTATTTTACGCCCCCTCTTTCTTGATCAAAACTTCTGCATTGTCATTGTTTTACAAACTACAAAAATATAGTTGTGGATTTATTTACTTCAATTTAAAACTATATTGAACTATTTGAGCTTTAAAGAATACATAGCATATAAAACAGATGTGCAAGTTAAGAATTTACAAAACATTCTGAATACAAATATGTATGTATATAGGTAACACACACACGCACACAAATATAATAATCACTACAAATTAATAGATCCCATAGAGATATCCCAGAAACCCAAAGCCATTAAATAATAAGCCCAGTCAGATAGTGTTAAATTTGTTAGCGACACACTAGCGCCAAACCTGTGCTGCGGAAGGAGGACAAAACAGAAGTGGGTCGCAGAGAAACAATACGATTTTTTAATATCGATATTTTATACGATTTTTATCGATGTTTTGTTTTTGCACTTCCTTTAAGAGCTTGCTAATTATTGGGATCTTTTACATTAAAGCTAAAACTATAATGAAAAAAAAAATGTGAAAATTTACTGGATTAATATTTCTATATAAATATAGTGGTGGCGAAGAAGTTGATTTATTTATTAAAAGTTAAATAAAAAGTGATGGAAATTTACATCACTATGCAAATAACCCTTTCCGGCACAGACAAATTATGTTCGTAAAATTTGAAATTACTGACTGACACCGGAATTTACAAACGACTTTCTTAGAAAATATCAACTCCTTATTTTAAGCTTTAATTTTAGAAGCAAAATTTTATTAAAATATTCTTGGTGCCGAATGCAGCACTCCCAACCGCTAGATGGCGCTATTTTCAACTTGCGAAAAGTTTCCCATTTATCTGACTGGGCTTATTATTTAATGGCTTTGCAGAAACCTGCAAAGTAATCAACTAAAATATATGATAAAAACGCACAGAAAAATCACTACAACTTTCTGTGACATGATTTTTCCCCTGGAAAAATTATTACAGAAATCTGCATTTCAGTCATACAAAAATATATGATAAAAATCATTTCAGTTTTATTAGCCCCTAAAACAAAATCACAGAATTTTTTAATTTTGTCAGAAAAATATATCAGTGAAACTTACAAGGAGAAAATCTAAATTCATGTAAAAAATATTGTATGATAGAAAACTATAATTTAATCGGTCATAATGTGGTAAAACATGGTAAAAACGTTAATTTAAAACTTACGGAAATTAAAGACATGAATTACATCTAATATTTGCCTTTACAAAAGTTTTGGGATTTCTTCAAAATCAAAAAGGACTGTGATGTCCGATTTTGCATCGATCACCCCAAGATTTAGATAATATGACATTATATGATACAAAAATATATGATAAAAATCATGTCAGTTTTATTAGCCTCTAAAACAAAATCACAAAAATATTTAATTTTGTCAGAAAACATATATGGTAGAAACTTACAGACAGAAATCACTACATTTTTATACGCTATGCAAGAAAACTATATCATTAAAAATTGTAATTTAGTCGGTCATAAAAATAATTATATGGTAAAAACGTTACAATTAAAATTTTATTTTACAAATTTACGGAAATGAAAGACATGAATTACATCTAAGATTTGCATTTAACAAAAGTTTTGGGATTTCCTCATACAAAATTTCTGAAATGAAAGAAATGACTTTCATCTAATATTTTCATCCATTACTTTCCGGATCTCGTTAATTTCATTAAAGTCGTTTGATCCTGTTTCTTCTGGTTCCGCTTCTGACTCAAATATTTTAACAGATGAAGATGGAACAACATCTTCGCTTCATAAACTCTATACTCTAGCCATTTCCTAATAAAATGAAATTGACAAATCTTGTTCATCAAAGAACAGACATCCTACACATCCTTTTGCTACTCTGATATTTTTATGTTATCCAATTGTCATTTCTGTTTTGAACTATAATTTCTTCTGGTTTTAATTCTTCTGGTTCCGCTTCTGACTCAAATATTTGAACAAATGAAGATGGCACATCTTCGCTTCGTAAACTCTATACTCTAGCCATTTCCTAATAAAAAATGAAATTGACAAATCTTGTTCATCAAAGAACGTACATCCTACACATCCTTTTGCTACTCTGATATTTTTATGTTCTCCAATTGTTATTTCTGTTTTGAACTATAATTTTATCAGCATTGTCAGGCCTAAAAGATTCACTTTTGTTTTTTAAACCTATAATTCGAATCTATTCAACGTAATTTCTATAAACTTTTACTCTAATTTAATAATTTTCTTTCAGCTTTCTTACAAAATGTAGCACCACTCAATCTAGATCATCCATCCATACTGTGAACTAGTCTTATTCATATTGGTTCTTAACGTCAAAATGTCGTTGAACATTGAAAATCGAACATACTGCGGATGAAAAGCAAGTGGGTAAGTGTGATCGAAGATCGCACAAAGGGTTTCGTTTTTTATAAAGTAAAAATTTGCCGGTCTATTTTTCTCGCTTTTTCGAATATCTGAACCGCCAGATAGCAGGCGAAGCCCGCTATTGTACTCTGTCACAACAATATCTGTCATGTGGACTAAATGCGATATTAAAAAAAATCAATTTCAAAATTAAACATGTTGTATAGAGACTTTCAAATCGTTAAAATATGCCAATATTTCCATAATCGGGTTTTTATCATGATTCAATACGCTCCTCAAACTTATATATTTACTATTCTCTATTACTCATGTTGATACTCTCTTTGTATTATTCTCACGCATTTGAAAAATCCGTTATAACGTCAGATTAATTTTCTTTTTAATTCTCTAAAGACGTCATATTAAGCTGCTTTCTGTATTTACACATAATCCTACTCCTTGCATTATTGAGAAATGTTTGAAAATTTCCGTTTTATTAACAATATGACGTCATAGTAATCTTTTTTTTTTTTCAGTTGGTGAAACTTTTTATTTCATTTTCATTTTTCACGTGGAAATCTTTCAATAGAAAATTAATTATTGTAGAAAGAATTTTATTGTGGATTTTTAATTGTTGACAACTGCTATAACGAAAAATGTTTAAATTTAATAGGAAATAAGGCTGTTAGATTTTTGGTTTTTTGTCTCTATATATTAAAATAATACGATTTTTTTCAAATTTTATGATTTTAAACTTCATAGCAGGTATTCAGCTATAAATACACAAAATTTCATGCCTGTAAGTTAAATAGTTTCTGAGAACCGGCTCTGTGACGGACAGACAACGAAGCGGGAAAACAGGGTTTCGTGAGATGAACGAAACCCTAAAAATAGCTTCCCACGGACCTAAGCTATTGTTCCTATCCAGTTACATGAAACACGAAACGCACGTAAACAGTACGCTAGCTCGAATGCTTTATAGGGAGACAAATTCCAAAGTTCCAAGATTCGAATCTATATTTCAAATGCAGAATATTTAGAAATACCCGTATTAAAGTCTTAAATATTAAATTTAATAACAACTTGCAACGCTGAAATAACAACTGATACGGTACACCCAATCGCATGCGATTCGTAAACGGACGCCCTTGAATAGTTGATTGGTTGTAGAGCTATCTTCACGATTCATTCGTTATATAGGTCGATTTCATCACATGTACTCAGGGGTCGCAGTGTCCTATATTTTTTTATATATTTGATACCACTATTTTCAAACTATAAATTTCATGATAGATTTCGTTAAAATGTGTAATAAAAGAATATTGTGAATATTATATTTTGAAAATAGTGGTGGGGATTATTTAAAAAATATATAAGACGCTGCGAACCCTGTGTACTGAATACTTCCATACTACTTTAACGTAATAACGTTAACTTAGTGCGGGTTTCATAAAAATAAAAGAAAGAAAAATTGTGATATTGCAATATTGTATTTTTTCAACAAACTATATTTTTTCGCCTTCTAAAATTTTGCGGCCTTGTGTGGTTGCACATGTTTAAATACTCATACAGCCCTGATGATAGGGTTTCCTATTTTTATATGTCCGTACATACGGCTTTCATACGGAATAAAAGTGTGTTTCAGTAAAATGTATCGAGACTTTTGACATCTGTCGTATTACACAAAATAAATGTGTATGGGCGGTAAAAATAAAAAAATAATTAAAGAAACTGCAAGAGAAGATATATATATAAGATAAACTAAACCACACAGTTACATAAATAAAATCTAGGTATTTTTATTTAGTTTTATATATTTTTTAATATTAATGACACCGCATTGCAAGAATGTTCATTTCATTTTTTTTTTTCTTTAGAATGTTGGTGACAAATGTCTTAAAATAAAAGTATGAAATTTTTTTTTCTGTTACGCATTTCCATTCTTTTAAAAAATTAAAAGAAATGAAAAAACAAATACGTACCAGAAAAGAATACCGGAAAAAATTATAAATATTTTACATCGCTATCCTATTTCAATTCTTCTCCTTATTAGAGCTTTGTTCTAGTTAGAAAGTCATCTTTGTTGATGACTGTGAATGAAAAGATAATAATCGTCTTTTTTTACCAAGACGCTGTTCGCAAGTAATGCATTAAAATTACTGACAACGTTTGCATTTTCAAACTTCCATTGTCAGTGTTGATTTAAGCGACCCAAATTCTACAAGTGACATATTTTCCATACGTTTTGCAGAATTGTTTTAGTTTAATCTATCTGTGAAAAGCATGTCATTGTCATGACTTATACCCGGTTCTAAAATATGGCCAAATTCGTGAACTGCATTTATAAAAAAAACATAACATTTTACTACATATGCTACCGGAGATACACTCGCTTCGCTCGGTCAAATACAGCCAGCTCCTATCAAATGTGATTTTAAAAAAATGAACCTTTAAACACAGAAATTATATTGAAAAACTAAATCATCATATTCTCCATTCAATTTTATTTCATTTAGTGGAACAGAACTCTTCTTATTATTTAATTTTGTTTTAACTTTGTTTCATACTTAATTAACTTATGCTATTATAATACTTGCTTATGAACTGCATTTGTCATCTTATTATTTGGTGAGTAGATGTATAAATTATTTGGGTTTCCCACTATGGAGAAGCTACAATTAACTGACCTAGAGAAAAGCATGATTCTATTAAATGAATACCACAATATCTTAACATTTGTCCTGGTGCCTTATTTATACTTACACTGATGTCTTATTCATGCGCTTGCGATTGTTGTCTTTCACAAACTTTACACATTGTAACTCGATTCATTTCATAATCTTGTTTCTGCAGCATTTTCTGTCTATCTGTTTGCCGAGCTCTAATTTCTTCTTGTTCATCTGTGAAGTTTTCTCTAAATCAATTATTTTTTTCCGTTCTGAAGATAAACATGCTTCTCTTTACTCATCTGTTTCATTTCTTTGCTGTTCTTTCTGTTTCCATCTTTTCGAGTCACCACTGGCACGATCTTCTCCTCTTTTATGTTTCGGCATCCTGTTAAATGTTAATATTACTAAACACACTAAGATTACATTTAATACCCTGTTCACTACCTTTAGATATTCATTTTCACTTATTAAGTTCAAACATTTTCACAGAAATTTATTTCCCTTTCTAGCACTTTCACATATCCTTGATCCGCTCCAATTGATTTCCAAAAGTATACTGACGCATGCGTCTCGTCATCACCTATATATATACCCGTCTGAGCTGAAACGTATCCCCACCACAACAGGTTAATGGATATTTGAGAATGCCCCAGATGACTCTCGACTTCCGTTTCTCGTTTCTAGAACATTCTAGAATATTCTAGAACGTTCTCGAACGTTCCGAAACTGGAAGTCTCTTCATTATTACAGACCATCTGGAACATTCTAGAGAATTTTGAAACATTCTGGTACCGGACGTCCATTCGAAGGTCTAGAACCTTATGGACATTCTAGAACATTCTCGAACATTCAGAATACCCGAAAACATTCGAAAAAATCTTAAACATTCTTGAACATTCGAGAAAATTCTAGAACATTCTAAAGTATTCTGGAACATTTTAGAAATTCTAAATTCTCTGGAACCTTCCGGAACATTCTGCAGTATTATTCAACATTCTCGAATTTTCTGCAACGGTCTAGATCAGGAAGTCCCTTCGATGGTCCAAAACAGTTTGGAACATTCTAGAACATTCTCGAAAATTCTGGAAAAGGCCCTTCGAAGGTCCAGAACATCCTTGGACATTTTTAAACATTCTGGACCATTTGAGAACATTCTGGAATATTCTAGAACATTTAGAGCATTCTTGAACGTTCTGGTACATTCTAGAACATTTTATAACCTTCAGGAAGATTCTGTAACATTCTAGAACATTCTAGAACATTGTAGAACATTCTAGAACTTTCCGGATCATTCTATCCAGTTTCGGCCACTTTGCCACTCGATTCCCAGCTGCTTCACCGACTTCCCATAAGAAGTCCATTCGTGCGATGCCTTTTTTGACACCCATATTTTCGAACTCAACCCCTGCATTTCCAAACCGAAACCTTCTTCATAGATAGGGATGTAGGCCATATAAGCCTACCATACCATATAAGACCCATGGTGATGCGCTTGTGAGTTATGGAGTTATAGCAACACGAACGGGCAAACCACGCTTACATTTATTATATATATATATCATATATTCTAATACGAGCAAATCTTGTGTGTGGTGGGGCACCAGAAAGCCATTGGGCTAGGTCACATGTTCGAGAAAATTCGATTAGAGGATCATTTCGGGACATTTTGGGTCATGGTCAAGCTAATTGTATCTAAAAACGGTTCAAACGATTTTGACGAAATTTTGTATCCGACCATTTTAGGGCACGAGAAGACTATTGTTCTGGGTCACATGTTCGAGAACTTTTGATTAATGGGTCATTTTTGGGTCAACGCGGGTCAAATTAATTTTAGCTAAAAAATGGCTCTAACGATTTTGATTAAATTTTGTGTTCTACGAGTTTCGGGCACGAGAAAATCATTGGGCTAGGTCACATGTCCGAGAAAATTCGATTAGTGGGTCATTTCTGGGTCATTGTGAGCCAAGCTAATTTATCTAAAAAGCGGCTCAGACTATTTACACTAAATTTTGCATCTTATGGTTTTCGGGCACGAGAAGAGTGTTGGGCTAGGTCTCATGTTCGAGAAAATTCAATTAGTGGGTCATTTTGGTCATGGGTCATTATGGGTCAAGCTATTTTATCTTAAAAACAGCTCAGACTATTTACACAAAATTTTGCATACCATGGTTTTCGGGCACGAGAAGACTGTTAGGCTAGGTCACATGTTCGAGAAAATTCAGTTAGTGGGTCATTTTGGTCATGGGCATTATGGTCAAGCTATTTTATCTTAAAAACAGTTCAGAGGATTTGAAATAAATTTAGCATCCCACAGTTTTAGGGAACGAGAAGACTATTAGGCTAGGTCACATGTTCGAGAAAATTCAATTAGTGGGTCATTTTGATCATGGGTCATTATGGGTCAAGCTATTTTATCTTAAAAACAGCTCAGACTATTTACAAAAAAATTTGCATCCCATGGTTTTCGGGCACGAGAAGACTGTTAGGCTAGGTCACATGTTCGGGAAAATTCAGTTAGTGGGGCATTTTGGTCATGGGTCATTATGGGTCAAGCTATTTTATCTTAAAAACGGCTCAGACTATTTACACTAAATATTGCATCCTATGGTTTTCGGGCACGAGAAGACTGTTGGGCTAAGTCACATGTTCGAGAAAATTCAATTAGTGGGTCATTTTGGTCATGGGTCATGATATTTGAACTCAAATTTAATTTTGACCGAGCATAGCTCGGTCTTTCCTGCTCGTTGATTATAAAAGGACGCTTCCGTGCTTGTATGGCATCTGTAGGAACTGTCTTTCAAAAACGCCTGTTTTGCATTCTTTCGCTAAATATTTTTTTAGTTTTTGGCCTATGAAAAATAATCCAAAAAAAAGGAATACTTTTATAAGATTGCTGTGGGGTGCCCCTTATTAAAAATCCTCCGCAAATTGTACTTAGTGTGCTTAAGCTTAGAGCTGATACTTATTATAAGATAATTATACGAACTTCTGGAATTTGATGCGAGTATATTGATGAGGACAAAAGATCCCTAAAAATATCCGGTAAGTCGCTTACAGAAAAGGGAATATTTTAAAATTCACCTCATTTAAAGTTTACACAAGTAATTTTTAATAGAAAAATAACCGGATTCAAAAGATTGTTTCTTACATTTTTGCACTGAAATTTACTTATTGCAAGTCAGTTGGTGTATTTTAGTGTGAGTGGTTTGGCTTTGCAGAGTATTTGCGGAAGTCCTTTCTCCGTATTCAATTTAAATCCCATAGCTACAAATATCGCTTAACTTAACGCGTAACAACCAAGTAAAAATAAAAGATAACGTGCGTAATTTTTAAAAAAGTGCATGAAAATTAAATGATAGCATTTTAAATAACTTCAAAGCCCGTGCAATTATGGAATATTCTCATTTGTTTTTGTAAATGACTCGGAGTGATTCGAAACATGTCAAACAATCTAATAACAGTTATTTTAATTTGTATTATGTTGTTAATTTACACCTTTTAGCATTTAAAAGAAATTATAGACGATGATGGATTATTTATTTTTTTTGACCCCCTGTAAAAAAAAAGAAATCTATCTATGACACGACAATTATTATTATTTAAAAATAATAATAATACTCTGCTCAACAGCTTTAAAAAAAAAAAAGATATATATATATATATATATATATATATATATATATATATATATATATATATATACAATTTTGGCATTCTATGGAAATTTATATTGGTACAACCACTGAAAGGAATCCATTCCCGCAAAATCACGATTTATGAAATCCAAGCATCAGTTCATAAATTATGCCTGAACATACATTTAAACAAGTTTGGAAAATGTACGTTAAACGTGACAAATGAGGTGCGTCCTTACTATAAGTAGTTTTACAATGTAAAAAAAAAAAAATCATCGTTATTATTTCAGTGAAATGAACTATACCGTCTGTTATGAGCGAAAAGAGCGATCCCTTTTTTCTTATTACGTATGCCACGTTTACAGATGCGAATTTGTTTTCGACATCAGACAGCGCTTCAAATTTCACCATGGAGATATTGCTTTGCGAATGATTACCTCCATGGTTTAATACTTATATGACTCACGATGAACGAATATCGTGTGTTTATTTACATTAATCGGTTGAGATAATCGGTTATTAACCTAATTTCCACTGAATGTTATCTCTGAATCTATACATTTTTTAATGTAACTCATTTCTCAAGCAAACAATTTTTTTTAATGACATTTCTAAAAATGTAACTTTTATGCAATTTTATTTGAAAAAATAATTTTTAATAAAACTGGCCGCTTGGCACATAAAAAAAGTAGTGATTAGCCCGGATTTGTTTTCTTCAGCCACATGACTTGCGCTTTTATTATATGGATTACGTATGATAGGATTTCATACAATAAAGAAAACTTTTATTAATATCTTTTTAAGTTTTGATTCAATTTTCATAAAATTTGAAATGACTCGTCAAAATTTTGCAACGATTATATATATGTTGAATTTTAAACCATTCGGTTTGGTAGTTATATGCTGTTATATACGGACGGACCAGACAACGACTATAGGTTCTACGTATTTATATAATTACGAATGCATCTAAAAAGAGCCCGATGTGTGCAGAAGTATTTTTTTTAAATTTATTAAGGGGTTTTCTACATTCATTGCTTATATCTAGATATTTTGGTGGATTTTTTTTTTCAATTTAAACAAAATATATTACAGTAGATGTTTGTACTTTAGAATTCGTTGTATTTCAAACTATCTTTTTGAACTTTTTGGAGAAAAACAAATGTTATTACAAAATGGAGACGAATTTCTGCACACAGTTGTAATGTCCCATGCTTTCCAGCAGATCTATAAATCAGAAATAGAATTTATGAACAATTTTATAATTTGTAGGCTTACAGTTATGGTTGCAACCGATAAAAATAATAATTGTGGCCTTTTTTGTCAGAATGGCGATTATCTGAAAAAATGGGCAGCAAAAATCGATATATTTTTTTGTCTTTAAGGGGACAGAAAAAAATAGATTATATTCGAAAAGTATTACATACTGTCGTTTCCAATCATAACCACATGTATAAATCTCTAAGAAGTTTATTTAGATCGACAGAGTGTTTTCTTTTCGGAAGCTATTTGACAAGGTAAAAAAAAAAGTCCTTCCGGCCTGTACCGGGAGGAAAAGGTAGCTTTCCTATATCTTCCTTTTAAAATTTTAGCTAATGTTACACGAAAACAGCAAGTTAAAATGCAAAGAAAACGTTTACAAAGGATTCATTAATACTGAATCTGAATAAGAAATTCGCCAAATTATTGAGCAATAGCCAAATTGGCTTCACTTATGAAGACTTATTTTGGTCGCCAAATTTGGCGATATTTCGCCAAATGTCGCCAAGTTTGGCGATAATTTGGCGCTAACGGATATGAATATATAGTTTTATACGTATGATTGGGAAATGATTACAACAATGAAAATTTTTGTAATGTGCTGTCTTGTTTCAAAATGTCAGCCACCCTAGAATTTCAAACTGCTTTATCTCAGCCATTTTTTAAGATAGAGGTAAACCAAAAAATGCTTTGGAATCCTTGTATCAAGGCCTAACACGTAATTAAAAAATAAATTTGAATTTTTAACTTTTTTGTATATTTATTTTAGTTTTAAATTTTTGAATGGCCGCCATCTTGAAACAAAATGGCGGACCAAGCTGGCCAACGAACTCGGTCGAGACATTGGTGAGCTTAATACACATAATTAGTTTCATCAAAATTGATTTATAAATACGAGCGTTATCGTATGACATAGGTCAGATATATATATATATATGTAAATCAACATTTGGACGGAGGGTGGTTTTGGGGTCTGGGGGTCATGATCGGTGAAAATATATCGAAATTTTCCGGAACTGCTTTCCTCCGAACGGCTGCAATAGGTAGCTTTATACTTTTTTGTATTGAAAGCTACCTAAAATGTTGTTTTACGAAAAATGTGTTTAAAGATTTTTTTGCTTTCATTTTTTATACATTAACTTTACGAAAACATTAACTTAGTGTAGAGGTAGTTGGAATACATACAGAATCATATATATTATATGAATGTTAAAACTTTTTGTGTGCTTCTCTTTTGTTAAGATTGTATGCTATTTCTACAATAAAGAAGCTCGAAGCAGCAGTGGTCATCCATGAAATAAAAGCACCAGCCCTTTTTTTAAGCACGCTACTTTTCCGTTATTCGCAGAAAAGCGGAATCCCGAGCCGTCCAGACTGCTCGGAAGAGTAGCAGACCCGGTAACGGAAAATCTCACCGGGAACAAAATATTGAAGCAAAATTCAATACGTTAAAGACATCAAGTTGAAAGTACGGAAGTTCTGCGTTTAATACATCAATGACAACAGTAGCTTCGAGTTTATTTTTCGCGGATGTAATATTGTTTCTTTAATATTAAAATCAAAATTTTCTTCAAGTGTATAATTATAATTATATTCTAAATTTTTTAAATTAGTATATAGATTAGAAATATTTTTGTAAAAATAGCGGTGTTTCATCACGTTCTTTCATCTTCCAGCCTTTTTAGCTTATATGGCTAATATTCTAAACTCTATAATGCTTTGATGAAATCTTATATTTGTCAGATGAAAAATATAATTTGATGATGGATGTTTTTTTTTTTTGTTGTTGTTAACTAGATAAATTAGCTCTTTTAAAATAGACCAGAATTGAAAATAGCTATAACTAAGGATCTTTTGTGTTTAATTATTTGTAAATTGCCATCATGTAGTAAATTTAAATACTGAGATAGCCTTTTGGATATATTTTTGAAGCCATTTGAGCTGAAATTCAATCTTCCTAGAATACAAGATACAGATTAAAAAATATCAACATTTTTTTATCCAATTATTAATAGTAAACTTATACTTTTGATTGTGTAATGAATATTCAAATCTAACGCATAAATAGGATATGCACCAGTCCTTCCTTCCTGCTGTCAGTAATGCTACCTTCAAAATTGGCACTAGATGTTGCAGCATGCTGTATTTTTTTCAAGTCTGTTGCGATTGCGTAAATGAAGTGTGATAATAAACTTAATTATTCTAGATATGGGTACTCTAATAATAATCGAATGAATTTTATGCTTTTCGCGCATGCGATCGTTTTGCCTTGTGTTGTTAACAATTTGCGTAACTGGGAAACCTATTCTGTCTTTATTTTAATATCACAAAGCATGGAAAGTGCTCTGGAATTTGGTTGTCTCTCGTACTTTGCATGTTCATGTTAAATTAGTAGCTTTTTGATTCTGTAGAGACTTAATATATATATATATAGTGAAGATTTAGCAAGATATATATTTTGGATTTACAGCGAATAGCATCAGTATAGTTTTGGGAGCGGTACTATACGTGATTTAGAGGGAATTCATCCTCATAAGTGTTAGAAGCCAGAGCTGCTTTGAACTACGGTTTACTTAAAATAAAATAGTATTGGATTCACGGAATATTTCCACAGTTTAAATTATAATTAAGTAATTTTCTGTGCTTAATAAAGCTACTTTGCTACAGTGTAATATGAAGTCATCTTTAAATTCATAGAAAATTTCAGGCGGAATTATAATTGAGCCTAATTGGCAAAACATTTTTCCCTGTAAATTGTTAATTGATTTTAAGTGGAAGATTTATAATTAGTTACTCAAGCTACAGCTAATCTCAATTTTAATTATTGCATAAACTTGTTGCGTTTGTTATATTTGCGTCATGGCGTACTTGCAACTAACGGCACCGACTGGTACTTTACTGAAAATGCGTATATTCTGCATTAACATTTGCTTTTCTCCCCTAAAATGCTCGACTAATACCAAGGTACTCTGATTAGATTCCCTGTATAGTGTATAAGCTCCTCCAATAAATTATCCGATGATCTTGAAAGAGTTTGCTTTAGAGAATTAAAAATGCTAACATATACAAATGGTGTAAGAAATGCATTATTTAATAAAGAAACATATTCTTTTTGTTGATAGTGGTGATTGTCTCCTTAATTAATAAATAAATTAACCTAAAATTATATCATTCAGCGACGAAGTTATCGCGGAGAGATTATAGAAATAATTTTAGGAGTCGGTGTGGTTCATTCTTTGGCTACCATTATTTTCGAACAATAATATTTCTGGTATTTGTCTACCACATTTCCAAGATAAATCTCTTACGAAGAATATTCTTTGGAAATAGTGGTACTGAAAACAGAGACAGCGCCAATCCGTCTAATTGCGTACAGAAATCTACATAATTTGAACTTTCTATAAAGATCGTCGACATGCCTTAATGCGAAGGTAGTCGGCGATCAGTTAGTGTCATTGATGTTTGGACGCAACATAAACATACAAATAGAATACAATAACAAAAAAGTCCTTCCGGACTGTACCGGGAGGAAAAGGTAGCTTTCGTAGATCATGTTTATAAAACTTCAACTCATTTTACTCAAAAACCCGAAGCTAAAATGCTTTGAACTCGATTATAGAAGATTCAATCCCGGTTTTCGTTACCACTGATAATTTGAATACGAATTTCAGCATTAGAGTTACAGCATAACAAAAATCAGATTGTAAGAAAATTTAACTGGCCACCATTTTAAAACAAGATGGAGTATGAAGCTGGCCAGTGAACTAGGTTGAGACCTTGGTATGTTCTGTACATATGATCAGTCACATTCATATCAGTTCATAAATACGAGAGTTACAGCATAACAAATATCAGATTGTTTCAAAATATCAACCACCCTAGAATTTCAAACTGCCATATCTCAGACATTTTTTAAGATATAACCATAACAAAAAATATTCCAGAATCCCTGTAACACTTTCTAACACATAGCGGAAACAATCTTTTCAATTTATAATTTTTTCGTACATCTTTTAGATTTTTTTAAAATTTGAATTTTTTTAACTGGTTACTATTTTAAAACAAGATAGCGGATGAAGCTGGCCAACGACCTCGGTCGAGACCTTGGTATGTCCTGTACACATACTCAGTCACATCCAAATCGGTTCATAAATAAGAGAGTTACAGCATGACAAACGTCAGATATATATATTAATCAACATTTGAACGGATGGTGGTTTTTGGGGTCTGTGTGTCATGATCGGTGAAAGCATACCCAAATGTTTTGGAATAGCTTTCCGCCGAACGGCTGCAATAGGTAGACTTTTGTAATGAAAACTACCTAAAAATATAGACAAATATAAAAGTTAAGATACTTGAAAAATCATTTTTAATGTGAATGTTTTACGAAGACCGGAACATCTTGCAAAGTATAAAAGTTTTATTTTTTCGATCATGTACGTCTACTAGACAAATAGTTTAGTAAAATGTCGTAGCATTTTCCTTGAAGAAACCTATCAAATTCTTAAGAATATTTTTGACAAAAAATTTCAGTGTTCATTGCTTCTGTATATGATATATAGAAGAGAAAATACTGAAAATAGAAGCGAGGCGGTTTTACAGGAAAAGGAAGAGGGATTATTTTAGGCGCATAATAGAAAAAGGATTATTGAAAATCCCTATGAAAAGTCCCATGGCGATCTACCAATAGGGTCAAAAGATAAATTGTTGGAAGGTGAGGTGTGCTTTGGTGTATATTCTTACAATCGAGCATTTTATACATTTTTAGAGTGATTTAAACAATAGGTAGGTTTGTATTAGTTTCTTACACGTATATTCGTTTCAAAATTAGTTTTAATTTTTTTTTCATGTTAGGGAAAACGGAAACTGAAATAATTTAAAAGAAAATCCAAAAATTTCAATTTTAAAATTGCTTTATATGCATCTCTTTCTTGAAGCCACTTTTCATAATGTATAGTTTTTAAATATCGGAAAATACTACAAAACAAAGTAACGTTACACACACGATATTCGAAACTACGCTTTTTTCAAAAGAAAGATTGTTCAATCGGAAAATATTTGTAATAGCACATATTTACAATCTGTAAGCAAATGCAACAATCTGATTTTTGTTAAGCTGTAACTCTCATATATATGAACTGATATGGATGTGACTGATCATGTGTACAGGACATACCAAGATCTCGAAAGAAAAAACATAAGAGTGGTTGTAAAGATTTTTTTGGGATTATATATTTATGCCTGTTTTCAAATCCAACATGTCTACTTTCTGGTGCATTTGTGAAGTGGTTTTCATTCGCAAATCTAATTATTCTTGTAAGCATATTGAAATTAGAGGATTGATTTTTGTGTCGATATATTAAGATACCAATAGACAACGTGACAAAAGCACAAATAAAATTATGGATCTTAAAATGGTACACAGTGGTTTTAGTAATTATAAAAGCTACTTTTTGTATATATTTTACAAAACGAATTATAACTATCGATTTAATAAATCAGTTTTAATTTAACAAGAATCTAAAAAATTTCATATTATTATATATAAATTTTCTAATATATCTTCCGCCATTAAAGAAGATAATTACATTGGTCGGAAAAAATAACTAGTTGGAAATTGTACGTCAAACGTGACAAATGAGGTGCGTTCGAACTGTTATTATTTCAGTGAAATGAATTATATCGCCCGTTATGATGATATTATTAATCTCCGTCATAAAATAAGTACTTTTTAAGTTGACAACATTTTATCATTTGTTGACATTTACTAAAAATTCTAATGGGAAACTTAAGCCTAGCTTTCAAAATTTCAGAACTTGAAATCCATATTTAGACTCTTTTTTCATTTAATATCTATTTCTCCGGAAACACCTATCCAAAAAATTCTCGGTAGATTGATTATATGTTTGCTGTAATTAAACCCTATTAGTATACAAATTCGGTTTTTAAATTCAGTAATACGGAAATAGTACGACTCTATCTGAAATATAACGTAATCATCATGGCAACCTAAAATCATTACTTATCATGGAATATCACTGAATTAATTACGTATGATATGATTTAATAGAATAAAGAATATGACTATAACTTGGTCATAGAGGTTTTAAACGGTCATATACGTCATTATATATGACTATAATATTATACATGTCAGATAACTTGGCGATACTCCTCGGTCGCTTGACGATTAATTCTCGGAAGCTGCTATAACAAGGAAGTACCATTTTTTAAAAAATTCAAATTATTTAATAAGCATTTTTATTAATACATATTTTGCTTTTGATTCGATTTTCATAAAATTTGAAATGACTCGACAAAATTCTGCAACGATTATGTATATTAAATTTTAAACCATTCGTTTGGGTAGTTTTTGCTCTATTATATGCGGACAGACGGAGAGACAGATGGCCCAGACGACGACTATAGGTGCTACGTATTTATATAATTACGAACGCACTTAAAAACGAACAATACCACCTAAAAAATGATATGGTATTAGGTAATTTCATTGTCATATTTTGATTTAGTGAGCTGAAATCTATAAGAATGAATCATTATTTTTACAGGGAGCATTTAGGTGCCGACTAGTCTTATTGTGGTGGAGCAATTTCTTGTTTCATAATTTGGCGCATGGACAGTTAATTGTTTTCAACTGTATCAGGTTGGCGTCCAAATTTTCACAAACATAGCGGACGTATACGCTATATATTCCTTATCTTTGTTGGTTTGGGAAATAACAAAAATGAATTAGAATGACTACACGAGTCCTTCCGTTTTATTTTTTTAAAACTTTTTAAAGGTACATCCATCTTCTTGTTGTTGATGTTGTTGTTCCTTAACCATCTTTTACACCAAGAACTCATATAAGGCTCATAAACCAAGTTGTAAATTTAAGAGTTTTGAAACTGGTTTTAAACTAAATTTATTTGGTGTTTTTGTGGGTACACACTTTGTTGAAACGACAAATTTCCACGACATAGGAGAAAATTGTATGTATTTTCCCAAAGTTTGTCAACTATGTCGAGTCATTCTATAAGTACCTCAGCATGAGAAATCCCCCTTACATACTCTCTAGCTTTTTACTGTGTTTCCCTTACCTCCCATGCTGTCTAGCTCAGTTTTCTCAAGGAAATGTATTAGGAAAGTAGGAAAAACAGGCGAAATCAAAAAATGGGTAAACCGATGAATTAAAATTGTTGTCTAAGTCCAAATTTTTTATATTCTTGTAATCTTTTTTCATCTCATGGGCAATATTCTGAGCGTATGTTTTTTTAATTAATTGGGTTTTGATACCTATGTATGTTTTTGAGCATTTTTATAATTTTCAAAATTTTAATTAGGTAAATTAATGTCCCGCTTTATTCCGCATATCGTTGCTACATTGCTCTTCTGTAGCCATTTGAAGAGTAAAAAACTTCGGGATTAACTGGGCGTAGGTGGCAACTTTAGCAGTTAGAGGTGTTTGACGGAATATAAGTCCACGTAAAAAGAAAAGAAAAAAAAAGTACTTTCTTCCCCCACTTTATTACAGAAATCTGCTAATATCTGGATAAAACTAGACAAAACCACAATAGTTACAATTTTTTTTTGGAACTTTCAATTTCACCAATCGATTATACGTAAAAAAGTATATTACAAGTATATTAAAACATAAGTTTGTGCTTTCGCATATAATATGCAGTTGATGTCTGTAAACAAAGTCCTCTCGTCACAGTTTGTGGCGTCATGGCATCATTTCGTCCCTAGCTAGTATTATAAAAATATAGAAAAAATATGCTTTTTTCTAAAAAGTATGTTATTTTTACAAGACTGTATCTATCAGTTGACTAAATTAGTTAAGTATATCATTTATATACTTTTGCCTGAATGTTGCAGATTGAAGAGGAAATTATTCGAGTAGAAGTAGAGAAATACGCAGGGAACAAATGGCATCACAACACCCGTTAAAGGTTAAAATACGTATCACGTTTAAATTTGTAAGTGTCACTGATATAAAGGAACTTCGGTTATTAAAGAATACTATTTACATATGGGGCAATAAAACATCCCGATATTGTTTAAAACCCGAAACCCGAATACAATTACAAACTTTCAACTATCTGCGAATAGTTTTTATAGACAAACATTATATTACAAAATTTCATCACTTGCAAACAAATAACTATAATAATAAACTTATTTTGAGAGTATTGTGAAACAGTCGGAAAATATTGAATAGCGGGTAAAAATGAAGAAAAAGGAACAAAATTTGGCAAAATACAGATTTAATAGTATCAAGAGAGGTTTGTCAAAATATAGTGTCTAGGTAGGCAGCCAATATACTTCAGTTCATATGTTAGTTTAGCACAAATCACAAGTATAAGGTTCTGTCTTTGCACCACCATAATCATGGAGTATTGTGATATATTGGTGTTCCATATAACCCAACACCGCCGGTTTGGAACAAATTGCACTGTTTATTGGTGTGAATTACGAGCTAAAAAGCGAATATTATGTCAAAAACTGTTAGTATGTTGGTGTATATTACGCTTAATTTCAATGAAAAAAACATACTTCTAATAATGGATAAAAAATATTGAAAGATTATCTCCTGAAACTTTGCAAACGCGAAAAACAAATATTTATACGCATGACGGCAACCGAAGAACTGCTCATTTTGTGGAGCATTCTGAGAACGTTCTTAAGCAATGTATGATATTGCCGCTTGGTGGCAACACTACCAAACAGAAACCTTGGTGTTCCATATTACCCGACTATTCCATAATATCCGAAGTTCCTCTACTTACTAATGTTTTATGAATGTTTTGAATTGAGCGATTATCTCCTGAAACTTTACAAACACGGAAAACAAATATTAATACGCATGAAGCCGACCGACGAACTGTGCTTTTTGGGGAGCATTTTGGAAACGTTCGTAAGCAGTTTATGATATTGCCGCTTAGTGGCAACACTTTACCAAATAGAAACCTTGTTGTTCCATATTACCAGACTATTCCATAATACCCGAATTTCCTCTACTTACCAATTTTTTAATGAATGTTTTCTTATCAGATTTTATCAGTTATAAAAAAAAACATGAACTTCAATCATTTATAAGTTAAGAGCAATAAACTGTTTTACGATAAACTATCTTTTTTAAACATTTTATTCTGTTTCTAAGATCTCGAGGCTTTTCACGACTCCTACATTTGAAATCACTTAGAGAGAAAGAAGTTTTGAATAATGCAAAACTCTCAGATAAGTCTTACCCTAGATTATTTTGACGGAAAAACTTAAAGTTAAAATCTTCTTTAAAAGAGACGAAATTTTAAAACAAAATCATGAAATAATTTATAACTTTTTCTTTATTTTATTTCATTTTTAACCACGAAGAAACATATTTTTTGTAGAAAAGATTTAGAATTATTTATCAGAATACATCGACTATTTCGAAAATTCTTTGTGATTTTTAAACATTCATAAAGTACGAAAACAAATGAACATGTTTCTATAATGTATGTTCTTATATGATATTCTAAAGTACGAATCAATATTATCCAAATACCCATTGCACAAATACATATAGTACATAAAGTATAGCACATAATTAATACTTGAATAAATAAAGTAAGTAAGTAGACAATCATTTCCTTTATTATGCATCTGGATCTCTATGAATATCCATACGCAGATGAACGATATTAATTTGACAAAATAATTATTTTTACACCCTATTACTTATAATTTTTAAAAAAAGATTTAAAGAGATATGTTGATAGAAACAATTTTATTGCATTATATTTTAAATACAAAACAAAATCTTAAAGCTGTCAAAAGGTAAAAGTTTGATACAAAACGAGTAAAATGAATATTTGTGCACTTTAAATATATTCATGATACTTAATATTGCATAGTTTTAACGATTCAAATATTTTTTTAAATAATGGTTGTAAATAATTGTTGGTTTCATGTAACTTTTTTAATTTTCAACATGATCTAAATATTTGCGAAGTTATTCAGAACGGAGCATACAACCGATTATTGGATTGGAGAAACCACATTGCTGGACTCCACAAAAATAAAGATTACATCAGAAAATTGTAAAGAACGCTAATAGACCGGGAGGCGGCAGCACATACAATCACCTCATCGAGTTCACGGCTGAAATTCCAGAATTAGTTAAAACTCGATTCGCATATTAAAACGAAATCGGTCTGCCATGTCATATCTTGATACCCATAAGTATGAAAACATGGAGAACTGGGTGCAGGAAAACACAATGGTAAACCTATGAGTCAATCGCTAAAATCGGGTTTTCACGTGTTTTCCACCAAGATATGACTTGGCAGACCGATTGCGTTTTAATATGCGAATCGAGTTTTAACTAATTCTGGAATTTCAGCCGTGAACTCGATGAGGTGATTGTCTGTGCTGCCGCCTCCCGGTCTATAGATTCTCATTTAAAACCGCTGACTACATAGTCAGAGACAAGTAAAAAAACATCTGTTGAAATCAAAATCGCATTAGATGGTCCCAGTATGTAAATACTAAGGGGAAAAATGTTTATAAGACAACTATAAAAAACACAAAAGATCATCCAGAATCTTCTAGTATCATAGTGCCATCTTAAATTGAAAAATGAATGTTTTTAATTGTGAAGGTAAAAAGGACAGAAATTAAAGAGCAAATATTCTTATCATTAAAGAAAATTAGAAAACACGTTTGAAGTATGCTTTGGTCTAAATATATAAACTACAAGATTTTTAAAAAAAGTCCAATTTTTCTGAGAAGAAAAAGATTGAAAACGTCTTTGCACAAAATATTCAGAATATATGTAGAAAAAATAAAATTTCTCTAGATACTAAGCTTATATTTTTATCTCAAAAACTTGCTCTGGAAATTTTATTATTTGGGGCGGGGATAAGGAGGGAAGTTGGAAATATAAAATTTATTGATACTTACAACCATAACTTTAGGATGTAGTTATTTATTGCACATTACATTTTTGAGTCGTGATAGGAAATTAGACCTAGATGAAACTTTCCACTCCCAGCAAGGGGAAATGAGCCCAAACATAATGCTGTGATCACAAGGTCATGGCTCTTTTAGAATGTTACAAAACAATTTGCAACTGCACCACAATCCAAAGAATGTAACCTAGAAAACACAGATGGTTAGTACTTGGCACTAAAGTTAAGAAAAAAAACACTACTAAAAGAAATTTAAAAGAAGCTCTCATGAAAGCAAGGGAGACAATAAACACAGATTTAAAAAAATAAAATGGAATCTATATCACAATATCATGAAATTGTCTTTAAAGCCAAAAACATCAAAAGAAATATCAACTTGTTTTATTACAATTAATTTTCTGTAAATAACTGCATATTTAAAAAGTGTATAATTAGTCATTTGCTTTAAATTTTTTAACTTTGTTTATTAAAATATTATTTTGTTGTTGTTTTTGTTTATGTATTCATCTTATAAAAGTACATTGAAATAATATATTACAATTCCGTAAATTTAAAAATCTTTATTTGCTTTAAAAAATAATGGTGCACAAATAATCATTTTGCTTACTGTATAACCTAAACCAGAGCTGTGCGAACAGCAACCTGCGGGCTTCATATTGTCCAGTGCTGTATTGAATGCGGTCCGGTAGATAAATTGGAAATTTACTTAAAATGTGGAGATTTTAATGTCGTGTTTTAAAATGTTTGGGTTTCATATTACATTTATTGAAAATAGTGCTTCAAGAAGCGAGTTATTGTTGACAGAATGTGTTTAATGTATTTCCTACATTTCACGGACCGATTAACTGTTATGATAACTCATGTGTGCCGAAAAGTCTGTAGAGATTTTCCTATCAGATCAACTGTACAACATCTATGGAGGTTAAAACATTTAAAAATAATAATAATAAACACATTTTTTGTCATATTAATTTCATAACCTTTCTGTTCCTTTTAATGTTTCTGAAAGTAATTTCTATTAAAAAAAAGCTAAAAGTGGTCAGTATTTCCAATGTTTATGCAATACAGAGTGTCTCATTTATTTTGCAACCACAAAAAAAAGAACAATGTACATTGAACAAACATTAATTTTTATTTTACAGAAATGCTTCAACGACTACAAAAGATGTTGGAAGTGACCACCATCTTCATTTTGACATATCTGGGCCCGTTTTAGGAGGTTCCGAGACACATTCTGTAATGTGTTTGGTGTGATAGCGTTTATCTCTTCCGTAATGCGAGTTCTATGAAACCAGGCTTCGTCACTAAAGAACACCCGATCTAAAACACCAATGACATGTTTTCGAACAAAAGTTTTTAACCAGCGACAAAAGTTGTGACGATGCGTTGGATCAGGTGCTATCAATTCCTGCACCAATGTGGCGCGATAAGCGTGCACTTTCAATCGTTTCAAGACGTTGTATGCAGTGGATCGGTGAACGTTTGTTTGTAAAGCTAATTTTCTTACTGACGTGGCCGGTTTCTCCTTGATTTTCGTCTTGATTTCCTTCATTTTGTGGTCAGTTAGAACAAACGACAGACGGCTCTTTCTTTTCTGTTCCACAGTCCATTCTGTTTGAAAATGGTCCGCGATTCGCTTAATTGTGCTTTTTTTGTGATTTCGGCACCACCGAGATTGGAAACTTGTTTTCATACCGTTGCTTGACTGTTTTGTACGAAGACGTTCGAAAACAATGTTCAATACTAAACGCGCGTTTTTCTGCACATGGCACCATGACGCAAAACTACCTTTCACTTCGTTCTCCTTAGCACCGAATTAGTTCTTGCGGTTTTCTAGCGTGTTGGTAGTGTTGCTCGCACGCCCCTCCACACCGCTACCAGCGCTAACGGTGTGCGCGTGCACTCGTGTTGTCCATTTGCTTCGTGTTTACGCGGGTTGCAAAATAAATGAGACACTCTATATATCTAGCAGTCTATGACGTTTTTTCTTGTACTCATTCATTATAATTTTTTTCCGTTAAGTGAAGCATGCCATAAAATTAAATATAATTCTTTTGGAAAAAACGCGATCACTCTTCCCAAATTTCGTTCTATAAATATTTAAATATCAGCCTGTTAAACTTATCCATTGTGTATACAATGTATTTTTATAAGTGTAAATAAATATTTCTTCAGATAAAGAACCGGTGAAAATAATAGAGACAAACACAGAATCCAGAAAATAACAGTAAATTCATTAAATTGTAAATCTGTATTAATGAATTTTTAAGATATTAAAGAAAATGTATGTGTGTGTGTATATGTGCGTTTGAGTGTGAGTCGGTGTGTATAGATGGATAGATGTTAATTTTTTTGTTATTAAATATAATAATATATATATAAATAATCTATTCATTTTGTCTTCTAAATAAAAAAGAATCCTAAATTAAAATGCTTTATTTTATCAGTTAGTATTTCGTAAGGGTTATGAACAGTATAAAGAAACATAAAACTAAATTTCAGCGAGAATACGTTAGTATGTTAAGATTTCTTTTGATAGGTAATTACATTACGTACTATTTTCGTGTTTTCTCCGAATTTCCCTTTGAAGAAAATGTGAAAAAAGCTTTCTGCAGTTCAACTGACATTTCTGTTTCCTTTACCTTTACTGGCTCATAATATATTCTAATGTCAAAAAACTAAAAGTTTTTATTATTTTTTTTTGTTTACATTGAAGCTTGATGTTTATTTAGAGGTCTTATATTTTATGAAACGAAGAAAGAAATAGCTAAAAAGCTAACTTATCTGGAATTTAACTGATACTCTCAACATCAATAAATAATTAAAAAGAAAAGAAGAGAAAACACTTTCTTTGCAAGTTATTTGTTAACAAATTTGTTTTGCTGCGTAGGTCAGTTTTAAATACATTTGTTTGAATGAAGAACGACGAATAACCAAGGCTTGTCATCAATACCAGCACAAAAAATGGGGTGGGGGAGGGGAGGAGGAAAGATTTTTAACAACAAAGATTCAATAAAATTTTTGTAAATACGTGAGGAAAACTCCATTCTTCGGTAATAACTCCTAGAAAACTTACAACATTAAACTTAAAAATATAATCTGTTAACTAATTAGCATAAAAATACGTTGTTGTCAAAATTATCAGGATGTGTAAGATCTTCACAATGTTAACTCATTAGTACATGGTAACTCAATGTCAACAGTCAATTTTGTCAATTACATCATCTATGAAATCGATCACACATGATTGAGGAATATTTTTCGGAATTTTAGATGTTTTATGTAATTCCTATTAAACACAACCGACTACAGTTTTGAGCCAAGTAAGAATGCAGTAAACTTAGAATTTTTCTAACAATGATTAAGAAATGGATATAACTAAAAATTGCATATTAAAATTTTTGCCCAAAAAAGTGTTTGTGTTTTCTTTTTTCAAGAATGTGACTACATTTTATGCTTTCTCAGTCCCTTAACTTTTGATCTCCGACTGGTGGTAATAAAAATGATATCTTGGTGTAGGGCAATTCGATCAGACTGCTTACGCTATCTCTCCTAGCGGAAAGTCAAGAAAAAAAATATTTATCTCAAAAACTATATGAGGTACGGAGAATAATTTAGTACAAAACAGTAAAGAAATAAAAATTACCATTACAATGCAAAAATATTTGAAGGCAAAGAGAAAGAGTAGATACGAAACTTAAGATGCCAGTGGAAAAAACAAATAGATGATGGTGATAAAAAAAAAAAAAAAAAAAAAAAAAATCATTTTAGTTCACAAAAGTTGAATCGCATCTTTGTCGATTTCCATTATTTTCAGAAAACCCTACCTTTAAAGTAAACAATACATTTCCATATCATTGTTAGTAATACTGACACACTTTCTCGACAAAAGAAAAGAAAAATCATAACTTTGACAATTTACAAGATATCAAATCCGCTTAAATTTATTATAAATTTTCTTAATATTATCTACAACTTTGATAATGACAAGTTTTTAAGAGTAAGACCAACTCTTACAGCAAATAAATAAATAAATAAATAAATAAATAAAATAATAATAATAATAATAAATAAAACAAAAAAATCCCTGCTGTCTCCGCCTACAGGCACAGGTATATTTCAAAGTGGGAGGTCCCAACTGCCGTATCATTGCAAAAAGGTCTTTCTTCTGCATTTCCCAATAAACAGGCGCACCACAATCTGCGTTTTCGAGATCTACCTGTGCCTGTTGGCCGAGCCGTCAGTGATTTTTTAAAATCTATTTTACCATAAGTATTAAAAGAAGGTTTTATTTTATGATTATTGCGCGTACACATTAGTATTCTATTTTTGTGTGTATTATTTGCGCAAAAGTTCACCTTTTCCGTTTAATAAATTTTACAAAACCCCATGTCCACTTATATATTAGGCGAGTAGCTAAATAGTTTCAAACTTTAAAATGGGTCACGTAACAGTACAACGTAGCAACAAAATTTGGAAGGTGTTGTGCTGTACGTAAAAAGTATCATCAGGAATGTAGCATATATCATACAGTTATTTTAAAGAATCAATTTTTTTTTCTTTTATTTCCGCAATAAGAAAAAAAAGTAATTATCAGATTCATAAATTTATAGATTAGTTGTGTTTATATATACTGTATGCTATGATTTTTCTTCCTCAAATTCAGCTTTTTTATGATAAAAGAAAGTTTTAATTCAAAGTTATTAATAAATATAATTATGTGTAAAAAAAATAGAATATGCAAATGAGAATAAATTAAAAAATAAGAATTTCAAGAGCAGGAATAAATTAAAAAATAAGAATTTCAAAAATAAGAATAAATTAAAAAATAAGAATTTCAAGAGCAGGAATAAATTAAAAAATAAGATTTTCAAAAATAAGAATTTCAAGAGCAGGAATAAATTAAAAAATAAGATTTTCAAAAATAAGAATTTCAAGAGCAGGAATAAATTAAATTTTTTTTCAAAAATAAGAATAAATTTAAAAATAATATATTAAAAAAGGGGGAATAAATTCAAAAATAAGAATTTCAAAAATTAGAATTTTTTTTTTTTTTTTTTTTTTGAAAAGCATAAAAAAAAATTACATGATCTGCATTTATAAGAAACATTCTTAACAAAAGTCAAAATCATCATATGAAAACATCTGACTACATGAATTACCTCAGCGTAACATATGTACTGTACAATATCGTAATGTTACACCTAAGGCGACTTATTGAAAGAACACAACAATGATGGATGCAGAGCTAAATTTTTTTGTAAGCAGAGTATTACTTCAAACAGAGTAAATATTTTTCTTCGCAGACTGGAAAATCTCCCACGTGGAATAAAAGGATATGAGATGGCTAAGAGTAAGTAAAATTGTAAGAAACATCCACGAATACAATTTGATATGTCTAAAGTCAAAAATTAAAAAAAATATCTTATCTATGCAAGTTGTTGTAATACCGAAATAAAAATTCAGTAAAATCGAATACGATTGTTTATCAAATAAGTTAATCTATTTAATTCCAACGTATTTCTTACACAATTTGAAAGTTGAAAAGGATCTTCTAAAATTTCCTAACCTTATGACGCCTATTTTCTTTTTCAGATTAACTCTTATTGATACTTAAAAATATATATTAATGGATTATCAAATTTTTTTCAGGCTGAATGTAAGAATCTGCAAAACAAGAAATATTTTGTGCTTAATTTATGGAAAATGAATGTACCCCTGACGATTATACGTATATAAACAAACAATTGAATCTAAATTTTGGTTAGGGATTAAAATCTGTCTCTACCTCTGAAATCATCGATTTGCTAGAAGCTTTCTTAAAGCTTCTATTCAATGCTGACGATAATAATTAACGTAACGAAATACAAATATGTGTTTAACAACTTCATTATAAATTTTAATATCTTACATAATTCTATTGATACATTAAACAAAAATGCATGCTAATGCCAAAACTTTACGTTTTTAAAAGTCAGAAGAAATGTATCGCTCGAATCTACAAAAAACATTCTTTACATCATACTTCAAAATCAACTCCCAGTGCATCTAGACACATGAATAACCTTGATATATTATATGAAATACATGCATTGTACAATATTATAATATTACACAAACCGTGATTTATGAAAAAAAATGAGTATGATGGATGCTGGATGAAGTTTTGCTAAGCATATGGATTAAATATTTTTCTTCTCAGACAAGAAAATTTCCCATGTGGAATGAATGAAAATGAGAAGGATCAGAGTTAGAAAACGGATAAGAAATAACCACGAATATAACTTGACAAGTTAAAAACAAATATTAAACAATATCTTATTTATCCAAGGTGCTGTAATGCTAAAACAATAAATTCAACAAAGTCGAATGTAATTATTTTTAGTTTATTTAGGTTATTGAGCTTTTGCATTTTATCTTATTCCTTAGGCGATTTGAAAGTTTCTAAAAATTTTGTGTGTTAACATGTTATAAAAAAAATCAATACTTCACAAAATTTTATTTGATTGAATGGGATATTGGAATTTTTGGTACTTACGTATTATCCGTGCCATTTTAAGCCAACTGCGCCGTGCATGGAACCAATATTACTAATTATAGTAACCCTTATATTTTTTTTTTCTTGCTACATGGTACATGCATGGGAATAATCTAAAATATTATTCTTTCTTATTTATTATGATATTTACCATTTATTAATTTTACTAAAATAATGTTATTTACTATTTTAAACAATTTTATAAATTTAATAAACATATATTACATTTTATTTATTTTATATTAATTACCATTTTTAACAATGTTATTTGAAAGTTAAATTACTGTCTTTGGGAAACATGACTGACAACGATAAACAAGATTGGTACTTGGCAAGCATTTTTGGCTATCAATCTCTTGGCACGGATAATACGTAAGTACCGATTTTTTTTCAACTGAATGTTAAAATTCGTAAAGCCTAATATGTATCATGCTTAATTAATGGAAAATTAATCTTCCCCTACCTGTTGCTTGGATATTCACAAACAAGTAGAAATAAATCTTAGTTACGGATAAGAACTTGTCTGTAGCGCTGAAATCAGTGATTCTCCAGAATCCTTTTTCAACCAACTACCAACGTTGACGATGAGAATTAACATAACAAAAGACCAATATATGTTTTTCAATTTGATTATAAATGTTATTATATTAGCAAATTCATTCCACATATTAAAACAATAATGCATGCTAATGCCGAAATTTAAAATTTTTAAAATCCAGAGGAAATGCATAGCTCAAACCTAATGAATTTTATTACAAATCAAAACCAACTGTCAGTGCATTCAGGCACATGAATTGTCTCAGTACAATTTATACATTGCACAATATAGTAATATTACACAGAAAGTAATTTACAGAAATAATATAACTATTATGAATGCTGGGTGAATTGTCTCTTCAGCTTACAGAGTAAATATTTTTCTGCACAGACAAGAAAATCTCCCACGTGGAATGAAAGAAAATGGGACAGATCCCTGTAAGAAAAATGGGTAAGGAATATCCACGAATACAATTTGAGGCATCAAAAATCAAAATTAAATAAATATTTTAGTTATTCATATTTCTGTAATGCCGAAATAAAAATACAGTAAAGTCGAATGCCATTGTTTATTTAGATATAAATTTCTATTTCGTTTCGTTTTATTTTCTGTATGATTTGAAATTTGAAAAGGATTTTCTAATAATTTAAAACTTTCTAAGACACCGTTCTTTTTCAAACGATATCTTATAAAAAAAATTCAAAATTTATTTTACTGAATGGATTATCGGGAATTTTTTCACTAAATGTAAGAATCCGTATACAATCAATTTTGTTTCTTAGCTAATTAATTGACAATGAATGACCGTGACGATTGTGCTTTGTTATGGACGAGAACTTGTCTCTACCTTTAAATTTACTGATTCTCCAGAATATAACTTTACATTACCAGCCAACGCTGGCGATGAAACTTATGAATTAAAGACCAATATCTGTTTGAAAAATTTAATATAAATTTTATATTCTTTACCTAATTTCCCTCACATAAAACAAGATGCATGTTAATATCGAGATTTTACGTTTTGAGTTTAATGAACAATATATTCTTTAATTCCCACTAAACAGAACGTTATCGTTGAAACAAATATTAAATGAAAGCACCTAGAAATCTTTCCTCATATAATACATAAATTACTTGTTTTAGAAACACTGAAAGGGACCGGGGATTCAAGCCGGGTTTACCGGGTTAGAGAACATAGGTGAAAATCATTAATTTTTTTTAATTAAAAAACTGATAGATTTATTGCATTTTATACATATATTTATATTGTTTACTAACAACACCAGAAAATATTTTTATATAAAATTATCAAAAATGTATTCAAATAAAGTTTTGAAATGTAATAAAAGCGATTTGTACTTTCTTCTGTTTATAATAAAAGAAAGTATTGTAATCGAATTTTTTTCGACTTCCGGTTTTCGACAGATTTACGTATTTTAGGGGTCAGATATTCTGAATAACATTTCTTTACAAAATGTCTATCTGTCCGTATGTGTATCCCCTTTGTATCATCGAAAAGTGTATGAAGTTATGCATACATTTGAACCAAATATCTTTAAATAATAAATTAAATACTTGGATTTGTGGATATTCCGCCGGAACTGGGAATGAATCTTTTGTAATCGGGCTTCCCGGATTTTAGCTTAGTGTTTTCCATTAAATTTAGCTAAACTCTTTAAACCAAGGAATAGGCAAGCTTATCTTTTTCCACTGGTGCAGGCCAAAAGGACTTTTCGTAGTTGTACATCGGCTGCTTTGTGCAACTAAGGCTGTTTCGCATCCAGGTAACCCGACGATTCGCAAGCAGCTAACGTACAACAGAATGACGAAAATTATAGATTTTTTTTGGCGGTGTGATGGTGAAATTTGAAGTATTAACATGTATGAGATAGGATAAAGCTTTGGGATTGGCACATCCGACTGGTTTTTTATTAGCCGCGTGTCAATAGCCGAAGTAATCGCTAGAGATTTCGTTACTTCCAGCAGTCTTTTTGATTCTAATAATTTCCGTGGTTTAAGCGCATAGTTCGGCTATATCTCTATTAAATTTGTGTTTTATTTATTTTATTTTATTATTTCATTTATTTATTGATGAAACCATTGCTGAACTATTTACTTATATTATTAGAAGTGCAAACGGGTAATTCTATATTTATGCCCTAAATCTACTTCCTAATGGGGCTGGACGCGATAGAGTTTTGAAAAATAATATTGACAAATTTTTTTAAAACTTTAAAAATTCAATAAATTTAGATATATTTTTCAAACAATTTGCATTTAAAAGAACATTTTTTCCCAATTTGGTGGTGCAAAAATTAAAATTTTGCGATGTTTAGAACTTAAAAAAAATTAAACCAAAAGGGAAATTTATTGACCAGGCGTTGGTAAAGTCAATGTCACGTCAGCGTTGTTCACGGACACCCATATATATATATATATATATTTTATATCTGTGTGTGTGTGATATGTATATGTATATATTGTTGAATGATTGAACAGACAATTATAGAAGTTTAAAGGCATAATGAAGGAATGTTTTGGTTATAATAGTGCCCATGCAGTTGCATGCAATTATGAAGTCATCATATAGTCGTTATTTATTCCACAGAGTTGAAAGACGTATATAAAATTATGTACTTCTAGAAAATTTGCACTTATGAGCTAGCACACGTTAATTACGATTGACACGTTAAAGACAATTTGGTATTTTATTCATAAATAGATTATAAATCAATGAGGTTTGATGGTATTTGAAAGCTCCTTAAAGAGGTGATACTCATATCCATGTGAAAAATACTTACTATACCCAAACTTTCAGAATCTTGGAGTTAATTAACAAAATAAAAGCAAGACTTTTTGTCAGCTTCACTATTCGTATTAATGTGTTTATTTATTGTATGTGTTTTCAGCATCGGAAAGCGGCAGACTTGCCTTTAATGGTTGACATTGGCGAAATTTCCCAAAATGATGGACAAAATTTACATTCGTCCTACGTACAACTTTGTACAATGCTTTAGCAGTGTTCTTAAAATATATTTAGCTCGCATTTATTGAGTAAAGTAGAGGCATTGAAGTTTATTTTAGCTCTCATATCATCGTTATGTTGGATATTTTGAATAGTTAATTAGCTTCATTATTCAAAATGATACACTGAGAATAAATATTTTCTGGCGATAATTTTTAGTAATTTAGGATGTACTGTATCTTAGGAAAGATGTATCATGAGGTATTGTTCGAATTGGCATTTACGAAATTTTTGAAAAAGCCACCACAGAATGAAGAATTTCATATTTCCTAAAATATCTTTATAAAAAATGTTTGAAATCAACTGAATACAGTTTAATTAATGAATGACTAACAGTTTGAATCTTACCGTTAAAACAGGATTAAATCTATTTTCGCTATTTTGAGAAATAATCCTGTTTTATTATTTAATCATTTTACACAATAAATGCACCATGTGGTTTGAATGTCTGACTGAGATATATAAAATTACACTACATGGTAGCTATGTATCGCAAAATTCGCTAAAATGGACAGATAATTTATTAGTGCTGGAAATTTTCAAAATTTCGTAAAATTTAAAGTATCAAAACTCCATGAATTTTGGTCCTAAGAGAACGGAAGTTTTACTATTGTACAGCTCAAAGCGTGCATAAATAATTTAAAAAAAAATTGGGTCCAGTTGTCATACAAAAATTTAAAAAGTGTAATTTTTTAGAAAATAATGGCTCGAGTATTTCATTTATAGCAATTAATAACTTATTTTGAACACTTTTGCAATTTTGACTGCCAGTGTATCTCCAATAGATACAGCATTACAGCGCGTTTCAATCTTTTTGGTACTTCCTGTACAAAACTACTTTATGGAGACAGTAGATAAAGACAGTAAATGGCAATATGCATTGAATTTTTTATATACCGCAATTTTCGGCGTATAATCCGCAGCTCAAAGAGTCGTTTTTCGACCCAGAAATATTATTTTATAAAATGTAACTTAAAAGATCGCTGTAAATATTTATCTACAATTATTGAATAAAATTTCTGGGTCGAAAAACGACTCTTTGAGCTGCGGATTATACGCCGGAAATTACGGTACTCAGGAGAAAGAAATACATAGATATTGTATATATTGATATTTAAAATAGATAGGTGGATTGAACTTTGTGCCGTTATATTAAAATAAATGATTGACGTAAACTAGCACAAATAAAAATATATAAATCATTATATAAATATATAAAATCATTTTATATATTTTTATTTGTGATATTTTACGTTGATTATTTATTTTAATATATTGATATTGTAAGTTCGTCTTACAGAATATTAACCTATACACTTAAAAAAAGACATATTTCTTAAACTACGAAAATATAATGCCACCAGGAACGAAAATATACAACTAACTCTTCAGAGTTACCAGCGATTCAGAAAAGCGTTTTTTTTATCTTTGAAACCTCAAATACCAAAATATTTCCTAGATTTAAAAAGGCATAAAAAAAAACAGTTTCTTTGGCTGCCACTGATTTTCGGAATCATTTCCGAGTTAACAATTTTTATAGTATATTAAGTTTTCTCAACCAGGTTTTTGG
Source organism: Maratus michaelseni (assembly GCA_963931845.1). Taxonomy (NCBI): domain Eukaryota; kingdom Metazoa; phylum Arthropoda; class Arachnida; order Araneae; family Salticidae; genus Maratus; species Maratus michaelseni. Next base: position 322,135,798 of record OZ007591.1, read on the forward strand.
AAGTTATGTAACTTCGGAATTCCAATAAATATTTCCATGTTTTACAGACAAACTTTGCAGACAATAAACATGTTTTACAGACAAGCATGATAAATTAACAGCATTAATACTAACATGAAAATTAATATTATTTTGTCACTATTTGATGTATAAATTCAATTACGCAGCTGAAAATATGTAATGGAGAATTGATAACATTATAAAAACTGATATTCCGGTTTGAGAAAAGTGATTAATGCACTATAAAAACTAGTTTGAAACGTTTCTGTAAATCAATGACACCAAAAAAAACTTTGCTTTTGTAAACGATTCTTTAAATCTAGAAAATACATTGGTTTCGGTAGATTTTATATTGTATTGATAAACTCGGAATATAGGTCTTAGGATGTTATCACTTCTCATTGAAACAGTTTCAGCTGCGTAACTGATTTTATACATGCTAAATCAATGAATTCATTGTAACAAATCATCGTTTCATCACTTACTTCTTGTAACAAAAAAAAATATATTAATTTTAATGTTACTGTTATTACTGTTAATTTATCATGTTTGTCTATGAAACATGTTTGTTTAACATGAAAATGTTTATTTGAAAATTGATAGCATCCGAAAAATCTATATTCCGGATTGAGAAAACTGATTAATACACTATAAAAACTACTCCGAAAAGTTTCCGAAAAGCAATGGCAGCAAAATAAACTTTGTTTTTATAAATGCTTTTTGAATTTTTTAAAATAGGGTAGTCCGACCAGTAAATGCACATTTAAGCACATTAAAAAAAAGCTTAATAATATTTTTAAAAAACATTTCTTTTTGGTGTCTGATGGTACAAATACGTGTGTTGGTTTACAAATGATTAAAAAATAATTAAAGGAAGTTTATATTTCATTTGCTTGGGATGTTAGGGGTGTTTTAATAAAAAGCTATACAAAACCAAGTAAATGAACATTTCTTACCAGTGAATAAACGCAAAATTTTCCAGTGAAAGAAACAACAGCAATTTAAAAGCACTTAAGTTTCATACTATGTTATTTATTTTACAACTTGTACAAATAACGTATATCACTTTAGTACTAAATCATGGGTTTTTAACCTCAGCATGATAATTAACTAGAGGGGGGGTTTTCAAATCTTATTTTATTAAAATAATTACTAATTGTCCATTCACTGGGGCTGTCCACTTACTGGTTGGACTAACCTATATTAAATATTTATTCTTCATATTACTAATTTCTACACTCAGACATTACCTAAAAAAACATGGTTAAAAAATCCATAAAAACAGGATCATTATTGACAATGTTAAAAAGTTAAACAAAAACCTGTCACCATTACACAAAAGTGCTTTCACTCCGGCTAGAGCATCCTCAGTTGTAACCCTGAAGCATCCGCCTCTTTGCTATATATCTGACTGGGGGTTGAATTCAATTCCCTCTTTTTTCCCTGTTCTTCCAACGTCTTTTTCCAGCAGCAATCTAGTATTGCATTTTTTCAGGCAATGGAAGTAAAAGGAATTCTTCAACCTCCAGTCAAATATATAGGGAAGATACGGATGCTTGCGGGTTACAACTGAGGAGGCTCTAGCCGGAATGAAAACGCTTTTGTGTAATGGTGACAGTTTTATGTGTAATTTTTTAACATTTTCAATAATGAAAGACTGTTTTTATAGAACATTTAACCATATTTTTTTAGGTAATGTCTGAGTGTAAAAATTGGTAATTTGAAGAATAAATATTAAATATACGGACATTAATAATTGAATACCTGTTCTAATACCCTATATTGGTTTCTGTAGTTTTTTGAAAATAAAGAACGTTGGTCGGAATCGTTCGTAATTCGGGCGAGGTTATTGTCTATTTTTGTTCGCGATTATATTATATTTTCCTAGATTATGAAACATTTATTTTTTTTTTACATGGAAGGATTGGCAGTGACTGCTTCGCCTTCCCTTTAAATTGAAAAGAGTCGTGTAAAAAAACAAGTACTTTATTTGTACAAAACCAAAATGACGTAAAAAAAAATCGTGTAAATATAGAATAATGTGTATGTACTTATTAATTTTGTTAAAAATTTACTTTGTTTATGGAAATGGTGGGACAGAAGAAAGAATCCCGGTATATTTTGAAACAAATATGTATACTTTTTAATTAATACAAATGTATCCCGAATTTTAGATACTCTAAAGAAAAAAAGAGTAATATATTTGAATGTAAAAAAAAAAAAAATACTTTAAAGAAGCCCTCACCTTCCAAGAACTTATCTTTTGACCCTATTGGTTGATCGCCATGGGACTCTTCAAAGGGATTTTCAATAATCCTTCTTCTATTTTGCCGTCTTCTAAAGTAATCTCTCTTCCGGTAAAAACACCCCGCTTCCATCTCTAGTATTTTCTATTCTAAGTGTCTTACACAGAATCAATAAACAGTGAAACTTTTAGTCAAGTATATGCTTGGAAAAAAAAGTAATTTTTTTTTCAAATATATATATATAATAAAAAAAACGTGAAAAAAAATAACTTCTAGATATTTTGAGATATTTCAATTCTTAGAAATAAATTTTTACGGAAGTATTTCATATTAATACAAAAATATATATTTTTTAACAATTACTTTTATACTACTTTTTGTTATTATATTTTACATGTATCTTTATAATGTATATACAGGGTGTTTCACCTCTAACTTTAAAAATCAATAACCCGGAAATGGTGATAGATAGAAACGTGAAACCAGTGGTATATTTATTAAAAAAATCGTAAGAATCTTATACATAAATCTCAAAATTTAGTTTAAAATAGCGCCGATAGATGGCGCTGCGATAAATAGCATGGGAAATGGTGGAATCACATTAAAAGTGATTCAATATGTGCACCTTTTACACAACATACATGTCGCAAACGCAGAATGAAATTGTCAGTGACACTCTGTAGTGTGTCACCGGAAATCGACAAACAAGCTTGAAAAATAGCCTCTTCGGGCTTACCAAGTGTTAAAGGATTGTTCCGGTAAACAATGTACTTTAATATGTCCCACAAAAAGTAATCGTAAGAAGTGAGGTCGGGTGAATACGGAGGCCACTCCAAGCCTTTTCACTTCACTGTCGAATAGTTCAACGCAATAACTCTATCGTCGAAGTATTCGTCCAGAAAATCAAAAACGTCTTGTGTGCGATGCGGAGAAGCCCCATCTTGCAGGAACCACGCCGTGCCTGGTCGATCGTCTAACGCTTGTTGAGTGGCGACAAATTCTTTCAAAAGCTCAATATACCGCTCAGTCGTCACCGTTTCTCGCAAGAAAAAGGGCCCAATAATGCCTTTGCGACAGATTTCAGCCTAAACTGTAAGTTTTTGGCTATAGAGTGGTCGTACGTGCGTCAAATGCGGATTTTCTACACCACAAAATCGTCAATTGTGTCTGCTAACGATACCATCCAGATAAAAATGGGCCACATTCGTAAACCATATTCGGCCGACATCGAAACCAGAACAATCAATCTTCTCGAGCATCTCGTTAGCGAAATACTCTCGTTGTCGTTCAGCTTGAACTGGTATGGCGTTCCGGCATTGAATCTTGTAAGGAAACATGTGTCATGATTTCCGCAGGATTCTGTACGTGCTGTATGGCTTGATTCCGGGTTCAGCTGCAAGTCTGCGGACAGATTTATTCGGATTGCGCTCAATAACTGCAGCAAGTGTCGTTGAATTTTCAGGAGTAACGACGGAGTACGTCCGACCCACATTTCCGACTAACTAGCGACTAACTGTTCGGTATTCAACAGATAGCACATTGCCTATCTGTTGAAATTTTTTGAAAAGCTCACGAATTGTTTTCCCATCTGGGCCTTTTGCAACATGAAATCGCGTTTGGAAACTTCTCCTTGTGGCAGTAGGACTCTGATTTAATCGGTGATATTCAAACACAATAATGACATGTTTCTCCACGATAAGGTAAAGCCAGGAGAGATGATGCGGTCGGAGAGATTGCGCACATAGAGGTTCGGGGGGAAGGAGTAGAGTGAGCGCGCAGCGACTCCAGGTAGTTGTACAACAACAGTAGTGGAGTGTCTACTTGAAAGTGCACGTTGATTGCTTTGAGCATCTAAGATAAAGTATTGCTATTTTGTTTTGTTTTCCGAAAGTAAGTGCTTGAATTTTCATAGCTATTCATCAGAATTTCTATACAATGTCAATAGTACAAAATATTTTAAACTTAAACGATTTCTCATAAGCTACTAATCTAAACTAAGAATGTGAACATCAACGGTTCGTTTTAGAAGAGGTCGTGTTTAAATAAAAGGCTGCGCAATCTCTCCTACCGAAATTGGAGAGTTTGCGCATTTGCTACTTAGGAGAGATGGCGCAGTGTTCCCATTCGTTTCCATGGGTTCGCAGCTTATTGATAAATCTGCATAAAAAATGAAAAATGAAAATGGAATAATTTTAAGTTAAACGTGTTATTAAGTAACATTATTTTATTTTTTAATCATATCTGGACTTGCTTTTTCTGATTCTTTAATTTTTTTTCCTTTAATTAATATTTTTTAATCGTTTTTAAAATTATTTCCTTTTTCTGATTCTTTAATCATTAGGTTGAAATATTCACTCCTAATACAATAATATTTGTTCACAAGAACCTTACAGCAATGTCATTTAAGTGTAATTATTACTGTTAACAATTTAATTGTAGTTATTATAAGTAACAATCTCTCCTACCCATGTGCGCAATCACACCAACCCTATAAGGAGAGATTGCGCAAAATAACTTTCTTGGTTTTATTACAATTGTTCTATTAAATTGCAACATAACAACAAAATAGCAATGGAAATGCATAAAAAACAAATGAAGTAAAAGTTATTCATGAATAGTTTAGCAAAAAATTAATATTTAGATTTTTTACTACTATTCTTTTGAATTGTGCGCAGACTATCCTAGCTTTACCTTATACACCACTTTCGGAATTATTTTCAGTATACACTAATAGCGGTCAGATTTCAATGGCGAAATCTTCGACGGCCAGTCTTTCTATGCTTCTCTTTAGAATGATTCTTAACGCTCTCATTGCCATCTATCGATGCTATTTTTAACTAAATTTTGAGGTTTGTGTATAATATTCGTACGATTTTTTTAATAAACATACCACTGGTTTCATGTTTCTATCTATCATCGTTTCCGTGTTATTGATTTTTAAAGTTAGGGGTCCTTTGTGAAACACCCTGTACATGTCATTGACATATACGCATACGTTATAAAACCCCACCATTCGTTTTTTTAAAATCAATCAAAGTTTGCTTTTTAACTCTTTCTAAAATAGTTCAAAAATGCTTTTAACTTCGGTATATCTGTGGCCGACTGCCGTCCTTCCGCTCTCTAACTTTAATAATTTTTTTCACGTAATAAGTATATGTTAGTGAGGTTTACAAAAAACTCTTTTTAGGTACGTTCGTAATTATATAAATACGTAGCACCTATTGTCGTCGTCTGGTCCGTCCGTCTGTCTGTCCGTCCATCCGTCTGTCCGCATATAACAACGCAAAAACTACCCAACTGAATGGTTTGAAATTTAAGACATATTATCTTTGCAGAATTTTGTCGAAACATTTCAAATTTTATATAAATCGAATCAAAACTTTAGGAGATATTAATAAAAACATTTATGAAGAAATATGATTTTTTTTTTAAATCGGTGCTTTTTTGTTATAGGAGCTTCCGAGGTTTAACCGTCAAGCGACCGTGATACTTATTTTGTTGCAGAAATTAATCTGCAGACGATATGATTCATTTCACAGAATTGAAAATCATCCAGATCTGAATATTTATATAACTAGCTATAGTACGAACGCACCTCGTTTGTCACGTTTGACGTACAATTTCCCACTTGTTTTATTGAAAATGGAGTGTTCCACGAACAAAAATAGTATATAGTTATCTTTTCCGAATTAGAAACGATATCGAAACGCGTTCTTTATGTTTAGAAACCTCAGAAACCAATAAGTTTTCGAAATTTGAAAAAGCTTTTATAAATACAAAGTTTCTTTTGTAGACATTGATTTTTGGAAGCGTGCTCGAATAGTTTTTTATAGTGTAATAGATGGTCCGCCCGGCGTTGCTCGGGCCCGTGATAATAAAATTAAACAAATCTAAAGTTTGTATGATTTTATATCTTTAACCCGATTTTATATAAATTATTTATTTAAAATTGCTTTGCATGGCGACTGCGCATAATCAGAAAATCTTAAAGCGCATAATCAGAAAATTTTGAAAAAAATGCTGATGAAACTACTCATGCATGTAAAAAAGGTACAGTGAAATTTAGCTGCGGAATCCCAGCAGAAAATCTGCAAAAAAATAAAATATTTTGGTGCAAAAAAGACGCGATTTGGCTAGTAACACTTTTTCCTCGCCAAACGCAAACGATCGTTTGCATTTTGGGCTCAGCATTTTCAATTCTCTGTACATTTGCAGTAATATTAATTTACAATACTTTTAAATGAAGTTAAGTAAATCAGTCACCTTTTTTCTCTCAACTTATTACCGATTGAATTAAATTTTGCCATTGTTTTATCCTCCATTCCACGATTTTTTTCTACTTTAAACGGCTTTACCTGTTATATAAGTAAATTTTAAGTGTATTTTAAAATAAAAAGCCCAATGACAAACGAATTCGTTATACACTTAAAAACGAAGAAATCGTTGTTTACATAGCAACAGTACATGTTTTTTAATTGACAATGTTCAGAATCGGGCTTATTTTTTATCTTGAAACAATTTCAATCAATTTTAATTTTGTTTTAAATCGTAAAATACGATCGTTAAATTTCATTTTATATACATATAAATGTGTACACAAAACTGTAGTTATAAAACTTTATTTATTAAGTAAGTTAAACTTACCTAAACAAGTTCAGCATAAAAAAGTTTTTCCTTAAAGAGTATTGGACATAAAAGCTTTTTTTAATTTTATTCCGTCGCCAACCGGTGATAAATCGCCAAATAAACGAAATTTTCATATTTTTTTACGTTCGTTATATCGAGGTTCCTCAGCAAGTTTTTTTTTATAAACGTATACACCCTCATGAGAAGAATATTCTGTAATTAAAAAAAAAAATCTGAGTATGCACTTATGAAGACCTTCCTTGGAAGAATCATCGATTCGTTTTTAATTAAATTTATGAAACCAAGAGTTTATGACTACCATATGCAATGTATTTTTATGAATCTTAGTGATAAATTCAAACTTTTTCGTACATTTATTGTATAAAAGAATTAAATAATAATTTTGTTTAAATATGAAAAAGTAGCAATTAAAATTAATCTAGTTGTTATCAAAAAATTCTAACTGTCTTTCTCATTTAATAATTCAACTGGATTCAGTTGATTTCAAACCCTTTTTTTTCATACATGTATGTTCGGATATATAAAATTGCTCATTCTGTGGTGACTTTGAAAAGTTTGTAAATGCTTACGACCACAACCTATAAACACAACTTTCTTGAAACACAGTACATCATAAATTACTAATAATTATCGCCAGAAAAGATTAATTTTCAGTGTATCGTTTCGAATAACAAAGACAATTAACTTTTCAAAATATTCAACATCTCTATGGTATGAGATCTAAATTAAATTGCAGTGCATCCATTTTACTCAATAAATGTGAGCTAAACGTATTTTAAGAAAACTCAGAAAACTCATAAAACATTATACAAAGTTGTACATAGGAAGAATGTTATTTTTGCTTCTGAGTTTTCGCCCTTTTTTGGAAAATTTCGCCACTGTGAACATTAAAGGCAAGTACTCCGCAGGCCGATACTCGAAACAGACACAATGGATAAATGTGTTAATAAAAATGGTGATGCCAACAAAAAGTCTCCCTTTTCTTTTGTTAATTAACTCCAAGATTCTGAAAGTCAGGGTATTGTAAGTCTTTTTTACATGAACATGCGTTTCACCTCGTCAAAGAGATTTCAAATGCCAAACCTTGTTTCTTTACAATCTATTCATGAATATTAGACCAAATGGCAATCGTCTATAACGTGTGAATCGTAATTTACGTGTGTTAGCTCATGAGCGCAAATTTTCTTGAAAAGACTAGAAGTACATGATTTTCTGCCCGTCTTTTCACTCTGTGGAAAACATAACTGCTGTACTTCATGGACTTCATAATTGCATGCGACTTCATGGACATTATTAGAACTAAAACAACCCTTCATTATGCCTTTAAACTTTTATAATTGACTGTGTAATCTTTCAACAACATCTACATATACATATATCACACACACACACATAAACACACAAACATATATATGTATGAGTGTCCAGTAAAGCCGACGTGATATGGACTGTGCAAATATCTGAGCAATAAATTTATCTTTTACTGCATTTTTTTTACTTCTAACCCTCGCACAATTAAAATTTTTATACCGCCAAATAGGGAAGAAAACTTTATTTTAAATATCGTTTGCTTGAAAACTGTTTAACAACAAAAAACACAAATTACTGTTTAGAATATATTACAAACTGCTCTTCCGATTGGCCTCTCAGGAATATGTTATAGACCACTATTATACACTAAAAACACCAACGTTTAACACACAATATCAAACTATAGTACAATGGACAGACGTACGTTTCATGAGTAACTTGGACTCACATCCTCAGTGTCAATGAAATAGAATTAAACATTATTGTATCCCCCCAAAGACATGAAATTGAATCGAGAAACCCAAATGAAAACAACAACACACCGAAAAACACATCACGCATCAACACATCACTCGTGCGTGATGTGTTTTACGGTGTGTTGTTGTTTTCATTTGGGTTTCCCGATTCAATTTCATGTCTTTGGGGGGATACAATAATGTTTAATTTTATTTTATTGACACTGAGGATGTGAGTCCAAGTTACTCATGAAACGTACGTCTGTCCATTGTACTATAGTTTGATATTGTGTGTTAAACGTTGGTGTTTTTAGTGTATATTTATCCACATAAGATTTTCTTCATAATAGACCACTATTGTCAGAATTTCGGACAAATCGGCTCATGGATTATGTATTTAAACCATTTTTAAACTATTTTCATATCATTTTGCTACCAATTCTATGGAGAAAAATCACAAAGGAAATCTGAAAGTATATAATTGATCAATATTGCGGCGACATAGTATGTGATCTGTCGGCCGCTACTTGCACATCATGCTGAACTGCGGCGTCCTTCAAGACTGAGGCTGCTGAAAAAATGATGCAGTCGAACCCGGTTAAGAAGCATTTCAAGGGACTGGACCAAAGTCGTGTATAAACATGATTTGTATAATGTTGCGTGAATTTGGCTTATTTTATTTACACATCTAATCGTCTAATTGAACTCTAGTGCTTTCGCTTATATGTTAACGATCAAAAATAGTATCTTTTACGCATATTTAGAATAAAATTTATCGGTATACAAGTTTAAATCATTGTATTTTTCTTGAATCGACTAACAAAAAAAAAAGGATTAAAATAGGACTTTAACGTGTACGTTACAACCAAAAATAAAACAACAAAACTGATTTCGTGCTAGTCTATTTTTTGTTTAGCACAATAAAAAATTCAGAACGATCCAATTATTAAAATCATATTTATTACTTGTGATAATGAGTAACGCCTTCCTTTTGATTTTATGACTATTCTGAATATTAATTTTGCTAAAAAGTCGATACACAGAATCAAAAACGACTTGACTCCATGAAACTCGTAGTTCAAGTAACTTAATGGGCATGAATAAAACAGGAGAAGGAGGTTATCAGAAGAAAGTAACGAAGGAATAGAATTGAAATAAAAAAAAAAAACTCTCCAATTTCTCTTCAATCACGTTTAAAAGCAGTCAATACTAGGGATGCTTTAATTACTACAGTGTACCAGAGGAAAAAACAAAAACTGACAACATACACTGCGCAAAGAAAGAATAATAAATAACAAAATGCGATAACAATTTGTCTATCTTTCTTGTACTGCAGTAAAAACATACACGAAGCGAGAGATAAAGAATATTAGGACGCTGGTTCAAAGACGAGTTACATTGCTCTTAATTTAGTGAGATTTTTTATTCAGCTGTAATATTACCACTGCTTCCAATTAGCAATATTCGCCTTAATTAATCTGTCGTCCAATAAGCGGAATATTACTATTCGGAAATAATGGTAGTTATCTAAGTTTTAAAAAATCCCGCTTTATTCCCAACACTGAAGAAGAGAGAAGAAAATCGCACCTTGATCTGTCAATTCACGTATTAAAAGCCTACATCAGTCATGCGAAAAAACGCTAAAGCTAATGTTAGGTCTATGGGAAGGTTCTTGCGCAATTTGTCGCTCGCATTTTAATATTTTTAAATGATTTTTTTTTTTTTTTTTTTTTTTTTTTTTTTTTTTTTTTTGCATAGGATAGCTGAGGTCGATCTCTAACCTTGTTAGTTTTTACATTTTCGATTTTGGTTTCAGTTTTTTTTTTATATAAGAGTACTTTCACTTTCAGAAACGGTTCCAACCGGTTCCAAAATTGAAAATGTCCGCTTATAAAAAGACTGTAACCAAAATCAAAAAAGTAAAAACTAACAACGTTAGAGATCAACCTCAACTATACTATGCAAAAAAAAAAAAATCATTTAAAAATATTAAAATGCAAGCGAAAAATTGCGCAAGAACCTTCCCATGGACTTAACATTAGCTTTAGCGTTACTTTGTGTGACTAGCGTAGGCTCTTAAGAGCTAGTCACGCGGTTTTCTCTGCCTCAAGTGACCAAAACTTTAGCGCGTAGTAAGCGGGATCGCGTAATAACCGTTCGCGTATTAAACGTGATATTTTTGCATTAGTTTCATGGGCGATGTTTAACGAACCGAAAGAATCCACATACTAAGTGGGATCACGTATTAACCTTGCGCATCTTAACCGGGTCCAACTGTAGTTCCGAGCACAGTAGTTCCCACTTGAAAATTAAAAAAATTATTTTCGTTAAATTAAATGCAACGACCAAGGACTTTGGGAGGGCTGATGCATTACTGGTGCATACGTAACATTTCCAACTTCCTAACGGGAGGTCCTGTGTTCTAATGCGTATCATAGAATTGTCTCACAAATTTATGTGAATTCGCGGTATTCTATAAAATGTTCGAATAGTCGAGTATAGTCACTTCAAAAAATTTTTGTATAAATTTTATGTCAATGGGATGGTGACGTCAAAAGAAAAAAAAATCTATCGAAACTATGCTGTGTGAGTCAAAATAGATGCAATGGCATTTATATCTAAACCCGCTGAGGATAGAAACCCAATTACAACTAGTCTGTTGTGGTCAACACAAAATTTTCTTCTACATAAATAAAATCGTCTGGCAACCAAAATTAAATGACAATCTATTCGTTCTTGAGATATAGCTATCGCGAATATCGTAAAAAACAGAGCACAGCAGCGACACCAATTGGGAGGTATACAGCCAAACCTAATAAGGATCTTTTTATTTCAAAGTCAAACAAAATATGAAGCTTGGTGAAATTCCGTACGTTAGTTCTTGAGATATAATGAAGCAGGCTGTCAAGAAGTGCCAGCTGTAAAAACGATTTAGACTAAAACCTAATCATCGTCTATTTATGTCAAGGTCTAACAGAATATGAAGTTTGGAGGAATTCCGTTCTTGAGGCATAGCTATCCCAAAATAGAAGGGGGTACATTCATTTTCAGAACCGGTTCCAAAATTGAAAATGCCCGCTTATAAAAAAACTGCAACAAAATCTAAAAAGTAAAAACTAACAACATTGGATATTGACCTCAGCCATCCTATGCAACAAAAAGCATTTAAAAATATTAAAATGCAAGCGAGAAATCGCGCTAGAACCTTTCCATAGACTTAACATTAGCTTGAGCGTTTTTTCCCGTGACTAGTGTAGGCTCTTAAGCCGGTGGATAAGGAGGGTTTCACTGTATCTTTAAGACGTTTTCTATCTCTAATAATGCAATCGTGTCATACAATACAAAAGGTATTTCTGATACTTACACTATTAATTCTGCACTGCCGGATATTAAGTATAATTGTCTATTAAGTCTGATTTCTGATTCTGCAATTGCATTCTCAGAAATTTGTTTTTAGCTATTAAGACACATAAAAGATTAATTAAACAATTGGTTGTATCCATAGCTGCCAACTTTTACGCTTTTTTCCTACCACTAACATTTGATAATAAGTTATATCTTTTTAAATCGCCAAAATCATGTGATTACATAAGTAAAAAAATTCTGTTAAATTTTAGTGGTAACAAAAAAGCGTAAAAGATGACAGCTATGATGTATCTTTTTTTCCTCTTTTAATTCTTAAAAATTTCAAACCATTATTAAAAGACAAGTGCAAGTTCAAATAACTGAACATAAGAAACTACGATATTCTTATTAGTTGTTCTAATTCTTCATAACCGTGTATTTTCGATTAAATAAATATAAATATAACTTCGTAAATCGAAAACTATATGAATCGGAAACATCTTAGCTAAACTGAAAATAAATATGCAAACAATAATTCCTTGCTCCGTATATCGTAGTATTCTCTCTCTAATGTGTACCTCAACCTATATCATTCGGTTCAATCCTGATTTATTATATTAGAGATCGAAATATGGAACAAAATTACTTATGCTTCTCAGTTCAAGAGTTCAGGTGTTTGTGCTTAATAGCATCTGGCGTGATTCGAATAACTAGGAATGAGTTCGATGGAAGAGGAGCAGTGTTGATTATTGAAATGTGCCTCTGTATATGAGATGCCTATTTCATTTAGATTGACTACTTTACGTTTATTTAAATCGGAAAAGATTTTTAGAGCATTTTTTAAGAAGTATATTTATAAAATACAGCACAGTGCCGGTTATCCAAACTCCATTTAGCATAACGTCCAATAATAACCTCACCCTATCAACCTTCTTTTTTTTTCAATCTTACGATTTAAACTTAGATTATTTCTGTTTATTACAGAAAAAGAAAGGGAAGGAAAACCTAAAAATTCTAAAATAAATAAATAAATAAATAAAATAAAAAGAAAAATTTCAGATTCTCGTGTTTACGACGACACGTTCGGTACATTAACCCTTTGAGTTGCGGTGGCGTATATTATATCCCACCTAATTTTAATCCGATTCGAACCAGAAACTTTTAGATAAATTTTACTTTTTTAACTTTGACTGGAAAAATTGAAAAATTGATTTTCTTTATTACAAATTCTTTCGTAAATACCGGTGTGAGTTCGACGTTACAGAAGCAAAATTACTTGCCCCTGAAAGGGTTAAACCGTCAGTCTAAAGTAAGTTTTAAGAAATTTTAGTGGATAGGAGAATGTAAATTTGTAAAGGTGCTATAAAAAAAGATTTTTCCTTTTTCTAATCTTACCCCTGCATAAACAAAGACCTTTATCTAGTAATGCACCTTTATCTGCCTTTGCAAAAGTAAAGTAAGGTGCCTTTGAAAAGGGCAAAATCTTTAATTTGGTGACATTCGTTTTTCCGTATCTTTTGTATTCTGGCGGATGCAAGGCTCGGTAAACGGGAGAAAATAAAAAAACATGAATTCGATGCTTTTTGATTACTTTTTTTTTGAAAGGGATAAATGCAAAATTATTTCAAACCAACCACGTCGTTCGAGACGTAAAAGTATGTTCTTTCAGAATATGTAGACGGTTTTTCCGTATTTCTAGCCGTTTGCCCATTGGCGAATTTAGAAAAACGTTTAAAAAAAACGGGATGACATGTGCTTTATTTCTTCTATTCCGGAAGATACGGATATTGGTTTCTGAGCATGCGCCAGCTAACTTCAGAATAATGATTTTTTTATTTGTGATCTTTGATCAGTTTTTAATTAATAACTACTTTAATTTTCAAAATTTTAAAATTCTGAGGCTCTCGTACACCAGAAGAGGGTTTGGACTACCTAAATCTAAAATTCCAGGCTTCTAGGTGGGCTAGATTTTGCTAGCCATCGCCAACAGACACACACACACACAGATCAAAACTTTATTTTATTAGTATAGATATCAATCAACATTTGAACGGGGGTGGTTTTCGGGTATGGGGGGCATGATCGATGAAAATATGTCAAAATTTTCTGGAATTGCTTTTCTCCGGACGACTGCGTTAGGTAGTTTTTTACTTTTTGTATTCGAAGCTAGCTGAACAATTAGCCCACTGCATCCTAAGTATCATAAAACATAGGTATAAGGTATAGCTTTAAGATAGGATATAGTTGTAGTATACAAAAGTAAAAGGAAATAAAACATTGCAACAGTCACAGTGCAAACGTCTCATAGAAAATAACATAATATTTAGGGGATTATTTTTTACTTCCCCCCTTCTGAATATTTTTATTGAAACTGGAATATCTTTAGTATAGTAGATGTTCTAACTCCAAACACATGTAAATGAAAATTTGAAATTCATAAAAGTTATCGTTACGTTGAATACAATTATTGTTAAAATGGGGATCCAATAACATAGAAATAAATAAAGATGAATCCAGACCATAAGCATTTATCATTAAATTAAATTGGAGTAATCTTTAAATCGACTATCTTTAAATAGGTGTTATACTGTAATATAGAAATGACATAAAAAAGTTTTTTTTTTTTTTTTTTAGTTGATGTTACGCGTTATTCCAAATATTTACTTGAAATACTTTTAAAATAAACTATTCTTTAATACTCACACTAAATATAAACTTAAAATTATTTTATTTTTCGATACAAAACAATTAAAACTGTTGTTAAATTTGTCGTGTTTTTAAAAATGTGTACATTCACCTTCATAAGTAAAACGAATTCATAAATATTTAGATATTTTTTGGTTATTAATGAGGTAACCTTATTCTTCCTTTTTGGACTAACTATTCATAAAAATGATTTATGAAATGTGTTTAAGTGAAATTTTAGAAAATGTTCTTTACCCATCTCTTAGTCTTTTACGTCTTCTTACATACCCTTGGGTCGTCTACAAAATAGTTGTGACGTCATATACAAGAGTATTTTTATATCTTGAAAAGTTTAAAGCCTCATTGGTTGGCAGCCATGGGATTGTAAAAAGGTATTTACTTTAATCTTTTCTTATACCTCACTTCAAACTGTTATTTCTTCAAATATATTTCCACCTGGGTCCAAAGAATTGTCTCATTTCGTACTCTTAGAACTTAGAATGTGTATTTCTTGTTAAATTATTGAATGAGAGAAGGTTTTATAAACCAGTAATCTAGATGGTGTAGCAAAAGAATTGCTTATGAGTCTATATTGAATTATTGAAAAGTTTTTGAATACGTTTTACATGGAATTTGCTAATAAAACCAATCGTACAAAATATGTAGTTTTGTTGACACTGATATTTTCATGAAAACGTTTGAATAAGAAATAAATAAGAAGGTAACCATGCGTAAAGCATAGATTATAAAACAATTTCCAATACATTCAGAATACTGTAACAAAATTTCACTGATTGATAGGGTGAAAGATGATGCTTAAGTAAATAAATCGGAAAACGTAGGCAATTGAAAACCCAATTTCAGCAATCACCATTTTGTCGAAAATGTATTCAAATTCACTTCAAACTGTTTAAATTCATCTTCATCAGTTTCCGTCAATAAGCGGAAACGTACTCGAATTCATTTGTGCAGCCGTTTATATGATGTATGTGATTCATGTACACAAAGTAATATGCAAAAATATAGTTAAATTTAAAACCCACAACATGATTGAAACCGCACTTTCAACAATTATCGCTTATAGACATGAACTGTAATCGAATTATTTTGTGTGTTCTGTAAATGAACAATAAATGATATGCACACCATATTCTATAATAAACATTTTGTAGCTCACCTAAGTGATCTATGTCAATTTCAATACGCTTGAAACAGTGTAATATCATTAAAATGGACTGCAAAAGATTTTCCCCATATACTTTAATATAGCAGAATTCTTTTCAGTACCACTTTAAGCGAACTATAACTTCTACACACTTCAATTTCAATACCGAACACGCCATGGTAAACATTAAGAACATACATGAATAACATGCAAATCTAAGAATATTTGCGTGAGTTACAGCTCGGCCAGACAAACCGAATTCTTAAACGCTTTTCAACTACGTTGAAAAGTGTTAAAAAATGGTTAAACTGAGCACCGCCACAGAACTAAAAGTAATATTGAAATAAAATTAACAGAACAAAGAACGAGTATCATGCAATTAATATACAGGGTGCTATTAATATACAGGGTGATAAGTAAGTACACAACTTCCATATGCTGTAAAACAGGACCTGTTTAAGAAAGGTTACCCTAAAGCAAGCCGTAAGTTAGGTCTCATAAAGTATTTTTTCCCGCTACTGTGCGAAGTGGCATAGGTGATAGCTAGCGTGTCACACGAATATCAGTAGAAATGGCTGCGTTTGCAGTGGAGAAGGCATTTTGTGTTCTTGAGCTGAGCAAAACGGAATCTATCACGATTGTGCAATGGCATTTTCGAACACGATTTGGAAAAGAACCTCTAACCAGAAAAATAATCACAGATGCTCTATATGTGTACCCGTAGCCACATGACACGCATATCAAACAGTTAATCAATTTCTGTTCACTTTGCATAAACAGCCCGTAGTTTCAAAATTTTTAAACCAATCATAAATTGATTTTTTGGTTAGAGGTTTTTTTCTCCAAATCGAGTTCTAAAATACTGTTGCACAATGGTGACATATTCCGTTTTGCTCAGCTCAAGAACACAAAATGCCTTCTCCACTGCAAACGCAGTCATTTCTACTCATATTTGCCTGACACGCTACCTATCGCCTATGTCACTTCGCACAGCAGCGGAAAAAAAATTTATGAGTACACCAATCTTACGGCTTGCATTTGGGAAACGTGTCTTAAACTGTTCCTATCTGACAGCCTCTGGAAGTTGTATACTTACTTATGAATCACCCTGTATAATAAATTTCAATGTGTGACGAAAAGGATTGCATTATTAAAACTTACTTTACATAATTACCTTGCATTTTTGTTATTTATAAAATGTTTGAAAACACTTATCGTGTAAAGCATGTTGTATTTTTAGCAAAGAATCAAAAACTATAATTTCACAATTTTTATTTTAAATATGTAAACATGCTACCAGAAACAAAATTAAATAGTTGAAAAAAACGTTCCAAATTGCCAAAAAGAAATATTTTTGAATATTAAAACATTTTTCTTAAAAAGACATAAAACTATATTTCAGAAAATGTTTCATTTTTACATCACCAGTAGGGAAAGGGTTAAATTCGGGGGTATAATACTTAAAAAACAGAGTTTTATAATTACAAAATATTTAAAATACAAAATATTTAAATACAAAATATTTATAAACCAGCATGTTTAACAAATATTTCTCAAACTGTTTCATTTTAAAGTACAAATTACACAACAAATCATTTAGAAAGATTGCAGTTATTAAAGTATTTACTTTTACCAGTGCTTTTAAAGCTCTGAGATGTAGCTCTGAGAAGGTTTCATTCCCTATTTCTCACTTTAAAAAGTTCGCTATTCAATAACGGTATTTTTTGTTTGCTGTATTTGGGCTGTGAGGGATCCGATGATATGTATTTGCAGAGTGGTAGCGCGGAACCTTCAATGAAACTGTCTTATTTATCAAAGAATATTATTTATTAAAAATCAACGCAATAAGATATAAAATAAAGATGTCTCTTGATTAAATAAGGTTCACATCGAATATTCAAAATGTGTGAGTAACATTACCTGGTAATCACAAGTCAATTAAAAGTGTTCAGAGTCTTTCAATTCTGTTGACAAAGATGTCAAAATAATATCGCGTCCTTTGCGGAAACAGGCACGAGGGAAAACGGTTTCCCCGTTATTGGGCTTCTTCACAAAATCAGTCGGAGAAATAGTTTATTTCTGAGAAATGAAGGATAGGAATATTTAATAGCTATCCTGAAGCAGATTAGAAAAAATTACTCTTCGCACACAACGTTAACTCTTATAACCTGCTACAACAATGGATGGAGAAAATGATACCTCTAACCCGGGAATCCTTGCGATATCCAGTAAATATTCAACTTAAGTGTCGACTCCACCCAATTCAAATCCTCTAAATTGTCACATGTTAGCTGAAGAGCTAACCCAAACTTCTCTCTGCACCTTATTTCACTGTCATATATATTTGTCAGAAAACAATTGAGTTTTCTTATTCTATCTCGAGCCTTGCTTTCCGAATTAAAAACAGTGTCGTTTTTCATTGGAGGGGCTGAGTTTACCACTTTGACATAAAGTAAATCGGGTTATTAACAAAAAGTTTTGAAGATATCCAAACATTTTCCTATTACTTCCCATTATTGTGTCATAAACAAAATAATACAGTAAAAAAGTATAGTCGGAAGGAAATAAATCAAATAAAGAATATTTCAGAAAGGAAGTAACGCAAACAAATCAACACATAATTTCACAAAGAAGTTAGTGTGTCTTTCTAATATTAAATTATATGATAAACTTAAGTTCCAATGTTAATTACATTCTTGACGTTGCTTACTGTCACAAATCTAAATTCTGTCATTTGGAACAATCGAATAATGAAGGTGTTTTAAGTGTTTTATGATTGTGCTGCAACTGTAAAATGTTAATTTTTTTATTTAAATTTTTCTGCCAAACTTTTTCTGGTACGTATTTTATTGTCTATATATGTCAGCAATCTGATACATTAAAGTGTGCCTGTCATTATCACTAAACTAATGTGTTTCTTTTCTCCCAACATGTATAATGTGTATTTCCTAAAATGTCGCTAATGTTACAGTTTGATAAAAGCTTCCAATCTATGAGTATGTCATATAAAGGCATTAACTATAGTTGAACTCATTGGTGAGATGAACTAACTATGGCAAGCGACTGATAACCGCAACGCTGTAGGAGTAAATAACATTTTGCATTAGTGAAAGATTTATCTAGAGTTCTGCTTTCATATCAATAGAAAAATATGTGCTATTATTTATAGAAAAGTATGTGCTATAGACCCCAAGTGTGTTATTTGTTTACCGCACAATTAATATCGCTGATTCTGTTTATCACTGTGTTGCACAAATAATTAATAACAATAAACATACAACGTATCACATGCACATGGTGTACGTTGCAGTAATCCGTGGGTAAATCTAAAAAGTTTTGAAGATATCCAAACATTTTCCTAATACTTCCTATTATTGTGTCATAAACAAAATAATACAGTAAAACAGAATAGTCGGAAAGAAATAAATCAAATAAAGAATATTTCACAAAGGAAGTAACGCAAACAAATCAACGCACAATTTCACAAAACAATTCACACATTCATCACAAATCAAAAAAAGTTTCAAATTTTAAAGAAGTGGTAAAGAGATTTACTGAAATGTTTCATGTATAACAGAAAGTTTCGAAATAAAAACGAAATTGAAGTGGAATGAAAATATTCACCTTGTATTTAAAGTTTATAAAATATACATTAAAATATGCTTAAAAGGTGACAAAATACAAATATAAATATTTATTTATTTTAATAATAATATTTAAATAAATAAATATTTATATTTGTATTTTGTCACATTTTAAGCATATTTTAATGTATGTTTCATGTATATCTTCAACATTTTATATGTATTAAATATTCTATTATTATTTTTTTAATTCGCCGTGTGAAGAATGGTTATAATGCTGGTAAGTAGGGGAAGGAGCCCTAAAATGATCCTAACGGATAAAATGATCCACATATGTTTTCTTCCAGACAGGTCGCGCTATCTACAGGGTAACACATAAACTAGTTGTGATAAGTAAAGAAGAAGCAATGTCGGTATTCAAACGATCGCAATATTACGCGTCTGAATAGAATTCTTTCAAAACTTGGGTTTTATAAGATCTGTTATAAGGTAAGCACTAAGGTTTTTATTTATTTAGATATACAGTCTTTAATGTACAGAAATATGACTTAGTTTACTTAATGAAGTATGTTTTTAGATGTGAATTACACTTACGTGTTGTCAAATTATTTTTTTATCCTTTATTTTGCCGATAAAAAACAATTTGCAATTATTTTTAAATTAAGGATCATTTTGCCCGTTGGTGAGAGTAAAATGATCCTTTGGACACTTTTAAAAAAAATCTATTTTTTTACCTACTCAATTTGGGTTTAAAATATTATTAAAATATGTTTATAATGCAAAATATAGTGTAAAACATGCTAGCAAAGAGCCAAAGTTTCATTTAAACAGTTATGTTGTTTTTCCCTTAAGGGGATAATTTTAGGCGACCTTTCCCTAATATAATTTTCATTAAGTTTAAAATAATTATATTGTTAAAATATGGTTTAAAAAATTATCTTCTATACATGTTAATGAATCAAAGTTCTTTGCCGTGGTTCTATAAAAGACCTGTAAATGCTATATGCAAGCATCATTTACATTTGAACACGCAATTGTTTATCTTAAAAGTATGTATTTATCCCATGGCTATTCAAGAAATGTTGTGAAAAATGAAACACGGCGACTTAGGGAAATACATCAAAGTCGCAAATTCGGAAAGTATTGAAAAATCTTATACAATTCTTTTATATTATAAATTCAATGCAATGATGATTATATTTACCAACTGACGCTTTTTAAAAATTCTCACAAATATCCGTAAATGAAACCGTTTCTCCATAATATGAGTTTTCTTTTCACTGTGCCTGTATAATGCTTACTTTAATATGACATTTCTTTTAGATTTAAAATATGGTAGGGAATAAATTGCAACTTTTGTTATATTTACAACTATTTTTCCTAAATAAAACTGGGGTAAAATAATAATTGAAGAGACGATGAAAGAAATCTATCGAAAATAGGAATTTGCCGTGAAACTTGTGTCATTTTCGAAACATATGACAGTTTTCTCAAAAGATATCGATGAAATTCTTTGTCAGCATCGAAAGACATAAAGCTCATATTCTGTAAAATGTCTAAATAACATATAGAAGAATGTGAAGAGAAATTTTTGGATAGAATTTTTGGTGTTTAATGGCATTTTGTTTCATTTTTTAAAACATATTTTCATATGTATAAGGAGGAAGAGTGTAAAGGTCTCAGTCTTTAAGAATATATGATATATTAACAAAGATTAACACCACTAATATTATTTACTACTTTGTATTTTCCTTTTTAATAATTATCTAAACTTCTCTTTATTATTTATATTTTGTCACTTTTTCCACATTAATACCTAATTTCTTAATTAAAATTTATTACCTAAACTATACCCCCTTCCAAAATAAACTGTATGGCCCTTTTAAGTGCCTTTTTACTTTCTTCTATCTATAATAGAACAAAGTATTGTAATCGAAATTTTTTTCGACTTCCGGTTTTTGACGAATTTACAAGTTTTAGGGGTAGGAGATTCCGAAAAACATGTTTTTACAAAATGTCTGTCTGTCCGTCCGTCCGTTTGTCCGTCTGTTCGCCTGTGTGTCTTTTCATTGTACCATCGAACAGTGTATGAAGTTATACTTCAAATTGAACCTAATTTTTTTTTCTATGTTTTTGGCTATGGCAAGCAGATTCTATCAGAATTTGGGGATATTTCGACGAAAGGGGGCGCTGTGATTGATATTTTTGTTCCATTTTCACTATTGTACCATCGAAAAGTGTATGAAGTTATGCTTCAAATTGAACCTAATTTTTTTTCTATGTTTTTGGCTATGCCAAGCAGATTCTTTCAGAATTTGGGGATATTTCGACAAAAGAAGGCGCTGTGATCGATATTTTTGTTCCATTTTCACTATTGTACCATCGAAAAGTGTATGAAGTTATGCTTCAAATTGAATCTAATTTTTTTCTATGCTTTTGGCTATAGCAAGCAGGTTCTATTAGAATTTGAGGGTATTTCGACGAAAGGGGGCGCTGTGATCGATATTTTTGTTCCATTTTCACTATTGTATCATCGAAAAGTGTATGAAGTTATGCAGATAATTGAACCAATTTTTTTTCTATGTTTTTGACCATAGCCTGTAGGTCGAGGTTGAATTCAGGGATATTTCGACGAAAGGGGGCTCTGCCATCGCGATTTTTGTTCGATTTTCACTATTGTATCATCGAAAAGGGTATGATGTTATGCAGATAATTAAACCAAAATTTATTTATATGTTTTTGGCTGTAGCCAGCAGGTCCTACTGGAATGTGGGGATATTCCGCCGGAAGCGGGCACTGTGATAGCCATTTAAAGATTTCAAATTCAAAAAGATGGATAAAAAATTAGAAATCCTAAAAGTTTTTTCCGTTAAATGTTCGGCCTTGATCCGGAGAATCCGGAACAGTTTTTGTTTTGTCTCTATATTAAAAAATGGCGGAGATATAGCGGTTTGAAATTTTAGGGTGGTTGACATTTTCAAACAAGACAGCAGAATTCATCCATAAACGGGTTTAATTTATGAGTTTTAGTTAACAGGGTTTCAGCAAATTTTCTTTCATTGTTGTAACCATTGTTCCTATTCTTAAATGCTTAACACTATATATTTATATTTGCCAACGTCAAATTCTCGCCAAGCTTGGCGGCAATTGACGAAATATCGCCAAATTTGGTGACAAAAATAGGTTGCCACAAATGAAGCCAACTTGGCTGTAGAAGACTAATTTGGCGATATTCTCATTCAAATTCAATGTTGACGAGAACTGGGAATTAATCTTCTTTAATTGGATTCCACGCATTTTAGCTTCGTGTTTTCCAGTAAAATTAGCTAAAATCGTAAAACCAAGGATTAGGGAGGCTATCTGTTCCGGTCGGTACAGGCCAAAAGAACTTTTCGTAGTTTAGTATACATCAGTTGATTGCATCCCGGTAACCCGATGATTCGCAAGCAGCTGACGTACAACAGAATGACGAAAAATATTGATTTTATTGGCGATGTGAGGACGAAATTAGAAGTATTAACATGATTGAGATAGAAGAAAGTTTTGGGATTGGCACATCCGACTAGTTTGTTTATACTTTGCCCGCCTTTTTCACCACCTGGCATTTATGTGGTGTTTTACTAACATGTTACGAACCCTATTTTTTACTTTTTCATTTTAAATAGTAGTAAGTTATACAGCTATACCATTTCACTTTATGCCATTTTTTAGACTCTATCTTTAATCTCCTTCGCTTTACTTTTTGTTCCAAATTTGTTTTCTTGTCTTTTATTAACTTTTCATCTGTCTTTTACATTGTAAAGGTTCCTTTTTCATGTAGTTAATGCTATATTTTAACTTTTTCCAACGGCTCAATTTATTACAAGACACTCTACTCACTAATAGCCTGGACGAAAAGTTCATTGCAACTCGGAAGCCCCTTAACCGACATCAACTGTTCGGCAACTGTTCAACTGTTTCTATGCTCTTACTACTAGTAAGAAAACTGTATGACTCTCACTGAAAGGAGCCTCGTATTATTGGGATTTTCCTCCGCAATCTCAACTAGATTGAACAATTGAACTTTTTACTATTTCACTTTATTTATTTTTTGTGTAATTAGTATATTTATTTTTTAGACTTAACCATTAAATTCCACGCTAGTGCGAATTCCTAACAACCAAAATTTCAAATGTCAGTGTTTTTTGAAAACATGCTTTCATGTATTTCCAGTTTTCCATATCCAAATAAAAAAATTTATAAACATAAGTATCACAGAACATAAGTATCAAATTAAATTTCGTTTAGACATCGTGTTATATTTTATTATCACTACATTACCAAATACGTTATACACAGTTGAAATTAGGGAATCGCACAAGTGTGGAGTGTGCGTGTGCCGAACAGATGTGTGGACAGCAAAAAAAGAAAAATAAATTGTTGATTTTACGGTATAATACTGGCAGCTCAGCTGCTAGTACCGTAAAATTAACAGTAATAAACAGTTAAACAAGCAATAATACGCTACTGCGCATGTGCGGCAGTGTATTACTGCTTGCTTAACTGTTTATTACTGTTAATTTTACGGTATAATAATGGCAGCTGGGATTCCAGTATTATACCATAAAATCAACAGTTTTTTTGCAGTGTGGTGTCCACGGTTTAATTATATTTATCTTTTTATTCCTATCATACACTTTTTTTCTATCTTTATTTATAATTATATTCCCTCCTAAATAGTTTAGGCTACAGTTAAACTTGTTCTCTCTTATGGTTCCGTAAGTTTTAGATATACATCTAAACCTAGATAGGACATAAAATAGGCATTAACAATGAAATCCATAAAATGTCTAAACTCTCCAACTGTTCTTACAACTTTAAAATATAAAAACAAACAAACAAACAAACAAAGAACAAGTTTGTCAAACACTTTTTTTCATAGACCAGAGTATTTTGTAACGCATCATAGAAATGGATGACAAAAGACTAAAAACTAGAGTCAGTTATTTAAGTATTAAGAATACCACCAACAATATAATGCATAACAAGTGTGACGTACATGCATTGCCTATCATGCTATGCATAGCCACATTTGCTTTCTGAACTTGGTGAAGAATTAGCCCATTATGTCAGCTCAAAATATTCATTGTAACTTACTGTGTATTTTATTTCCTATAGCACCTTGATCAAAATGCGACGTCACTTGCAAATGTTATTGTAATAACATGATGCTGAGAATGCGTCCAATTTATTCTGATACCGATATATTCCATTTTGATAAATTTCTCGTTTTCATTTCAATATTTTTATTTATTTATTTATTTTGCATAGGATATCTGGGGTCAATGTCTAATGTGATATTTTTCTACATTTTCAATTTTGATTGCAGTTTATATCTGAAGATAGTTTCAATTTCAAAAACAAACTGGTTGGTATTTTCCGAATTTAAATGCATCCTCAGAATGAAACTGCAACCGAAAAAAATACATATATACAAAGATTTCACGTTAGACATAAAACTTAGATATCGTGCGCCAACAACAACCAAAACAAATTTAAAATTTTTTAAATACAAACGAGAAATTTGTAAAGAATGCCTCTATTGGTTTAACATTAGCCTGTGAATGTCTTCATTTGATTGAAGTAGGCTCTTAAAATACAGAAGATGTTTCGTACTTTATAGAAACGATTTTGTAATTTATTTTTCTCCTTTCCATTTTGAGACTAAAATTTGGCAACTTCAGAATAATCGTCTGCTATTACTATCTTCTGATTGGAATGTAAATTATAAGATTTATTTTGAAAATGGCTTCTAAAATTGATAGATGGCTCGAACGTTAGGTAACTTCCCTTTCCGAGGCGAAATATTCATATCAACAAATTATAAAGCGGTGTAAATATCGTGGTTATTGCATTAAAAAAAAAATAATATTTATAATACATAAAATTTGAAAGGGAAAAAATCGTTCAAGTCAAAGTAAAAATGAAAACTTGACCACGAAACCTTATCCTAAAACTGTTCGAATGCAGGTAAATATCAAGAAAGTGAATTATCTGATCCTAAAAGAAAATCCATCGACTCAAAGATCCATTGCATCAAAAGTATGAATGTCTTCTGGCACTGTGAGTAAAATCATTCATAAAGATTTGAAATTTAAAATGGTGTTTAAACCTAAAGTTGCCTCTGCTTTTGCCAAAGCATATTGCTGAAAGAAAAACAAATTTTAGAAAATTGTATGAAAAATACCTAGCTGCTGAAAAATGGAACTTTGTGATAACACTCGATGAGGCATGGATATATTTAAGCGATTGTAATAAAAACTAGTCGGATGTGCCAATCCCAAAACTTTCTTCTATCTTAACAGGTTTCGCATACACTAAAAAGAATCAGCACCAATTTATATCAAGGTCTAACTGAATCTAAAGTTTTATTAAATTCCGCGGATTAGCTCTTGAGATATGACTATAGCTAAAATCGTGTAAATCCTGCAAAATGCAGCATAACAGCACCACCTTTTGGGAGATTTAGACCAAAACATAATCAACAACAACTTATGTCAGCGTCAAACTGAATCTGAAGTTTGATGAAAATCCGTGCATTAGTTCTTGAGATATAGTTATCGTGATAATAATGAAAAAAGTAGCTTAACAGTGCCACCTGTAGGGCTATTTACACCAAAACGTAAGCAGCATCTATTTATGTCAAGGTGTAACAAAATCTGAAGTTTGATGAAATTCCGTGCATTAGTTCTTGAGATAAAGCTATCATTAAAATCGAGAAATTTTTTATAGCAGCGCCACCTGATGGGATATATTCACCAAAACATAATCAGCCTCTATTTATGTCAAGGTCTAACTGAACATGAAGTTTTATGAAAATAAGTGCATTAGTTCATGAGATAGAACTATTGTGGAAATCGTGAAAAATGCAGCATAGCCGCGCCACCTGCCGGGCGATTATTACCAAAAACTAATCAGAACCAATTTATATCAGGGACTAACTGGATATAAAGTTTTGTTAAATTTCATGCATTAGTTCTTGAGATAGAGCGCCCAAAAAATTTGTGTCACATACATACAGACAGATAGATAGACGGAGTCACAGACAGACATTTTCTAAAAATAGTCAAATCGTGTTCAGGACCTTCTAAAACGTATAAATCCGTCGAAAATTTTCATGAATCTAATACTTCTTGTAAAGATAGAAGAAAGTAAAAATCAATTTTCTATAGTTCAACTGACGGGAATGACCGCACGAAATGTTTTTGTCAGTGTAAAGAAAAGTTCCCATAGTGATTCATGATAGTTGCAGGATTTTGTTACAACGGCAAATTAAAGTTTAAAAAAGTTTCAAGTAATGCAAAATTAATTCACCCTACTATCAGCAGAATGTTTTAGAACAAATTTTTGAAGAGGAAATTCGAGCCTTATATGGAAAGGACATTGATAAAGTTCAGCTTCATATAGACAAAGCCTCTAGTCACACGTCTAAATTAACTGCCGCTTATTTAGCAAAGAAATAATCAGAAACAGGAATAAAGTGTATCCCATTTAATGAAATACTTGTAAGTACTTGTAATGTAGCTGTTGCTTCTCCAATGAACTTTTGCGCTTTCAGTTTATTAATCAGAGCCTTAGGAATACAGCATCCAAGAACACTGAACGGACTTTGATGAATGATCCAAGAGGAATGGGGTAAAATTGACATGGCAGTACTAAGAAAAAGTTCATTTTCATGAAATATTTCAGCTGAAGCTATTGTTAAAAACCATGGCTATCAGTTAGAAAAAATCCTCGCAAAACATACTGCATTTTTACATAAAACTTAACTATCAAAATCGGTTCCATAAAATTCGAAAGAACTTCTGTAGTTACATTTCGATAACTCATTGACTGTGGTAAATATGATTATTTCTGATGCATTGTGACTTCTCTTCTACTGTCTACTAATAGGGATATTCCTGATAATAGCTCTTAATACTCTTTCACAAAAATTTATACGTTATACGTATTTCCTGTATATCTTAAATATAATGTTGAAATTTTATAGTTATTTCATGAAAAACTATCATAATGTAAGCTTTTACCTGTAAATCTGAGATACAGGTAAATTATGTAGCTATATTATAAAGAACAAACGTGTCCGTGCGTAACGCTGACGTCATTTTGCGAAAGGCAACACTTGACGATGAAATTTCGGTTTTGCGATTTTTGCTACTGCATTTTTTTTTCTAAACATCGCACATTTTCCATTATTACACCATTACATAGGGGGAAAAATCCACTTTCAAGTGCAATTTGTTTGAAAACTGTAATTTAATTGGCAGATTTATTATAGCATTTAAATTAAATTCCAAACATGATTCTTTTTTTAAATCTCTATCTCTATCGCTTGCAGACGATTGCAAAATATTAATCCGTTTGCATACTTTAAACAATACGAAAAGTTCAGCATTTGTTTCCAGCTAATATGCCATAACGAAATTAAAACTTCACTAAGCAATCAATAAAATAGTATAAATAAACACAAATTTAACAGATGTGTAATCAATATAAGAGTTTAAAACCGCTGAAATTATCAGAATAAAAAAATAAAAAAATAACTGCTGTATATAATGGAATTTTCAGCGATTTCTTCGGTTAGTAACTTCTGACAAAAGTCCCAATACGAAATTACTGCTTTTAAAAATTTCAAAATTTTATTTGAATATATAGTTGCTCTTTGGTGTTGTTAGGGTCAATGTAAAAATTTATATATATCTTAAATGTAAAAATTCTATTACAGTTTTCAATAAAAAAATATAAAATAAAATAAATGGTTTGCACCTCTATTCTCTGTCTCGGAAAACCCGGGTTGAAAGCCCTAGTTTCTTTAATTCCATTTTAACAAAAATAAAATAAATGAAATGTTTACTCCGATTGTACTACGTTCTTAAACTTTGTTCATTTTATAACAAATTCCTGTTCTGAATAATTTTGTGATAATGAAAAGATAAAGGCAATGCATAAATAAAGTAAAAAAAAATTGACTTCCATTTTATTGATGCACGGAAAATCATTTTCTGAATTCATCATAATATTGATTCTTAACGGAGAAAAAAAACATCATGTAACTAACAGGAAATGACTATGAAACCTACTCGTATATTTAAGTTTTTAAAAGATTCAAAAATTCGAATATCTTCACTATAAATAAAGAGAAGACATTTCCAAATTCAATAGTTTCGTTGTCTTGTTAACACAAGTTTAACTATAAAAGGAGGATGAAAAATTTAAACTAGGTTATCATGAGAACATGATTAATAGCTGTGATACTCTTACACAAATTTATAACGTATTTACTTTACAGTGAATGACTTAAAATGTGTAATGTTACTTACAAGTGAAAAAACAAAACAAAAATAACAGTAAAAAGTTATTCTGAAAGTGGCAGAGTAGAACTGGTTCTACCAGAGTATCTTGTTGATGCGTTTCTATACTTCTTTTGCACTTATTTTTTCCTGAAGTTTGCATACATATTTTTGTTCAAACTTTAACGTTTTCACTACGAATTTCAATTTTTTCTTTTACTTGATATATTCTGCTACATTTACCCCCCAAATAAAGGCTATCAATACTCTGTCCTGCAAACCCATTAAATAGGAAGTGAAATAAATAAAGTTTTGAACAAACTGGTGGGATAGTATAAAAGCATAAAAAATTCTTAATAAAACCATAAAATAAGGAATGCGCAAAGCCTTTCGCAAGAACTTTGTCTTTCTTCGTCAGGCGCAAAGAAGACGTGCAACCACTTTGCAGGCAGGAGCAAGACTGAAAGGAAATGGGAGAAACAAAGGGAAAGGAATGGGAAAGAGGGACAAGTTAAGGGAACAGCTAATAGGAAAGCAGAAGGCATCAGTCAATAGGAAAGCAGAAGGCATCAGCTAATAGGAAAGCAGAAATGTATCAGCCAATAAGAAAGCAGAAAGGCATCAGCCAATCGCAAAACAAAATTACCTAGAAAGCAGAACAAAAGGAAATTTATGAAGAAAATTACAAAAAACAAATAAATAATAGAAAATAAATAAATATAATATAATATAATATAATATAATATAATATAATATAATATAATATAATATAAGTGAATAAAAATAAATAAATAAATAAAATAAAATAAAATGCATAAAAAATGGTAGTATAAAAGAGATTAAAAATTCAAAATATAAACAAAAACTACATGGTTGAGCTGAACAAGTTTTTTCAAGCTCCAGGAAGCATGGTGGAATCAGATTTTTCATTAACGATAATATCACGATTAAGATAAATAGCTAAATTCTCAAGAAAGTCCAATTCTGAAGGGCTATTGGCATTGAGATAATTTTAGCATTTTGAAAATTAAAACTACGGCGGGAATCGCAAGAATGCTTGGTAATAGAAGATTTAGTGACATAACGGGAGTGTTCTTTTAAGCGGGTTTCAAGATTTCTTTTAGTTTGACTTATATAAGATAGACAACCATTGCAAGGAAAATTATAAATTCCAATTTTTGAAGATTAAGAACGGGTGACTTAGTGGACGGGAATTTTAATTTATTGACACGTTTTAAGGTAACACTAAAGTTTTAAATTTTAGTGCTTCAATTTTAGTACGATTTTAGTGCAACAAAGCCCTTCAATTTTAGTGTTATTGAACTTCAGTGTTTTTTTAACATAAAAAACATTATATTATCAGTTAATTAGTTCATATCTTTTAAACAAATATATCATTTATGTACAACAGGCAATGTGCAGTTAACATTTCATATTTATCTCAATATTATAAACAGGTATTGTGAAGTTTTATATAAATAGTGTTATGGTGAAAAAAACAAACAAAATAAATAATGAACTACTTGCATTATTTCTATGCGTCAAGAAACAAAAAATAGTCTATATTTGTTTTGTAAAAAATGTGTATTTGGAAAAACTTTTATCTCGACGAAGAGGAAAAAGCTTATTGCATGAAAACAATAATACATTTTTTCTTTCTATAATATTTTCTATAGCACTCTATCATATATGATTTATGAGATCTCTCTGATAGCTTATAAATATTACATCAAAGATGGAAGATGGAATTTCTCTAATAATTAAAATGAAATAGAATGATCAGTTGGATATTTCACTACATAAGTATATTTACGAGCATATGTATATGTCTTGTAACACATACTACATACTCGTATATATTACTAGCATTGTTAGTTGTTCCTTGCTAAATCAATAAAAGAAAAGAGGTTTCCTTTAAAATTCGTCATCAATTTACACAGGAATTGCAACATCAGTTAGGTTACTAAATGTAGTTTATTATATTATGTGTATGCTTTTTTTATTTCCTTCAAACGTAAGAAATAAAGAGTGTGTTACCAAACGTCCTTGAAATTCGTGAACGTCAACACACTTTGGAGACTGTACTTAATGCAGTTTCGCTGTTTTTGATTTTAAACAATTACATTTTAAGAAAGTGATAAATTGAAGTGTAACTAAAAATAAGACTTTTTTTTTTTTTTAAGTAAGTTACTAAATGTAGTTTACTTTATTATGTGTATATTTTTTTATTTCCTTGAAACGTAAGAAATAAAGAGTAATGTGCCAAATATTCTTGAAATTCGTGAACGTCCACAAATCTGTAGACTGTTAGTTAATGCAGTTTCGTATTTTTTTATTTAAAACAATTACATTTAATAAAATCAATGAATTCAAGTATCCAAAACAAAAATAAGGCTTAAAAATTATAAATTTTAAAGTCAAAGCATTAAAAGAAACTTTTATAAAACAGTTATAATTTTTTGGTTATCCTATAAAACTGTTGTAAATTTTGGTCATCCTATGTGAAAATGCAAAAAAAAATGCAGTTTAATCTTTGTATAAAGTCACAAATAAGAACCATACAAAAATTGTGGTTGCTTGTAATAAAACATTATTTTAGCGATAATTTACGTACAGAATACGCGAGGTTTGACGTGGAAGTAATTTGATGGATCATAATATATTGAATGCACAAGAATTGCTTTACGAGATGTTACTCATTTAATGAACGTTTACAATTTTTTAACAATTAAATTTCGAATACTATACACTATGAAAAAAATACAAATGTTTTATAATCTACGATAATATAATATAATCACATATGAAAATATAGAATAACCTCTTCGGAGTTACCCACGATTCCAAAATGTGTTCTTTATCTTTACAAACTTCAGAAAGTTCCTTTTTCTGCCACTGATTTTCGTAAACGTTTTCGAGTAGATTTTATAGTACATTAATAAGTTTTTTATAACCGGGAATCATTTTGGGGATTCTATTAAATCGCAATTAAAGATCTTTAGCTGCGTAACTGAATTTGTACAAGCAAGAGTAACAAAATAATATGAATCTTTAAATTGATGTTAATGTTGTTAATTCATGACGTTTGTCTGTAAAACAGGTTTGTTGAACATGAAAATGTTTACTTCAGAATGGATAGCATTCGAAAACCCACATTCCAGAAAACTGATTAATGCACTGTAAAAACAATTTAGAAACGTTTGCAAAAATCACTGGCACCAAAAGAAACTTTATTTCTATAAATTCTTCTCTAAATCTCGAAAATATATTGTGTTTCTAAAATTTCTAAAGATAAAGAACGCATTTCGGAATCGTGGGTAACTGAAGGATGTTGTTGTATATTTTCATTTGTGGTTATATTATATTGTTCTTACATTAAGAAACGGTTGTCTTTTTACTTTCTTCTATATATACAAGAAGAAAGTATTGGATTCATGAAAATTTTCGACTTCTAGTTTTCGACGGATTTATACATTTTAGAAAGTCCTGAACACGATTTGACTGTTTTTAGAAAATCTTTGTCTCTGAGTCTGTCTGTGTGTCTATCTGCATGTGACAAATATTTTGTGGGTAACTCTATCTCAAGAACTAATGCACGGAATTTAATAAAACTTTAGATTCAGTTAAACCTTGATTTAACTTCGTGCTGATTAGTTTTTGGAGTAAATCGCCCAACAGGTGGCATTGATATACTATATTTTTCACGATTTACACAATTGCTATATCTCACGAACTAATGCACAGAATTTCATCAAACTTCCGATTTTGTTAGATAATGACATAAATAGACCCCGATTACGTTTTTTAACTATCCTAACAGCTGGTGCTTCTATTGTTTACATGATTTTCACGATAGCTATATATCAAGAACTAATGCACGGATTTTCATCAAACTTCAGATTGAGTTACACGTTGACATAAGTTGTTGATGATTAGGTTTTGTTGTAAATCTCCCAACAGTTGTCGCTGCTATGCTTAATTTTTCCGGATTTACATGATTTTAGTGATAGTCATATCTCAAGAAATAATGCACTGAATTTAATAAAACTTTAGATTCAGTTAGACCTTGATATAAATTGGTACTGATACGTTTTTGGTGTATGTGAGACCTGTATGAGATAAAACGACTAGTTTATAGCATACAGAAGATTTTAAAGAACATTATTTTCAACTAAAATTTCAACGGTGAAACGTTGCTTATAAGTTTTAAATTATGCATAAAATACATAATATTACAGAAAGGATAAATAAAAATTTTCTTATCTTAGCTACATTTTTTTTGAGAAATCGTTCCGTAATATATACTGTTTTAACATTGTTATGTTTTACATTTATGTCGTAAAAGACAGAACTACTGGGAAAATTCTAATGCGTGTGCAGGAAAAAACAGATTTTTAGAAGTAAATGAAAGCTTTCTATTATTTTTTTTATCTACATCACGCTTTCAGAAAACTTTTGGAAAATTTGTGACTAAAAAGAATGATCTTTTAACAAAAAGTAAATAAATAAAAATGCCTGAATAAATATGAGCAGCTGTGTTTATGTGTCTGAAGTAGTACAATTTACTTAAGTTTGATAAATTACATAGAAAGTTTCAAATGAAAGAACAATTGTAGTTTTTTTTAAAACATTTCAGCTTAATAAAGCGGTTTTGTAATTATTTTATTTAATGATAAATCTGTGCCAATATAGGCCGATTGTTTCTAATATAAGATCTCATAAATTTACAACGTATACATTTAAAATAAGTTGAAACTGGTGTGAAACACTAAGAACTAAAATAACTTTTTAAAACACCATAAAAACTTTAAAATGCGCTAGGCCTTTCGAAAGATCTGAGTCTTTCTTCGTCAGGCGCAAAAAGACGTGCGTCTACTATGAAAGCAGCAGCAAGACTGAAATGAGAGGTAAGGAAGAGGAAACAAGCTGATGTAACAGCCAATAGGAAAGTAGAAAACAACAGCCAATAGGAAAACAGAAGACAACAGCCAATCACAGAAGAGTAAAAACAAAATAATAGAGAATACAAAATAGAAGGGGAATAAGGAAGTGAAAAAATAAATAAATAAATAAAAGATAAATAAATAAAATAGAATAAATAAATATATAAAATAAAATGAATAAATAATTTAAAAAAAATAGATAAATAAATAAAAATAAATAAATAAATAAATAAATAAATAAAGCACACAAATACATTAAAAAATGGAAACACATGAAAATTAAGAATTAAATAAGTAACCAAAATGTATAAATATATATATATAAAACAGACTAAAATTAATTAATACAAAATAAATTATATGGAAGTACTGATATATATTTATCAGTATAGGATCGATTTATCAGTATCAGGAATTATATATATATTCGAGATTTCTTTTCCGCTTAAAAGAACACTCTCGTTATGTAACTAATCAAGAAATTTCTAAATCTTCAATTGCCAAGCACTCTTGGGATTCCGGCCATTGTTTTAATTTTAAAAATGCTAAAATTATCTTTAATGCTAATAGTATCTCTGAATTGGACTTTCTGGAAAATTTAGCTATTTATCTTAATCGTGAAGTTATTGTTAATGATAAATCCGATTCCACAATGCTCTCTGCTGCTTGGAAAAACCTCTTCAATACTTCCATATAATTTATTTTGTATTAATTAATTTTAGTCTGTTTTTTTATATATATTTATATATTTTGGTTACTTTTTTAATTCTTAATTTTCATGTGTTTCCATTTTTTAATGAATTTGTGTGCTTTATTTATTTATTTATTTATTTTTATTTATTTATCTATTTTTTTTTTAAATTATTTATTCATTTTATTTTATATATTTATTTATTCTATTTTATTTATTTATCTTTTATTTATTTTTATTTTTTTCACTTCCTTATTCCCTTCTATTTTGTATTCGCTATTATTTTGTTTTTACTCTTCTGTGATTGGCTGTTGTCTTCTGTTTTCCTATTGGCTGTTGTTTTCTACTTTCCTATTGGCTGTTACATCAGCTTGTTTCCTCACCCTTACCTCTCATTTCAGTCTTGCTGCTGCTTTCATAGTAGACGCACGTCTTTTTGCGCTGACGAAGAAAGACTCAGATCTTTCGAAAGGCCTAGTGCATTTTAAAGTTTTTATGGTGTTTTAAGAAGTTATTTTAGTTCTAAACCTATACATTGCTAGAAAATTTTGGTTAAAATACGAAAGGTATTGACAGTGTGATTACTGATAAAATTTCAACATTTTCCCTCACTCTCCTCCTTTTCTAAATTATCCTCTTAGCTAATCCTGCACAACACATTTGGCGCAAAAACATCCAGTATTTCACTTCCTCCCATCATGATATCGCTGATCAGTGCAGTGCCGGATAGACCCAGCAAAACATTAATTAGCAAACGCCCGACCCAGGAAAAGAAACGAAGGCAGCAAAGAATACTATAGCCACGATAACCTAAAGGCTAATAAAATAGACTACCGCCATGCGGCGATCACGCGAAACTTCGCCTTGTTGACAAGCATTAACCCATTCAGTTTGTCAATAGTCCGGCAAGTAAGGGCCTGGCCAGCGGTCTAAGAAAAGAATATCTCGCATATAATACGTGGAAATGCTTAGCATATAGTAAATCATCAGCATTCATTAGGAAATAAAGCATTTATGAATAAAAATGCAATTAAGGGTTAAAAACATTGGAAAAATGTAAAAATCTTTTATCATTTTTTTTAAAGAACAGCTTGATTTTATGCTTGAAAGTGTTTTTGTTTTCTTAAACATTCATTTTTCAACTTATTACACTTTGTATGTTTGTGATACCATCATTAATTTAATTATATTATATATAAACATAATTGCAACATATTAAATTTCTTTAATGTATGAACTGTAAAAGCATAATTAAATCTAAATTAAATTTGTGATAAATTTTTATACTAATTACGCAAATTAAAGCGTTTATTAAAGAATTTTATGATGCATAGCCTGTATCATAAACATCTGTTATCTATCTTAACTTAGAAAGAAATTCAAGAGTCATTATGATATGAATAAACTACTAGTGATTTTGACTAGAAAAGTAATTTAAACAGTTTATCTTGACATATTTTCAAATATACTTGAAAAATTTAAAGTTAATATTTTTTTGTCAGTATAACTTTTCGGCTTTCTACTCCTACAATTTTCAAGTTTTTAAAAGACACATAAATATATATACGTTATTTCTAAATTAAAAGATATATTAAAATAACTTCTTCAATAAAAGGAATATTAAAATTCAAACGAATAGGTTGAAAAATAAATACTATATCTTACATGTTGTTTACCTCCATTTATTGTTTATTTTTATAAATATTAATCAGGTGTTGAACTCGAGCTTAAATATTTAGGCATTATTCTCTATTTCAGAATATATATATATATATATATATATATATGTTATATAAAAATTTTATTTCGCAATATTCCTTTAAATTATTCTAAATTCTGACCTATTCATTATTTCCATATTTCTTAATAATATTTATTCCTATTTAATGTTCTTTTAAAATTAGTAGCACGTATATTAATAATTATCTTATTCCAAATCTTAATATAAACGTTAAGTACATTCGTAACTTTTATCAACTAACCAATCTATAATATTCTGAGAGACGCTAGTTTGAAATTTCGAATGTTTTTTAAAAGCTTTTTTTTTTTTTTTTTTTTTATTACAAGACTTTGCTTCGCGCGCTGGGTATTTTTACTTTAAAATCAATGCGCGGCTGGGTTCCGGATTATTTCTTGTTAAAACTTCTCCATCGCACGTCATTCGCTCAGCTTAATTTCGCCTCTCACTGACTGGCTCTTGCACATGTTACGTCTTTCCGCGCATTGAACAAAAACCGACTGCAAGCGTTCAGAAAGCAGATTTTTGTCCTATTTTGAAGTGCTGGCCAAATTGTTATCTGGTGTTCTGCGACCTAGAATTTCTCAACAGCTACTTAAGATCCTTTAAATTATGTAGTGAGTTATTGGCAAACCTGAGGGCTATAAGCTTACACCTGTAGCCTGTGGAAACTGTTCCAGCATCTTTCTTGTTCTGAATAAACTTATTATCTAGAAAACTGGCTGAGTATTATTGGAGAGATTCTCATTGGTTTCCCTCATTGACTTACTTCCTCGCCATGATTCTTAATCGAGCGACTGAAATAATTCATCCTCTTTATACAGCTGCAAGTTTCTTGTGAAAAATTAAATCCACGTAAAAATCTAACACACACACACACACACACACACACACACACACACACACACACATATATATATATATATATATATATATATATATATATATATATATATATGTGTGTGTGTATATATGTATCATATAATATAAACACACCGGACAAAAAATATCACTGAGGTGAAGAAAGCTTCTTAAAGTTTAAATGCAAGGGACGTCAATAAGCTTAGCGATTATTAAAATTAAATATTTTCATGATCATTGGGAATTTCGGAGATGTTATTAATATATTATTAAAATGTTATTAAAATATTATTAATAAGATGTTACCAAGTGGCAAAAGGGTTGTTTTTGGCCGATGGCATCTACATAGCTTATAAGAAGTAGCATAATTTGACGGGTATCCCTTTTCCACAGTTAGTACTGTTCCTCTACAACAAAAAAGTGTGAACTGAAAAAATTCTCAATCGAAAAACTGTAGACAAAAATCAATCATGACAAATAGGAATTGAAGAAGTAATGACAATTGGCAACCGCTAATTGAAACCAAACTTGTCTGGATATGTTTCAGATGTATAATTCTGGACCTACACTCTAAAATTGGGAGGAGTGAGAAGTTGACTCTTTGGAAGAGTGAGAGGCATTTTCACTCTTTTTGGAGTGAATTTTATAAAAATACACTCCTTAAAGAGTGGAATTTTCCACTCCCTAGAAAGGAGTGAAATATGTCACTCCGTTGTCGAGAGTGACTGTCTCACTCCTTTGACAAGAGTGAAATATTCCACTCTGTAAAAGAGTGAAAGCCTGGCTTTATATAATTTTGTCCATATTTATTTAGTGAGAGAAACGAAATTATCAATTTTTCTTTTTCTTTTTAGGTAGATTTCGTAAGAAATACTACCTATTACATTCTCCCCTATGGTTGGAATTTCTGAAAATTTTTGCAGATCTACGCCGATCATGACCCCTAGAACCCCCCCCTCCCAAGTTCAAAACTTTATCTATCTATCTATCTATCTGTCTATATAGCTATATCATATAGCCTCAAGGAAGGGGGGATAGGAGTTTAAGAAGAAAAAAATTGATAACTTCGTCAATTCACAAGATATCTATCCGCTTCTTGGAAAACACGAAAAAAAAATGAATGCACTTAAAATAAAATTTAATACAACAAAGCATACCTTTTATTATACACGT
This sequence comes from Maratus michaelseni, assembly GCA_963931845.1. Lineage (NCBI taxonomy): Eukaryota > Metazoa > Arthropoda > Arachnida > Araneae > Salticidae > Maratus > Maratus michaelseni. Next base: position 322,173,971 of record OZ007591.1, read on the forward strand.
GAAATACCACTGCTTCGACCGATCGATGGGGTCTTTTTTTTCTTTTAAACATTTCAATATCAATTTTGCTTTTTAACCATGAATATAAAACAAACCTATGTGGAGAATTGATATTTTATCTTTTTTGTACTACTATTTATTTTTTTAATCATTGTTCAGCACTATATAATGCGGTTATTTTATTTTTGTGGCAACACTAATTTGAGGAAAAATCTTGCATTTCATTTATAAAAACAATGCCGATTACATTTTTAATAGCAATATTTAATCAAAAACCATGTTTTAACGAAATGTGAGTGTACTATGTTAGGAGCCTGTTCAAAATCGTTTTATTTGGTATCTCATGAATCGTTCTGTGTGACTTAAGTGTCTGAATCTGAAATTTCAGACACCATAGATGTCTGAATTTACCTGAATACGCCTAAGTGTCTTACTATGATCATTGGATAAACGAACTGAGAAACAGATCTGAATAATGATGATATGTCTGAAATTAAGACATTTAGAAAGTCAGACATTTAAGTGTCTGAAAAGTGATATAATACTAACAAATGTGTAATGACTCTGTTACAATTGTATCTTTATGTATGCCAGCGCCATCAGGGCACGTTTTGAAATAGATAAAAGGTGTTTAAAATACTTTCCTAACACTAAATTTGGTATTACTTTATAAAAAGAGTTTGATTAGAGCATAAAACGTGTGTTAAAATTGTACAAATTTGCTTACTCAGTTATTTTTAGTCTATTAAGTAGTTAAATAATTTGTTTTCACAAAACAAAATTCTCCAAAAATTACATACATTGGTGGATGTACACGGGAGGGGTGCAGTGAAGGGTTGCCTTTCTCTCCTAAATTCTGAGATGTATAGTTTGAAATACAAAGAAATGTGAGTGCTGATAGAAAGATAAATTTAGAGTGTAAATATGAAACAAACTAACAATTTTGTGTCAGAACTCTATGTGTAGAACAATATTTAAACTTTCCGATATAAAAATACAAAAATTTAACAATTCAGAAACATTAAATATTCAAAAATTGTTTCCAGCATTTTTTTTTCCAATCGGAGAATTGAAATAGTTGTTTATTTTTTTCGTTAGAAGGTTTCATTCCCCCCCCCAGCCCCCGTTTCAGATAAATTTTAAACACATGAACAGGGTAAATAAAATAAAAAATTGACTTCTACGGTGGTTTCAAGGGGACGGAGCCCCCCCCCCTCCTCCCCTCTCTGACGAAAAAATCTTAGTCCCTTATTTTCTTGGTGTTTAATTATTATAAATTAACAGGGGAATAGTAAGTTTTATCATTTTTAAAAACAATTTAATATCATATTTTTAAAATAATAATTTTTAGCTGATATTTTAAACAGAAATGGGATTCCAAATTTCCAAAAGCGATCGCAAAATTCCAATTATGATGTGATACTGATTAATCTCTATGATGTTTAACAACAGTGATTTCAAAGTTGTGTATACAAAATAGTGACCACTCTAGTATACTAATAATGTATGAAAATACAGATTTGGTTATAAAGGCTTTCAAAAGATAATGGAGGAATAATATTTTGGATTTTTACATCTAAAGCAAAAATCTGAAGTATGAAATTGATTTTAAATTCTTCAAAATTCGAAATATTTGCAAGTGTTACGTCAAAATCTTTTTTAAGCTATTTTCCCTCTCTCTCAAAGAAATAATAACTATAGTAATTATATTTAGCTAACTGATTAATTTAACGCCAGAAAATGAAAAGTTTCTTTCTGCTGATAAAAAAATTTAATGAGTCAATTGGGTCAGAGATCACATCGTTGGAAATGCTGACGTAATTATTATTATTATTTTTTTTTTTTAACAGACCGCAGGCGGCGATCATGTTCTTTGTTGGCAGACGTGTATGGCGATTGGTTGATGTGCTATTATTTCGAGTTAAGCGTTTGTTCAACGAATTCGTTGTTTGAAAAGATGTTCGTGTTCTAAAGTTTTGTAGTGAAAATTGTGATTATAATTGTGATTAAGTTATTTTCCTTATGTGCGGTTTCTTCAACAATAAGACGATATAAGCCCAAGAAAAAATGCTCTTATGATTTATAAAATGTTATAATTGTTAATTATTTTTGAAATTATATTCATTTTTTTCTGTTCAAGATTGTGCAAGATTGTGTTGTTTCAAGATTGTGCAAGATTGTGTTGTTACAAGATTGTGCAAGATTGTGTTGTTACAAGATTGTGTTGTTTCAAGATTGTGCTTTTTAAATATTTTATTTTTATAAAATCCGACTGGTGAGTTTTTTTTTGCAGTCTGATGTGTGTGTGTGTGTTTTTGTTTTCCATTTTCAAAAGGAATAAATGGGCGATTTTTTATCAATGGAGACATATATGTTCGACAAATCGCGTTGCAAAACAGTGCTTTTTTATGTTTTGCCAGAAATGTGCAACTGCCTTTAATCTATTTATATGTTATATTTAAATAAATATTATTTACGAATATGGAAATGACTAAATTATCAAATGTAAGTATGATTATAAACAACTAGTAATTTTCGTTTTCAAATAAAGCTTTTGTTACATATGTAATATTATTTAATTAATATTTAGATTAATTTGATAAGAATAATATGTATTTATTATATTTGCATCTTTTTAAATCCAATAAATATATTTTATGATTTTCAAATAAATTCATATGATTTTCAAAATTAACAAATTTGTTTAATATATCTTTAGATCATCGCTTATCAATAAAAGTTTTTTATTGTAAAGAATCCATATTATTTATTAACTCACAGGATTGATTTTATTGCTTATGTATTCAACACACAAATTAATCAACAATTTTCGTATTATATTTTTTCCACCAACCTGAAAAAAAAAAAAAAGTTCAGAAATATATATATTTTTTATGTGATTATATGTTACTCTGACTGCAAAAATATCAGTAATATTATATTTAAAAAAATGCTTACATTAAAATATGCCTTTAAAAAAAAAAAAAAAAAAAAAAAAAACAGAAAATTATCAATTTTTTTTTTTTTTTAACACTTTGATATGTTACGGAATTTAATGCTGCTTTGATCAATATGCGGAATTCTAAACATTTTCTTTCGCGGTCAAACACTTGTTGTGGCCTATTTGTTATATTTTATAATTAGAGATGTACAATTTTCTTTGAGAAGTCTTTTTAGCTTTTTTTTTTCTTTTCTCTTTTATTTGGGGGGGGGGGGGGGGGTTGATTTTTGTTAAATCTAAAAAAACTTCAAACTGGCTATTTTTTTTTTTTCAATTTCAGAATATGAACTTAAAAAATTCTTCTAAGTACCACATAATATATCTTGGTTTAAAAGCAAATTTTAATTGTAATAAAATAATTTCATAATCCATTTATATCTTCTAATCTATATAATTGACAGTTAAAAGAATCAAATTATTGCGACTGTGATTATTATTAATAAAATCAGTTTTCAAATTTACCTTTTTTTAAATAGTTAATAATTGTATTATAAATATATTTTTCACAGCTTTAATTTAATTTCCTCTAAAATAAGTAAACAAATATATCATTATTTACTTTGATTTATTCCTCGAAACTTTAGCTTTCGGTTTTGCAAAATTGAGATATTGAAAACAAATTTTAATATATATTTCTGTAATACTTTTTAGTAAAAAGGTTAAAAATATAAAATATAAAAAGCTAGACTTTTACCTATTTACATTTTTGTATATTTGTGATCCAAATATTTTTCTACGTTTCCTTGTTGTAATAAAATTCGCGATATAAATTTACTGGTTCTATTATTTTTCTTTCTTTCTTTGTTTCTTTCTCTTTTTTTTTTTTAACTCTAGACTGTTTAACTGTGCTGTACAAGATCTAAAATATAGGGTTTTTTTTGTAAATTTTATATGTTTTTACATAATATATATATAAAGTTTCCCATAACATAAACCTGGTTTTTATATATTTAAATGAAAATATGAAACATTCAGAGTATGAAAAAAAGCTATAGTTGTTATTATTTTATTATTATTATTATTCTCATTATTGAACTGTTCTATTCAAGTCTTAAAACAATTCAAAACTTACTTAAAGGAAAGAAAGTTGTACTTTCTACTAAAAAAAGAACTATATTGTACAAAATATTTATATCAACTTTAAATTGATGATCCTTTAAAACAATTCAGCAGAAGTATTTAACAGTTATCCATCTGAAAAATGCTCCTTTGAAGAATAAATAGCTAATTTTGATGAAAAGTTGCATTGTTCTTTTAAAACAAAATTACAGTTTTAATCTAATATTGCAGTGTTAAATTTTCATTCTAAAATTATTATATATATACAGTCCCTGGCCAAATTATTAGACGCAGTTGTTTTTATTATAATTTATTAAATATCTGGAAAGATACATGAGGAATTATCCTGAAACTTCAGGAGTGTAAACAACATGATAAACGTCATATATTTCCGCGAAGATTTTTTCCCGAAACCCCATAAGGAGCCGTCAACAAATTGAAGAAAAACGAATATCTTTTGGATAACCCTGTAAAAACTAATGTTGCAAAAAACATTCAAACTGTAGATTATGATTAAGTGGCTTATTGTAATAATGTGGGTTCATTTTTATGAAGATAGCATGTATAATCAAAGAGAAATTCACGTTTTTATAAAAACAGTCCCAAATTTTACCAAGTTTTTTGCTTATAATTTGCAGAGTTTTTAATATAAAAACAAGTTATTTTCAGAAAATATGACAAACAAAATTATACACAATACCCTGCAATCAAAATTAAAAAATAATAAAAATTCTATGAAAAATGAGCAGATTTACTAAATATTGTTTCACTGAGCATGCGCGAATTCAATCAAAATATACTGTGCATAATATATTAGCTTAATGTATAGACCAACTTTTATGAAAGTCTCAAAAACATAGCTTGAAAATTCTGATAGTAGTCGTCGATAGAATAAGCTCGAAATTCGCTGTTCCCAAAAGGAAGCAAAAAGATAAGGGGCTGTATCCAAATATACTAGCTTATGAAAGTTGACATAATAAGAATGAAGTGTCTCTCATTGTATATTTGGATACAACCCCTTATCTTTTTGCTTCCTTTTGGGAACAGCGAATTTCGAGCTAATTCTATCGACGACTACTATCAGAATTTTTAAGCTATGTTTTTGAGACTTTCATAAAAGTTGGTCTATACATTAAGCTAATATATTATGCACAGTATATTTTGATTGAATTCGCGCATGCGCAGTGAAACAATATTTAGTAAATCTGCTCATTTTTCATACAATTTTTATTATTTTTTAATTCTGATTACAGGGTATTGTGTATAATTCTGTTTGTCATATTTTCTGAAAAAAACTTGTTTTTATATTAAAAACTCTGCAAATTATAAGCAAAAAACTTGGTAAAATTTGGGACTGTTTTTATAAAAACGTGAATTTCTCTTCGATTATACATGCTATCTTCATAAAAATGAACTCAAATTATTACAATAAGCCACTTAATCATAATCTACAGTTTGAATGCTTTTTGCAACATTAGTTTTTACAGGGTTATCCAAAATATATTTGTTTTTCTTCAATTTGTTGACGGCCCCTTATGGGGTTTCGGGAAAAAATCTTCGCGGAAATATATGACGTTTATTATGTAGTTTACACTCCTGAAGTTTCAGGATAATTCCTCATGTATCTTTCCAGATATTTAATAAATTATAATAAAAACAATTGCGCCTAATAATTTGGCCAGGGACTGTATATATATATATATATTTATATTTATGGCCATTTTAATGTGCACCGCGAATGAAGTCGTTGCCGAAAACAGTATTCAATGACTTCATTCGTGTAATCGGGAGGTGCAGAAAAGTTATAATCAATATTGTACATACTTTTAGCGTAGAATGAAGTTGAATACAAAGAATATTATATAAAAAAATATTTTTTATATGCTCAATAATCGAATTAATTTAATTTTTTGCGATAGTATGTGACGAGGCCGGGGATGGTAGTCACTGTCCCACGAATTGTTTTAGTGCACATCTTCTATGCTATGACAAAAAATTAAACGCTTTCATGCTTTAGAATACATATACAAATTTGGCCATAAAGCAAAATTGGGTTTCTTCCATAAGAGATTTGATTATAGCACGGGCAAACTGGGACGTAGCCATGGCCACTCTGAATTTAGGGGTTCTCAAATTTAGTATGCAATTTTCGTAAAACTGATATTTTATATCTATTTCGACGTTGCACAGACTATAATCAATATTTTGAACATTTAGAATAGGATAAGTTTAAAAACGAAAATATATTTATCTAAATACAGTAAAACCTTTCAATAGCGGACACCCCAGGACGTTATTCGGAAGAGTCCGCTTTCTGAAAATAGCAGACAAATTCTATGATGATGCGGTGTCCACTGTTGAAAGATTTTATTGCATTTAGATAAATATATTTTTTGTTTCTAAACATATCCTACTCTAAAAGTTCAAAATATTGATTATAATCAGTACAAAATCGAAAGAGATTTAAAATATCAGCTTTACAAAAATTGCATACCAAATTTGGGGGCCCCCTCAAATCGGGGGAGGGGAGGCATGACAGAGTTTACCTCTGCTTTAATCAGGTTCTGCTTCCAGAACAAACCCCAGCCCTGCTTTATGGTCAAATCTTTTCCCATTTATTCAGGATTCACTGTGGTCAAACATGTACTGTTTTTAATGCTAAAAAAAGTGTGGTCAGAAATGGCTGCCTATTGCTCACAAAAAAAAAAAAAAAACACACACAAAAAAAGGGCTGCGATTTAGACGTTTCAAGTGTCTGAAATTCAGACACATTTAAGTAACTTAAATTTTTAAGACACTTTAAAGTGCCTCTTTTTTGAACCACCCCTTTCAGACACTTAAGTGTCTGAATTTCAGACATTTCAGTTTAATGTGTAATACAGTAAGTACTATGTCAGAAGCTGCTTCAAAAACCTTTCGAAGGGGGATACCTCATTTGTTGTTGTGTGTTTTGTAAATTCATAGGAAAAGGGATGTTGACAACAGAAATAATATGTATGATTTTAGAATAATAGGACTTTGCAAACTAGCGCTAATTTACTGAAAAGTACGGTCAAAAGATAAGAGTTTATATTTAAAACAAAAATTAAAGTGAAATCACACATTGTTAGTCATAGAATATCCATATTAAATAGTTATTAATAAAACTTAAAAAAAAACTAAAATACAGTAAACAATAATGTTTGATTAGATTTAAATTCATTAGCAATTAATACAGAGATCTAAAGATTTAAAATTTGAAGTACACATGAAAAAAAATATAACGTACTTCACAGAAATTATTAAAATACTAAATACAACTTAATGGGTATTTGAAAAAGAATGAAATAATATTAACTGATTAAGATGTTGGTTAATTACTTGGCCTTATAGGCATTTTAAAACTATCCTATCTTTATAAGTCATGCAATAAAAGCATACACGATTGTGATAAGCTTGGAATAAAATATTTTAGTTTATTTCTGTCAGTAATCTAATTTAATTCATTATGTAAGTCTAATTGAATTTTTCCTTCAGAGTTCAATTACTGTTACAAACTATGAATTAAATAAATATTGCTAATAAATTATTTTATTCCAATCTTTACCATGCTTGTGTCTATTTTCATTGCATGCTCAATATATGATTCTTTTAAAATGCCCATAAAAGAAACATAAAAAAAATAATTCACTCCATAAAAAGTGAACATTCACTCCTATGAAAGAGTGGCTATTCACTCCTGTCAGGAGTGAGAAACCCACTCCTTTTGCAAGAGTGAATAGTCACTTCTATGAAAGAGTGGATAGCCACTCCTATGAAAGAGTGACTATTCACTCATATCAGGGTAAAAAAACCCACTCTTTTTGCAAGAGTGGATAGTCACTCTTCTGAAAGAGTGAGTATCCACCCCTGTTTAGAGTGGATATTCACTTCTTGGGAGTGAGTATTCACTCTTTCAGAGAGTGAACAATTTCACTTTTGCCTAGAGTGAATAGTCACTCTAAAGAGGTTGGGCAAATTTTGACTCTGCGATAGAGTGAATATCCACTCCTCCGGAGTGAATAGTCACTCTTTCTTATTTAGAGTGTAGACAATCCCTTTCAGAAATAACGCTTCGGTGAAATCTGCACGGATTAAGAATTTTTACCCGTGTAGCCTTGATACGTCCGAGATTAACAACCATTCACAGATCAATAACAATAACTCAATCATTCCAATTCAATCATTAGTCTACAGAGAGCAAAAGTGCATTGCCACTGACTTAGTCCAGCAATGGAGACGATTCATTTCGTGTGATAAATCAACACTTTGCGTGTATTTGATGATCGCTATGATGATCGCTATGATGACCGCTATAGCGTCACGAGGAGAGTTGGTGAAGCTTTCAAAACTGGAAGTTTTCAAAGACTGCTCAGATTGGATGTGGAAATATTACATTTTAGAGTTCTATATCTACTGCTTCAGCTGGATATTTAGTTAAGGTGTCCGAGTGCAAGGAAACTGTGCCCATTTGACTTTGTGATACAAAGAGTCGTTAACATATTTTCAATTTTTGAAGGACGTAAAACAAATTACTGATCTAGAATTTCAAGTTGATGAGTGTAATTGTCTATCTAGATTACATTATACTTAATTAGTTTGAAGAACACGATAATGATGTCCCATAGCTCACATGGCCCGAAAATTCACCGGATCTCAAAGTTTTTGGGGATATTTGAGCCATGTTGAAACGGGCTGTAAAAAAGTAAAAGGCAACTTCCCCCATAACATGAAAATTTGATTTTAGGGAAAGATCAATTGCGAAGCGAAAGCCTTAAAAAGTGAAAACAAATTTTAAAAAAAAAGAAATCCAGCTATACTGAATCATAATAACAAATATATACATTTAAACTGAAGAATCTTCAATTATCGTAATGTTCTATAAATTTTGGTACTAGCACTTTATCAAACAATACATAGTCCAGTCAAATTAGTTTTTTTTGCCATAAAAAATGCTAAGGAGATAAAAATTGGTCCAGTTGTTCATTGATGGCTACTGATGACTATGTAAAAAGTCCTCATGGATAGGAGGTGAGCGGGGTGAAGGGAGGGCTAAATAAAGTATTTTTTTTAGTTTTTTTACAAATATTTCAGAAACTGTTGGTTTTCATGAAAAATTTACTCAGACATAAATTAAAGAACATAAAATTCTCTACAAATGACAGGTATATACAGTGGAATCTCGATTATCTGTCAGTCAGAAGACCGGAGCTTTGACGGATTTTCCCCCCAAAAAATCACTTTAATTTCAAATTAATTTATTTAATGTCTCCATAATAAATTCTAAAGGTATAAAAATTGGTCCAGTTGTTCATTGATGGCTACTGATGACTATGTAAAAAGTCCTCATGGATAGGAGATGAGCGGGGGGAAGTGGGGCTAAATAAAGTTTTTTTTTTTAGTTTTTTACAAATATTTCAGAAACTGTTGGTTTTCATGAAAAAATTACTCAGACATAAATTAAAGAACATAAAATTCTCTACAAATGACAGGTATATACAGTGGAATCTCGATTATCCGTCAGTCAGAAGACCGGAGCTTTGACGGATTTCCCTCCAAAAAATCACTTTAATTTCAAATTAATTTAGTTAATGTCGCCATAATAAATTCTAAAGGGATAAAAATTTGTACAGTTGTTCATTGATGGCTACTGATGACTATGTAAAAAGTCCTGATGGATAAGAGGTGAACGCGGGGAGGGGGGGGGGCAAAATAAAGTACTTTTTTAGTTTTTTACAAATATCTCAGAAACTGCTGGTTTTCATGAAAAAATTACTACATAATTTCTGAGATATTTGTAAAAGACTAAAAAAGTTCTTTATTCCCCCCCCCCTACCCTCGCTTACCTCCTATCCATCAGGACTTTTTACATAGTCATCAGTAGCCATCAATGAACAACTGTATCAATTTTTATCTCTGTAGCATTTATAATGGCGACATTAAGTAAATAAATTTGAAATTAAAGTGATTTTTTTGCGGAAAGTCCGTCAAATTCACATAAATTAAATAGCATAAAATTTCACGTGAAACTTTGTAAATGCGACAAAACATATTAGGAAACAATGAAAGTACTAATTTATCATTAGGCAAATACTTACTAAGTCAAAATATTCTTATTTTCTTTGCACATCATCATCAGCTGAAGTAGACGGCTCATTAAAAGGCATTCTCCGCATGACTGAATCCGTAATCTCAATGTCTTCCTCATCCTGTTGATCTGTATTTATAGCTCTAGGTGTAGCATTCAGGCAGTCACCATGGCAGATGTTGCAGATGAGTGTGCAATTAATTGAAGGTTAAGTAAATAAATTTGAAAAGAAAGTTTTTTTTTCGGAAAATCCTTCAAGATAATAATGAACTGATCCTGTTTCATGTTTAGATGATTCATAATAATCATGAATTGGGGGGCAGTCATCCACCCTTTCACATTCACCACCAGACACCCCCCTCCAAAAAAAAAGAAAAAAGAAAAAAAATTGTATCAATTCTTCTTTTTTTGCGATAATATTTAATAAATTTGAATTACATTAACTAAGTAAATTTGAAATTAAAGAGATTTTTTTTCGGTAAATCCATCAAAGCTCTTTTTTCGTGAATAACGGATAATCGAGGTTCCACTGTATATACCTGTTATTTGTAGAGAATTTTATGTTCTTTAATTTATGTCTGAGTAATTTTTTCATGAAAACCAACAGTTTCTGAGATATTTGTAAAAAACTAAAAAAAATACTTTATTTAGCTCATGCTCTTTTTTTTTTTTTTTTTTTTTTTTTTAGGGGAAAAAAAAAGAGCATATAGCTGATATTAAATACAATAGAAAAACTACAGCCCTAGCAAGATTATATCAAGAAGAAACCATCCAAATAAATTTCAATGAAAGTAAAATAATATTTCCCTCCAGTCTACACAATCCATCCATAATAAGAGAAACCATAGAGATACTCACGCGCAAAAATACAATATGTAACGATGCGGCATCTTTTAATTTACCGAAACTGTGGCTAGAATTACTCCATGCTCAAAGATATGAAAATAAACAATCAAGTAAAAAATAATAGATAACGTGCGTAATTTTTTTACATGTAAATAATAACTTCAAAGCCCGTGCAGCTTTAGAATATTCTCATTTTGTTTTTGAAAATGACTCAGAAGAGTCGAAACATGTAAAACAACTAATAAAAGTTATTTTAATTTATATTATAGTTGTTAATTTTACACCTTTAGCATTTAAAAGTAATATTAAAAAAAATTATTTAGCCCCTCCCCCCTCCCCCCGCTCACTTCCTATCCATGAGGACTTTTTACATAGTCATCAGTAGTGGACAAGAACAAGTGGTCAATGAACAAGTGGACCAATTTTTATCTCCTTAGCATTTTTTATGGAAAACTGCTCAAAAATGGGCTAATTTGACTGGACTAACAAGTGATAGCGACCAACCACTCACCTAAAAAATAAAATAAAATAAATCCCAAGAAAAAGGTCTAAATTATCTGACCAGAAAGGAGTATGTTTGCAAATCAACTAATATTTGAAATTTACTAAAAAATCTAAGTTACTACATTTTCAATCAAGTTTGAAATTGTACATCAAACATGACAAATGAGTTGCGTTCGTAGTGTTACTATTTCAGTGAAATGATTTTTATGGTCTGTTATTGGGATATGACTAATTTCCGTAATAAAATAAGTACATTTTAAGTTGGCAACATTTTATCTTTTGTTGACCTTTATTGGAAATTCCAATGAGAAACTTAAGTCTACCTTTGAAAATTTCAGAATTTGAAATCCATATTTGGACTCTTTTTCTATTTGATATCTATTTCTCCGGAAACATCTATCCAAAAAACTGCCGGTAGATTATAGGATTGCTATAATTAAACAATTTTAGTATACAAATTTTGTTTTTAAATTCAGTAATACAGAAATTACATGACTTCATCTTAAATAGGGCGTAATCACCATGGCAACCTAGAATCATTACCTATCATTGAATTAATTACGTATGATAGTATTTAATGGAATGAAAAATGTGACTATAACTTGGTAATAGAGGTTATAAAATGTCATATACGTCAAATATGACTATAACGTCATGGATGTCAGATAACTAGGCGATAGGTACATCTTAGTCGCTTGACGGATTAATTCTCGGAAGCTGCTATAACAAAAATTACCGAATTTAAAAAAATTCAAATTACCTAATAAATATTTTTATTAATGTCTTTTTAAGTTTTGATTCCTTTTTTATAAAATTTGAAATGACTCGACAAAATTCTGCATCGATTATATATATTAAGTTTCAAACCATTCGGTTGGGTAGTTTTTGGACTATTATATGTGGACGGACGGACGGACTAGGCGACGACAATAGGAGCTAAGTATTTATATACGTAGTGCTACGTACGTACGTACCTAAAAATCACGTTAAGGTTTTACTTTTCAAGTTATTATCAGAACTTTAAGTGGTTGTGAAAAATTTATATATTATAGAAATTATCGAATTATCGTTAAATGTTCTAAAATGAACTAAAATCAAAAAGCATGTTCTTAAATTGAAAATTTAAACATCAAACTGTAACATTACAAGGTACACTTCATCAATCTGAATTCGTAAAAGATTAAAAAGAGAAAAACTATCCTTGAAAAATCCTTTAAGGAAAAAGAAATAGCTAGTTACATTCTGTGATAGTGAATTAAAAAAACATAAACCCGTATCTTAGTGAACAATTCCGAACACTTTCCTAACAAAATCCCTGTGGAAATTTAGATGAATGTCGTATCGGTTGGGGAATAAGGTCATGAATAATTTAACACTTTACTAACCGTCTTTGTTTTTCTTTGAATGCTTGTATCACTCTTGGTAAAGGTTTTTCTTTCGAAATATTGTAGAATATTACATGGCAGAAAAAAGCAAAAAAATTAGGTTCGCACTTATTTTTATAGTCATAATAAAATCTGACAACATTAATTAGTCCTTTAAGTAACCTCTTAGATTTAATATTAATTCATGATGATACAAAAGAATATGTACGTAAATGTTTTGGGGGTGATAACGTGAACTATAAAGTACTGTAGAAATATTTTTTTGAGATATCTAATCAAATGATAATAGAGAGAGATCGAAGAAGATTGAACAGATTTGAAAGAGTCATAACTCTAAAAGTAATTGAGTAAACGCAGTTATTTTCTTTCCAAAGTACTCGGGAATTATCGAAGATTTGTTAGATGTAGCTGTTTTAAAGTCGTGATATTCAGACGATGCGCAGAATCGATTCACAAATCTTGGAACATTCGAAACTTCGACATTTCATAAATCTTGGATAATTGCCGAGAACTTTTACTACTAGTACCGCCGAGAATAATTGCGTTTACTCAATTACTTTTAGAGTTATTATTCGTTCAAATCTATCTAATCTTTTTCTATCCGGATTTTCCGATCCGTGTTCTATTCCGGAGTTCATTAAAATTATTGTACAAATATATGTTATCTTGCAATGTGCGATAATGCAATGTGTTGCAGAGATAAAAAATAAATATATATATAATAGTATTGTGCGTGCTATAAATTTACATTTACATTCTTTAAAATTTAATAATGGAGATAACTACGCATCAGATACCAACCTTGAAGATTTATGACTTTACACAGGATAATGTGATTTATTCAAGTTGATAGAAATACCTCCATAACTTTTCAATATACAAAGCAGGAAAACGAACAAATCTGAACACGTTTGTGCAAGTTACTTACTAAAATATTCTTCCAAAAATTAAATAACTAACAGTTAATAAAACAGATAAAGAAATATTAATTCAAGAGAAAAATTCCATTTCTTGCATTATTGAATCAAAAATTCTAATAAGTAATTCTGAGTTTCACTTTTCGATTTAGAAATGGAAAAGAAAACTAAATTAAACATTTAGAACTTTTTTCTTTTCCAAAAATGAGTTTGTAACATTCTGATCTATAAAAGTACGGTAAAAGTTCTGCATTTCTTTTTTGTAGGTAAATTTAGTTTCAAATGGAGAAGAAAATCTATTTTTGAAATGTCTGATATGCATAATACTATTTCAGCACATAAAATCTCTAAGAAAAATAAGCTTCTGTTTTCCTCAATATATATATACTTCCGTTTCTGATTTTCATCCATTAGTATTTGTATGCAGTCATTTTTTAACGGAAATCTATAAACAATTAAGACACGAACTATTTTTAATACGCATTTTGAATATTTGCTTGCTTATTTTAGACACTGAAAATCAATCAAGAACGATGAGTATTTTTTATTTAAACGAATACATATTCTTGAAAGAACAGTTTTGTTTAAAGTTGGAAGTAAATATTTAAATGATATTCAAATTTCAATACATAATTGTTCGGAATACGAATCAAAATATTTGTTAAATGTGCATTTTTTGTATTTCTGCGACTGTTTATTTCGACGTCTTTTATAAGAATTCAAGCAGTTAAATATGATTTTTACTGTACAATTCGTATGCAAAAGATAATTCTTTTAAAAAGATACATGAGCCATATTCGAGTAAAAATTTTAATTTATTATATTTTCGTTAATGTTAGCAAATATATGTTTCTTAAATGTTCCACATCTTGTATTGATTTTTTTCCCCAAAAAAGATTAAGATTTCGAATAAAGCGTATTTTTTAATCGATTAAAACTATTCTCGTCATAAAATGTATACTGATGTTGTAGAAATGTTACACAGATCTGTTAAATCCATATTTTATATTAAAATAGGGAAACAAAAGCATGCATTCTTGTTAGAATATTCCATACTTTCAAAATGTACGCGCAGAATGCATGATTTTACACTACTTGCATTACCTTTTGATTTAAAAGAAATAAATCAATTAAAATATTAAATATATAAATAAAATAAACAGAAATACTATTATATTTTCTACTACATTCAATCAAAGTTTTTATCTACAAGAGGAATTTTATTTTTCTATTTAAAAAATAGAAATTAAATTAAATTAAACAGTTAAATCTAACTAATTATTTTCTTTTGAAATTGACTTTGTAATAAATTGATTTTTTATAAAAACGTCGTACATACGCATTTTCTGCGCTTTTTTTATTTTTACTTAAATTTGCATATATATATATATATACAGCGTGTCCACGTATAACCTGACCGACCTTTATTTTCGCAACCGTTGGTCCTAGAGGCATACTTCCAATTACAAAAATGGTTTAAATAATATAAAGAATTACTTTCAAAGCAATTTGGGTCAAGAAAAACAGTTATTAAAAAATTACGAAATTTAAATTTTTATACGGTCCCCCGGTCCTATTAGTGATATATAGTAAAAATTTACTGTGACACTAACAAGTAAGACAAAAAAAGTCCCATTCATCTAGCATTAAAATTGACCGAGCAATAGCTGTTTAAAGTTGGAGTATATTTTTTGCTGCGAAATAGGGGTCATTCACAAATGTACTAGAAATATAAATAATCGTCAGATATATCAAAAAAATAGTTGAGAGCAAAATTAACATGGCAATCTATTATAAATGTGGAATCTATAATCATTCTGACATATTAATGCAAAATATACCATTTGTACTGAACATATAAAAGGATAAAAATAACAGAATTTTTGTTAAAGAAAAGGATGAAAACTACATCCTCAATTCTTTACAAAATGATACAGATTTTAAAATGCTGTTAGATTACACTGTCTTTCAAATTTTGGATTGTGCCATGTTTTTTAAATTGTTGAAAATTGATTATTATGTATTTTTTAGTGCAGAATCCGAAAATGACCTTCATTTCAAAACCATCCCGTCAGGATTTTTCTAAAATCGCAAATTTCAAAGATATAAAGCTGAAAGTTCAAATTGATCCCCCCTGCCATCCCAACCTCATCAGACCCCTGAGCTGTTTAGCTGTAAGAAACCCAGTATAAGCCAAAAATTTGAATAAATTATTGAATAAAATAAAATTAAACTGTATAAAAAGTCTTACATCTAATTGATAGTATCAGATTTTTCACTATTTTTTAACCTTGAAATTTACGATTTCCAAAAAATACTAACATGATGGTTAAAAGTGAAGGTAATTTTTTTATTCAGCGTTAAAAAATACTTAAAACGTAATTATAAAAGTTAAAAAACACAACCATCGCAGGTTTATGTTATTTAATCTAAAATTCTTTCTTAAACTTGTTGAGGGTGATCTATCCGATTTCTTTTGTGGTATCCTCTAATATAAGTATGTATAAGATGGTAAGCGTCGAAAATTATAATAATATTACATTGTCATCGGATTTAAATCAGTATGTAAAATTTAACTTTGATCGGACACTTGAAAGTAACTTAAAGATCGAGTAGAAATTTTAAACTGGAAAGACGATCGTTGCAAGTTAAATAAAACCTTATGAAAATAACATAATTTTTGTTAAAAGAAATCATAGCCTCAAATCCTTTCAAAATAAAACATATGTTAAAATACAAGTATTTTAACTAATCTGAAACTTAATTAATAAAAGTTAACTCAATCGTAATAGTTGTATGATTTCTTTCAAAACGCAGATACCTTGAAATAACTTTAAGTACTCTATATACGTCCCCTGAAAGCAAGGCCGAAATCATCTGTTTTCAGATGCAAAAAAGTGGTATAAGTCATGCATTTCAAAGTTTCATAACTGAGTCAATTTTAATGTGAGATGAATGGGACTTTTTTTGTCTTACTTGTTAGTGCAACAGTAAATTTTTACTAAATATCACTAATAGGACCGGGAGACCGTATAAAAATTTAAATTTCGTAATTTTTTAATAACTGCTTTTCTTGACCCAAACCGCTTTGAAAGTAATTCTTTACATTATTTAAACCATTTTTGTAATTGGAAGTACGCCTCTAGGACCAACGGTTGCGAAAATAAAGGTCGGTCAGGTTATACGTGGACACGCTGTATATATATATATATATATCTTTGAATCGTTAGATATATATATTACTACTTCAGCATGTTAGATATATAAGAAAAACCGCGTTTCTGCTTCCCCATTAAATGTTTACTTCCGTTCGAAATTCACATCCATTAGTTATTTAAAAGCAGCTACGTATATAATGGAAATGTATAAAAATTATTTAGATTAGCTATTCTATAAGTTTTTTTATTTTCGTCCGTGAAAATACGTCAACAAAGCTGGATATTTTGTACTTAAACAAATATTTATTTTCAAAAGAAAGTTGGAAAAAATATTTAAGCGTAATACCTATTTAAATGTATTACAGTTGGGAATATGAATCAAAGTATTTCTAATTAGTGCATTTTATGCATTTCTATGAAAACTGACTGAGAACTGGAATACCTCCATTTCCATCCACTGTTTGTACTCCTGGTTTAGTAGCATTACGTTAATCAACCGTTCAAATGCTGACAATAATGGAATATACACGGTGTCCCGAAAGAGCCTGTACATACTTTAGGAGTTGATAAATCATAGTGAAACAGAAATCTGTTATAGAATAATAATAAATCTATCTTATTCAGGCATTGTAACGCTATTAATTAGAAGACTTGTTAAAGAACAGCAGTAATTTATTTAGCGAAAACTTCACAACACACTTAATCAGTTACAAAAGCAATATATATTTTAAAGTTCATTTTTAAAAATTGTCAGGTCGGATCTTGGGTTCATTCCGAGCCTAAAGTCGTTTTTCTCGGCATCAGGTTGCCGTATTCCGATCTTCTTTCAAGAGACTTAATTCATCGTACTCTCAGTAGCAGAGCAAATCACGAATACCCATCTTCTGTATTTTGAATATATCCCAACATGAATTTCTAACGGGGTTATAGCGTTTTAAGAAAAAGTTACACGAGCATGCAATGGAATTTCAATTAGGTTAAGAGATGAAAAGGCCATTCTTAAGTACTGGAAATTTATGGAGCAATTACAGTCACTATAGCTTAGGTCCTTGAAATTCATTGGAAGAATTATGAATTCTGAAACTTCCAAAAATATTTTTGAAGTATATAGATGGACTCTTGAATAAGTTTATGAATTTCATATGGGTAAATTATTTTAACATCTTAGAGAGCTGCACTCTCTCTTCCTTTAAGTACAGAGCAATGCAACTAATATGGGATTCACAGTTAAGTGCTTTCAGCTTCTATAAACCATTAAGCATAAATACAGGCTGTTTCACACCAAACCGTACCCAGATTTTCACTCATAAATTTAATAATATTAAAGATACTGTAACGATATTTTCAATAGACTTACATTGCTTCATATAAAATAGAAAACGTCTCTAGAATTGCTGAAAATGTCCTCGATCACCTCCCAAACAACTCTAATTTTTATGCTCCATAATTCGGATTGTAGCACGCAATACATATGGGGATACATATTCAAGATTTTACAAAATAAGTGTTAGAAAAAAACTTATAAGTGAAATATATAACAGTTATAACCTATAATTAAAAATGGTATATTATATGTATATGTCTGTTTTTATGCATTTTAATTACTGAAAGAAATAGTCAAAGTGAAATTATAAAGAATATAAAAACAATATTAAAAAAACAGAAATTAAAAGATAAAACGTTTCTATTTTCTACTACTTTACGTAATCAGAAATTCTAATAAGTATCGAGTTACACATTTTGATTTAGAAATGGAAAAGAAAATTAAATTAAGTAATTGTTTTAATTTAAAATTTCATAAGAAGGCAATATATCTTCGAATTGTTTCATATATATGTAATTTTCTTGCAATACATTAAATCTCAAAGAAAAGTATTTTTCTGTGTTTTCCTATTAAATATTTACATGACTTTAAAAATCGCATCCATTATTACTTGAATTTGTATTCTTAAAGTAGAAGCAGCTATTTTTTTTTTTATGGAAACATATAAACAATTCAGATACGAGTTGTACTTAATATGCAGTTGGAAATTTTGCTTGCTTTTATTAGAATCATTATTTTAAAATAAATCAGAAAAGCTGAGTGTTTTGTATTTAAATGAATGCTTATTTTCGAAAGAAAGTTTTTAAAACGTAGAAAGGAAATATTTAAATGAAATTCGGATTTAAATGCATGACGATTAGATAGAATGAAATGAAATATTTATGAAATATGCACTTTATGAATTTCTGTAAATTCATTTACCAATCATTTGATCGTATTAAAAATAATTATAGTGCAATTACACATCCATAGTTTGAACATTCGAAAGGTGCTTTGAGACCTATAAGCTCATCCATAGTTTGTTGGAGTTCCTTTACCTGCGGTTTATTCTGTTGGCCTGTTTCAAACAAGAGTCCAGATGCCATAACTAAATCGTTGTTCTGAGCGAATATTATGTTGGCCGGTTTCAAATAACAGTACAGATGTCATGACTAAATGGTTGTTCAGAGCGAATATTGTGTTGGCCTGTTTCAAATAACAGTCCAGATGTCAAGACTAAATCGTTGTTGTGAGCGAATATTGTGTTGGCTGGTATGTCGTTCAGATAGCTCGATTGGAAGAGCATTGGCAATTTAAGCCGAAGTTTCTGGGTCCCAGAATGGTCACATTTTGGCTGTGATGGAAAAATTACTACTCGTATGAACAATAATTTCACTCCGTTAAAACAATTATAGTATACTGATATTAGTTAATCATGTTGTCCCCTTATATGTTTAACCCTTTGAAGGTTGGTTTGATTTAATATATCCCACTTAATTTAATTCCCATACGCCACTATGACACTGGAATTTTGGAATCAAATTTTGCTTTTATAATATACGTGACGAAAAGCTTTTACTTATTTTGAAATAAATTTATTGTTAAATTCCGGTGTGATTCAATGATTTCAATATTTCAGAAACATAACTACTTTGCCCTTGAAAAGGTTAAACTCTGTTTTTTAAAGTATTATTCTCCGTATAGTTCATGAACATGTTTAGTTCATGATTTTTATTGCCTAACCCAATACATTGCAACAGCATCACAGCCAGTAAATAAAATAATTTCTAGCATAAAAAATATATATTTCCTTTTACCTTTTGCTCCAATTCGATTGAAATTTGACTAGAAAACGTAACTTAATATTTTGTTAGCACAGGGATCAATATTTGTAAGATGGGACAGCATCGCAGAAACTCTATTTGGCGCCAGATGTGAAAATGTTTGTTTCTGTTTTCGAACTATCATAAGTGCATTAGTAGTGATAACTGTAAGCGCATGGGTGGCTTGACATTATTCGCACCACTAGGGCTGCCTCTAAGAAGTATTTATAGATTATCGCATCACTACTTTTTTTTTAAATAATTTTTTAATATATATTTATTGCACTTGTTGTCAAACTTGTTGTTTGTGAAAGCTTTTAGTCTTGAGAAAATGGTGCAAGATATAATTTAAAAACAGTCATCAGTGGCAGCCCTGCATCACCTTTGTTGAGACTCTGATAGGAAGTAATTTATATTGCAAAAAAAGTTAAACGTTTTCATTGGTTAAATGGTTTTCATAATCTCAAACACTGGAAGATGAAATATGAGTTATTCAGAAGAAAGAAATGAATTTGGCAGCCCAGCCCAAGATTTGTACCAGATACGTAGACGCTCAGTGCGGGTTAAATATTCTGTAATGTAAACCAATACAGTATGTTTAATGGACGGGGAAACCTGAAATGTTATATGAAAGATAATTAATACATCTGTTATTTAAGACGGATTTCAGCATTTGAGGATATAATATCAAACACCAAAGTTACAAAATATTAACTGTGATGGAAACTGGCTTTTCTTGCCTTAACCAATATAAGCAAGAACGAAAAATCATGCGTCAAGCATTAGATTATGAAACACTTTCCAACACAGCTAGAAAACTGTAACGTTAAATAAGGTAAAAGAAGATATGTAAGTAAACAATTTAGAAAACATATAACTCATTGAAAAATACAGTTTTCAAAATTACCTTCCAGTGTCAAAAAAGTAGTCGAATTATTTTGTGCATCCCTGTATATGATCAATAGATGTGGATATATAGTATGATAAAATTTAGTTCAGTTATAATATGCACATTTAATAATTTTCGCCAATCGGTGGAAATGCACTCGAAATCTTTTGTACAGCCCTGTATATAATCTGAAGACTTTTGTACACACTACATAGTAAGCTAAAAGGCAACTTAAAACTCGTTCTCAGCAATTACCAACCGTAAACGACAATGCATCTTTTTTCTTTGCGTAGCCATGTATATGAATTTATTTATATTCCACAAACTTCAATTAGTCTACTAAATATAGTTCAGCAGGAAAGTACGTAAACACAATTAAAAACTACCCTTGAACAATTCACATCCACAGTCTGTAATACTTACGAATTCCCTTGTGTAGCCCTGTATATGATCAACCGAGTTTATAAACACACACGTACTAAGAAAAAAATTAGTTAAACTTAAAAACGCAAACCAAAGTTGAAAACGCACTTATCACACATAGATTGTAAATATCGCACATGTACTGTAACCAATATATTTTGAGTGTCCCTGTAAATAAACGCAATGCACACTACACTTTCAAAAGAACAATTTATAGTGCGCCTCCGTAATGCAAATAATTTTCATTATGGTTGAAATAGTGAAATATCACTAAATATCAAAGCAAACGATTTTTTCCTATAGAATGATGTGTAACAGAATTCTTTTGATTGACTCTGTAAATGAATAATAAATGCTTTGCACCCTATATTCTACAAAAAGCATGTTTTAATGCTCTTCATAATTATATACCAATTTCATTATGTTTTAAATGACGTATCGTCATCAAAATGCACTTGAAACGATTATTTCCCATTAACTGTTATGTAACGGAATAATTTTGACTCCACCTGTAAGAAAACTGTAAGTGCTACACACTTCAGTTGAAATAGGGAACATGCTATAGTGAACGACAATAATATACAAAAATTTCAGGGCAATCCGAGTATATTTACGTGAGTTAGAGCACGGCCAGACAAATCGAAGTTATAAACACTTTTCAACTAGGTTGGAAAGTGTTAAAAATTGAAAAAAGTGAAAATTCTCAATTTTAGAAAATTGAAAAACAGATATTGTTGTTAAAGAATAAAGAATCAACGTGAAAATAGCAGATAGCTGTGAAAGTGTCAGACAGGTGTTTCATATATCATATAAAGCTCCATCGTGAGTGATAATGTTAAAAATAGATGTAATTGTTTAAACCATGTCAGTATGCAAGAGCTTCGGCTCAGGGCCAAGGTGAAATGGCGGAGAGTGTTGAAAAACAAACAGTGGCATCAGGAGTCCCCGCGTGACGGTTGCGACCAATGAGATGCGCTTTATATTATATGATATATATATATATATATATATATATATATAAGTGTATTATAATGTAAAATACATTCATGCGATTAAATATTGCGATATTTATGCGATTAAATATTACAAAATTTAATATTCAGAAATAGTGGTGACAATAGTAGCTCACTATCACGCGTGTTCATCAACCATGCTTTACAATAAAACAGTGTAAAAAAAAATATTGTACTAAAAACTGTCTTTGCAAAATTTCCTTTTTAACAGTTTAAATGATTGAAATTCGTTCAGTAGAGTTTAAGTTGTGTATTATCTATCCTTTATACGACAGGATTCAATGCATGCAATAGTATAACAATCCTTCTTCAAACAAATGAAATTTATAGTGACTAACGAGGGGAGGGGGGGGGGGTCCATAATCATAATTAACAACATACTGATCGCTACAACACTGTATTTTTTTTCTTTACATAAGTAAGCATGATACTGCCATCAGAAATAATACGACGTATTTCTACCTATTGAAAACGAGCACCAGCTCTATTGCTTGCTAATATCTAAACATAAATTACTATCATATATTCTGTATTCTCTCGGTTCAGTGATAAAAGATAGTTATTAGGTTATATTACGAAAAAGCTCCGTTAAATTTTGATATTAATTTAGTTATTTTAAAATTTATGAATAAATATCCTATTAGCACGTTCACTGCCGGGTTAAAATTACCGAGATTTCATTTTATTTAGAAAGTTCAAATTTATACTAGAAAATACTAATAGCAATATTTACTTTATTTAATTACAGACATTTCGAGATTACATAAAATAAAAATTCTTCTTTCGAAATTTAGGGTACAAATTCGTAATTTTATTACGAACAACGATTGAAACAACGAGTATACTCGTGGTTGTTCAGCGAATGGGTTAAATAAGTCAAAATTGAGAAGTAACTTTTTTTTATGAAACATAATTTTACGAGATTTCATTTTACTATGCAGAGTGCATTAGCATAGCAGGTGCAAAACGTAATTCTATTTTGAGTTATTTTGAAAGACAAAAAATGGTTTTAAACGTTGGAAGAATTATTATAACAGCTGCATTTTTAAACACAGGCTATCATTATGAGCTCAGCTGGATTTTTAAGGCTTTCTTTTTTTTTCAAATTTTGGATTCATATCAAGCTATTCGATTAATATTTAAGATGATATTTTTGTCGTTTTGTTAACGACTTCATGAATATTTTAAATACAAAAGAGAGCGTTCATAACTTTTATGACTGTAATCCGCTTTAAATGACTTATTTTATGCATTAAAAATATGTCTTTAAAACATACAATTTTATATGAATTACATTCGAATTTAAGGAACATGACATTTCTCATTAAACGAAATTTATGTTTTAAACTAAATTTGCCTTAAAAAATGTATCGCATTAAGAATTTTCGATAACATTTTATAGGGAATTTTAAACATGTTTCAATAGCTTGTATTTTCCATATTTTATCGACTTCTAACAAACTTGTTTCTTTAAAGGTAAATACGTTTTGTAATGATATTAAAAGATTCATTTGTCTGTGGTTCTTGAAAACATTTCATACACAAAACATTCTGTGGATGTATTGACATTCGATATTTAATTGAAATCGTCTCTTTTAAAGAGAATATGCTTTATAATAACATCAGAGAATAATATCCTCTTAAAAAATTCTGTAAATAAAATAGCTATTTGAAATAATGGCATTAGATGATAAAATATCATGATCACATCATTAACGGTGTTGGTCAATGAGATTTCAAATTTCCCTCGTTAATGTCAAACCTATTGGCGAGGGATGCCCATTCATACTTTTTTAAATATCAACTCAGGAAAATAATATTTTAGGTGTGCCCGAAGTGGGATCACTGTGCCGGAAAGAGTTAATACTTCACAGAAAATTAAATATATATTTTAGAAATATTTTGAAAACTAAAAAACAAGAAACATCCTTTAAAACTTTCTCAGCGTCGTGAATTGATATATCCTTTCACTAAGATGTTGGCTTCACTACAATTGAAGCATTATTTAAATTAATGTAATTCTACAAATATAATACAGTTTTAAATCATTCAGTAGTAATTAATACTCCCAAGGATTATATTCTTACCCATAATTAAGTTTTTTATACCATGCTTGAAATGCCATTTTATTTTGGCATTTAAAGAAATTATTGAGCAAACAATATTGCAATTTTGCCTTTTTGCTTTGGCGGTCAGAGTTAAGAAGACTACACTGAAAAAAGAAGTTAAAAATTATAAAATTTCTGGGGAGATATTTAAAATTGCGAATGCATTCCGGGTCCATTAGTTTAACATAGTCGAGGGGTATTTGAAATATCACATTTAAAATCCTTTAAATGAATACAGTAGACGTTAGGTAATACAAGTCTGTTTAATTCGAAATAGAAGATAAATGGAACTTTCCCTACAAAACACAACATTTTACTTCGGTTTATAATTCGCTTACTAAAGGGATGCCTCAAAATCCAAAAGTACCAAACATATATACCACAAATGTAAGGATTCTCGAGAATCTGTTTTCAGATTGATTTTGCTCTCTTAAAAATTTGTTGATTGGCAATTTTATATTATGCTTTTTATATTATGCTTTTTATATTATGCTTTTTTCTTACCAGTAGTTTTGAATAATAATCTTCAAATTGTTTAATCGCAGATTTGTAGGATTAAAGAACGTGAGGCTTATTAAGAAATTCATATACCAGTATCGAAATAATTTTTCGAAGAAAAAATTAAAATGAATTAATTATAAGAAATATCAGAATATATGAAATATAATAATATATGAAAAGAAAATAATTTTCTGTAGGAACGAAAATTTCGAATGACAACAAACTTTCATACATCGGGATTTGTCAGAAAAAATCAGCGCTTTGAAGCTTTAGTTTTTGCCTCCCCCCCCCCCCCCCATTTCTGGTAAGGTCAGTTTTTTGGGTTAGGCACATAAAAAATAAAAACGGAACCATTATAAGATCACTCGTGTGTTTGTCTATTTGTCAGCCCGTCTGACACAATCGTTTTCTCGTAAACAACGGAACGTTAAACGTTCAAACTTGGGAGAATTATAAAGGCTAATGACCTACATATTTATATATTATTAGCCATTCACAACTATTTTTAGGAACATATAGGAGTCTAATTAAGTTATTTGAAAAAAAATTCTTATTGTATACCATGTGGAGTATAGTGTGAAAGATCTCGTAATATCGACCTCAAAAATATACTTGTCTTAATTTTAGGTACTAAAATAACTTCTTAAAACACCATCAAAAACTTTAAAATGCGCTAGGCCTTTCGAAAGATCTGAGTCTTTCTTCGTCAGGTGCAAAAAGACGTGCGTCTACTATGAAAGCAACAGCAAGACTGAAATGAGAGATAAGGGAGAGGAAACAAGCTGAAGCAACAGCCAATAGGAAAGTAGAAATCAACAGCCAATAGGAAAACAGAAGACAACAGCCAATCAGCTTGTTTCCTCTCCCTTATCTCTCATTTCAGTCTTGCTGCTGCTTTCATAGTAGACACACGTCTTTTTGCGCCTGACGAAGAAAGACTCAGATCTTTCGAAAGGCCTAGCGCATTTTAAAGTTTTTCATGGTGTTTTAAGAAGTTATTTTAGTTCTTAGTGTTTCACACCAGTTTCAACTTATTTTATTTAATTTTAGGTCTTATATTTTAAGAGATATCGTTGAAAATTGTTTTAAAAAATATGTCCATCCTCCCTTCCCATATTTCCGATTATAATGAAACTACAATTATGAAAAAATAGGGGTAGTAGGAATTCAATTAAACCTTGCAGGAAAACTATAACGATTATCCTAAGTCACATAGTTTGTTAGAAATTCGCATTTTTCCGGTGCACACAGTTTACTTTGCGGGCTCCCGAGGTACCTATCGACGCAGAATCACCCAAGGATTGTTGATAATGTTTTTAGAAAAGTTGTTGGTAATTATCAAAGATATTAATTAACTTACCTGATTATTTTTATATTGTGTATAGTATCGTTCCAAAGATCTTCTAACACCAATATATTTTTTTATATACAACCATTATATATTTTTTTAATTTTAGGTTACATTCTTTCAATGTTATCGTTCAAAATGTACTGCAAAAATATGTACTCCCCCCACTCCTATTTCTAAATCAACTGAAACTAAAATTATAAAAAATAGGGGTTTATTTAAACTTCGCAAGATATTCATTATCCTAGGTCACATAGTTTTTGAAAAAATCACATTTTTCCGTCCACACACAAACTTGACTTTTGCGGGCACTCATCGGAGGGTGGACGGGCGCTCGAGGTACATACCGACGCGGAATAATCCATGGATTGTTGATAATAATTTTGGAAAAAAATTGTCGGTAATTAGCTGATATATTAATTAAAAACCTTTCTAGAGAAACGCGGCGTTGGCCAAGGCGACGTTGCAACTTTGCAACATTCCTTCTGAGTGCGTTTGGCACAATGATAAGTTTAAACACTTTGTACAAAGTATTTGTTTTAGGTTAGGCGAATCATATTGATAAATAATCAATGTTTTTAATTCGAATTAAATTCAATTATTGAACGTAATTATTTAAAAAATAATTAATAGACTAATTTCAGAACATTAAAAGTCAGCCGTTTTTATACACGAATCGCTTATAACTCAATAGGTAATTCATTTATAATGAAAAAACTTTTCGATTACAAATCCTTTCAATTCAATAGTCACGCCTACAAGTATCATGCCTTTTATGTTTAAAAATAACTCGAAAGGTTTTGAAGGGGTTTTTTTTTTTTGATCGCTTTAAAATTCTCTACTATTACGTCAAATATGATTGACAGGTGATTTCTCGTGAGCAACTCTGCGACATCTTTCCGAAGCGTGGTTGGCACTCAGCCAAGTTTAAACTTTGTACAAGTCTTAGAGTAAGAAATACTCATCGCTTTTCATTCCAATAAAATTCAATTATGACATGTAGTATTGTTTTACGTATACGAATATATTTTCTTTGAACAGCTCTGATACGTTGATTAACGGTCTACTTTTTTTAATGAAGATTTTTTTTTTCAAATGTCTTCCATTCTATTATACTCCTACGTCGTAGAATTCCTAAGTATGTCGAGGTTTGCCAAAATTTAGTTTGCTCGGGTGATTTCAATGTCAACTTCAGAAACAAATGTAGAAGTGAATTGTCGGAATATTTTTTAACTCTTGGTCTAAATATATTCATTCAAGAATTTACTACCAGGAAAAGACAATTATTGACAATGTATTCACCAACATTCCCGTGCAATGTGGGTGTTCATTGATTTTTTAGTCATCATAAACAGGTTGGAAAAAGGTTTTTAAAAAAGCCATACAGAATATCGATATTTGTTACAATATAGGCTCCTTGATATCTCTCTGAATGTTCATTATATCCATCTATACTCTGCTAGTATATATAGCTGTTGTCAACCGTACGTTGTATATTTTTTCACAAAGCCTTATTATTCTTTTAACTACGATGTTTTGTACTATTGCAGTTAGTAATTAATAAATTTAATGTACGGGACTCTTTGAGCGCAAGTAACAATCACACTCGGCCGATTTATTTTAACATGTTTAATTGTTTTAATATAATTTAAGATTTATAGTTACTGCTTTTCTGAATGATTTCTGTTTGAAAATTGTTTATGTATGTCATACAAAATAAGAAACATCCATTTATTTCGCAAATTTTAATGAATGTCATTTTTACGTTTTTTTTTTTTTTTTTAATATATAATTTAAAGCGTTTATAACACCCTTGTAGTTTTCACCTATGTCAATATGTGAAAAAAAAGTAAAACATATGTAAAAATTAGCATGGTATTAGAAGCGTTTCATATCTAAAAAATAAAAGTCAAATTCATATAAAAGAAATACAATAAAATTTGATTCTTATATAACACGTTTAAACCGTGTTTAAAAAAAAAAATCAATCACAGTGGCAATGAATACAAATGCCCCTAAATTGTATTAAAACAATGAAAATATCAGAAAAAAAGGAAACAAATATACTTCATCGAGGGGCCAAAATGCAATGTTTATTTGCCTATCATCTTTTAATTTACTGCTCGTGGGTAAGTTCTCATTTAAAAGAGAAAAGTAAAAAAATTACCAGCCACGGTAAGAAACACATCATTTTATTTTAGTACACACCCTCAACTATGATTAAATCTGATACCCTTTATGTTTTCTTGATTTCAGTAACAAATTGGGCAACCCGACACGTGGATCTCTGTATAAACTGTCGGGAACGGAGCTTGCGGCATACCTCGAGGTGAAATGAACCATGCTCTGCTGAACATTTCCCCAACAGAGCAAATATTCAAACACATGCCTGCCGGGCACAGGAGAGGGTAGTACTGATTTGTACTTTTGAAAAGGAAAAAAAGTGAAAGTGTATTTTACTGTTTCATGATTTAAATTAGAAATTTCCTGTTAAATAATTGTTTTAATAAAGTACGAAACGTAAATGTAGATATATGAAGTAAGAATAAAATATTATTCTGCAACTTTGCTTTTGGTTTTATTAAATGTATTTGTTTCTCTATTAGAATATTTTTATTATTTTTTTTATTTTTTATTTTACATTACTGTTATTTATCATGACATTTATCATGTACATTTTAATCATGATTATAAAAAAATAAGATATACAGTGCATTTTTTTGTTTATTTATTACATGCACAATCTTGATTAAATATTCAAGTAAATAAGTGAATAAATTAAATAAATTAAATACTGTAAAAGATAACAATTAACATTAAAAAAATTATTTACAGACATTTGTTCTTCTGTTTAATATAGAATAATGAAGGAAGTAGCTGAGCTTAACATTTTTTAGCCGTCTTATGCGTGAATTATTTTGGATAGATTTTTGTTTAAAAATGTAAAATCATACAAATTCGAAGGTCTTGTGCAAAACAGACAGAAGAGTGGGTAGCATGGGGGGGGGGGGCTTTTTGTGAAAACAGAAAAATCCCATAATTTCTTAATTATGATACGTATCGAATCCGTTTGAAGTTATTATTACTTCTAGGAAAAGGGCCGAAAATTGATGTATGGCAGATTTTTGATATCATTAAAAATGGCCCCAAGAGGGGGTGGGGAAGGGGGGGTTTTAGAAGAAAAAAATTCATAACTTCGTCAATTCAGAAGATATCAAATCCGTTTAAATTTATTATAAATCCTCTTAATATTATCTAAAACTTTTATATTGACAAGTTTTTTATAGGACTAACCCTTATAGCAAAAAAAAAAAAAAAAAAAAAAAAAAAAAAAATCCCTGTCGGCTCCTCCTGCAAACAAGTTAGGTTTCGAAATAGGCGGTTCCAACTGCCGCATCATCGCAAAAAGGTCATTTCTTCCGCAATTCCCGACAAACAGGCGCCCCACGGTCTGCGTCTTCGAAATCTACCTGTGCCTGTAGGCCGAGCCGTCAGGGATTTTTTTATTTTGGTTTTGTTATGGATTTCTTAAATTAGTTTTTACTTAACTTTTACTTTGGCGCAGCTTGTCCCCAATGGGACCTTCCGCCAATCAACCTTATACAACCAACCAACCAACCTGTGAGCGAATAAAGCATTAAAAGCAGTTTTAATTTAATAAAATATCATTGTTAGCTAACCTTCCTTAAAAAAATGAAGGAATGAATCTGGAAAAAAGGAATTACGAACATAAAAGTTTTTGAAAATTAGGCCACTTTGTGTAAGCGTAATAAAACATTTAAGTTTTCAGAATAAAAATCGCCGTTTCGTTTTAAATGTGACGACATTTTTTTTATTTCGTGATTTATAAATGCAGGTGCCCGGATTTATTTAATATAGCGTGACTTTCGCACATAAAAGTCATACATTAAATGATAACATATTGATAACGAAATATTTTTTATTTTGCTCAGTAAATTTTAAAAATATTATCATTAAAGTAAATTAAATATTGCAAGTAATTTTAGAGATCAAAATTAGATTAGAAAAAAATCTGTTGTTAACCATGACGACAGATACTTCTTTTATGTACCGTTATCCATCTATCGTCATAAAATCGCGCTCTATATATCATTTAAAATTAATTCAACGAGTAAAAATTCGATTTAAGTATGAAGTAATTTTCACCAGCAACTAATAATGTATTTATTTTATAGTTTTTCTTTTTTTTTTTTTAATATGCGCGTGTAAATAAATATAGTTAAAAATACATTGTTTGGAAATATTATTAATACAATTTTGGTATAGGTAAATAGAAAAGAGTTATTTCGAAAATATGAATTAAATCTCTTTTTGGACAATGGGATTTTAAATAAAAAATTCGTACCGGTCTTCCCTCGAACAAAAGTAAAATATATATATTAGACACGACACATCACAATCTAGTCAAGTATGTGACTGCAAATGATGATTAAATGGCTTGATATACAGTGAGCCCCAAAAATGAGGGGTGTATTTGAAAAATGAAATAAAGAAAAACGGAAAGTGATATAAATACACCGTTTGCTGCATTCTACTTGGGAAACTAGCAAATTTCCTGTCATATAGAATTTCAAATTTATTTACCAAAGTTAGCGTCATATGGCGCTGCTAAGTGGTAAAATTTATGTAAAAAGTGCATGAACATGTTGTGACGATGCCTTCAAACATTAAATAACGATATTTTCAATATAATCCCTATTTTCAAAAACAGCATCGCGCAGTCTGAGTGAGAACAAAATTCGCAGAAACGTGCGGGCGTTTTCTCTGGAATGGTGTCATCTGCAGCAGAGATGTACGGTTTCAGTTCGGCTTCTGTGTGCTGATTTTAGTGGTAAACATCGTCTTTCAGGTATGTCCTACATGAAAAAGTCACAGTGAGTCCAATCTGGCGGAGAGAGTGGCCAGTCCATGACGCTTACTGTATGCTTTCAATAATCTACAGCTATGATAAGATCATCGAAATTTTCGATGAGGGAATGGGACTTCAGTCGTGCAATGTGGACGGTCATGGTCTTGTATTAATCACGAAGTCTTGTATTAATCTTGTATTAATCATTTTTCCGAAGTCTGTCGAAGCATTTTGTTCAACCACAACTGCTCCCGTAATAAATTTGCCTAAAAAATGGCGAAATGAGTCCTTTGGAAAAAAATCGCGGTCGAAACTATAACTATTAGGGATAGAGGGGGGGCGGGTGTAATGCTACGGCAACATGTGGATTTTTAGGTCCCCAAATCCACGAGTTCTGCTTATTGGCGAAGCTGGCCAGGCAAAAATACACTTCATCGGAGAACCAAATTTTTCCATATCGATTGCGCCAGCATTAATCCGTTGCAGCATCGTGAACGTTTCGCGTGCGTTAGGGGCAGCAACATTAAGGTGTTGGCGAAACTGAATCCTGTACTTAAAATGTGGACGCTGCGGCGCATGATACGCTGCGTGGGCATGTGTGGTAGTCCAGTTTAAGCCTCAACATGGCAAACAGATTACCTTTTGAATGACTTCAACTTTCGTTTCTGTAACTGCCACACGCGGGCGTGCAACGTTTCTAACAAGATCTTCATTAACGTTACTAGTCCATTGACATTTTCCAAACAGAGCCTTTATTGTATCCCTTTTCGGTCCTCTTATGAAATTAAACTTCCTCTGAAAACTATATATTGTTTCTTCAACAATACTAAGGTCTATGCGTTGAAATTCCAAGACAAGAAATATCCGTTGTTCTAACGAATAAAATATTTCTGCACATCCTCTTGCAATCTCTGAACAGCGTACGCTAGCAGGAGGATGGCGAAAAACAGAATGGAGATCTTATAGTGTACGTTTTCCTACAGATATTGCAGATTTCCGGTAGCGCCATCTGTTGGCGAATTTCTTAACTAACATTGAATTTTTGTGTGACAGAAAATTTACTGGTTTCCTAAGTAGAATAAAAAACGGTGCTTTTCTGTCACTTTCCGTTTTTTGAATTTAAATTTTCAAACGCACCCGCCATTTTTGGGACACTCTGTAGATTTGATTTTATAAAACTGATGTAACTGAACTATCTTGGCAGATTTCAACATCGAATAGAGCCTAAAATAATTTTTTTTGATTTAAAGACCGTTTGTTTCAGCAAGTTTATGAATTTTTTCTCTATAAAACTAAAACGTTTTCATGTTTTTAAATGCAATACTTTTTACATCATCAGCTGAATATAATTAAAAGGACACAGTCGATTAAAAAACGGCAGCAGAAACGTCAACGGCGGCGCTAGTAACTTCTTTTTAGAATATAGATATTATTTTTATATGTAAGTTCTGTACCCATCCATATACATCGAAATGTACATGATTGTAGTTAGTATGGTTTTTTATAGCTCTCAAATGGAAGAAAAAACTGAATATTTTTGAAGAATATATTGAGAACTGATAATTTAACAGAAGTTTTCCACCAGTATTGTGCCTGAAGTAGCAACAGTGAACTTTTAATTATTATTTTTTAAAAACAAACTTTTAAATGATTCCACTATACAATAAAGTATATATGAAAGAAGGAATTTACGAACAAATTTTTAAAAGCCTTCCCATTTTATCAACTTTTGCATTTTCTTAAACAAACAAATTAGACAGATATTAACTTTTTTTTCTTATTTCTTCAGAAAATATTCTATGAAAATTAAATTAAGGAATTCTTCCAAAGTGGTTTCGCTTTTTCAACTAAATACGCTTTATGCTTATAAAATTATTCCTAAAATGTTTATATTTATTACATTCGTAAAACATTTTTTGATTACAAGTGATATAATTAATATTTTAAACTCATACGTGCTAAATATGTTCTTCGATATTCAAATATATTCAAAATTTTTTGCCATAGTTCTTTATGTTTCAATGTAAGAAATAAACACGTTACAATAAAATACCTTGTGAATTTGAAACAGGGATAATAATTTTGGTCGAAAATGGTGTTTATAATCTTTTAACATTACAATTTCTTAATTAGAATGTTTGAATAAACTTAAAGAGGAATATTTTAGATTTTTTAGATGTTGAAAAGAATAGAAATATAAACGAAAGATCAAATCTAAACAGTTAAAAAGTTATATAGTTTTTATCCAGTTTTGTAATACTTTACCCCTTGACATGATGCCACAAACGAACGCCCGAACTTTAAAACTCAGCAATTCTGTAACTGTAATAAATGTAAGAAGGAAGTAAATGACAATCTATATGAAAAGTTGTAAATTTTGTTTGCAATATTTAAAAAATACAGTTCAAATTTAAAAAATAGATGGCGGTTCGCTACATAATACTGCAAGAATGCCTAATCAGGTATCAGAACTTCCGCAGAAAGAAGGATGAAAACCGAGTGATTTAATATCTAGCTTTACATGTCAGTATGAGTATTCTTAAAATATGAAGCTGCTCAGAGCCATCTATTTTCTAAAATTTAAACTATTTTTAAAAATTATGTATACACAATTTACAAACTGCTTTAGACTTTTTCCTTGTTTCATCTTTAACAATTATTGAAGAAAATTTAAAAAGAATTATTAAAAGTTTTAGGTGTACTCTGACGATATGAGAAGAAAACAAACGATATAAGACATCATAAGATCACAACCTAAATATTCATTGGTAGCAATGATTTTTTTTTTTTTTTTTATATATCGATTAATTAATTTACATATATTTTCGAAATACATATATTATAAACTCAATATACATATATAAATCAACATACATCTATTGAACTTCATAATCAAACCTCAAGTTTTGTCTGTAGGGCCTTTTACTCTGAAACTAAGAATTATTAATTTTCTGTCAAAGCCTAAGCGAGTAAAAGAAAACTACGTAGAAACAATGTATAAACTTTGAAAGTAAAATTTGATTAACTAGGACATTTAAGAACAAAGGGAAACTTTGTAAAATCCCTTAGGAGATTTTAATGAATTTCAGGGCAGTAGAAAATGGAGTAACTAACAAAATTTAAAATCTGGTAATTCTAAACTTTGATTATATTTCTTCCTGCTGTTCACCATATTGGTTTAAAAACTTTGCTACTTGAAGTTTGAAAAATACTTATAAAGTTATCTCAATGTTTGCATTTTTAAATCAATCTAGAAAAAAAACTTTATCATCATAAATAATAAATGTTTTTAACTTATGTGTATTAAATACATTCTTAACTATACTAATTGAACCGAAGTTGTTTTAGCATGCTTCTTTTATTTTCGAAATAAGAAATTAAAATGCGAGAAGACCAATATGAGTTTTAAACTGAAAAAAGTAACTTTGATCAGTGATGGCATTTATACGTATGTCGTAGGCTAATTGGAGAATCATCTTCTTTTCTCCAATCAGCCTGGTGTTTTTCAGGCTTATTGCAAAGAGCTTAGAGAGGCTAAATGAAAAATGACCACTTGTTTCCCGGTCAACCAGATTTTGACCAGTTGTTTGTCCAAGTATCGTGTTGTACCCGACCCGAATATGAAAATTCATTTTGGAAATCAACCCGCAACCCGTACCGAACCTGATAAAAAAAAAAAAAACATTGAACCGAAAACTTATCGGAAAATATCAAAATACTTTCTGTCGACTAGCAATCCGACCCGAACCTGAAAATTCCAATTGAAGTCAACCCGAACCCAAAAAAATTCCATCGAACCGAAAACGATACGAAGACGGCAAAATAATTTCCGTCGACATGCAACCCGACATAAACCTGAAAATTCAATTTGAAATCAACCCGAACCCTCCCAAAAAGTTCCATCGAACCGCAAAGAGATCCGAACAGGAGAAATTAATTTCCGTCGACACGCAACTGGACCAGAACTCGACAAAAGAAATTCTATCAAACCGCAACCCTACCCAAACCCAACACACTTGCATCCGAACCCGAATTAAAATTAAACTAGTAGTTAGTTTCAATATATAAAGAAAACTTTTTAATAAATACTAAATTAGTAGCATTAGATTAATGCTTCAGAACATCCACTTAATCATTCATCTAAAATTGGAAAATATATCTAAATATAATAAAACAGAGTGTGTTGATTCTGGTAGAGAAATATTAAAAATATTCAGACACGTGGCTTTTTGGACGTATTTTTTAAATTGCAGGTTAAATTTCGGTAAAAATATTTCTTCACGTAATACTTTGTTTTTATAAGTGAATAAAAATTCATATTTATTGTGAAGTCACGAGAATAGAGTCTATTGGGATTATTTTATCTGCATGCATTATAATGTTATTGGAGCTATTTTTTGTTTATTACAATTAAATAAAAAATATTTTTTTATTTAAATTCATGGTGATTAAGCATAAAAGTACGTATATATAGTGCGAGTGAAAAGTTTGAGCCTGTCAAAGTGATGTTATGCTTAGCTTGAAATGTAATTTATATTGATAAAACTAAAAAAAAAGGTACTTCTCCATTATCCCGTCGACCACTTTCCGTGAAAAAACTATCGCCAAACTATAGGATTTAACGCCAAAAATGCACGATCGTGGCGTCACATTCACGTGACGTGAGATGTGTTACTCGTGTTTGTTATGTGATCAAGTGATTTTTAAATCGACGTTTATATGTGTTTTTAATTATGTTTGTTGATTTATTAGTTATTTTGTTAATTAAAATAACAATAACGTAATACATAATAATTACACGATACATAATTACATTCAATAGATCAGTGTTAACGAACGTTAAAAACATTTATTCACCAGCCGAGAGTGATAGTTAAGAAAAATAATGTAAATAAATAAATATTCAAGATAATTTGTTTTCTGTTTGCATTCGTATATTGTAAATTTTATTTCTTAAAGTTACTGACAGTTGACACTTTAGTGAGTTGAGGCTTTTCCGAAAGTTTTCTTCTTTTTTGGATTACAATGGAAATAATATTCTATTTGTTTATTGGCGTTACAGTTTGGCGAAATTGTTTTTTATATAAAGTTTTCTGTTCTTGATATCTTGCATAATGGTACGTACAACCTATTAATTACAATGTTTCAGAATATTAA
The DNA here is from genome assembly GCA_963931845.1 of Maratus michaelseni. Taxonomy (NCBI): domain Eukaryota; kingdom Metazoa; phylum Arthropoda; class Arachnida; order Araneae; family Salticidae; genus Maratus; species Maratus michaelseni. Next base: position 322,210,382 of record OZ007591.1, read on the forward strand.
AATAATTATAAATAAAATAATTCAGATGTTACTTTAGTTAATGTTTAGAGATGGTTTTAATTTTTAGCGGTTACCAAGGTTTTTTATGGTATATTTTTTAGATGAAAAAATTTCTTTGGCCCTCCTAACAATTGAGTGGCCGAGGCAATTGGCTCCTCTTGGCCCTTCGTACACTACGCAACTAATTGTCCAACGCTTTTATTTAAGCACTACACTGGTTCCGTTAAACAACAGCTTTGTAAGTATTCTTAAAAAACTTCCTACATGTGTTTACCTGCACTGCAAAATATATCTATCCCCAACTTTCATGATTTTAAGTCCAATAACTTAGTCTAGGCATTAGTATGTCTGTGATTGTCATTTGTATATTTTTCTATTACTTGCCCTAAAAATATCGCCATAACTCTATAAGCAAACGCCATGTAAAGATATTCAACGTATTGAAATCTTCCTCACACAGTTACCTAACTAGCAGTGCAATTTAAATCTTTCCAGTAGACGTTAAGTTATATTATGTTTGTTTGCTTTTCCTACGATCGAAATTAAATACTTACAACAGATAGAGCAAACCCTCTTTCCACAAATTAAATTAAAAACGGCTAATGGAGATTTCCTTCATAATCCTAATTCACAAAACAACACGGGATTATATACATGATCGGGTTACTTTTATCATATATAACACATCGTTTTAACCCAATCACGTATACCAAAAAATGATCCGAATCCTTGATTTGCCCAATCAGTAACTTTTAAAAGAAAAATTTCCCTTATTTATTCAAAGCATTTTTGCGATTAAATCAGGCACAAATTTCTATTTTGAAAAAGCAGTGATAAAAGATTAAAAATTCTGTTAAAGACGACTGAAAGCAAGATGCAATTCTATCACCCAAAGAAAATTTTCCTATAAATCAAATCGAAATAACTTACTAGATATACGGTTTTATTTTATTTTTTATATTGCTTTTGTTTAAATCGTCCAGCAAGGACTGTTACACATTATGTAAAAATTTATAAGCAACAACGGTTTTTCTTGTATTGATTAGTTCATTTGCATACTCTTTAAAAATATCTATATATTATAGTAATTCAATATATTGGACTTCGTAATCAAACTTCGAATTCTGTATATAATGTCTCTAACTCTGAGACAAAGCATTTTCCATTTTCCGTCAAGACTTAAGTGTGTAAAAGAAAAAGACACACTTGGTATAAACTTTGATACTAAAATTGATTAATCGAGGCTGTAAGGAACAAAGTGAAATTTTGTAAAATCCCTTGGGAAATTTGATGAATTGCTATACGGTGGACAAGATAGTAACTAAAAGAATTAAAATATTTTAACTTTAAACTTAGATCATCTTCCATCTGTGAATTATACTGGTTAAAAATCTTTTCTAATTCAAACTTCCAGAATACAAAGTTAGTTGAGTGAGTTGGTGTTTGCATTTCTTTTTCAAATCTTGCATTATACTAGTAATATTTAATATATTTTTACAAGATTATCGTTTAATGAGTTATAACAGATTATTTTAATATTATAGGCAGCAATAAATCTTCTTGTAAAAATCACAAACTTGTACAAACTTTGAAAGTAAAATTGATTAACACCATGAACATCGTATGAATCAAATACTATTCACACTACATTTCTTCAATGCGTTGCATGAATTTTATGACGTTCAGCATGTTAACCAAGACTTTTAGAAACTAAATGAAACTTGATGAATTACAATGCGACGAAGGAGAGCAGTGGCGTAGCCAAGGTGGGGAGTCCAGATGCTCTTCATACCACCAGTTTTGTAAAGTTTTCTTTGTCTTATGTAATCGGAGAACTTTCTGCGATGATAAAGACGAAGTAAAATGTACAGTTTTACTGGTAAACAGAGCGTTTGAACCCCTCCCTGGCTACGCCACTGAAAGAGAATAAATAAAAAAGTGAATAAATCAAATTAAAACCTTGTAATTCTTAAGCATAGGTCATCTTCATAGGCGTAGCGTGATCGGAAATTTTGGGGGGGCACAAATGTTTATTAAACACTCACTCACGCACGCACGCACACATATCCACATATATACAGTTAGTTAAAAACGGCAAATTTACCACATTGGGTAAAAAGAATTCCGATCTTCTAGCCCAATATAATAAATTTTGCCTTCGTTTCAAAAAAGTTTATTAAAAAGTTTCTCTTTCTTAAACATTCGGAAATTGTAGAGAATTTTTTGAAGATTTCGCGAAATGTTTATGGGATTTTTAGAGTTTTTTCGCGTTTTGCAACATTTTCTTAACACTTGTGTTAGGAATAAAGTTTTGATATTATAACAGTATATAGTAAATTTTGTTCTTTGCCTTTATTTAAATTTTCGCGAAATTTGTATGTGATTTTTAGCGTTTTTTTAGCTTTCCGCGGCGATTTTTTAAACATTCGTACGAGAAATCTGGTTTCAATTTTTCAGCAGATGTAGTACACTTTCTACTCTGCTATTTTAAAATTTTTTGCAAATTTATTATGCGATATTTCGTGTTTCGTGGCGATTTTTTTTTACATTCGTAAACGGTATCCAACTTCAATCTTTTAGTCCAATATAGCAAATTTTGTGATCTGCGATTTTTAGATTTTTCACGAATTTTCTATGTGACTTTAAGCGTTCTTTAGCGTTCCACAACGATTTTCTTAAACATTCGTAAATAGATCTGGTTTCAATCCTACAGCCCGATATAGTAAATTTTGTCCTCAGCGATTTTGAAAATTTTCGCAGTATTTTTATGTGATTTTTAGTGTTTTTCTGCGTTTTGCGGCAATTTTTTAACATTTGCGATACGAATCTGGTTTTAACCTTTTAACCCATTATAGTAAAATTTGTCATTTTAACCCATTATAGTAAAATTTGTCCTTTTAACACATTATAGTAAAATTTTGCCGTTTTTTCGCGTTCCGCTGCGTTTTTTAAACATTCGTAAAATAAATCCAGTTTTAATCTTCCAGTCCATTATACTAAATTTTGTACGCTGCGATTTTTGAATTTTTTATGCAACTTTTGGCCTTTTTTTTTTTTAGTTTTTTTTCATTGCGCTTTGTTTCAGTTCTGAACATCTGTAACAGGAAGCCGGCTACAATCTTTTAGCCCAATATAGTAAATCTTGGCCTCTTTTCAATAACGTTTATTCGGAATTCGTATAGCGACTTTTGAAAATTTCTCGAATTTGTTATGCGGTTTTTAGCGTTTTTTCACGCTTCGAGGCAATTTTTTGACATTCGTAAAATGAATCCAGCTACAATCTTTTAACTCAATGTAATAAATTTTGTTGTCTGCAATTTGTAATTTTTCGTGATTTTTTTTCCCCACTTTTTAAGAGTTTAGCAGTGATTTTTTGACATTCGTAAAAAGTTTTTTAACACAATAAAATAAATTTCGTTTCTTGCGATTTTTAAGTTGTTCGCGATTATTTTTTGCAATTTTTACGTTTTTACAAAGTTTGCAACGATTTTTCTAGCATTGGTAAAGTAAATCTGGTTTTAATCTTTGAACAAAATATAGTAAATTTTGTCTTCTGCGATTTTTTAATTTTTCCTGGATTTTTTTAGAGACATTTTTTTTTCACGTTTTGTGGAGATATTTTCACATTCGTAAAAAAAAGTGGTTTCAATCTTTTATATGTTCTTTTATATTTCTTTAATCTGATATAGTAATTTTTTTCTCTTTTCAATAAAGTTTATTCGGTATCCATACAATGATTTTAATTTTCCATGTGATTTTAACGTTTTTTTTTTTTTTTTTTTTTTTTTTTTTTTTTCAAGTTTTGCAGCAATTTTTTAACATTTGTTACAGGAATCGAGTTTCAACCTTTTAGCCCAAAATAGTAAATTTTGTCCCCTGCGATATATATATATTTAATAATAATTAAAAAAATGAGAGAGAGATTTCAGCCCAAATACAGTAAATTTTGTCCTCTGAGATTTTTAACTTTCTCGCGATTTAAATTGCATAAAAAAATTTATGCGATTTTCTGCAGTTTTTCGCAGTTAGCGGCAATTTTTTAACACGTGTAAAATGAATTCGTTTACAATCTTTTTTTAGACCAATATAGCAAATTTTGTCCTCTGCGAGTTTTGAATTGTTCACGAATTTTTTAGTGTTTTTTTGCCTTTTGTGACAAATGTTTTACATTTTTTTTTCCGAAACGGAAAGAACCAACTCACTGTTAAATTTTGCTCTGCTGTGATTAAATTAACGTTGGAAGCATACAAAATCGTCGTAACGTGAGAGAACTACGATGCTCAAAATATTAAACTAATCTGGATCGAAATAAAAAATCACAAAAATTCAAGGTTAGTTTTATTCGAGACCAGAGCAGACGTAGCCTGTACGGGTGTGCACTGTTGACGGCAGTTGAGCCTAGAGTCCTGCACGGGTCGGGTTGTACCCGACACGAACCCGCAAATTTCATTTGAAGACAACCCGCAACCTGACCCTAACCTGTCAAAAAAATTTCCTTGACCCGCAACCCGACCCGAACCCGCAAAAATAATTTTTGGCGACCCGCAACCTTACCCGAAACCGACTTATTTAAATCCACACCCGACCCGAACCCGAAATACTTCAACCCGCAATCCGACCCGAACCCGCAATGAAAGGACAATAAATCATATTTTAATGCTTATTATGAAATGTTATGTACAATTATATCTCTAACACCAATTTTATATTTTATGTAGAAAAATGAACACTTCTATATTCTTTAATATTCAAATATAGTGAAACCTCTGAATAGCAGACACCTCGAGATCGTTGAATAGAATCCTGCATTGAGTCGGGATGTTTTTATTTTTATTTATTTTATTTTATTTATTTGTTTGTTTATTTATTTTATTTTATTTATTTATTTATTTTTGTGGAGGGGGGGGGGGCGGGTCAGGATGATCCTAATTTTCTTTCTGCGTGTCCGGTTCACCCTAGAAAAATTCTTCCGGGTCATATATAAATTTTTTGCAAGTCGGATTGTTGGGATTTTCACAAAAGATTTCAACAGTTATGTTTCAGATGGAAAGAAATACGTATTTGAATATGAATGAGTACATACATATTCAATTTACTGCATGAGAAAAAAAAAATGTATATAAGAAATGTAATCATAGACTTTTCTTTCTTTACGGTGCAAGAACCATTTTTTCTTTTCTCAGAATATGAACCACATTAAAAACATTTCATTTATGATACACACAAAAACACATGTATCGTATTTGTGATAGTTTATGCACTTATACACCATACACCTGCTACATGTGCTTAGATTTAGAGATGCCCACTATTCCAAGGTATAAGCGTACAAATATATAAGTGTCAGGAATTGAAAAAGTGTTCGTTAAATAGAGGTTTCCGCTTTTCGGGAGTGTCCATTATGTAGGTTTTATTGTATATATGAAATAATAAAAAATAAACCTTTACAAAATTCAAAGTAAAGGTTTAAAATTTAATATGCCCAAAATTTATCTCTAATTTTTAAATACTGTACTTAAGTCTAAATAGCCCCTGTTATTGGTTTCCTTAGCTTCACATTTATTACTCTCGTCCTTCAAAAGCCTATGTTCTTTAAAAGTGAAACTGCTGATTTTGGGCTTCTTGCAGTCGTTTGTGGTTTTTATGCAAATAGGTTTGCAGAACTTGGTGTCCTCAAAGAACAAAGTCATCATGCTAAAGCTAAATAACCAATAAGATGGTTTTTACCCTCCCATGTCTCAGTGGCGCAATATATATTTAATCTGAAAAAATATTGGATATTATTTTGAAAAAGCGGGTCAACCCGAACCCGATCCGCAAGAGTGAAAACCGAACCCGAAACCGACCCGAGCCCGAAAAAATGAATGTCAACCTGACCTGAACCCGAACCGCAACGAAAAAATAGAGCGCCAACCCGACCCGACCCGAACCGCGGGCCGGGTGCGGGTAAACCGACCCGATGCAGGACTCCAGTTGGGCCCCACTACCAGGTTCATTGAATTCGAGGTTCTCTTGGGAAAAAAAAACGACAAAGGAAATGAAGAAAGCTCCGCTGGTTCATTTTATTGAAATTAATATTTTTGTAACAAATATAATAAATAAAAGACATTTATCGAATTTTTAAGACATTTCAAATAAGTATTAATTATCAATTTTAAGAAGTACTAATCCTATAAGGTATGTGCGCCTGGGAAATTGCATGGAGGATTGCACCTTGGATAGTAACGGTATTTCTGGAACGAATTACCATCGTTTACCAAGGTACGGTTGTATATTAGCGTAAAACATCTCACTTCTCATTCAAGAAGGTTCACACTTTGAAAAAAAAAACACAATCATTGCATCTCAAAAATACGAAGGTATAGTAGAAGATTAAATGCAGTCAATAAAATAAATAAGAAAGAGGAACGTATTGAATTATGCACAAGACATATTTTGGCTACACTGCCAATTTTTGAAGGAAAATGTCCTGATTTTCATTAACGTACAAGTCAATTCTGAAAAAAATTGTAATCCCATTTCCCCCAGCTTAGTTTTGAACCGGCAATTTTTGGTACCAAACTCATTACTTCAAAGAAAAAGAGCTGTGCTATCTACTGATCCGATATTTGAGTAAGTAAAAAAAAAAAAAAATAAGAAATATAAAATTTAAATAAAAGTAGTTTTTTCATTTCCATTTTTGGGCGAATACAAGACAAGTCTTAAATGACTGTATCATATTTTAGAAATTAATCTTCAGGAAATTGGGGGGGGGGGCACGTGCCCCCTCGTGCCCCCCCCCCCCCCCCCGAGGCTACGCCTATGGTCATCTTACTTCCTGCTGTTAATCATATTAGATAAAAACCATTTCCATTTGACTCGTGAAGAATGCAAAGTGGTAAATGAATTGTCGTTTGTAATTTTGTTGAAAATTTCATAATACCAGCAATGAATTTTAACCCTTAGCGGTCACACAGACATCTGCTTTCTTCAATTTCAAATGTTTAACTTGTAATTTTCAGTTTAACTATAGATAGTATGTAATTTCAATTGGCGTCTCAAGAACATCTGCCTACTCCTGCCCACTTCATCCCTTTGTTGCCATGGCACTAGAGACGACGCGAGTCCGTGGTCCCGTTTTTTCCCTTTCTATAGTCGAACAGAGGACAAAGCTTTCTTCTTATCTGAAGTAGGGGGGTGGGGGACAGTAGCCAGTCATCCAAATGCGGTGTTACCATAGTTACTGACCTAATATAAGGTCCAGAAAACTAACCTTGCAAAGTCAATTGAAATTACATATAGTATAGTGAAATTTCGTTTCGTTTGGAGCTCTAGTACTATCGCTAGAGACTTCTGAATAGGTGAATTTCAATTATAGTAGTCCTGTGCAGAAAATTTAGTACAGAAACAGTATCCCATAAGTTAAACGAGTTTTTTATTCATCCTCTGATCCAGCGGTCCAGAGACCGCTCACAGTATTAATGCGACAATTTTTGTCACAGCAATTAAGGGTTAACGAGATGTAGTTTATTTAAATAAAATAGTCAATAAATGATGTTTTAAAATTAAAATAAAAGTTTATTTTCTATACAGTAGAACAAAAATAGGATTTCCCAAAATTTTGTACTTGTACCTCTTGAGGATGCGCAGGGCTCAACTTAGATTATCTAGGTACCCGAAGAAGACATTTTTCTAAGGGCCCTGCCTTCTACCTATTTATATAAATTATTCATTAGTTCATCAGTTGTTTGATAAAACACTGATTAGAAAAGCCGAAAAGTGGGGACTGTCCCCAGAAAATGAGGATGTCTGGACACTTACATCGTACTTATAGAACGAATCTGACTGATGACCGAATTATGAAGAGTCTGTTTGATTGGCGCGTTTGAAATAAACACTAGTAGAAAAAATGATGGATTTTGTGGACGAGAGCATCTGTTTGCAAACTACTCCCTATCTACATATGTCATAAAATGTGTAAAAGAAAAATTACCCAAATTCGTTATCATTAATGTTTTTAACTTGCCTCATTACGAGGAGAACGTCAATAATGAATTTCGATAACAATTAACTACTAAGTTGTCATAGTAAAATTTTATTTATTCTTCTTCTGATAATGTAGTTCGTTCTTTTTGTTTGGAGAAGGGGATGGGGCTACGGGATGTATGGAGGAGAAAAGGGAGGTCCACACTCCCTATATCTTTGAAAATGTAAGAATTTTAGTTAGTTTTGGCTAATTAAAAAAAAATTAGCACCCTCTTGACGAAAATCCTGATTACATAAGTCAAAAATCCTTGGCATATTAGAAACAAAGTAATTGGCGTACTAAGCAGAATTTTAGTTCAAAGCAATGCTTATAGATTGCGCTAAAGTGTCAAAGTTACAAAAATGCATAAAAAAACAGAAGCAGTTGACTATTTATGTTGTACAATGCACCTATAATATTTTAACCTGTCCGCTTTTTCTCTCTTGAAATGCATTCGAACGGTATTCCATTTCATTCCTCCCAGTAAAATATACATTACACTTATTATGGTTAGTTCTTAACTGCTTAGATTAACTTTTATGCCTGTTGCATACGTGAAGGTATATAGGCAATTATGAGAAACTTTAGGAACTGAATTTTTTAATAGAAACAATGTCCATGCAATCTGTACTCTAGCACCCGAATAGTTTATTTTTCATGAATTTTAAAATGTGCCTAGGTTTTTTTGTCCATCCTGTATTTTATTTTAATAAAATAGGCAGTACTCAATCTTGTTTTAAAAATAAAACTTTCTGTTTCATATACTAGAAACTAGACTACTTCAAAATAAATCAATACTATGTCTGAATAATACTAGTTAACTTGTAAATAATTCACTAAAAATCAGAAAATCTTTTTAAAAATATTATTTAATAATTTTATTATACTCCAATAAATAGCGAATAATATATATAAATTAATTAATTAAAGACAGAAATTTTAAAAGCTTTCCTTTTTTACCAGTTTTAGCATTTTATTAAACAGATAATTTTTTTTTTGTCATTTGTCTTAATACATTCTGAAAAATTAAATTAAGTAATTCTTCAAAACTCTTTTACCTTTTCGTTATAAACATTCTTCGGATTTTAAGAGTTAGCCACATGCTTTTCGTTCCATATATTACAAAACCTTTTTTTATATAAATATACTCTTAGGATATTACAAATAAAAACGATCATTCGAAATGCACGGCTCATACGTTCTTACCACAATTTTTAATCGAATTTTTCGCCTTATTTAAATGCAGAAAAGTATTACAAATCCTGCTGTTCAACGAGGCGTCTACAATTTCTGCTATATAAATATTAAATAGAAAAATTCGATTAAAAAATTGTGGTAAAGGCGTATGAACCCTGGAAATGTCTAACATTTGAAAATAATAAATTAAGACCAATATACTGAATACTGAATACATTAAGAGTCATTTTCAGCAAAACTTATTATTTATATCTGCAGTACTACTATTTAACTTTAAATTAATTCTTTGATAATATTAGTATTTTTAAATAATAATATATATATATTTTTTTACTTTATTTATTTTGTGTTGGGGGGAGGGGGTGTCGACGAAGTATATATAAGAGTAAAATAAATGGAAAAAACTTTTAAAATCCTTTTCTTTTTATAATTTCTGCATTTTGTTAAACACATACATACGAAAAATGAAGTTTGCCTTTTTTTGGGAAATACGTCAGGAAAATTAAATAATGAGGTTCTTCAAAATTGCTTTAACTTTCCGTCATAAATAAATTTTAGAGTAGTAAAATTAACTCCATGCTTACATTTTATTACAGTCACAAATAATATAATTAATATTTTAAACTCATGTTTGTTAAATATGATCTTCGATATACCAATTCATTCGAAGATGTTTTAGTATGCTTCTTCTTCTTTTTTTAGAACCAAGAAATAAAATGTTACAGTATAATATTTTCTTAGTTAAATTAATTAGATGAATTATATTTAATATTATTTTAATGCGCTAGAAACTGAAAAAGTTAATTATTGCTGTTAAGGGTAATTACAATTTCTCCACATTCTAATTCTTTTTCGAATAAAAAAATAATCCTAAATAGAGAATTTTGAAATGTTTTTTAGATGCTCAGTAGATTTTAAATTTCAAAAAGTTTAAAAAAGAAATCGGACAAGATATAGTAAAAATAAAGCTATACAGAAAAATGTTAAGAAATAAAATACATAAACCATAGTGACTACACTAGTAGTTAATCAATTAACAATAACCTTGTTTTCTGGATTACAGAACATACTTCATGATGTACAGAACGTAAGTGAAAACCATTTTTAATTGAAAACTGTAATAGACTTTTTACGTTTAATACTTTTTTTTTTGGGGGGGGGGGGGTGGTCGGCCACTAACGACACAAAAAAATATATATATATTGGAAAATATCAATTATATATTCAAATAAAATTTTGAAATTTATTAAAACCCACAGTTTCACATTAGCCGCATTCCAAGAATTAATAGTCAAAAGAATCGCCAAATATTATGGTACATACATTGGACTTTTTGAATCTGATTATTTCAGTGTTTAAGCACGTAGTTCAATTACATACCAGTTAAACTTGTGTTTTACTTTTTTTTTCGTGAAAATTTGGTTTTGTTATGGAATATTACAAGGAAAGAATAGCTGAACTATTTATATTGTTTTATGTTCAAACGGGTTATTCTTCCGTAACCGTCGTGTGCGTGATTAAAATCGATTTTTAAAAAAAATGCTTAAAAAAATATTATAAAAACCATAAAAATCAGTAAATTACGATACAATTTTAAAACGAATTACATTTGATAATATATTTTTTTGCTATTCAATGGCGTAAAAATTTTAATTGTGCAAAATTTAGAATTTAATAAAACAAATTTTTAAAAAAGCAAATTAGTTGCTTACAATTAGTTGCTTACATTATTACCACCGTCGATCGATATGACGTCAGACTTACTCAGAGACATGTTTTTGCATTGTAATCTAGATTTCGGTTCCCAGAGCTTCTGTCGTCTGCCCTGCTTACCGTAAAAATAATAATTTTCTTCGTTTTTCTATGCGGAATAAATCTCTGTATAGAAGATTTGTCCACACTGTGCCGTCAACTCGTGATTCTGATCTTGATGTTAAAAATTAGATTTTGTTATTATTTGATTAACCAACTCTGTTAGATAATAAACAATGACACATACATTTATATTAGATAGGATCATAAAGTTCGGATTCTGTTTCATTTCACGGTTGTTATCTATTGAAATAATATGTAATACACAGCCACCTTCGAAATACTCCACTTTTGCATCTATGCAGTTCTACCAGTCTAAGTACACTTGCTTAAAACATTCCTGGAAGTATGTAGACGATATGTATTTCAGTTCCGCCGTCTCAACTTCTTCAACTTCCCGTACAAAACTACTATGTTTTCAGCAATAGCGTTTATAGTTTGACGGCGATCGGCACTCACAATTTCGCCACCTTATGTTGTCTTGAATAACTGCAGTTGATGGCCGCCTGTCTACGGATTGTATTATATGGATTGACCGTCGTTCTAGAATCGGGAATGCTATGATAACATAGGACACATTGCTACACCTGTGCAACATGTGCAATGTTTATGTCAGAGATCTTTCCAGACGCTGGCAGAATTTGATATTTGTAGATTGTCCTTCAAATGCCATTTCTGCTTTCGACGAACATGAACATCTACAGTTCGATCATACGCATTGTCTGAAAAAAACCCTGAAATGCGGGCGCACTTCTCTATCAACACATCTTGCGTCACACGTGTCTCTACGCTGCGGTAAAATAGTTATTCTTTCGTATAATCCGGATTGGAGATATGAGCACATGTCTCCGAACTATTTTACTCTAACTAGTAATATGTCTCAAACGAAGCAAGCAATAAAAATCAAGCACAAGATATTAATATTGTACAAGATAATGTACAATAATGTATAATTGTACAAGATATAATTGTATACTATATAATATTAACTGATCAAGTACTGGAAATCGATAAACAACTAGAACACTCACCCTGTATACTTTTCTGGGCTGATTTCATCCAAAGAACTCCAATAAAGTGTCAAAAGAGGGTGTTCATTTAAACATTGAAAGTTTGAACAATTTTTTGTAGATAGACAACCTACTAAGCATAATTTACGTATAGTATTAATTAGTAGACATTATTACCAGTCAATAGGTACTTAGATCTTCTTTATAAGCTTATTTTCTTTTCCAGGATAGTACGATTGTGACAAATATTCGGAGCTACTATTACAAACCGAATAAATACCCAAGTATGAGTATATTTAATTTAATCTTAACTACCCATTTTTAAAAGGTGTTTTAATATGATTATTTATACGTATGTTGAACACCATAATCAATTTTCGAATTCTGTCTACAGTGTCTCTAACTAGGAATTATAAACTTTTATGACAAGGCTAAAATGTGCAAAAGAAAACGAAGAAATTGGTAGAAACTTTCAAAGTAAAATTGATTAACCGGGACTTTTAGAAACAAAGAGAAACTTTGTAAAATCCCCCAGGAAATTTTGATGAATTGTAATGCGGCGGAGAAGAAAGTAAATAAAAATTTTTAAATCTTGTAACTCTTAACTTAGATCATCATACTTCTCGCTGTTAATCGGATTGGTTAAAAATATTTTCTACTTGAAACGTGAATAATGCAAAATGATAAATGAATCGTCTATTACATTTTCTTTAAAAACTTGAGTAATTCTAAGAATATATTTTTAATGGGATTCACGCTTAGTGATATACAGGGCGGAAAGCTTGCAAGTTACGCTATTATTTAATTTCTGAACGTATTCATATATAGTTATAAAAGTAGTATCTATACACAGAAAAGTTGGTATTCGCAATACAATGAGACTACTCGCAGCGCTCTAAGCGGCAAAGTACGAAATTTAGCGATTTCATCGTGAAAACTATTAGATATGAGGAAAAAAATCAATTAGAAAGTTTTTCAGCTTTGTCGATTTAGTAGGAAAGAGACAGTATGTGCTCGAATAATAAAATTACAGAATTAATTTAAATTTCTTCAATTCCCGTCAATTCTACAGTGTTGATTTCGTTACAAGGAAAAATAACGGGAGAAAAAGGTCGGAAAAATTGCAATTAAACAACATGATTAAGACTGACGAAACAAAATTTCATTCCCTATTCTCGAATTGGCCACTGCCGGCCGCAACTCATCCCATTTTATTCTGAAGTCATTGATGCAAATTGCACCAATTTATATTTACACTTTTCACATTCGAGTTAGGATGCAAAAACGCATACGAAATTACATTTCCTAGTAAAGCACTGAACAACTTTCTACAAGGTATGTTCGGTAGAATTTCCAAGGAGTCTGGCACGACTATTTTGATTAAAAAAAATTATCTATACTAATATACTAAGTTGAGAAAAAGTTCCGGGAAATTTGTGAAAGTTGTTATGCGCAAACTAACAACAAAAGCAACAAGGACTATTCTTCAAAGTAGAGACCATCATAGTCTACGACTTTCTGCCATCGTTCTGCCAGATTTTGGATTTGCTGGAAGTACTATGGCGGCTCCTTGGAATCGAAAAACTCTTGACATGCTTCTTCAACTTCATTAAAGGATTCAAATCGACGTCCCTTGAAAAAATGTTGCATTGATCTAAAGAGACCATAATCGGATGGAGCTACGTCTGGACTGTAGGTGGGGTGTGGAAGAATTTCGACGCCGTCCAACTGTGCAAACTTGTCTTTGGTCCTACGTGTGGTTTGGCATTGAAAATTTCCCAGAACTTTTTGATCAACCTAATAATAAAGAGAGAATGCCTGACTGACTAACTCAAGAACGCAGCGCTGAAATGACTAAACTCAGAGTCACGAAATTTGGACAGTAGATTGCTGTTATGACTTAAGCAAGCAATAAAAAAAGATTTTTGAAAGGATGTTAAATAGGGGTCGAAAGTTTTAGATCATTTTTCGCCATATCTCAGAAGCATTTTTAGGGAGGAGCGTAAAATTTAGGATGACAAATCTATTAAAGAAATATTTAAACATGTATTTCAGCAATTTTAGAAATTCAACCACTAAGCAGGTTAAATGGAGAGTCGGAATGTTTAAATCAATTCGCCATATCTCGGCAGGAGTAATGAAGGATTTGTTACTTTCAAAACTGTACATTTTATTGCACAATTTATTCTATCTTAATATTTAAATTTCCAGATAACGAAGTATATGATTTTTTATTTTGTTAAATTAGTATTGTTTTTAAAACTTAAATTTTATACAATCATATGTTGAAAAAATGTCAAACTTTTATCAAGAAAAAATATCAAATATTTTAATACTTTAAAATAATCCAACAATGTTTCATGAAACGTAACAAAAATATTCCAAAAAAGAATAGAACAACAGACAGGAGTTTTATGCATGACGATGAACTTTCTTTTGTGAAAATCCCTCTGGAAATTTAGATGAATGACAATGTTCTCGAAGAACCAAATCATGAATAATACTAAAGTTTGGTGACCAAGTTCAGCGAAACATTTTTATCTTTCTCTGTTTTTTTTATGCATTATGTTGTGTTTTGCCAAGAATATATTTTGTCTCATGTATTGAAGAATATTCTAAAAAGCTGTCAAAGAGTTTTCGAAGACGCGAATTTTATGTAGAAGTTAGTAAAGTATTTAAAGTTTGAAGAAAAAAAGTTCATACATTCTTTGTAAGTTCTTGGGTCATATGAGAATATGATTATGTGAAGATTAATAATGCATGTTCTTCGGTCAAAGAAAAATAAAGAGATTTCGATAGTACATTTTCTTCTCAAAGAAATGTGTTGAATGTTAGATTCAAGATTCTTGAAGTTTGAAAATTTATTTGAAGTAGAAAAAAAAGCTAACACGCAATTTGTTGATATTTAAAATATATACTGTATTAATATTTCGGCTGCTGAATATTTCGTTATCTGGAAAAAAATAAATGTATTGACTAAGATTTTATTTTTTTTAATGTTTGAAACATATACATAGTAAAATATAAGATGTAGCAAAATTAAATGCCTCATTGAGGCAATTTTGTGGTATTTTACGAAGTGGCAATAAAAGAACGCGAGTAAAGTACAAATTGAAATTAAACCCACTGCTAAACTCCATTAGTAAAATTTTACTTTCTCTACAGAAGAAATAAACCTTGGACCTTATTCAAATAGGATGTTTAAGCTTTGTGTTAATGGTATTAAAAATAAAAAATGCGTTTCTCACATTACACCCTGAAGGAATGGAAAGTTAATTCGTGTGCAGAAAGTTTCAAAAAGAGACTCTATAGGATGTTGTGAAAAGGTTTCAAACGATTGGCCGTAATAGGGAAAGACTAGGTTAAGATAAAAAACGAACAGTCAACAATGCACGAAAACTTTAAGTGACCGTACATAGGCTTGGACGCAATCGGAACGTTTCGATGAAAAAAGTCACAAAATGATGAACATCAGCCTGGAGATGATTTGAAAAATTGTGAAACAGAGCCTTGGATACCAGTTTAAGAAAATGAAACTGTGCCAGAATATAACGGTAGGGAACAAAAAGGTAAGATTTCCAAAAATGGATAGAACCAATAAAGCTGGCCGTTCATGATAAATGCACAATTTTTTTAACTTTTTGTAATTGAACTGATTCACAATCGACACAGCAATCAAATTTGATTGCAGTAAGCTCGAAGGACATCAGCCATTATCGAACCGCCAATCGATTATGGTTTGAGATGGAATTTGTTCAACTGACAAAACACCGCTTGCTTTTGTTGATGAAAGTGTCAAAGTCAACCATCAAACGTAAGACACCTTTGAAGAATGTTTCGCTTCTCTGGCCCCAAGAGCCTTTTAGAAAAGAAAAATGGACTGTCCAGCAAGATTATCTTGTTGCACACTGAACAAGAAGGCACAGGAATGGTGCAACATGCATCTGACCGACTTCTTAAGAGCACAATAATGATCCCTGTATTCTCTAGATATTAATCAAATTGTTTATTCTGTATGGTCATTGCACAGAGACGAAATTATTATCTAAGCCTCACAGACGCATGGAGTGTCTGAAAAAAATCTCTCTCGCGGACGAATGGCTAAAATATCACAAGATGAGTTCCAGCCCGTTGAGTTAATTTTTAGCACTTTTGTTCTCAATTATTTATGTTACTAGTTCTATGATTTAATTCCACCTTCCACTGCTAGGGGAAGCTTTCTGTTCTAAATAAACCTCCGGCACGAATGTTTACTTTACTTACCGGCACTTTATATGGAACCGTATAGCATGCGTGCACTCTGTTTTAAACAAACCTCTTTCCGAACGAAACTCTGGCATGTGTGTCCACTGCCTATGGCAATGCATAGCGGTCGTGCTGCACAAGCGCTGGAAATCTTTTATTTCCACTTTCCACCGACAGAAGACGCCAAATCCACATCTTAATTATTTCATGTTAAGTTGAATGAACCAATTCCCGTTAAAATCAGGCCCATAGAGCCGAGAAAATAAATTTTACGTAATGTTCACCTAATTGTAGAAAAAACTGTCATATCTCTGGGATTTCCTGATAGGACACTATAATCTGCCGAAGTTTTGTACCTTTACCAAACAGTTAGTTGGAGTTAGTCTTCTTTTTTGGGATCAAAATGCCAAAAAAGCAGCAAAACTTATATTTTTCTTTGCCTGAATATTAAAGTTAACTAAATGTTCAATTGAATTTGTGGTATTTCGGATGTTGGATTACTTTTTGTTGCAGTGATGCGATCTTGAATTTCTGTGTCACCCATAGGTGGCTGGTACTCTTTGATAAAATGTGTTTTTCATTACTCTGTTTCAGTGAAAACAATAGAATAAAACCTATGGAATTAAAAAAGCATATATATATACATATAAGTTTAATTATCGGCTTTTGGAGGGTACACCCAGAAAAAAGTTTTGTTGAATCAACAAAAATTTGGTTGACCCAACAAAACTTTTTGTTTAAATATAGGTCAATGGAAATTTTGTTTGAATCAACAAAAAAAAATCTTTTTTTGCAATTCCTTTTGCTTTTTTTGCAAATGGTTCAATTTTACTTGAATTTTGCTAAAACAACCAAAATGTACTCAACAAAACATGTTTTGTAGTTTTAATCAATTCCTTTTTATGGGTGTGACATCTTTCAATATTGGAAATAAAAAATCTCTCCCCCATCCCTGCCCCCCCACACACACACAAACACCCGCACAAAAAGTAAGACGACATGTTTCAAAATGCGGAAATACTTTAATACTTTTATACATTTCAAGAGCAGAAATATAGAAAAGGAATTCGCGTTGTTTGAATACGCTTGATTTTGGTGCGCGATTGTTTTGGGAGAACATTGTGGAAATAGTTATGAATTATTCAAGCAGACTGTTCTGTGTATTTCATTGAGTCATTTTTGTCATCTTATTTTGCATTCATTTAAGCGTCGACCCATTGCATTAAAACATTCAAAACTAAAAGGAAGAGCAGAATATGCATTATATAATTGTGGGTAAATAAAAGAACATATTTTATAACTTTTACTCTGTGGAATTTTAAAGTTTGGAATATTTGCCACCATTGTCCTTGAAAATCGTAGAGGTGTCTTATGAATATAATATATGAATCTTTAAAAGATGACATCAATTAAAAAAGAAGAAGCGTTATTGGAACAGGAACTCGTTTTATTAATGTTTCCTATTTCATTATCTATTTGTAATTATCGGTTAAAATAAATTATGTGTCGAATCCATTTCAATACAGATAAAAATAAGTAGAAAAATAAAAGTAGTTAATAAAACACAAAGAAAAAAATCCGCTCTTTTATAAGCATTCAATTCGTATCAAGCCTAATTTCATGTCTGTAATTAATGTTGTTCCAAAAAACTTCTATCACAATATGCGAATTTTTTGTGGACTCTGACTGTGGGCAATTCATCACTTTGTTTAGGCTTGGTTGAAAGCCGGAACTAGTAATTTAATTTTAAAAACATATAAATTGATATGGCAACAGTAAGGAAAGAAAAATCATTATTTAACCTATCTCTTTAGCATATCTAAATTGTTTTTTCAACTTATAATCATACCGTATATACTCGTGTATAAGTCGAAGAATTTTAGACAAAATTTAGGAGTTGAAAATGGAGGGTCGATTTATACACGAGTTAGTAAAAAAAAAAAATAAAAAAAAAATAAATGCTTTCCCAATTGCGATATTCAGGATCTTTAAAGACAGAAAATAATACATATCTAGTAATCATGAATCCAAAAACCTTTATTGTTTTCATTTAAAGATTAAAAATTTTCAATGAAACTTATCAAACTGTATGTTATTGTTCAGAATCTGAATATCCATACAGCTCAGGGAATTGGGAATCCGATATTTCATTGTACACATCCTCAGATTCGGATTCCATGCTTATCAACAACTCATTGGATCTGAAAAAAAATCTTCTGATCCGTCCATATCGTTGCTAATGTAGCATTTTTTTTCTCCTCGATTACAAATCATTTTTTAATATACTACCAGAAATGTGATTCGACTTATACACGAAAATTCAATTTTTTTTCAAAATTTTGCGTAAGAACTGGGGGTTGACTTTTACACGAGTAAATCCGGTGATTTTATTATTAACAAGCTATTGATTTGTTGAAAAACTTATTACCCTCTTTATTTTGTATTTAAGTATTATTATCTGTTTTTAAGCGTTTAAAATATTTCTTTGTTGCAGTTTCACAGAAAGTTGACATATTTTGGCGAGGTAGATTTGGGCATAGTAAAATTCCTTGTTGTTGTAACTCCTACATAATTGTAACGGTAAAGAATGTCTGGCGATTTATCACCAGCACACTGTAAAAAATGACCAATGTTTCTTATTTTATGAAAATATGCTGCGAAACCACGAAATAGTGGTAGTCAAAACAAAAGTCCGCGCAAATCCTGTTTAAATGTTTCCTTTGAAGAATCGAAAGTTTTTGTTTGGATAAATTAATAAATTAATTTAAGGCATTTTCCGTTAGCTGGGTGCACTGTAAAAAATGACCAATGTTTCTTATTTTATGAAAATATGCTATAACCACGAACGAAAATATAATATAATCTTCTGAGTTATCCGAAATTTCAAATAGCATTACATTGTTACATTGTCTTTTGAATCTCCAGAAAAGAATACATTTTCAAAATTTAAAGAATAATTTATAAAAACAAATTATTTTTAGCTGCCCGAATTTTTCAGAAACGTTTCCGAAGGTTTTTTATAGTGTTTTAATTAGTGTCCTCAGGCTGGAATACCTGTTTTTCGAATGTTATCCATTCTCAAGTACACGTTTTCAGCCGCATAAATTAATTTATACATGAAAGAGTAAAGAAATAATCTTAATTTCAATGTTATTGTTAACGCTGTTAATTTTGCATGTTTGTCTGTTAAACATTGTTTTAGCATGAAAATGTTTACTTCAGAATTGATAGCATTCGAAAAACAGGTATTCCAGGCTGAGGACACAAATTAATACACTATAAAAACCCTTCGGAAACGTTTCTGAAAAATTCGGGCAGCTAAAAATAATTTGTTTTTATAAATTATTCTTTAAATGAAAAGGTATTCGTTTCTGGGGATTCAAAAGACAATGTAACATGCTATTTGAAATTTCGGATAACTCAGAATATTATATTATATTTTTATTCGTGGTTATAGCATATTTTCATAAAATAAGAAACATTGGTCATTTTTTACAGTGCACCCAGCTAACGGAAAATGCCTAAAATTAATTTATTAATTTATCCAAAGAAAAACTTTCGATTCTTCAAAGGAAACATTTAAACAGGATTCGCGCGGACTTTTGTTTTGAGTGCCACTATTTTCGAATAGTAATCTTTCTCACATGCAAGAGCCTTACGAGCCTTCATAAAAATTTTGAAGTTTGTAAAATTACACCGAACTTGCTTCAAGCATCTAATTTTTAGTTTTTAAATAAGATATTTCAACGGCAATTTCATCATGGTAGTGCATTTTTGTAGTGAGAAAAATTGTGACGATACTGCCGCAAAAGCATGAATTTAATAAAAGCTTAAAGGCTTAAAGAGAAAACAAGTGGGAAATTCTTCGTCAAACGTAACAAATGAGGTGCGTTCGTAGTCTAACTAGTTTTATAAATATTCAGATCTTGGTGCAATAGCTATTGCACTCTTATGCAAAAATGCATGGATACCAAATTTATTTTATGTGCAGATTTTCATATTATTGATATTAATTTTATTTTATGAAATTAAGATTCAGTACTCTTTTACAAACAGTTAATTACAATTGTGTTACATTAAAATTAAACTATCCGCAAATATCCAATACAAGACAATGTAAAAAAAAAATCATCGTTATTATTTCAGTGAAATGAATTATATCGTCTGTTATTATGATATAATTAATTCCCGTAATAAAATAAGTACATTTTAAGTTGGCAACATTTTATCTTTTGTTGACATTTACTGAAAATTCAATTGGGAAACTGAAGCCTAGCTTTGAAATTTTCAGAACTCGAAATCCATATTTACACTCTTTTTCCATTTAATATCTATTTCTCCGGAAATGTTTATCCAAAAAGCTGCCGATAGATTATAGTATTGCTATAAATAAACAATTTTAGTGTACGAATTCGGCTTTTAAATTCAGTAATACGGAAATAATAGGACTTCATGTTAAACAGGACGTAATCAGCCTGGTAACGTTGAATCATTACCTATCATGGGATATCATTGAATTAATTACATACGATAGGATTTAAAAGAATGGAGAAAACTTTTATTAATATCGTTTAAGTTTTAATTCGATTTTCATAAAATTTGAAATGTCTCGACGAAATTCTGCAAAGATTATATATATAAAATTTCAAATCATTTGGTTGGGTAGTTTTTGCGTTGTTACATGCGGACAGACGGGCGGACCAGACGACGACTATAGGTGCTACGTATTTATGTAATTATGAACACACTTAAAAAAAGGAATAAGTCAGTTTTTAGTATTGTAATATTACACTCATCAAAACTGAATTAAATATTATGATAAAAAACTTTTTGTCGATAGCATACCGAGTTTAAAGATGAAAACATGATATAAATATTAATGGATGTTTTTCATTTTTAACTTCTAAATAAGAATAACACAACAGATACTAATTCAAATTCATTAAAATTGTAAAGATATAACACGAAAAATCTTACATTGCACATTGATTGTAGTATTTTTTCCTACCTTTGTCTGCTACACCAGAACTGCATTTATAGATGTTTATTAGTAAACGTTAATAAGAAAAACTATACGAAGTCTTAAGTTGCTTTGAGAATTATGTTGCATTTT
Organism: Maratus michaelseni; assembly: GCA_963931845.1. NCBI lineage: Eukaryota > Metazoa > Arthropoda > Arachnida > Araneae > Salticidae > Maratus > Maratus michaelseni. Next base: position 322,231,764 of record OZ007591.1, read on the forward strand.
CCAACTTTGTATAACGCTATCTGTCTGCTACACCAGAACTTCATTTATAGAAGTTTATTAGCAAAAGTTAATAGGAAATACTATACGAAGTCTTAAGTTGTTTTGAGAATTATGTTGCATTTTCCAACTTTGTATAACGCTATCTGTCTGCTACACCAGAACTTCATTTATAGAAATTTATTAGTAAAAGTTAATAGGAAATACTATACGAAGTCTTAAGTTGTTTTGAGAATTATGTTGCATTTTCCAACTTTGTATAACGCTATCTGTCTGCTACACCAGAACTTCATTTATAGAAGTTTATCAGTAAAAGTTAATAGGAAATACTATACGAAGTCTTAAGTTGTTTTGAGAATTATGTTGCATTTTCCAACTTTGTTTAATGCTTTCTGTCTGCTACACCAGAACTGCATTTATAGAAGTTTATTAGTAAAAGTTAATAGGAAATACTATACGAAGTCTTAAGTTGTTTTGAGAATTATGTTGCATTTTCCAACTTTGTATAACGCTTTCTGTCTGCTACACCAGAACTTCATTTATAGAAGTTTATCAGTAAAAGTTAATAGGAAATACTATACGAAGTCTTAAGTTGTTTTGAGAATTATGTTGCATTTTCCAACTTTGTATAACGCTATCTGTCTGCTACACCAGAACTTCATTTATAGAAGTTTATTAGTAAAAGTTAATAGGAAATACTATACGAAGTCTTAAGTTGTTTTGAGAATTATGTTGCATTTTCCAACTTTGTATAACGCTATCTGTCTGCTACACCAGAACTTCATTTATAGAAGTTTATCAGTAAAAGTTAATAGGAAATACTATACGAAGTCTTAAGTTGTTTTGAGAATTATGTTGCATTTTCCAACTTTCTATAATGCTTTCTGTCTGCTACACCAGAACTGCATTTATAGAAGTTTATTAGTAAAAGTTAATAGGAAATACTATACGAAGTCTTAAGTTGTTTTGAGAATTATGTTGCATTTTCCAACTTTGTATAACGCTTTCTGTCCGCTACACCTGAACTTCATTTATAGAAGTTTATCAGTAAAAGTTAATAGGAAATACTATACGAAGTCTTAAGTTGTTTTGAGAATTATGTTGCATTTTCCAACTTTGTATAACGCTATCTGTCTGCTACACCAGAACTTCATTTATAGAAGTTTATTAGTAAAAGTTAATAGGAAATACTATACGAAGTCTTAAGTTGTTTTGAGAATTATGTTGCATTTTCCAACTTTGTATAACGCTATCTGTCTGCTACACCAGAACTTCATTTATAGAAGTTTATCAGTAAAAGTTAATAGGAAATACTATACGAAGTCTTAAGTTGTTTTGAGAATTATGTTGCATTTTCCAACTTTGTATAACGCTATCTGTCTGCTACACCAGAACTGCATTTATAGAAGTTTATTAGTAAAAGTTAATAGGAAAAGCTATACAAAGTCTTAAGTTGTTTTGAGAATTATGTTGCATTTTGCAACTTTGTATAACGCTAGAGTTCATTCAAAAACCTTATCTTTTTGGGATTATTATTAATTTGACCGATTAATAATAACCACATTTTTGGTTATTAGCACTTTATGTTGAAGTAAAGTATTTTTTGGAAACATTTGGCATGGGTGTTCAAAGATTCACTATTCCTCTTAATGTAGGTTAGTCTGTTTGCTCAAAACATGCAACTTTCTGAATCCGAAGTTCTCGAACTTCATCAAATTTGAATTTCATTTTTTTTACTTTCAGTAGATGAAATGACGAATCCGTGCAGAAATTCTGAATAAAAGAAAAAATTAAATAAGAATTAATTTTCGGCTCCCCGAAAGTCAATCATGAAAAGTCAGTCATGAGCACACATCTTGAGTGGCATGCATGAGACGAAATGAATCCCAATATCGGTGAATATATAAGTAATTAAAATTTTCAACAGAGCTGAACTTACTCTGGAAATAACAACTGGAATATAACAACGGATGTGAAATATCACTTACTACATGTGTTATACAAGAACAGAAACTTAGGTTTGTTTTGCAAATAATAATGTAATGCGACCTTCAGTTTAAGATAAACCAAGGTTTTTTATGCAAAGTCGCTGGTTTACGATTTTTCACATCCTATACTTGTCACTCCTCGGGAAGCGGTAAACTTGTACCTTTATATTATTTTTTATATTTATTTTTTATATATAAAGCGCTCATAATAATATCGTAGTTTTACATATACATACATTTTTTTTAAACGCAAAAACAAGCGAAAAAAACAAGGAAATATGATTTAAAAAGAATATACCGGAAAAAAATAGAAATTTTAATTTTATAATTTAAGGTTTAAAAAAATTCGAAAGTAATCCATAGCCACCGGTTTGATGCTGAAGCCAATTCGACGGCTATCATTGCATCGAGAAATCAATTTATGTATGGGTTTTTTTAAGGGACAAAATATTTTTCTCTACTATTTTTTTCTTTTAAAGAGAATATTTAACTAAAATATCGAAAGTAATTGTATCGAATGATTGTTTTTGATAAATCCAAATATTTTGTTTAATATTATTAGAAATCATATTTACCTTTAAAGAAGCACGTTCATTAAAAGACGATGTAACTGCAATAAATATAACAAATAAAAACAATTAAAAAAATTTAACTTTATAAAACTTTATTGAAAATTTGGAATGTAGATGGAATTTGTAATGCACATTTAAGTTATTACATTTTAATTAATATAAAATGCCATGTTCCTTCGATCGTAATTCCTTGACAAACGTACATTTAAAAAAATAATTTTAATACATAAAACAAGTCATTTAAAACGGCTTATAATCATAAAAGTTTTAACCGCCCACATTTGTATTTAAATTATTCATAAAGCCTTTAGCAAATAACATGAGTAACGTTTTAAATATTTATGGTATAGCTCGAATACGAGTTCAAAACGACAAAAAAGGTATTATACAGCTGAGCTTATAATGATAGCCTGTGCTTCAAAATGCAGCTGTTACAATAATATTTCCTTTAAAGCCATTTTTTTTGTCGTTTCAAAGAATTCAAAATAGATGGAATTACTTTTTGCACCTGCTATTCTAATGTATTCTGCTTAGTAAAAATGAAGGGGTATATCGTTAAAATGATGTTTTATGGAAAAAAATAACTATTCAATTTTATGCTACTAAATCGGGTATTTATTCATAAAAGTGAAAATAACTTAATCACTATCAGTATTTAATAGTCTGGTTTCTTAAGATAATATAATAATTACTCTTTATTAATAAACAGAAATATTGGACATTTATTAATAATAATCTTTGTTTCAAAATTAATAAGCAACATAATGAAGATAAAACACCCGAATGATGGAAAAAAAACCAGTGTAATTGCGATGGATTACGATTGGATTATGGAAGATTATTCGTTAGTCAAAATTCCTTTCCTTTATTTAGAAAAGGGTTGTTTTCTTTTTGTATATAGGGAACCCTGATGAAGAAAAGAAGTCATAACTTATACTTTTAATTCCTACCGAACAAATTTCAAAGGTAATTAGTTAATTGTGCGAGGACCATTTTTAGTACATTAAATATCTTTATATGTTGCTTGGTTTTAGCGTTATGGCGATATTTTTGAGACAAGTCATAAAAAAAAAATATATATATATATATATATATAACCATAAATGAAACCTTATCATAACACCAACTTAAACAATGAAATAATAATTAAGTATGAAATAATTAGTTGACAATGAAAGATTCCCCAACACACTTAATAAGGAAACAAAAGCATATTAAAAGAATAAGAAATTAAATAAAAATTGAATAAAAATTGAATAAATTGAAATAATTAGTTGACAATGAAAGATTCCCCAACACACTTAATAAGGAAACAAAAGCATATTAAAAGAATAAGAAATTAAATAAAAATTGAATAAAAATTGAATAAATGGAATAAATGAATGAAATGAAATGAAATTTGTGGAATTTAGACAGAATTATCAAGTCCCAAATGCCTAAATACCACAAATAAAATGAAATGAGATGTTTCATCATCATAATATATATATATATATATATATATATATATATACATAAAGATGAATTAAAAAAGACGGTGCAATTTTTAAGAAGCAGTAGATTACACTACAACAAATAATGTTTTTTAGAGAAAACCGCGGTCGCAATTTGTTTTTTCAGTCGAAAACGCCGGGTGTCATACTCCAATACGAAACCGTATTTTTATTTATAAATTTATAAATAATGAAGATAAGAAATTCTAACAAAATTCTCAACAGACATACCTTGTTTTGTGTTAAATATATATTAGGGTGGATCAAATAGACGGAACAGGAACCACAGAATGTAATGCCATAGTTTATTTCAAACGTAATCTCCAATGCTACACAGGCACTTGCCCCATTCTTTCACCAAGCATTGAATACCCTGCTCATAGAATTCCTTTGACTGAAATCAAAACCAGTTTCGAGCATTTTCATAAATTCGCTGTCCGAGTAAAACGGCAACTCTTCAATGCTTTTTTAGCCGACTAAAGATGTGACGTCTCGAAAATGAGGTGGCATTGACCAGGTCGCGTATCATGATTAACAGACTCTCGGAAAAGTCTGTGCCAGTCCTATACATGAGTCAATGACAGTACTTGTTCTACGCACATTGCCTTCATTCACTGATGCACTTCGTGAACTTCAACTTCTTCTGCCACTAAATAACGAACAGTACGTTGCTTTTATTTACCCAAAAACATTACGCCGACACTGATAGATTACAAGAAATTGCCTGCCGGTCGATACTGTTGACCAACTGCCACCACATAGCACGCACTTCTGAACGACGGTTTAGAGCACGTCCATTTCCAGAATAGCGGTTGCCTTTCTTACATGCAGCTCTATCGCTACACAAAGTTGACGCTATGCACCTTTAAAAATACATCAAATTATAACAATTGTCCTGCTTTCATTTGATTCGTCCTTACACCAGAAACAGTGGATATGATCTCTATACGTAATGAGCACAGCGATGAGCTATATGCTTCATACTTTGGAATGCAGTTGACATTACATATGGAGTCACTAACCGGATTACTGTACACATCCAACACTGCTCGTAATGTGAATGCATTTCACGCAAAATAAGCTGCAGATTGGAATGAAATACCCTGTATTTTCAATAAATAATTCGATAGCGATACTAGTTTCAAATGAAAAAATATTTGTACTAAATATTTCGAGATATCTTGTACAATACAAGCAAACACACACACAAATTAATAAAGCCAAACTATTCATTTCACAACATCAATTTTTAATCTCGAACGTTTAATGTACAAATAACTTTCTCTAGTAGAAGACTTGCGTAACGTTGCATTTTCTTTTTCTATGAAAGCAAAGAAATTCCAAGATAATCATTTACTTTAAAACAATTTCAGTTCACGCTGCATAATTTATGATTCAAGAGCTTTAGACACTTTTCGAATTTGAAAACAAATGATCATATTATATGTGATAGAGAAGTGTTTTTTCATGTTTTTACCATTTAATGGATTGTTGCAAATGAAAACAAAAAGCAAGATATATTTTCTTTTTCCAGAGATATTTAGTGCTGTGAGACAAGTTTCTCATTTTGCAAGAAAATCCCTTAGAATAAAAGCAAAGTAAATATCATTTTTACTGTATTGAATTTACGTTAAATAATAAAAGCACTAATATGAAAGTTACGCAACTAAAACAAAATTACACAAAATCTCTACAGTTGTTTTCAAATTATGTAATAGAAATAAGTCATTAAATTTTTATAACAGCCCATATTGAGCGAATTATGTCTTACGTTTCTTCATGTTACCTGATGTATGTCTGCATTATATCAAATTGTTTTATGTATTATTTTACTTGTATAATGTTAATTGATAAGTATTTTATTCGGACGCGAGTCAGTTCGTGTATCTAATAACTGAAATGTTAGCTTAATCGAAATAACCTGACACATACAGGGAGCGGAAAAAGATTTGGATGGGCATAAAATCCATTATTTTCGAAAAAAAAAAACATAAATGTAAACAATTTTTAAACAAATATTAAATTTAACATGTAAATAATGGAAAAGCAGATTAGATCTCAAAGTATCCGCATTTTTAGGTGCTTTCGTAATAATATAAATACATAGCACCTATAGTCGTCGTCTGGACCATCCGTCTGTCTTCATATAACAGGGCAAAAACTACCCAACCGAATGGTTTGAAATTTAATATATATAATCGTTGCAGAATTTTGTCGAGTCATTTCGAATTTTATGAAAATCGAATCAAAACTTAAAAAGATATTAATAAAAGTTTTATTCTATTAAATCCTACCATATATAATCTATATAGGAAAAGCGCAAGTCATATGACTGAGGAAAACATATACGGGCTAACGACATCTTTTTCCATATGCCAAGTAGCCATTTTTATTCAAAATTATTTTTATTTATAAAATTGTATAAAAGTTACATTTTTAGAAAGATCGTTCAAAAAAATTGTTTGATTGCGAGATGAGTTACATTAAAAAATGTGTAGATTCTGACATAACTTCAGTGAAAATTAGGTTAACAGCCGAATATGTCAATCCATTAAAGTAAATAAACAAAAGATTCATTCATCATGAGTCATAGAAATATTAAACAAGGAGGTAATCATTCGCAAAGCAAGATCTACATGGTGAATTTTACAGCGCTGTCTTGTGTTGAAAGAAAAATTCGCTTCTTACACATGCCATACTTAAAAAAAAAGTACATCCTTATTTCGCTTATAGCAGACGATATAATTTATTTCACTGAAATAATAAGGATGATTTTTTTACATTGTAAAACTAGTTATAGCACGAAACTAAGGCACCTCATTTGTCACATTTACCGTAAAATTTCCAACTTGTTCTTTTATGCAAGCTCTTAGCCGTTTTGGAACATCATTAACTGCGGCATGTCGAGATGTTTGGTCCATTCCTTAATCAATTTTGCTTTCAGACCATCCGAACTTTTATGGGAAGTAGCCAAAATGTTTGCCTTCAAAATTCCCCAAATGGAAAAATCCATTTCATCCAAAAATCCTATTCATCGGGAGAAATGAAGTCAATGTTAAAGGCCCTAAGCCAGTCAAGAGTACTGCGCGCGTGATGGGCTTTTTCAGACTCTTGCTGAAACAACCAATTTCGTCCGAAAAAGTGTTTTTGAGCAAAAGGCTAGAGCGCTTTCTGCAAAATCTCATCCTGATAATATTGTTGATTGAGTCATCCAAAACGTTTACCGCACCCTGTAATTATAATCTAGATTTTTATTAAATTATGAATGGTTTAAAAACATTAAAATTTGCTTTTTTTGTATTAATAAGTATATGCTGTAAGGTTAGAAGATCTGGCATATAATATTATACTGTAATTTTATATTTATTTATTTATTTATAACCTAGTTGTCCTCCCAAGTCAATAGTTTATAGGGATGATGAGACCTTAAAACACACGAGGAGACATCTAATGGTTATTTAATTCCACATTTGTAATAAAGCTTCAGTATTGTTACAACAAACGTAAAATACAAATTTCAGATAATTAAAGATTTATAATTCTATGTATAAATATAAATCAATAGTAGTTTTATGCAGCTTTAGCAATTATTGTTAGACGTTTTGAAAATAAATTTCAAATACAAAAGACAAAAGTACAATATACATGCAGTTTAACTTTAGAAATAAATGCATTAGTTTAAATGCATTTCAATAAATACGTTCATGCAAATATGCATTAATTGAAATTATACACAATTAATAGGCACTTATAAATGTTGAACTACGTCTCATTTTCCCAGATTTTCACATAATTTTAGCGTGCATAGATTCGTAAGGCGTGGAGTTTTATAGCAGGCAAATGGCCAAAGTTCAAGAAGATATTTTTAAAAGTATATTTCATTAAATATAGTTAGTACTATACAATAATTACTACACAAATGATTTTACATTATATTAGTATCTTGTTTACATATGAATAAATAATCAAATAAATTATATAAATAGAAAAAGTATTCGACTTTACCCCTATATTCCTTTATGTATTGTTACTAATTAGTTGTCATTTAACGCTCCCTATTTTTATGCTGAAAAATGAATGACGATATTTATAAAGATATTTTCTAAGATAGATTATATAATGATATTTATGTAGGATTTCAGTGTTAATACTTTATTTGCTTTATGACGTCATGATTGTCATATTAACTGACACTTTAGTACTATTACTATCATCCATGATTCAAATGCACGAGGTATAAATATTTCAGATCGCGAGATTTGGCAAAGAGCCAGTCATATAATTTTTACCATCGAAGAAGTGTTGAAGTATGGAAGAGTCAATTAGGGAACTGCTAGGCCTAATTCGACTATGTAACAATAAGAATATTGTATGTTTTATGTGAGAGGTGTAAGATATTTTGAAGAAATAACCAACGAGGCGTTGTGGAATTGATTTCCTAGAATGGTATTAAAGTTCTTGCTTTTGTTATTTTGAAGTCTAGTTGTTCAATTAATTCAGTAAATCAACTTTTTACGTATCATCTTTCTACATTTATAAAGGCAATGAATAGAACCTGTGGACCGCGAAATTTGTCAGCAATTCAGAGTTAAATGTATGCAAACATAGGGGTGCTGTGGATTGAAAAAGGTCAAGCGGGTGTATCTGTGATGGAGATTTTAATGTAGTACTAAATTTTAACATGCACACACGAATACTACATATATATACATACGGGTATCTGTGTGTATGCTACAGTGAATAATACCTGTTACAGTACATCAAGGAATTGACCCATAAAATAACTTCCTATCTAATAATAATTATAATTTTTAGATAATGAAATTTTCTTTCAACATATAAAAAATCTCGACTTAATATTTGTGAAATTTTATGATGGAATGAATTTAACATTAGAAATTTCAAACTTTAAACTTTCATAATTCCTAAACTAATTGACCAAATGACTTCCCGTTTGGTATCCTAAGATAAAAAGTGTGGATAAATGCAAATATTGTGTCAAAATTAGGTGTTCGAATTAAAAATTTCAATGATTGGTACAATTTCAGTATCAAGACAATTGCCTAAGCTTATTTTTAAGCTTTCCAACCTAGTTGAAAAGTGTTTATGACTTCGGTTTGTCTGGCCATCTGCCGTCTGTCCGTGCTCTAACTCACGTAAATATGCTCGTATTGCCTTGATTTTTTTTTATCTTATTGTCGTTATCTATAGCATGCTCCCTGTTTCAACGGAAGTGTGTAGCACTTATAGTTTTTTTTACAGGAACACTCATAAGAATTCCGTTGCATTACGGTCTGTGGGGAAAAATCATTTGCGGTTTATTTTAATGATGTTACACAATTTCAAACACATTGTAATTGATATATATCACTAAGGTGCATTACGTGAAGCTTAATATGGAATAGGGTGTGTATAGCACTCATAGTTACTTTACAGGGGCAGTCAAAAGAATTCCGTTACATTATGTCGATGAAGGAAAATCGTTTGCGGTTTATTTAAATAATGTTTCACTATTTGAAACGAATTAAAATTTATATATATCACTAAGATGCATTACAAGAGGCTTACTACAGAATATTGTGTGTATAGCAGTCATTGTTCATTTCCATGGACACACAAAATAATTATTTACTGTCTGTTAACAATAATACCTGGAAGTGCGTTTTAAGTTACTGAACGCGATTTTAAATTTAACTCACTTTTTGTCTATTACGTGGTGTGCATAAATTCTGTAGATCATAAACAGTGAAGCACAAAAGTTCGCGAACACATTTTCGTTTCTTGACAGAAACTCCAGAAGGAGAATTTTAAACTGTGCTACGCGTTTCCTAACTGAACTAAAATTTAGCATCCTATGTAGTATATATACAAATCTATAGATCATATACAAGGCTGAATAAAAGTATTTGGATATTTTTCCGAATATTGTATATTTTGGAAATTCCTGAAATTATTTTTTTAAATATGTTATGCGTTTTCCAAATTGTTTACTTAGATGTTATCTTTCAGATTATTAAACGGTATGATTTGTAAAATTATTTTAAAAGCGTTGGAAAGTGTTACATAATTTATGCTTGACGCATGATTTTTTGTTCTTGTTTATAACTTAAATTGAAAAAAGGATCAATTTTCCAGTCGAATGGCTATTTTCGTTTATTTATTTATTTATTTAAACGATTCCGCCGGTGCAATTTTTTTTAATATTTTTGCAATATGATTGCGAAACTGTATAATAATAATTGATTCATATAGCAACGAGAGATAAAGATGTATTTTACAGTCAATTTAAAATCAATTTGAAGCAAACAGAATAAAACAATTACTTTAGAAATAATTTTATTTATGTTTTTAAAGTAAGTGAAATTTCTTTGAATAAGATTGGTATTACGATAAAACTAGTAAAGATAGTAAACAAAATATGTTCAGGAATTATATTTAGATATGTTACTTTTAAAAACATATTTAAATCACATATGATGATAAATATTAATACCCTTTCTCAAAATGTTTCATTGTTAATCTACATATCATGCAAAATCATTTATGAATGTTTCAGTTATTAGCATGTAGGTATCTTTAACTTTCTTGCAAGGTGTGAGATATGTGTGGAAAGTTTTGGTTTGAAATTTCTTACATATAATACCAAATGCAGTATTTATAAACCACATTTTTTTGGTTATTTTGTCTGTGCCAAATTGTATTCCTTCTATTGCCATTTTTTATCACATTAATGAATTCCTTATAGAATGTGTCAATTTAATTTCTTCAGATGCACTTTTTGTTATGTAGTATCTGGTTGGCACAATTATAAGGTTTTGGAATTTGAGATTATTCAGTTTGTTAAAAGACATGTTTTTATACCTATCACTGTTTTGAGTAAATAAAAATTCCAGCGACGGCCTAGGGACTCTTTGGCACCACGAGATCCGTCTTTCTATTATAACTATACCATAAATTTAGGTCACGATGTTAATTACATTCTGGGCATTGGCTATTGTCATAAATCGACTTTCTGTTCTAATATTTTGGTCTCTCTAACCAGCTCGAAGGCACAGTTAGTCAGCTTGATTAAAATGATAAACCTAGAACGTGTAATATTTATTGTTATTTTTTAATTTAATATTTTCTGCTATGATTTTTCCGGTACATAATTCTAGTAGCTTTTCAATAAAAAAAAGAATAAAACAAAGACTTTTGTTTTATTGTCACAAATTTTATTTTATTTCTCCTATAAAAAATCGACTCGCTGTATCAGATAGATCCTGTCAGTGGTCCGCCTTGAGCGGCCACGTGGCAGGAAAGGGATCTCGTGGAACGAGCATATCAAATTCATTTTTCTATGTCGAGTACTTCCTTTTTTCAGTTATCAATACTTGGAATACTCAAAACGGTTCAGCGGATGTATAAGGGCTATGTTTTACTTTTTAGGTGCGTTCGTAATTATATAAATACGTAGCACCTATAGTCGTCGTTTGGTCCGTCCGTCTGTCCGTCCGTCTGTCTGTCTGTCCGTCCGTCTGTCTGTCTGTCCGCATATAACAACGCAAAAACTACCCAACCAAATGGTTTGCAATTTGAAATATATTATCTTTGCATAAATTTGTCGAGACATTTCAAATTTTATCAAAATCGAATCAAAACTTTAGGAGATATTAATAAAAATATTTATTAAGAAATTTGATTTTTTTTTTTAAATCGGTGCTTTTTTGTTATATGAGCTTCCGATGGATGTTAAATCGTCAAGCGACCGAGATACTTATTTTATTACAGAAATTAATCTGCAGACGATATAATTCATTTCACAGAATTAAAAATCATCAAGATCTGAATATTTATATAACTAGCTGATACATATATATCTGAATATTTATATAACTAGTTAAGATATTTGTATGAACAGTGTCATAAAATATATACTTAACTAGCTGTTTAACCCGTTCTACGCACGGGATATCATGAATTTAATTCTAAAACGTGCGTACGAACGCACCTCGTTTGTAACGTTTGACGTACAATTTCCAACTTGTTTTACATTTAATTTCCCATGAAATTAAACCATTTTTAAATAAAGCTTTTACATATGGAATAATTACATTGCGTATGTTTTACCTTTAGGAACAAGCTCTCAAGAATATTTTTAAATTCACATTAGAATGAAATACTTATATATTTTGTCTTATGCATTATAATAGTAAAGGAAATATTCTATCAAACAAAAATTCGCTTCTCCTTTTTTTTTTTTTTTTTTTTTTTTTTTTTGTCTAGATATTTTATATCACTAATGATCTTTAATTTTATACATAGGTTTTCTACAAGAAACGTTGCTTTTTCGGTACATATTTGCTAGTTTTTGACAGAATATTTTAAAGAAAAATATTTTAGCATTTTTACAGAATGTAATACATATTAAATATTTATTTCATGAAGATTGATTATTTGTGAATTTTATATTAGCTTTCTTTTTATTGAATTGAAGTATACATGTATACCTCCGTTATATGTTACTACTCATTTTTCTATTAACATTTTCATTTATTTTGCGAATATGGTTGTTTATTCACTATTTTTTTTCCCTAAAAATTCCTTTATAGGTAAATTATTATTATTATTATTTTGAAAAACATTATAATTTTTTTCTGAATATTTCCGTTTGAATCACTGTTACAAGAATTTTGTGTATTCTACTTTAGAATAAATTATTTGCAATAATTTACAAAATACAGTAGCATTTATAATTTATCAAAAATATTCAGATTCGGGAAGCATTTCTATTCGACTTAATTTGTTAGCCGTGAATATGCACATTGCTTTTTGCCATTGATTTATAAGTAATTTCAACGAACTAGTGACTCGTGAATTTTATGTATCCTTGATTCTAGATTTAAAATGTAAGCATAATGTCAGTTGCCATATTAGAAAGACAGGTAAAAGGTCGATTATTTTCTATAGAAATGGACAATTGTGCAGATTCTTGGAACTACATTAGTCCAAATATTTTAAAACTGAAAAGAAGTTTAAACCATTTTCTGAGTATTCTGCAGCTTTAGAAATACAATAATCAGTCAGACAAATTATTAATTGACCTTTTTTAATTATCAGAAGAAATTTAAACCTAAATAAAAGAGATTATCAAAAAAATTTCAAAGAAAACATTTTTAGTGATAGAGATTTAGAGATTATATTTTTGTTTCATTAATATATTATACGGGTTTAATTGTGTTGCAATACATTTGTGCTTTATTAAAAAACGAATGGTTTAAATAGGTTTTAAAATGCTCTGTAATCGGGATGTTAATCTTCGCCTGAAAATAAATTTATTAAAACATGCTGAACTCAAGAAAGCATTTATTTACTAATATTAAAATTCAAAATTATAAATTTAAATTTCGTGAATGGCTCGCGTAACGTTTGCAAAAGAATGATATTTTTGCATTTTAGAGGAATTACGATAGTATATTGAAATCCATATTTAACTGCATGAATGCTTTTGCAAAACTTCAAAGTAAATATTTACAGGAGTACAGAAAATGCATATTTCAAATATATTTTGACTTATATTCTTAATCACCATGCCTTTAAATCTGAATGTCCTTTCTACTTAAAAAAAAAGTTATTTTAAAGATAAGAATTTGTTAAAATTCGAAACAACATTGTTGAATGTTTTCGATGACCAAAATAAGCAGACGAATATTCAGAACGAGTATTAAGAATAGCTCGTGTCTGATCTGCTTATAGGATTTCCATTACAAAAAAAGGCTGTTTTTAAATGAAAAAAAGAAAATTTGCAAATTATTTGCGAAAAATGTTGAAATATAATTTTTCCAATTTTTTCTTAAAATGTATTCCATCCCTACAACTATCCCTAATGTGTATATCCCTAGTACTATATTTGTTCTTAGATGTGATGTTTAAGAAAGATTCCATGATTCAAAGATTCGATTATTATAAATATATCAAAAAGGCTTGTTACTGCATCCAAATCCCTTTAATTTAAATGCATCAGAGTTCCAATTTTTAAATTATTTTTTTTTCTAATTGTTTTTTCAATCTAACACTATGATCAAAATGTAGTATTTAAACGTAGTTTTGAAACATATACTGTTAAATTGACTCTTTTTTTTTTTTGGATGATCCTTAAATTGAATTTCATAAAATTAGTGATAGGATTCTCAGTAATATACATAGTTTATTTTTTTACGAATAAAAATGTTTAAGTAAATATTCCCTTTTACCGTTTTTTTACATAGGTCATGACATTTATTTTTATTAAATTAAAGTAATTTTTTTGCACATTTGCTCCTTACCGTTACAGATCACGCGTGTAACAAAAGCATGAAAAAAAAAAAAAGCTTCAAAAAGTTACAAATTATAGAATAAGATAGGTTTTTAATTTTTCTTAAATTTATAATAAAAGTAAAAATAGTTTTTTTTTTTTTTTTTTTTTTTTTTTTTTTTTTTTTTTTTTTTTTTTTTTAAGAAAACACACTTTTATGAGTATTGAATGTTTATCTTAAAGATCAGGCCTAAATTCATGACTGCAATTCATGTAGTTTCAAAAGATATCTTTACAATAATTTAATTTGACGTAGACACGGATTATTGAAAACTCACAGCTTGATTTACGCTTGATAGAAAGTGCAAACTAGCATTTATTTAAAATATATATATATATATATATTGTTCTGTTTCCTTTTTAAGCTATTGCAACACGCAAAAAAAAAGTTATTTAAACTATCTTTCCTGGATTTCGAAATTGCTTTTTTTAAACCTATAATCATATTTTAATTTATATTAAAGTATAAATTGATAAAATAGTATTATTTAAAATAATTACTACAATCTTTATATTCTTTATATTTTTTACGTGTAGCGTTTTAAATATTACGTTGTTGCAGTTTCATAGCCAGTTGGCAAATTTTCACGAGAGTGGTTTGGAAGCATTAGTAACTCAATTGTATTTGTAACTCGTAGACAGTTGTAACCATAAAGATTATTTGGCGGTTTATCACCTGCTTCCAGCCAACGGAAAAATGCCTTAAAATAAATTTATTAATTTATAATGTTGTTCTGAAACTATTAAAATGTTATATTGTAATCGAAAATACACTTGTTTACATAATGTTTATAATTCTAGCCTATCAGGAATTGAATGAAAAATAGATTTCAAAATTCTATCTTTACGTACAAAAATCAAGTTGAATCAAATAAAAGGGTGTAAATATATTTATATATATATACATTTCAAATTGTACCACAAGAATTGCACTTCTTCGTTTGACTAAATCATTTTCCTTGATAAAACCGTTTAATAATATGTCAAAAAAGTATTATAAAACACTTAAAAAAACACTTAGGGCTCTTAATGCAGATAACAGAAAGATATTAATATTTTTCATAAAGATTTAATGCTCTGGAAGAGTATTATGTATATCAGGCGATTCGAAAATAAATATATCGACATTTGAAAGCACTCTTAAGTTTAAAAACTAAATAAGAGTAGAAAAACTTTTTATAGTGCTGTATGGAAAATGTTCTTTCATCGATCAGTTCATTAAAAAATCATTTTTGAAGAAAAATAAAACATTGAAACACAATTCCGAGCGTATTTCGATTGTCCCAGTATATGTTAACCTATTTGACTTAACATGATATTGATTTGATGTTGAAAATAAAATAAAAATCGGTCTTTTCCTTGCCATATTTCACTTTTCTGTCAAAGTGCGGTATCGTATTGTTAATCTCATCTTATGGCTAATCTTCTTTTATCTATTTTTTGTATACTTATTTATTTGATTTTGTAATTTGCTCTGTTCAATCAGCTGTGACAACTCTAACGATAATTACTTTAGCATTAATGTAGCAAAAAAATGTTACTTTTTAAAATTGATTAAAAAAATTCTGCGTGACAACTATTTAAAAAGTCATAAAAGTCACTAAATTGAACATTAGTTTTCAAATGAATTTCATTAGAAAGTACACTATTTTTAATATTCGATTATATAAAAATTTAAATTGTGCAATATTATCTGTTTGTATAAAACGCTTCAAATGTTTAATTTAATTTACTTTTACTTTTCTAAATCGAAAAGTGTGATTCTATACTTATAAGAACACCTGATTAAGTAAATTAAGGAAAAGTATAACTTTCGTTTGAATTTATATTTTTTAATATTGCTTTTGCTTTTAAATTTTCTTTTGAAGATTTCGTTTCAATAATTAACATGCATAAAAACACACATGTACACATACTTTACTGATTTATATATATAATTGTATAGATATATGTGTATATATATATGTGTGACATTTTGCCACAAATGAAAGACTTTTCTGGCACACTTGAATTAAACTGCAGTCTTAAATTAATTTGCATCTTCGCAGCCGAGTATTTTGGTGATTGCAGAAAATAAAAACACAGTGCAGTCGAAACCATTTTATTCAAACATAATCAATCTGCTTTAGGTTCCGGGGAAATGCTCTATTTGCGAAACAATAGCTTTACCAACTTGGTTATTAACAACTCTCCATAGAACAACATCATATCTATTAGATACCAATTTGACCGCAAGCAACAGTTTATTTTACATTCTTTTCGACGACAAAATCCCCTGCTCTCGTTAGGTTGATAAAATTCACCGTTCGTTGTAGACGAACACATCAGTTAAAATGAAAAAAAAAAAAAAAAAAACTCTCCGATGACAACGTTCCATTGCATGCCCAACTCCGTCGCGTTTTTCTTTAGCAAACACCAACATCCTAAATTCTCTCCGAATCAGGATGTGTAAAAGTTTTTTAACTCACTGCGAAAGAACACAAAAACACGTCACGTGACCGATTTTCATCAAATCACAAGGCCTTTTAAAGAACTCTATTAGCATTTCCAGTAGAATTATATTGTCAAAAAACGGTTTCCTTACCGCGAAAAATGTTCTACGCCTTTCCAGAATTTTCGGATAATCTCGTACCAGATGCCTGCCAAATCAACACACCAATTTATCTGTTTTGAGGCTGTGTTTAAATTACGAATTTAATACGTAATAAAAAATAATAATAAAAAAAAGAAAATGAATCTTTGTAGAAGGAAAAAAAAATAATTAAAGTTTTTCGTAAATATTTTAATAGACATTTAATATTTAATAATAGAATAACTTCACGGGAATATGGTTTTCTGAGCGGAATAATTTAAGAGATGCGATATTTTAGCATTTAAATAAAGAAGTTATAGCAATTTGATTACACGGTAATAATAATAATAAATTTTAATAATGTATTAAAATAAAGATGTTCTATTTGAAGAATAAATTAAAAAAGCTATCGCCATTTTTAGATCTAACTACTTTCGAATAAATATCATTAAGTGGATTAGGATAAAATGGCTTTACATATAGATAGTAAAAGACTATTTTAAGAATAAGAATTATTTTAATAAGCTGGGTGTTATATATGGAACATTATTAAATGGAAAAATTTCGTAGTCTAATTTAGCAGATTTCGAAAGAAATTAAATTTTGCAATATATATATATATATATATATATATATATATATATATATATATATACAGGGTGATTATAAAAAAACTATCCCGACATTTGGGCCTCTAACTATCATACCATTCACAGAAACTGAAATTTTGGCAAAAGGTATTTTGAGGTATGCGCTCAAGAATGATATGAAAAACAACAGTGTCACTCAAAAAGTTACGGTTACAGTGAGAAAATTTCAAAAAACCAAATGGCAACACCCAGTTTTTTGTATTGGAATGTGATCTCCATTGTGAAAAACCCTAAATAGCGTTGGAACGGCAACTGTAGCATGAAAATCACCGGAACTAGGCAAGGGAAAAGTAAAAAGGACTTTGCCGTGCACCAGAGCATTAATTTTCGTTTCATTTACGTCACACGTCACACCGTTTCTTTGGCTGATATCCTAGCCTGATTAGTTCTCCACAAAACGAGAAGAAGAAACCAAGAAACACAAATTTCGGGTTCTACGTAAGACACAGTCATGACTGACGTTGTCACGCTAGGTGAAAGAAAAGGCACTGCGAAATGCGAGCCGCGTATGCTCCTTTCTGCCATTCTGAACAAGACGCCGCTTTCAGGGAAAAAACGTGGGGAAATCGGTAAAGATTTATTACCTGAATGGACAAAATGCCGCAGACACATTGCGTGTTTACCGCAGAAACCATGGATTACGGCGAGGCCCGCGCACTTTCAAAGCTATACGGGACTTGATTTATAAATTTGAAGAAACTGGTTGCACATGCGATCGACCTCGGTCTGGACGACCTTCCGTTCCTGTGGAAGCTGTTGCAGAAGTCCATCAGACGATAAGCACAGTTCGTTCCGCAACTGCACGCGGTGTTTCACGTGTTCTGGATCTGCCGAATTCAACTGTATGCAAGATTCTGCGCTCTGTTCTAAACATGTTTCCGAATCGATTCCAGCGTGTCCAGATGTTGGAAGCGGGAGACTATCAATTACGGCTGGATTTTGCAAATCAATTCCTTATCCGGTACGATGAAGACAACAGCTGTCCTTTACGCATTCTGTGGACAGATGAGTCGCATTTCTCGTTAACTGGTAACGTGAATTCGAAAAATTGTGGGCACTGGACAGAGAATAATCCACATGATGTGCATGCACGTCCATTACACGAGGAAAAAGTGACTGTGTGGTGTGGTATAACGAATACGTTCATCCTCGGCCCTTACTTTTTTGAAGAGGTTACTGCCGGTGATCTGCAAACGTGTACAGTAACGAATGCTCGCTATCTGGACATGTTAACTCATTACGCTATTCCCGCATTGCAACGTCAAAATGCTCTATCTGAAGTTGTGTGGATGCAAGATAGCGCTCCTCCACATGTCGGGTGTTCAGTCAAACGTGTCTTAACTCAACAGTTCGGTGACAGAGTTATCTCCCGTCATTTCCCGTTTCCGTGGCTACCAAGGTCTCCTGATCTGGCACCAATGGATTTCTGGCTGTGGGATATCAGAAATCCAAAGTGTATTAGTTTCATCCTCAAACTGCATCTGATTTGAAAGATGCTATCAGAACTGCGATTCAAGAGATTCCTATTGCCAAGATACGTGCTGTAGTGCTATCCACCAACAGCCGCATGCAAAGTATCCTGTGTGAAGGAGGTCATGTGGAAAATTTTTGAAACACAATAAAATGCTTTATTTTATGCTGCTTCTCTGTCCTTATTGGTTGTCCTCACTTTTAGCCTGTCTACCACCGGTGATTTTCATGCTACAGTTGCCGTTCCAACGCTATTTAGGGTTTTTCACAATGGAGATCACATTCCAATACAAAAAACTGGGTGTTGCCATTTGATTTTTTCGAAATTTTCTCACTGTAACCGTAACTGTTTGAGTGACACTGTTGTTTTCCATGTCATTCTTGAGCGCATACCTCAAAATACCTTTTGCCAAAATTTCATTCAGTTTCTGTGTATGGTATGATAGTTAGGAGCCCAAATGTCGGGATAGTTTTTTATAATCACCCTGTATATATATATATATATATATATATATATATATACTGCTAAAAATGTGCAGCAAACTGTCCAGTCATTTGACCGTTTTTGTAGAAAATGGTTACATAACCGTAATTTAACAATATTCTGACCATAAAATGAGCAATGATACGTTTTCTACAAAAACGGTCAAATGACTGGACAGTTTGCTGCAAATTTTTTACAGTGTATATATATGTATATATAATATGTATATATATATATATATATATATATATATATATATATATATATATATACCACTTTTGTCAGCGTTTAAATGGTTGCATAAAATAATGAAAGAAAAGTACAAATTCGAAATGGAAATGAAATCATTCCAGTTGTCACTTAGTGTCACAGAAAATGCACACTGAACAAACATTTCTATTCGTATTCATAATAAACACGCTTTTAAAACCTGTATTTTATTTAAATATTTACTTTTTACTTTTAAAAAACATTCTTTCGGAAATAGGCATTCGTTTAAATACAAAACATTTAGCTTTGCTGATTGATTTTTACAGACGAAAATAAGCAAGTGAATATTCAAAATGCGTAATAACAACGGCTTGTGTCTGAATTGTTTATAGAATTCCATTTAAAAAATAGCTGATTCTAAATTTAAAAAAGAAAATCCAAGTATTAATAGATGCAGATTTGAAACTGAAGGAAAAAGTTAATGGTGTAAAACAGAAACACATTTTTTTTTGAGATTTAATGTGCTGAAACATTATGTATATATATATATATATATATATATATATATATATATATATATATGAGAGAATTCGAAAATAGATATATGGCCTATTGAATTTAAATTTAAGTAACGTAAAGGAGAGAAGAAAATCGACAGGTCTTTTATAGATCAGCATGTTACAAAGTCATTTTTGAAAGAGAAACATTTCCAAATATTTAATTTAATTTACTTTCTAAATCGGAAAGTGAAACTTAGTATCACTGATTAGAATTTCTGATTAAATATAGTAGGGAATAGAACATATATATTTTTCTTTTTTTGCACTTGTTAAGAAGTTTTGTTCTTTAATATTTATTTCTTCTTTTGAAGATTTTGTTTCAGTAACTTACTTGCATAAGCTCATACACATGTGCACAAAGGAATATTACAATTAATGGATTATGTTAAAAGAATATTATAAACAATAACTTCTTTTGAATCCTGCTTTGTAAGATATTAAATAGATTTAATTTTGGATTATTAATTTTAACTCATAAGTAAAGGCCAAACACTGAAGCTCAACTGATAAATAAACGAACATTTACATAAATTTGCCTAATAATATTTTATTTTTTAATACTCATACAAATAATATCTAATTAAAATTATCTACTATAGAAACAAAACTAGTATTTTTTAATAACAGAAAAAATATTCGTAAAAAGCGGAAATTCGACAGTTTCTTTTTAAATCATTAACAACAGGGTGAGTATGGTTTTACGTTTAAGTATCACTATTTCCGAATAGCAATTTTAGACTTCTTAAATCACAGACAAAATTTCTCAAATTTTGCGATTTAATACGGTAAACATTACCATTCAGAAGTAGTGGTACTAAACTCTTTGAAAATAATAAAGAGTGTATACACTCTGAAACAAGAATTTTCTCAGAATTGAAAACCATAATTTAAAAGGAAGTTCTGTAATTACTATAAAAACGCATAAATAAGAAAAACATTTTTGGAATAATTGTAACATTTTTGGAACGTTCCATTTTTACTTACACACCATACGTAGTTCAGGGTAAATCTTCTAATCGTTTTGAAAATCGAAAAAAAAATTTCATGGATTTACATGTTTCAGACACTGGAGATTTAAAAAAACATATTTTTAGAAAAAAAAATTGTCGTCCGTCTGTCTGTGTGTCCTGTGTCGGTGTGTGTGTCTGTAAACGCTCTTCCTCCTGAACAAATTGAGATAGAGACTTGAAATTCGGTATGGTATGTACTTAGTTTGTAATAATGGGAAGAAGCTTATTGAATTTCAGTAGCCTCGATTATCCGGAACTATTTTATTCGGACTGTCGAAATAATCGTTCTGATAAAAGGTATATAAAAATTTTCGAATTTTTTCTTATTTTAAGGAGTGAATATAAAATACAATAAAAAACATAAATTTTACATAAAGAATGAAATCGATCGGATAATGAGTTGCCGAGATATTTATAATCCTTTTTTCCACACTCTTCGAGTTTTCATGACCCTGTATTTCATTAAAATTTCAATTCAAAGATGTATTTTAATTGGAAATGAGACGCTTGATCGGACGCAGTAAACCGTTAGTTAATATGATTATAAATTCTGGAATTATAAGGATGTTTCTTTTATGCAATTCAGTAATAGAGCACTTAAAGTTTATGACGTCATCAAGCCAGAATTTTATTCGAATTGCAATGCATTTTATAAGTAGCTTACACATGTTTTATTTTCATATTTTATATTATGCATATCCCTAGTGGGTAAGCATTACGGCGGTCCCGAACGACTAGTTTACAGAGTGTCTGGGGAGTAGGTATCCCTGTTACTAACGTTTAAAGAGTGTAAACATAAATCTAAGCCACATTGTGTTATATTTTATCTCTAGTACACTTTGCACTATGATACATTGTGAGATTATAATTAATAATATTTTTGCAATAACTTGAAAGACATCTTCAATATTTATTTTTGTGCATAAATATTGAAATGCAATTCTATGTCATTTTAACTCAAAATTTATCACCGAAATAAGTTTAAAATACATTTTATTTTCAATTCTTGTGAATAATTTTATATATCAATGATTACCTAAAAGTGTAATGAATGTTATCACATTTAATTATGAATAAAAGTATGTACGAACACAGCTTTTTCACATTTTCTGCTATGTAACATTTTAAGATGCTTCCAAAGAAAGAAACATTTAAGAAAACGGATACAATGATTCCCAGAAAAACACACACACATGGTCACTAAAGTGTTAAATTATTCATGACTTTATTCTCCAACCGAACCGACATTCATCTAAATTTCCACAGAGAACTTATGAGGAAAGTGCTCGGAATTGTTTATAAAGATCTGGGTTTACCACTTTTTTTAATTCGCTGCCCGAGAATGTAACTGTTTATTTTTTTTCTTTGAAGGATTTTGTTATATTTTTTTATTTCTAATCTTTTGCGAACTCAGATTACTGAAGTGCATCTTGTAATGTTACAGTTTAATGTATATAATTTTAAACTGAATACATTTAAATACATATTTTTTCTATCATTATGAATTAATATTATATATGAATGATTACTTAAAATATTGGTTAACACTTCAGCAAGTGTGCTGTCGCAAATTTTTTGACAAATTTGAATTTTCCTACACCAATCTCTCAAAAATGCCTTCTAAATTAATGTTGTTCAATTTTTACTACTGATATGTATAATTGCTCCTCTAACATGTCCTCTTATAACAGTTATGAATAATAAGGCGCGACTCAAAATTATATAGACAGGCAATTTTTCGAAATAACAGCTAAGAAATTAAAGCAATAATCGCGAAAATAATAATTAGCATATGGAATCATAACATAAGTTTATTACGATACAGAAATGTTACGTTTATATCACAGATTGTTTGTAAAATAAAAATTGAAAGTAAGCTGCCTCAAAAATATATGGACAATGAAACTAATTGCTTTTATTACCACCCTATCAGAAAAATATGCATTTTCTGTGTTCTGTACTTGTGACGTAACAACTTCGAAATATAAAATCATTGCTCTTTCTTCAATTGTCGAATAGTGTAAAAATGCGTCTCAACGTTGAATTCTCTGCTGCTGATATTGCTAAAATTTGGCGTTTAAAGGCTCAAAATGTTAAAGTTTCTGATATTGCAAAACAAATGAAGCGTAGCAGATCTGGAATTTCTTTAATTTTATCAAAAAGTGACAATACGATTGCATAAAAGCGTTCAGGTCGACCAAGAAAAAAATCTCTAAGACAAGATAGAGAAATTTTGAAGCAGTTTCAACCCAAAAGAAGTCTGTTCGTGAAATTGCGAGGACTTTGGCGTTTCCTATTTCCAAATGTACTGTTCACCAATGCATACAGGTAAGCGAAAATCATAAATATTGCAGAAACCTACGCTGAAAGTGCACCATAGAAAGGCTCGAGATTTTTGGGATAAAAAACACATGCATTGGACGGATGATTGGTTAAGTGTTTTCTTCAGTGACGAAAAAAAATTCAATTTGGATGGCCCTGATAGCTGGGCATACTATTGGCAGGACTTACGAAAAGAACCTCACGAGTTCTTTATTTGACAAAAAGGAGGGGGTTCACTAATGGTGTGGGTCGCATTCTGTTTCAACGGAGCAACGGATATTGCTTTTCTTAATGGTCGACAGTGCTCTGAGGATTATCGAAATTTCCTTAAAAGCAATCTACTTCCAATCGGAAACATCTTAGGGGGGAAAAACTCGAAATTCCAACAGGACAATGCGTCGATTCACAGCTCCCACTCCACAACAGCTTGGTTTAAACAGAATAAAGTGACTGTTATAGACTGGCCAGCCATCAGCCCAGACTTGAATCCAATTGAAAACCTTTGGGGAGTACTTACACGAGATGTGTATGCCCATGGTCGGCAGTTTTCTATTATTCAGGAATTATGGCAACAAGTAGAGCAGAGGTGGTTCTCTTTACAGCTGCACATACTCCAAACACTAGTTGGAAGAATGCCTGATAGGGTTTAAGGATAACTAAAAGGAATGCATACAAAATTTGAATTTAAATGCAAAATATTCGAAAAGTCCATATATTTTGGGGGCAGCCTATTTTTATTTTTATTTTTTTATAAAAAATCTGTAAAACTTATACTTTGTTTCTTTGCTGTATTAAATTTATGTGATGATACTATATGCATATTATTTTTTTCGTGATTATTGCTTCATTTTTTGAACTGTTACTTAAAAAAATCGCCTGTCCATATACTTCTGAGACGCACTATATTGCACTTATAACAGCGTAAATACTGTGCACAAAACATTCGTCACTCTCTCTCTCATGCAAAAATTTATATGCCTCCATTAAAAAGGTTAGTTTTATCACATTTCACTAACACATTCACTTTTTATGAATACAACTAAGTAAGAACACAACTTTTTCTGCTGTGTTACATTCTTAAATGTTTTCGATAAAAAAAATAATCATTAACAAGAATGGTACAATGATTCAGGAAAAAGAAAAGAACCCGCAGCCATGGTCAGTAAAGTGTTAAATGATTCATGACTTTATTTCTCATCTGACCTGACATTCATCTAAATTTCCATAGGGATTTTGTAAGGAAAGCGTTGAATTGTTTTCAAAAACCAGGTTTTATACTTTTTTAAAATTCACTTTCAAAGAATGTAACTAGCTACATCTTTTCCTTTAAATATTTTCTACTTTTTTTTGTACGTTCAACTATTTTATACATTTAGATTGAGGAAGTGTACTTGTAATGTTACAGTTTATTGCAATACTTAGTTTAAGAACATACACATATATAATGTTCAGATATTATATTTAAGAACATGGTTTTTTATTTTAGCGCAGTATAATTTTTTTTAAGATTACTTAATAATTTGTCTAATGTATAAAGTTTTAAAAAACAGTGAACATGCTCATCACAACTTAAAAAGGAAAACATTACGCCCTTTTCAAAGGACTTCTAGTAACTGAATTTTTACTGCACTTTTCGAAATTAGTTGATATTCAGAATTAAATTATAAAAGCGTTTAACTTCTTTTCTTAAACATTAAAAAGACGTTTGACAAACTACAATTAAAAGTTAAAAAAAAAAATATTAAAAAATGTATTACTCGCATTCAAAAAACTTTTGTAGAGTAATATTTAGCATGGTATATCTTTTGTATCTTAAGTGTGATATGCGTACAGCATTTTGGAACAATTGGTTCAGAAATAATTTCGACATGGACTAAATGTATTTAATATATGTCACTATAGACGATCAGGCAGCTGAGACATACTTGTGGACCTTGATCTAATTTTTAAAATCCGTAATCAATGTATATTTCCCAATATATGTACGGAAATAAACATATATAGATTCTTAGAACTTCTTTATTTTAAATATTTTAAAACTGAAAGGAAATTTAAATCATTTTCAGTGTGTTTTCCTGATGTAGAACTACAATAATCATTAATTGACCATTTATTTTGATCAGAAAAATAGAAAACAAACTTAAACATATTGTAAAATAAAATTGAACACATATTTAGAGACAGGGATTTTTTGTTTGATTAATATATATTACGGATTTAATAGTGTTACATTACATTTGCATTTTATTAAAAAAACTTTTATAACACGAATGGTTTTAATACATTTAAAAATACTCTTTATTCGTGATATTAATCTTTGATGAGGAGAAAACATATGCAACTCATACAGAAGCATTAACTTACTAATATTAAAAGAAAAAAAAATAATCAGTTAAAATTTTAAATGGTTCAAGCGCATTTGCAAAAATGTTATGTTTATTACACTTCTGTGGAATTCAAATGGTTCATTAATATCAGTATTTTACTGCGTACATGTAAATATTTACAAGAATCTAAATAAATATTTACAAAATGCATATTTCGCAAATATTTTGATTCATATTGCTAATCATCATGCAGTTAAATCTGAATTTCATTTAAACATTTTCCTTTCTGCTTTTTAAAAGCTTTCTTCCGAAAATAAGCATTTTTTGAAATAGAAAATATTCAGCTTTGTTGATTTATTTTTACTGACTAAAATAAGCAAGTGAATATTCAAAATGCGTATTAAAAATAGCTCGTATTTAAATCGTTTATAGATTTCAATTTTATAAATAGCTGCTTCTAAATTTAAGGAGGGAAATTCAAATACTAATAGATGCGAGTTTGAAACTAAAGTAAATATTTAATGGGGGGAAACATAAACTCACTTTATTTAGAGATTTAATATGCTGAGACATTATTATGCATGTGAGAGAATTCAAAAGTATTTTGATAACCTTTTGGATGTACATTCAAGTAAAAAAAAAAGAAACGCGGAAAATTCACTATGCTTCTGTATAGATCAGCATGTTACAAAGTCATGTTTTAAAGTAAAACAGTTCCAAATGTTTAATTCAATTTATTTTTTCATTTCTAAATCGAAAATTGAAACTCAATAGCACTCTTTAGAATTGCTCATTAAATACAATAGGAAATTGGAATTGTTTTCTTTGAATTAATATGTTTTTTATGTCTTATAATAAATTTTAGTTCTTTAATTTTCTTTTTTGAAAGTTTTGTTACAGTAATTAATTTGCACATACATACATACACATACACACGTGTTCACTTTTCATTTTTGTATGTATAAATGCTATGTATGTATTTTTATCGCATTTAATAAATCATCTTAACAGGTGTAAACTCTTTGATGCTGATGTCAGGTGCGTTGTTTTCTCTAAGTGCTACTGCTCTATAGCACTTTCATAAATTTCTAAGATTATTAGGATTTGTATTTCTGTATTTCTCTTTATTGTCTATTGCAAATTCATATTCACTTTATCCTGTACTGGCACAAAATTTTTTTGAATTTATCTCGTAATACTAACGAAACATGCTGTTTTTATTACAAGGACGATATTTTATTTTTCTGATTATTTTCCCTCAAGTGTCGGTGCAAAGAGGATAGCGCATTAAGTTTCTTGTGGAGGAGTGAGCAAATCGTAATAGAGTATTTCATGTCTGCATACTGCAATATAAATATGCGTATTTATGCGCATATTGTATTGATATTTATATTATAAATATGCTGTAATATAAATATTTTGTATTAAACTGCGTGCTGACTACGCGCTACTGACAAAAATTAACGAATGGTCTGTAGCATACGGACATGAAATCCTGTATTACGACTGGCTCACTTCTATACAAGAAAGTTAATGCGCAACCCTAAAATTTGAACCAATAACCAGAAAAAGTTATATCGCTTGGCTTTGAAATGAATTCCACTAATGATTCATTCCATAGGAGAACATTGAAGAAAAAATGCAAATAAAGCAGTTAGGAACAGAACGTGATTATCGCGGAGCACACGGCCGGCGTCAAGTTGAAGGAGGCCACAAACGTGCATTTTGTACATTCTGATAATAAAAATTAAAACGAATTTTTGTAGTTCATAGAAGAGTGCATTTTTCACATTAGTCTATAATGAAATATCTCAGTGATCGCCATTCCGATACGATCGAATGTCACATACACTATTAAAAATTTGCCAAATTATCCAGCCGTGCGACCGTTAACCATACATAACCATAATTTAACTCTATTCTGAGTATAATCTGGGCAATTATATGGTCAGATTAAAGTTAAATTACGGTTAGGTAAACGTTTGCTATAAAAACTGTTGAATGACCGAACAGTTTTCTGCAAATTTTTAACGATGTAAATAACGCTTCAGCCAATAACATTTAAAATTAGGGCACGGTCGGCGAACGTATGGCACGCGTGCAGTAGCTGGCACGTGAAAGGATGTTTTTAGCACGCCGTTGATTTAATTTCTAAATCAAAATTCAGTCAAACTTCGTTGGCAGTGCAATTAAAGAGAAAAATAAACTGTCGACATTTATGATTAAATATCTCAGAAAGGATTCTCAAACTACTTTCGCAAGTTTCTCGGCTGTGAATGTCATTGCCCTGAATGTTAAACTTTTCTGCGATGGAACGTTTTTGTACTAAACCTGGTTAAAATGCGTTCCATCACTTCCTGACAATTTTGAAAATAAAGTAATTCAACAAATTAAAGATATTCCTTTATCAAGCAATACAGTCAAAGATAGAATCCTAAAAATGGCAGAAAATGTAGGAGAGCAACAAAAATCTGATATCAACAGCAAAAAAAATCTGATATATTCTCCTTTTATCTCATTATATCTTGACGATTATGCAGATGTAACCAAATTTGTTCGTTTAGCTGTGTTTGTATGATATTTTGTTGAAAATGACATTAAGTAGGAATTATTCTCGTTATTATTATTATCAACTACAACATATGGTTAAGATATTTATACATTTATAAAATCACTTATTGAAAATGAAATATATTTGTCTAAAACAGTTTCTGTTACAACTGACGGGGGCTCTAGTAAAGTGAATCAAAACATGTTTTTTTCGGGTTATTTCAAATTTGCATTGGACATATTATTCTTGGATTTCACTACATCATACATCAACAAGTCCTGTGTGCAATGGCTTGTTTCGAATCTCTTGGTGATATTATGGTTGTAGTCACAAAAACAGTTAATCTTATATCGTCACAGGCTTTAAATAAACGAGTTTGACGCTGTGTTAGATGCAGTCAACTCTGTGAACAGTGGATTACTGATATATAACAATGTTCGCTGGTTGAGTAGTGGCAAAGTGCTGCAGAGATTCGTTGATTGTTTGGAAGAAATCCGGCTTTTCTTACACAAAAAAAAAATCAAATTTGAGAAATATACGCAATGGATGGATCTTCAATAGCTTGCAAAATTAATGTAATTCACCGATTTGTACCAATATTTAAAAGACTTAAATTTATAGCTCCTAGGAGTAAATAACACTGTTATTATCATGATAGATATGATTCGAGGTTTTGAAGCGAAACTTCAAATATTTAGAAAAGATATTGTGTCCAAAAACTGTTAGTATTTCCCAAACTTAAAAAAATAGCTGGGGATTTTAATTTACGTGAAAAAGTAGACGGAACTAGAGTCACTGAAGATATTTTTTCGGTAATAATTGCATTAATCGAAGAGTTTACATCAAGATTTAGTGAACTCAAAAGTATTTCGGAAATATTTCACCATTATCTATCCAGATGTCTCTCAAATTGATAAACTAAACTTGTTTGTATTCGATTGGATGGAAATTTTAGAAATTGAAATGGAATTATCGACTTCCAATCCAGCTGAATATGGGCTCAGAAATTTGTCAAATTGAGAGAGGATTTGGAGATGATCGAAAAAGAAAGATTATCAGGCATCATAAACAAAAATGATTGTAATAAAATTATGTCTACTTGAAATTCAATTCCATACACTTATAGTTGTTTGAAAAAGTTAGTATTTGCTATGTTGACAATCTTTACCTCTACTCATGCTTGTGAATAATTATTTTCAGAGAAAAACAATATTAAACATTTAAATCGAATCACCTTGTCAGATGAGTCCAGTTCATGATGCATTTTATTAAAAATAACCAATTATGAGCCCGATATCAATCATTTGACATCCAAGATGCCACATCAGAAATCACATTCATTTTTTCAATACTTTTCTTTTTTCTTTTTTTTGATTACTTTAAAAATATAACTACAGTAAGACAGTGTTAAACCGTCACTCGCTTAAAGCATCACTCTTCGTATAATGCTAGTTTCTTAAAGTACTAAGCAAAGAGATAAGGAACTAGTGGTAAGAAATCGTAATAAATCTTGACTCGAAAAATGTGAAATATGTTAAATCGCCATTTTCGGCTTATGTTTTCCTTTTTTTCTATAAACGATTACTGCAAACTGATAGAAGAAACAAACATTTGTGACAATGAGTTGAATGAGAGTAATAACGAACTCGGTGAAGCAAACTAACACCCAAATTCCAAAACGCTGTGGCAGCATTACGTACTTTACAAAGTTTTTAATTTTCTTCTGGAAGAAAACGAAGATTTTGCAATTCTTATGAAGTTAGAAAATAAAATTGAATCAACGAAAACCAAACCAAAAACAGATTTCTTTGCAGACATTTTAGGTAATGTTTTTTTATATTTGCTAATTTCTTCTTATGCACTGTAACATATTTTTAAAATAATAATTTTCCATTTAATATCAAGTGTAAAACAAATATTTTACAGATATGATTCGTAAAGGATTTTATTTAAAGTTTCTTTTCTCATTGTCTATTTTAAAATAAAATTACTTCAATTATAAAACCACCACCCTGCCTAAAATGTCAAAATCACACCATGTATTATAGTAATTATTACAGTCATTTGGCAAGTTGTTTCGGTTTGAGTTTTTCGTGCATGTTGATATCCTGCAGGCATGTTATTCATATGTATCCTAATCTAATAATAATAAAAGTAATTTTATTCTTTACTTTTATAGTTTTTTTGGTGAGGATTGGGGAGAAGAGGTGTTGTCAAGTCATGTTCACTTGAAAAAAAATCGAAACGAATTGACACGCGGATGTGAAAAGGTTCGCCGACTCTTAATTAGGGTTTAACTGACTCTGCTTAACATTGCAAAAAATGTAGTATACTAGAATTCGCATAATTAGATGTTCTGTAATTATGTGCGTTTATCTGTAGAATAAACATAAAGTAAAAATTTGTTTTCGTTTTATCAGAGAGTTTAAAATATTTTATTACATAATTTAACAGTAATTGAACAAATAAAATAAAAACCTCGTCTATATTTTTGAATAATTGAAAAATAAATATAATTTGTGAATGATTAAGTTAGTGTAGTGAATTAATTATTACTACAAGTTTTTAATATATGTTTACTTGTGTCTAGATCTTATGGTTTAAATTTTAAACCTTACGTAAAACTGTTTTATGACATGTTTATATTTAATGAATTATGTAATAGAAGACTGCTTTGAAAAAGACAGTCTCGACATATCCTATGTGCATAAGGGCCCATACAGTGACCTGCTTTAATACACGTTGTTAATTTTTAAAGAATGTAAACATAAATCTAAGGGACTTTGTATTATAATTTCATCTCTAGAACACTTTGTATTATGACACATTTTAAAATAAGAAATATTTCTGTAATAAATTTAATAAACTCTGTAATATTTACTTGTGGGTTTATATATCGAAACATACTTCGATGTCATTTTATACTTAAAATGTTCATCAAAATAAAGTTAAAATGCATTTTCCGTTCTATTTATATGAAATAATACTGTACGTAAGTTATTACCTAAAAGTTTATTTAATTTTATAGCATTTAATTGAGTAAAAGTAACTGCGAGCACGACTGTTCTACATTTCTTAAATGTAACATTCTGAAATGTTTCCAAGGAAAAAAAAAACTTTTAACAAGAAGGATAAAATGATTCAACAAAAAAAAAAACCGCAGACATGGTCACTAAGGTGTTAAATTATTCATTAATTTATTCCCCAAACAATCCGACATTCATCTAAATTTCCACAGGGATTTTATAAGGAAAGTGTTCGGAATTGTTTAAAAAGAGTTTTTTTTATTATTTTTTTAATTTACTGTCAGAGAATGTAATACATTCCTTAAAAAATGTTTTATTAGGATTTGAAGATTTGATGAGGTATGGGCATTTGTATAAAATCATTTTTAACTGCGCATGCTCGAACTTTATCAAAAATTGTTTTTCATGAGTTGTTAGTCAATTTATAGAGTAACTCATATAAAAAGACCAGTCAAATATTGTGAAAACATAGAAAGATACCAGCAATATAGTGAGCTAATTGACGAATTCGGGGAGAAATCAAATTGGATTATAAGGGACTTCCTACCCAATTCGTCAATTAGCTCACTGTATTGCTGGTATCGTTCTGAGTTTTCACGATATTTGACTGGTCTTTTTATATGAGTTAGTCTATAGAATTAACTACCAAATCATGAAAAAAAAAATTCTCTGATATAGTTCGATCATGCGCAATTATAAAGTATTTCATACAAATGTCCATATCTCATCAAATATTCAATATATTAATTTTTTAATTGCAGTGTACTGTTTCTACTGTTCTTGAAGTCAAACATGTGTTTTACGTCCTGGATTTTTGAGGACAATTTGTCAAGAATTTCAGTAGATATTCGTCAAACCGTTTAAAAAGTGAAATCGTCTGGTCACTGCCCGTTAATTTTTGGACAGCAGTGTATTATAGGAGATTGTATTGTTTGATCTACATGGTTTTCTATACACTTTTCTGTCGATTTCATGCGTCATATTGTTCCTAATTAATTCTACATCTTAGAAACGGTAAGGTTTTCTTTTGTTCAATTTCTAATCTGAACTGTATGTTTTTATCAACGTTATTTGCATTATCTAAGAACACTACTGATGCGGGATTCTATGCCTCCAAATTAGGAAAATATAATCCACGTAATGTACGTAATAGTTATGTTCTTTTTAAGTACAAATCCGCAGCTTATGGATTTAATATTAAAAGAGTTATTGAAACCTGCACTGAAAATTACCTACAAGACGAATTAACCAATATTAAGAAAATTGTAATAGGAAATGATTTCCCATACCAACATATCAGTAAGTTAATTCTTCAAAATTCAGCGTAAGAGGTCTATTGGAAGCAATCTTAAAAATGAACTCAAATTTTGCATCTTTAGTTATGTTCCACAGTTATAAGAAAGTATTAGGTATGCTTTAAGAAAGTATAATATTAATTTAATGGCAAAACCAACAGCTAAATTAAAAGAAATTGTGCACAGAAAAATAGACCCAATTCCTGATAATAAAATCTCGAGCGTATACATCATACCTTTCAAAGATAATGTAAAACAGAAAAAACTCACATAGGAATGTCAACTCGGAAATTTAAGGACAGATTTAAACAACATACTACAGATATAAAAAATAACAAACCCTCAACAGCATTATCAAGGTTTAATCAGAAACAGGATATCGACATAGACTTCAAAAGCGCAAATTTCGTAGCCCATACTTCGCAGTTCTATACCTCCATAATATGGGAGTCATTGGAAAATGAAGAAACACGTGTAATTATATGCTATCTTACAACATACCCCGGATATGACATAGCATAAGGTAAAGCTAGGATAGTCTGCGCACAATTCAAAAGAATAGCAATAAAAAATCTAAATATTATTTTTTTGCTAAACTATCCATGAATAATTTTTACTTCATTTGTTTTTTATGCATTTCCATTGCTATTTTGTTGTTATGTTGCAATTTAATAGAACAGTTGTAATAAAACCAAGAAAGTTATTTTGCGCGATCTCTCCTTACAGGGTTGGTGTGATTGCGCACATGGGTAGGATAGATTGTTACTAATAATAACTACAATTAAATTGTTAACAATAATAATTACACATAAATGGCATTGCTGTAAGGTTTTTGTGAAGAAATTTGACTGTATTGGGAGTGAATATTTCAACCTAATGCGTAAAGAAACAGAAAAAGGAAATAATTTTAAAAACGATTAAAAAAAATTAATTAAAGGAAAAAAAATTAAGAATCAGAAAAATCAAGTAAGATAAGATTACAAAATAAAATTATGTAACTTAATAACACGTTTAACTTAAAATTAGTCCGTTTTCATTTTTCATTATTTTATGCAAACTTACCAATAAGCTGCGTAATCTCTACTAGCATATAAACTAATGGGAACAATACGCCATCTCTCCTAAGTAGCAGATGCGCAAACTCTCCAATTTCGGTAGGAGAGATTGCGCGGCCTTTTAATTAAACAAAACCGCTACTAAAACAAACCGTTGATGTTGACATTATTAGTCTTGATTAGTAGCTTATGAGAAATCGTTTTAGTTTAAAATATTTTGTACTATTGACATTGTATAAAAATTCTGATGAATAGCTATGAAAATTCAAGCACTTGCTTTGGGAAAACAAAACAAAATAGCAATACTTTATCCTAGACGCTCAAAGCAATCAAAATACACTTTCAAGTAGACACTCCACTACTGTTGTTGTACAACTACCTGGAGTCGCTGCGCGCTTACTCTACTTCTTCCCCTCGAACCTCTATGTGCGCAATCTCTCTGACCACGTCATCTATCCTGGCTTTACCTTATTAAATATTTCTGGTGAATTTGGAACGTAACCCCTGAACAACCTCCCCGCTCTAATAAATAGACTCACCTCTAACTATAAGATCAAAGGGTAATTCTTGCACATTTCGAGATCACTCCCATCATGATGACTGCAATGTCATCTGAAAGCGCTTAGGAAGCGTTTTAACTTTGTATCTACGATAGTTTAACATTTTTAGAACCTATTTGTAATTTTTAGTACCTTTTATTAAAATAAAATAACTTATTTGTTTGATTTTATATTGTTTAACAGTAATATAGTTTAAAAGATGTTTGAAAATTATAATTAAGGGGTTAGGTTCCCTTTGAAGTCGCTAAATACATGAAAGAGTAGCCCCTATTAAAATTGCAGTCAATCCATAACTTATTGATTTTTAATTATAAAAATTAAAATACATATTAAGAGGTTTATTTTATCAATTAAAGTTTTCAAAAAAAGTGTACATACACATAAAGTTTTTTTTAATTTATTTTAAAATATAACGCACTTTTTACAAAAGAATTATTCTTGCACGTATTGCGTAAAAAATGATTTATCGCATTTGAATTGCTAAAGCCAGACAAATTTGTTTTAATGAGTACAGATGCAATGTGTTCTCAAAACGACGTACAGTGATAAAAATAAAATGTGTAGATTCTGATAACTTTTTTTTATATACAAAAGTAGTCGTGAATTCGAAACTTCTTACTTGAGAAACATGATAATAGATCATTGTGTGCATCTATACGGTTAATACATTCACTCAAATTTCACGAAATTTTAGCCAAACTTTTTTCAGAAATCATGCGCGCAAGGACCAAAATCGCCGTTTTGTGAAAATTCGCTTTAGATATAAACTTACCTATTGATCATATAAAAAGAGCTCAAACTTTTTTAGACATACATAACTTATCTTCTAAAATGAATTTTTTCATAGGATTCTTTTTAAAATGTTCCTAAAGAATCACATTTAATTATAAGCTATTACAAAAAATTCTATTTTTTAACACTTTAAGAGGAGCAACCTTAATAGTATTGTTAAATAATGTAACGAAATCAAAATTCAAAAAAAAAAAATTTTAAATAATATTTAGCATGATGCATCTTTCAGATTAAATGTGGCATGCGTACTGCATTTCGGTTGAATTGTTTAATATATAATCCCAACATGTACCAAATTCGTTTAAAAAACATCCCAACAAGAGATCAAATAATTGAGACAGACTTAAGAACTTTAATCTGATTTTATAAATCCGTAATCAATGTTTAATTTTAAATGCGTATGCTTAAAATTTTCCCGCTTTCATTTGAGCTCAAGTTTTGTGCAACTTATTCCACATAAATCTGTTTTAACCAATATATTTTTGTTTTATAAAAAATAAGCACAAAATAAGTTAATGAATGCTTAAAAAGTGTTTTTAGAAACAATTTACAGTCTACTAGACGGACTCTTTTGACTTTTGTGAATTTAGTCTCTTTTTTTAATCTTAGATTAATGAAAGGAAGGAAACTGCAAATAAGACCGCATTTTACTCGGCACACACGCACACACACACACACACATACATACGTATATGTAGGGAACATTGTGTACTATGGAATATTCTGGTAATATGGAATACCAAGGATTCTCTTTGTTAAAATGCTGCCGTCCCGCAGTGTCACGGACGAATAAGCTCGGCTCCCGTAAGATCACCGAAAATGAAGCAACATCGACTATGGTTAGTGCTTGGGAGGGTGACGATTGCTGTGAGACCGTGTACGTTAATGGGAGCTGGTGCACGTAAAATCTGTTCGTGGCTCCAATGTCCTCCAAGTTTAGAATAAGCGTTACCTCTGAAGTTGCCAATCCAGGTGTAGGTCTCTCATCTGGAATTGGTTCAAAATTTAGAGACCAACTCTTCTGGACGGGGCTTGTGAGTGCTTAAGCCATTTGGTAGGACTCCCCATCCAGCTGAAACTTGACTCTTGTTAAAATGCTGCCACTACGTGGCAATATCACAAACTGTCAAAAAACGTTTCCAGAATGTGCCTCAGAACGTGCAGTTCGTCGGTCTGCGTCAGGTCGTGTTGTGTCAAAAAATATTTGTTTTCCGTGCTTGAAATTTTTCAGGAGTTAAGTTTTCAATAATTATTTATTCATTATTATAAGTAATATTTTAAATTTAAATTCAGCAGAATGCTCACCGAGATACTAAGTGTTTTATGATGTAACACTCGTTTTGTATTTCGGGATTCACCCTAATAAACGACACATTTTTTTTTCAAACCTGCGGTGTCAGGTTATATGGAATAGCAATATCTCATAATGCTCCATGATTGTGCTGGCGCAGAGACAGATACTTATATTTTAGATTTGTGCAAATGAACTACAGTATTGGCTTACTACCTTATATTTTTATCAATAATTGTCTTAATAACATTTTTTTTTTTTTTTTTTTTTTACAAAAATGTTGATTGTTTTCTTCATTTTTAACCCCCTATTCTATATTTCCCAACTGTCAAAGTAAGTGTATTATTATTATTATTATTTGTTTGAAAGTGGTGAACTTTCGTAAATTAATTTTTGTCTAAAAAAACTATTAGCAGATAGCTGAAGTTTGTAGTAATTGTATTAGGTTTTCGGGTTTTAAACAATATCGGGCCCAAATCAAGTTGTATTAGCCCAAATGTATATAACACATGGGCTGATAAATTTCCGGTCTAATAAAGAAAACACAAATTTTTAACATAACTTTATAACTCTATAGCTGTGTAACTTTAATAAATAACATAAGTTTAAAAATAAATAATAATAATTTGATAAATAATAATTTGATAAATAATAATTTGATAAATAATAATTTAGTAATAATAATTTAACAATAATAATTTAATATGTAAATAGTAATAATAATTTAATAATAAATAACATTAACTTTATAACGAAAAAGCTCCAAACAGTGCTGAGAATCATCGACTCGTTGTTGTTTTTGATCAAAAGTCAACACGCGCGGCACCCACTTTGACATCAGCTTTCTTATAGACAAATGTTTATTCAAAATAAAACCTACACGTTCCTTGGATATCTTCAGAGTCTGAGCTATCCCCAGCAAATTCACTTACGGTTTCCCAAAACGATTTTGTGGACTCTTTTGATGTTTTCCGGAGTAACCACCTCTTTTACGTGGTGCATCACTGGTGTCCGTACGACCACATTTAAATTCAGCAAACCAGTCAATAATGGTTGATTTACCTGGTGCAGTGTCCGGATAACGCTTATCAAGTCAAGCTTTTGTTTGAACGGTGTTTTTCCCATCAAATAACAATTCTTGAAATTGTTGTGTATCCATTTTTTTGTTTATCGACAAAATCGTTCAACTAAAACAACTCTAACGTTTTATCCACACGGCGAATCGTCATGACATTTTTTTCTGATTAAAGGTTAGTATTTACTAAAAACAGCATTGGTTCGGTGATTGCAACGCCTTCTCTGTGCCAGACCGGGAACTTATCAGCCGATGTGTTAGTATTCCATAATACCCGAAGTCCACCCCCCTCTCTCTCTCCTTCTCTCTCTCTACCCCTCTCCCCTCTCTCTCTCTATATATATATATATATATATATATATATATATATATGTTACATTATTAAATCTTGCTTCGCGATGTTTCTCTGTTTTATAATAAATTATCACCAGTTTCACTAATTCCTTATTCCTTAATAATATCTATCATTATTTCTATTTAATTCTATTAAATTCCCCTTAAATTCATTATTATTTTGCCCAATTTACCTAAATATAAAGCTCTAAGTTGCTCCTAAATGATATCATAAATTTTGATCATTTCTGTGAATTCGACTGTTTTTTTTATTTTTTTTTTCCTCTTTAGTCTTTCCGAGTTTCGCGCGTTCGTTTCTTTTCACTTTAAAATGCATCCGCTTAGAATGTGTTAGAACTAGTTACTTCATCATCTTCATTCGTCATGATGTAGATTGTACACGTATTCCATATTCTCTCATTGGTTAGAGCGCACGCTACGTCATGATTTGGTATCGTTCCGCTTATTCACAAAAAGCGAGTGTAATCGTGCTTCATTCAGTTTTTTGGCCGAGTTTGCAACTGTTAACAGTCCCCTGGCTGCGTCTTTTACTCATCCTGTATTCTAAATAATTAAGCCTATTAGTTTGTCGAGAGTTGTGATGTGTTTTAGTAACAGCTTGTGACGGCTGATTCAGTGAGAGATGGCGCTGCACATTTAAATCATTTTTAAGACTGCTTCCATGGAATACTGAATATCTTGTTTTTTATCCTGGAGGAACACCCACGATGTCAATTAATTGCCTGGATCCCCTACGACGACTGCCACTATATTTATTCTTCGAATAAACAACGACTGCGACCATATTTATTCATCGAAAGAACAACTCATTTCACTTATATAACTCAACTGCAATTCCATACAGTTTATCGCCAATCTTCTTCAACGATTACATCAATTGTAACAGAAACCGGCAGGGTATATGGAAAAATCTACTCATCAGCAAAGTACAGATAATCTACAATAAGAAAGGTGTTGTAACTAAACCAAGTCGGAAGCTAAAATGTCAACAAAAATGTGCTCATGAAACAACAGTCTACCCCCAACGACGCCAGCCAGGATGAATTATTTGGAATACAACCACAACAACAAAAATATAACAAAAGGTAATGGCAAAATAACAACAAAAGTTGTTATCGAATCATTTCAATTGCGTAAGTTCTCTTTTTTAAATTTGTTTTATACGAAAGAATGCGAGGTTTGATTATTTATTACTTGTTTGAATTAATATTTACATTTAATATTTGTTGAAACTTATTTTTTGTTAATATCTTAAAGTTGATTTTTATTATAACTATAATATATGATAATATACGACTAAATATCAATATTTTAGCACTAAAATTATACCCTGGCTTTGAAACTATATTTATAACTCCTAAAAATTTCACAGAATTTGGATAATAAGAATTGTTATTATTTTTTTAATATTAAATGATCCGATGTGAAAAGACAAAATTAGAAGAAAACACTTTTTTTTTTTGCTGCCGAAGGCAGTAGGACCCCCATTATTATGTTCGTTTGGAAAGATTTTTATTCAAATATTTATTAGAATATTAATTAGAATATTATTATAAATAACTATTTATTAGAATTGATTTGAAAAACACACTTTATATTTTGTATATTTAAGGTTATTATCTTGGGCGCGGGATAAGCCGGGCATGTCAGCTAGTGATAGATAAAAGCTATTTGAATAAATTCTATGAAATTTTATTCTTTATATATATATATATATATATATATATATATATATATATATATATCCTCTTAAGACCCAACCCGCATTTTTAGCGCAAATTTTAAAATAATTAGAGACTAGAAAGCAACACATATTTTCATTTATTTAATATATTTATATATATATTGTCTTTTAGCGTGTCCAATAAAATGGACATTGGGTCTTCGTCTTGTGAAAAACGTATTATCAAATTATATGAATCTGAATGGACCTTTCTTAATATTAGACAAAAAATTGAATAAGACACAAAATAATGACACAAAAGTTAATTAGACATAAATTAATGATAAAATAATTTAATTAGACACTAAATAATAAAAAAAAATAGTTACACGCAAAAAATAAATAGATTAACTTAAAATTTAGTACTTTATCAATGTCTTTTGGATAGCTAAACAGATATACAAGTTGCATTTCGTGCACACAAATTTAGTGCGTTTTTTTTTAATTTATTTTTTTACAAAATTTCATTTTGCATCTCATTGCATTTTGTTTGTCCATTATTTTAGGTAACTCTTGGACACTCTTTTTAGAACTGAGTAGACTCCATACGTGTATCCGCTCTTTTTCGTTTTCGCGTGGTTGCTAGGTGGAAAAGTGTTGGGGTATAAGTTTTCGTTATGACTTGAATAACTCAACTTCTTTTGCCTCACAACGGATCAGCACTATGCTCTTTGAAGTATAATAATTACCAATGAATGAATGAATTTCCATGAATTCAAATTCTTTGTTGTTTTCCTCCTCCTTGTCTTCATTACTAATGTCCAAATCTGACACGTCACCATTCATTTTATTGCTTCCAAAATTGTTTTAGTAACTTTCTTTAGATCTAAACGACAATTTCCAAATATTTCTAAAAAATATAGGCCTCAAAAATCCTATTTCTTTCACTTTAAACTTTTCTGCTGTCAGAAGTGTGTTTTTATCACTCGGCCATCACTTCTAAGCATCGCATAATTTCAATTTTTACATCATCAAATAGAAAAAGTCTAGTTCCATTCAGTAAACTTTTAAATAATTTTCAATTAGAATTTTGTTTAAAATCTTAAGCAACAACAATAACCCTCTGTTTCCTAGCATAACGATAATAATTAGTGGCACAGCTACTACAATTGGCAAATGAATGCCAAGTACAAATTTAAAAGAAATAAAAGGTTTATTTATAATCTTATAATGTTATCTTTAATTATATTTTCTTTTAAATTTTGTTATTTTAATTTGATTAAGTTGATTAATTTAATTACAAACAAAATACTAATAGAAACGTAATACAAAAATCTTGCAATGAGTAAGGAAAAAAATATATTAAAATTAAAGCTTAGTTGCAAATCTCTTTATTTAATAAATACTGCAAAAAAACACACGTTTCACTGAAATAAAAATTTAAACAATGTACTAATTTAGAACAAGCATTTTATCTGTACACTTATACATTTATAGGATAATATTTAAATAATTATTTAATTACCTATAGAAATGTATATTATCTATTTCTGTATTTGTCATTTTTTCAATGCAGTATGGAATTTTGAGTAAAAACCAATCTTTCCCTTCGGTATGCGAAAAGAGCCTAAAATGAATGTAAACAACTGATGAAGACCCAACGTCCAATACAATGGACATCGATAAAAACATGTGTTTATCCAGCAAAATGTACATTCCATTGCTTAACCCCTTCGCGACGAGCGTCCTTTACAGAATTTTTAATCTTTTACCACCGGTTTTTCAAAACAGGAATTTTCGCCTATTTGAATCGCAGAAATGCTATCATTAAATAAGGCAAAGCTTACAATAAAAATTAACTGGTGGGAATAATCGACAATTCTGAGCATTTTATGCGCCACGTATACGTGTCGCTCGTCCCCAAGGGGTTAAACTACGATTTAATTTAATTAATATACCAGTTAAAATTAAAAATATGTTGCATTAATATCGAAATACTCTTCCAAAGTATACGAAATTTGAGTTTAAACTGTGTACTTACCTTCAACAATCTTTCACCTGTTCGCCGCAATTTTCAAATGATTAAAATACACATTTTGCTGCAATCTTTTTACTCTTTCTGTGTACAGATAGCATCACTAGACTATCCAATATAATTGGAAGCAAGTTTTTACAAATTCCAATTGAAATTAAACATGTTATACGAAAAATAGAAATGTCTAATGGGATGGACTGGTCTCAGGAGGATATATATATATATATGTGTGTGTGTGTGTGTGTGTGTTGGTGTTGTTTATTCTAAATCCAGGCGCAACAGAATATCGTTAAATTGCGTTTATCAGTTTTGGACTTTGCTAGAAAAGGGGCCAATATCATTTTTTGTCAATTGAGAAAAAGTTAATAAAGTTTTAGTTTTTATTTTTAATTCCTTGCCTTATAGCTGCAAAATAATCTTATTGCGGAATAAATTATAAAAGACATTGGGATTTATTTCTGTTATATCTACGAATATTGTGAAGGGATTTGTGTTCACAGAAATACATAACGGTGACTATTTTAAGGAAAGGTGTTTATTAAAAAATTATAATTGCTACGAAATGAGAGGGTTTACAAAAAGGGGTGATATTGGCCTTCTTTTTCTATATTATATGTATGATTATTGTTAAGTGATTAGTGAACAGAGCTCAAAATGAGGATTTTAGGCGTCGTCCATACCAAAGTGCAGAATTATTGGTACAAGCACGTAATAATATTGCTCATCACTGATTTAAGGTGTCAAGGTCTCGTTTTTGTGATTTCCTTTAATTTTTTCGACATGCAAGTTACGACTTTTTGAGATTTGCTAGTCTGCTGAAAATAGTTTTTAATATTCGGACGCCGTCAATAATGACAGCTTTACACGAATTAACACAATAAATACTTTTCACATATATAATGAAAATCAAATATATTTTAATTAATTTTCCTATTTAATTTTCCTGGTTTTAATTTAATTATTGATAATATTCTATATGTCCTGAAATTGTTAACATTTTACTAACACTGAACTTACTTTATGCAACAATCACATTATTTTTATGCAATTACATCTTCAAAAAGTTTCAAAACTGTAAATAGAAAAATTATTAAATATTTTAATGTTTTGAAAAGAATCCAAAAATATTTCATGAAAGATAGAAAAAAAATTATCTCAGAAACAAGAACAAAAGAAAACACACGTTTTATACACGTAATGAACTTTCTTTTCTAGAAATCCCTCTGGAAATTTAGATGAATGACAATGTTCTGGAGAAATCAAATCATGAATAATGCCAAAGTTTGTTGAAGTTCGAAGAAACATTTTTATGCATAATGTTATTTTTTGTCCAGAATCTTTTCAGTCTCATATATTGAAGAATACTGTAAAAAGTTGGCAAAGAGTTTCGAAGACAGGAGTTTCATGTAGAAGTTAGTAAAGTACTTAACGTTTGAAGAAAATGTGTTCATAGATTCTTTATAATTTCTTGGATCATATGAGAGTATGATCATGTGTAAATTAATAAAGCATGTTGTTCGGGAAAAGAAAAATAAAGAGATTTCGGCAGTATATTTTCTTCTAAAAGAAGTGTGTTGAATATTAGATTCAAGATACTTGAAGATTCATAATTTATTTGAAGAAAAAAAAAAGGATCCATCTAACAAGCCTTTTTTGATATTTTAAAAATCTAGTAACATTTGGGTTACAGAAAATTTTGTTGTTTCTATATTAACAAAATTAAATGTTTAAACTAAGATTTTATTAAAAATATAATTACTGCTTAAAGTAATAAAAAAATTATACACAAAATGATTAAAAATACCTTTTAATACAAAGATGACATGTTTCATGCTCTCTAACGACGACTTCTTCAAGATCAAAATGATAAATAAACTATTTTCGCAAAGATTGTGAAAATGATAAACAAATCACGATATTACATGTATAATGTAAGCAAGTGCTTAAATTGGTCAAACTGGAAACGTGAAAATTATTTTTTATTGATTTTTTAATTTGTAAATCATCGCGTGCCAAATTTTAGGTAATTGAAAAGAGGATGATTCATTGCATATATTCTCATTTCGCAAATACATTTCTATCGATTCATGGATAATGGATGAGAAATAAACTATTGATGGAAAAATTATTTTGCTATTCTTGAAATCAATCTGCAAAGGCTCTATTATAAGTAGTCTAGCCAAAGCTGTAGCTCTTCTGTTATATTTGATATCTGCTATATGTTTTTTTATTCTCGTTTTAAATTTTCCGTTTGTCATTCCTATATAGTATTGTAATGGTCCATCTGCAGAAGTGCGAAGTTCCCACTAATCTTCCGTAATATGTGCGTTAACTTGACCCAGGTTTAGTACGTTTCGCACCAGAAATTTTTTTAAAGAAATTAAATTAAATTAATTCTGCGTAGAATCCGGCATTTAAATAAGTAAAGATTCACCAAATAAATTTTCTTGGTTTGAAACGATGCTAAACTCGGTCAAATGAATCCATATTACGGAAGATTAGTGGGTGCTTGGATCATATCCTCTGCATCTCACGTCTGCATCTGCCCTGGTGAATCGGATTTCATAAATACTGGAAAGTTGATCAGGCTCTATTGGATCCACTTTTCTACATACTATGTTTTTTTTTCAATTTTGTGGGAGGTTTTTCAATA
Source organism: Maratus michaelseni (assembly GCA_963931845.1). Classification (NCBI taxonomy): domain Eukaryota; kingdom Metazoa; phylum Arthropoda; class Arachnida; order Araneae; family Salticidae; genus Maratus; species Maratus michaelseni. The sequence goes on from OZ007591.1 coordinate 322,276,102, forward strand.
AAGTCCGTATTGAATTTGCTAAGTTTTAATAAAATAACATATGGCAGATATCAAATATGGCAAAAGAACTAACGGTTTGGCTAGACTACGTGGAATAGATCCTTTGCACATTGATTTCAAGAATAGCAAAAATGATTTTTCCATCAAGAGTTTATTTCCAATCCATTATCCGTCAATCGATAGAAATATTTTTGCGAAACGAGAACATATGCAATGAATCATCCTCTGTTGAATTACCTAAAATTTGGCACGTGATGATTTATAAATTAAAAAAGCAATTTTTTTTTCACGTTTACAGTTTGAGCAATTTAAGTACGTGCTTACATCATGTGATCGCGTGATTTGTTTATTATTTTCAAAATCTTCGCAAAAAAAGTTTATTTAGCATTTAGATCTTGAAGAAGTCGTCGTTAGAGTGCATGGAACATGTCATTTTTTTTACTAAAAGGTATTTTTAAGGCTTTTGTATAACTTTTTATAACTTTAAGCAGTAATTATATCTTTAATTTAACGTTAACAAGATATTTTATTATGATATCTGAGATTTTATTTTAAATTTTTTCCTTTAAAATGTTTTAAAACATTGTGTACCAAAACGTGAAATGCTTAGACTTTTGTCGCAAAATTAAATGCTTCTGTAAAATGATAGAAATGCTCGGTACTTCAAAAATAATCAAATAGGAATTATTGCTAAAAGAACTTTTACTTAAATATAGTAACAACTAGTTAAGTCGTGCATACAAGAGAGATATTGGCAAAAGTTAGAATTCGATATAACCAAGGGCATCAAAAATCATGAAAGAGGAGAAACCAGAAGTAATTAAAGTATTGAATAAACAGGTGTGATACTATAAAAGAGTAAAAAAAAAAGCCTCTTAATAACACTATAAAATAATGAATGCGCTGAGCCTTTCGAAAGAACATTGTCTTTCTTCGTCAGGCGCAAAGAAGGCGTGCAGCCGCTTTGACGGCAGGAGCAAGACTGAAAGGAAATGGGAGGGAAAGACAACAAGAGAGAAGAGCCAATATGAAAGCAAAAGGCAACAGCCAATCACAAAAGAGAATTGCTTAGAATGCAGAACATAAGGAAAATTATGAAGAAGATTGAAAAAAAGAAAGATAAAATAGATAAATTAAAATGCATAAAAAATTAAAGTAAAATGGGGGTTAAATTAGAAGTAATTGTATGATATCTGTCTACAAACATTAGTTTATAGGCATGATGCAATTTTTATTGGAAACTAGCAAGCTACGCCCTCTGCGCTGGTCGGTTTCTACAAATGAGCCTTGAATCAAACGAAATATATCGTTTAATTTGACCTTGTATTTGAAAGCAATCTGTATATTTACCTGGTATATCCTTCCACATTACTGAAAAATCACGTGATTGCGCTATTATATTTTCTAATGTGCAGTCAAAATTTTAGCTGTTAAGAACCAACTCTTTTATTTGAGCATTTACAGTTAAGGTTTGCTAAAGAATGATAAAACTATATCCAATATACTAAAACCATCACTAAAAATAGTCGAACTAACAATGCAAACAAATTAACTAACAAAGTCCATTCAGTAGAAGTTTTTATAAAGGCTAATCTTTGATAATCGGGTTCATCTGATTATAGAACTTTTTCACATAATTCTAAAACTAACAGAACGATATAAAATATACTAAAACCATCCTTACAAATTATCTACTTAACAATGCAAGTCGCAAAAAATAAGCCCAGTAAAAACTTTCAAAAAGGCTAATCTTTCGGAATCGGGTTCACCTGACTATATAACCTTCACACATAACTGTTTGACTAAGCAACGTAGAACAATATGTAGTACATTAAAACCATTCCTGAAATAGCATCTAACTAACAATACAATTATCATCAAAATCCGTCCAGTAGAACTTTTTCAGAAGGCTAATATTTCATAATCGGAATCAAATATTGAAAAGGCTAATATTTGATTAAAAAAATGGTCACCCGATTTTCGAATTTCCCCTTATAACTCTAGAACTAAGTACCGTAGAATGATATGTTATATAATAAAACTTTCCCTAGAGAATTATCTAACAGTGTAGGTTCCATCGAAATCCATTCGGAAAAATCTTTTAAAAAGGCTAATATTTCATAATCGGATTGATCTGATTATAGAACTTCCCAGAATAATTCTATAACTAAGCTACGTGGAAGATATGTTATACAATAAAACCTTCCCTGAAAAGATATCTTACAGTTTAAGTTCTACGAAAATCCATTCAGCAGAACTCGAGTTATATGCAGCCGGAACGAAATTTCATATATGTAGAAGTAAATAGAAGTATATTGCCATAGTTTGCATTTGAATTTAAAAAAAGGTACTTTTCGGTTAGCCGGGCGCCAGTGATATATGTACACACACACATATATATATATATGTATATATTCATACATATAAGTGTATATATATTTATGTATATGCATGTATTCGTGTTAATATATGTATGTATATACATGTATTTGTGTAGATATATGTGTATATATACATGTATATATATATATCACTTGCTACCGGCTAACCGAAAAGCACCAAAAAAATATATATAAATAAATACTGCAAAAATGCAGTCGTACACTTAAAAAAAAAAAAAAAAAAAAAAAAAAAAAAAAAAAAAACCTTTTGGCTTAAAATCTCTCATCAAAACTGTTTTTCTTTTTTTTCTTTTCTTTCCTTTTTTTAAAATAAAATTAGTAACAGTTTTTTCTTTTATTTTTCCAGATGTATAGCCATTTCAATTCTTTCTGCAACAAAAATGACACCTTTTGGCTTAAAATAAAATTGTTTGGGGTCAAAAGTAAAATCAAAATCGCCAAAAACAAAAGATACATCGCCAAATATTGTTTCAATATAGAAATCTTGCCCCTTGAATATTTTTTTAAGCATTACGAACATTCCCAATCATGTTTAAATTAAATATTTTCGTTTTATAATATTCTCTCATCAAAACTCTTTTTTTTTCTCTTTTTTTTTTTTTTTTTTTTAATAAAATTAGTAGCATTTTTTTTTTAACTTTTCGACATGTATAGCCTTTTCATTTCTTTCTGCAACAATAATGTTCGCCAAAAAATTAGCAATGGTAACCTTTTCGGCCAAAATAACAGAACTTTTTATTATAATTCTATAACTAATATACGTAGAACTTTGTGTTATATACTAAAACCTTCCCTGAAAAATTATCTCTCGAACAGTGTAAATTCCATCAAAATCCATTTGGCAGAACTCGAGTTATAAAGGAACGGAACGAAATTTCCGTTTGTGTTATATATATATATATATATAGTAGAAGTAATTGTAAATAATTACGATACATCGAGGTCCGATATATTTAGGCTACTCCATTAATAAAAATAAACTTAAATTACTTTTATTTTCAATTTATTTTAGAATACATAATTTACATACAAAAAGGGGCATACATTAGTATAGGATTTAAAAGTGAATGTACTATATAAAGTAATTCTTCCATATTTTCAAGAATTGCTTTCTGTTAGTATATTTTTCTTTAAATGCTAATAAAAAATATATTTAAGATAAAACTTTTTCATTTTAAAAATTATTACTGTTTATTTTTATTTTATAATATTTCAAACAAGAGTGTATCCAGAATTCTTTAAAAAGAAAATACGAAAAAAATAGACAAAAAAACGTTGAAGCGTTTTTGTGTTTGAGTGATTAATAATTTACTTTTATTCAGAAAAGTCACCGAAATTGATTGATGTCCGTTATGTGCACGTATATTTTAGGTGCGTTGATAATTGTATAAATACGTAGTTTATAGGCATGATACAACAGGCTATTATAGTCGTCGTCTGGTACTTGCGGCTTTAAAGTATTTGAAACTAAAAGGCACAGCAAAATATGCACTATATTTCGAAAAAATGGGTTAGAGAAATGTGAGAAAGAAAAAGAACAGATTTTATAAATTTTGCTCTAGGAAATTTTAAAATTTTTGAATATTTGGCACCAATTCCTATTAAAAATCGTAGAAGTGTCTTAAGAATGTAAATAATTTTTGCAATATGTGATCAATTAAAAAAAATAATAAAGCTTTATTGGGATTCGAGCTGTATATAAAAGTTTCGCATTTCATTATCTATTTGTAATAATGTTAATAAAATCTATACAGAATCTATTTTAATACTGATGCAAGAAAGTTTTAGATTTTTCATCTGAAATATCAAACATTTTCTTTTTTAGTCATTGAAATCGCCTTAAGAATCAAAATTGCAGCTGTAAAATAAGCAGTTTTTAGTTGATTAAATTTCACAAACTTTTTTATCACATGAATTTTATTTTCACATTTTACCCCAATTAATTTTATTTTATTTTCATTTCAACATGCCATGATATTTAAAAACACGTTTGTACGACATTAAAAGATAATCCATTCTAAAAACCACAATTACGTTGATAATACTAAAATTGTAGATTTTTGTCGCACTGTTACATCTAAAAGTTTTCATAACAAAATAGATTATAAATGTATTCACTACCATCGATCTGTTTTTATTTACTTATCATTCATGTTTTCTGAAAACGCGGAGCTTTCTGAGTTTGATCAAGTTTGAGTTTTAAGAGAATTTTATTTTTTTTTTTTAATGAGTCACAATTTTTGAAAGAAAAATTCACGGAACATTGCTGAGTAAAAAAGTTCTATGAGCTCCTTTCATGCCATAAAAAATTTTATAAATATAACTACAAAACTTCCTAAATATGTCTCGATACAGCCCAATCTAGTATAAAGTGTTGGGAACTCGAATCTTAAATATGTCGTTTAAGGAAAGTGTTAAAATGGAACGTTGTAATACGTCATATTTTATTATGAATCGAATAAATATGGAATAAATATTGGATATTGTGGATTGGATATTGTGGAATAAATATGAATGGAATAAATATTTAAGGCATCGAAACATCTAGGTGTCATTTTTAGCTACAAAAATAAAGAGTACAAACTTATATGGTTTGTTTTGTTTTATTAAATAACGTCAACGTTTTCGTCATGCGAGCTAAATAGAACATTTTTCTACCCAGAGGGGTGGGGGGCAGGATCAGTTTACTACCAGTATTTTTATGTAATATATTTGGCTTTATTTAATTCATACCGTTCAAAGATTAAATAAGCCAAATGCAGTACATAATTATACTGGTAGTAAAATGATCGTGCCCCCCCCCCCCTGACGCTACGCCACTATTTCTACCCACTTCAAGTGCAATCGCAAACACTACAAACCTTCAAAGTTAACTTGGATTCGAATCCGAAAATTCCTGACTAATATGCGGTGTCTTAACCATTAGACAAAGAAACAAACCTATGTGATACGATATAAAAGAAAATTGCGTTTAGTAATAGATAATACACTGCAAATCCCTGAAACACATTTTACTCAAAATACAACGCTTTATAAACGCTTGAGGTGTCAAGATGTGTTTCCAATCTGTTTAAGGCATTCTCAGGTGTTTGAAAATGTGTTTTAAAATGCGTTTATCGAAACTCGGCTGTCACTTTGGTAAAGATTTAATGGGAAGCGAAACACATGCTTATAACAGAACACATTCAGAACACATTCAGAACACATCTCAGTAAACGCCATGTTCACTAGTGCTATATTCAGACATTTTTCTCCGGGAAGGATTCGTGAAGCTCCGAGGAAGAAATAGCGCTTTCAGAACAATAAGAAATTTTGAAAAAAAAATCTGAAAATTTCTGGCAGGCACTTACTGGATTTCAAAATTTAACTAACATACATTTAACAAACATACATTTCTAAATTTAACTAACATTTCCTTTTCCATTGTTTCTCAAGTGACGTGAAATATTTAAACACTACGAGAAAAAGAAACTAATTTTTTTTCGTCAGGAACTGTCATTACCCCCCCCCCCCTCCCATCCGCGAAAGATAATTTTCAGTCTTATTTTTCTTTTTAGATTCATATTTTTAAAAATTGGCTTAAACGCGAAGTTCAGGGCATCCGTGACGAAAAATAGAGTAAAATATATTTTTATTATTTGAAAGACACATCTGTTCGAAAATCTTAGCCCTTCCTGAATTTGGTTTTGCCGGATGGGGCGACTGGCCTGTGCCACGTGGCAGTTGTGGTCTTGTTAGGGGCCCCAAGCATCTCTTATACGATACAAGTTTGTCTCTGTGTAAAATAATATATTTCCTGTAGATTTGATTTTAGATGTTCCTACGTGGGGACAAAGTACTCAATAACTTTATTTCTTCTAACCAAAGATGACATCATTGTCAGGGAATGTATAGATTTGATAATCCTAAAAATAAAAGTGAATTAAAAAAATAAATAATTAAAATATTGCAAAGAATAGAAGATTTTGAGAAATTATATTTTTCACATTGCTATTTATTTTTTATATATTATTCTATGATATATAGAATTTAAAAATAAATGTTATTAGTACTGTATTGCAGTGAGAGGTTCCCGCTAATAAGTGCTTTGCCAGCGTCCCGGGCGATGTTGTGCGGGCCCTGCAGTCAACCTCCCCGAAATAAATGATCTGAAAGCACTGATCGGTCGCTAATTTTTTACGGTCGCCAAAATGTTGCTGCATAAAAAAAAAAAAATTGCATAAGAATTTTCAATATCCTCTAAGGCGGGGCCCAATATTTTCGCGGTGATGACAATCACCTTTCTAAAAGAAAAAAAAAAAGCTCGCACAAAAATCGTCCGGTTTAAAAACCACTCGAATTAGCTAAGTTCAGACGCATGCGCACAAGCTTTCAAACTGATTGCAACCGTTTCCGGCTTTCCGCTTCCGCCATTGAACTTGAACAAAACAACGATCTGCCATGTGACTTTGAACCTTAACCCTACCAAGCCGCCGGTAATTTGTATTTGTCTTTGTAAACATTGAGTTTTTTAAACTTATTTTAGTGTTTTCATATGTAAAAAATTAAGGATGGGGTGAAGCGATACAAGATAAGTACAGAGGATCTTAAAGAACATGTAAAATTTAAATTTGTGATCAACCGCCGTCGAGTCTGTCAACCTGCCTGGAGTTTTGATAATTTCCCGGGAAAACATGCTTTGCGGTAAGTTTTTTTCTATATTATTTAAATTTTTTATCGTAGAAATTATATTTGCATGGATATAAAAGTTCTAAATTATTGTTTTGTGATAAGACTGATATATTTATGTGTAGGATTTATGTAAAATAGTGTTATTTTTTGCACCTTGCGACTTATGTTTTGAAGTTGGCAAGATTTAATAAATTGTCAAACGTGTGTGTAAAAATGCATGATGAACAGATGATTACGTTTTTTTTTTTAATTTAATTATTTATTGCCGTTTTTAATATTTACACAAGGGTATAAATAAACAGAATATACATGGTTATTTATTTATTTTTAATTTTTTTCAAACTTTAAAGTATTATTAATGAATTAATATTAGATTTTGAACTACATTTATCAAAACATTAGATCGACCTGTTTCTGTTTTTCTTTAGCTTATGTATTTACCCAACTAGAATGCCGTTCTGACTGATTTGCTTAAAAAAAACTGTTTACAATTTATCTATTAATTAGACTGTCCTTCAAACACTTTATTTGCGTGAATAATATTTAAATGCATTATCTCTTTGATTAACTAATTAATTTTTTTATTACTAATATTAGTTCTTTTATAATAGAAATTCGTTTAAAAATTACTATTAATTTTTGTCCCTTTATTTTATTTTTTTAATTAAATGAAAAATAACGAGTGTAATTAAATATTTTTTGCATAATATTAATTTTTTTTCTGTTAATTAAGAAATAGAAATTAATGAACTGAATCTGAAAATGCACTTGCACCCTTAGTAATGTTTATTAGGACTCTATAACAATAAATTATTTTTGTTCAAACCTCCTTTTACATTTCCTTGACGAAATTTTGCAGATTTTTATTTTAGCATGAAGTGAAATCTAGCTTAACATTATAGCTAAAAAAATCTTATAATTTATTTAAGGAAGATTACTATTTAATTTATACAATACGTTTCTGTATACTGAATTTATTTTTATATAATAAACTTGTTTGCATTTCATCATTTAAAAATAACTTATTTTTAATATTTGTCTTTGCACATAAGAAAATGATAATTTAAATCTAACACACATATTTATTATATTAAGTTTGTAAACTTTATTTATTATCAGATTCTTTTTATTTTTGGATTTTCTCGGATAACTTTGGATTTTTTCGGAATATAATACTAATATGCATAATACTCATATCCATAGAATAAACAATAATATAAAAAAATGTACTATTGTAATTTAATTTTGAATTTACAACAGTGTTTGCAGATCTAAAATAATATATGACATAACTTTGATTTTTGAAGTAGTTTTCAATTCTTTATTTTCTTACATAGTACGAAGGAAGAGATAACAATGTTAGTGGCAGAAATTGTCATTTTTGAATGATTTAGTAAAAAAAATGACCGGCTGTATTTTTTTCAATAATTATTTTCAAAATAGTTACAACAAGCTGGGAATACTTTTATTTCAACTAAATATAGTGCATGTGTCTTGCAAAACATTATTATTAAAATACTAATGTTAGTTCATCATGCATATATGGTTGTATCGCAAAATTTTAAGCTTTACGAGTTGACATTTTATTTCATTTTACACGGAGTGTGCTTCAAGTTAGAGATATGATGCAGTAAAAATGTACTGATACCTAATAAAGTAGGAAACTGTTGACACTGTTGAGATCACTATAATAGATATCTATATAATATTTTTAATGGTGATATATCCCAACAATATTTTTTACTTTGTTTATATTGTTTAAAGGGCATAAATGGAATATACAATACAATTAAAATTTGCTTTTCAACCATAATAGAGAACCATTTGGTAAAGCTAGGCAAGCTTTCATAATTTTTTCAAAATTAATGTTTGGCAATTGAAAATGAAAAATACAATTGAAATGATTATGAAATTGAATGATATGTTGGGAACTATAATGTTAAATTTAGGAAAAGCTAGTGAGGAAATTATAATGCTGAAAGGTTAAATTTTTAATAGAAAAAATTATGGTACTTTTGGATTATAGTAGCCCTGAGGATGAATCGCCAAGCGACCAAGATTTATGTCCAAATTATAAATCATATATGACATTATATAATATATTATTTATATAATTTGTGAATCATATGACACAGTTATAGTCAAATATGATGTATATGGCGTAAATAATACAGAGGCGGATCTACTCCTCCATTTAGGGGGGGGGGGGGTCATATCTTCTTTCTTATCTTTCTGGGGCGTGTGTGTGTTGGGGGGGGGGGGAGTATTATGTCTTCATTAACAGTTTTTATATCTTAGATTCAAATTGACTATTTTCTGACATATAGGGTAGATGTGCCAGTAATGGACACCCTTAAGGAATTTCTTTAAAAATTGATTTTTAATTAATAGTTATAATTGTTATATTCCATATGTTTTAAAATTATATTAATCTACCAACAATATTTAACCATGCTCATAGTCACATTTCCTAATGTGAACCGAAATTTAATTGTAAATAACAGAAATAAATCAAAACACCCTAAATTCCAGTAATGGAAATTCCACAAAAAGTAATATAGATAATTGATATTATGATTGTATTTAAAACTAGAATTTAAAGAATTCATATTAATGAAATAAAAAGCTGAATTTGTATTGGTTATTTTTTTATAAATCAAAAATGTTGAAGGTGGCCCATTACTGGGAGGGGATCAAAACACCCTAAATTCCAGTAATGGACACCCCACAAAAAGTAATATAGATAATTGATATTATGATTGTATTTAAAACTAGAATTTAAAGAATTCATATTAATGAAATAAAAAGCTGAATTTGTATTGGTTATTTTTTTATAAATAAAAAATGTTGAAGGTGGCCCATTACTGGGAGGGGGCCCATTACTCGCACATCTACCCTACCCGAATTTATTTTCTTTCATAAGTGCATGAAATTTGCAGGTATATTTGTAAATATATAAAATTTACATGTTTTATCCACAAACCAAGAAATCAACTTCCCATTTTCTTTCAAGTACCGTAAATTGTATATATATAAAAAAAACATTTATAAATATATATATTTATATATGTATAAAATATTTAATATATATGTACATAAACATATATAAACAAGCATAAAAGTTAATCAAGTTTGTTTTTATATTATTTGGCAACAAATCCCACTTTCTGTTATGCAAATTGTGCCAAGCTTTAAAAAAAAAAAAAAAAAAAAAAAAAAAAAAAAAAAAAAAAAAACCAAAGCCCCTGTACTGGAAATTAAATATCCATCAATTCAAAGTATAAATCCAAGCAAATTGAAAATGCTGTTCTCAGTCTTGTTATTTTATATTTAATAATTTTAATCTTTGTGCATTATGTATAGCCTTTTATTTTTATTATTTATTTATCTGCCAGATCACTTTGAAAAAGTTATGAGCTAGTTTCAAAAGGACTGATGGAAGCAATTAAAACAGACAGGTCTATGCCAACTTTGTTTAATTTTCCAAGCCCCTGGAGAATGCAAAGTCTGAAGAGAATAAAGGGCATTGGCTGATCTAAGCTAACATCTTTCGTCTAAATACTGTCCACTCGGTAATTGTTTTTCATATCATTAAATAACATATACTTATATGTACTATTTTGTACATTTTTATTATTTTATATTTATACATGTATTCCTTCAATATGTCATGTCTGTTAGAATATTATTTATCAGGGGTCGATCCAGGAAAAATTTGGGGCCTATTTAATTTAGGGTCCCTTCACAAAAATCTATTTAATAAAATGGGCACAAAAATCAATTTGATAAAATGGGTCCCTGTCCCTTCACAAAAATCAATTTGATAAAATGGGCTCCTTCCCAAAATTCTATTACATAAAAACTTACTATTTATTATTTTGTGATGGTTTAAAATGTGTAATTTGTAAACAAGCAAGTTCACCAGAGAGGAAAACTTCAGCAAAAGGATTTTAAAAAGTTTTTGTTTATAAATGCTTGGTTTGAATTTGATTAACTGGATATCAACTTTCGTTATAAAATGTTATTTTTCGCAAAAATATAATAAATTTCACAAAAATAACCTTTACTTTTCACAAACTGCCCCCCCCCCCCCCAAAAAAAAAAAAAAAAAAAAAAAAAAAAACATGCATCGACCCCTGTTCATGGAGGAGCAAAAAAGTAAACATATATGCGTGAGAGCTTCTTCAAAAGGTTGAAATTCATCTTTTTAAAACCATTTTGTGTATTTTCTTAATTAATGCAAAATTGTAAAAAAATATCTGTTATAATATGATTAAATTATAAGAATATTTTATTAATGTATTGCTTGAAATAATTTCTGTTTTTTTCATTCCTGACGTACCTGATTAATGCAAATCTTGTTTGTTACTTGTATTATTGGTGGTACCTAAATATTATCCTGGCCAGGTCAGTTACAACTGCTATTATAAATAATATTTTTTTGTTATTAATTTATTATTGCTCATTTATTATTTATTTATTTTATATTTATCATTTTTAGCAATGTTATGTATCTAATAATAAATTACTGTTTTGTACATGATTGGTAACAATAAATAAGGTTGGCAACCATTTTTGGCAATCTATCTCCTGGCCCGGATAATACGCAAGTACTCTATTATTTCTTGGTAACAATATTAAATTTAAAAATGATTAAGAATGTTTGAGTTGGTGTTTTGAATTGAATTTTGGATACTACAATATAGGAGAGAAAAAACATACATTTATCAAAAAACAACAATTGTTTAGAACTTGAGTTGTAAATTTAATGAAATATATATAAAAAAAGAAAAAACTGTTCAATTACAAATCATTTCAATAATGCTTGGAAGCCTCATGCTTTTTCGTTTAAAAACTTGTCAACTAGTGTGGTATTATTCAATGGAATTTTTTTTTTTTTACTTTGGTCGCAACAGCTTGCTCTGTTTCGCAGCCTAAGTAGAGTTAAACCTCAGAATAGTGCACATCTTGGGAAAGTAGAAATTGTTCACTATTCAGAGTTAAAGTCATATGAATGGAATGTTGTCATATAAATTTTCATTCCTAGTAAATGTTGTGAAATGAAAATGTGTTTGCTGAGACGTCTGCTTTTCAAGAGTGTAAGTGTATAAGTGGGTGTGTGTGGAGAAAAGGATTTAATCCTTAGACATTTTGCCTACTCAAGACCTTGCAGTTTGCTTCTGAGCTGCTTTTAATCAAAGAAGAGCTATAAAATTGAAGGCTTATATTATGAGCATCTGAAAATTATATAAACAAAGTTGTTTAAAGTGTCTTTTCTTTCCAGAGGGATATTTTCTTTAGAATTTAAAAGGGAAAGGAAGTTTGTTTAAAGTTCTTTTTAGAAAATAATATATTTTGTCCCATTTATACAGCACTTTTAGATAATTTTAATTATGTATTTCTGGAGCAAAAATTACTTTGACGTGCATAGATTTAACAATGAGAATTGTTTTTTTCCTTAGAAAAAAAAAGTGTGGGGAATCTTACCAGTCAAGCTATCCAGAATATTTGTTTTTAAAAATTAATCACTGTATTTCAGTCAACTGGCTTTTTCGGAGGAGGGGGACTGGCCAAATTCTGGTAACCCGGTATTTGTATGGCCTCTTTTTTTTCAGCTAAGTGTATTTTGTAAAGTAAATTTCTAAGAAATGTCTGTCACATAATATGAATGTTTTATGTCTGGTGACTGATGTGTAGGACCTAACCAGTTTATTCTAAAAATGCCAAATGTATTGTATGATCATGCAGCAATAATGGCTTGGTAGTAATTAAATATGTAATGAACATTAGGTACTTCTTTGTTATAGGTGTCTTGGCAATTTTGCAGCAAATATAAACAATCATGAAAATGAAACAGCGACCAATGAAACAAATTTTCTAATCTGCACTTAGAAAATTATAATATAATTTTAATACTGCACTAATTTTAATCTTAATACTGCACTCTTCTCCAGCACACAAAATTTTTCTCTGATAAATTAAAAAATTGACGTTTCTAAAATTTCAAACATGTTTACTATTTTTAATTTACCAGCGAAAGAAACTTTTTCCCCCCCAAAAAATTAATTTTACTATTTGAAAGAATTTGTGAAACTCATCATAATATGCAACTTATATATTAGAGAAAAAATAACTGGAAATACAGTACACAGTAGACTCTCTTAAATTCACATAGAGATTGTGCAGATTTTAGAATTTTGCAGATTTCTGGTCAGTTTTGTTTACATTTTTTAAACAGTAATTTGAATTTAATAATGCACTTGAAATTATAATGAATGCTTACAATAAAGTAAAATAATAAAAATTAAGAAAATTAATTTTTTTAATATTAAAAGTGAAGGTCAAGTAAATAATTCATAATACATAACTAAATATGCATAGTGATGAGATATTATTTCCTTGAATCATTCAGTGAAATTCTCCTTATAAATATACACTAATAATTCACATCAAAATCTTTAAATAACAAAGTTTTATTTCATGTTTAGCCATACTTAATAACCAAAAAGCTTGATTAATACATAAATGTATTTGTTAAAAAGATATCGCCACTGATATCAGGACTATCTTGAAATTCTTCAGAAATAAATTTATGCTTCCTTCATGAAAAAACAATTATATTAACTAGAATTACATATTAAAATGTGTACAGATTGATATAAAAATTTAAAAAAAAACTTCATTGTTTACATCTTAAGTTTCATTGTTTACATCTGAAATGATGTGCAGATTTGAGGAATGAGACTAATGAGTTAACAATTAGAATTGTTTTTTCCTTAGAAAAAAAAGTGTGGGGAATCTTACCAGTCAAGCTATCAGAATATTTGTTTTTAAAAATTAATCACTGTATTTCAGTCAACTGGCTTTTTGGAGGAGGAGGACTGGCTAAATTCTGGTAACCCTGTATTTGTATGGCCTCTTTTTTTCAGCTAAGTGTATTTTGTAAAGTAAATTTCTAAGAAATGTCTGTCACGTAAAATAAATGTTTTATGTCTGGTTTACTTTACTACTGTACTATGTTGCAAAAAGAAGAAATGTGTTCACAAGGCAAACTAGTTCAATGGCTCTTAAATACCTTTTTCTTTTGGAATTGTGATTTATGTATTACTAGAGTAAGGAACTGACTTCAGTCTGATTGTGCAAAAAAACTCTTAAATCTATACTTATAAAGATCTAACAATGTAAATAAAGATTGTCAGAAAGTGACTTTGAAAAAAAATAAAAATCCTGCCAAATTTAACCTTGCCTTTTTTTGTAACACACCCAAGACATTTAAAATTTTTTCAAAAGTTAAAGAATATTCTCAATTTTATCCTCCCCTCTAATTTTAGTTGTCATGTGGTCCGTACCTAAATCCAATCTTGTTTATATGAAATAGAGTTAAGTTGCAGTACATTACATATATAATGTTTTTGACTGTATGATATAAAGATATGATAACTTTATAACATTATACATGCACAGCCCCTAATACATAAAAATATCTAAAATTAAATATAAACTGGCAGTCTTGTATTATAATTTACACATTGAATGTGTAAGGAAAGATATTAAGTATACAATTTAATAACTAAAAAATTAAATGTAGTAAGGTTTTTTTTTTAAGTAAATTTGTTTTTTTGTTTAATTGATGTTAAAAAAAAACCCATTCTGTTAGGATGTAAAGTATTTGCATGTTTTCCATCATGTAGAGAGTTTTCAACTTAATTGATTACTTATGGTTTTAATTTCAGATAGCAATGACTATTTGCAGAATATAATGAAGTATCCTACAAATTGGCCTTTGAAGCACCTAAGGATTTGTTTGTATCACTATTATTTTAAATATTTTGTTATATAATTCATTCTTATTGTAGAATTTTGGATTTAATAAAATGTTTTGTTTCAGTAATCTATGAAATTTATCTGATTTATTGAATAAAGTCTGTTTTTGCACTTATTAATTCAATTTACATTCATTTTATATAATGCAGGGTTCACACAGTTATGCCACAATTTTTTAACTGTAGAAAAATATTGTAAATTCCTTGAATAAACAAGGCAGTTATGATTTGATATATTTAAAACTTGTATTTGGATATATATATATATATATATATATTTTTTTTTTTTTTTTTTTAATGGAGTTTGCGAACCTTGTATATGTAAATATTACATTTAAACTTTATATATATATATATATATATATATATATATATATATTATTTTAAGTGATTAGCATTTTATTGTGTAATGCATATCATTTTTTTTCGAAGATTAAAAAAAAATTAGCACTCAAATAATGTTTTTTTAATTTGCTCTTAATATACCTTTTTGAATTTATTAATAAGTTTTAAAATATTGTGTAAATCTATTTAAATATTGAGTAATAGTAATAACCATTCTTAGAGACATTTTTTTGTACTATTGAAGGAAACAAATAAACAAAAAAATAAATATTGAAAAGGCCAATATCTTGAATAAGTTTCCTAATAAACTACAGGTTTTTATTTTCCTCTTCCTCTCTTCTAAAAAACTATTATTATCATAAAATGTTACAAATTTCTTTTTGTCATTAATTTGTACTTAAGCAATATATTTTTATTCTTTAAAGCTATATTTGAAACTTATATTTGGATATATATTTTTTCTTTTCTTTTCTTTTGTGAGTGCAATCTGTAAAACATAAATATTGGAAATTTAATTTAACCTCCATTTTCACTCTAAAAAAGTGGTTCCTAATGTGGGGTGTTTCCTCCCTCCCCCCCACACAGGGAGGTTATTTGAATTTTTAGGGTGGCAATTCCATATTTGTTATACTCCCATTTCCTTATTAGTTATATTGTAAAAGTAATGTTACACCTTCAAATTTCAAAAATAAAATGAAAAAAAAAGTTTTTTATCCAATTTTTGGAAAGTATTCCTTCAAAAGTTCAAAATACAATCACTACCAGAATAATGATATGAAAACATTTAAATACTTGTATATTTAAAATTACTCTGTAATTTTAATGATTTTAGATAACTTTTTTGAGTTTGCATTTAACGAGTCTTGTATGTCTTTTCATTCTGCAATATGTTAGATAAAGAAACTTTTACAAATGAAACTGTTCAAGTACATATTTAACATCTTTGCAACAAGCGTCCTTTACAGAATTTTGAATTTTTTATTACCAGTAATTTTGGTAAGAAAATTTTGCCTAATGTAATTGCTAAGTCTAATTTATTCACTATTCTGTGATTAAATAAATAAAGTTTTCAGTTCAAAATTACCGATAGGAACAATCAAGGATTCTGAGTGCTGTGCAGGTTATTAAAACTGACTGTTTTAACCCTTTATGCTCAGAGTCCTTTTAAAGGGGAAAATATATTAAATAAAAAATATTTGATTAATCCATTACCTACTGTATGTTTCAGGATCAATTTTAAATACTTTACTCTATCATCGATAGATACAATAATAGTCCTGTGAATCAAAAAATGAGATTTGCTCACCTATGTATCTCATTCTAGTTTCCATTTTCCTTCGTGATATGCAATGCTAAGTTTCTGCTGTGAAACATCTCAACACTTTTTAATTTTTTTACTTACATTTTAAGGTCTGGGAAATAATATTATTTCTCGAATTATATGTTTTTTTTTTTTTACTTTATTTTTAAAATGTTTTATGAAGCGGTATTTATAAGTACCAGTATTAAGAAGAAAGAAACAATTGTTAATATGTATACTTGTAGCTCAGGTATATCAGAATTTAACATAGCCTAAGATGATTTGTATTTCTTTCAAATGAAGAAGTTTTTCGTACAGATTTTTTATGCTCATGTTTCGCAAAATACTCAAAAAATTCTATTAAATGCAGTTTCGACACAGATCATGGATTTCTGTTTGATTCCTCAATTAGAAATTTAGTGCTAAAAACATCTGGATTTTCGAATGAAAAGTTATAAATTTAGTGTATGGCAGACACTAATATACAGGGTGTCCATAATTAAACGACCCTACTTTAAAGTTGTCTACAGACGAAAATATTGGTCAGAAAGTTGTGAAATTTTGTGCAGAAGATAATGAAGGGATGGGAATTTGTTTGAGCGAAAAAAAAATTAGTTCAAAATTTCGCCACCAGGGGGCATTTTTTAATGAATTGCACATGTAGCATCTATTTGCGATAGTTTACAAATTTTTTTTAGAGCAAAAGATGTTCAACAAAACTTTTTTTATGACATGTTCTTAGCATTTCCCAAAACACACTCCGGACGACTGTGGAACATGCTATCTTACGATTCCAGATGGTAGCTGAAAATGATGTCCGTCATGTGGAACATGTGTTCTAATAAAATTTTTAAACTATCGTAAATGTATGCTAAATGTTATGCTAAATTATCTATAAAACGCCCTCTGGTGGCGAAATTTTGAACTATTTTTTTTTTTGCTCAAACAAATTCCCATCCCGTCATTATGTTCTCCATAAAATTTCACAACTTTCTGACCAATAGTTTTGTCTGTAGACAACTTTAAAGTAGGGTCGTTTAATTATGGACACCCTGTACATTATAGCAGACATGACCTTTTGCTGCATAGGAAACAATTGCAAACAGTGCACAAGGAGGAGGTAGACAGTAGACATATTTCTTCGAAATGAAGAAAATGCATTATAATAATATTTAAAATACTGCTTAAAATTAATAAAGTTATCCAGAAATGATTCCTGTTTATTGTGTTCATAGCTGCCAACTGCTCTGATTCTTTGGCACTAATAATTAAGGACAGAAATTTCTCCCTTTTCATATCGTAGAATTCTGTGATACAATAAGATGAAGAATATTTTAAATAAAAAAGTGATGCTAAAAAAATCTTAGCAGTTGGCAGCTATGATTGTATTATGCAAATAGAGATATTAGCACCCAAAAACTTTTCACATGTATAAACCAGGTGCTAAAATTAATCACAAAATATATCATTGCTATCATATTTAATTCCAAATGCGAGAGTCTCTTCAAGAAATTTTGTCAAGATAAAAGTACAGACCATGAAATACTACTTTTGTTTCACACCAAGGTAAATATAAGAAACAAAAAAAAGGACTCTTTTAGATATAAATGCGAAAATAAAGTTCATTTCATTTATAAGGTTATATTAAAAATATATTACTGGTAACATTATTACTTGTTTTATAAGCTTAACACTATGTGACATTACTTGTCATTTGTATTACTTTTTAGGCTTCCACCATGTGAATTTACCATGATGAAAGATCTTTTTGATAAGAATTATATGTTACAGAGGGTAAAAATTATTTTTATCAAAATATAGCGAAAATACATATTTACTAATAAAAGCTTTGAAAAATGCATTTGTTGGCAGCAAATGTAAATATTTTCTAACTCTTCATTTATGCATAAAAAATTTAGAAATACACCTTCTGTGGAAAAATCAGCAAATTTTGTGAAGTTAAATACAAAGATGTCTTTCTGAAGTAAATTTTTATTTAAAACTTCTATGCTTTTACAATCTGGTTTTACATTTTGTACACCAAAAATTTACCATACAAACACACCATTTGTATGTTTTTGTACTTTTAGTAAAATTGTATGTAATCAAGTTGAAAGAATACTAGTTATTTTGATTTGTGTTTTTTAAGACAAAAAGCCCTTAGAAACATTGTTTAGTGCAAGGGTTTTTTTAATTTGAATCAGCTTGATCTTAATCATGATTTAAATCAACCACATATTTAAAAAAAAAAAAAAAACATTGCTTTCATTTAATTTTTAAAAATTTAGATCAAGGTATTTTGTAAAAAATGTTATGTTTTGCCTAAAATGCATTGGAAAATTTAGGAATGTGAGAGACCAAAAACCCAAAGTCGATGCTTTTGTAATTTAATTTAAATTAAAATCTTAACAGATTAATATAAGTATTTACCTATTAGAAAATATTTAAGTCTTTTGGGAATTTTAGAATTAATACAAAAACATGGAGAATTTTTGCAAAGATATAGAAAACTTGAGAAGAAGTATAGACCTTTCCAAAGTATTTTTATTTATTTTTATCTAAAATTTTCATTGCAATTTATTTAGTTATTATTAACATGTAAATAACAAATTGTTCGATTTCCAATGCAGTTTATTTATAGAAAGATTTGGAAAATAAACTATTGATAACAAACTTTAAACATGTGCTATTAAAAAAATTTGAATGAATGAATTGTTTTAATGAAAGGTAACAATTAATTGTTTGATCCCTGACCTTTTTTCACTAAATTTTGCATATCTATTGGTTCCACACTATACATGAAAATATTCAAATTCTTCAGTATTATTGTTTATAAAAGAGAAATGTTCCTCTGTAGTATAATACATTAAAGAGTAGGTTATTAAAATGCACAATAGGTCTGAAAGGATTAATTGTAAAAACGATTGTGAATAGAGAAATTTCCAATCAAAGTTGTTTCTTAAAAAATAAAAAATGAGCTATATATATTGGATTAAATTAAATCGAATAAAAGTTAGATTTCTGAGTGTTTCTGTCATTTTTATTTTGAGAATATATGTAACAGAAGTTAAAATTTGCGGCTTAGCAAAAATTTCCAATAATATTCCTAGGTTCTATAAAAGTATACAAGGAAAATTAAATAAGGTATATTTTTAAAATCTTGATAAGACAAGCACATTTTTGAAAATTTAATGGGATTTTATATATTAAGTGTTAGTAGTAATAATTGAGCTTTATTAATAAAATGTATTTTTATCAAAATTTTGAAAACATACATAATAAAATCTTTAAAAAAATGCATCTGTTGGCAGTAAGTGTGAATATTTTCAAACATTTCATGTATTTATAATTAATTTAGTAGCACACATAAATATTTTAAATACCAAATTCAGCATTTTATTTAGTTTCTATAAAATATTACTGATTCTTGCCATTTTGAGGATTTTTTTTTACAGCTAGAATTATTTTCTTTAAAGCTAAAATGCTGAAAGTTTATAAGGTAAGTACTAAAAGGATACGCGAAAGCATAGATAATTGATGCCATTGTACAGGCTATTTTAAAAATCTGTCTGCAACACAGATGATGATGCACTTTAGTGTTGGGCGATGACAAGAATGCTTTTCAAGAAGCATCATTTCTCTCAATTGTATGGACATCTCGAGTGTGTTAGCTGTTTCTCAATGATACCAGTCTATAAATTGTTATTTCTATCTGATTCTCTCTCTAATTTTAAGTCATAATTTCTCATTGAAATGGCTTTTCCCATCTTTTTGGTTATTAACTAAAATATGAGGAAGCGGAGTGTTTATTATTCAGGCTAAAGGGGCTTTTGAGATACAGTTCTAGCTTTGGAGGGTTTTTCCCTTTAATCTCTAACTTTCTCTGGTTTCACCCTGGATTGGCTGCCCACGATGAATTTATCCTATAGTTGTAGGCATATGCATTTTCTATAGATACCTTTCTTATCAGCATTTGCACAGTTTCTTCCAGCAGTTTTCCAGTTTATCCTCCTTCTCCTGTTTATATACACTTTAACACATAATGTTATACATTTTGGATTGCATTTAGAGCAGATAATCTGATGCATATGCACCGAGAGGCATAGTCTCTGAATACAGTTATAGCTTTATGGGTTTTATTTTCTTTCTTTTCTCCCTAATTTCTTCTAGTTTTATGACCTTGGGTCGCTACCCACAGTGAATTTATCCAACAATTGACAATATTGTAGGCATATGCATTTTCTATAGGTACCCCCTTTTTTCAGCGTTTGCTTCGTTTCTTCCAGCAGCCCCCTCTTTACTTCTATAGATTTTATTTTTCATCTCACTCCTCTTTCCTTTTCTCCGTTATCAAGACGCTGACAGCTTAGCTCCTCCTTACCCTTATATACACATTATCTTTACTCTTCCCTCCACTCTGTTTCTGGGGTATTCGAAACGAGTACCATTAGGTTGTCCTCCTTAAATGTACCTTTACTTTTTTGATAGGGAGTCTTAGTTTCTGAAATATGAAGGGCTTTTGCTCCTCATTTTCAAATTTACTCCTTTCCCTCCTTTATATTTTTTTCTATGCTGGGTATTTACCTTTTTAGGTTCATGGTCCTATGCCCTATCTTTCCCTGATTTTCTGTTTTATTTGGACAACATTTGTAAGCTTTAGCCCCCACCACCATGTGGCACTTTTGTTATTTGTATGTTGTTTGTACACATAATATTTCTTGTCTTCTAATTATCCAATTTTTATGCAACTTTCGTCATTGTATCTGTAGTCATTTCGTCCTCCATATTACTTCCCAACTTCTGCAGTAGAGGGCGCTCAGTATTCCCTTTTTATTATATTACCAGTATCTGTCCTGTTAGTTCTACTTGCATCTGGCATTATTGACTTTGCATATTCCCCCCCCCTTCCCCCATCTTTATTTTAGTTATCATTCTGCCTGCAAGAGGGCGCTCTCTTTCTTGCGCTTAAAAAAAAAATAAGATCACAGTTGGTTCTTAGAACATACAGTAATAAACATCATTAAAATAAGTAAGAAACAAATGTGATCTTAAATGTTTTTTTAAAAATGCGCAAGAGGGCGCCCTCTGCCGGGGAATATGCAAGATGCTAATAGAACTAGCAAAAAAAGGCCAGATACTGGTAAGATAATAAAAAGGAAAGAATGAGTTTCCGCTACTGCAAAAGATGTAAAGTGACGTGGAGGAGGAAAAGATTACAGGTACAAAGATGAAAGTTGCATAAATAGAAAATAAGAAATACTATGTGTACAAACATACAAATAACAAAAGTGCCACATGGTGGTGGGGGCAAAAATCTGCTAAAGCTTACAAACGATGTCCAAATGAAACAGAAATTTAGGGAAATAGAGGTCATAGGCCCATGAGACTAAAAAGGTAAAAACACAGCATAGAAAAAACTATAAAGGCGTCAAGGGGGTAAATTTAAAAATAAGGGGCAAAAGCCCTTACTATCTCAGAAACTAAAACCCCTATCGAAAAAATAAAGGCATATTTAAGGAGAACAACCAAACGGTACTTGTTTGAGATATCCTAGAAACACAATGGAATGAAGGGTAAAGATAATGTTAAAAATATATATAAGGGGAGGGTCTAAGCTCTCAAGGTTGTGAAACGGGAAAAAAAGGAAACTGAAGAAAAGTGGAGTGAGATGAAAAAGAATATCTATAGAGGAGGGGGGGGGGGGGTTGCTGGAAGAAACGGAGCAAACGCAGAAAAAAGGGGGTACCTAGAGACTGCATATGCCTACAATTGTCAATTGTAAGGATAAATTTACTGTGGGCAGCGACCCAAGGTAATAAAACCAGAAGAAATTAGGGAGAAAAGAAAGAAAATAAATCTCCCAAATATAGAACTGTATTCCGAAAATATGCCTCCCGATGCATACGCATCACGCTATCTGCTTCAAATGCATTCCAAAATGCATAACATTGTGTTTTAAAGTGTTTAAAAACATGTGTTGTGAATGCGTTTAAAAAAGCGATGCGTGTGAAAAGTGTTTAAAACTACACCTCACGAACACATTATTTAGCACCAGGAGTAAAACATGTTTCACCACACGAGAACACTTGGAAACACATTATGAACGCATTTTATGCGTGCAAAAGTCGGCCCGTTTTTGTGTTAGTTTTGCGTTCTGTATTGTGTTGCCGGAATTTGCAGTGTACTGAAACAAAAAATCTTAAAAAATACAATTGAACTAACGAATCGGGTTTCTATATGCTCTACATATATACGTAGATACATTTTAAGTTTATTTAATCTTTTAATCATGTGATGTCGCTCAAAATTTTCTTTCTTACAGTAATTTTTCCGTCGTCACTGGACTCAATTCATTTTTAATTTTTACTCGATAGATTATTTCGTTACTGGTATACGATATGCTTAAAAAAGTCCCCTTATTTAAACGCAGAAATCTACAAGTAAAAAAGTGAAGTAATATTCAAAACTAAATTAGTGGTACTAAAAAAACATAATAAAACACCCGATTTCATATTAAATTGCCGAACAACAAAGTTTTAAGACAGCAAAATCAATCAGCATTCCCGAGAAGACTTACATTTGCGGTACGAAACTTGATGTAGAGATTTAGAAGCAATCCTTCATAGGCGAATTATAAAACAATGGAAAATTTTGTGATTTGTAGGGAAATTATAAAAGTTCGATTCATCTCATACTTCGAATAAACCGGGCTCGTATCACCTACTGTATTCAGTTAATGCTGTTAGTCAGTCAACCCCTTATTTCCTCTCCCTCAAGTTAAACCCATGCGGTTAGAATGCCTTCATCTATTTAAAATATTTCCTCAAGAAATTAATATTTTTAACTTCTTTTTTTTTTTTTTTCATGTACTCTTTTTAAAGGATATGTCTCTCTTTTTTTTAGCTGAAAAAATATTTCAAAATTTAATTTTATGTGAAATGTTAAAATATTACTCACAGTTCGTCATTTTTTTAACACATAAAATATTAAATTAAACATATATTTTAGAAATATTTTGACAACTAAAAACAGAGACATCTTTAAGACTAGTGCAAATAAAAAAGAAGTCCTTGAGGAGATATTTTAAAAATACAAACGCTTTCCGCGCACATCAGTTTAACATTAACCAGGGTAATTTGAAATCTCACTGCTCAACACCCTTAATGTGACATTTTATCATGTAATGTTATTATTTCAGATAACTATTCCATTTACGGAGATTTTTAAGAGGAATTTTCTTCTCTGATGTTATTATAAAGCATACTATCATTTAAAGAGACGATATTTAGGTTAAATATGGACAATCATTACATCACTACGTTTCATATAAGGAATGTTTTTTAGAACCAGTCAAACAAATCTTTTAATATCATTACAGAACAAATTTACCTTTAAAGAAACAAATTAAGTCATAGTATAAGCAATAAATATAAAAAAATACAAGTAATAGAAATACGTTTGAAATTTACCATAAAATGTTATTAAAAATTCTTAATCAAATACAATTTTTAATGCATATTTAGTTTAAAACATAAATTTCGTTTAGTTTAAAATGTCGTGTTCCTTAAATTCGAATGTCATACAGTTAAAATTGTACGTTTTAAAGATCAAGCAGGGCGGTCGCTCTGCCAAGCCAAGCTTTAAAAAAAAACGCCACACAAACAACGCCAAGAACTGAACTAGACCGCTACTGCTTATTTACAGGAATCAACTTCGCAATGTTAAATCGACAAAACATGCCAGATTAAAATATCAGACATATAATAAACCAAGCGTCGCCGAAATAAAAAACGAAAACTAGAAGAATCTAATGAAGAATTTCTTCAATTTAAGACCAAACTCATCTTCATAAGTGATTTATAAACAGAGATATAGATTTTTTTAAAAAACGTCGAGTTACTTAAAATGATCACTTTTTTCTTCGTCAAACTTTTTTTTTCAAACAACCTACAGACCTTAATATTCGGCAGAATAAAAAAAAGATTGCATTTTTGGACAAGTAATTACGTAATCTATGTGCTTTTATAAAATTCAGTGTAAAAAAATATTATTTTCTATCCTTAATTAGCAAAAAACTGTTAATTAACTTGGCGATTAAAAAATTATGCCAAAACAGAGATAAAACCCGCCAACGACCATGTACCATCTGTATTAAAATAGCACAAATCAGTTACAGGTTATAATATAACCACATCAAATTTCATCTGCAAGTCAGCCATTTTCTTCTGAAGATATATATTTTTTTAAATAAAACTTCACAATTATAAGAACACATATTTTATCAAATAATTAAATATGACTGCAAACTGCGGCAGATGATTGTTTCTAACATGAATAAGTATGAGAAATTGCCGGTTACGAATATGGATCTGGGTAGCTCAGTCGCAGAGCGTCGGCATGGTACGCATAAGGTCCCAGGTTCGAGTCCAGGCCCAGGTCAATTTTTCACTCATGTTTGTTTAGTGTATTTAATTGTCTGATAAAATGCGTGTTCTTTTAAATATTGTAAAATAAAGTAATCAGACGTAGTGTTTATGCTTTAAAAATATTTTAAATATATAATTTACGTTTTTAGAAAGATCTTTAAAAATAAATTAGTTTTTGAGGGAAGATGTACCTTCTAAAATGTATACATTAAGAGTTATCGCCATTTAAAATTTCTTTCCAAACGTAAACAAAAATTTTGAAATGAATTAAATGTGATTCATTTATTTCTAAAAATAAAAAAACACGGTAAAGGACAGGCATTTCGTTCGCAGGAATACCTTTCACGTCATCTACTATATATACGAGGCTAGCGAAAAAGAAAAGCTACCGCGGTGCGGTGCTTTACGCGTATCTTTTTTTACAGACCGCGGGATTCACGTGAGGCTCGAATCCACCAATGCAGGTGTACGAAAAGAGCATCACGTCACTCTAGCGGTCTGTAAAGAAAGATAAGTGGAACGCACCGCGGTAGCCTGTCTTTTTCGTTAGCCTCGCTATATATATAAAACACAAACGGAAATTTCGTTCCGTTCCTTTATAACTCGAGATCTGCTGAATGGAATTTGATGGAACTTGCACTGTTCGAGAGATAATTTTTCAGGGAAGGTTTTAGTATGTAACACAACGTTCTACGTATAATAGCTATCGAATTATGATAGAAAGTTCTGTTATTTTGGCCGAAAAGGTTACCATTGCTAATTTTTTGGCGATCATTACTGTTGCAGAAAGAAATGAAAAGGCTATACATCTCGAAAAATAAAAGAAAAACTGTTACTAATTTTATTAAAAAAAAAAAAAAAGAAAGAAAGAAAAAAAAAAGAGTTTTGATGAGAGAATATTATAAAACGAAAATATTTAATTTAAACATGATTAGAAATGTTCATAATGCTTACAACATTATTCAAGGGGCAAGATTTCTATTGAAACAAATTTGGCGATTTATCTTTTGTTTTTGGCGATTTTGATTTTACTTTTGACCCCAAACAATTTGATTTTAAGCCAAAAAGTGTCTTTTTTTGTTGCAGAAAGAATTGAAATGGCTATACATCTGGAAAAATAAAAGAAAAAACTGTTACTAATTTTATTTTTTTTTAAAAGAAAGAAAAGAAAAAAAAAGAAAAACAGTTTTGATGAGAGATTTTAGGCCAAAAGGTGTTTTTTTTTTTCAAGTGTACGACTGCATTTTCGCAGTATTTTTTTTTTGGTACTTTTTGGTTAGCCGGGCGCCAGTGATATATATATATATATATACACACATATATACACATATATCTACACAAATACATGTATATACATATATATATATATATATATATATATATACACACATATATATATATATGTGTGTGTGTGTGTGTGTGTGTGTGTGTGTGTGTGTTCATATATCACTGGTGCCCGGCTAACCAAAAAGTACCAAAAGTACCTTTTTTTATTCAAATGCAAACTATATTAATGGCAATATACTTCTATTTACTTCTACATATATGAAATTTCGTTCCGGCTGCTTATAACTCGAGTTCTGCTGAATGCATTTTCGTAGAACTTAAACTAAGATAATTTTTAAGGGAAGGTTTTAATGTATAACATATCGTTCTACGTAGCTTAGTTATATAATTATTCTGGGAAGTTCTATAATCAGATCAATCCGATTAGGAAAGATTAGCCTTTTTAAAAGATTTTGCCGAATGTATTTCGATGGAACCTATACTGTTAAATAATTTTCTAGGGAACGTTTTAGTATATAACGTTGCTTAGTTCTAGAATTATAGGGGGAAATTCGAAAATCGGGTGACCATTTTTTTTATCAAATATTAGCCTTTTCAATATTTGATTCCGATTATGAAAGATTAGCCTTCTAAAAAAGTTCTACTGAACGGATTTTGATGAGAATTGTATTGTTAGTTAGATGCTATTTCAGAAATGGTGTTAATGTACAATATATTGTCCTACGTTGCTTAGTCCAACAGTCATGTGTGAAGGTTATATAGTCAAGTGAACCCGATTCCGAAATATTAGCCTTTTTGATAGTTTTTACTGGGCGTATTTTTTGCGACTTGCATTGTTAAGTAGATAATTTGTAAGGATTGTTTTAGTATATTTTATATCGTTTTGTTGTTTTAGAATTATGTGGAAAAGTTCAATAATCAGATTATCAAAGATTAGCCTTTATAAAAACTTCTTCTGAATGGATTTTGTTAGTTAATTTGTTTGCATTGTTATTTCGATAATTTTAGTGATGGTTTTAGTATATTGCATATAGTTTTATCATTGTTTAGCAAACCCTAACTGTAAATGACCAAATAAAAGAGTTTGTTCTTAACAGCTAAAATTTTGACTGCACATTAGAAAATATAATAGCGCAATCGCGTCATTTTTCAGTAATGTGGAAGGATATTCCACGTAAATATACAGATTGCTTTCAAATACAAGGTCAAATTAAACGATATATTTCGTTTGATTCAGGGTTCATTTGTAGAAGCCGACCAGCGCAGTGGGCGCAGCGGGCGTAGCTTGCTAGTTTTCCTATAAATTAATGAAATCCAGTTGTTAAATTATTTTTGTTTTAGAAGTCAAGTTTCCATTTAAATTTATTGTAACAGTACAATGTTTAATTGAATAAAATAAGGTAAATCTAAGAAATTGCTAAGAAATTCCAAACATGCACAGGGCAACGCAAAAAAAATAAAATAATAATAAACAAAAAATAAAAAATAGATAAATAAATAAATAAATAAATAAAAATCAGCTTTCAGAAATTCTAAAAATTGTTCCGCTATTCATATTATGTATCTTCGGGGTCCATCCTCCCACTTTCAGCCCTCCCACCCAAAGGGGGCACTTTTCTAAATTTTGCCGACACCTCTCATGTGATATATCGTTGGAAAAGTCTGTGAACGCTTAATCATAATATGCAGGGGGGGGGGGGTATTTTCTAAATTTTGCACTTACCCCTCATGTGATACATCGTTGGAAAGGTCTGTGACCGCTTAATTTTATTATGCGTCTCCGGTGTTCATCCCCTCTTTTGCCCCCCAAGCGCGATTAGCTTTCACCACCAGGTGATGCTTTCCTATATCTGTTCCTACGAGTCGGATCACGACGGGGTATGGCTCATTCGACTCGACATCAATAGAGCTTTCCGATTTTAGTTCGTTTTTTCACCACCAGGGGGCACTTTTCTATCTCTGGTTCTATGGGCTAGATCACGACGGGGTACAGTTCATTCGACTCGACATCTATAGCCTTAACGATTTCAGTGCCCGAGGTTCATACAGAACAGATTGCGCTACCTGGTGGTGGAAGATGGAACTTGAGCGTGCGCAGCACGACTGCTATACGGTGCCGAAGGCAGCGGGGACCCGTGTCGGAAGTTAGTTTGGTTAGATGTTTATACTATTCGATGTGCAAATTAAGGGATTATCCGGTGCCGAAGACAGCGGAGAACCAGGTCGGAGGTTCGTTCGGTTCGAGGTTTATCTTATTCGAGGTTTTACAAGATTCGAGTCTCGATATAAATTAGGGGTCCGCTAGCGGGCGAAGCCAGCTAGTGCTAATAATAAAAGAGCGTGATATCACGTTTGATTTCAAATGCAGCGCTGACACGCTATGTACGTATTGCATTTTTATTCATTTCATCGATAAGTCAGTGATATTTTTTAACGGGGGATAACAAGTATTATAACAAGCCACATTTAATATGTTGTTATTAGTTTAATTTAAAAATCTACTGATATTTCTAGTTAACCTTTTAAACAATGACTGAAAGTAAAATGTAATTTTAAATTATTTCTCATGTTTAGATTATTTAAATTATGTTTATTCTGTTTAAAAAAAAGAAATGATATCTACAAAAACAACTTTTCAAAAGTAAAAAAAAAGCCAAGCGTAAAAAAAAAAAAAGTTGTGGCTAAAAAATGGTGTGATATCAAATTTCCAAACTATTATATTACTTTTTTAACTTTTTTCCATTAAATAAGTTATCATATATATAAGTCGAGTGCCTACGTATATGTTAATAGAAATCGTTTTCTCCTGTACTAAATACATCCTAACGAGTTTCTGAAAAAAATTGAATTTTCAGAAACTCGTTAGGATGTATTTAGTACAGGAGAAAACGATTTCTATTAACATATACGTAGGCACTCGACTTATATATATGATAACTTATTTAATGGAAAAAAGTAATATAATAGCTTGGAAATTTGATATCACACCATTTTTTAGCCACAACTTTTTTTTTTTTTTTTTACGCTTGGCTTTTTTTTTACTTTTGAAAAGTTGTTTTTGTAGATATATGTTTAATGCATAAAATAAGCCATTTAAAGCGGCTTACAGTCATAAAAGTTATAACCGCCTACATTTGTATTTGAAATATTTATGAAGTCGTTAATAAAACGACAAAAATAACGTATTTAATATTAATAGAATAGCTTGAATAGGAATCCAAAATTTGAAACAAAAAAAAGAGCTCTTATCCAGCTGAGCTTATAATGATAGCCTGTGATTCAAAATGCAGCTGTTACAATAATTCTTCGTTTAAAATCATTTTTTGTCTTTTCAAAATATCCCAAAATGGATGGAATTACTTTTTGCACCTGCTATTCTAATGCATTTTCCAGAACAAAATGACGGGCAATTATCGGTAAAATTATGTTTTATGAAAAACGAAGGAAACTATTCAGTTTTGAGTTACTTAATCGGATATTTATTTATAAAGTTGAAAATAATTTAATGAATATCTAAATTTAACGGAGTTCTTTCTGAATATAGCCTAATAATTATCATTTATCATTGAACAGAGAGAATTCGTAATATATCATACTAATTGACGACATATTCGTAAGCAAGAGAGATGGGATAATTGTTTTCAATCATTAGAAAAGCGTCGCATCATTTTGATGTCATTCATGTTCATTGTCGGAAAAAAAACCCATCCTAGCGTTTGATCTGTTGTGGATTTTGATTATGGAACACTGCTCGTTAGCCACTACAAATTTCATTTTTTAAAGAAGGATTATTGTAATATTGCAAGCATGGAATCCTATAGTGTTAAAGAGATATAATATACAGCTTAAATTCTACTGAACGTATTTTAAGCATTTACACAATTAAATAGGTAATTCTGCGAAGACAGTTTTTAGGCCATTCAATTTCTTTTAATACTGTTTGATTATACGAGGGTAGTTTGATAAGTTCTCGGTCTGACACAGAAATAGAACAAATATGACCAAATGACAATGATGTTTGTAAAGTATGATTCTTTAGATGACATGTTGCCCAGTTTCAGACGCGTGAGTTTATTTCTGGGCGATAAAGTAAAGTAAACAAGTTTTGACTTTTTCTAAAAATGGAAAAAATTGAAGTTCGAGCTCTGAAAAAATACTTTGTTAAAAAATGTTTAACCCCCCCACGGACATACAGAAAGAGTTATATTCCAGTTTAAAGTATTCTTGACCTTCATTTTCGACGATAAAAAAGTGAGCTGCAGAATTTAAACATGGTAGGAAATCAATTCACGATAATGAACCCTCAGGACGCCCAAAAACCCTTACGACCGCTGAAATCGTCTCAAAAATTCACAACGCCGTATTGAATGATCGCGGATTGAGGACACGGGAAATTGCTGACACTGCAAACATCTCGATAGGCCGTGTCCTGTCCACCACATTTTACACGATATGTTGGGTATGAAAAAACTTTCTGCTCGATGCGTGCCGCTTTTGTTGAATGTCGACCAAAAACGTCAAAGAATAAACATTTTTCAAGAGTTTTTTGAAGTGTCACATGTTGAAAAGTAAAATGAAATATTGTCAAAAATCTTGTATTTTCTTTGTCAAGCCCAGCACTTTTATTACCACCCTCGTACAGGGCTGAACTGAAGAATTCGCACACGAGAGTGTGTCTTAAATGTATTAAGTTGCAAGGGACTACATTGAAAAATAATATGAAATTATGAAGTCAAAAATCTTGTGTTTTCACTGTCAGTCCGAGAACTTATTAAACCACCCTCGTATAGTAGCCTGACAATAGCAGTGACTATTGTCACTACTATTTCCGAATATTAATCTTCGCCGTATTTAATCGCAGAATTTCTATCATTATATACTTGTACATTATAATATTCATACATTCATATATATAATATATATACAAAATATATAATATATATTGTCATGCAACCAATATCCTTCCAACCCTTTTTTGTTTTTAAAGTAAACAGAAGTGAAGAGAAGAGAGAAGGAATGGTGGTTCGTTCGGAGTAAGTAGGATGTGGGAAGGCATCCGAGTATATTTTGGTTGTTTAAGAAGTAATGTGGTTTAGGTGGAATTTTTATGAATATTAGTGAAAGTGTACATAATGTAAATAATCATCTTGTAAATATCAGCTCTCATTTAATAAACTGTGCATTTAAATTTTAAAAAGAAGAATCGTTGTGTCATTCGGCTGTCATGATATTACAGCCCGCTCTCATAACGAGAACAAGAGTTATTTCTACGATTTAAAATAATAAAAGTTGTGATTTGAATCGCAGTGTTTGGATTACAAAATAGAGGTGAGCTATTTTTCTTTTTTTATCATTTGATTGTGTGTATTAAGATACTGTTAACTTTATTCGAAAATGTTTAAAAACGTAACTAAGGCAGATTTACTTATTGTTCTGGAAGAAATAGGCGAAGAAGCTGATGCGAGTAAGAGAGTACCTGAATTAAAAGATTTGTTATTGAAATCTAAAGAATACTTAAAAGATATAGATTTCGTAACTGAATTTTTATCGACTACAGTGTCAGAAAGAAAAAATGACGAGGAAGTAAATAAATTGCGTTTACAACAACAAATGAGAAGCGAGAATTTAACCCATAACGAAGGGGAAAATAGTACGTCATTATCATTAGATAAATTAATTAAAGCAGTTCAAGTTTTGGTAATCCCAGTGCCCAAGAAAAATGAAACATGGAATCTTTTTTTTGATTCTTTAGAAAGAGCGTTTAAGCACAAAAATGTTCCTAAGGAATATAAATCGGAAATTTTGCTAAAATTAGTAGGTGAAAAAGCAGGAAATGTTCTTGTTTATATTGATGATGACGAGTTAGCCGATTATGATAAAATTAAATCTTTAATTTTGAAAGAATATGAACCGTCCCCATTTACCTGTTTACAAAATTTTAGAAACGCTAAAAGATTACCTGGTGAAACCCATCAACAGTTCGGTTCCCGATTAAGATCCTGTTGGTTAAATTATTGTAGAATTCGAAACGTTAAAGATTTCGATTCACTTATTAATTTAATAATATCAGATAAAATTTTTGAAACTTTGGATAATGAGCTAGCTACTCACATTTCAGTCAAGCAAGGAGAAAGTTGGCTTTTGCCCGATCAGTTATCGAAAGACTGTGACATTTATTTTACTGCAAAAGGCAGGTCTTTCGAGGAAACAAAATTTGAGAAACGACCTATTTATCGTGAAGTGAATAATGATAATAATACTAAATATGTTCCCCCACAACTAAGGAAAAATCAAGCTACGTATGAGAACAGACACTTCTCAAAATCACGTGATTGTTATATTTGTAATTCCCCATTACACCTAGCAAAATTGTGCCCAAACAGAAGAAATAAGTATGATAAATCTTATACTCAAAATGATGATCAGGGTCAGAGAAAACCGAAAACGCAACAAGATAGAAATAAATTGAATCCAAATAAAAATAGTAATGCAGTAGTCACTAATGTTAGTTCCAGGCATTTACACATGAATGATCAATTAAACGAAGTTACTCTTTTTCCTTTAAAAAAAAATCATTATTTATGTAGAAGGTAAAGAAATAGAAGCTATTAATGATTCCGGTACCCAAATTAGTATTTTAAATACGTCATTAATTCCCGATCTGAAAATCGAAGCTAAAGGTAGTATTTTGTTACAATCCGCTTTCAAAGAAAAAGTACAAGCAAATTTGGCTACTATACCCATCCATTATAAATTACCTAACAGCGGAATTTATGTTACCTTAAATAAGCTTTTTGCTTTCACTGAAAACTTAAATGTGCCTTGTTTATTAACTCCAGACGTGTATAATGCTTTGATTGAACTTCAAAATGAAGAGTTGTGTAATAATAGTCAACTGCAGGAGTTCGAAGGTCACGAAGCTAAAAATAGCTCAGAACCCCCGCTCGCGGAAGAGAAATTAAATGTTTGTTTTATTTCTTCAGAGAATAAACAAAATGATCGAAATGATGAATTTTCAGAGTTTAACAAGTTTTGTAAAGAACAAAAAGATTGCGCAACTTTAAAGAATTCATTCAAGGACGCTAAATTAGGAAAAAATAATTTTTTGATACGGGATAATTTATTGTATCATAAAGAAACTATTTGCGGTGATAAAATATATCAGCTCGTGTTACCGGAAAGTTACAGAAGTAAAGTATTAGATTTAGCTCATGATTCAATTTTTGGAAACCACTTAGGGATGCGAAAAACTAAAGAAAGAATTAAATTATCTTTTTATTGGCCGAATATTTCAAGAGATGTTGAAAATTATTGTAGAACATGTAAGAACTGTCAGTTAAAAAGCCCTGAGAAACAAACAGATAAAATTCCGATTACACCTGTTGTCCGCGCACCATATCCATTTCATACTGTAAATATTGATTGTATAGGTGAAATTATTCCGCCGTCAGGAAGGAAGCATAAATATTGTCTTACCTTAATTGATCAAAATTCTAAATGGCCAGAAGTAGTACCATTACGGAGTCTCTCTGCGAAAACGGCGTGTGATGCTTTATTAGATATTTTTATGCGCACCGGAATTCCTGAAGTTATCTGTTCAGACCAGGCCACTAATTTTAAATCTGAACTGACTAAAGAATTTGTGAACCGGTTAGGGGCATGTCCTCGCTTTTCAACTCCATCATACCCCGCTTCAAATGGATTAATTGAAAAATTTAATCGTGTGTTTAAACAAATGCTACATCATGTAATTCGTACGGATCCTGTTAATTGGGATAAACATATTCCTTTTCTACTTTTTGCCTACCGTGAAGTGCCAAATTGCACAACTGGGGTATCACCGTTTAAGCTCATGTATGGTCGGGAAGCTAGAAGTCCCTTGGCAGTACTAAAGTCATCATGGTCAGGTGAAATCCCCTTACCATTGAATCTTAGTAATTCAGCAGTAGACTATTTACAAGAATTAAAAATAAATTTGGAAAGAGCCGCTAACATTGCTTCTTTAACTGCTGCAGAAAAACAAGAAAATTACACTCGCTATTTCAATCGTCGAAGTAGAATGAAAGAATTTGAAAAAGGCGATTTAGTATATTTACTTATCCCTGATTCTACCAATAAATTATATGCTAGATGGACAGGACCCGGAGAAATACTTGAAAGAATAAAACCACATTCGTATAAAGTGAAATTACCTGATGGGGGTGTCAGACATGTTCATGCGAATAAAATAAGGAAATTTAACGTAAGAGTACAGACTGTTGGGGTCATTTTTGAAGACGATGTAGAATTTGGTGAAATTCACCCAACACCAATTAAAGCTAATACTTCGAATGAAAATAATATAGAAGTAGACCTTAGTCATCTGGAGGTTGATAAACAATTAGAGTTAAGTAAACTTCTACAAAAACATTCACCATTATTCTCAGGCAAAATTCAAGTTGCCAACGTTGGAGCACACAAAATTCGTTTATTACCAGGTGCGGAAAGAAAGAAACCATATATTTATAAAATTCCGGAATCGCTAAAAAATGAAGTGGATAAACAAATAGAAGAGTTAGAGCATCTAGGACTTATAGAAAAAAGTGAAGCTGAAATAGCTTATCCGGTCGTATGTGTCGCAAAGAAGGACGGTAGCATGCGCTTATGTATAGATTTTCGTCAACTGAACACAGTGACAAAACCTTTTGATTACCCTATGGAAAATGCAACTGAATTAATTAATCAAATAGGAAGTGCTAACATAATTACATGTTTAGATGTATTAAAAGGGTATTGGGAAATTCCTCTAGAAGAACAGAGTCGAGATCTTACTTCTTTTAAAACCCATCGTGCTCAATACCGATGGAAAGTCATGCCTTTTGGATTGCGCAACGCGGCTGCCACATTCCAGAAATCGATCAACAATGCTCTGGATGAACATCGTAAGTACAGTCGAGCATATCTGGATGATATTGCTATTTTTTCAAATGACTGGGAAAATCATCTGAAACATCTTGACGCTGTTTTATCCAAATTAACTGAACTGAAATTCACGGTGAATGTTAAAAAATGTGTTTTTGCAAAGGCACAGATCAAGTATCTAGGTCATGTCATAGGAGGAGGTAGACATGAGCCCGATCCGGAGAAGTTACGTGCCATTGAGACAATAGAATCGCCTAAAACCAAAACAGCCCTCAGAAGTGCATTGGGTTTATTTAATTATTATCGTGACTACATAAGAAATTATGCTGAAATCGCCAAGCCTTTAACCGACTTGACAAAAAAAGAAAATCCCAGAAATCATTCCGTGGTCTGAGGTTGAAGAAGAGGCTTTCCAAACTTTAAAACGTTCATTGTGTGAAGCTCCTAAGCTGTATACACCAGATCCTAAAAAGCCTTACACTATTCAGTGTGATGCCAGTTCTTATGGAGTTGGTGCTTGTCTATCGCAAAAAGATGAGAAAGAAAAGTTGTGTCCTATTAGTTTTGCTAGCCAAAAGCTCACTAAGGTGCAACAAAACTGGTCGACTATCGAGCGTGAAGCTTATGCGGTAGTGTGGGCATTAAAAAAATTTGAAGTTTATGTGTTTGGTGCTGAAATTGAACTAATAACTGATCACAATCCCTTAATATATCTTCAGAAATCTGCACCTCAGTCTGCAAAATTACAAAGATGGGCCTTATCTCTACAAAGATATAACATAAATATTTCTCATTGCCCAGGTGCAAAATTAAAAAATGCAGATAGTCTGTCACGACTAGTTACTGTATAAGGATTATTTAAGTGATACTTTATTTTGTGTTTAATTTTGGTATGCAGTATTATATCAAGTCGTCTTTCCATCTGTTTTGAATTGTTAGTGTTTTTTTATATATATTTATTATATATTCATTATAATTATTATAACAAGGCTTCTATACATCTGTTTTGAATTGTTAGTGTTTTTTATATGTTTATTATATATTCATTATAACTATTATAACAAGGCTTCTATACATCTGTTTTGAATTGTGTTTTTATATATATTTTATGCTGTATAGTTGTATGGTTGCTATTTGTCAGATTTTGCTTCGCTTTGCGTAGCACAATCTTATCGGGGGGGGTGTCATGCAACCAATATCCTTCCAACCCTTTTTTGTTTTTAAAGTAAACAGAAGTGAAGAGAAGAGAGAAGGAATGGTGGTTCGTTCGGAGTAAGTAGGATGTGGGAAGGCATCCGAGTATATTTTGGTTGTTTAAGAAGTAATGTGGTTTAGGTGGAATTTTTATGAATATTAGTGAAAGTGTACATAATGTAAATAATCATCTTGTAAATATCAGCTCTCATTTAATAAACTGTGCATTTAAATTTTAAAAAGAAGAATCGTTGTGTCATTCGGCTGTCATGATATTACATATATTATATTATTCACATATATTATGTATTTTTTTTTTAAATAAATACCATTGGGAGTGTAGATACCATACATTTCAAGGTTTGGCAGCTCCATTCGGCCAGACCCTGTCACTATAAAAAGTACAAATTATTTTTCGAAATAGTGGTGACAATTGTTATAGAACTATGGTGATATTTGTGAGGGAAGTCATAGAAAAAAATACAACTGTTATATCAACAATGACAGACATGTTAACGAATATCCTCAAATATTGCTCCTAAAATCACGAAATTTGGAAAATATGCATCGTTTGTAACGTAGGCATCTACAAAGATGTGTTTGGAAGAATATTTATATAATAAAGGTAATTTAATAATTAAAATGTCTCTATTTCTCTTGACGATTCTGGCGCATCAATACAATATGTCAATTTGGCAATTTTTTTCTTTTGTGTTTTTTATATATTTTTTTAGAAGAATTTTTAAAAAGTATATTTGTTTTTAATTAAAATAGCAGAAATACTCATTTTGCAAAAAGTAAAGTCTCGAGTATTGTATGCAATCCATAACATCATGTTTTTTTTTTTTTTCATCATTTATTGTTGTATGTATTATTGTACGTTCCAGTCACGTACGATATAGGAAAATCTGAAGTGACTCCATTCGACTTTCAGAATATATTGGATTCCGTGGATTCAGATAAATTTCTGACACAATTGGATCAGATGGACTCAAACAGTGGACGTCCCCGTTTTGAAACTGGATTTCCTCTTAAACACTCAGAGAAGCTACTTTTGGCGAATAATGCTTGACTAACGTCTACGACTAATATCTATCCCGTATACACTGTCACATTTCCTTGGTGATTTTCCTTATAGAATCGCTCGCAACATCGTTTGAAAAAGTTTAAATATGGTTTAAATACCTAATCCGTCAGCAGATTTGTACAAAAAGCTATACAGTTCTTGCGACAGTGAGGATGTATTACATATTAGCCAAATGATAGCTTAAATGGAAGTAGTGTTTAAAAACTATTATGTTCACTCTCTTTCTCCTATATCTATCACGTGTACTCTGTCACATTACCCTGACGATTTTCCCTACAGAATCGCTCGCAACATCGTTTGAAAAAGTTTAAATATGGTTTAAATACTTAATCCGTCAGCAGATTTGTACAAAACGCTATACAGTTCTTGCGACAGTGAGGATGTATTACATATTAGCCAAATGATAGCTTAAATGGAAGTAGTGTTTAAAAACTATTATGTTCACTCTCTTTCTCCTATATCTATCTCGTATACTCTGTCACATTACCCTGATGATTTTCAATACAGAATCGCTCGCAACATCGTTTGAAAAAGTTAATATGGTTTAAATACTTAATCCGTCAGCGGATTTCCTCAAAAAGCTATACAGTTCTTGCGACAGTGAGGATGTATTACATATTAGCCAAATGATAGCTTAAAAATGGAAGTAGTGTTTAAAAACTATTATGTTCACTCTCTTTCTCCTATATCTATCACGTGTACTCTGTCACATTACCCTGACGATTTTCCCTACAGAATCGCTCGCAAGATCGTTTGAAAAGGTTTAAATATGGTTTAAATACTTAATCCGTCAGCCGATTTGTACAAAACGCTATACAGTTCTTGCGACAGTGAGGATGTATTACATATTAGCCAAATGATAGTTTAAATGAAAGTAGTGTTTAAAAACTATTATGTTCACTCTCTTTCTCCTATATCTATCTCGTATACTCTGTCACATTACCCTGATGATTTTCAATACAGAATCGCTCGCAACATCGTTTGAAAAAGTTAATATGGTTTAAATACTTAATCCGTCAGCGGATTTCCTCAAAAAGCTATACAGTTCTTGCGACAGTGAGGATGTATAACATATTAACCAAATGTTAGCTTAAATAAAAGTAGTTTTAAAAACTATTATGTTTACTCTCTTTCTCTAATATCTATCACGTATACTCTGTCACATTTCCTTGGTGATTTTCCCTACAGAATCGTTCGCAAGATGGTTTGAAAAAGTTAATATGGTTTAAATACTTAATCCGTCAGCGGATTTTTACAAAAAGCTATACAGTTCTTGCGACAGTGAGGATGTATAACATATTAGCCAAATGATAGCTTAAATGGAAGTAGTGTTTAAAAACTATGTTCACTCTCAAACGCATACTGCATGATTACAATACTTTCCTTACAATGTTAATTTAGAATGTAATAAGTGCAAAACGCTAATACAGTAATATATCCTTAGGATGGTATTCTTGGAAAACTTCTTGGAAAACTTATATATGAAAGCGAGAAGCAAAAGGCTTAATTTTCAGTGCAAATTCGACCTTACGCGCATGCCTCAATTTTTTTTTTCAACGGTGAATAATGAAGGAAATAGAATTAAGAAGAATAAAGAGTGGTGGGGAAAGAATAGCTCACCTATTGGCCTAAACTGCTCTCAACCATACTGCTAGGAAATACTTCTTCTAAATTCTTCTTAATTCTATTCTTACTTCCCCTTCCTGGAGGAATCATCCATTCTTCCAACTGCTCTGTTTGAGAGAGGGGTGAACAAAAAGGAATTGTGGATTGAAAGCGGAAGAAAGAGATTGAAAAGGGTGTATTTTTTTTAAAGGAAATGTCACTTTTTTTAAGGCAGGAATGGAAAGGGAAATACGAGGTTGGGTTCCCCTTCTATGGAATTTGAAATAGGGTTCTTTTCCCAGGAAGAAAACATTTATTTTGCAACCATATAACCATATTTCTGACGTAATTTTTACAAGAGCTATATGATCTTTATATTCATAACCATTAAAAAATTTTTAAAAAATCTTTTTTTTTTATGTTTTCTTATGAGCACTTTTATTACTAATTATCAGTATTTTTTACTTGGGTTTCATTTAAAGTCTCATCACGGGCCCGGGCAACGCCAGGCTAGTCAACTAGTATTCTGTTAAAGTTATTTTCCAAAGAATAATTTTTCTTCGGCTTAAAGCGAATCGAAATTCAGAAAAATATTAATATAAGATGAGATGTGAGTGATGAGCATGACAACAGTCATCTATGTAAAATTAATGCAATATTTTAAACAATGAATCAATTTAGTATAGTACGTTACAGACATGTGAGACATAAATGAAGGGATTAGAATGACAGTGGAGTAAGTCAATTTTTCGTAATTTGTGAAATGAAGGGTTTTGTTAAACTTTTAGTATTGCCGTTGCATTAAGTAGTCTATCTAGGTTTGCTCTCTAGCGACTCTCTAAGTGAACTATGATTTATTTGACTATCGCACGGAACAGAAATTAATCTACGTTCAGTAAAAATATGGTTATCTATATTTTTCAAATTTTTGACTTACTCTACTGTCATTGTAACCCCCTCAAATGTCCCGAATAACCATATAAAGAAACCAGAAAGGTTTGAATTGACGAAAATTGACTGAAGTTTGATCTTGGATTAGGAAGGTTGTAATTAATTTATACTATTACATCATATTGCATTCATTTATTTATATTTTATAGAAAAAAAAAATGTTAAACTGCAGCAACAAAAATTTTTAATATTGTACGACAAATTTAAAATTTCAAAACTAATTTTTTCAAGATTCTGAAGTCCAGGTTCCATATTTTTGGATAGTCTTTTTTCTTTTTTATACTGCATTTTGCGTTGTCTGTCGATTATACTAAAAAATCAAAGAAAAATTTGTAAAACATGAAAAAAATATGTAATAAAAAATTCAAAATCCATAAAAAGTTATATTTTTTGTTATTACTTTAATTTTTAATATTTTTTTTCAGGTATGTTTTGTAGAGAATTTAATTTATTTTAATTATAATAAAGAAACACGAAAATTTGTTGGCTTGTTTAAAATTTATCATAGCAAAACCACTGAAAATAATAGTTCGAGATATTCGAGTTTAAAGTTTTACCTTCGCAGGTATTGTCAGCCTGAATGGTTCAAGGTTTATAGGTGTACTGACGCAATTTTGGGAAATGTCCTATCTGAACAACTGTAAAGCATTTTTAAAGATTTAAACGTTATAAAAATATTAAAAATAATTTTATTTTTCTTCATTTCAAACTTTTCTCGACCCCCTTAATTATCATACTTATAAAAGTGTGGGAATAATTATAATATTTCTATCATCATTATGTAATTTATAATTATTATTAACTCGAAAAATAGTCCATGCGGTCTGGTAGAAGCAAAAAGAACTGTAAAAAACATTTTACACGAAAATAACCAATGTATCCAATTGAGTGATATAGCATCAAAACACGATATAACCTTGGGCTACTTTGCCAATCTACATTAATCTGCAGCACGTGCACAAATATAAGCGGAAATTATATTTTTCTATTGCATTTCATAATGCATTATACAATTGGTACTGTTTCTCGAGTTACAAATTAACAGTCACAATTAATACTAACAGTTAATATTAATGAACAGTGTTTTCTATTATTATTTTAAGAATGGTGAAGTTTTTAAAACATTATGGATTCGTACTATTTCTCGAAAAAATTATAAAACAGCCTCCCTATTAATATTAATAATTAATATTAAATACTAACATATACTATTAATTAACAGTATTTTACTACTATTATTATTTAGAACCATTGGTCAAAAATACTTAATATTAATGGCAGCAAAATATGCATTCTATTGCGTATTTATTTTAAATATTTAATAATTATACATTTTAATAACATCGTTTTCTTTTAAATATTACATTTTTGGTTATAAATATCGTTTTGATAATTCATGTAATTATTTTTATATATTAGTTTTACACGTTGAGTCGATAATGAAATACATTTCATCACATTATTAAACTGTAAAATTTAGTTCATGAAATGATATAAGAAAAAAATGTGCACAAAATTATGTACACATGCACGCACACGGACATATATACATATATACAGAGTGTTTTAATTAAAGTTGGGATAAAGTTGGGATAAGCATTGAGGAGTAGCAGACAAAACCACGACAAGTCATTTTTGTACAGGAAAATACAGCCACAATCCACTTATTCAGTCAAAAATAGAGGTTTTTCAATTCCAGTACGAACTGCAACGCGTTTTGTTCATAGTTGTAACAACAGTGAATACACTCTCAAAAAAATCTGTGAATTGAACAAATTTTGCCGTTGCCTTTTTTTGTTAAAACACACAGAAATTCGCTTTGATTTGCTTCGTTTCCCGCAAAAAAAGGAAAACTCACCAATCTAACATAAAATATACCTGAAATTCTCCAATTTAAGTCTGCAATTTCTTCAAACCATACAGGGGTGTAAGGGCAACTGTGCTGCGTGTTGCTTTTCTGTATTAGAAACGGAAATTTTACGTATGATTTTTTTTTGTTCAAAACACGGAAAATTCAAGAAACGAAGGTCAAACTTTCCTGAAATTCTCCAGTCACAAGACAGAAATTTCTTCAAATAACAGAAAAATCTCTTACAATCACAGGGGTGTTCCGGCAACGTGCTCTCTGTATTTTATACGTTTTTGGACGAAATTTATTTTGAGAGTGTATAAGATATTTAAATAAGAATTCTTTACTTAGAGTGAGAACACTACACGCATTTAACCGCGCTGAACCACACGAACCTATACGACATATTTTTTAATACTGTTGGCATTACATATGGTATCACTGACAAGTGATTGTACATTTTCGAAATTTATGTCACCGCATTTTATACAATGTGAGTTTGGGAAATGTAGTGAAACATCATGTATTTTTTAATAAATGATTGATAGCGATACTAGTTTCCTATACAAAAATTATTTGTACTAAAATTTTTGGGATACCATGTATACACATATACACACACGCACATAATTAAATAAAGTCAAACTGTTCCGCTAAATATTTCAATATTAAATTTGGACATTTTTTTCGTAGAGATGAACTTACCATTGTTCAAAAGACTTGCGTAACGCTGTATTTTATTTTGCTGTGAGAACAAATAAATTGTAAGATAATCATTTACTTTAAAACAATTTTATTTCACACTGCATAATTTATGATTCAAGGGCTTTACCCCTTTTTCGAAGTTGAAAACAAACGATTATATTATATGTGATGGAGAAGTGTTTTTTCATCTTTTTACCACTTAATCTATTGTTGGGAATTAAAAAAAAGCAAGATATATTTTCTTTTTCCAGAGATATTTACTACTTCGAGAGGAGTATCTCATTTTGTAATATAATCCCTAAGGACAAAGCGAAGTAAATAGCTTTTTTATTATATTGTATTTAAGAGTTAAAGAATAAAAGAGACTTACAAAAAATTACATAACTAAAGCAAAATTAAACGAAATCTCTTCAGTTGCTTCTAAAATGCTTTAATAGAATAATCATCGATTATTTTCGACATTTAAAAGAACATTAAGAATTTATTAAATTAATTTATTAAATAATCTTTTTTACAGCGTATATTAGACGGATTATGTCAGATTTTTTTCGTAGTATACGACGATTTTCTTGAATTTTTTCTGTTTGGTAATAACGATATTCGCTTTTTGATTTTCGGAAATTGAGAAATTTCGAGTCTTTCCGATTTTTATATAGGTTTAGGTAGTTATGAAAAATGAGTTTCCATCCCAGATAATATTTTGTAATTCTGTTGTTTGATGAAACGTCTTTTAAAAAAAATCAGAAATTCGCCTGAAATCAGAGATTATATTAATTACCTTTCGTATAAGATTCCAGGTTTCCCCTACATTACACCATTACATAATACTTAACCCACACTGAGCGGCTATGTACCTTGTACAAATCTTGGACTGTGCACGTCAAATCTATTGCCTTCTTCTGAATAATTCATTTGTTATATGTGAATGTTTCAGATTTTGAAAACCATTTAGCCAGTGAAAACATTTAACCTTTTTTTTCTTGCAATATTAATGACTTTTCATCAGAGCCGCTAGTAGAGCACTGGCACGTGGCGCCAAGACACACATTCTCTGACAGCTATCACTACTAATGATGTCCCACCATATTAATATTGATCGCTGTGGCAAACATTTATTAGGTTAAATCGCTTAGTCAATTTTAAATCGAACTGGAGCAAAAATTAAAAAAAGTATATCTTTTATGACAGAAATTATTTTATTTACTGGTTTTGAAGCTGCTTCAATTTGTTCGGCTATGCAGGAAATATCATGAACTAAGCATGTTTATGAATTAAACTGAAATATAACACTTTTAAAAACAGAGTTTAAATAATATATGGAACAGAATGATTTTCAAATATTAATAGAGCTTCTCAAAATGTTTCATTGACAAGGTACAGAAATGACCGGTATATTTGCAAAATCAATAAAAATTAAACGGGCAGCGATAGAAATACACCGTTTGTTGCAATATGCTTGGGACAACAGTAAATTTTCAGGCAGACAAACTTTCGAAATTAGCTACAATTTTCAACAACAGATGGCGCTGCAGTCTGGAAAAATCTAAACCACGATATTTTCCACATATCCACCATGCGCAGCAATAATATGTAACCATTGTAAACCTGTGACTTCTTTCTGTGGGGACACTTGAAAGACCAGGTGTACCGCTACAATCCAGAAACAATTGAACAACTGAAGTAGTACATCTCTTTTGCATGTGAAGCCATCCCGCCTGACACGTTTACAAAGGTTTCTGGTAATTTCGATCAGAGATTACGCCATATTATTGCTGCGCAAAGTGGATATGTCGAAAATATCGTGGTTTAGATTTTTCCAGACTGCAGCGCCATCTGTTGTTGAAAATTGCAACTAATTTCGAAAGTTTGTCTGCCTGAAAATTTA
This sequence comes from Maratus michaelseni, assembly GCA_963931845.1. Taxonomy (NCBI): domain Eukaryota; kingdom Metazoa; phylum Arthropoda; class Arachnida; order Araneae; family Salticidae; genus Maratus; species Maratus michaelseni. The sequence continues at coordinate 322,320,533 of OZ007591.1, forward strand.
CTGTTGTCCCAAGCATATTGCAACAAACGGTGTATTTCTATAGCTGCCCGTTTAGTTTTTATTTATTTTTCAAATATACCGGTCATTTTTAAACACCCTGTATGAAATATACAACGAATTATTAATGATTATTGCAATTATTCAGGTTCCAGCGCTTTTCAAAAAGCGAGATATGACTGGAAAGGTCTGATTCCCACTTTCTAATATACAAGAGACGCAATTTAAAAACCACATTTCTCGATTGCTTCATGTGTGCCTATCCAGACAGCACTGTGTGTCTTGAAATTTCTCATCACATCAATGGCTTTCTAATACAATGTGTCAACATATTGATACGGATGAACTATTTGCTTCACAAAATCTGGTTGACACAATTGTAAAGTTTTAGAATTTGGTGTTATTGAGTTTATTAAATGCGATGTTTCTACATATCATTGTATCGCATAAATCCAATACAAACTCCAGCATCGGCCTGGAAACTATTTTGTAGCAGTATAAACTTTGTATTTTATAATAATAATTAATAACTTAAGTTTCTATCTTAATGAAAAAACGAACATTGTTTATTGTAATAAATCAATATTCTGTTTAATTTTAAAGTAAAAAAAAAAATACATAAATGAATCGGTCAAGTGCGAGTATACCTCACGCCGAAAGGATTCCGTACATTAAATTTATTAATTCACAAACACCTACTAACTCTTTTTTTTCATAATTTAATTTTCAGTAGATTCGGAAATGGGAGGTTGAAGGGGCATATTTTTCAGCACGCTTTTGACAATAAACTCTAAAAAACATTCCATTTGTACCAACCTTTTAAAAGAATGACACTTTCAAAAGTAATGTATGTTTTTTGTTATAAAAGACTATTTTTCTATATTAAATATATTTTAATATTAAAATTAAACAAAAATTACAAAAAAAGAATGATAAAAAAGTACACGAAGGAAATTAACAAATTTTATAAGGGAAAGAAAAATTAAGTTAAAGCAGGAAAAAGAGGCTTATAATACAATATATATAAATATGTTTAATTTTAATTTAATATGTTTTGTTATGTTCTTCCGGTGCATAATTTCTACACATTTTCAATACAAAACTAGTCGTTGGGGGCCACCGTAATACTTACCCATCATGGATATGCATAATGTAAAATATTAAAATAAAAAAATGTGTAAACTACTTATAAAAAGCGTTGCAATTCAAATAAAATCGAGGCTTGATGACGTCACAAACTTTAAAGGCTCGATTACTGAATTGCTTGAAAGAGACATCCTTAATATCCAAAAATAATAATCCTATTAACTAGCGGTTTATTGCATCTGATTAAGCGTCAAATTTCCAATAAAATATATCTTTGAAGAGAAATTTGGATGAAATACAGGGTCATGAAAAATCGAAGAGTGTGGGAAATAGGATTACAAATATCTCGGCAACTCAATATCCGATCGACTTCATGCTTTATGCAAAATTTGTTTTTTTATTGTCTTTTATATTCATTTCTTAAAATAACCAATTTCGAAAATTTTTATATACCTTTTATCAGAACGAATATTTCGAGCGTCCGAAAAAATTAGTTCCGGTTAATCGAGGTTATTGAAATGAAATAGGCTTCTTTCCATTATTACATACTAAGTACATACCAAATTGCAAGTCTCTATCTTAATTTTTTCGGGAGATAGAGCGTTTACAGACACACAGACACACAGAGGGACGGCAAATTTTTTTTTCTAAAAGTATGTTTTTCGAAATCTCCAGTGTCTGAAACGTGTAAATCCGTCAAAAAAATTTTTTCGATTTTCAAAACGATTACAAGACTTACCCTATACTACGTATGATGGGTAAGTAAAAGAACAAAACATATGCGTTTGCTTTTTGATTCACATTTTTCTTGATAAAAATAACAATAACAAAAAAACCCCAATATTTCGAATAGCGACTTTTGGTCGTCCACCTTGAGCTACTATGTGTAGTGAATTTTCGTTAACATGGCTCCTGCTTAGCGTAACGTCAGAAGAGTTCAGTTGTTGAATAAGATGCTAAGTTAACTGTAAACGCTTTTTATTTTACCTATTGCGTCTTCTTATTTTGTGGCTTCTTAAGTACGAATTTGGCGCTGCTTTATTTTGAACAGAGTCACTTTTTTGCGGCCAAAATACAGTTTTGATATAAACCAATTTATAAATTCGTTTAATTAGCAAAAGTTATATTAAAATATTGCATTTAGATAATATTCACATTATGAGGGGTGTTCAAATGACAGGGATTCAAGGTGTGTATCCATGAGATGCGTGGGAACAGAAATGAGTCAGATACATAGATTGTAACGACAATATTTAATAACGGAAATGCATACAAAGTTTGTTAAAATAAAATCACCCATGGCGTTTAGGCAGGCGTCCCATTGTTTAGGAAGGTTACAAATTCCGTTCGCGAAGAGTTGTCGGTTGATCATGGAAACGTTTAAATCGATTGCGAAGTCACGAATGTTTCGACGTCGATTTCCCTTGATTGCAGTATCAATGCCCGTAATCAGCTTCTCTGTCACAACTTTGTGCACCTGACCGGGCCGCGGCAAATCCGTTGTCTGCTGTAGACCGTCACTAAACATTCTCTCCCACCTCGTCACCGTGGGCTTTGACAGACACGTGTCACCGTACACAGCCAGCATTCTGCGATGAATATCAACAGGTTTACACCCTTCCAGTGTTAAAAACTTAATTACAGCTCGCTGATCCACTTTGGACGTAGTTGTATCCATACCAGCCATTTTTAACTGAATGTCACGTCCTTACGAATGAAGTTATCACAAATCTGCTTTCGCATTCGCACGCGTGGTACTTCCACCTTCACTATCGTGTTTGTTTCACGAAAATACATTGAAAACTGTTCGCATGCAACGCTTCGAATCACTTTCATTTGAACACGCCTTATATTTCTATTTTTTGTAAATGGACAGATTACATGTATGTATGAAACAGTTTCCAGAAAATGCATGTGAAAATTTTATCTTTTATTCTATAAAAATAAGTACCATACAAACGATTATCCCGGACATAAACTGTTACCATCAAGTTAAATGCGTTTTAAATCCCGATATACTGGTAACTTCCCTCCTCCGGATTTTTAAGAGTGTGCCTGGAGAATTATGAAAACTGTATATTGAATCGCGTTTGAGACGAGTCAAGGCAATGAACCTGCGAACCCGGATGGCGCCGCATATTTCTAACAGGATATCCGTAATTTAATTAAAATGATCCATATTTTAGATTGACTTGAAAAAGATGAAACAATACATTTGACATAACTATAGTTCGAAATAAGTGTAGTTAACATAGTTAACCGTTAATTGAAATAACAGTTAACAAAAAGTTACTGTTATAGTTATTTCATATAACTAAACAGTTACTGTTATAATTATTTAATATAACTAAAAAGTTACTACTATACTTATTTAATATAACTAAAAAGTTACTGCTACAGTTATTTAAAATAACTAAAAAGTTACAGTTATAGTTATTTAATATAACTAAAAAGTTACTGTTATAGTTATTTAACATAACCATAACAGAGCTTTATTATAAGTGCACTGTCATACGTTTATGATAGTGCACTGCACTTATGTTTCTATAAGACTATTTCTATTAGAAAAGTGGGGCAATCAGAAGATTCCGATTTCTACGACTTCACTTTTCCATGATTCGATTTCGTAGATTGTTATTGATTTATAAATTTAAAAATGGTCAAATTTTCGATTTAAACTTTTTAAAATACGTTTATATTTGTAAAAGATTTTTTTCTTCCAGGTGTTATTTTTATGCTTATACTGAGCGACATATATGGATGGCATACGTAATTCCAATATTTCTCTCTTGCATACGTCTAGAGAGGAAGGCAAGAAAGTTTTAAACTACAATATTTCTCTCTTGTGTACTTATTGGCAGACGTAAAAGACTAAAATATAGAATCTTTATGATTTTTCTTTGCGCTATATTCTAGTGAACGTATATTTTTGATTTCATTTTGCATCATACGCTAGTAAATTTTGCAATCAATATTACCTTCTAACGATGAGACAACTTCAATTGAATATTTAAATTTATTTATTATTTATGTTACTGTTAGCATAATTACTTTTACATGGGAATCTTTTTAAAGAAATTTCGATTTGCTAAGCAAAAGACTAATGTAAATCGTACAAAGTAACTTATGATATAAGTAAATTCAGAAATAGTACAATTGCCAATGGAAAATGCATGATTATTTTCTAGTTTCAATAGTGTGTGATATAAATTTAAGAACACACTCTAGTAAATTTTGCAATCAATATTACCTTCTAACGATGAGACAGCAACTTCAATTGAATATTTAAATTTATTTATTATTTATGTTACTGTTAGCATAATTACTTTTACATGGGAATCTTTTTAAAGAAATTTCGATTTGCTAAGCAAAAGACTAATGTAAATCGTACAAAGTAACTTATGATATAAGTAAATTTCGAAATAGTACAATTACCAATGGAAAATGCATGATTATTTTCTAGTTTCAATAGTGTGTGATATAGATTTAAGAACACACGCTAGTAAATTTTGCAATCAATATTACCTTCTAACGATGAGACAGCAACTTCAATTGAATATTTAAATTTATTTATTATTTATGTTACTGTTAGCATAATTACTTTTACATGGGAATCTTTTTAAAGAAATTTCGATTTGCTAAGCAAAAGACTAATGTAAATCGTACAAAGTAACTTATGATATAAGTAAATTTTGAAATAGTACAATTACCAATGGAAAATGCATGATTATTTTCTAGTTTCAATAGTGTGTGATATAGATTTAAGAACACACGCTAGTAAATTTTGCAATCAATATTACCTTCTAACGATGAGACAGCAACTTCAATTGAATATTTAAATTTATTTATTATTTATGTTACTGTTAGCATAATTACTTTTACATGGGAATCTTTTTAAAGAAATTTCGATTTGCTAAGCAAAAGACTAATGTAAATCGTACAAAGTAACTTATGATATAAGTAAATTTCGAAATAGTGCAATTACCAATGGAAAATGCATGATTATTTTCTAGTTTCAATAGTATGTGATATAGATTTAAGAATGGCGCATTGTATTTGTTTTTCATTAATGTAAATTTTAGAAATTGAATGATTTTAATCTATCTAAAAATGCTTTTTATTCGTGCTGTTAATTTTCGCTGGAAATAAAAGAAATTTCATTACTAGATACGGAACAGTAAAGAAGGATTTATTTACGAAAAATAAATAAACTTAAATTTTTGATCATGATTAGCACATACATGTTCTAAAAAAATATGTTTGTTGTACTTTTATGAAATACGGTTGTTACATTAAAAACCATATTTTCTACATGGAACCTCATAAAAATCTTTAAAGTAAGAGCATTTTATGAATTTGCAGAAATTTAAAAAATCCATATTTCCTAAACAATTTGTTTCATATTTCTAATCGCCATGCATTTAAATCTGAATTTTATTTAAATATCTTCTTTCTATGTTTTGAAAACATTCTTTTGAAAATAAGCATTCATTTAAATCCAAAACACTTAACTTTGCTGATTGATTTTAAAATCAAGATTCGTAAATAAGCTAAGAAAATTCGGAATGTGTATTAAGAATAGCTCGTTTCTGAATTGTTTATAGATTTCCATTAAAAAAGTAGCTGCTTCTAAATTTAAAAAGAAAAATTCAAGTAATAATGGATGTGAATTTCAAAGTGATGTAAATATTTAATAGCAAAACACAGAAACATACGTTTTTTCTTTAGATTTAATGTACTGAAAGAGTATTATGTATATATATATGAGGCAATTCGAAAATAGATATATTGCTTCTTGAATGAAAAAAAAAAAATCGCAGAATCTTTCTATAGAGCTGTATAGTGAATGGGTTTCCGTAGATCAGTATGTTAAAAACTCGTTTTTTCCTTATTATTTCCTTATTCCTTTTTTTCCTTATTATTTATTCGAAAATAGATACATCGCTTCTTGAATGAAAAAAAAAATCGCAGAATCTTTCTATAGAGCTGTATAGTGAATGGGTTTCCATAGATCAGTATGTTAAAAACTCTTTTTTTTTTTTAAGAAAGAAAACAGCTTGATTTAATTTACTTTTCCATTTCTAAATCAAAATGTGTGACTCGATACTTATTAGGATTGCTGATTAATTAAGTAGTACATAATAAAAAAATCCTTATAATTTAAATTTTCTAAGAGTATAATAAACTATAACACCTTATAATAATATATTACTTTTAAATGCTAAAGGTGTAAAATTAACAACATAATATAAATTAAAATAACCTTTATTAGTTGTTTTACATGTTTCGACTCTTTCCGAGTCATTTTCAAAAACAAAATGAGAATATTCTAAAGCTGCACGGGCTTTGAAGTTATTATTTTCATGTACTTTTTTAAAAATTACGCACCTTATCTATTATTTTTTACTTGGTTGTTTATTTTCCTATCTTTGACCATGGAGTAACTCTAGCCACAGTTTCGGTAAATTAAAAGATGCCGCATCGTTACATATTCTATTTTTGCGCATGAGTATCTCTATGGTTTCTCTTATTATGGATGGATAGTATAGACTGGAGGGAAATATTATTTTACTTTCATTGAAATTTATTTGGATGGTTTCTTCTTGATTTAATATTGCCAGGGCTGTAGTTTTTCTATTGTATTTAATATCAGCTATATGCTCTTTTTTTCTGCAATTAAATTTCCTGCTGGTCATGCCTATGTAGTAATTCTTGGATCCGTCTTCTTTAATAAAATGTATTTCATATACTCCTGAATAATTCTCAAAATTAATTGGGTCAATTTTACTGCAAATGATATTCTTTAATTTCTTAGGTTATGCTCTTCTTAGGTCTTCTGCTTATAATAATGGTTTTAAAGTACACCATATTAATAAATTAATCATGGATATCACCAATAATAAGAAACCAAAAAATAAAGGTGATTCGCAAAAATACAAACTTTATACTCTGCAATATTATCCAAGCTTTTTTTGAAAAATTAAAACACAGCCTTAAACGTTTCAATATCTGCTTAATAGCCAAACCACCTAAGAAATTAAAGAATATCATTTGCAGTAAAATTGACCCAATTAATTTTGAGAATTATTCAGGAGTATATGAAATACCTTTTATTAAAGAAGACGGATTAACATGCATAAAAACATACATACGAGTGTACATATAATTTATTGACTTTTGTTGAGCGTTATAGTTAAATATTTGGCTTGATTTTTTTCTAATTGGTTTTCATAAATAAGTATGTTAAAAACACATTTTTTTAAAGAAAGGAAATAGCTCTAAATGCTTAAATTAATTTCCTTTTTAATTTATAAATCAAAATGTGTGACTCGATACTTATTAGAATTTCTGATTAACTAAGTAATACATAATAGAAATTTTTTCGTTTTAATTTATATTTTCTAATATTGTTTTTCTGCTTTAAAATTTCAAAGATTTCTTTCAGTAATTAACATGCATAAAAACATACCTGCAAGTATGCATATAATTTATTGACTTTGGTTGAGAGTTATAGTTAAATATTTCGCTTAATTTTTTTCTAACACAAATATCGCAAATTGTTGAATATATACAGGGTATCCCTAAAGATCGTGTTCAAACTTTAAGAGATGATTGTAACACTACAAACATGTTCTGTATAGGTAATCGGGTCGCTATAAGAACGACTTATTTAGTAAAAATACAGGGCGTCTCAATTTAAGTCGATCAGGAATTTCTATTAATAACTTTAAACAGATGATTTATTTTATCGAAATATTTAAAAGGATAATTTTACTGGTTGTGCAATATGATGATATCAAGGGAAATGTACTGTAATTTGTTTCCTAGCCCGATATAAATAATCTACAAGTCCTTTTTCTTTTCTTTATGTATGTAAGTTAAGTAATTATGAAGGTTACTTACTTTCTTGGCCACACTGTCTTGAAGGCATTTTGAAAACTCAGATGAAAATAATATTTATTTTAAGAGAAAATCAGCATCGATGTTGCCATTTATTGAATTTTTTTAAAAGCAAAAATCATTCAGCTATATAGAAGTGAAGTAAAAATGTAAAAAAAAAGTCAAATAGTTTAGTTTTATAAGGTAAATAATAGAAGTCTACATTTGCGTACCTCGGGTTTGCAGAAGTTAAGAAACATTTATTTACTAATATTAAAGGAAAAATATTACATTTAAATTTTTGCCCGAAAATGGCTGATGTATTTTTTCAAAAAGAATTACCTTTCTTGTACTTTTGCATACGATTTTTATATTAAACATCACATTTAAATGCATCAATTCTTATAAAAGACATCGAAATAAACAGTCACAGTAATGCATAAATTGCACATTTAATAAATATTTTGATTCATATTCCTAAACATCATGTATTTAAATCTAAATTTGTTTAAATATTTCCTTTCTACTTTTAAAAAACGTTCTTTTACTATAGGCATTCGTTTAAATTCAAAGCACCCAGCCTTGTTGATTGATTTTCACGGACTGAAATAAACAAGCGAATATTCAATATGTGTATTAAGAATAGCTCGTATCTAATTTGTTTATAGATTTCTATTTAAAAAATATTTAAAAAAAAATAGCTGCTGATTTAAGAAGAAAAATTCAAATATTAATGGATGCGAATTTTAAACAGAAGTGGACATTTAATGGGAAAACAAAAACGCACTTTTCTGAGAGATTTAATGTGCTGAAACATTATTAAGTATGTGAAAGAATTCAAAACTAGATATAACGGCTTATGTATATGAAATGTATGTATATGATGTATATGATGTACTATATTAGATGTTAGCGATTAGATATATATGAGAGAATTCGAAAATTGATATCTCGCTTTTTTAATGTAAAATTTATGTAACGAAAAGGAAAGAAGAAAATCGACTGTGCTTTTTATAGAACAGCATGTTACAAAGTCATTTTTGAAAGAAAAACATGTCTGAATGTTTAATTTAATTTACTTTTCACATTCTAAATAGAAAAGTGAAATTTAGCAGTACGCATTAGGATATTTTATTCCAGGAGGAATTTTAAAATTTTGATTTCACGACTAAAGGTACGAAATTGAATATATACTTGTTTAATAAATTTTTTACATGTTTTATTAACTTTTAAATATTTATTTTTTTCAATAACTTGCAAAACACGCCCACATTTGTTCGTTTTCTTCTGTTTCGTATGCATAAATGTTAGGTATTTGTATCGACAATGATAAATCATACTATCGTATGTAAAACCATAAATCTTTAAGGTTGGTGTCTGATGGGAAGTTTACCTCGTTATTGACTTTTAAAGAGTGTAACTATAAATGTAAGTCAATCGAATTAATCTACGGAACACGTTGTATTATGACATTTTAAGATTAGAAATATGTTTACAATAAGTTTAATGAACTCAAAAATACTAACATTTGGATACATTTACCGGAATATATCGCTATATCATTTTATATTTGTCATTATCAGAAAAACAAATAAAAAAAAAATTCTTTTGCATCTTTAAGAACTAATATTAAGTGTAAGTGATTATATAAAAGATTATTTAATGTTATCACATTTTATTACAAATATAAAACTAATTGTGAACACAATTGTTCCTCTTTTTCTGCTATATAGCATTATAAAAATTTTCGAAAGAAAAAAAAAACCTATTAAAAAGAATGATACAAGCATTCAAGGGAAAAAACAACTGCAGACATGGTCGCTAAAGTGTTAAATTATTCATGACCTTATTCTCCAACCTATCCGACATTCATCTAAATTTCCACAGGGATTTTGCATGGAAAGTGTTCGGAATGTTTCATAAAGATCCGGGTTTATCCCTTTTTTTAATTCACTGCCACAGAATGTAACTAGCTATCTCTTTTATTTTAAGGAATTTTTTTAGTATATTTTTTCTCTAATCGTTTACGAATTAGGATTAATGCAGTGTATCTTGTAATGTTTCAGTTAGATGTTCAATCTTTTAATTTAAGAACATGCTTCTTGATTTTAGTGCGGTATAATATTTAAAGATAATTTAATAATTGGTATAATATATAATTTTCTTCTAAACTACTTAAAATGCACATTACAACTGAAAAAGGAAAAATTGAAAGCGTTTTTTCTTTAATTCAGATTTTGTTATTAAATTTCAAATATTAGTTAATTCAAAAACATGTTTCTTCGAGGACAGATATTTTAGACTTGTTCTTGAGATTTATTTTATTTGTTTTTGTAGGTGAGTGATTGGTCACTGGCAATTTCATTGTTTAATAAAGCATTAGTTCCAAAATTTATAGAACATTTAGATTACTGACGATTCTTCAGTTTAAATGCATATATTTATTATTAAGTTTCAATTGAACTTTAAAATTATTGCTGACGCTTTCGATGGCTTTTGCTTCGCGATTTGACCCACATATTCCAAATAACATTGAGATCTGGTGAATTGGCGGATCATGTGAGATGTCATTATCCTGTTCCTCGAACCATTTAAGCACAATTTAATCTCGATGGACAGTACATTAATTATCTTGAAAATGTAGATCCATGATTTGTTTTTCGTCCTTCAAAAATTGTAAATATGGTAACAATTCTTTGTCCAAAAAACTCAAATGTCCTTAGTTTCCTTCCGATTGAACACCTCAATTAAAGATCCATCTTCAGCAATCGATATAAAACTCTAAAACGTAATATTTGAATCTCCTTTCTTAACACTGTTCTTTGAAAACATCCAGGTTTGGATGTTCCACCATCTTTCCTTGTATATCTACAGCGGAAATTATAGGAATACACGCAAAATCTTGATTCAGCACGCCATATTATTCGTCTCCATTGCACTTTAAACCAGTGGAAAGGTATTTCCCCCCTTGTAGACGAATGATTGAATAATTGTTATTGATCGTTGAATGATTGTTAATCTCGGATATATAAGGGATACAGGAGTAAAAATTCTTAATCTATGTAGTTCTCGCTGAAGCGTTATTTCTGAAATGGATTGTCTAGGTCCAGCGTTATACATTTGAGATCTGAAGCATTTTTTGAGGACAAGTTTTGAATCGATTAGTGGTTGCTAATCGCTCTGTACGTCTGCAATTACTATTTGTCAAGATTGATTTTTACCCACAATTCTTCCACAAAGACTGTTTCTGTCCAAACTTCTTTCGTTGTAAACGAACACTGCCAACAGAGGAAGGAGGTACTACGCCAAATTCTGCTACTTCTTATAAACTATGCTCATGGGTACAGGAGTAAAAATTCTTAATCTATGTAGTTCTGCTACTTTTCAAACTCTGCTACTTCTTATAAACTGCGCTCATGGATACAGGAGTAAAAATTCTTAATCTATGTAGTTCTCGCTGAAGCGTTATTTCTGAAATAGATTGTCCAGGTCCAGCACTATACATTTGAAATCTGAAGCATTTTTTGACGACAAATTTTGAATCTATTTGAATCGACAAGTTTTCAATCTATTTGAATCGACAAGTTTTCAATCTATTTGAATCGACAAGTTTTCAATCTATTTGAATCGACAAGTTTTCAATCTATGCTCATGAGTACAGGAGTAAAAATTCTTATTCTATATAGTTCTGCTACTTCTCAAATTCTGCTATTTCTTATAAACTATGCTGATCGATACAGGAGTAAAAATTCTTAATCTATGTAGTTCACGCTGAAGCGTTATTTCTGAAATGGATTGTCTAGGTCCAGCATTATACATTTGAAATCTCAAACATGCATTTTTTGACGACAAGTTTTAAATCGATATGAATCGACAAGTTTTGACTCTATGCCCATGGGTACAGGATTAAAAATTCTTAATCCATGTAGTTCTGCTACTTCTTATAAACTACGCTCATGGATACAAGAGTAAAAATTCTTAATCTATGTAGTTCTCGCTGAAGCGTTATTTCTGAAATGTATCGTCTACACTGTAAAAAAAATTGCAGTAAAATTACGGGCAGAGGCCGGCAGCAGAGATTCCAGTCATACCCCGTAAAAAAAATCCATGCCCATCATTTTGTGCAGCCCGTAATTTTACGGGGCAAAGTAATATAGCGTTATAATGCACTTTAAAACACAATAACACTTTGCTTACTGCTCCGTAGCACGTAGCACGTTAGATAATCATCACAGAATCATCGCTGTTTTGGCGGGTTTAAATTTTCGAAACACGAGTAAAATGAAGGGTTACAATCTAGCGGAGGACAACGTATGGGGTCGTACTGTATTTTAGCTAACATATGGGCTAGAACTGTAAGAATATGTGGATTGCTCTTAATTTTCTAAGTATATAAGGGATAAGGCCGCTTATTTAATGGATCAGACCGTTTTTCATCAAATAAGGCTGTTGCCCGTGAATATTGAAGGGCAAACACTCATAAATTTACAGTTTTTTCTGAGAGTGTAGGTCCAGCATTATACATTTGAAATCTGAAGCATTTTTTGACGACAAGTTTTGAATCAATTAGTGGTTGCTAGTCGTTCTGTACGTTTGCGATTCCTTTTTGTCATGATTGAGTTTTGCCCACATTTCTTCCACAGACATTGTTTCTGTCGAAATTCCTTTCGTTGTAAGTGAACACTACCAACTGTGGAAGGAGGTACTCTGTCAAATTCTGCCACTTCTTGTAAGCTATGCTCATGCGAATCGGTCTAAAACAATGACTCTTTTTGCCACTTGGTTACGTCTCATTTAAGACCCACAGTTTAACATGAAATAGAATTAATATATTAATAACTTTGTGTTTTGTAAACATATCAGACATTCACAATGATCATCAAAATGTTTAATTTTAATTATTGGCAAAATTATTCACGTCCTTGGCTTTTAAAACTTAAGAAGCTTTCTCCACCTCACTACACATTTTTTTATTCGGTGTATTAATACACACACATATATATATGCATGTATACATATATATAATATATATATATATATATATATATATATATATATATATATATATATATATATATATATATATATATATTACTATTTCATAATTTCATAGTTTTTGTTGGTGTTACGGTAATATTTCATTAATGGTTTTATATATATATATATATATATATATATATGCATACATATAAATAGAGAATAATGCCTAAAAATTTAAGCGCAAGTTCAACACTACATTAATGTTTAGAAAAATAAATAATGAAGGAAAATAAACAACATGTAAGATGGTATAATATTTATTTTTGAACCTATTTATTTCATCTCTAATATACCTTTTATGAATAGGTATCTTACAAGTGATTTTAATATATATTTTAATTTAGAAATAGCATATATCTATAATGTTTTAAAAACTTAAAAATTGTACGAACAGAAAGCGAAAAGTCATATTGACAAACAAATATTAACTTTAAAACTTTCAAGTATTTTCGAAAGGTTGAAAAGATAAAATGTTTAAAGTACTTTTCTAGACAAAATAGTTTCTAGTCTATCCATACCGCAATAACTCTTGAATTTATCTCCACACTAACATATATAAAAGATGTTTATGATACAGGCCATGTACTATAAAATTATTTAATTTAAGTAGTTAGTATAAAAATGTTATCCGTAATTTAACTTTATTACATTTAATTATACTTTTGCAGTTCATACATTAGGGAAATTTAAGATGTTGCAATTCTGTTTATAGTTACTATAATAAATGATAATGTCTCAAACATAGTACTTCGAAAATGTCATAAGACGAAAAATGAATTTTTTGGAAGAAAATATTTCCAAGCAAATAAATGAGTAAAATTCTGAAACTATCTTAGAAACTCAAAAATTAATGTTACACATAATGTATTTTTTTACTTAAAAACTATTAATAAAAATGTAAAAAAAAGTTAAACCACCTTAATGTTAATCAATGTCAATTACTCCAAGCACTTTCTGTTATACACATAGCCATCATCAGGGATAAAATACAAAATTTCAAGCATACACTTTCAAGCACTTACACACTTTCAAGCATAAAATCAAGTTATTCCTTATGTAAACCTGATAAAAGCAATGTTTTAAAACTCCTTCACTACAAGCGGCTCGTATGCGTGACGCATAAAATGCCCATAATACCTGGCTACGTCTACAAGTAATTTTTAATTGAAAATGTTGCCTTATTTAATCAAAGCATTTTTCGATTCAAATAGTCATTACTTTTCTAGTTTTAAAAACCGGTGATTAAAGATTGAAATTTCTGTAAAGGACGCACGTGGCGAAAGTGTAACCCTTCATTGCATTTTGCATCATAAATGCTTTATGCCATTGAATGCCGATATTTTACTATGTGCTAAGAGTTTGCATATTCCGAGCTTTATTATACAGCTGGAATAATCATATACATTCAGTGACACCAGAGAAGGTTAGAACCAGTGGCGTAGCAATTTAAAACTAAAGGAGGGCTTCAAATAATCATTTCCACATAAATTTAAGAAGATCGATAATTTAAAAAATATGAGAATAATTAATCGTTGAAATTAACTATTAATATCATTATCACGAAAATAAATATTTTAATAACTTTAGATAGAATGTTTACGATACTGAATTCTAGAGAGTTAAGATTATCAACGAGACAGCTAAGAGTTCAGGGGATAAATCTCCCCACCCACCCCTGTTAGAAAAAGATGTTTTCGGAAAATAAACAGTCCTGGAGTATCAGTTCTTCTATTATCTTAAAATATGACTACCTATTTCTATTTAAAACCTTCTCCTCTTAGACTATGGAACGCAAAGCAATGAAATTAACACAAGTTATCCGCATGAATTCAAGGATGCCATGTAAGTTCTTAGAATTTTAAAATTTTAATTAATTTCCGAGATATTATTATTTATTTTGCAATTGTTAACAAAGTTTGTCTAAAGATGGTAACTAATCTAATTCAATTTTGTGGATAAAAGAGGGAAAGGATGAAATAAAACGGATTATTATATTTTTATTTTCTTACTCATATTCAAAAAAGAAATAATTGTCATTTTGAATAGATAGTAAAAAAAAAAAACCTGAATTAAATATAATTTTCCAACAAAATTCGAAAATATTTCCACATATTCAATCTTTATGAATCAATTTATACTACAAAACGAAAAATCTTCTTCCGAATATTGACATTCAGAAATCATTACCATGTATATATTTTTCAGCTTTATATTCAACCAAGGAGAAAGATTTATGGTTCTTGCATTTAGGTGAACAATCATTGGCCTCTATTCACAATTAAGAAAAAGTTTTCAATTGTAATTCTTCAATTATATACTATAATTGAAGAATTACATACAAAATTATATACTATATTTAATTAATTATTTTTTAAAGGTGGCTATTAAAACGGTCACACTGCCGCTGAAAGTAAAATGGATTTTAGAATAATAATAACATATTTTGTTTGCTTGTGAAGCATTTATTTTAATTTAAAAAAAACTAAAATATTTTTTAAGAAGTTCAGCAATGTGACGACCCTTTTTATTTGCTAGCCCCGAAATTAGAAAAAGATCTTAAAAGAGCAATATATATTTACAAATAACGTCTTGCGCAAAAATCATAACAATCTGTAAAACGTATTTTTCATAATTTCTGTTTAACTTACATTATAAATATAATTTCTTATTTGAAATTTAGTATTTAATAAAATGAATGATATACATTTTTTTCTAAATATACAAGAGTGTTGGATTTTTTCCCCCTCAAAAATTCAAAAAACCTCATGCAATGTAAATGCAATAAATCGTGTTGCTACACAGCTAGTTTTATTATGTTTCGTGTTATAAATCTAAAAACAAATTCATGAAACTAACAAGGAAGGTTTCCTTAAAGCGCATACTCAGAATATTTTGAAAAAAAAATGCCAATGAAGCTACTCATGTACGTAATAAGAGATCAGTCAAATTTAGCTGCGGAATCCCAGCAGAAATTCTGTAAAAAAATAAAATAGTTTCGAGTATTTGACGCAAAAAGACGCGATTTGGCGAGCAAAACATTTTCGTTGCCAAATGCAAGCGATTTTAATGTATTTGAAAATGTCTGGTTAAATGAGTGTTTAAATGTGTAGCATTTTATGAATTTAAACTTCAACGATTTATATTACGATAGTTTATTATTTTTCTATAAAGTTATGTAATACAGATACAAATTAACTATTGCTGAAGTTATTTAATTTTATACAGTTTTGAAGGCTGGTTAAGTTTTAAGTGTATTTTAACCGTAAATGTCCGATGAAACACTCTTTCATTATACATTTCGACTTTGAATAAGTCATTGTTTCCACGGCAACCACGGTCTCCGGCACTAACAATATCGATGACAAGTTGACAGAGCTCATAATCACACAATTAATTTTTAGTTTAAAGCAATTTTAATCAATTCAAATTTTGTTCTAAACCGTAGAATGCGATCGTTAATTTTCTTTTAGATGTACATATAAATATATATGGCAAAACCGTAGTTATAAAAGTTAAATTATTTAAGTTAAACTTACTTTAACTACTTCAGTATAAAGAGTAGAAAACGTTTTTCCTAAAAGAGAATTTATCGGAAATGCATGTTTTTTTTTTTTTTTCATTGTGTCGCCAAACCCAGCGATAAATCGCCAAAACAAGAAATTTATATATTTTTTTACGGACGTTATATCGAGGTTCCTCAGCAAATTTTTTTATAAACGTATATATCCTCATGAGAAGAATATTCTGTATTTTTTTTTAATTTTCTGAGTATGCGCTTATGGAGACCTTCTTTGTAAGTAATACTAACATGAGAGAAATGAGTTCAAACTAAAAATATGACTCATAGATGACTTCGAAGTTCTTGATCTGCAGATTTTCCCTCGACAAATATAATTCATGTTTATGGTTTTTTTTTTTTTTTTTTTTTTTTTTTTTTTTTTTTTTTAGTACAGAGTTGGTTTTTCAGTCATGGGTTATGAAACACTGAAGGCAGAAAATAATAGTTTTTGAGATAGTTCATGTGACTCTAAAAGAATGTATTTTCATTTTAATAAGGAGGGTTTGAGCCCTTTGAGTGCCTTCTTTTCCTATGCTTAACAACATTTGTTTACAAGATTTTGGCCCCTGGACAAATAAAACGAACGGACCTCTTATAAGAAAAAATACCGATGCCACCACTTATATTGATAGTTAATTATTTGAAATAACCAATTTTTGAGAATAAAATGAAGATCATAGGATTCGCTTTAGAATCCTAATTTGATTAAAAATTTCCCATCTAATTTAATCAAATTATGGTTTATAAACACGGGATTTGTTTAAAAGATGGTTACTGGATCCTAAGAAAACGTAGACTGATGCCAGCGCTGTTTTTACACCATTATTTTTTATCTGGTTCTTTGTGATGGTATTTCTTGTGATGTAGTCATAAATTTAAATAATATTCTGTGGCGATCACAAAATTTTATTTTTCTCATTCTAAATTATGAATTAAAATCCTGCAGTTCAACACCAAAGACTATCAGTTAGAAGTATACTATAATCGGCCAAAAAAGAAAAAAAAGAGAGATCACACCCTATACATTTTAATATCTAAATTGTCACAGAAAAAAAAAGGTAAATAGGCATTCAACTGGAAAATATGCCTTCTTTCAATGTATGCTAAAAAATAAATAAACTTAAGCATTGTTTCCATACAAAAATTGTACAAATCCCTGAAATTTTCTATACGAACACCTAGTTTTTATAACATATTTGCATTTTTCGATAATTTTTACAATAGTATACCAAACGGGAAGTCATTCGGCTATGTATTTTAGGAATTATAAAAGTTTAAAATTTGGAACTCAAAATGCTAATTACCAAAAGCAAGGCATATTGGTGTCATCAATTGCGTCAAGGTTCAACGAAATGCGAAGTTTCATGGAATTCCCTAAATTAGTTATGGGTATAAACAACGATCACACCTTTTCTGTAACACACACATACAGACGTTCAGCAATACTCACCTCATATTAAAGACATACCAAAATTAGTAAATCCATCAAAAAACGGCTCTAACATCTTCACAAATCCAATATGTTATTTCTAATGAATTTAGAAAGAAATAATAAATATTTATTATAAGACTTATAGTGAGAAATGCTCTAAAGCTGGCGATAAAACGATATTTTTTGTATATACACTAAAAACACTTTTTATTTTGCTTAAAAGACGTCAACATAAACCTTAAAGATGTTAAAATTTAAAATTTACATGTTTCGATTTGTTCATCAAATCGTCATCAAAATATATACAAACCACAATTACAATGTACATAAAAAACGAGAGATTAAATTAATTAAAAACCAGAGAGTCTGAACAGTCACTATGTGAAAGAAGGTACAACGCCATCGATTAGTGCTGTAAAAGTAACGACTAAATGACTACCCGTATGTATTCGTTACTTTTAAACTCACTACCCGTTAGAAAGTATTCGTTACTCGTTACTTTCGTATCTATTCGTTACTTTTAAACTCACTACCCGTTAGAAAGTATTCGTTACTCGTTACTTTCGTATCTATTTAGAAAACAGATGTTAACAATCGTCGTAAGTACTACACACATATTCGGTGTATTTTCTAATTTTCAGAGGATTGTTTCAATTACAATTAACTTTAATTATTCATTAAAAGAGAGCTAAAATTAATCTGGATACATGTCTTAATTTAACACTTCAGAAAATATAAAACTGAGAGCTCTTAAAGTACTTACATGTGAAATATATGTTCACAGAACTGCATAAAATCTAATTATATATTATACATGAGGTGATTGGAAAACTGTTACCTAGACATAGAACCATAACGGAATCTTGTTACTACGCAGCCTCTCTGTAACGGAAATCTGCATAAAAGTGAAAGTAATTAAAATATAATAATAAATACAATAACACCTGTAAAAATAGAATTCTGCCTTGAAACGAAATATTCCAATGTCCATTTCCAAGACAATAACCCAATGCAATTTAATGTGCTAAGAGCGAAGACTGAAAAATCTGTCCAAATCAGAATTTTTTTGTGGTTTCTTACAATTTCGTCTTAGCAGGTTTTACTGTACGTATTAAACAGAAAATACTACTTCAGTATTTTTAATAGAAATATTCATTTTTTACTCAAAACAGTAAACCTACAACGACAGAACCTGTTTATTACAGAAAGTAGCTTTAAAACGGTTCCCAAAAACATATTTTCTCCCGCTCAATATCGCAAAACTTTCTGACACATTCATAGACTCATTTTAATACATAAAATCATAAAATTGTCAGTCACGACGATTGAAATATTGTGGAATCAAATAGCGTTTTTCATATTTCGATAAATGTATTACATCTCGAGTTATAATCGAGTGCTGTCTTATGACGATTCTTCCACACTATCTCGTCCGAAAATCTGGTTCAAAACACCCATTTTAACAGTATCTCCAGAAAACTCTTTTTCATTTAAAGGAAAAAAAAAAGAGAGATGCTAAGCGATTTCTTAATAGTACCTGCTGATTTTATGAGGTTACGAATAAAAATCACTTATTAAAAAAGTTATATTTCATAGAAATACTTTATCATTCCTTAAATATAGCTACAACGAATATTTTATTTCACTATAAGCTTCTGTTCTTTTTACAGTAAAGTTAAGAGCAATCTTAATTGATTAAATGCATAATTAATACTAAATTAACCTTATTAAGATCCTACAAGAAAAACTATCACGTCTTGCCTCCCTATTTCTTAGATCCATGGTTCCTTAATGTTTTTTTCTTTTTTTAAATAATATGTGCATGGAAATTTTAGTTTTTTTTTTTTTTTTTTTTTTTTTTTTTTGGGGGGGGGGGTCAAAATAAGTTTACAAGTTTCTTCTTATGGAATCCGTTCTACTGCTAATATTTGAAAAATACATACCAAACTTCATATCTGTGTGAGAATACAAAAAATGTGTATGCTCTACAAGAATAAACGGTCTTTACGCGAACGAACGTGTCTTTATGAAGCCAGTACGAAAGTAACGAAACGACAAAATGAACAACCTTAAGTCCGAAGTCCAAACAAAAACTCTCATCTTTTCGCATCAATCAGACTATTCAGATCCATGAATCATGCGAGCCGTACGTATTCGTTACGGCTAATCTCTCCGACTCGAAGTACCAAAACGTTAGTTTGATGCGAAAAGATGAGGGTTTGCAGTTCGACTTCAGACTCTGAGAATTCGGTCCCAGTTCTTCCGTATCAGTATCACATACGGGGATATGGATGTTCATTTAATCCTTTCGTTACTTTCGCACTGGCATAAGTAAATATCATGCGAGTGAAGGTAGCGTTTGCAGTTTGTTTCATTTAGTTCTGCAGAACGTTGCTGCAGTAACGATTAACGAGTCGTATTTCAAAGTAACGATTCGGTACTTCGTATCAGAGAGAATACTCGCTACTCAGTAACGAATACATACCGTTTGCAACAGCTCTACCATCGATACTTTTAATTTTAACACCGCTCTTAGATTCATCTACAGACCTCATCCCACTATTATTCAACCACTCAACCCAAATCTTCGAAATATTAAATGACAACGTATCATTACATGCTTTCGAGCTGCTTAAATAAATTTCAATAGATTCCCTCATAAAAAGTTGAAAATAAAAACTGGAACAATAAATCAATTTAGCTTCATTAAATAGGATGTTGATGCTCTCTCTATTATTTAACCTTCATAAGGCAGTATTCCCTCTCCCATACTTAATATCTGCAATATGCTCCTTACATCTAACATTGAATTTCCTCTGTGTTATACCAACATAATAATTTCTAACACCCCCCTCCCTAATAAATGGAATGACATAAACACCCGAAAGGTCACCCTTACTCACAGGATCAATTCTCGTGCTCAAAACCGTCTTTAACTTCGGGGGAGCCCTCGCGACCAAACTCAAACCAAATGCTTTTAAAGGAAATTTTATAAACTCAAATAAACCCGGATAATAACTCATAACCACTCTCTTCAACTTAACATCACTATCCTCTTTATTTTCCCCAATATCTTTGTTCCTTTTAGTGATAAAGGTCTGAATTAATTTTTTAACTGAATTCACGCGATATCCGTTGTCAATAGCGATAAGTCTAATTTTATCTAATTTTATCTAGAAAAATTGGTTGGTGAATTAGATAAAATTAGATAAAATTAGACTTATCGCTATTGACAACGGATATCGCGTTAATTCAGTTAATAAATTAATTCAGACCTTTATCACTAAAAGGAACAAAGATATTGGGGAAAATAAAGAGGATAGTGATGTTAAGTTGAAGAGAGTGGTTATGAGTTATTATCCGGGTTTATTTGAGTTTATAAAATTTCTTTTAAAGCTTTTGGTTTGAGTTTGGTCGCGAGGGCTCCCCCGAAGTTAAAGACGGTTTTGAGCACGAGAATTGATCCTGTCAGTAAGGGTGACCTTTTGGGTGTTTATGTCATTCCATTTATTAGAGAGGGGGGTGTTAAAAATTATTATGTTGGTATGACACAGAGGAAATTCAATGTTAGATGTAAGGAGCATATTGCAGATATTAAGTATGGGAGAGGGAATACTGCCTTATCAAGGTTAAATAATAGAGATAGCATCAACATCCTATTTAATGAAGCTAAATTGATTTATTGTTCCAGTTTTTATTTTCAACTTTTTGCGAGGGAATCTATTGAAATTTATTTAAGAAGCTCGAAAAATGTAATGATACGTTGTCATTTAATATTCCGAAGATTTGGGTTGAGTGGTTGAATAATAGTGGGATGCGGTCTGTAGATGAATCTAAGAGCGGTGTTAAAATTAAAAGTATAGAGGGCGTTGTACCTTCTTTCACATAGTGACTGTTCAGACTCTCTGGTTTTTAATTAATTTAATCTCTCGTTTTTTATGTACATTGTATTTGTGGTTTTTATATATTCTGATGACGATTTGATGAACAAATCGAAACATGTAAATTTTAAATTTTAACATCTTTAAGGTTTATGTTGACGTCTTTTAAGCAAAATAAAAAGTGTTTTTAGTGTATATTTAATAGTTAATTCTAATGGACGTATTTTGACTCTCCACTTTATTTGAAATATAATAACAGTTGAATGATATTTTTTGTGTTTTCTATTACATTATCAGATCGTTACATTTGGGCTCCTGTGAAGGTGTCAGTAATTGTACAGTGTACATACCTCCAGCTTCCCATATACTCAGATGTGTAGCCATGTTGTTGCAACTGTTCTTTTGCGCGGTCGTAATGTCGGCTGGTGTCCTCATCAAGTGTCAGACAGACACACCGAACGAGTTTAAGGCTTGATACTTTTGTGGTAAAACATACGTAAAGTTATGTATAGCTGTATATCTTTATATACATTTTCTATTACGTGTACAAATAATGCATACTATTTTATTATAATGATGAAATGTTAGAACAAAGCTTTAAAAATTCCTCTAATTTCAACATTTCGTGTAATTAAAATTGTTTAAAAGGAAGAATTATAGGTAAACAGTTAATTACAGTTCATATTTAATTTGAACAACCAGCAATCCCAAAAATTCCTAACAAAAATATGGCAAAAAATCCGATTTTAATAAAAATCTGTAAGTTGCTTAAAATTAAAGCCGGCTTTGTCTGAAACGAAGTGAAGTTTCTGTATTATTATTATTATTCAGCTCTAACGGCCTCAGAGGCATGGTTAGATAGCTTGATTAACCAAGTTGCTCAGGATAACATTTCGTTTATTAATTTTTCATTTATTTAATATATATTTCTCTGTGTTTTTTCTGGTATGTGTTTAAATATTTTTTCATAACTCCCCCCCGCCCCAAATACAAGCATTCGTTTTATTGTCGTCTATTGTTCGGCTTCTCTTCAAGACAAATTGGTAATAAATTTCTTTATCCTTTATAAAAAAAATTGGTTATATAACTATTTTTCACATATTATGTACAGTACACATACTTTATTTCATATCAAATACATTAAACAAGGGCTGGGATAAAGGATTTCAGTTTTAAAACACGCAATTTAAATCGTTTTTAAGAAAAATATTCTTTAAACAAAGAAAAAGGCTGATTTACTTTTAAACCTTCATTGTATAGTAGATTACATTAATATAAAAATGTTTTAAAGATGTAATAAGAATAGATTTGTTCAACAAAAACTATCGCTATTTAGCAGTACATAACAGCACTAATGAAAACGGAATTGATCTCGAATTTTAAAATAGCGAATACTGCTTTTTAATAAACTGATGCTTTTTTCTCACTAATAACTTGAAATATGCACATTAAAGATGGAAGCAATCCCACACGTCTGTACTTAAATAAATTCTTTAAACAACAAGATAAAAGAACTTTAAGGTATTTGCATTATAGCTAGACAATTATTAACCAACATATTGCCAGCAAAACATTAAAATATATTCTAAGAAATGTTTTCACATACAATTCCTTCAAAATATATTCAATTGAAAATCGAACAGAAAAGTCTTTCATCAATTTATAAAGGAAATAAATGCATACAATCAGGGTGCTACTGACCGCAAGCCCTTGGCCAATTGAGGCGGTCGGGGCAAGAAAGTTCCAAGCCATTTTTGGTGAAATAATGAATCTAACAATGTTTTCTGTTGCTTAATATTGTAAATTATAATATCCAACATATAATTTGTTTCTAATGTCACTTGGTGGCAGCATATGTGACATGTTTCGTTTTTGTTCCAGATGTTTATGCCCCCAATGAAGATAGCTAATTTACAAAAAACGTAATATTAATATCATTAAAGTAATGCCATATTGTTACTTAAACTATCTCAAATGTTACTAAGACAATGGCGAAAAAACTTCATCTTATATATCTTGATTTGAGAGTTTGATAAAATTTTCAAATTGAAATATTTCAGAAGTTCAAAAATGTGGCTTAGTCCCCCCCCCCTCAATTGTCCCTATAACCCATCATCTCACCAGCTCTGAATGAGACCAATATAGTGTACTTTATTGCAAGACTGTGATACATATCGTCATTTTGTTTTACAGAAATATAAAATATTTTTTTTTATTATTATTTATTTAAAAATAACAAAAGTAAGTAAGTAAAGACAGTTAGTAAAATATTATCAGTAAAAACAAAATATATAAATACTCATTAGAATGTGATCAGTGTCATATCTGTCACTGTGCTCGAAATAGGTAAACTGCTCTTTCTATTCCACTTATCTCATGGATGATAAAATTGAAAATTCATTTTTTATTTAAATAGTTCTCTCCTTTTAAACACTTTTCAGTTAGTATCAAACGTTTTTTTTGCATCATGTGATCAAGGGTCAAAAGTAATTTATTTACTTTCTTTTAAATCATTTTACAACCAGCTGGTAGTAACATTTCCGTCAGTACTACGGTAGCATTAGCTGTTAAATTGTACTAGGAAGTATTAGAGATAAAAATAATTTTTATTCTGGTTTGCATTTGCTCTAAATGAACACCCAACATGACACCTAAATGAAAGCTTGTTTCTTCTATATTCAATTTAGTCAAAACCGATGTGTCTTTTTTTGAAAAAAAAAATTTAGGGACATTCTCAGTTGGAATCATAAAAATCCCACTTCTAGCGATCTTTCTTGGAGCGAATTCAACCCAAAAAAACTGAAGACTTATTTGCATTTGTTATTTTGTACCGACAAATAAAAGCGATATCAGCGGCATGTTCAGAGCTCATAAATGTTCCCTTTTCTAGAAAACAAACAACGGCCATACTGAGTTTCAATAAAAACATATTTGTTGTCCACAAAATATACATAAACATAACCAATCATATAAATATTCACCGTATTTATGAACTAGATTCAAAGGTTGCATTTTTCTGTATCCAAAGGATTACAGATTATGCAAGCTATTTCAGCGATATGTGCAGTGCAGTGATCAAAATCTTTCCATTCTTTAGAATACCAACAACGCGCATTTACATATAAACATATTTGTTGTCAACAAACCATATAAATATATAAACCATATAAATATATAACCAACTTAACAAATCATATAAATATCGACTGTATTGTTTAAGCTATTTTGACATTAACTAACTTAAGGGGGGTATCTAAGGGGTTTTAAATTTAATTAGCGGGTATTCAAATTTTAAAATTTTATTTCTTCTCGTTAGATTTACGAAATATTTAGGTGTACACGTACCATTTATTCTTCCTAAAAAAACTGCCAGGTCAAAGCCGATTATATATCTGTCTGCCCACAGAAAAGTCTTAAAATTTCGGCAGTATCACAATCCCAATTTAATTTTAAAGATAATACATTTGTATCATTTTTTATAGAAAAATAGATAAGTTGAAAATATGCTATTAAAGTTATGATAGGTTATATAAAGTTAAGTATATAAAGCTTATATAAGTTATATAAAGTTAAGAAATAAAATTATTGAAATAGCTGTAGTATTTCCCAAAGTTAAAGACACATTAATATTAGATATTTACTATACGCTCTTTCACTAATCTTGTTGCCCCTTGAAACGCGATATCATCGCTGAATGTATTGGTATCAGTCTTTGTTCCAAACAATACTCGGCTAGATGCTTCACATAACACTTGTCGTTGGCCAAATTATTGCTCACTTTTAGTCAAATTTCAGTAAAACTTGATTTTTGCTTTTCGGACAGATGTTTTTGACGGCTTGCATATGAAAGAAATCTGTTTCAAACAGGAAAAAAAAATCAGCCTCTAAATTTTGTAAGTAAAAAAAAAAAAAAAAAAAAAAAAAAAAAAAAAAAAAAAAGATACATCTTATACTGCTAATTGACACATTGTCGTAGACAAAAAGGAAAATAGCCATTTGTTTGAGATTTGCGTCTTTTTTACATTTATGTTAAAAAAATACAGTATGAACAGCCAATTTAAACATCAAATTTGGATTCTTCGGTAAATTTTCCTTCCGTATTCTAAAACTGCAGTCATTTGATGAAGTAGATTTAGTCCAGTCATTTTAGGAAAAATAGCGGAAAAAATAGCTGGATTTTTGCACAGGTGCCAGTTAGAATATGTAGTTTAACATACTAAAAGTCCTCCTCATCGATCCGCTGTGAGCTTTCTCCGCCAGGGGGCGCGAATGATCCTGAAAATCGTTTTTTTGAGAATATCTCATTAACGATGACATCTAGAAAAAAAGTTTCATTACAAAGATGTAGAAAATTTAATTTCCTATAAAAAGTGTGCCTAACATTTTTTTGTCACACCATTACTTCTCTGTCAAAAATCAAGAACAGTGAACGTACTTGTAAGAAAAACAATAAAACTACGAAAAACTTGCTGCTATTTTCAAAGAAATTATATTGAAAAGTGTAAAATTATTACTTTTGAAGAAAGGAGGTGAATCTATAATATGCTTATTTCCATACCAACTTTGAGGTAAAGCATTTGGCAATTTTTTTTAAATTCTGGTTTCCCCTTTAGGCCTAATCAACGTATAATGACTGGCTTGTTCAAACATCAATAATTTGACTGCTTGAGTAGTCGTTTGCACATCTACAACTTCTTCACTCGACTTAGTTACGTCATCATCTGTATTTTTTCTTCAGTTGTTGCATAACCTTCACTATTTTCTGGTTGGCCTTCGATATCATCACTAAATTCAGGTGTAGCGATTCCCTCATTCCTTGGGATGGGCATGATATTGTCAGTATTCTCCTCATCTTCAACTTTACTTGTATTGTGACATGAAACTCCGCAACAATGTACGCAAATATAAGAACACTTGAATCCAATTTTTTAGCATTCACACGCTTTGCCACATCCTTTGGAGAAAGTACAAAAAATGGATAAAATATTTTTTTGGTGCGGGCGGTAAGGTCACTGGAATTGGAAACAAATTAAGTGCATTTTGCCAGCCCCAGTTCTCAGGAAGGGGTTTATTGCCCAACCAGTATTATATTCGATGATAAACACATAAATTGTGCAATCTAGCTGCGTCCACGGTAAGCGATAATTATGAAAACTTTTTTTTACCAACGTCAACCCCTTTCTTGAAACATATATAATGGTACTTGTTCAGAAAAATTTCTGCTTTATCACCATATAAAACAAGAAAAATAGTTTTCTCAAGTTTCAATTTGGGATGTTTTGCCACTTTTAAAAGTGTTGGCAGCTTGTATGTTACGGTTTCCTTCTCTTTTTGAAATTTTTAATAACGACATTTTACCTTTCCCAAGCATTGCTGTGTAGAGTCACAACCTCAAAAAGCATGAAGAAACGTAATATGATCTTTCAGAACTGCATCATTATTGAGTCTGAGCGACGAATCCAAGGTGGTTGTAATTCTTGTTCTTCGTGGTTTATTAACAATATCTCTGTCTCTGGAGGTGCTAAGGCAGTCAACAATACGAGCAAGTCAGCAACGTCGCCTGCAATAGCAGCCAGCGCATAAGACTTTGCTACTTCAATGACTGCATTAACAATAAGTGTGTCAGCATTTCCCTCTGCCTGTTTCGCTTCGAAACCACTCTCCATAAATTTCTCCTTCAGAATAGAGATGAGGTGTATCTTTTTTTGATGATTAGATACAAACCTTTGACTAATTGACACATTCATGTCTTCGTTAATATCGATGTCGAGAGTTAAAATTTTCAAATACCGATGAGTTCATTCGGCCTCTTTTGTATTATAAACTTCGTCAAAGTAAACAACGAAAACGGTTACACATTTACAACAGTAGTTTCTTAAGATATTGGAAATATAACTTTCTACGACACTCCTGTATGAAGAAAGTGCAGCTGACGTCACTGTGGGAAATCGAAACATACCTGACAATCGGTAAGACAACTATTGTTCACAAGTGTTCAAGCGGTCTGATTAGTCTACGATAAAAAGATCTGTGATATGATTGGTCTGCGTCGCCATGATGATTCCTGAAATGATCGCTAAGGAGGAAATGTAGATTGGTTGATGGAATTGTTTGTAAACATGTCCTTTCCTTATTTAATGGTTTCCACTTACTTTGTAAAAAACCCTTATAAAGAATTTGTGGTGGTACCTTGCTTCAGCTGCAATCATGTCGATAATATTAGATAAACGCTTATTGACTTATTTGCCCTATTTGTCTTCACTGCAGACACAATTAGACTATTTTTCACCTCTAAGCTTTTAACTATTATCACTTTTTCGCAATACTTTAGAGATTTTTCCTTCCGTATAAAAGTTTCATCCAATGAATCAGAACATAGTAAAAATGTTTCATTGAATTGAAACAAGCGACTGTCTTTCTCAATTTTTCATTTAACGGTGTAATTTGTGTGGACGTTGATTGCTTTGTGCAACAGATTTCTTGTACGATTTAACAAAATTCTTTCTTGTATAATTTTTCCTACACGTGGGATAGATTATAATTCCATCATTGTTTTCTGCCATTTCTTCAAATGCTGTCCAATTATTGTCACTTATTTACAAACTTGAGGTCACAAGTAACTTCAGTGCCTTTTTTTCCAATCATTCACAATGAAGCTCTCACCACATACAAGACTAATTACTTTGTTAATCTCCATTTTAACGCTCTCAATCAACAATCAAGAAAGAGTCATTTTACACTCTCAAAACTATTTAAAACTTTCTACAATACACATGGAAAATAACACTATTTACTTTCTACAATACACATGGAAAATAACACTATTTACTTTCTACAATACACATGGAAAATAACACTATTTACTTTCTACAATACACATGGAAAATAACACTATTTACTTTCTAAAAACTCACAAAAAATGCTTCATTCAGTAAGTTAGGGTGATTTAATACCAGCGAAATGCTCATCAATTGAAATAAAGCACGGCAAAGATACCAGCACGTGGTATATTTCGACATAAGCATAGGATGCCATGGCAATGACTATTTCACCAGCTTGCGAAATCAGTCTACAGGAAAAAGGACAGAAGAGGAGGTGTAGGGTTCGAAAGTAGATAGGTATTTGTTCTGCTTCTTCTGCGCGTTCAATACAATCATCGTTTCCCTATTTTTCCAGTTATGTTCACTGCTTCTGATATTTGACAGGAAAGGGTTGGTGTGACAAAAAAATGTTATGGCTACTTTTTGTAGGAAATTAAATTTTCTACATCTTTTTAATTAATTGAAATTTTTTTTCTAGATGCCATCGTTAATCAGATATTCACGAAAAACCGATTTTCAAGATCATTTGCGCCCCCTGGCGGCGAAAGCTCACATTTTATCGATGAGGACTTTTAGTATGTTAAACTATATACCTTAATAAGCACCTGTACAAAAATATAGCTTTGTTCTAATTTTTTCCACTATTTGTCAAAAAAGTACTAAAATGACTGTAGTATTTAAGAATTATATCTATTTAAAGTTTGAACCTCCTAATGTTAAGGGGTCTTGTACCTTTGAAACATGACGAAAATCAACAAAAACTTTTAAAGTTCGTATTAGTGTAATTTCAAAACATTTTTATGTATAAGCATGAAATTTTGACTGTTGATTGATCATGTTGGACTTTTTAATATACTAACATATACCTAGTCTTTTATTGCCGAACCAAGCTTTAAAGACTGGTCACGTGAGTAACAGGTCTAGGTAAGACGAGTCTATCCTTGATAATAGAAAATGAGTAATGAAAAGAACCTCCCCAGTTTTACTTTTGTGTGGGGGATGAATAAGAGAATTATGCTAGTTTCGTATTTACTAGTACAAGAATATAGAACAGTCAGCGAAGAAATTGCATCCGGTTAGACAGGTGCCTGAATTTTGTCTCCTCCTAATCCAATGCTTCCCTCCCTTTGGAATGGTCTATTTATGCCAAGGTCCGTCTTTTAAGAATGATCAAACACAGAATTTGTGCATTATTGAAATTAAAATAATTTATTTTGTAACTCCGTAAGTCATTGCGCGCATGATATCTTCAGAACGTAAGTATCAATTTGTTATGAAATTTGATGTGGATCATAAGCACATACGTGTATTTAAAATGATCTACTTTTAAGTATTTGCAGTTATAAGATTTTTAGTTATAAGTATTTTTATTCACAATATATATATATATCTACCCTATATATATAAAATCCTAATGAAACGAATTTGTGAAACGATTTTATGAAACGAATTTATGAAACGATTTTATGAAACGACTGATTAAACGACTGATTATGTTTCAGGACTATTTTTAATAAAATATTAAACGCTTGATGGTGAAATTAATACCAACTGTCCATAAAAAATCCGCGGATGTCAAAACTGGTAATAGATTTTTGAAATTGGAATTAATTTTCGAGATATTAATTTTTTTCTAATTTTAATGACATTTCTGTAATGATGGCAACTAATTACTCAGTTTTTTTGTGACAAAAAAGGGAAAAAAATCGAAAAGGATCCCGATAGGGATTATTGATTTATTTTTATTCGTCATTTTCAAATTGAAATTGAATTTATCTTTTATTTCAATCGATAATGAGGACAAGATTGTGATTAAATTATGTTTTTCATGAAAATTTGAAAAAAAAAATCACATTTCTATCGTCAGGATTCAATCGTCTCTGTCAGCATTTAATTTAATTTATAAACTGAAAACATTTTGAATAAATTCGTCCAAATGACGTCATTTAGGTAAACGCAAAAGAAAGGGAGGAAAAATAATTAATAGTAATTATTATTTATTGATATCATTTTGTTATTTTTTTGTAAAATTTAACTAAACGAATTTATAAAATCATTAATTCGGATATTTGAAACTAATATATAAAATAATAATTGCCCAACTGAACGGAAGAATAAAATATCCTGCTTGGTTTTTTCCGCCAAGCTTTTTAAAAAAGCGTCAAGATCCCTATAATAGAAAAGCACCAAAAGTTCATTGGGTTTATTTTCATAACTTTTGGCAACAAATCTATGTATATTAACGAATCTATCCCTTTTTAAAGCTCGAATTACGCCAAACCTAAAAGCAAAGGATCCTATAATGGAAAAGTACCCGATTTTCTTATGGACAATATTCAAGTGACATAACATGGTGTAAAATTACCGCGGATAGCAAATTTGTTTAAATATCTCATCAATTGATGTCGAATAAATGCAGGCATGCATGCACAAAATGCACTGTTCAAAACAATTAAAGGATATTTGAAGTTTTATATAAAATAAAGATATAAACGAAATTTTTTTGCCGAGAATAGAAGAAGAGAATCACAAATGCAAATTTTTCTGGTTTTCAACCTGTGGAGTATGCAAATTTTGAGTTCGACGTCAAAAACGTCGCTTCAACGGCAGCGAATGAAATTTGACTTTCAACTGGATAAAAGAGAATGAAGACAAGGATGATCGGCATTCAGTGATTGCTTTGTTTCGATGAGTACGATGTCTCAGCGAAGTCGATTGACAGATTCAGAAGCTTGGAGAATTGTTGGTAGGTTAGAAGGGGGCCAAACTCAAGCCGAAGTAGCGCAAGCCATTGGAGTGTCACAAAGTGTCATTTCCAGGATCTGGAACCGTTTTTTGGAGAGTGGATGTGCAGGCCGAAGACCAGGGCAAGGTCGTAGACGGGCAACAACGCCCAATGAAGATCGGTATTTAGCGTTAACAGCTCGGAGACACCGAAACATGAACGCTACTCTTCTCCAACAACACCTTCGCTCGGCTACAGGCACCACGATTTCAACTCAGACTGTCCGAAACCGGCTCCATGCTGTAGGTCTGTATGCTTGCCGACCGATGGTATGTGTTAGATTAACATCAAGGCATCGTCGCGACCGCAGGGAGTGGGCAACCGAGCATGTCAACTGGAGGAGAAATGAATGGAGCAATATTCTGTTTTCTGACGAGTCCCGTTTTTCTGTGCATCCGGATAATAGGCGTATTTTCATCTGGAGGGACCGTGGCAGTAGAAATAATCCTGCGTTCGTGCACGAAAGTGTCAGATTTGACGGTGGAGGAGTGTTGGTGTATGGTGGCATCTCCATTGACGGGCGCACTGACCTCTACATCATTCGAGATGGAGCTCTGACTGGTCGCCGATATAGGGATGAGATCCTCAGACCTATTGTAGTCCCTTACGCTGCAGCAATCGGAGATAACTTCATTTTAATGAACGATAACTGCAGGCCACATCGTGCAAACCTGGTGGAGGATTTCCTTTTCGAGGAAGGACTCGTTCAAATGGAATGGCCAGAGTGTTCTCCAGACATGAATCCAATCGAGCACGTTTGGGACGCTCTAGGAAGACGAGTTTCTGGCCGCCAACAACCCCCACAAACTCTCCAAGAACTGGAAAGAGCTCTTCTGGAAGAGTGGGGCAGAATACCCCAACTCGTCGTTAATAGCCTCATTGAGTCCATGCCTCAAAGGTGTTCAACGTTGCTGGCCGCCCGTGGAAACCATACCCCCTACTGAAAATGATTTTCTTTGAAGAAAACACCTTTTCTTATTCTTTTTTTCTCATATGCACAAATTGTGTTTTTTCCTTTTGTACACAAATGCGCAATAAAATGCATTTTTTTCTGCCAAACATGTGTAATTTATTCTCATATAACCTACTATGTCTGTCGACCATGTATCAATCAGCTAAAAAGTTTCCCAGATACAAAATCCACGTAAAACTGCAATATCCTTTAATTGTTTTGAGCAGTGTATTTAATTAATTTTGTATGATAAATAATTATTAGAAAATTCGTATATACATATTAATTTTAAAAAATAATTTACATATTTAAAATAACATGAAAATATGCATGATGGTGCACTAAAATAGAGTGAAAATTAAAACCTGTTACTGAAAATGTCTATAACATAGTACTTTTCAATACCGTGTTTCTTAGTTTTATTCACAAGCAGATGGAATTTTTCTCATCCTTAAACGCAAAGGAAGAATAGAATAGAGATTGTTGTTATAAAAGTCCGAGAGGTAGTCACAGTTTAAACCTAACCATTTTATACAAGCTGGTTTTCAAGTAGTAATTGATTTTACTTATAAATCCCGAAAACAGTCGTCAGTTGTCGCAACAGCTGTGTATGAGGCCATGATAATCGAAAAATGTCCCATTAAAATGTTAAAAGCATGGCAACCCAATTACAGGTTTACTAATATTTTTAAAATAAAGCACGCTGTCATGTTTTTAGAGGCCTCGAAGTCTGAGTGGGGGTTGGCGAGCGTAGCTCGCAGGGGGTAGGCCCCCTAGTATATATATATATATATATATATATATATATATATATTTTACATGGTTAATGATTTTTTTTTTTTTACCTAAGAGTAGATCATTTTAAAAACACATATGTTCTTACTATTTAAATCAAATCTCAAAACAATCCATGTATATGTTCTTAAGATATCATGCGCGCAATGACTTACGGAGTTAAAAAAAAAGCTTTTTTAACTTCAACAAAATACAAATACTATCAGACTAGTCAGTTTCTAATGTTAGTATATAAAAAACACAATCTGTTTCATCAGTAATCAAAATTTTAAGTCTATACATTAAAACATTTTGAAGATACACTAATTAAAACTTTGAAAGTTTTTTTTATTTGCGGTGAGTTTAAAAGATACAAGACCCCAAAAATCCTTTTAATCAGTTGCTAAACAATCTGCAATATTATATTAAGCAAACTAAAAACCTGCTTGGCGGAATAAGCTGTAATTTTTATTACGCATATTTAAAGTATCGATTTATAACATTAGCCATCGATCTATTATCTATTTATTATTATTTTATTGTCATCGATTTATTACTTATCGATTATTACCATTTTACAAATTTTTATAGATCACGAAACATTTTTTTTCGAATATTTATTTCAAAAAATATTAATTTGAAAATTAAAATTTGAAAAAAAAAAAGCATTGTAATCTACGAAAATTTTAACAGAAAAAATCTGTTTCAGCGAGAACTGTATATATATAACTTAATGCCCCCTTCTCCGTTTATCGCTGCGTAATGAAATACACGAAGTAAATGCAGCAGTTTCTTATTTTTTCTCTACCATTATTTCCAGACATTAAATTTCCAGTTAATTTCGTTAACATTTTCAATACAAATATAACACGAAGATGTTTGTTTGGAAATAGTGAAAGAGAAAAAAAAGAGAAGTCGGCGATCCCTGATTAAACAAGTTGGAAATTGTACGTCAAACGTCACAAATGAGGTGCGTTCGTACTATAGCTAGTTATATAAATATTAAGATCTTGATGATTTTTGTGTGAAATGAATTATATCGTCTGCAGATTAATTTCTGTCATAAAATAAGTATCTCGGTCGCTTGACGATTAAACCTCGGAAGCTCCTCTAACAAGAAAACACCGATTTTTAAAAAAAAAATTCAAATTTCTTAATAAATATTTTTATTAATATCTCCTAAAGTTTTGATTCGATTTTTAAAAAATTTGAAATGTCTCGACAAAATTCTGCAAAGATAATATATCTTAAATTCCAAACCATTCTGTTGGGTAGTTTTTGCGTTTTTATATGCGGACGGACGGACATACAGACGGACAGACAGACGGAGGGACAGACGGACGGACCAAGCGACGACAATAGGTGCCACGTATTTATATAATTACGAACGCACCTAAAAAACAATCATACCAAACTGTTACAGTTTGAATTTAAAACTGTCTGGATTATACACCAATAATAGTAACTAGGACTTCCCTCAAAGGGATTAGTCTGAGTGATATTGCTGAGAACATAGGGTTAACAATTACAATAGAAAGAAAAAGAGCAAATTAAATGATAGAATTACAAAATATCACATATAAATTCATATACACCGTTAATAAAATAGAAAAGAAGTACCGTTCATCAGATGTGTTGTCATAATTTTTTTTTAACATGTGGCAAAGAATCTCATTTTCTTAAGCGCGTATTGCGCAAAACTTGAAAAAAAAAAAAAAAAAAAAAAAACGCCGGATCTTTTAAAACGCCAAGCTTTTAAAGTTACGTAATTGGATTTGCAGCCAATAGATTATTCTATCAAGCATGGCTTAACGCAAATTTAATTTCATTGTTGTACCTTTTTTTGTGTGTGAATTTAAATTTTTTCTTCCTTGATTATATATCTATTATTTGTATAACTGTTTATAGAAACTCTTACACTTCAAACCACATTGATAGCATGCTTTGCTACAAACCAGATCGCAAAACTATAGTCTAAATTACTATTAAAGTATACAAAAAATCTTTCGATGACTTCTGTAAAATAACTTTTACATTAAATCTCCATATCGGCAAAATTGAATAATTATATATATTTCAAAGTTAAGCTTAACAGATACTTCTTGATTATTCTCTAGGAGGTTCTGCCCCTGCGCCTTTACTGCGCCATTACTGCGCCAATCCGCAGACTTTTTTTTGTCTGTCTGTCTGTCTCTCCACAATCTGTCTGTTTCCCTATCCGTTCTTCTGCCCGTCTCTCTAACCGATTGTCTATCTCTCTACACGTCTCGCTACCTGTCTCTATATTTCTCTACCGGTCTCGCTACCCGCCAATCTATTTCTCTAACCGTCTGTCTATCCGTCTAACTACTTGTATGTCAAGCCGTGTCTCTATCCACTTCGCTATCCATTTGTCTATCTGTCTCACAACTTGTCTATCTGTCTCTCTACTCGTCTAGATATACGCCTCTCTACGCATCTTCTTACCTATCTCCGTACCCATCTACTGTCTCTCTAATCGTCTGTATACCCGTCTCACTATCCGTCTGTTTTTGAACCCGACTCGCTACCAATCTCATTACCCGTCAGTCAACTCGTCTCTGTACTCATCTCTCTACTCGTCTCTTTAGTTACCACGCTACGCGTCTCGCAACCTTTCTCGCTACATACCTTCCTACCGGTGTCGCTACCCGTCTCGCTACCCGTCTCGCTACCCGTCTCATTTTTTTTTAAATACATACATAAACCTGAATAATAATTCATCAGTTTTGTGTTCATAGTTGTTTATATCATTTGACAGTAAATCTCAACTTCTTAAACCTGAATTGTCTCAATCTTTTAAAAAAAAAACCGCAAGGTCTGTACAACTGCAAAGTACCCTGAGGGCTATATTAGCTACATGTTATTAGGTTAAGTGAAAGTTTCGTTATCGCGTTTGCAGCCACTTGCTTATGTCAGAAAGCTTAACGCCATTTTAAATTCATTACTGTAACTTTTTTTTTTTTTTTTTTTTTTTTTTGGGGGGGGGGGGGGGAGGGTTTCAAATATATACATTTAAATTAAAACTTTTGCCTCCATGTTATTAGTGTTGTTTGTATTATTAACTAATACCTTGTAGACCGAGCTTCATTTGGAACAAATGTAAAAGACTTCTTCTACAGTTATTTTAGGTGAAACTTTCGTAATTGGGCCCAAAGCCAATCGGAGCATTTAATATCATTATTGTAACTCTTATCCTTCTATATTAAAAAAAAGTAATCTGGAACTGAGCCAAAAACGATTCAGAAATGGACCAATCAAATTCTGCGTAGATATTCCGGGTTATTCTCATCGCTTTTTTACTACGGACTTTTTTGAGGAGCTATTACTTTTTTTCTAGCCATCCTATGGATTCAAAAATCATCATACCACCAGGCGCGAAATATAACAAGCTTACAGAAATTCAAAAAATTATCACGGTCGGACAATAAAAACTCAAAAATCGAGTAAAAAATCTTTGATTGAAATATTGAAAAAGTCATTTTTTTATATTGTTGCCAATTTCTAAATAAGCGCAAAGGATTGTGTTTTATCTCAAATAAAAAATGTGTTTGCGCGAGACTATTAAAAACAATAATGAAAGTTTAAAATTATAATTAAATGATCACATGTTGAAAGCAGGAAATAAAGAAAATTACGTCCTAAAAATTGTGTTTACACATGAATATTAAAAATAAAAAAGATGAATTAAATGAAAAAGCATTATAACCAGTTAAATGAAAAAGCATTATAACCTGATTACAGAAGATAGTCGCCGTTCGTGATATCATCATCATCATCTTTTTAAAACAGGATACATTACCAGGTTTTAAGAGGCTGGGAAATCAGAACGGGAGTTGGTGAGCGTAGCGAGCAGGGGGCAGAGCCTCCTAGTAGAGTTAAAACAATATTGTTGCTAGCTTTACTCTTGTTTGAGACCAGCCTTGCCTGTGTATCTGAATGGGGAAAAGTTTCGTATCCTATGTCGGTTGGCGAAAAAAATTTAAAATGGTGCCAAAAGGTAGTTTTAGCATCTTACAAAATTTTTCAAGAGAGCGGTAAAACATGTTTTTCAAATATTTACAAACATACGTTTATTAAAGCATGTTTTTGCACCATCTTAAAAATTTAAGCACGATGCTAAAATAAAATTTTATCGCCATATTCGATATTTTAATAAGTAATGAAAATATATAAACAAACTTATTTAACAAACCTAAAAGGCATTTTTGTGATAAATAATTGTTATTGTCAGGGGGGTAAATTGTAAACAATTAATAAACGGCTAGTAAATAATAAATAGCATTTAAAATCTAAAAATGGAGAAGTGGTCCGTATAAAAATGCAAAACATAACATTATACGCTTGATATATGTAAATCTTTTTTTATTTTTTAATATTTCCGAAGGCACAGATAAAAAGGTAAAAATCTCTTTTCCAAATGCCAAATAGAAAATATACAAAATAGAATGCCAAATATACAAAATAGAAAAATATCTGCAAAAAAATATATTTACATAATACTACATCTGCAAAAAAATAAGATTTAGAAAAAGTAAGCCAAATCCTGCAGATCCCAACAATCACATCGAAAAACTTATCACCAAAAAAGAAATCGCCAAATCTTACGGCACAGGAGATGGATTTTTCCCTCTGAATGCAGAATATTAGTTTTTTTTTTCTTGTACAATGGGTGATTATAATATTTTGTATATTTTGTAATTATAATATAATTGTTTCATTTCACATACTACATACCGTTTGATATATTGGTACTTTTATGTTATTCGGGCGCAGTTGATAAATCGCCAAATATTGTTCCTATAACATTTTCATATTGAATTCATTTCATTTAAATGTAAACCTTTCACTCATTTAATTTAAAATACATGCCTTTCATTAATCGCATTTAAAATGCTAAAAAGACAGAAAAAAAAGAAATAATGCCATAAATCGAAATCTTTTATTTAAACACTAAAGAATTTTTTTTTTATTTACACACGCGAAATAAAAAAAGCTGCTATTGCTGAGATTTGCGCCAAATCTCTGCTGAGATTTGCGCCAAATCTCTGCTGAGATTTGCGCCAAATTGTGCTGAATATTAGTGCGTGCATATTTTTTATGCTCCATGTACTCCATGAACTTTTCAATTCC
Source organism: Maratus michaelseni (assembly GCA_963931845.1). Taxonomy (NCBI): domain Eukaryota; kingdom Metazoa; phylum Arthropoda; class Arachnida; order Araneae; family Salticidae; genus Maratus; species Maratus michaelseni. The sequence goes on from OZ007591.1 coordinate 322,358,890, forward strand.
GATTGTCTACGAAAATCTCCCGCCGGTGAAAATGACGTACACACAAAATTTTCGTGACGTATGTACTTTAATTGTGCTTTTTTATCTATTTTTTTAATATAATTTCCAAACGGTTTGACATTTATTCTTGGTAATAAATAGACGTCGTTGTCACCTTTATAGGTACCTGCTGTAAAAATTTGAACGAAATCCGTTAAATATTTTTTGAGTTATGCTTGACGAAAGGTTTTAATATCCATCGTAGCTATATATGGGGCAAAGTAATACTGCGCTGTGTATGAGTCTTCGTTGCACTCAGACAATTAAAGATTATACTTCTACTTTAAAGTTAAATGAATACTTTGTAATAATTTTGTACTACATTTGGTCTTGAATACATTTACAAAAGTATGCAAACAAAACTGTTTTTACATTTTGTATATTTTCAATTTTGCCACAAATATTTGCGGTAGATTTAGATGTTCTGTTCTGTGCCAGCAGTGTTTCAGACAAATTGAATAAAATGAATACCGTTTTAATAAATTTTACTTGCAAAATGTTCATTTTTCGTTGAATCAGAATTCTTTTTAAATAGTACAAAGATATTCATGAACAATGAACAAAAATTTTGAATAAAATGCCTGTTTTCATTTCAGGTATGTTGTGCTTTCCTTGTAATTGTAATATAATGATTTTTTTTTTTTTACATTTATTTTAAAAGATAACTTTCGAATGTTACTTGATGGTATGGAAAGGAATCTCGGATTTGGAAAAAGGGGCAGACATCTGGATTAGGGAAAGAAAATTAAGAAAAATTATAAAATGATTGAAAGGTGAAGAGTTTAAAATATTCGCATCTGCAGTTTTTATTTCTGCACTAGGAGGATAAAAATCTATCTTTTAAAACACAAAATTAAAAGTAGTTGCAAATCATAAGCCAACCATCTTTGAATAAAATTTCTCAGTAACGCAGTTTATTATTATTATTATTATTATTATTATTATTATTAAAATATTCATTAAAAACATGCTTAAAAGGTGCTGAAAATGAGACAGACATATGTAAAAGATATTAAAACATATTCAATCCCGAGATCTTTCGAACGCAAACACGTCCATCTTCAAGACCAAGAGAAACTGCTGACTGATAATACAATTGTCGTATCGACTGTGCCATAAGGTAACGGAGTTTGAACAGGGGCAAGTCCATTAAAATATAGTGGGTGTATGAAAATCCGTGAGTTCAGGTGCTGGAGTCTTTGATAATTTCAAAATATTAAACCATATATTAGGTACGTTATAAGAAAAACAATCATTTCAATCTCTACTTTATTTACTTAAAATTTCCAATGATTCTCTGATTTTAGCAGTAAAATCGTACTTTGCAGGTACTATATTTTTTGCGTTTTAGGGTTCTTCTCCATTGTCCGAGATATGGTTTAGTATTTTGAAATTATCAAAGACTCCAGCATCTACACTGTAAAAAAAAAAAAAATGCAGTAAAATTACGGGCAGAGGCCTGCAGCAGATATTCCAGTCATAACCCGTAAAAAAAAAAAAAAAAAAAAAAAAAAAAAAAAAAAAAAAAAAAAAATCCATGCCAATCATTTTGTGCAGCCTGTAATTTTACGGGGCAAAGTAATATAGCATTATAATGCACTTTAAAACACAATAACACTTTGCTTACTGCTCCGTAGCGCGTAGCACGTTAGATAATCATCACAGAATCGCTGTTTCGACAGGTTACAATTTTCGAAACACGAGTAAAATGAAGGGTTACACCCTAGCGGAGGACAATGTATGGGGTCGTACCGTATTTTTGCTAACATATGGGCTAGAACTGTAAGAATATGTGGATTGCTCCTAATTTTCTAAGTATCTAAGGGATAAGGCCGCTTATTTAGTGGATCAGACCATTTTTCACCAAATAAGGCTGTTGCCCGTGAAAATTGAAGGGCAAACGCTCATAAATTTACAGTTTTTTCTGAGAGTGTAAACTCACGGATTTTTCACACACTCCTACAGATTAATAGACTTTCCCTTGTTCAAACTTCGTTACGTAATGGGATAGTGGATACGACATTGTATTATCACACAGTAGTTCCCCTTGAAGATGGGCGCGTTTGCGTTCGAAAGATATCGGGATTAAATATGTTTTAATACCTTTTAAATATGTCTGTCTCATTTTCAACACGTTTTAAGCATTTTTTAATGAGTATTTTATCAGTTTTAACTACAAGGTTAATCTATCGTTACACTTTAAATTCCTTTTTGAATTTTTCTATTATTATTATTATTATTATTGTTATTATTATTATTACTATCATTATTATTATTATTACTAGGGGATCCAACCTACGTTTTCCTAATAAAAGAATGTGTGGGAAAACCATTTTTTTTACTGAAAACTCTAGTAGATTTTTTACATTTAATATATAGATTTTTTACATATTGCCAATTAACAACACCAAAAATTATTTTTATATGAAAGATATCAATAATGTATTCAAATAAAGTTTGAAAATTTATTAAAATCGATACTTTCGTAGAATACTTTGCACATGTCATATAGCCCAAGAAATCGGCAGCCTTTTTGATTCTGATAATTTCAGTGGTTTCAGCGCACAGTTCGATTACATGTCTGTTAAATTTGCGCTTTATTTACATTATTTTATTTATTTATTGATGAAGTTTTAATTTCGTTTTAAAGTCGTAAACAAATGCTGAACTATTTATATTGTTTTAAATGCAAATAGTTTAATCTTTCGTTATCTGGCTGCACGCGAAACAGATAGATTTTCAAAAAAGTCCTGCTTGAAAGTTATTTTAATAGCTATAAAATATCAGTAAATTGAGATACGATTTTCAAACAAATTGCATTTGAAAGTACATTTTTTTTCTACACTGTTAAAAATTAGCGGCAAACTGTCCAGTCATTTGACCGTTTATGCAAAAAAGGGTGACATAACCGTAAATTAACTCTCTTCTGACCATAATATGAAGAATAATATGGTCAGAATATAGCTAAATTACAGTTATGTAACCGTTTTACATAAAAACGGCCAAATGACTGGACAGTTTGCTGCAAATTTTTTACAGTGTATTCGACGGTGTAAAAACTGCAATAATGCGGTGTTTAGATGTTAAAAATCTTGCAGTAGAAACGAAATTTATTGGTCAGGTGTTGCAAGCGCCAAAATGATGTCAGCGTTACTCATGGATATGTTTTGCTTTATAATATAGATTGTTCAGTTATATTTAAGTGACATTTAAATGATATTGCATTTTAACCCTTTCCGGCGCGGAGTAACTCTGTTTTTAAACTGATGAAATTATCGACTGACACCAGAATTTACAAAAGAATTTATTAAAAAATAAAAACTTGGTTATTTTCCCGTAGTTTATAAAAGGAAAAAAAAAATTAAATATTCTTGGTGTTGTTTGTCAGTTTTGGAATTAAAATTAGGTGTCCTTTTTTGGGACACCGCCCGCTAAAGGGTTAAACAGTTTTGTTTTTTATTATTCTCTTCCCTCTGTTTCACATGCTATTAGGGAAATGAAACATTTAAAATCCTCAAGAAAAATTTAAAAATTCTCAAGAACGTAACAACTTATCTTTTCTGTTATATTTGCAACACTAAAAGGACAGATTTTATTTACTTTTGAAATAAATATTAAATATTCTGAAATAGTTCTGCAAAATTAACAATTTATGTGTCCTAGAACTGTCCTTATAATTAAATGCACCTCTCTCAGTTTATTATCGTATAATGGAATACATTAAAGTAAATAACATTTCTAAGTTGATACAGTTTGTATTCAAAACTGTCTGGATTATATATGAATAAGTAATTAAAGAGAATACTTCGAAATTTTTACTTTATTCTATCTTTACATGAAGAAATATTGCATTTATGAAAATTTTCGACTTCCGGTTTTTGACGGATTTATACGTTTTAGAAGGTCCTGAACACGATTTGACTGTTTTTAAAAAATGTCTGTCTTTGAGTCTGTCTGTATGTGACAAACATTTTGTGGGCGGTCTATCTCAAGAACTAATGCACGAAATTTAATAAAACTTTATATTCAGTTTGTCCCTGATATAGATTGGTGCTGATTAGGTTTTGGTGAAAATTGCCCAATAGGTGCTATGCTGCATTTTTTGCGATTACCGCAATAGCTCTATCTCAAGAACTATTACTCATATTTTCATCAAACAACAGATTCCGTTAAACCTTGACAAAAATAGATGCTGATTACGTTTTGGTGTAGATATCTCAACAGGTGGCGCTGCTATACCACTTTTTTCATGATTTTTACGATAGCTATATCTTAAGAACTAATGCAGGGAATTTCATAAAACTTCAGATTCTGTTAGACCTTTATATAAATAGACGCTGCTTACGTTTTGGTGTAACTAGCACAACATAGTGGTGCTGGTATGCTAGTTTTTTCATTATTATAACGATAACTATATCTCAAGAACTAATGCACGGAATTCCATCAAACTTCAGATTCAGTTAGACGTTGGTTGACATAAGTTGTTGTTGATTAGGTTTTGGTCTAAATCTCCCAGCATATGGCGTTGCTATACTACATTTTGCAGGATTTACATGATTTTAGTGATAATCATATCTAGAGAACTAATGCACGGAATTTAATAAAACTTTAGATTCAGTTAGACCTTGATATAAATTGGGGCTGATTCTTTTTAGTGTATACGAAACCTATGTTAGACAGAAGAAAGTTTTGGGATTGGCACATTCTACTAGTTTTCTTATATTTAAATGAATAATTTGAAACATAATTCTACTACTTCATCTTGAATTCATTTACAGAATTATGCAGCAGAAAATGTTTAAATCTATTTTGTATATGTTTCCAGATCTGAATCGAATGCTTGTGATGTATTCATATATTCCGTTTTGTGCACAGTATGTTTTCGATAGACATCGACCGAAATTTCGGTTCTGCGCAAAATCGGAATTTCGCCGAATATTCGTTTTTCGCGAACCTGCTGCCAAAACTTCGGCCTCACCGAAACTAGACCGAAACTATCTGTATTTCAAAATATTGTTCCTTCTTTCTGAAATTTTCAATTTTACTCATTGATATGAGTTGTATCGGCTCAAATAAAGCACTGTTTATTGCTGTGAACTCCACTGCTTATCATTATCCCTCATGACTGATTTATGATGCGAGTGTAAATTATAAAGCAAGGAATGCATATGTGGCTAAACTTAAAAGACGCTTATCACGTGATTTTTAAAAGCTGCAAACTTAATGGTAATAGAAAAATTTTACTAGAAACTCCAGATCGTTTCGAGTGCTTTATGAGAAAGGTGTTAAAAAACATATGAAGATTTATGAAATTTATTACAAAAGATATATCGAAGTATTTATACTTAAAATATTTTTATTAGATGAAATTCGTAAAATTGGAAACTGATTCTGTCTTATTGATAAATTAATTACTTTTTATTTTATATGAAAATAAATAGTTTTGGATAGAGGCACAGAGAGTTAACTTGGCATCAGATATAAAATTTTCAAACAGGGATGCCATTTTAATACTTTCCAGGGAAGCAGGGAGTGGCTAAGCTTATTTTGTAAGTAAACATGGTATTTCAACATATGTACCATAAAAAAAAATTGTGCAAAATTTTAAATAAATAATAATGATATTCAGCAATGTTTAAATATATATCTATATTTAAACGTCTATTAAATTAATAATATTTATAATTATAAAATTGGTAAAACATATTCAATGTTAATTTCCTAAAAAGCAAACTTTTAACTACTTTATTTCAATCAATTTAAATGCGAAATATTAACGAACTGAAAATATGAATATATTTAAAAATTAAATATTCATTATTGAACTTGTTTTACACAATTTAAATACATTTTTAATTAATTAATTATTGATAAATGCCTATAATTATTGGTTGTTGTAAAATAGTAAAATATAAAAGTTGTATTATTTATGTTTCATTTTTGTTTGAAACTTATACACACACATATATATGTATGTTTGTTTGTTCGAAATGTGGTTCAATGCACGTATAATTAATAAATTAATTAGTAACGTAATTGGCTATTATTATGTAACTATTCATTATTTGTTATTAATGAATTAATGAATTAATAATTATATGCAGTTATGTATGTATTAATCAGTTTTAAATTTTTTTTACACTATCGGTTTCGGTTTCGGTTTTCGTCGAAAGTGGGAAGATCGCCGAAATCCGGTTTCGGTTTCTGTTTCATTCTTAAAAACCTGTTTCGATCGATCTCTAATTTTCGATAAGTGAAATAAAACAAAAATTTTATTAAGTAAAATAAATTTTATTAAGTTGACTTGGTAAGTCATGAACTATTTTTTTTTGAGTATTTTGTAATGCCTTTTGACATATTATTAAATGGTTCATATGTAGGAAATGATTTAAAATAGAAAAAAATGCAATGCTTGTGGTAAAATTTGATATACTTAAGGGAATTGTAAAACCGTACATTCTTACTATTTAATAATAATAATAATAATAATGTTTTACAATTGGGAACATCACAGTGGGTATCATATTTCCAAAAAAATAATTAGTTCATGAGGAAATAAATAAAATATCATCCCCTATGTAAAATTATAATAAAAATAACTATTTACTTAAACATTTTTATTTTATAAAAATAAACAACTTGTACTACTGTAATCGAATTCCTAATTTTATAGATTGCATCTTATGGATCATCCAAAAAATAGCAAGTCAAATTAAATTTATGTATTGAAATGTTAGCTGAGAAAAATGAATTTAAAGATTGCAACTCTGAATCAATAAACGGGAAATTTTGCAGTAAAAGGCCTTTTTTCACCTATTTATAATCATCGGATCTTGACGTATATTCGCCAAATAGTACAAAAAAAGTCTACGTTTTAAACAAATAATTGGCAAATTGGTATTTTTATAATTTTTCACCAAATGAAATGTACCAGATCCCCTTAACAAATTGTTCGTTTTAGTTGAATCGGAACTATTTTACATACAAGCTAACCGATGAGCAATGAATGGAAATATTTAATAAATGTAATACGTCAATTAAGATATAACATACTTTTATTGTATGCATGTATTTCCAGCATGCCTATTTTCATGTTTATTTTAAAAGTTTAATTTTGCATGGTATGAGAAAAAAACACCGATAATGGAAAAAAGAATAACAATCCTAATCATGGAAAAGAAACAAAGAACATTTCCAAAGAGATAATTGGTTGAAAACAATGAAAATATGCCTCATCTACAGATTTTAACCAGAGGTATAGCAAATTTTATCTTTTATTTTCTTAGGATAATAATAAAATTTATCACTATTCAAATCTCTCTGGCTTAAATATGTTATGCTAATTAGATAGTGTATTATTTTATCATTATTATATATTAATCAATTAATTAATTTATTTATATTCCAGTGCCATTATAATAATACTGCATTTTTAACACTTTGCAACTTAGTTGAAAAGTGTTTATGACTTCGGTTTGTCTGTCCATCTGTCATTTGCCGTCTGTCCTTCTTCCGTTAACTCCCGTAATTTTACTCGGATTGCCCTGATATTTTTATATGTTATTGTCGTTTACTATATTATTATCCCTATAGAAAATGAAGTATATAACTCTAATAGTTTTTTTACAGGGACAGTCATAAGTATTCCATTACATTACAGTCGATGTGAAAAATCGTTTCAAGTGCAGTTTGATGATGCTACGCCATTTGAAAATTGATGAAATTAATATATAATTATGAAGCGAACTAAAACATGCTTATTGTAGAATATAAGCTGCAAAGCATTTACTATTCATTTACAGGATCAATTGAAAAAAGTCTGTTACACGTTGATCTACGAGGAAAAATCGTTTGCAGTGTAATTTAATGACGTTTCACTATTTCAAACATAATGTTTATATGCATTATTGAGGTGCACTATAAAAAGCTGACTTAAAAGTATGGTGTGCATTGCGTATATCGTTCATTTACAGGTACACGCTAAAGATATCGTTTACAGTATACGCGCAATAATTACAGTCTATGTGTCATAAGTGGGTTTTCAACTTTGTTTTGCGTTTTTAAGTTTAACTACATTTTTACGTAGGATCTGGTGTGTTGATCATATGATTCGCGTGGTTATATACAGGGGTACATATGGGAAATTGTAAGTATTACAGACTATGGGAGTGAAATGCTCAAAAGAACTTTTTAATCGTGTTACGCTTTTTCCAGTTGAACTACATTTAGTAGTATAATAGAAGTTTTTTTGGAATATAAATAAATTGATATACAAGATTATATTCATATAAAAGAACAATATACATTATCGTTTACGGTTGGTAACAGTTGGAAGAGAGTTTAAAATTGCCTTATGCGTTTTTTACCTGAATGAAATTTCAGCTTAGTATGTGGTATGTACAAAAGTGTTTAGATAATATACAGATCTGTACAAAAGATTTCGAGTGCATTTCAATCGGTGGGAAAAAATTGCTAAATGTGAATTTTCTAAGTTAACTAAATTTTATCAGGCTACGTAGTATATATCCAGATCTGCACATCATATACAGGGCTACACAAAATAATTCGACTACCTTTTTGACAATGGAAGATAATTTCGAAAACTAGATTGTTCAATGTGTTATATGTTTACTGAAATGTTTACTTACATATTTCCTTCCACCTTATTTAACGGCGAAGTTGCGTTAAAGTTTTCTGGATATTATTGGAAAATGTTTCACAATCTATGCTTGACGCACTATTTTTCGTTATTATTTATTTATTTCATTTACTTCCCTCTTTCTTTAGGAAAGAAAATACTTAAAATCCTGAAGAATTATATGCTTGCAACATAAGAAGAACACACTTTATTTACCTCGTGAAATAAATATTAAGTATTCTCAAAGCATACTGCAACATTAAGAATTTACGTGTCTGAGAACTGTCTATATAATTAAGTGCACCTGGCTTGGTGTATCCTCGTATGATAGAATACATTAAACTGAATAACCTTTCCAAGTTGATACAGTTTGAATTCAAAACTGTCTGGATTATACATGAATAAGTAATTAAAGAAAATACTTCTGCTTTCGTCTAAATGAATAATTTTAAGCATAATTCTACTATTTCATCTTGAAATTATTTTAGAGAATTATGTAGCTGAAACTGTTTAAAATTATTTTGTTTATTTTCAGTTCTGTTTGGAATATTTGCGATGTATGTGTATAAGTTGTTATGTTTTGTGCGCAGTACGTTTAAAAAAAACTAAGTGAATTTTACTAACAAAGTTTTTATTGTTAGTTTAAAAATATTCAATAACACTTTGATTAAATTCGCAAACATTTGTCATGTTTTCGCAATTATAATATATGTTTAAAAATCAAGTAAAGTTACAATATCCATAGTGAAAAAACAACATACCCTTCGTTTTTTCGAGCAGTCGGTTTGAAAATACATAAATAAGCACTAAATTCTGTTTTAAATCTATATTTTATTAACACTTTCCAACCTAGTTGAAAAGTGTTTATGACTTCGGTTTGTCTGGCCGTCTGCCGTCTGGCCGTCTGCCGTCTGGCCGTCTGCCGTCTGGCCGTCTGGCCGTCTGCCGTCTGCCGTCTGGCCGTCTGGCCGTGCTCTAACTCTCGTAAATATGCTCGGATTGCTCTGCAATTTTTATATGTTATAGTCGTTATCTATAGCATGTTCCCTATTTCAACGGAAGTGTGTAGCACTTATAGTTTTTTTACAGGGACACTCAAAAGAATTCCGTTACATTGCGGTCTATGGGGAAAAATCATTTGCGGTTTATTTAAATAATGTTTCACTATTTTAAACGCATTGAAATTTATATATATCACTAAGGTGCATTAGAAGAAGCTTAATATGGAATAGGGTGTGCATAGCACTTATAGTTACTTTACAGGGACAGTCAAAAGAATTCTGTTACATTACGTCTATGGAGAAAAATCGTCTGCGGTTTATTTAAATAATGTTTTCCTATTTTAAACGCATTGAAATTTATATAAGGTACATTACAAGAGACTTACTACAGAATATTGTGTGTATAGCAGTCATCGTTCATTTACAGGGACACACAAAAGAATTCTCTACTGTATGTTAACAATAATTCCTGGAAGTGCGTTTTAAGTTACCGAACACAATTTTAATTTTAAATCGCTTTTTGTATATTACGTGGTGTGTATAAATTTTGTAGATCCTATACAGGGAAGCACAAAAGTTCGCGAACACATTTCCGTATTATTAAACTCCAGACGGAGAATTTTAAACTGTGCTACGCGTTTCCTAACTGAACTAAAATTTAGCATCCTATGTTGCATATATACAAATCTATAGATCCTATACAGGGCTGAATAAAAGTATTCGGATTACTTAGATGTTATCTTTTAGCTTATTAAAGAGTATGATTCGTAAAATTATTATGGAAGCGTTGGAAAGTGTTACATAATCTATGCTTGACGCATGATTTTTCGTTCTTGTTTTATTTTTGCAATGATATTTAACAGGTAGGTACGTTCCTGACGTAGACAACTAATTAAAGGGGATCAGAAATGCAATCTAAAATATGTAAAAACAAATAAATAAATACAGGATGACCAGAAATAAAGTAACGTCAAGGTTGATGGTTTTGTTATTATTCGATTCTCAGAGTTTTCTTTTACTTATTGATTTTTGTTCTAACTGTAATTTTTTTAATAGGATGACAAACAAACGGAACGCGATTTTAAAGCTTCATTGCCAGGGAAAGCGTGTGTGTTTGTGTTTTAGATTGCTTCAAGCGCCGCATCGAACCGTTTCCAAAGCAATCAAGTGATTCAAGGAGCTTGGTCAAGAAGAAGACCGACCTGGGAGAGGCAGAAAAAGGACTGTGAACACTTCTAGAAACCGACAGTTGATTAAGAAACGCGTATCCCGAAATTCGCAGGTGTCGATGAAAAATTCGCAAGGCAGACAGGGATTGCTCGTGAATCGGTTCGACTTATGGTCAAAGAGGAGCTGAATTGTCATTCTTTCAAGCTCAAACAACCGCAACTAGTCGCAGATTAAAACAAATGAGTACAGCTCAAAAGAAGCAGGAAGCTGCTAAAGCGAGTTGCAATTTCGGACTGGGAGCGGATCCTGTTTTTTGTTTCTATTCTCAGTTTAACAATCGTCAGAATGATCGGATTTAGTCAACAACTTCTCTAGACAAGTGTTCCACGGTTCAACATCGTCAAAATCTCAACTCTGTCATGGTGTGAGAAGGCATTTGTGTAAAAGTCAAAACCCCTCTCATTTTCAACGATTCTGGAGACGAAATCAAAAAAAATGTGTACCAAAAAGCGATCCTTGAGATTGTGGTACTTACCTAGGCTCAAAAACACTTTGGAAACTTGGTTTGGACGTTTCAACAAGATTCCGCGACTTCTCATCGAGCGAAATTCACACAGCACTGGGTTGGGCCAATTTTTCAGACTTCATCTTGGCTCAAGATTGGCCTCCATACCCGTGTTACCTCAACCTCTTGGATTTTAGTTTGTGATCGATATTGGAGGCAAGGGCTTGTGCAAAGCTTCACAAAAGTTTGGAAGCTCTGAGTGTTCGTTCATTCACGAATGGAAGCGAATCACTCGGGCCTAGCTGCGGCCAATTGCTTAAAATTTCACCAAGCAGTTGCATCTCTGCATCAAAGCAAAAGGAGGACACTTTTATTGTCTACAAATATGTTCTGTAGATAGTTCAAGAAATGTTCATTCAAAATTTATTGGAAGAAATTCTGATACAGCAATGATTCTTTCGCATCAATGACACATTTGAAAAATTATCTTCTTCAACAGTAGACACGGCAGTTGTCCGCAGCTTTTTAATACTCCGTGAGACCTGAAACCAATACAATATAGCCGTTGAATTACCACTGATCAATTTCATTACTAACCCAATCAGAATAGGACAACATTTCAAGATAGGTTCCAGTCTTTTGGAAAGTTAACTTTAAATCTTTGGTCTGAGAATTTCTTAACATTCTGCTGCATATCGAAGTATATGCTGTATACCGGATCAGTGTTATATAGTTGGACATTTATTGAACTTTATCATATAGGTAGTAGTAAATGCTAAGTCATTCCTTGTTCCTTCTGCTAGGTGCTAAAGTCGTAACTTTAACATATTAAAATATTACTGCACGATTTCACGACAAAAAAAAGTTTTAGCTATGATACAAATTTTTTTATTTATTCTTCGTAGAATTTAGTGTACTTTTTGCATAATATTTTAATAAATATGTAAGTAAGGGTTCACCATTGAAATTTTTTTGTTGATAATAATTTTCTTTGAAATATGCTGTAGACTGTAACGAACTGTATTTCAACTCCAGTCAGATCCGATGCGACGCTTTAACGTCTAACAACTTTATTCACCTTTACTGATACAACTTAAAAACAATACATAAAGTTTAAAAACACATTAAGCTTTTCCTTAAAAACCCCAGCGAACAAATTACTCCATATTCTACACACAACCAGATCACATTCCGCTTTAGCCATCATCTGTACAACTCTCTCTTCATCTCCTCTTCATCTCAGCTTAGCTCGGTTCACTTCCCATGACCTGCCAACTAACATCTCTTACAGTCTCTTCGCATATCGAAAACTGTACCTTCGATTCGATAGCACGGCTACACGGTGTTCAACCTCCGAAGCTAGATGACAAATCCGTGTACAAGCTCTGGACAAACCAGCCCAGCAACTTACGAGTCAGGATAGGCCATGGGTTTCTTCAGTCGTTACAGACACCTCCCCCCTCCAAATTTTGGACATGTCCAAACGGGGTCCTTGACGAGAATATACAGTTGTGAAAAGTTCCATTGAACACCAGATTTTTTCTTTTAATTCTCAATGTTCAGGAACAACTTGATACTTTGTCACATACATGTCATCTCCCCCCTTTTCCTGATCCATCACAGCAATGCGCCACGCGCTAGTTAACTTCCTTAATTTTAAATTTACTAGCAAAATTTTGAAGTACGCGAAAAAATACTGCAATTCACACCATGCCGGGAATACAGATACATAAATTATATTATATAAAATTTGCACTAATTTACCATGATTTAAACACACACAAAATTTTCCGTAACTTCTAGACAAAATTATAACCAATGTAATTTTACACAAATACCAAAACAATTAACAGATTTTTTTTTTGTCTTTTTATATAAATTTAACATGATACAAAACCAAATGAATATCTGACACTTTTTCTCTACCAAATGAAACAACTTTTCATATGTGTATATATGTGAAAATGTTTACTTGAAAAGGGATAGAATTCAATACACCTGTATTCAGAGGTGCTGAATGATCCAAGGAACAGGTAAATACGGTAAAAAAACAAAAAAAACTACTCGGAAACGTTTTTGAAAATCAGCTGCAGAAAAAGAAACTTTACAGAATTAATAGTATCCCCAAAACGATATTCTGGTTTGTGAAAACTCATTTATTTACTGTAAAATGTGTTTGGAAAGATAATTTTAATGTTACTGTTAATCCTGTAAATTTATAATGTTTGTCTGTAAAACATATTTGTTGAACATGGAAATGCTCACCTGAGAAGGAATAGCATTGAATACACTTGTACTCTGGGGTGCTGAATGAATCGAGAAACAGGTGAATACGTTATAAAAACTACTCGGAAACGTTTTCGAAAATCAGCTGCAGAAAAAGAAACTGCAGAATTAGTAGCATCCCCAAAACGATAGTCTGGTTTGTGAAAACGTATTTATTTACTGTAAAATATACTCGGAAAGGTAATTTTAATGTTATTGTGAATCCTGTAAATTCATAATGTTTGTCTTTAAAACATATTTGTTGAACATGAAAATGTTAACTTGAGAAGGTACAGCAGCATCAAACACACCTGTATTCTGGGGTGTTGAATGATCCGACGAACAGGTGAATACGGTTTAAAAACTACTCGGAAACGTTTTCGAAAATCAGCTGCAGAAAAAGAATCTTTGTTTTTATAAATGTTTATTTAAATCTCATAAATATATTGGCTTCTAAGATTTTTAATGATAAAGAACACAATTCTGAATCATGGATACCCCGGAAGATGTTACTGTATATTTTCATACTTCGTTATATTATATTTTCGTAAATTATGAAACATTTGTCTTTTTTTACAGTGTATAGTATTCGAAAGTCATTTGTTAGAAAAGTGTAAAGGTTAAATAAATGAGTAACATTTCCTGAAGGCAATTTATCAGCATTCATTGCATTCATTTTATCATGATTCATCTAATATCCTGCATATCAAACCTCAGGTAATTATTGATAAAATTAATTTTTACTGTAAATAATCGCAATCGGTTTATATAATATAAATACAGTGTCATTTTTAACACTTTCCAACATAGTTGAAAAGTGCTTATGAATTCGGCTTGTCTGTCTGCCTGTCTGCCGTCTGTCTGTCTGTCTGTGCTCTAACTCGCGTAAATATATTCGAACTGACATGCAATTGATATATGTTATTGAGGTTTACTGTGGAATATTTGGAATTCAAAATGAAGTGTGTAGCACATATAATTTTATCAAAGGACACTTTCAAAAGAAATCTGTTGCATTACGGTCTATGGGGAAAAAATATTTGTGGTTTGTTTCAATGATGTTACACATTGTAATTGATATATATATCACTAAGGAGCGTTACAAGAGGCTTAAAATGGAATATGGTGTGCATAGTACTTATTGTTTACTTTACAGGGACAGTAAAAAGAATTGCGTTACATTACGTCTATAAAGGAAAATCGTTTGCGTTTAATTTAATAATATTTCACTATTTTAAGCGTATTGAAATTTATATATATCACTAAGGTGCATTACAAGGGGTTTACTACAGAATATTGTGTGGATAGCAGTCATTGTTCATTTACAGAGACACACAAAAGAATTCTCTACTGTCTGTTAACAAAAATTCCTGGAAGTGTGTTTTAAGTTGTTGAACACGATTTTAAATTTAATTAATTTTTTGTCTATTACTTGGAATGAATAAATTTTGTAGATCATATACAAGGGAGCACAACCGTTTGTGAACACATTTCCGATTATTGACAACAATTTCAGAAGGAGAATTTTAAACTGTTCAACGTTTTTCCTAACTGAACTAAAATTTAGCATTCTATGTAGTATATATGTTTAGATATATAAATCTATAGATCATATATAGGGCTGAATAAAAGTATTCGGATATTTTTCTGAATATAGTTGGTAATTCTTCAAATTCCGTTTTTAAATGTGTTATGCGTTTTCCAAATTGTTTACTTGCATATTATCTTTCAGCTTATTAAACGGCAATGATTTGTAAAATTATTTTAGAAGTGTTGGAAAGTGTTAAATAATCTATTCTTAACGCATGTTTTTTGTTCTTGTTGTATAGTTATTATCAGTGACTTATGAAAGTTAAATAAACACAATTTGTGCTACATCAAGATTTAACTGTTATGTTTTCGTTTTCACACACGATGACCAAAATTTACAAAAGTTTTATCAAACTTTTTGTTAACGTTATCTTTAAATTTTATACTTTTTTTCAACCTTATTTTTAGTTACACTTCAATTTATCACTTTCTTAAAATACAATTTTTTTAAATCAAAAACAGAGAAGCTGCATTAACTACAGTCTCCAAATTTTTTGACGTCCTCGAATTTGAAGGACGATTGGCCATTTTAACGTAACTCTTTATTGCTTACGTTTCAAAGAAATAAAAAAAAAGCATACACATAATAAAGTAAACTACATTTAGTAACCTACTTTAAGGAAGCCCTGATGTTGAAATTTCTATGTAAATTGGGGACGAATTTGAAGGAAAATCTATTTTCTTTTATTACTTACCTATCATACGAAGTATAGGGTAAGTCTTTTAATCGTTTTAAAATCGAAAATTTTTTTTTGAGGATTTACATGTTTCAGACACTGGAGATTCCGAAAAACATATTTTTAGAATTTTTTTTTTGCCGTCCGTCTGTGTGTATGTCTGTGTGTTTGTGTTTGTCTTTAAACTCTCTATCTCCCGAACAAATTGAGATAGAGACTTGAAATTTGGTGTGTACTTAGTATGTAATAATGGAAAGAAGTTTATTGAATTTCAGTAACCTCGATTATCCGGAACTATTTTTTTCGGACTCTCGAAATATTCGTTCTGATAAAAGCTATGTAAAAAGTTTCGAAATTGTTTATTTTAAGGAGTGAATATAAAAGACACTAAAAAAAACATAAATTTTGCATAAATAATGAAGTCGATCGTATAATGAGTTGCCGAGATATTCGTAATCCTATTTTCCACATTCTTCGATTTTTCATGAGCCTGTATTTCATTCAAATTTCGATTCAAAGATATATTTTAATTGGAAATAAGACGCTTAATCTGACGCAGTAAACCGTTAGTTAATAGGATTATCATTTTTGGAATTATAAGGATGTTTCTTTTATGCAATTCAGTAATAGAGCCCTTAAAGTTTATGACGTCATCAAGCCACGATTTTATTCGAATTGCAATGCATTTTATAAATAGTTTACACATGTTTTATTTTCATATTTTATATTATGCATATCCATGATGGGTAAATATTAAGGTGGCCTCCAAAGACTAGTTGATTTAGCAAGGAACAACTATCAATGATTATAACATATATTTAGTGAAATATCCGACTGATCATACTTTTTAATTTTAATAATCAGATAAACTCCATCTTCCATCTTTGATGTAGTATTTATGAGCTGTCTAATACAAAGAGAGATCTCATAAATCATGTATGATAGAGTGCTATAGAAAAAACTACAGAAAGGAAGAAAATGATTTTTTTTTTTTTTTTTTTTTTTTTTTTTCGTGGGATAAACTTTTTTTCTTTCGTCGAGATGAAAGTTTTTCAAAATACGTATTATTTTT
Organism: Maratus michaelseni; assembly: GCA_963931845.1. Taxonomy (NCBI): domain Eukaryota; kingdom Metazoa; phylum Arthropoda; class Arachnida; order Araneae; family Salticidae; genus Maratus; species Maratus michaelseni. The sequence continues at coordinate 322,375,847 of OZ007591.1, forward strand.
ACAAACAAATATAGAATATTTTTTGTTTCATGACGCATAGAAAGAATGAAAGTAGTTCATTATTTATGTTATTTGTTTTTTCACCTTGACGATATTTATAACAACTCTTTGCAATATCTGTTTATAATATCAAGATAAATATGAATTGTTAACTATATACCGGGTGTCCTGAAATAGACTGACTGGTTTTAAAATTCAATAACTTCCAAACGGTGACAGATATTAAAAATATTCTTGCGAAAGAGTAATGTATGATGCCAGGAGTTTTTTTGCTGCGATTCCTGATTTTAGTTCAAATTACAAGCAATAGGTGGCGCTGCGAGCACTATACCTCCAGTTGAGGCAGAAACATCAATCACACAACATTGATGCGAAGGAAAGAGGTTAAATACATGGAGTGAGTTTCATTCACCAATAAAACCTTATTCAGAATCAGGCCCTAAGAACAAGATTATATTAGCTAATGAGACCCACTCCATGTATTTAACCGCCTTCCTTCACATCGATGCTGGGTGATTTTAGATTTGGCTTGGATTGCCCTCCTACCTCTCGCAGCGCCATCTATTGCAGGTAATTCAACTAAAATCAGGAATAGCAGTAAAAAAAAAAAAACTGTTAATATCATACATTAATCATCCCCTGCAAGGATTTTTTAAGTATATGTCACCGTTTGGAAGTTATTGAATTTTAAAATCAGTCAGTCCATTTTTGGACACCCGGTATTCCTTGTTGGGTATTTGTTTAAACATATGAATTAATTAACAGAGAATATAATTCATTTGTCAGTGTTCAAATACTTTTTTTCTTGAAATAATATATATTTGTGAACACTTGAATAACTTTTACTTTCATTTAATAATTATTTAAAGTATGCAAAATTGTATTATTTTGTACCGCTAAAACTTGCTTGTGTAAGATTTACTTTGTCGCAACACCAAAACACTTTGCATATTTAAATTTAATTTGTACAGAGGAAAGTGGCTACACAAGTATTTAACAATTTCGAATAAGTTGTTAGTGAAATATAAGTTATTGAAAATTGAACCAATTATTTTTTTTTTGAAAAAAAACGTCGGCTATTTAACCCTAGACTGTAGAAATATTTATGTACTTTCATTAAAATTGCTTTTTTACCAACGTCAACCAAGTCAACGACAAATTTATGAATTTCCAGGTAAGAGAATGAGATTGTAAGAAATTAATAAAAGAAATATCGTGTATTCGTGTACGCGTCTGTCCGAGTATGCGCGATGCGTAGCAAAATATATTGCATGAAGAGATCTGTATATTTGGTTTCAGGTAAAAGAAGATAAAGGCGAATGCACTTGGCTCTCACATTTTTGGATTTTTCATCAGATTTTTTGTAATTTTATACTGAACGAAAAAATTGGAGTATTCTCCGATTTTCCAAGTTTACTAGCAATTTTGATCCAGTTTTAAAAGCAATCCAAACTCAATTTTTGTATCCTAATTGTGTAAATTTTGTCTTCTTTTCAATAAAATTTATTCGTAATTCTTACAGCTATTTCTTAATTTTTCCAAGAATAAGAAAACAAAATCATCCGCGAAGTATGAGGACTTTTTATGAATAGATTTTTTTATAAGCATTTTTATGTTGGATATTTTAGCCATTCAATCTTATATCTTATATCTCTGTACATAGAATACACTTGGAAATCATGAAAAAAAATCAAAAATAATTTGAATTTGTACGATTTTTTAACGACAATAAGCAAACGAGAAATTTCATAAGATGAAATATTTTGGCATTGGGTTGATGCAGCAAATTTTTAACGCCATAAAGCCAGTCGTTACGACAACGAAATTCCTTCATAAATAAGATACAAGTGATTTCGTATCGTATGACCTTACAACAGTTGGAATTTTCAGGTTAATTTATTTTCTGCGTTTTGCGAAGATATTTGTGTCTTTTTTTTTCATAATTTTGTTTTCGCTTTCGCTTTGCCATCGAAAAAGAAAAAATGGACATCATTAAACTGGGTCCGGGTATGGGTTTAGTTTTTCCCTGCAGACTCTGTTTTAATCGTTATATTAATGGTTGCACTAAATTTTTCATCTAATCTTTAAAATGCGTTTCAAAATAATTATATAATTCATACACATGTTTTAGCACATATTTAATGGATTTTTCAAGACAGAGCATTGATAAACTTTATTTGGGGTAAATACAGCCAGGTATATCAAATAAAAGAAACAAAATGAAAATTCCTAGCACAAACGTTATTAATTGAACAAAAATATGTTTGCAAACAATACTTCAGGACAATAAAAGTCAAATGAAGTGTAGAAACGTATAAAGTAAATACTAAGATGCAAACAGTTTTACTCTACCACTTTAAGGATAATTTTTTAATATTATTTTTTAGTTATTTTCATTTGTAAATAACTTTAAACATTTTAAGTCGTTCGCTGTAAAGTAAATATGTCTATAAATTTGTGTAAGAGTATCATGGACATTAATCATGTTTTCTTGACAACCTAGTTTTAAATTTTAATTTCTCCCTTTAGCGTTAAAAACCTCGTCAACAAGACAATTGATTTTGAAAACGTCTTCTCGTTATTTATCGCGAAAATATTCGAAATCTAGAATCTTCCCGAAAATCAAATATGCGAGTAGGTTTCATAATCATTTCTTGTAAGTCACATGGCTTTTTTCTCAGTTAAGAATCGATATTATGATGAATGACGGAAAATAATTTTCCGTGGGTCAATGAAGTGAAAGTTAATTAACAAAATATTTTAATATATTTTTTATTTTACTTTATTTATACAGGACATTTATTACTTTCCCTGAAGGAGTGTTAAGATCTTTATTGCGAGATTATCCATATAAGTAGACAGTACGAGGCGATGTCGCAATGTCATTAGAAATAATATTATATTTGCCACAGTCACTGCGTGATGAAAATGCTACTATTGTAAGAGCCTACTTTAATCGCACGATGACATTCGCTGGCTATTGTTAAACTAATGGAGAAATTGTTTACAAATTTCTCGTTTCTATTTGAATATTTTTAAATTTGTTTTTATTGTTGTTGACGTATGATATCTAAGGTTGATGTCTAGCGCGATAGCTCTGTATTTGTTTTCGGTTGCAGTTTCATTCTGAGGATGCATTCCCAAGTCAAAATTCATGCTGGTATTTGTTTGCTAGACTAGCATTAAATGCTGCATCCCAGCAATAAAATAGCATAAACTACCAGAAACATTTGCTGGTTCTAACAGAATTAGCAGCAAGTCATGATGTGCATTGACCCACCTGCTGCTGGCTAGCATTATAAAGCATAAAATAGCAATAACTGGACTATTACTGTTTATGGTACTAGCATAAACATCTGTTGGTTCCACCAGAATTATCCAGCAAGTCATGATGCGTATTGACCCACCTGATGCTGGCTAGCATTATAAAGCATAAAATAGCAATAACTAGACTATTTTTGTTGATGGTACTAGCATAAACATTTGTTGGTTCCACCAGAATTACCCAGCAAGTCATGATGTGTATTGACCCACCTGATGCTGGCTAGCATTATAAAGCATAAAATAGCAATAACTAGACTATTTTTGTTGATGGTCCTAGCATAAACATTTGTTGGTTCCACCAGAATTACCTAGCAAGACATGGTGTGTATTGACCCACTTGATGCTGGCTAGCATTGTAAAGCATATAATGGCATATAAAGCATGAAAATCTAGCACACAAAGCAGTACATAGCAATAACTAGCCTATTTTTTATGCTGGTACTAACAGGAATTTCGACCTGGGTTTCAATTTCGGAAAGAACCAACCAATTTGTTTTCGAAATTGAAACTTTCCTCAGATATAAGCTGGAATCAAAATTAAAAATGTCGTTGACCTGAGATATCCGATGCAAAATAATAATAATAATAAAATAAATAAATAAATAAAATAAAAATGTTCAAATGAAAACGAGATATTTCTAAAAATGGAGTAATTTGGTATCACAATAACTTGAACGCATTCTCTACATCATGTTATTACAATAACTTTCGCAAGTGACTCCGCATTTCGAAGAAGGTGCTGTAGGAAATAAAATACACAGTAAATTACAATGAATATTTTGAGTGGAAATAATAGACCAATCCTTTATCAAGTTTAGAAAATAATCGTGGCTATGCATATGCATAGCACGATAAGCAATGCGTGTACGTCATAATTTCTGTGTATTATATGGTATTCATCATACTTATATGTAAGATATTCATTTTTGACTGTTTCTACCAGTCAAACGATCCACTGCTTCAATCAAATACCGCCTACGTCATAACGTCACGTGACGAAGCGTTGTCGAATGTAAGGTATGCGTGTAGATGAGACGTTGCGCCAGTTAGTTGGGAGATGCGACTGGAACAGAGACGATTATGCTAGCAGACGGCAATAGAACGGAAATATGTTTTCTTTCCTTCGATTAAAATGAGTTTGATTAATATGCACATGACGGATATATATGTGTACTGATGTGTTGCTACACTTTTTAAAGACGACCATCACCATTTCTCTGTAAATAGTTCTGACATGTAAATATTTGATATCTTCAATAAATATTATTTTCAAATGCTCAAGATTTTTTTAATTATTGGAGTGAATTTTCCCATAAATTGGTGTCCAAAGCCGAACGAATGACAACGCTCACGGAGGTTTCCTAAGTTAGAAGATGATTGAATAAATTAAGTGGCACTACAAAGTGATAAATAGTGAAGACGTAAATCTATCTTTATTTATCTTTTTGTTAAGTGGATACACCTCATGAAATGTGTTTTTTATTTTCATTTAATTCTTAAAATGTCATTTCAACTCAATCATTTTAAAGAATTGGAATTAGCTTTAACGATTAAAATAAAACTTCTAAAATCAAAACTTTGCATAGGCTAAGTTTTGGTGATTTAGGAGATAGAGAGAATAGGCAAAGATTACGCGAATTTATTGGCTTTCGATTCAAAATTGATAGCACAGAATATGCTGAAAAAATTAATATACTGAAGGAGGATTTTTCTTTAAATGAATTAATTACAATTTGTAATGTTTTGTGTATAGATAGCTCAATAAATTTTGATGAAATAGCTGCCAGAACAATTTCTAATTTGTGGGATTTAAATGTATTGAAAGCAAAAATAATAAATGAAGAAAATGAAATTAGCGATAATGAAACCAAATAGTTAAATGAAACTGCCGAAAATAATTCTAATAGTAGTTCTGGTAATATTTCTAGTAGTAAAATTAAGGATATTCAATCTATTTCTGAAAATAATGAAAGAAGTTATTCTGGTAGTGAGAACAATTAAATGGCGCAACTTCTTCTCCGCCTACATCATAACGTCCCCTGGCGAATCTCTGTCGAATGTGAGGTATGCGTGTAGATGAGACTTCGTGCCAATAGTGGAACAAGCTATATCTGGCAGACGGCAATGGAACGGAAAGATGTTTTCTTTCTCTCGATTTACAATGAGTTTGACTAATCTGCTTTTGGCAGATATTCATGTGTACTGATATATTGCTATACTTTTTAAATGCGACCATCGTAATTTCTCTGTAAATAGTAATAAATGTAAATGTAAATATTTGAAACCTTTGATATATATTATATTCAAATGATCAAGCTTTTCTTAATTGTTGGAGTCTGAGTGAGTTAATTTTTCTATAAATTTAACTGACGGTATCCTTTTAGTAATTTTTTCATTCATTCCCATTTTACGTTAAGAAATACTCTGGTAGATGAACAATTTTACTGACCAACTTATTTTCTTTATTGTTTCTATATTTTAAAATTGTAAGAACAGTTGAAAAATTTAAGCATTTTATGGGCTTTCTAGTTGACGCAAACTATACACCCTATCTGCGATTAGACGTATTTCTAAAACTTAGGCAACCATAAGAGAGAACAAGTTAAACTGTAGTCTAAACTAATTAAGACTGAATATAATTATAAATATACATAAAAAATCATTTAGTAAAGGATGAAAAAGATACGTATAATTAAACCGTGGACTCCACATTTCGGTTCAACACTCGAGCACTCCATACTGGTGCGAATTGGGATTCCATAATTTAAACTGTGTTTAAATTATGGAATCCCATTTAATTTAAACTGTGTTTAAATTGTATTGCATTTAAACTGTGTTGTAATTTTGTTGGAAATATACACTGAGAAAAATGACACTTTCAAATCTGAGTAAATCGATGTTTTCATTTTGTTATGAAACTTTGGGTTTCAAATAGGACGACTTAATGTTTTCAATTCTGAAATACCAGAAATATAACATGGACATACTCAAAACTGATCACGTAGAGGTCAGTTCATACTCATTTAAAGAAACAGACATACTCAAAAATTATTAGGAACAGTTCAAACTCATTATTGAAACATGGACATACTCAAAAATTAGCACGTAGAAGTCAGTTTATACTCATTTCTGAAACATGGAGATACTCAAATTTGAGCACATGATGTTTTATTCTTGAGTGCGTGCATGTCTTCGTAAATACGTGTATACATGTTTCAAACTTGAGTAATTTTGATTCGGAACCATTTTGACTATGCGGCATACTCATATTTGAGTATTTTTTGCTCAGTTTAAAAAATGTCGTTTTTAGAGTGTAGTGATAATGAAATATAACATGATTCCCACACAAAATTTAATGACAAATTGAACTGCAATATTTAGTATTATAAAAAGTTTGATTTTCGCATTAAAAAATTAAATTAAAGAAAGCATGTTTTCAAGAACACCGACTTTCGAAATTTTGGTGGGTGCGATTTCGCTCTAGCGTGGAGTACCCTAGTTAAATTTAAAAAACAAATATAGAATTACATAAAAATGAATAAAGAAAAATGATAAAAGGTTCAATTTTTCCAAACAGTTTAGATTAAGGAGGAAAAAATACCCCAAGAATACGAGGCACTTTTCAATGATAGCCATACAGTTTTTTTTATTGGTAGTAAGAGAATAGAAATGTGAATTATTACAAAAAAAAATACAAAATAGTAAATAATATTTGTAGTGTTAATCTTTGTTAAAATGTTATATATTTTTTACAAACTGAAGTATTTACATTTTTGTACTCATACGAATTAAAATATCTTTAAAGAATGACACAGAATACCATAAAAACACCATAAGTTTCTATCGTACTATTTTTCTTCACATTCGTCTAACGTCGACATTTTATCCAAGATAAAGAATATGAGCTTTATGTCTTTCGATGCTGACACAGAAATTTCATCGATATCTTCTGAGAAAACTGTCATCTGTTTTGAAAATGACATCAATTTCACAGCAAGTTCCTATTTTCGACAGATATACTTCACACTATTGTACACTCGTTTTATTTATGAAAAATAGTTGTAAATATAACAAAATTTGTTATTTATTTCCTGTAATATTTTAATTTGAACAGAAATGTCATCTGAAAATAAACATTTTACCGCACAATGAAAAGGAAAACACTATTATGAAGAGGCGGTCTCATTCGCGGATATTCGTGAGAATTTAGAAAAAGAGCTAGTTTGTAAACACAGTCAGAAATGCATTGGATTTATAATATCAATGCATTGTATAAATTAAACTTAACTGTTTTAGTACTTTCAGTATTTATTATTTTGATGTCGCCATGTTTTAATTTTCATAAAATTTATTGAATAACGTTGGGAGGAATACATACTTTTAAAATAAATACAGCGTACTCGTTAATACAAATGATGCTTGCATAGCATTTACAGTTCTTTTATAGAACCACTGAAAAGAATTTTGATTCATTAATATTATGAAAGGTAATTATTGTTTAAAGCATATTTTAACAATGAAACCCAATGAAAATTATATATTTTACTAGCATTATAACCCTTTTTCAAACAGCGAATTTTAAACAAAAAAATGCATAGAACATTTAATGCGTTTAACGTGTTCAAGATATGCATGAAACATTTTAGTAAATTACTTTAGCACTTCTTTAAATTTTGAAACTCTTTTCGTTTGTGATGATTGCGTGAATTTCTGTTTGAAGCATTGCTGATTTGTTAGTGTGATTTTCTTGGGAAATATCGTTGACATTTTTTTTCAATTTAACTCATTTTGTTTATGTTAATAGAAAAATGTTTAGATATCTTCAAAACTTGTGTAATTTACCCACGAATGTGATACTGTGCACCAGTCGAGCCCCTTAGTCAGGTGATTTCACCAATCAGTTCAACTATAGTGCCTTTATACGAGAATGATGACATACGCATAGGGCGCATACTCACATTGGACGTTTTTATCAAACTAATGCAACCTACATTACGGACTTTGGCAATATTCTCCATGGCGAGTTAGAAAATAAAACATACATTAGTTTAGCGATAATGCGAGGCTCATTTTAATTTGTTAGAATGCTAACATTTGAAAAAAATAAATTACGTACCGGAAAAATCCTAGGAAAAATATTTAATTAAAAAATTAACCATTTACAGATGCATCGAAATTATAAAGCCTATCAAAAAGTTAACACTCTTTCATTGTTCAAAATGACAGAATGTAGATTTGTGACAATAAGCTACCTCAAGAATGTAATTAGTATTGGAACTTAAGTTTATCATATAATCTGAAATTACAAAGACAATTGGACGTGCAGATGCCAAAATCGTTGGAGTTTGTGCTGAATTTATGAAAAGCAATGATAGAGAAAAGACCGATTTTCAGCAAATTTGTATTTTCAGAATTAGAAAAATAAAATACGTATATACTGTGAGTTTCAAAATGACCAACTCGAATATTTTTTTAATATTCCAGAATAAGTGAAAATGAGAAATTTTCATTGTCTGGGATTATCAATTCGTTAATTTCTTTTGCCATTTTCGTAAAAAAAATCGCATTTTCGATGTGATTTGTAATGAGTTTTTAATTAATATTTCGGCTATTTATGAAAAAAAAATTGAGCTTCAAATACATCAGGACCTGCCCCCTTGGACTATCCTCAGCCAAATTATGAGATCTCTAGGTGCGGTAGATTTCTCTAACAATCACGCGCGCGCACACACACACAGAGCAAAATCTTTTATTAGTTTAGATTACTTTTAGTTCCCTTTATCATTGTTTAACTCTTTCCAACATAATTGAAAAGTGTTTATGCATTCGGTTTGTCTGGCCGTGATCTAACTCGCGTAAAAATTCTTAGATTGCCATGTAATTGATAAATTATATTTACCATGGCATGTTCGGAATTGAAATTGAAATGCGTAGAGTTTATAGTTCGCTTACAGTGGCACTCAAAAGAATTATGTTACGTTAAAGTCTATGTGGAAAAATCGTTTGCAGTGTATATTAATGATGTTACAATATTTCAAACATATTGAAATTGATATACATTATTTAGGTGCACTACAAAATGCTTATTACAGAATATGGCGTGCATAGCACTTAAGTTCATATACAGGGACACACAAAATGATACGGTTGCAGTACAGTTTATGAGCGATAATCGTTGGAAGTGCTGTTTCAATTATGGTACGCGTTTTAAATGTAACTACATTTTTGCATATTAGCTTGTATGTATGAATTATATACATCACATAAAGGGTTCCACAAATGTGTTCAACTACATTTCCGCTTATTGACGGAGAATGCTGAAGTTGAATTATCAACTGTGTTATGCGTTTCCTAAATGAACCAAATATTTGCATGCTATGCAGTATATATGCAAATCTGTAGATCATATACAGGGATGTACAAAAGAATTCAGATATCTTTCCGACTATGGATGGTGATTTCTGAAATTGAACTATCAACTGTGTCATGCGTTTCCTAAATGAACAAAATTTTTACATACTATGCAGTATATATACAAATATATAGATCATATACAGGGATGTACAAAAGAATTCAGATATCTTTCCGACTATGGATGGAGATTTCAGAAATTGAATTACCAACTGTGTCATGCGTTTCCTAAATTAACCAAATTTTTATATACTATGCAGTATATATGCAAATCTATAGATCATATACAGGGATGTACAAAAGAATTCAGATATCTTTCTGACTATGGATGATGATTTCTGAAATTGCGTTTTCAAATGTGTAATGAGTATTCCGATTTATTTACTTAGACATGATCTTTTACCTTATGAAATAGTGATGTTTTTTTTACAGTAGTCTGAATGTGTAGGAAAGTGTTTCATAATACTTGCTTGACGAATGATTTTTCTTTCTTGTTTATTTCTTGTTCAAACTTTTTGATTACAACAGCGAAGTAAAGAAACCACATATTGTGGACGATTGGTTTTAATAACAAATTCCATGTAATACTTATTCAATAACTTTTCAAAATTCCAATAAAGAGCCAAAAACAATTCTTTTTCTTCTAAACCATCTAGATTAATGGTTTATAAAGCATTCTCTCACATTCAATAATAAATTTAACAAAAAATACACATTCTAAGTTTTAACAGTTCGAAATGAAACAATACTTTGGACCCAGGTGGAAATATATTTGAAGAAATAACAGTTTGAAGCGAGGTATAAGAAAAGATTAAAGTAAATACCTTTTTACAATCCCATGGCTGCCAACCAATGAGGCTTTAAAGCTTTTCAAGATATAAAAATATTCTTGAATGTGACGTCACAACTGTTTTGTAGACGCCCCAGGAGTCTCTAAGACGACGTAAAAGACTAAGCGGTGGGGTAAAGGATATTTTCTAAAGTTTCACTTAAACGCATTTCATATACTTTTTTATGATTAGTTACTCCAAAAAAAATGAAAAACAAATCATTCATAAATGAAAACTATCTTTGTATTTTAGAATTTTTTAACTTGGAAAGGCGAATGTGCACTATTGTTCAATGAAAAAAAAATTAAAAATAGTTTTACTTTTTTCATATCCGAAAATAAAACTATTTGAATGTTACTTTTAGTATGAATGTTTAACTATAGTTTATTTTAAAAGTGTTTTCGGTAAATATTTGGATTTACAATTTATTTGATGTAAGAAGAGATAAAAAAAGTTTATTTATATAATATTTATTTTACATATCAAGATGATGAATACAGTAGAGTCGCGCTATTCCGAAAATCCGCCTATTCCGAAGAAAATTCAGAAAAATTCCGATTTTTTTTAACTTAAAAACAGGAAAGATTAAAAAAGACGTTAGTGAAAAACGTACATTTATTGTTATACAAAGAAGTTAAATAGAGACATACATAGAGCCTAAGATTGATGAAAACGCCTGAAACTAAATTAGAATGAAAGCTGGTAACTTACAGTACATGTCGGCTCCATTTGTACAATTCTGTAGAATCCTTTTTAATCACTGTTAAACACAAAAAATAACTAATTTACACACACTTAAGAAGTAAAGTCAGTGATTTTTTTCTGTCGAACAGCACTGAATCGACTTGAGGATGCAATGTTCCGCCATCACCGCATGAACATAACATCATTTGGTGTTGATGACGCGTGTTGTTCGACTTAGAGTAAGGCAGGTCAAGAGCGTTTGCCGCATCTGTGTGTGATATGAGTTCAGTTTGAGTGTTCCCTTCCACCTGATTTTCCTCCAAGTCGATCTCAGCTGATGAATCCTGCACAATTGCTACGATATCTTCGTCTCCGTACTCCTGGTGGCCGTTGTTGTCAACAGCAGTCCACTTCTCGACACAGCTTTCTTCTGCGTCTTCACAACCAGGGATTTTCTTGACTAGTGGAAGAAGGTGACAGTCTTTCACTGATGTAAAAAACGTTTCAACAAATTCCAATGTAGGCCAGAGATTTTTCCAAGATTTTTGTATTGCGCCTTTAGAGGTGTTATCCCATGCTTCAGCCACCCAGTAAATCACATCTTGTATTATAATTTTCTTAAGTTTTTGCAGGATTGTGAGTTCTTTTTCATCTTCTTCATTTTTGTTTAATGGTCTGTAACACACCATGGTACATAGGCTGAAGAACTGAAGTAACATTCGGTGGCAGAAAAACTGCTTTGATGTCTCCACAAAAAATTTCCGTTTCTTCTGGGTGGGACGGAGCATTATCTATAATGAGCAGAGCACGATTATGCTATCCATTTTCTCTATTGAATGCAGTCACTTTAGGAAAAAAATTGGCGCTCGAACCATCCCTTCAAAAAAGTCGCGTTCCATCCAAGCTTTATTTATTATTATAATACACAGGAAGTGAGTTGATGTTAGTTTTTTTTAACGCTTTAGTTTCGCCGATTTGCCTATTACCATCAGCGAAAGTTTGTTTGTTGCCGAGACGTTGCTGCAAACTAAGACAGTTAGACGTTGTTTGTTCATTTTAACACTGAGGCAGATTTCACTTCTTTCGAAGCAATAATTTGGTAGGCAAAGCCTTAAAATTCAGTCCGGTTTCATCCACGTTGTAAACTTGCTGCGATGAGTAGTTTTGAGAAGAAACAAAGTCTTTAAATTATTTTATGTAATTTGCAGCTGCTTCGTTGTCAGCTGAAAGCTTTACCCCAGCAATCGTGAGCTGTCTAATTCCGAGTCTTTTCTTCCAACGATCGAAAAAACCAGAGCTAGCTGAAAATGATGGAAGCTCCTTTTCTTTTACCAAAGGACCAGAAATGGGGATTCCTTTCTGTCTTTCTTGAGTGAACAACAAAAATAAAGCCTGGCCAAGTTTTTCATATGAAGATTCAGTAGTTTTTTGCCGTTTTTCAAGAGTTGTTTCACTTGAAGCAGAACAAAACTGCTCAATTTTAAGGCGATTTTTTTCCAGTCACTAATCGTTGATTTTCCGACACCATATTCGAGTGATGATTTAGTAGCACTTTCTCCCTTGTAGAGTCTTTTTAACACTTCAAGTTTTTCTTTTAAAGTACACGAAGAACGACTTCGTTTATTTGCCATGTTTAATGTTTAATAGTTAACGTCAAGGACTACGAACATAAATAAAAAAGTCACAGTGATTCGGTAAATTAGTAACTCAATACTCACGGAACCACAATTTTTACAATAAAATTGCAATAAGCGCACACAGTTCATCAAACTCCGCTAGACCACTGACCGGGAGGCGAGTTTCAAAATCATTTGTTAACGTTGGCGTAAACACGGAATCTATATGCCAATACTCTGTGCAGCCGAAATGCAGTAACCCTGGTAGTAATTGTTAAAACGCTGGGGGAGAGGGACAGGTAGGGTGTGGTGATGAGTCGTCGGTCACTGCCTTTCTCTTCCCATTTTCACTGAACCTGTTCACCACGAGCCGATCAACGCTGTATAGAGCTGACACTAGCAGATGTCCCCGCACTTAATTTACGCCTTAGCAAGTCAATACGTTGATTATTATTAATGAAATTCACCCATTCCGAATTCCCGCTAAACCGAACTGTGTTTGGTCCGAATTAGTTCGGAATAGCGGGACACTACTGAAGTAGAAATTATATTTAATTATAGTTATTTAATAATATAAATAATCAAAAGTTCAAACAAAATAAATTAATACAAATAATAAAAAAAAACTGAAATGCAGTCAATGCGACCAATTGTAATTCTTTTTATTAAAAATTCTTAAAATTCTTCTAGTTTATCTAAAATTTAAAATTTTATTTTGAGAGAATATTTTCAAATATGCATACATTTTAAAAAATCTGGAGTGACTCCATTCGATTATCTGAACACTTTACAGAAAACTGTGCATTCAAATAAATATCTATCTATCGATATACAATCAGTACATGGGTTTATATTCCATTTACAAACCTGCAATTTTCGATCGATTCGCACGTAACTTGTTATACACTTTAGAACTTGTTATGTTACACACGTATTTGTTACGTTTTACGAGGGCAGGTCATTAAGTAGGTCATAAAAGATAATTAAATAATAACTTACAATTATATTCACTTCAAAACTAATTTTATTTTTCAACACATTCTCCACCAATATTTATGCACTTATATCACTGTTTTATCAGTGCCTTTTCATCATCTGTGAACATCATCATGTTTCCAAGATGATTTTTAGTGGAATAAACAGATGAAAATCGCTTGGGGCTAAGTCGAAGCTGTATGGTGGATGTTGAAGAAGTTGCAAGATAATCACAGATGATGAAAAGGTTCATCTTGAAGTCTTATGTGGCTGAGACAGCAACCCAAAAAATGTTATGCAGATGGTGTTGGGCACTGATAAAACGGTGATATAAGTGCATAAATATTGGTGGAGAATATGTTAAGAAATAAAAATAGTTTTGAAGTGAATATCATTGTAAGTTATTATTTAATTATCTTTTGTGACTTACTTAATGACTTTCCCTCGTACGTTTTAGAACAAGACAAATATTACTGGCTACTTTAAAAAGTACCTAGACCACTCTTTACCCCCTTTTTCAACTACTTGCTATTGTTTATCATTATACTAAACTATTTTTTTTCTAATGCGATTTTTTTCCTTGTTACCACACCCTAAAAAAAGCGAGAATTTAAAAAAAGAAATAATAGCACCTGTACTTTATTTTTATATGCCAAAAAAATTTTCAAACCCGCTCGCTATATTTTTGCCTTCAAAATTTACATCATTCTAACCAGATAATGCGCATTTTCTTCATATAAAGTTTTAAAAAGTTACGTATAAGTGAGTTAAAGTAACATCCTTCGAAATAGTCCTGATTATCCTTCATTTAAATGTGTTTGGAGTTAAAACGTCTATTATAATACAGACATTTATGGTTAAAGAATGGTTTAAATGGTTTAAAAATGGTTTAAATACCAAACCTGGCGTCCAATATATATGAAAATGACTACACGTTTTGATACAATGGCTTATAATACCTATATTCACGAAAAACGAGTATGTATTCCCATAATATAACGTATAATATATGCCCAATACCGTTTAGCCGCCGTCAATACACACACTGCGAAAAATGACATTTTCAAATCGGAGTAAATCGACGTTTTCATTTTGTTGTGAAACTTTTTGTTTCAAATAGGACGACCCAATGCTGTCAATTCTGAAATACCATAAATACTCAGAATATTGAAACATGGACATACTCAAAACTGAGCACCTAGAGGTCAGTTCATACTTATTTTTGAAACATGGACATACTCAAAAATGATTAGAATCACTTCAAACCCATTTTTGAAACATGGAAATACCCAAAAATGAACACATAGAAGTCAGTTCATACTCATTTTTAAAACATGGACATACTCAAATAGGAGCACATAATGTTTAATTCCTGAATGTGTGGATGTTTTCGGAAATAAGTATATACATGTTTCAAACGAGTAATTGTGATTCGGAGCCATTTTGAATTTTCGACATACTCAGATTTGAGTATTTTTTGCTCAGTTTTGAAAATGTCCGTTTTAGTGTGCACATATACATATAAACAAACGAAAAATAGCAAAATTGAGTCCGAGAGTCCGATTGAAAACGAGACGAAAATTGAAATATACACGCATACATGCACACATACATACAAAACGTTTAAAAAAACAGCAAAACGGATTTTGAGAAACTTAAAATGTAAAGATATACCAAGAAATTCTCGGGTTTTTATCATGTTTACAATACTTTCCTTACATTATATGTGTCCGGAAAGTAACAAACGTCCTAGAAGCCTCTCCCGAGCTCAAAATAGTATTTCTGATTAAAAAGTTAATGGCATTTACAGAGAGGCATTTACAGTAATGAACACTGCGCTTTCTGGAACTCATTTCCAGAGATTCGAATAATGCCAGATCACATTACGTACAAACACCTGAACCCAAGTAATCTTCTTCCACATTTCAAACTCTGTTCTAATAAATCAGGATTGAACATAATGACATACAATGCTGTTTGACGCACTAGAACATTAATGAGAGAATACTGCGATTTTCGGAGCCAGGAATTACTGTGTGCATGTCTGTTTTGGATTTAAATGAAACGGTTTCCTATTTATAGTATTGTTTCTATTTAAGTCGATAGTTACTTTCTGATTATTGAAGTTTATGGTGTCAGGTACGTTACAAACTCACAAAATTGTAAATGTGCCCCTAATATAAATTGCAATAACTCTATATCTGATTAACTTTGGATATGATATTTTACACACACATTAACAGAAATGTGTACTAAACGTTAATGTTCTGAAAAAGAATCTGAATGTATATAAAGTTTTTTTAAGTTAATTTTAAATGTAATTTTTTTAAAATAAATTTATTCGCCATATATAACTTGCGCGCAAGATTTTTTTATAATTGAATTGACACAGTGAGCTAAACTGTTTTTATTGCGTAGAGATATAATATATTTTTTAAATGACGTACACTGGAAAAAAAGTATAATGATTAGTTCTTGAAAAAAATATTAAACAAAATTTTGAATTTTCGAATTCTTTTTATTAAAATAGTCATAAATTCTGAATTTCTTACTTGATTATCGTAATAATAGCTTATTTTGTGCATCTAGAAGGTATATACTTTCAGTCAAATTTTCACGAAATTTCTATTCAGCCATTTCTTAGAAATAATGTGCGCAGTCACCAAATTAGTGTAAATTTACTTTAGCTTTTTTGAGGAAATTTAGTTTTAATTACCCTTTGATCATACAAAGAGAGCTCAAAATGTTTGGGACTTAACTTCCCTTCTAAAGTGAATTTTTGCATAGAGTTTCTTTTAAAATATCCTTAAAGAGTCAAATTTTAATATAAAATATTAAATAAAAAATTGATTTTTGGACACTTTCAAAGGTACTCCCTTAATAACGAGATATAGAGTGGCCAAGATAAAAGAGGCTTGGTATACATAAGTACAAATATTTACAAATTTTTATTTAAAAGTAGTAAATACAGAATATTATGAATAACAACACCTCCTGTGAAATATTGAATGTTCAGTATGTTGTTATTCACAATATTCTGTATTCACTACTTTTAAATAAAAATTAGTATTTGTACTTATGTATACCAGGTCTCTTTTATCTTGGCCACGCTATACAAGGGATAATCTATAAAAGTAAATATATTTATTATATTCTATTACATGAACAGACAGTTTAATTTTAAAAATGACTTTAGGTTATGAAATAAACAGAAATAATGAAGCATGCAGTTGAGCTTTTTCTCTCAACTAGCATCTTATAGTTATCTTAACAGTTGAAACATCTGCCAATAGTATTCGAGAATCAGAAATATGATTTGTTTATATATAATGGATTCTATTATTTATACTCACAAGATCAGGAATCAAAATCGGATAAGTAATGTATTTGAAATAAAAGTAATATGGAGAAAAAAAAATGTATGGTTTTATAATTAATTTTTTTCAGCATTCTTTTCAATTATAGTAGAACGGCGATTATTCGAACCTGTCGGATAACAGTTCAAACCAAATAAAATAATGCATTGTTCTGTATTTTATAAATGCACTTCTTTAAAAATGCTCTCAAAATCATTTCCTATTCAAATAAACTTAAAATGATCATTCTAAATGAAATGTTATGCCATGTACAAAATAATATTTGCAGTAATAAACATTGCTCTTCCTGGAACTCATTTCCAGGGATTCGAATCACGCCAGATCACATTATGTACAAACACCTGAACCCATGAACCGAGAAGCATAAGTAATCTTCTTCCACGTTTCTAGCTCTGATATAATAAATCAGGATTGAACCTAATGATATAGAATACTATTTGAGGTATACATTAATGAGAGAATACTGCGATATTCGGAACAAATAACTATGTTTGAATGTTCGTATTGTGCGTAGCTAAACACGTATCTGATTCACATAATATTTTGATTTGTTTAATAGAACATACTATGGACAAGTAGAACAACTAATATGAATATAGTAGTTTCAGTTATTAGAACATGTACTTTTCTTTTAATAATGATTTGAAATATTTAAGAAATCTTTAAAACAAGAAGAATTGATGAGTCTAATTGTGTAATAAATGTTAATTAGTCTCTTGCGTGTCTTAAGAACCTACGCTAGTGACGGGAAGAAACGCTCAAGCTAATGTTAAATCTATGGGAAGGTTCTTGGCAGATTTCTCGCTCGCATTTTAATATTTTTAATTTTTTTGTTGTTGTTTTTTTTTGTTACATAGGATAGTTGAGGTCTATCTCTAACGTTGTTAGTTTTTACTTTTTCGATTTGGTTACAGTTTTTTTATAAGTGAACATTTTCAATTTTTGAACCGGTTGGAACCGTTTCCGAAAATGAAAGTACCCTTATATAAAAAAAAAGAACTGGAACCAAAATCGAAAAAGTAAAAACTAACAAGTTTAGAGATCGACCTCATCTATCTTATGCAAAATACATCATTTAAAAATATTAAAATGCGAGCGAGAAATCTGCCAAGAACCTTCCCATAGACTTCACATTAGCTTGCGCGTATTTTCGCATGACTGATGTAGGCTCTTAAGAGTTAAAAACAGATTTTTCAGAATGCAATTCCAAGATTGGAAATCATACTTAATAAATTCGATTACATGTACTCTCGTGCAGAGCCGTAGTCATACAATAAATATCAGATATACATTCTGTATTGTATGAGATTATTATAGTATTATGAATAAAAATTCTTTTTCAACGATACAGGGAAACTCGCAGTTATACATCGGATTTAGAGAGAGGGGGTGAGGAGGTCGTGTGACCAAACACGTTGTTAAAAAATAATGGACGAAAAATACATGAAATGCATCGTTAAAACTTAGTAGTATGTTTAGGAACTAATTTTTAAAAATTTCTTTTTTCTTAGAATCTCTGAAAAGAAAAAAAAAAATCCCGTCCAACACGCCGTGACTACTTAATACTCTGACTATGAAGCAAAAGGAAAACTTTTAATGTTGTTTTTACTCTAAATTTACCAAAATGCTAAATAAAGATGAATTTTCCTACATGGTTTAAGAACTTTAACTATTCACATAAACATAAACCTTGAAACCATTATTCAATGCTTTAAAACAATTCAAAATCTGCAAAATTATACTAACCCTCCTAATACCAACTTTTATTTCTTCCATTGAGGAATACTGGAGTACTACTATGTGACCCCACAAATATTTTTTTTATTTTGTTACATTTAATATTATAGCTAAATTATTATAAACCTTAAATTTATTCGTGTTGTTACAAAAAAAAAGTGTTTTAATATAAAATAATACAAAAATCATAGAATAACATAAGAATATAAAATATGAAAAATAATATAAATAAAATAATATAAATAAAAAAATATAAATGATAATATAAATAAAATAATATAAAAAATATAAATAAAATAATATGAAAAATAATATAAAATACCAATATATTTTTCTTTCATTGAGTACCACTGGGGTCATATGTGACCCCACTAAGAATTTTTATTTTGTTACATGTAATATTATAACTAAATGATTATAAACCTTAAATTTATTCGTTTTGTTACAAAAAACGTGTTTTAATATAAAATAATATAAAAATCATGGAATAACATAGGAATGTAAAATATGAAAAATAATATAAATAAAATAATATAAAAAATAATATAAAAAATAATATAAATAAAATAATATAAAAATAATATAAAAAATAATATAAATAAAATAATATAAAAAATAATATAAATAAAATAATACTACAAATAAAATAATATAAAAATAATATAAATAAAATAATACTATAAATAAAATAATATAAAAAATAATACAAAATACCAACTTTTTTTTCTTTCATTGAGTACCACTGGGGTCATATGTGACACCACTAATATTTTTATTTTGCTACATCTAATACTATAACAAAATAATTATAAAACTTAAATTTATTCTTTTTTTTTTTTTTTACAAAAAAATGTGTTTTAAAATAAAATAATAGAAAATATTGTGTTCAAAATTTGATCAAATATATAACTTTGAATTGGGTTCACAGGTGACTCCAGTGGTACTCGGTGGATAAATTGTAAATAAAAAAATCAAATTTACTCATTTTTATTAATTTCCTCTATATGAGTCAAATGTTAAGCATAAAATGAACAAATTCATTTTTTTTTCAGAATTTTAAAACTTACACATTTTTTACAGTAGTACCGTAAAGTTGATCTGGGGGTCACAGGTGACCCCATGGTAGTAAGAGGTTAATTTAAATAATGCATTTATTGAAGTGTAAACTGCAGCTTAGTGAACGAGTTACTTCGAGCTTCATAATCAGAGGGTTAAGGCCACCCCAGTTAGGGGCAGGAATTGGAATCCGATAGTTAAATTCATTCGATAACTTGGAGTGTAAATTACCAATGATATTTTATAAATGCAAATATTGAACTATAAGTAAACAATATTATAGATATAACAAATCATTTCTAATCTTGTAAGATGAATTAAAGAAAATAATCTGTAATTTAAATTTAATGTTAAAAGTGAAATAACAAATTTTCGTTGTTTTTACGATTTTGTTTATTTATATCAGCGGTTCCCAACCTTTTTTATCTCACGTACCCCTTGCTTGTACTTTTCATTTATGCGTACCCTTTCTCACATAAACCCATTCCAAATATTTTTACTTTTGTTCATTAGTAATGTTCTTAGACTAGTTACCAATGTTACATGCAGTTCTCTTCAGAATTTCAATTTTTAACCACAACATAATATCAACATAAAGTCACTCAAAACGCTAAATATTAGCTAAATTAAGCACTCACAAAGAAGGGATGAAGCTCTACACCCTCTAATACAAGTTAAAGAGTTTATGCCAATGTTGACCAGTCGCACTCTAAAATGATGGCCTGTTTTCAAATGGGTTTTAAATGAAATCGTAGAAGCCAGAAGTCTCGATACGATTATTGTTTTTCTGGATATTTCTAGAATTGCTAGCAAAAAAAAACAACAAAAGAAAATGAGATACATATACGAAATCTCAAGATATTAAGAGTGAACGGAGATAATGGTAACATATGATCAACCTATTACTAAATTATGCAATTTCCTTTTTTTATGCGAATAGCCTATTTTAATTTTTCACTAGTCTCTCTTTGTAAACGAAAAGTTTTCATTTTTAACTTTAAATTTTTTTTGCGTTATCCGCCATTACCAATATAATTTTCACGTACCACCAGCCGCTTCCCCACGTACCCCCAACTGCTTCCCCACGTACCCCCAGGGGTAAGCGTACCCAAGGTTGGGAACCGCTGATTTATATAAATGATCACGAATAATTTTGAGATAAATTTCTACAAATCGAATTCAGAAATTAATTACACTGAAAAGGTGCATTTTGAAATCTTAAATGAAATTGTCGATTTCTGTTGGCATTATTTACACTTTCCCGTGAAGAGCAAGTCACTGACACTTTTGATTTCACACGAAGGATGTTTCTATAACTAATTTCCAATACTTCAGGTTCTATTATTATTTAATATTGCCAGATTGGCAAGAAATATATTCAGTAAGTATCATAAATACATTTTCTATTTGGGTCATTCAATGTCAACTGGCCTAGAGGCTCCCACTCGACCCCTTTAAAATTTTATATAATTGATACAGCACATACATACAGGTATAAGATGGACATCTGCAAACTGTCAATGTCAGATATAGTATAGTTGGGGCGCTAGGGGTCCTTTTGTAAAACTCACTTATTTCATGGTCGCAGAAAAAACGACGAAATCACCAAGTTTGCCATCTTATTGCTCATGATACAAGAAACCTTACTTATTGAAAATAGGTGATCTAGTACAACTTTTTGTGCTAAAAACGTAATTGGAGTATTAAAAATCACAAATCAATACCTTTGTCATTACCTGGCCTCAAAGTAGGCCATACGGCCTGTCGCGATGAATGTTACCCGTACTTTAACATGCTGTAACTACTGGAAAAAATTATTTTAAAAGTTTGCCACTTTAACAATTAATTACCTATGAAAATGTCAGAGAGCCGCTGAAGTTGTTTCTTTCCTGCTTAAATATTCATTAATTTATTGAGCTTTGAAATCTTCTAAAAAATTAAAATAATCAATTCCACCCAATTTTCAGAAGCGTATATCTCAAAAGGGACACTCCTGATATGATTACAGTTAGTACCACTGGAAAGAGCACATCTTAATATATAAGAAAAACTTTTTCATTTTGGGCCTCTTACATATAGGGAAAAATAATAAAATTCAAAAGACCTATTTTACGCTATATTTCTTCTTCGAAAATCTTCTCTTTCAACACATTTAACACAAATATTCTTATTTACAATGATAAATGTATACATAATTATCTCTTGTTGTGATCCATGGTTGCTTCTGCTCTACCATACTGAATTACTGGTAACCACATCACCAAGGTGTCACGCCCGATAGCCATGAAAGACTAGCTCCTGTGGATGCTTCAGTAAAATTGACTATTTCATGGTCGCAGAAAAAATGATGAAATCACTACTTTCGACTTCTTATTTCTCAAGATACAATAAATCTTACTTATTAAAAATAGGTGATCTAGTATAACTTTTTATGCTAAAAAACATAATTGGAGTATAAAAAATAGCAAATCATTATCTTCGTCATTACTTGGACTCAAAGTAGGCCATATGGCCTGTCGCGATGAATTTTACCCTTTCTTTAACAGGCTGTATCTGCTGAATAAATTAATTTAAACATTAGTCACTTTAGAAATATATTACCAATGAAGATGCCATAGAGCTGCTGAAGTTGTTTCTTCGCTGCTTAAATATTGAATAATTTATTCAGCTGCGAAATCTCCTAAAAATAAAAATCATCAATTTTACCCTATTTTCAGAAACGTATACCTCAATAGGGACAGTTTTGATTTGATTGCGATTAGTACCACTGAAAAGAACACATTTTAATCTATCAGGAAAACTCTATCTCATTTTGTACCTCTTAGATATAGTGTAAAAATAATGAAATTAAAAAAAAAAAAAAACTTTAAACGAATTGGAAACGAATACATAGTGAAATGCAGTCTTAACACTCTTATCAACATGTGTTATAAAGAATGGTGCATCATTTGTTATTCTACTGACGCGAACTTGTTTTTTATTTACGGGTACGAAATAATGATGATGTTCTCTTGTGCCAGAAACTGTGCATCCGCTTTTGAAACGCTCTTCTTGGTTAGCTTGTACTGCTTCAATTTATTTTTTTGAAACAAAAATGAATTTAATTTCCTTTTTGTTCTTTTCACAGAATTTATATAGATCCGACGGAGTTAACATTAGGCCTTAAATTAGTCTTTGAATGCTTGCTCTTGCATCCAGCCGCTTTACAGTTCCTCCTATTTCATCACAGGGTGGTTTTAAATGACTAAATGTACTAAACAAATTCCACTCTGCAGAGATTCCAAAGTCATTCTGTTGATAACAAAGATTCAAAATATTTTTTTAATTCTTGCAGCAGATCTGTCCCTAAAATAATGTAGGGGAGACCGGGGCAAGATGAAGAGTGGGGCAAGATGACGAATGTCTTAATTTTTCCGTTTTCCGCTAGGTGGCAGCATCAACCGGACATTACTGGCTCTCCTATTGGCCGTTCGTTAAACAATACTATAGAGACGCTGAAATCGCCATTTTTGTGTCAGTTGTGAAGCTTTTATTGTTTTCCGCTGCCACGTTATAACTTTTATGCATGTGTAAATAAGCTCTGCTACAGATACAGGTAAGATATATCGTTTCTCTTTAATATTTACGAGTAACTTAGTTTAAATACTACCTATTACCATGAATAAATGTCAATTAATCGCCTTCCTTCATGGCAATGAAAGCGAATATTTTTAAACAGGCAGTCCGGGGCAAGATGACGTGCTCGTCATCTGGCCCTGTGTTTCGGAATTTATTAAACTTACTATGTTGTCCATTCTATTTAAATCCTGTAAACGCTTGTTTGTATGACCACGACCTTTCGCTTCTATCTCCTCTGGGGCTAAGGGGCGCATGGCATCGGGGGAGGTGTCGTTCGAAAGAGGGCGACCAGAGGAAGACATTTTTGCCATCCGCTAAGCCCTCCCTAGCCTCCCGAAAGAAAAACCCTATCGGGGTCCGTATCTCCACTTCCAAGCGTCCGATCGGTACGAGGAGAGTACCGTTCGACGGGGTCAAGACCTCCCCCCTCCCACGCTGGTCTCCCTCCTCCCAAAAAAATCAAAAAGCGTTTAAGGCCAACTTCCGGCATTGTGACCCACCAACGGAAGAATAGATCCAGTGCTATAAATGCCGAGAGTGGTGGCATGAGGAATGTTCCAATTATGAAAATGGCATTTTTATTTGTGACTACTGTTAGCTGCACAACTAAACACTTCAAAATTACGTTGCAATCAATGCATTATGCTTAGTTTGATACTTTGTAAGATGTAAAAACACAGTTATCATTTGTTAAACCATGTAACATATTCAAAAGATAAAATATGTTCAATCTTTTTCAGTGTTGTCATCTTGCCCCAAGGCCAAAGTCATCTTGCCCCAGTACTGGGGCAAGATGATGATTTGTTAATGTTATGAAAAAATAAAATTATCCTTTATTTTTTTATTTGAAAAATTAAATGGTAATGTATTTAATACTACAAAGGTATACTCTATCAGTTCATGTAAAATTAATTTTACTATTACTTCAAAATAAATTAATAAACAACAAAAATTGTTAACATAGTCATCTTGACCCGGTCTCCACTATATGCAAAGAAAAATACACCATTCATAAAAATAAATTAATTTTCATAAAGATAAATATATTTGCACAGTTCGAAAGCCTTATGTAATGATTTTTTGGGATAGACTTTGCTCAACAGTCAAATTTTTTGAAAAAGAGAAATCTCAGAAAATCAGTGTAAAATAGGTTTTTTTAATTTCATTATTTTTACACTATATCTATGAGGCCCAAAATGAGATAGAGTTTCCCTTATAGATTAAAATGTGCTCTTTTCAGTGGTACTAATCGTAATCAAATCAAAACTGTCCATATTGAGATATACGGTTCTGAAAATGGGATAGAATTGATTATTTTTTAAGGAGATTTCGCAGCTGAAAAAATTATTGAATATTTAAGCAGGAAATAAACAACTTCAGCAGCTCTATGGCATCTTCATAGGTAATATATTTCTAAAGTGGCTAATGTTTAAATTAATTTATTCAGTAGATACAGCTTGTTAAATAAAGGGCAAAATTCATCGCGACAGGCCATATGGTCTACTTTGAGCCCAAGTAATGACGAAGATAATGATTTGCTATTTTTTATACTCCAATTATGTTTTTTAGCATAAAAAGTTATACTAGATCACCTATTTTTAATAAGTAAGATTTATTGTATCTTGAGAAATAAGAGGGCAAAAGTAGTGATTTCATCATTTTTTCTGCGACCATGAAATATTCAATTTTACTGTACCATCCCCAGGAGCTAGTCTTTCATGGCAATCGGGCGTGACCCCTTAGTGATGCGGTTACTAGTCATTCAGTATGGTAGAGCAGAAGCAACCATGGACCACAACAAGAGATAATTATGTATACATTTATCATTGTAAATAAAAAGATTTGTGTTAAATGTGTTGAAAGAGAAGAATTTCGAAGAAGAAATATTGCGTAAAATAGGTCTTTTGAATTTTATTATTTTTCTCCTATATGTAAGAGGCCCAAAATGAAATAAAGTTTTTCTTATATATTAAGATGTGCTCTTTCCAGTGGTACTAACTGTAATCATACCAGGTGTGTCCCTTTTGAGATATACACTTCTGAAAATTGGGTGGAATTGATTATTTTAATTTTTTAGAAGATTTCAAAGCTCAATAAATTAATGAATATTTAAGCAGGAAAGAAACAATTCCAGCAGCTCTATGACATTTTCATAGGTAATTAATTGTTAAAGTGACAAACTTTTAAAATAATTTTTTCCAGTAGTTACAGCATGTTAAAGTACGGGTAACATTCATCGCGACAGGCCGTATGGCCTACTTTGAGGCCAGGTAATGACAAAGGTATTGATTTGTGATTTTTAATACTCCAATTACGTTTTTAGCACAAAAAGTTGTACTAGATCACCTATTTTCAATAAGTAAGGTTTCTTGTATCATGAGCAATAAGATGGCAAACTTGGTGATTTCGTCGTTTTTTCTGCGACCATGAAATAAGTGAGTTTTACAAAAGGACCCCTAGCGCCCCAACTATACTATTTCTGACACTGGCCGTTTGCAGATGTCCATCTTATACCTATATGTATGTCCTGTATCAATTATATAAAAATTGAAGGGGGCCGAGCAGGAACCATGCCAAAATTTAGGCCATTTGGCATGAAATGACCCATTTTATAAGATGATTCTGTTCTAGAAATAGAAAATGCTTTTAACGATGCAGCGAAATCTCAGTTATATGTCGATTTCTAGATGTTATTGCTCAAGCAACGCTTTATGAGGAATAATACATGTCTTCTCTCAGATATATGACTTTCCTCTACCTTAACTGGCAGTAACTGAAAATAACTTTAATTTTTTCTTTACTTCTTTTTTATTTTTTAATTTAGTATAACGTTTTTATTTATTTTTATTCATACACTGCAAAAAAAAATGTTGATTTTACAGTATAAATATATTATATAGCTCGCATGCGCGGCAGCGTATTACTGCTCATTGTGCTGTTTATTACTGTTAATTTTATGGTATAATGCTGGCAGCTGGGATGCCAGTATTATACTGTAAAATCAATAATTTGTTTTGCAGTGTATTATTTCCCTTTTAGGTAGCTTTCATTACAAAAAGCTACCTATTGCAGCCGTTCGCGTTCGGACGAAAGCAATTCCAAAAAATTTTGGTATATTTTTACCTATCATGACCCACAGACCTCAAACCTACCCTCCATTCAAATGTTTATATATATATGACATCTGTCATGCTGTAACTCTCTTACTTATGAACCGATATGGCTGTGACTGAGTATTTGTATAGAACATACCATGGTCTCGACCGACATCGTTGGCCAGCTTCATGCGCCATCTTGTTTCAAAAGGGCGGTGAGTTAAATTTTCAATTAAAAAAAAAATCAAAAAGATGTACAAAAAAATTATAAATTGAGATAATTGTTTCCATTAGGTGTTAGAACGTGATACAAGGATTCTGAAACATTTTCTGTTTTGGCTTTATCTTAAAAAATGGCTTAGATATGGCAGTTTGAAATTCTAGGGTGGCTGACATTTGAAACAATCTGATATTTGTCATGCTGAAATTCGCACTCAAATTCAGTATTAACGATAATCGTGATTGAATATTCTATAATCGGGCTCCAAGCATTTTAGCTGCGGATGTTTGAGTAAAATAAGTTAAATTTTTAAAAACTTGAACTATGAAAGCTACCTATTCCTCCCGGCACAGACCGGAAGGCGTTTTTTAGTTATTATATTCATTAAACTTTCATATCCATCTCTATTCGAATGAGTCCTTCATGATCTGGTCACCATCCCCTTCACCATTATATTGCGTCCACATTACGAAAGATATGTCACTTACCTGAACTCTTTTGAGCCGGGCAACCCGGAATTGGGCGTAACCTGTTCACATTACCATACGTTTTAAGAGATTTAACTTAATCAAACACACGTCTGGGGGAATGCGCATAGGTTGTTAAATTTGTAACTACAACTTTTGACTATACATAGTTTATTATTTTTTTAAATATTTTGTGCCTTGTTAAGTAAATTAATGATTGATAGGGTCATTAAAATTAGCTGATTAATTAATTGTAGATAGAAGTCAAAAGTCAAGTCGAAATTTTAAGAGTTGTTTCAAATAAGAGAGTTCAGAATGCAGAGTTCCAAAAATATTCCACAAATTTCATTCCAAAGAATTTTATCCAATAATAGAACTACAGAATATTATTTATGACTGAAACTCATTTTTTATAATTACCTAAAACAATACAACAATTGGAAACACGAGAATTTGCTCAAAATAATGAAATTTTTTAAATATTAAATATGAAGTATCCTTATTATCAAAGAGGAAAAAAAAATCAAGAAAATTATCAAAAAGTGAGGAATAAATATTTAAGAATTATCAAGATGATGTAGATAAACACTTTTCTTAATAGAGATTGAGTTGAGTTACTAAAAATGTGGAAATTGTAAATATTAAAATAACTCAACCACAACATTTCAATTGATCTGATCTTACTTGGTTTTGAAGACGATAACAAACATTTAATTAAACACGACAGAATACACAGAGAAATTAACAATAGATATTTAGATAATGAATTAATACTTAACTAATACTAATGTAACTATAATACTTAATATAATGACTTTACAATATTAACATAATAGCGAGTCACTTTTGCTTTCTCTCATCAAACAAAACGAGCCAATTCCGATCAGCCTTGTATAAATCCTAAATAATACCACGAATACTGTTCAAATAATGATACTAATCATCATTCTCTTGGCTCCTGAATCTCTTTACCTCACACGAGTTCGAAGCACGGTTAGACATTGCTCATATTTTCTCATAGAAACATATCAGCCATATTGGTACATATGTATGCAAAACCATTTATTACTATTATGAAATATCATTGCCTCTATCTAATCCACGCTGCAACATGTGACAATCAATGAAAATGAGAGATAAATAAATAGTTGTAGCTGCATATTCATTGTGTATATGGGTCATTCCATGGTAACTTACGTTACATTTAGAATAATTGACTTCAGTAATTTTAGTAATATAACACTAAAAAATATTCAAAATGTAATGTTTATATGATTTGTTAATTAAACCTATACAAAGCTAAATTTGGATAAAAATTACTTAAATTTAGTATTATTTCTTGAACGCCAAAAATTATATTTACTACGGTAACTTACGTTTCTGACAAAAAGAACGTAAGTTACCATAATAAATATAATGGCCAGTGTTAAAAAAAAATAGCACTAAAGATAGGTAATTTTCATCCAAATTTCGCTTTGGATAGGTTTAATTAACAAATCATATCAACATTACATTTTCAATATTTTTTGGTGTTATATTATGAAAATTACTAAAGAAAATTATTCTAAATGTAACGTAAGTTAGCATGGAATGACCCATATTTGAAATACCTCTAATACATACTTCCACGCATATTCGTGATTTTTATAATGCATTAAATCCTTATCATGTGATAATACTTTTAATTTATTCTAGCTACAAATAGGAGCAGGAATTATACAAAAAGTATTGTAGAAAATATTTGACTTTTCGATAGCTAATTTTTCAATCGTGACCTTTTGAGAGAACATCATATATATTATTTCTGTTGTCAACATCCTTTTTTCTAAGAATTTACGAAATGAAACAACAAATGAGGTATCATTTGAAAGGTTTTTAAAGCGGCTTCTGCCATAGTACACTCATATGTCGTTAAAAAATAATTAAAAATTGCTGTTAATTAAAAATTATATTGGCATTGTTTTTATAAATGAAATGAAAGGTTTTCCTCAAATGATATGTTGCCACAATAAT
This sequence comes from Maratus michaelseni, assembly GCA_963931845.1. Lineage (NCBI taxonomy): Eukaryota > Metazoa > Arthropoda > Arachnida > Araneae > Salticidae > Maratus > Maratus michaelseni. Next base: position 322,405,270 of record OZ007591.1, read on the forward strand.
AAAATACCGCATTAAAGGATGCTCAACAATGATTATGAAAAAATAAATTGTACAAAAAAGATAAAGTATGATTTCTCCACACGGGTTTATTTTATATTTATGGTTAAAAAGCAAAATTGAAGTTGAAATGTTTAGGAGAAAAGACATCACGATCGATCGAAGCAGTGGTATTTCACGAGTAGAATAAAAGGTATGCTTGTTATATTAGATTAAAATGTATTTTAAATGCATTCAATTTATTTTTCTTTGTTTCGCGTTTTTCAAGAACTGGATGACGTCATATTCTAAAGCAGTTAAAATACGACTGTCAATTTTTTTTTTCTCGCGCGTGCCTTTTGCTATCTTCAGTCGGTTTTTACTGTAACTTTGATTGAATAAATGAGACGACATTCTGGCTTGACTAATGCTGTTTGCAGATATTTTTATCCTTAATTTTTCATTGAAAGTTTAAACCTGCATCTAAAAAGTATTAGAGTTAAAAATTATTTCACGGCAATGCGAAATCCTCTCACGGTAGCCACTGGATATATTATTTATGTGTCAACATCATTTTTTCTATGGATTTACAAAACGTACACCACTAATGATGAATCATTCGAAAGATTTTTCAACCGACTTCTGGCATAGGACACTCTTGTTTCGTTAAAACATGTTTTTTGATTAAAAATTCCAGTTAATTAAAAATTAAATCAGCACTGTTTTCATAAATGAAATGAAATGTTTTTTTTTTCTGAAATCAATGTTGACACAAAAATAAAATACCGCAATATATCGTGCAATATATACGTAAAAAATAAGTAATACAAATGGAATAAAGTGGGGCTTCTCCGCACGGGTTTATTTTATAGTTATGATTAAAAAGCAAAATTCAAATTCAAATGTTTAGTAGAAAAAGAGATCATTGATCGATCGAAGCAGAACTATTTCACGTGTAGTGTAAAAGGTTTGCTTTATATCATTAAATTAAAATAGATTATTGATTGACCACAGCAGAGGTATTTCACGTGTAGTCTAAAAGGTTTACTTTGTTACATTGAATTCAATTCATATGTATTCAACTTATTTTTCGTTGTCCCATTAATTTCCCGAAGCGGATGACATCATTCTCTAGTGCTGTTAAAATACCATTGCTATTTTTTTTCCTCGCGTGTGTCTTTTGCTATCTTCGATCAGTTTTTATTGTTATATTGATGGAATAAATGATATTCTGGCTTGACTAAAGTTGTTTACAGATATTTTTATCCTTGAATTTTGTTTAGAAATTTAAAACTGCATCTAAAAACATTAGATATCGCTAAAATTCTTGGACCGCAGTGCAAAATCCTCGCACGGGACCACTGGTATATTCTTAAAACAATAAAAATGCTTATATGGGATTTAAAAAAATTGTAATAGAAGCTCTTGGTATCAATAAATATATTTTTAAAGAAATTGCGAATTTTAAACTTCACAAATTCCACATTCCTGCAGTAATATATGTTATACTTCATAAAATATCTTTTAAAATAAATCACTTTTTTCAGGAACACGCATTAAAAAAACATTTTGACATACTTTTTAAAAATGTAAACCTTTTAAATTTTAGGTATTTTGGGCATTCTTTGGATGTCTGCACTAGTTCATTTGGGAATAACGTACAGTCCATATAAAAGTAACGACTTTGCATATCGTTATAACCGTGTATGTATTTTATGACAATATATAATTTTTGAAGCAGTTAGAGTCCATGTATTAACATATCTCTTTAAACACTTGTTAATAAGTTTTAAAGTGGTTAAAAGCATCTCTTTAGTTCATGTAAATCATAGTATTAAATATATGAAACTGTGATATGAATTTCCTACTTTATATGTTCTCTCTTTATTTTTTTAATTACTCGATTTTAATAGAATTGTACTTGATATTTTGTCTAAAATATACACTTGATAATTCTAAATATTAACATTTTTAAAGACAACTTTTTACGAAATTTGTATCTGCGTTATATTTTACATTATTTGCTAGTTAAACCTTTGTTGCATACTGTCCACTACAGTGAACTAAAATGCTATTTTTTCACCTATCCAACGTATTTCATTTACAGTTCCTATTGAAAGCATATGCCACTCTGTGACATCTATGATTTCGCTAGAAAAATCGAGATAGCGCCACAACAACGCTTAATTTACTTGTTGAGATATCATTAACGAGCAGGGAAGACCAAGCTATTCTCGGTCAAAATTAGCTTTGAGTTCAAATATCATGACCCATAACCAAAATGACCCACTAATCAATTTTTCTCGAACATGTGACCAAGCCCAATTACCTACTCGTGCCCGAAACCCATAAGAAAAAATTTAATCAAAATAGTCTGAGTCGTTTTTAGAAAAAAAAATAGCTTGCCCCACAGTGGCCCAAAATAGCGCACTAATTCAATTTTTTCGGACATGTGACCTAGCCCAATGATTTTCTCGTGCCCGAAACTGGTAGGATACAAAATTTAATCAAAATCGTTAGAACCGTTTTTTAGATAAAATTAACTTGACCTTCATTGGACCAAAAATAACCCACTAATAGAAACTTCTCGAATATGTGAACCCAGCCCAATAGTCTTCTCGTGCCCGAAAATGGTAGGATACAAAATTTAGTCAAAATCGTTTGCCACTTTTTTATGTACAATTAGCTTGACCCTGACCCATGGTGCCACAAAATGACCCACTAATAAAATTTTCTCGAACATGTGACCTAGCCCAATGGTTTTCTGGTGCCCCAAAACGGTAGGATACAAAATTTCGTCAAAATCGTTAGAGCCGTTTTTAAGATAAAATTTGCATAATTACACACACAAAAGATTTGTTCGTATTAGAATATATGATATGAATGTCTTTTCAGAATTCCGGTAAGTTGTTCCGCATGAACTGAATTTTTTCTAAACCCACAATAGCGTTATTTAAATGTTATTTTGTTTATTAATTATTGTTTAGAGACTTATTGGCCTAATGCATAATTGAAACACAAGTGTAAGAGTACTTTATTTGTTTTGTTTTGGATTATATTGGACAGGCTATAATTTAAAAATAATTAAAATTATTTTACATAAAAAAAAATTTTCTTATTCTGTTATTCCTTTAGTTAGAAAATAGCAAATTTTATGTTGGAGATTTGCCAGTTTTAAAGTACGCAACAAAGGATTAATAACTTGAAAATCACTAAAATTTGAGAGAAATAATAACGCATTTTGTATCCTATTTGAAAGAAAATATTTTGTAAAATTACATATTTCATAACGATTTAGATTTTTCAAAATAAAATACAATATTTAGTTTTATATTCTATGCATTTTTACGAGCTTTTAAAATAAAGTAAAATCGTCTCCCTTTTTACACTTCTCCTGACAACAAAGAAAACACGTTTTGAAATGAATCATGATTTATGCAGACGATAAAAAATTTGCATAGTAAAGCACACTGGTTTTATAAATATTTCTCTAAAGAATTTATTTTGATTGAAAAATGGAATAATAAAGTCAATATTCTTATAAAGATTTATATATTTTTCGAATATAAAAATAATTTATCTTGAACTTTCTCTAACAGTGACTACCATAAAATATTCAAAGTGAGTGTACTGGGGAATTCTTCAAGTTTCAAAGATAACTTGTAAAGAAGAATGATTAACTTAGGACTTTTTTAGCCAAAATAAAGCTTTTTCACATATTAAGTGGTGTTATGATTTGACGAATTTTTCTGCATTAAAAGTCACAGATTCTTTGATTGTCTTATATTATGTATAGATTATTCCGAAGCGGTTAAATAATTTCAATAAAAGTGTATATTTTTTTATAAAGATGACAAAAAGTTAAAACTTAATAATAATTTAATGTGTCTCACGTTTTCGTATTTCTACATGGGAGTTTTATTCTATATTCCAACTAAGTGAAAATAGATGGACGTTTTTACTCAGTTTAAAAAATTGCTATTTGTATGATTAATTATGTATCTATAGTTTATTGGAGGTCTTTCACCTTTTGTTTATTCTGTCGAGTTGTTTCAAATTACAAAAACTCATAATTTCCCTGTCCACAGCGGATAGACGATTGCGATTATCACGCTTTCTGATTGGTTGTTAAACCGAAAGCTTCTTAAGTCATTTTCGGTTGAAATTCGTTTCTTATATAATATTTACTAATTTCAATATAATCTAATAAATAATGTAATATAATATAATATAATATATAAAATAATATATAATATATAATAATATATATTACATATATATTATATATAATGTATAAAATAATATTAATATATATTTTTAAGATGTATATAATTAATATAATCATAATATACATTATATATAATATAATAATATATAATATATAATATAATAATATATAATATATAATATATAATACAATAATATATAATATATAATATATATTATATAATACAATAATATATAATATATAATATATATTATATAATATATAATATATAATATATAATATAATAATATATAATATATAAAATAAAATTATAGTATATAATAAATTATATAATCTAATAATATATATTAATTTCTTATACAATATCTTCTTATATGTTCATAATCCTCTCAAATACCGGAAATGACTTAAGTACAACCAATCAGAAAGCGTAACAATCCCAATAGTCGATCGGCGGAAATTATGCATTACAAAACAAATGTCATTACCAAATGGTTGTCTGAGTGAATTGTGTTGTCTGAGATGCCATTCAGACAGCTCAATTAAAAGAGCATTGGCAATTAAAGTGAAAAGTTCTGGGCTCGAGTCCTGGCTTGGACACATTTTCACTCATTTGGAAAAATTACTACTAGTATATTATTTTAATTTCATATTGTTTTCTAAGATCCCTGAATCTTGAATTGATATAGGGACATGCTTTTAACACGTAAATCATCTTAACACTGTTCCTGTAAAAGCTTTTAAGTTTTGGAAAATTTAATTATTTTTAATTTAAAATTTTAATTTAATTTTTAAATGAAATCCCTTGATAGCCAAGAATACTGACGCTTTACCTCTATCTAAATTTATTCTTTATTAAAGTAAACGAAAAAAATGCGCGTGATTTAAGACGTTACGGAAAAATTCCAAAAAATCCCGCTGGGTTCGCTGTCTGGTTACAGCTTTGGATATTTTACATTAAATTTTGTACTATAGGCTGAGATAAAAATAAAAGAAAGATTACTCTTTATACCCTATTTTATTTTTGAACGTTCTGTTTTCGTAAAATTAATATTTTAGTTAGTTTGTATTACGAAGATCATGAGTTTAATTCACTCAAAAATATAAATAACTTCTAAAAACAAAACGTAATACATAAAAAGAAGATTAATTTTATACGCTCGTTTGTATAATGTTTCCTTAATATAAGGCAACTAGTATATTTTATCAGATTATACATTGTTAAATATTTTACATATAAGGTCTTGATACAAGGATTCCGGGGCATTTTTTGTTTTGCCTCTATCTTAAAAAATGGCTGAGATATCTGGGATTAATTTATGCATTTTAGTGAGCGTGAATTCTCGCATATTATCTTTCATTGTTGTAATAATTTTTCTAATCGTACGCGTAAAATTATATTCATATCCGTTTGTATCAAATTCTCGTCAAGCGTGGAGACACTTGGCGAAATATCGCCAAATGTGGCGACCAAAAATAAGGCTCCATAAATGAAGCCAACTTGGCTATAGCGGACTAATTTGGCGAATTTCTTATTCAAATTCGGTGTTAACGAATCTTCTGTAATCGGTTCTTTGCATTGTAGCTTGTTGTTTTCGCGTAACAATAGCTAAAATCTTAAAACAAAGATATACGAAAGCTACCTTTTCCTCCCGGTACAAGCCGGAAGACTTTCTTTACGTGATCTAGTTAAAGTTACTTCTGTATTAGTGTTACTTCTTGTCGAAAATTACCTTTTTGTAACATTTATTTATACATGATATATGATATAGATTAACGGGGAAAGTTTATTGCTAAATCAATTCATATCAGTTTAGATATTCAATATATTATAATTTTTTTTTATCAGAATACATTGAAAATTAATAGCATTTCTTTTAAACTTTCATTAATTTATATTAAAAGATTAATTACATTTTACATTAAAATTAATATTTATAAAATTGATATTTCATTTAAAATTTTTAAAGACATTAAATTTAGCCCTTACATAAAAATACCAATTATGTTTAAAGTTAAAAGGAAATACATAAAATAATATTTTATATGCATGGTTTGATATTGCGTTAATAATGTATTTTATTAGATAACACATTATTAAAAATTTTTTTCTACAAAGTGTTCCCATATGATTTGAACCATAACATAGGCGAATGTTGTAGGGCGAATTTTTTTCTGCTACATCAATTCATATCAATTTAAAGAAACTCGGGATGTAATAGGTACTTTGGTCAGGATAAATTTGATATCTCCTTTTGAAACATTTATTATTTATATTACACATGATATTGACATTTATATTTTTAAAACTGATATTTTATTTTGAGATGTGATGCCAAATTTATAACATGTAAAAGTATTGAAGGCATTTAAAAATAAAAGACAAAAAATGTTATACAACGTTTAGTATAGCATTAATAACGTATTTTATAAGGTTATAGATTAATAAATATCTTATAAAAAGCCTTTACATATAGTTTGAAATGTGATCATTAATTTCCAATGAAATTCTAAGGAAATGTTTCCCACATTCACTCGAAAGGAATACAACGATTGTTGAAAATAGCGACGTATAAATGAGATTGATTTTCCGACAAAAAGAAAAGTTGGCTTCAGGGCAGAAACGTGAGGAGAGTGCAGGAAATCCGTATGTTTCTAGAACTCAAGTATTCTTCAAATGTTACATACAGCATTCCTCAAAACTTCCCGATTCAGCAATTTCCAACACCCTTTTCTGTAAGTGTGCTAATTAAATGGCGCCAGTCCAAATGTACTTTATGTCAAAAAATACTTTTGGATTTATTTGAAACATGATACACAAGACCAACAAAAGCAAATTTTTTGATTGATCGAAAGCAAGTTTTTTTCTGCTGAATCATTTCATAACAATTTAGGGATATCCAAAATCTTATGTATATTATTTTTATTAAGTATAAATTTAAAATTAATAACTCCTTATTATGCTTTTATTAGTTTATATTAAAATTTTATAAAAATTAATATTTCTAAAATTGATATTTCGTTTTATTTTTGAGCAGCTATAATATTTAATACAATTAAAAGTATTCAGTATATTTTAAAAGTAAAAGGAAATACACAAAGAAAAAAAAGGATATGCCTGGTGAAGTACAACGTATTTTATCAAGTTATACATTATTAAGTATAAGCCTTTATATATATATTGAACCTTGAGAATTACTTACCGATAAATTTCTAAGGAAACTTTTCTAAATTTTCTTCAAATGAATACGAAGATCGCTACGTAGAAATGGGATCGATTTTCCAACAAAAGGAAAAGCTACTTACGGTGTAGAAACATGTCGAAATATCAGGAAATAATTTTGTCCTCAAAACTCAGGAATTCTTCTAAGGTTTTCCTGTAGTGGAATATTCACCTTGAATATTGAGAATTTTAAAGTAGGAAATATTTAGGCAATGGTTTTGATTTGAATTACATAACAATAATTATAAGTTGGTTTTTAAGGATTATTTGTATTTAAGTTAAAATTTTAATCTTTCTAACTCAGAGAAATTTAAACACGTTTCTCACCTAGATAGCAGACTATTTATCTTGAATGTTAATCATTTTAATGTAAGGGATGTTACTTGTGCATGCAATGAATACCAAGAACACAGTAGTGTTGCTCACAGTCAAATTCCGTGTTTCTAGAAAGTTTTATTATTATTTAGATAATTTTTAATGTATTTTTCTTTGGTATAAGTTTATAAATCTGAATTTCCTGAAATATCAATTCGAGTTCCTTCATACTTGTATTTAAATACTAGCTGATCCGCCCTGCGTTGCCCGGTCCCGTGATAAAATCTTAAATAAACCCCAAATTTTTATTATTTTTTATCTTTTACCGGATTTTGCATGAATTTAAATTTTTAATGACAAAATCGTAAACAAATACTGATAATTATGATAAAAGTGCTCGTAAGAAACTTTTTTTTAACTTTTTCATGTAGGATCGTTTTATAGTTTTAAAAAAATAGCTTTTGTTGTCTAAATCCTCTGAAATTTTTAATGGTCATAAATATAACGGTTTTAGAGCTCGTGTAGAAATTACATCAGAAATTTTGTTATCTGGTTGTAAAATAAATACGTTTTCTTTTCGCTTTTTTTTGGTTTTCGCGTCGGGTCCGATAGCATAAAAAAAAGTTTTCGTTATCCGAACTTTCTAAAATTCAGTTGTTTATAAATATAACTGTTTTCAAGTTATTTATAAAATTATGTGAAATTATATGCATATTAAATAGTGAAAACGTTACCCGCTTCCGAGCGTGACCGCGCAGAAACACCCCGTTATTATGGGTTTCGCTGAAAATTTCTCAGATTTTATTTTAAAAAAAATATTTTCGTCCAAACGTTTCAAAATTGTCTCAGGTGATTTAAATCTGGTCTACCAAGATGTTCTAAAACGATTATGTCGAAATACGAACGTTTAGTAACTTTTAGCGTAAGAAAAATATCTTATTGTGAGGCGCGAAATGCCCTGTGTTCGCCAGTGTTTTTGAAAGGGTTAAAATTCGTTTTTTTAACCTAATTATACTAATTATGCCGTCTATTAGAAAAAAGTTTCGGCTTTAAGAGCATATGTTTGGTTTGTCTGTATTTCTAAAATTGTGCTCTTGAGGGGCGTTGCACCGGAAAAACTACCCTTTTACGAAAATGTTTTTCAAAGGGTTAACAATTTTTTTCTCCGATTTCTGTAGATTTATTAAATGAGTACCTTATTTCGTTTATTTACGGAGACACTCAATATATTTCGGTTACAGAACTGACTTTGAGTCATAACCGTTGGATTTAAGTTGTAAGCTGTGATAGGCATTTAATTTTTTTATTTTTAGAGTATTATGAGGTGTGTATTTCATATGCAGTGCTGTACGAGATACAATTCGCACACATTACCGGCTATGGACAGCAATTCCTGAAAAAGGACTTTTACTGCTTCGTGGTTATTTTTTAATGTTTATTTGGATATCTCATTGCCATTGTATGAACAAAAATGGCATTTCTAAACAATATACCTATAGTGTTGAAAAGTTTTTCATAATCTATGCAGTGGTGCAAGATTTTTCGTACTTGTTAATTAATATTTGGGTTAATTATTAAAATATTAAAATTCTGAGACTCGGGTGAATCAGGATAGGCCTTGGACTATCCTCACCTAAATTTTCTGATTTCTAGGTGCGCTAGATTTCCCTAGCCGTCACAGACACACACAGGGCGAAACTTTCCTTTATTAGCATAGATTAAAGCAAAATAGCATTATATATTCGACAAAACTCAGTCAAAATTTTCTCTCGTAGACCGTAGGTGTCCAGCCATTTTAAGAAAATGTATAATGCAACATATACGCACAGGATTATTTAATATTAGCATAATATCATTTCTTAAATATTTTGACATCTTATTAGCATATCATTTTAAATATTTTTTTTATGTTTTTCTGCGGTTGAATTCTTTACTCTTTCTTATTCTTTCTCTCTCTTCTTATTCTTTGCAAAAGTATAATTTATGTTCTTACTTTATTCAAATATTAAACATACTTTATGTAAATTTAGTCTGTTTGGATTCGCTTTTTAAGAGGTAGTATAACTTTATCATGCTGTTTTGTACGAAAATATATTTTTTATTTCTCAGTTTATGAAAGTTTAAACAACAGAACGAATTTTGAAACAGATGATGCATTTTTATAAATAATTCTAAGTCTTTACCACAGAAACATATTTCTTCGCGATACAAAGTAAACAAACAAAAATGAAAAAGGCATAAATTTAAGAACTTTCTAGAACTTTTTCGTTTCTTTTTAAGAACATTTTAACTTAAGATATTGTCTGAAAAGAATCTAAAGAAGGTTTTATCTTACAGTGTTGCATTATTTAAAAAAAAAAAATCTTCAACCTGAGTGAAATTGAGCGAAACATATGAAAAAAATGCGTCTGGCGATGACATAAATGTAATAAATTCTTCCTTTAAAAAGGTAATTGTAGACCTTTAACATTATTATTCTGGTATCATTATTATTCTGTTAAACATATAAATGATTAAGACAGTGGTGTTTTTTTATGATATTATAAAACCTGACTATGCTCAAAAATGATTCTACTCAAAATTTTAATAATAATACTCTTTTTGAACAACAAAGACAATACAGTGTTAAAAATAAATCCGTGAATTCGCGGTAAAACTACTGGCAACAAAGTTGCCGGACTTTTTCCATTCTGTTAGCAGATTTTCCGTTTTGGGAGATAAAAGAGTAATAAATAATAATCATTTAAAATTTAAAAAGTTAACCTTTACAAGGACGCTGTGAAAACATCTGTCACTGTTCAACTTAGATTTTTAAAACAACCCTTTTCAAAAGGTTAAGAACCTAAAGACAAAAATTTGCAAAAAAAAAATGTGATCCCATTTAAAAAGACGTCGCCCTTTTATATCGAAACAAGTTGTCTAAAAACAGGATGACTTTATTCATGCAAAATCAAAATGGAGTAAGAACAATTCATGTAAAAATATAATAATGTGCATATAATTATTACCTCTGTTAACTATATCCTTTTTTTCTTAGAAGTAGTGGAAAAAAGTAAAGAATCTGGGTATATTTTGAAAAGAATATATACTTTTAAATTAATACAAACGTGTTCTGAGTTTAAAATACTCTGGAGAAAAAAGAATAATATACTTGAATGTAAAAAATACTTTAAAGAAGCCCTCATCTTCCAAGACTTTATCTTTTGACCCTATTGGTTGATCACCATGGGACTCTTCAAAGGGATTTTCAATAATCCTTCTTCTATTTTGCCGTCTTCTAAAGTAATCTCTCTTCCGGTAAAAGCACCCCGCTTCTATCCACAGTATTTTCTATTCTATATGCCTTACACAGAATCAATGGACAGTGAAACTTTTAGTCAAGTATATGCTTTAAAAAGAAAGTGAAATTGTTTGCCAAAAGAAAAAGTATTTTGAATTTACACTGAAGTATTTGTCGGATAAACAATAATACGAGCAAAAAAAGAATAATTCTAGACATTTAGACTTTCAATTCTTTGAAAGAAGTTACCGTATATTAACAGAGAATTTTTCCATATTAAAAAATATATATATACGTAATTTTATTTTACTATTATTTTTGTAAACTTCGATTTCAAATTATTATATTTTACTTGTATATATTTCATTGACATAATGTATATAAATGTCAATGACATATGTTCGCTCTTTATATTACACCACTAATACTTCGTTTAAAAAGTCCGAGACGTTTAACTTAACAAAAAATCAAACAAAGTTTACTTTTTAGAAAAGTGTTTATGATTTTTCTTGTCTGTGTGCCGCTTGGTCGTCCTTCCATGCTCTAACTTTTTAAAATATTTTCACGTAATTAGTATATGTTATTGAGTTTTACTATAGGATTTTTCCTATTCAAAATGAAGTGTTCATCCTTTATTATTCATTTACAGGAACTCATAAATAACTCTGTTACATTCTGAATTGTAATCTATAGGAAAAAATTACTGACAGTGTATTTTAATGTTTTGAGCTATTTCGAAGATTCTTTTGAGTGATATCTGGTGTTAACAATACATGGTAATAGGAATTTTCAGAAATTTATCTAGAAATTTTGAATATTACCCTTAGTACACTATTTCCATTTTTTTTTAACTAAGATGGCAACCTTGGGAACATGCGTATGGTCGCCATTTGCTCGACGTAAAAGTATTAATCTGATAAATTCCTTAGAATTTAAGTAATTGTAACTAAAGAGAAAGAAATAAGCTTCCATCAGAAAACATATCATAAGTCAATGTTCTAAGAATTTAAACACGTGTAAATTAAAATATCTTCTTGCCTGGAAATTAGAACGACTACTCCTCAAAAGTAAAATCACTGTATAAACTGTCGGAGGATCAACGTGATCCACTGGAAATTAGAACGACTAAAGTGAAATCACTGCATAAAATGCCGGAGGATTAAGGTGATTTCTTTAAATTCAGCCACATGCACTAAAAATACATTATTGAGAATTCAGTAGCACCATTTTGTGATTAAAAGTTAAATCAATTCTACTTTTGAAGGGTGGGCTACCTGTGGAACACTGGCCACCTTTGACTCACCCACCTTATGTTGTTTATTAAACTAAAACATAAAATCTCGGTATAAATTTGCATTTGTTTTATGCGATGAAAATTAGCTAAGAAGATAAAATTTATAATCAAGTTGTCAAACATTTATCTGTCTTTCATAGCGCAAATTATCCTCGTCAGCGTTGGTTGGTAATACGAACATGTATTTTGGAGAATTGGTGAATTTAAGGGTAGAGACAAATTCTCATCTTTAACCAAGATTTATGTTTTATTATATTCTGCATATCAGATAACAATAAAAAGAGGACTTATTCTAATCATCCATAATAACTATTTCACATTCAATAGTAAATATTATAAGCAGAATCACGGAGCCCCAATGGGTCTATTTCAGGTTTATTAGCTGAATATACTCTTCGCCCATTGGAAAATAAAGTTTTTGGCACATTTCACTTAACACCTCACACTTGGCTCAGATATGTTGACGATATTTTTATAATTTGGCAGCATAGTCTTGATGAACTTAAAATATTTATAAATCAACTAAACTCAATCGACAATAACATTAAATTCGCTGTTGAAATTGAACATAATAAAAGTCTTCCATTCCTTGATGTAATGTTAACCAGAACAAATAAATCTATCGACAGAGCTGTTTTCCGGAAAAAATATGGCTAACCAATCTACCATACCAAATAACGCATGTTCTCCCTTTACATACAAAATTTCAGCCTACAGATTTCTCATAAGACGAGCCTTTATAATATGTACTGAAAATAAATTGAATAATGAATTAGATAATATTCGTAAAATTGCTTATAATAATGGTTTTAAAGTACACCATATTAATAAATTAATCATGGATATCACCAATAATAAGAAACCAGAAAAGAAAGGTGATTCGCAAAAATATAAACTTTATACTCTGCAATATTATCCAAGCTTTTTTGAAAAATTAAAACACAGCCTTAAACGTTTCAATATCTGTTTAATAGCCAAACTACCTAAGAAATTAAAGAATATCATTTGCAGTAAAATTGACCCAATTAATTTTGAGAATTATTCAGGAGTATATGAAATACCTTTTATTAAAGAAGACGGATCCAAGAATTACTACATAGGCATGACCAGCAGGAAATTTAATTGCAGAAAAAAGAGCATATAGCTGATATTAAATACAATAGAAAAACTACAGCCCTGGCAAGATTATATCCAGAAGAAACCATTCAAATAAATTTCAATGAAAGTAAAATAATATTTCCCTCCAGTCTATACTATCCATCCATAATAAGAGAAACCATAGAGATACTCACGCGCAAAAATACAATATGTAACGATGCGGCATCTTTTAATTTGCATATTTTAATTTACCGAAACTGTGGCTAGAATTACTCCATGGTCAAATATATGACAATAAACAATCGAGTAAAAAATAATAGATAACGTGCGTAATTTTTTTTAAAGTACATGAAAATAATAACTTCAAAGCCCATGCAGCTTTAGAATATTCTCATTTTGTTTTTGAAAATGACTTGGAAAGAGTCGAAACATGTAAAACAACTAATAAAAGTTATTTTAATTTATATTATGTTGTTAATTTTACACCTTTAGCATTTAAAAGTAATATATCATTACAAGGTGTTATAATTTATTATATTGACAACAACTAATTTTTAGCACTTTCCAACCTAGTTGAAAAGTGCTTATGACTTCGGTTTGTCTGGCCGTATGGCCGTCTGCCGTCTGCCGTCTGGCCGTCTGTCCGTGCTCTAACTCCCGTAAATATGCTCGGATTGCTCTGCAATTTTTATATGTTATTGTCGTTATCTATAGCATGTTTCCTATTTCAACGGAAGTGTGTAGCACTTATAGTTTTATTACAGGGACACTCAAAATAATTCCGTTACATTGCGGTCTATGGGGAAAAATCATTTGCGGTTTATTTAAATAATGTTTCAGTATTTTAAACGCATTGAAATTTATATATATCACTAAATTGCATTAGAAGAAGCTTAATATGGAATAGGGTGCGCATAGCACTTATAGTTACTTTACAGGGACAGTCAAAAGAATTCCGTTACATGACGTCTATGGAGAAAAATCGTCTGCGGTTTATTTAAATAATGTTTCACTATTTTAAACGCATTGAAATTTATATATATATATATCTAAGGTGCATTACAAGAGGCTTACTACAGAATAGTGTGTGTATAGCAGTCATCGTTCATTTACAGGGACACACAAAAGAATTCTCTACTTTCTGTTAACACTAATTCCTGGAAGTGCGTTTTAAGTTACTAAACGCGATTTTAATTTTAACTCGCTTTTTGTCTATTACGTGGTGTGTATAAATTCTGTAGATCCTATACAGGGCAGCACAAAAGTTCGCAAACACATTTCCGTTTATTGACAGAAACTCCAGAAAGATAATTTTAAACTGTGCTACGCGTTTCCTAACTAAACTAAAATTTAGCATCCTAGCATATACAAATCTATAGATCATATACAGGGCTGAATAAAAGTATTCGGATATTTTTCCGAATATTGTATCTGTTGGAAATTCCTGAAATTATGTTTTTAAATATGTTATGCGTTTTCCAAATTGTTTACTTAGATGTTATCTTTTAGCTTATTAAACGGTATGTTTCGTAAAATTATTTAGGAAGCGTTGGAAAGTGCTACATAATCTATGCTTGACGCATGATTTTTCGTTCTTGTTTTTTATTGGAATGTGATCTTCATAGTTAAAGAGGAACGGTACGAGTAGCACGAAAATAGCAGGTACTTGACAAACTAAGAAGAAAAGTGAAAACTACCGATAAGGATAGAGAAGCAGCAGAAAACATTTTATTGCGTTTTACAAATTTTCCACTTCGTACACGATGACACTTTGTATGCGGCAGATGGTGGTTAGCACTGAACATTAAAATGTTTTACTTTTTGTTGCTTCTCTGTCCTTTATTTTTTGTTTTCATCTTTCTCCTTAGTCTGTCTAGCGCCGGCGATTTTCGTGCTACGGGTGCCGTTCTAATGTTTTTTATGGTTTTTCACTATGAAAATCACATTCCAGTAAAAAAAAAAAAAAATCCCTGACGGCTCGACCTTCTGGCACAGGTAGATTTCGAAGACGCAAACCGTGAGGCGCCTGTTTATTGGGAGATTCAGAAAAAATGACCTTTTTGCAATGATGCGGCAATTAGGACCGCTCAGTTCAAAATCTACTTATGTCCGTAGTCGGAGCCGGCCGAGATTTTTATATTTTTTTATATTTTATTTTTTATTTATTTTTTATTTTTTGCTGTAAGGGTTATATGTGTCAATATAAAAGTTATAGATAATATTAAGGGGATTTATAATAAATTTAAGCGGATTTCATCTATTTTGAATTGACAAAGTTATGATTTTTTTAATTCTTAAGCCCCTATTCCCCCTCCCCCTCCTTCAGGCCATTTTTAATGACATCAAAAATCTGTGATACATAAATTTTTGCCCTTTTGCTAGAAGTAATGATAACTCTAAGCGGATTCAATACGTATCATAATTAAGAAGTTATGGAGTTTTTTCTGTTTTCACAAAAAGCCCCCCCCCCCTTGGTCGATTTTGCCCATTAACGAACTTGACCGAGATTTTATGTCCCTTGATTTTATGTATCAAATTTGGAAGAGAATTGTGCAGAATTATTGAAGTTATCGTGTCCATAAAGATAGATAAACAGATAGATAGAGAGATAAAGTTCTGAACTGGGGGTGGTTTTGGGGTTCTGGGAGTCATGATCGGCGTATATCCGCAAAAAAATTTCAGAAATTCCAACATAGGGGAGAATGTAATAGGTAGTACTTCTTACGAAATCTACCTAAAAGTAGGTGTTGCCAAGTGAAATTTTGTAACTTAACCGTAATTGTTAGAGTTTAACTGTTATTTTTCATATGATTCTTGAGCGCATACCTCAAAATGATTTAAACGGAAATTTCATTCAGTTTCTATGATCGATATGATAGTTAGGGGATCATATATCATATATATTTTATATATATCATATAGTTAGGGGATCATAGATAGGCTTTTTATAATCACCCTGTATATATTGTGCTGAGGCGATTCATTTCCCTGGCTGCAATGGAATATCATCTTGATTCTTATTAAGGATATTTTCCTTAGATTCGAACTATGCATTTCGTCTGACTTTTAAAAGCGTAAAATTTCGTCATTAGCATATTTTTGTTTTTAATATGTGAAAGGAATTAGCAAATATAATAAAATTTATCATCATTGTTAGAAATATAATAGTATTTTGTGACGTTAACTATCATCGTCAACATTGGTTATTGTCTTCAAAAAAGGATTCTGGAGAATGATCGATTTAACGATGCAAACAAGCTCTTACCCGTAACCAATATTTATGTTTGATTGTTTGTATATCCGAGCAATCGTCCGGGTTAGATTAATTTTTCCATTAATTAAGTATGATGTATATTAGATTTTACGAATTATAATATTCAGTATGAAAAAAATCCGGTAATCCATTCAATAACATTAAATTTTGCAAAGTTTTGATTTTTTTTTTTTTTTTTAAATGTCAATAAAACCTTATTTGGAAAATTTACCACACGAAATATTTAGAAATTTTCAAAATGCCTAAGAAATAATATAAAGTTCAAAAGCTTAATTTATATCTAAATAAACTAAAAATAATTGTATTCATCTTTTCTGAAGTTATTATTTCAGCTGTATAGCAACTTGTATAAATAAGTTTTTTTTCACTTGCTTTTGACACGTCAAATTGTATTCTTAGATATTTCTTACCATTTTTCTAACTCTGATCCTTCTCATTTTCTTTCATTCCACATGAAAAATTTTCGTGCCTGCAAAGAAAAATATTTAGTCCGTATCCTTAGAGGAATTTCGTTCAGAATACATCATTGTTATATTTTTTTCCGTAAGTTACTTTCGGAATAATATTACAATATTGTGTAACTCAGGGATACAGATAATTTTTTATTCGTAACCAAGATTTTGTTTTGATTGTTGATATATATCTGTACAACCGTCAATGGTAGATTCATTTTTCTATAAATTAAACACAAACATTGCTCTTTATACAGATTCTTACATTCAATCTGAAAATTTTCTGATCATCCATTAATAAATTTTTAAACATCGATAAAGCCTTTCTGAAAAACAATTTGACGTTAAAAAGTTACAAAATTTAAACAATCCTTTAAACTTTTTAACAAATTTCTAGTCCCGCTGTGGCGCAGAGGATTAAGCTCGGTTCCCGTCAAGGTCGTCGAAAGTGATCGAAGAAGTGACCGAAAGTGAAGAAGCAGCTTCGACCATGGTCAATGCTTGGGAGGGTGACAACCTCTCTCGACTGCGGCTGCTGTGTAACCGTATACGTTAGTGGGAGCTGGTGCACGTAAAATCTGTTCGTGGCTCCAATATCATCCAAGTTTGAAATACGATAGCTCTGGGGGCCCCAATCCAGGTGCAGGTCTCTCATCTGGAATTGATTCAAAATTAGGAGACCAGTTCTAGAAGTCCAACCTCTCTTGAGGCTCTGGCGCCCCTTGCTTCAGAGAAGTGCCATGGCACTTTCTCGACACGACAACAACAACAACAACAAATTTCGAAGCACCCAAGTTCATAACAAAAGTTATAACAAAAAATATGATAATTTTTTATAGATTTTTAATTGTTTCTTATAATTTTTTAGCTCACAGGCTATCAAAACCTGAGAGCTAATGTGCCCGCCCGTCCTGTATGTGCGTATGTATGTACGCACGTATGTACGTAACGCGATAACTCTTGATAGAAATAACCGTTTTGCTTCAAATTTTGTTTTTAGATTCATTGGGATAAGGCGATTCCCTGATTAGTTTTGGAGGTTCATTGGTTAAGTATAAAGGGGGAAACGGGGGATTAACTCCCATCAATTTAGATAAATGGGGTTTTCATGCAGAATTTTCCGATTTCCTTTAAATTTTGTATATAAGTTCATTGTGGTAAGGAGTTTTCCTGATTAGTTTTGGGGGTCCATTGGTTAAGTATAAAGAGGGGAAACGGGTGCTAACCCTCCTCAAATTAGATAAATGGGTTTTTCATGGAGAATTATTCGATTTGTTTCAAATTTTGTATATAGGTTCATTGTGGTAAGGAGCTTTCCTGATTAGTTTTGGGGGTCCAAAGGTTAAATATGGGATGATCCCCCTTAATATATTGTCGGTTTCTTTACTGTTCGAGAGGCTTATTTCAAATTCTTTGAAATAAGAGTATAATATACAATTAGTATGAATAGCCTGTGAGCTCAATGCCCTCAGTTTAACTGGGCAGTTTTCTTTTATTAATTTCTTTTCTTTTTTTTTTGTTTTATGTAAAATCGAGAGGCAACGTAATAAGCAGTATAAGGTGCCTAAATGCGACGACCCATAAATGAGACAGTTTCTTGTACTTAAAATCTTAATATATAAATACTATATAATGAGACATCCAAACTTGAGGAACCAAACGCGAAACATTTTTCTGCGTTTAAAACATTTTCTTTAAAAAATTTCCTATTACAATACACATTGTTCCTTATGCAGCGCACCCATGTTTGATTTCGGTCTTCTTATTTTAATTACAGGCAGATAAATTAAGAAAGACTTTTATTTTGAAAAAAATAAATTGGTTTTTACTGCTTTTAAATGATTACTTACTCTAAGAAATAAGTGATAAGATGAATACTTAAGTAAAGTCACCATTATCTCCAGACAAAAATTTCTAAGAATACAAGTCCGTAATGGAAAACCGTAAAATGTTTGCTTAAGTAACAATTTCCACCTCCGGATTATAAATACGGATTTGGGTGCTTAGCAATTTGTGTAAAATATTGAAAGATGACCGCAAAACACATCATGCATAATTAAAAAAAATTTGAATTTTCAGAATCACGTTATGGTGTATTTAGTATAGGATAAAATATTTCTATTAACATATACATAGGCACTCGATTTACATATGGTAATTTATTTAATGGTAAATGTTAAATAGGTACCATAATATAATCCTGGAAATTTTATATCACACCATTTTTTAGGCCCAATTCATATCATGTTTCTTTTTTATTTTCTATGTTTTTTCCCCTTTAAATTTGGCCTATTTTTTTACTTTTGATAAGTTGCTTTTTTGTAGCTAGAAAGTTAAAAAAAAGCGTATGAAAGCCTTTTCAACTTTCAAATCATAGAAGAAATAAGATGGAGTTCACATAGGTTTACTTATATCTACATAAACAATCGTATTCCATTTTACTGACTTTTCTTTTCGGTATTACAACAACTCGGATAGATAAGATTTTTTTTTTTCAATTTTGACTTTTGATATACCAAATTGTATTCGTGGATGTTTACTACAATTTTTCTTGCTCTTATCCTTCCCATTTCGTTTTATTCCATATGGGAGATTTTTTCGTCTGTGAATAAAAATATTTACTCTGTTCGAAATACAGCTCTGTGTGCAAAAAATTAGTTCTGCATCCATCATAGTTATGTTCTTCCAATAAGTCACTTTCTGTGTAACATTATAATATCGTACAGTACATATATCACGCTGTGGTAATTCATGAGCACACATTCTTTGCGAGTTGATTTCAACTTTAACTAAGAATGTTTCTTATAAATTCTAATCATGTATTTTTTTTTATACTTGAAAAAAAAAGTTAAAACTTATTCCTATTTTTAAAAATTCTTATTTTTAAATTTATTCCCTTTTTTAATTTCATATTTTATTAATTTATTAAAACTAGGGGGCTCTGCCCCCTGCTCGCTACGCTCACCAACCCCCGTTCTGATTTCACAGAGTCTTAAAACCTGGTAATGTATCCTGTTTTAAAAAGATGATGATGATGATATAACGAACGGTGACCATCTTCTGTAATCAGGTTATAATGCTTTTCGTTTAACTGGTTATAATGCTTTTACATTTAATTCATCTTTTTTATTTTTAATATTCATGTGTAAACACAATTTTTATGACGTAATTTTCTTTATTTCCTGCTTTCAACACGTGAACATTTAATTATTATTTTAAACTTTCATTATTGTTTTTAATAGTCTCGCGCAAATACATTTTTTATTTGAGATAAAACATAATCCTTTGCGCTTATTTAGAAATTAGCAACAACATAAAAAAAATGACTTTTTCAATTAGATTTATTATTCGATTTTTACGGATTTTTTGAGTTTTTATTGTCCGACCATGATAATTTTTTGAATTTCTGAAAGCTTGTTATATTTCGCGTCTGCTGGTATGATTTTCGAATCCGTAGGATGGCTAGAAAAAAAGAAATCGCTCCTCAAAAAAGTCCCTAGTAAAAAAGCGATGAGAATAACCTGGAATATCTACGCATATTTTCATTGGTCCATTTCCAAAACATTACTTTTTTTATATATAGAAGGATTATATCATATTTATTCATAAAATCACATTTTGTTAATTTATTCTTATTTTTGAAATTCTTATTTTTAAATTTATTCTTATTTTTGAAATGCTTATTTTGAAATTTATTCTTATTTTGAAATTTATTCTTATTTTGAAATTTATTCTTATTTTGAAATTTATTCTTATTTTTGAAATTCTTATTTTTAAATTTATTAGACTTTTGAAATTCTTATTTTTTAAACTCTTATTTTTAAACATATTCTTATTTTTGAATTTATTCTTATATTTTTATATTATATTTTTTACACTTAATTATATTTGTTTAAACTTTGAATTAAAACTTTTTTTATAATAATAAAATCCAAATTTTAGGCAGAAAAATCATGGCATACAGTCTACATTAATACTCTCAACTAATCTATAAATTATGAATGTGATAATATAATTTTTCTTACTGTGGAAATAAAAGAAAAACATTAATTATTTAAAATAACTGCAAGAGCTGTTACATTCTTTATGATACTTTTTACATAAAGGACAGCGGAAAAAAAATTGCTTGACCCACTTTAAAATTTGAAAATATTTAGCTATCCACATAATGTGTAAGTGCATAGTGCCTTTTGTAAAATATATTAAACGGAAAAAGTGAACTTTTGCGCAAAGAATATACACAAAAACAGAATATATAATACTAATGTGTACGTGTAATATTCATAAAATAAAACCTTCCTTTAATACTTAAGGAGAAATACATTTATTAAAAAAGTATTATAAAAAGTACACTGTTAAAAATAATCTGAAATTCACGGGTATTTTTTTCCTGAATTCCACAGAAAAAGCCCCTTTTCACGACAAAAGGGCATTTTCCGTTAACAGAAAATTTCTTCATATTTCCTGAAAACAACGGAACAGACGGAGATAAAAGTGGCCAATTGAGATATTCCGTTATCTGCTGCATATTTAATTTCAATGTTTAAAAACTGACATGTTGCAGCACAGAAACACTAAAAATTCAATAAATTAAAATTTCGAGTTTATTTAAAACAACAAAATAGTGATTTCGAAATTAAAAAAGCAACAATTCCATTCTTTTAAAATTATCTTCAATTCATTTTTTAAAGTTATAAAAAATTATTCACACTTAAAAAATATTCTAACCGAACACATTTAAAAAATATATAATAGTTTAAAAAAATCGATTTTCTCAAAAAAGCAATCATATTTTATAAAATTTAATTGAAATTTAAATATTCATATTTTACATCTAACAATCAAATTAAGAATATAGATAATTCATGTTTTAATCCTCTGTTAATACTAAAGTTTTCAATCATAATCTTATAACAATATATCCCCTCAATTAATTTCAAAATTACCAGGTTTCTAAACCTTAAATTGTTGAGTTCAAAGGCACGATTTGAAGAAATCCCGTATCATCCTTTCAAACACATATTCTAGCAAGGGCCCACTGGTCTTGCGGTAAAACACTTGGCTGAAGGCACTATCGTACCTAGTTCGAACACCAAGGTCAGCCAGACAATATTTTTGAAGTACATCAAATGTTAAATACTTCCGTAATAGTCAACAGATGACAGTACACACAGAGATGTAATTTTTAAAAAACCGAGGTCATTCATAACGGAAAGTTACCGCTTCTTCAAACGGAAAGTTACCGCTTCTTCAAACGGAGGTTTACCTTCTTTTATCTCCCAAAACGAAAAGTCTACTAACGGAATGGAAAGAGTCTGGCAAATTTGCTGCCAATAGTTTTACCGTGAATTAACAGAATTATTTTTAACAGTGTACAGTTTAAAAATCAAAGCAACTTACCGCATTGTTTAATCCTAATAACAGAACCTACAAGGTATCCCAAGAAATTGAAACGAGGTTTAATTTCTTACCTGTGGGAGATACATAAGGCAGTGTAAGTTGTAAAAGTGTTCAAAATATGGTAGGAATTAACATTATGTTGATGATATAGTCATGTTTAATTGGAAAAAAATATATACTTTTAAAAATTCCATAGGGTTCCTGGGTCCTATAATTTAAATTTAGAAAACTTTTCTCCATCCTCCGACAAGAAGAACAGTTAAGATTTTATTCTTCTGAGAACAAAACTCTCAATGTTAAGATACTTTAAAATTTGTCAAATTTCGAAGCTTCTCAACACTAAAAAATTGTCTGTTCTTTTTTAGTGCCGGAAGCTTCAAAATTTTATAAAATTCGAAGTAAAATAATTCGTTGTATTTTGGTCATAGAAGAAAGGGATTTTTACTGTTGTTCTGTCAGTACGTGGAAAAAAGCTTTCTAAATGTAATTTATAGGACCCAGGGAACATATAAAAGATTAAAATGTGTAATGTTTTGAAAATTATTTACAGGAGTATTTTATCTTCATTATCTTAATTCCGGTCTTATTTTAACTTTTGCGATTTGAATTGCCAACTTAGCTTCAACAGGTAAAATGCTAAAGCGCGTTTCAATCTTTTTGGGACATCCCGTACATCAGAGTTGAAACCTTTTAATACGTAACCCCAAGCAGCTCTTTACACAACAGTATGGGCTCTAAATGTAATTTACCTTTTTTTTCACAATGGTTTCCTTTATAGTTGTAACATACTTATAGCCTAAAACGGACTGCTCAGACCAATAAACCAAGACTGTTGAGTATAGTATCACTCACGGTCTCCTTTTTTAAGGTCTTAAAAAATATGTTTAGCTCAAGTTGAACCTCCCGCTAAACGCGACAAGGGCTTGATTGAAAATAAGTGATTTTAGTAAAAGTAACAATAAAAACAATCCATGGTCAAAAACCAGATCGTCTATAGACTGGTCCTGCCACTGAAGAAACCTCTATATGACAAGCGGCAGGGACTGGGTAGAAGTTGTGCATTGGTGGGGGCAGCTGACGGCTACTATACAAGGTTTGAAAGATCTGTCAGAAAAACAGAGATTTTCAGTAGCTTTCTGTTACGGGTATACCTATTTAGAATATTGGTAGGCTATCCCTTAAGAGGGATGGTACGCTTCTTCATATGTCACTGTGCTGTTAGAGGACAGGTGAAGTAGTAATGTGCTCCTAAGCCACTGCGCCATACTCGCAAAGGAATGTGTCTGCACACTTAAATTTGTGGAGACATGCTCGAAAGGGACTATGGCTCGTGAGAAATGCTGTTGTGTGTGGGTAGAGGTTGTAGCGTGTTATTGAGACCTTTGGTATTAGGTTATATGTGCGTCTGCCTTTGTCGGTGTTATCCCAGAATGGTTGCCATTCCGTGAACTTTTTACCTTTTTGTAAACGTTTTCTGTATGTGTGTGGAAGTGGGAGATATTAATGTTATATGTTTGTCACAAATAAATATTTTAAATATTTTTAAGGAATTTATCAATTTTTCCACGACTTACCCAAACATCGTTCACGCTTCACAGCTTGGTAACTGTCGATTTAGAACCATTATATTTATGACACCAAACATTAAATATGCTTTAACACAGTTTGAAAGGCTTAAATATAATGAAATGTTGGTGGGTAATACTACCAAAACGAATTATATTATTATAGAGCCTAATGTCTAAAATAACATCGAACTGCGCAGATGTCTTTTAGGCTTTTACATTGTGAATACATCTTAATGGAACAACATAAAAAAAACTTCCTTCAAAGAGCAGTTGATTTCCGGAGCATCATTTAAAACTTCTTGGTGGGAACAAAGTTTTCTTTGAGGGGGGGGGGGGGCAAAAATGTTTTGAACTTGTTATGCACATCACAGTAGCAATTGATATAGGTTTATTAACGCATATATTTTAAAAATTAGACAAAGTACTTATTAATGATAAATGTGTCTCGCTTTGAGAATATTGCAATGCCAAGACTTTATCAATTATTACTGATAATTGTTAATTTCTGTGCTTAAAGTGTTTATGTAATGATAATACTTCTGTTTTAGTCAAATCTGACATTTTAGCTTTTGCGCAATTTCTGAAAAAAATTGAGGTTGACCTGCTTATGACTGATACATTCTAAAATATCAAATTCCTTGGGAAGGAATTTCTCCCTTATCCTCCCCCAAACGGCCCCACTGGATGATTTGCTTCACGAATAAAGTATCTGACATTTATAAGAACGCAATTCATACAGGTCTGATATCGAGAAATTGTGCCAGTATTACTAAAAATGATATGAATAAATATTGTTTTAATTAAAATTAGGGTCTTCCGAAAATAATGAAAATCGACAAAGCTGCGAATCAGGTTATGTGCAATGAAATAAATTATTTTTCTGTAGCTTTTTTTATCACCCTGACCATTTTTTATTTTTTTGGACAAGTTTCTTGAGTTTCCCATCCACTCTTTCTCTGTTATCTGGAATTACTTTGCAAAATAATCTGAATTATTGATGCTCTACGACTTTGTAATTAATTATTCTCCCTATCTCCTACTGGTTTTGAGATCAATACTCTTATTCTTCACTTTGCCTCTAGGAGGAAATGTAGTCCGTTTCAGCGCATGACATTACACTTACACTAAAACAGCACTTTTATTACTAACTGTTTACGATCAAAATTTGAGGGAGTGAGAAAGGATAATTTGTAGGCACATTCATGACCTGCACTCAAATTCTTGAAAAAAAAATCGAAGCATTCTGAACAAAATATCTACTATGCAATTTTTAGGTATATCCCATTCTTACTCGATCCTCGAGAAAATCTCGGTTTGAATTCTTACTTTGATAAAATCCATTTTCGGGTGTTTTGCAAAATAATTACATAAATCACCAAATACTAAGAAGCAAATTCATCAATCATTTTTCGACATCGTCTTCGTAGTCGTCGTCGTTCATCGTCTTCGTAGACGATGTACAGGGTGTTTATAAAAAAAACTATCCCGATATATGAGCCCATAACTGTCATACCGTTCACAGAAACTGAATGAAATTCTGGCTTAAAGTACTTTGAGGTATGCGCTCAAGAATCACGTGAAAAACAACAGTTAAATTCTAACAGTTACTGTTACAGTGAAAAAATTTCGAAAATTTCAAATGGCAACACCTACATTTTTTTATTGGAATGTGATCTTCGTAGTGAAACACCATAAAAAGCGTTGGAACGGTACATGTAGCACGAAAATCGCCAGCGCTAGACATCCTAAGAAGAAAAGTGAAAACAACCAATAAAGGACGGAGGAGCAACAGAAAGTAAAACATTTTATTGTTCAGTGCTATCCACCATCTGCCGCATGTAAAGTGTCGTCGTGTGTAAAATGGAAAATGTATGAAACACAATAAAATGTTTTGTTTTCTGTTGCTTCTCTGACCTTATTGGTTGTTTTCACTATTCTTCTTAGTCTGTCTAGCGCCGGCGATTTTCGTGCTACAGGCACCGTTCCAACGCTTTTTATGGTTTTTCACTATGAAGATCACATTCCAATAAAAAATAGTAGGTGTTGTCATTTGAAATTTTCGAAATTTTGTCACTGTAACCGTAACTGTTAGAATTTAACTGTTGCCTTTCATATGATTCTTGAGCGCATACCTCAAAATACTTTAAACCAAAGTTTCATTCAGTTTCTGTGAACGGTATGATAGTTAGCGGCTCATATATCGGGATATTTTTTTTATAATTACCCTGTATTTGACAAAATAGCCTGTTGACTTTGAGTCATTTACGAAGTAATGGGGTAACCTTGTGGAGTTCTTGCACAGCAGGTTAATTTTGACAACAGTATACTTTTATGCGGATTAGTTAACTGTTTATTTAATTTTATTTTTAATATTTTTGTTACAATTTAATGTAGTAAGTTTCGTAGGATTTATTATGAAAGGACAGAGTGTTTCGCACTTATGTACAGCAATTTTGTTGAATATTTGTTGTTAGAAATCTTTACGCACTTTTTTGTGTGGACAAACTTTGGTTATTCGCCGTTCAGCATTAAAGCAAATTTATTTAAAATTGACCTATGCAGCAAAATAAGTCTGTTGCAAAATAACTTACAAAGAAAGCGTAAAAGTTTTCATTCTTTTTCTTTTTAAATATTTATTGATGTTGAGAGCATCCGTTAGATTCCAGATAATTTAACTTTTTAGCTCTTTTGATATCTCAAACTTCATTTCATAAAATATAAGGCCGCTAAATATACATGAGGCATCAATGTAAGAAAAAGTAATTTCCAAGTTTTAGCTTTCTGAGCTTAGAATATATTATGAGCTAGAAAAGGAAAAGGAAACAGAAATGTAAGTTGAATTACAGAAAGCCTTTCTCGAATTTTCTTCAAAGAGAAATTCAGAGAAAAGACGGAAAAAAGTATGTGATGTAATTACATATCAAAAGAAATCTGAATATACTACCGTATTCTCGCTGAAATTAAGTTTTATGTTCCCTTATACTGTTCATAAACATTACGAATTTCTGACTGATTAAACAAAGCAGTTTTAATTTAGGATTCTTTTTAAATGTAGAAGATAAAATGAATAGATGATTTATATATATTTAATAACAAAAATGTTTAACATCCATCCATCTATACACACCGATCCACATCCACACGCATACACACATACATTTTTTTTAATATCTTGAACATTCAGTAATACAGATTTACAATTTACTGAATTTACTGTTACTTTCTTGATTCTGTGTTTGACTATTTTTACACAGGTTCATTATCTGAAAACGTATTTATTTACACCTATAAAAATATATAGTATGCATAGTTTACTAAGTGACATTTAAAGATTTATAGAACGAAATTCGAGAGGTTTGATCGCATATGTTGCAAAGCTAAACTTATAATGAGTTTTATAGCATGCTTCCTTTAATGGAACAAAAATTTAAAAAGAATGAGTACATGGAAAAACGGTATAGATTGCTATATATATTGTATAAACAATAGAAATGCTGACCACTATTAGATTTTTTTTATATAAAAATTATATTTAGAAACATTTTAAGGGAACAGAAATGTTTGAAATGTCGAAAAAAAAGTATTTATTATTATTTTTAGTGTTTGAACCTTTAAAATATTGCGCAGTTGGTCCGACAGGAAAATCGCTAAAATTACGGTTGTGCGAGCGATAAATGTTGAGCCTCGTACACCACCAATACCTGTGAAGGGTAAAGACGCTAAATCCAATTATCTCAAATCAATGTCTTCAGCGATTTTTCCACGATAACTTTTCAACAATTTACTTGTTTCTTTTTTTTTTTCTTTTTTGAAAAAAAGAAAGAAAATTAAATTCTCTATTAATTGTACCTGAAAAACAAACAAATATTTTTCTCCACTTATAACAGAAAATTATGATCGATTTTTATAGATTTTTAATCGATTCTTATTAGTTTTTAATTTGTTTCATGAATAATCCAGAGACAACGTAATAAGTATTATACAGAAAAATATGGCGAATCAAAAATGTGGAATCTGGATTTCAAAATCATGGGAAAAGTAGTTTTTTAAGATTAATTTTGTCGTACATTATTAAAACTTTCGTTATTGTTTTTACAACTTAAAAAATATGTATTACTAGTGTATGCCCGTCCTAAGATAGTGGATAGAATCATGGTTTTCACTTAAAATTTGAAGTATTTGATAAATATATTCATTATTATTCATCGACAATAAGGAAAACTGGCATGAAATATTTATGCTGTAACCTTTCGAGAAACATATAGTTTGAGTTATTGCACATTGTAATATGTTCATCAAATGTAGTTTCTGTCAATATCTCTATTTTCTCGAAGATCTAGCTCAAAGATTTTCACACTCCATTACGAAATCGAGCGCAAATGACACAAAGGTTGTGAACTGACTTTAGCAAAATGATTTTTAAGCCTGATTACAGGAGCGGTAGGAACGATAGGACTGAGCGCATTTCTGCCCAAACTGACTATTTCGAATGAGGTGCCACAACAGACAGACATACCTCTAAATGTAAAAAAAGATCATATAACTTATAATGGACATCACATCTATTACTTTAGCATTCTTTCAATGTTAATGTGTATTTCCAAATTAAGAATGTATTCGTTTTGGGAACATTTTTTGGTTCAGAGAAGATCACGCCTTTGAATGACATTCACATGGATGTACGTAACCTGCTTTCTGTCAACGGCGGTAATTTGGGAAATTTTTAATACATCCTTGTATTTTCTTTTTTATCTTCGAAAAAGTATCATATTTTTATAGCAGCGTAAATGTATATACAATCTTTTGTTTAAATTATAATAAATGAACCGATCCACCATTGATATTTAAATCCGTGATGCATATCCAAGAAATTACACGGGCATTCAAAATTTAAACTATATGTAAAGCAAATTTACATTCAGACTTTTCTTCGACTCCATTGCGTATCCCCTATGAATTGATTATATTCATAATTAATAACCAAATTATTCACAGATTAGGTATCATTTCCATCTGTTGAAAAAGAACAATTAGATATAAAAAAATAACAAGAAGACTCCGTTTATGCTAGATTTATCAATTTTTCTAACTTTCAGGAAAGCTTTAGTTCAAACGGGATTTGCTTTAACGCGTCCTACTACGTTTGACACCCATTTTTACACTTGCCAACCTAGTTGAAAAGTGTTTATGACTTCAGTTTGTCTGGCCGTCTGCCGTCTGCCTTCTGGCGTCTGTCCGTGCTCTAACTCCCGTAAATATGCTCGGATTGCCTTGCAATTTTTATATGTTATTGTCGTTATCTATATCATGTTCCCTATTTCAACTGAAGTGTGTAGCTCTTATAGTTTGTTTACAGGGATACTCAAAAGAATTCCGTTACATTACGGTCTATGCGGAAAAATCATTTGCGGTTTATTATAATGATGTTACACAATTTCAAACACATTGTAATTGATATATATCCCGAAGGTGCATTACAAGAAGCTTAATATGTAATAGGGTGTGCATAGCACTTATAGTTACTTTACAGGGACAGTCAAAAGAATTCCATTACATTACGCCTACGGAGAAAAATCGTTTGCGGTTTAATTACATAATGTTTCACTATTTTAAATGCATTGGAATTTATATATATCACTAAGGTGCATGACAAGAGGCTTACTACAGAATATTGTGTGTATAGCAGTCATCGATCATTTACAGGGGCACACAAAAGAATTATCTACTGTCTGTTAACAATAATTCCTGGAAGTGCGTTTTAAGTTGCTGAACGCGATTTTAAATTTAACTCACTTTTTGTCTATTACTTGGTGTGTATAAATTTTGTATATCATATACAGGGCAGCACAAAAGTTCGCGAACACATTTACGTTTATTGACAGAAACTCCAAAAGGAGAATTTTAAACTGTGCTATGCGTTTCCTAACTAAACTTAAATTTAGCATCCTATGTAGTATATATACAAATCTATAGATCATATACAGGGCTGAATAAAAGTATTCGGATATTTTTCCGAATATTGTATATGTTGGAAATATATGTTGGAAATATATGTTGGAAATATATGTTGGAAATATATGTTGGAAATTCCTCAAATTGCGTTTCTTAAATATATTATGCGTTTTCCAAATTGTTTACTTAGATGTTATCTTTCATCTTATTAAACGGTAATGATTTGTAAAATTATTTTGGAAGCGTTGGTAAGTGTTACATAATCTATGCTTGACGCATAATTTTTCGTCCTTGTTATAAATGAAGCAAAAATGAGTACTATACTGGTTGTTTCAAATAAATTAATATTTAAAAGAGAATTTCATTTGTTAAATAATTTTGATCCAACTTCTTCTCGGATTTTAAAATTTTAGGGTTAAATAGTGCAACAATTGATATTTATTATAATTGTCCTGGCGACAAAAATAATGCCGTAAAATAAAAATATCCATATATATTTAAAATATCATATATATATATATATGATATATATATATATATATATATATATATATATATATATATATATATATATATATATATAAACTCCATTTATGGCATCAGGTGCCGCCATCCGAAAAATCTACAAGAGACCACTCCATTTCTTCCGCTCAAGGGTCCATTCCTCCTCCATTCCGTATTCCTCATGGCTTTTTTTAAACCATCCATTCAGGTCTTTCGTAGTCTCCCCCGGTTCCTTTTTTGGTTTGTTCAATAATTAGATACGATTTTGGATAGTCTCTCTTTTAACATGACCATACCAGATTAATTGCTTCTTTTGGAGGTCGTCTAATATGGTTCCCTTTATTTTCATCATTCCTTTGATTCTTTCATTTCTTATTCTTTCTATACTTGATGTCCTGCATGATCTTCTTAGGGCATCCATTTCTACTGCTGCTAATTTCTTTCTTTCTGTCTCCATAATTCTCCATCCCTCTGCTCCATATAACAATATGCTCTTTACAATAGAATTATACATATTACATTTTCTTTTCATCATTCTTCTCCTCACTCCACCAAATAAAATTTAACAGTTTTACAGCTTTTCTTCCTTGACAGATTCTGTATTTAATTTCCTGTGAGTCTGTGCCTTCTGTATTATTGCCTACAAAAAGGTATACATAATATTCTAAGTTTCCTATTTTTATGTTATTATTTAAATTTAGTTCTGTCTCATTGCCTCCTATACAGAGGTATTTGGTCTTACTAACGTTCATGTAAAGTCCCCATTTCGCATATGATTCCTTAATTTTTATCGTTATTTTCTGTAATTGAATCTAATTAATTCTATCTCTCTAATCTCTAATTCTGTCAATTTATAATTAATAGGGTATAAAAATAATCATTTTGCCAATTGCATATCGTCGAACTGCGTGTGGATATACATTGAGATTCAGATGCATGATAAATAATATGTACAATAGTTTGCTTACTTTACATACTTTATGTACTATATTTAGTTAGTTTGTGTTCGTCTATTAAAAACCTGTATAAGTACATATATTGTTATACAAAAATGTCCATTTTCTTTCTCACTTTATGAATTTTTAAACATCAGAAAGAATTTTCGAAACAGATGATAGTATATTCTTATAAATAATTCTAAATCTTTTTTACAGAAATACATTTCTTCGTGGTTAAGAAAGAAAGAAAATAAAGAAAACTTCATACATTTTTAGATATTTATAATTTTGTTGTCTTTTGAAAGATTTTAAATTTAAGTTTTTCCGTCAAAAATAATCTAGGGTAAGACTTATCTGAGAGTTTTTCGCTCTAAGTGATTCCAAATGTAAAATCGAGAAAAGCCTGAAGATCGTAGAAACAAAATAAATGTCGAAAAAAGATACTTCTAGTATAACAGATTATTGGGCTTCATTTATAAATGATTTAAGTTCATGCAATTTTTTATGACGTATAAAATTTGATAAAAACACATTAATAAAACATATAACTACAGTGATCTCTCACTTATACACGATTTTCAGTAATTATTTTTTCATACCACTGTTTTAAAACAGTAAAATTCAATTTAGAAATTCTGCGATTTAAAAAGACGAAAATTACCATAAAAAAAAAACTGGTGCTGAAAAATGATTTCCGTGTATCGCGTATAAGTGAGAGATCACTGTATGTCAGCTATACTTAAAAAAATAACCGTGCTACGTTTTCTTACGCTTAACTTGTGTTGTGATGCCATTTTGATTCTGCATACTTCTCTACTCGTGTAATTTCTTCATCTGTCAGTAAGATTCGGATAAAAAAAAATGGAGAATTTAGATGAAATATTTACATACTGATTACAATACTGATTTATTCTACTGACAAATACAGTCAGATAAAAATACCATTGTTTTTATAAAATTCCTTAGCAATAATAACAACAAAAAAAAGTTCTACCTTAGCTAGGGTTACAATGACACCATGAGGCCACACACTGTGACGAAGTGGAGTTTCTTGTGAAAATTGGCCGAGTATGATGTGTGAAAGCTCCAACTTATGTTTCAATGTGTCTTTTTATGTATTTTTTCAGGTAGAATAGATTAATGCTAGTGATGAAACCAAAAATTGCAACTATAATGCTTTTTTCGAGTTTTATTAAAATATTAACAAGTTTGTTTTAATGAGGTTGATGCAGAAGTACGTTTTTCTTACGTGAACTTTCATTCGATCAAACACCACTAACTACCAAAATCTCACATGGGCGCAGCTAATCTCAACGTTTCTCTTTCCTCAAATCCTTACAAAAGAAAAATGTACGTACAAACGATTTTGAGGTATATAGCTGGATCTTAACTTTACCAAACCAAACCATTGAAAATTATACAAATATCAAAAACGTACATAAGCATCAAAACCCAATTAATAATACAAAAAAATAAGCTCGGAATATTGGCCAGAAGAAGAAAAAAATATTACAATAATAAAAAAAATGCACTTACATAAAAATTTTTCGTCATCTGATACTCATTTATAGTATTCATTTGTTTTCACCTGTTATAATTTCAAAAAGTAATAAACCTGGAAATAATGCAATTTCAAAAGCAGAAACGCGGCATTAAAATTTGAATATCTATTAATGACAAAATAAACAAGTGGTTCCAGCAAGAAAATAAATTTATTTGTTTTGAATTTTGCTACCTGGATTTACTATCAAGTGTCAATGGAAAAATCAATGACGTCATACGATGCCCTATTTAACGTTGTAGCTCAGTTGCTGACTTTACAATTTGTTGCTCAGAACACACGTTGCACAAAAGAAGCAAGTGAAAAAATGAATATGAAAAGAAGAGTGGCCCATTTTCTCCCTTAAGTAGCGTTAATAATAGCGTCAGTGTTCGCTACAAGCTGATGATTTTTTGCATGGCGCTACTCTCTACATTACATTTTTCAAAATATAGAGCGCTACGCAGTAAACTACCGGAAAAAGTAGCAACTACTGTAGTTTCGTTAATTGTAGCGCGCTTCTTCCAACCAACAGGTATGGGGAAGCCAGAAAGTTAAAGAACAACAACAGCAAAACGAAATACAATTTGTTGTTTAATGTTTAAAAAAATAAATAAAGGATTAGTGTTTTAAATAATTTCTTTTTAAATCTATAATATTAAAATAGAAAAATATGAAATAGTTCTCAAATTTATCGACAATAAGTTATTTTTAAGAAAATATCTTTACTTATATTGTGAAGTGAGCATGTTAGGAACACGTATATGATAAACTTATACTTTTTAAAAAAGCAAGTAGATACAAATTTTCATTTACAGTGCGTCCCAAAAGTTTATAGACAACGGGGTTTTCTTATTTTACAATTGAAAAAGAAGAGTAACAATTTCAAAACAAATTATCATGAAAATAATAATACCATACGAAAATAATATTACACAATCACAGACTTTGTGATAAAAATTAAAACTTAAATTTCACTGTTCCAAAAGTTTATAGACATTTTATTTTTTTTTCGTTTCATATTCAAATTTTTAAGCCGTTTTTATTAATCACTTCAAAAATTCGAACAGGCATACTCACAACAGGAGTTTGGAGAAATTTTGACTTTAAAGAAATCCAACTTCCTTCACTTTGTTGTTTTATATCTTGAACCGTTGCAAATTGACGCCCATTAGCATATACGTCTCTAGCTAATATTCCTCAGAGGTACTCTGTTGGGTTCAGGTGTGGACTTATGGTTGGCCAGTCCATAGCAGTTACTTGTTTTTGTCTAAGCCACTGCATTGTAAAGTTCGACTGGGGATTGGAGCAATTGTCTTTCTGAAATATCCATTTGTCCTCAACTAGCAACTTTCCAAGTGGAAGTAACTGTACTTCAAGCATTTTCTGGTAATCTTTGGAACAATGACGAGCTTTCAAAAAAGCAATATCAGTTGTTCCATTTTAAGAAAATGCTTCCCACACCATGAATGAACATTTTCCTTGTTGTCTGCTGAAAAAAGTTCGTGGTTTCTTGAAAATATCGTACAATAATTGCCCAACTATCAGGGCCATATAAATTAAATTTCTTTTAATCACTGAAAAGAACACTCAACAATTCAT
Source organism: Maratus michaelseni (assembly GCA_963931845.1). NCBI lineage: Eukaryota > Metazoa > Arthropoda > Arachnida > Araneae > Salticidae > Maratus > Maratus michaelseni. Next base: position 322,439,914 of record OZ007591.1, read on the forward strand.
CATATCAAATCATGTGATTTCAGCCTCGTGAACACAGTAGTCTTTATGCCGTCATTTAAACTTTGGCGATTGTCGTATTTTGTAATAATTGAAAAATGTACTTGCTTGCAGCCGTCGATGGACTGTGGAACGCTTACTTCCTTAGAAACTGACCGTACGGACAGGTTCTGGATTGAAAATAATCTCTAAACCTATCTGTCTTGTAATTTAGTTGATTTCTTTGGTAGTCCAGAATGGGATTTTGTTTCAGAATTGTCACCTTTTGACAGAATTCGGTAAATATAAACCTTTTCTGCGTTAAATTTTTCTTGCAATGTCCACAACTTTCCATCCATGTGCCTTTAAAAGATAGATTTGCAAAATTTGCTTTTTGGAAAACTGCACTTTACGAGACATCTTTACAATCAATCCGAAACGGAAATACTTCTATATTCGCTTTTATCTCAAGAAACTATCGCGTCGCAAGTAATGATCTTAGAATATGCAAATTTTGGATATCAGTACTTAAATCAGCTTTTAACACCGGTTGTTTATATATTTTTCAGACAGCATTTTTTTTAAAAATATTAAGTCTATGACTGTTAAAAGTTGTTTGAGCATTTCTCTATTTTTATTTCATCAGTATTTGCTTAATTTACTTCGTCTTTCTTACTCGTTTAGTAAGCTCTTAAATCCCCCCAAAAAAGTTGTCTGTAAACTTTTGGGACGCACTTTAGGAACAACTTTTATAAAGATTATAAAGTAATTTTTAACATTTAAATTTAGTAGCTTACTTGTTAAAATATCATTTTTCTAACTAATTTATTTTGTTATCAATTATTTTATCATTCTATTTCATTTTTGTTATGTTCTCAAACCAACTGGGATACAGAATACAGAGCGTATATGGCCGCCACCTTTAAGGAAATTTCGAGGCCCCCTTGATAAAGGCTGAAAGTGCAGCTGTTTCCGCATTACAATGAATTATTTCTAAGAAAAATTTCAAATGGGAATTTAAGCAATTGGTTATTCGCGAATATATTTCAACTAGTAATCCTCATAGTTCAGTCGCAAGATTAACTATGCATATATTTCACAAAGCACAAAAAAATTTTCTTCGCGAGTTACGGTTAAAAAAAACCCTTTTTATTGGATAAATATGCTAAAATGTCGATAAAAAGGCTTCGGATTTGCGGGTGAGGTTACAAATTTCCGACGCGTGGCCACAGGGCAGGCCCTGATTATCGCACGGGCACCCGGGCTCATACCCTGGGCACTTCGAATGGCTCAAAGAATGAATCCTGGTACAAAGAATGAATTATCACTTCCGTAATAATTCATTATTTGTATTTCATTAAAAATTTACATCGTAATTTCAGCTCTGCTGAAAAATTAATTTGTGTATAAATATTCACCGATACTGGGTTTAATTTGTCTCATGCCTGCCAAAGAAGTTGTGCTCATGATTGACTTTCCATATTGTGCTGCGTGTTTGTAGCCTTGCCATATAAAAGTGAGAGAATGCTAGACTGGATAGCTTAATCGGTAAAGCACTTGGTGCGCGATACCAAAGGATCCGAGATCGAACCCCGGTCCAGACATTTTTTCGCTCTAATGGTAGTACGCTGATTAGTAAAAGTGATAATTCATTCTTTGTATTTCATAAAAAAATTACAGCGTGATTTCAGCTCTGCTGAAAAATTAATTGGTGTATGAAAGGAAATAATTGCCAATTTTTACTAATGAACAAAAATTAAGATAACTAATTAAGATATGTATTTGAATTTGGGGATGGGAAGGGGTGTCATCTGGCTGCTATTTTATCGTAGCGCCTTCGTTATGTTCTAATAATCAGAAAAATATAATTATTTTTTTAATGATCGCATTAATGGAGGGGAAGGGTATTTTCTTGAACAAATTATTCTCTATATTTCCGGGTAGAGAAAGGGGGGGGGGTAACGTCTTGCTCTGATTTACACAAAACATATTATATTTAAGACATTTAACATTTTTTGCTTCTCACGTAGCGTTTTATAAATGTTATATATAGAAAGTACCGGAAATTTCAAATAATATAAAAATTATATTTATGTTCCTAATAAAAGTACACAACCCGTATTTACTTGATGCATACCAACAATCAAAGTAAATGATTTGTTGTTGAGCACTTAACTCTGCGCCTCCTGGCGGGCAATCCAACGAGTTTTTTTCTCTAACTGTTAATTCTTATCTCGGGTTCTATGGGCCAATGGGTTCCACGGGATTTCGAAGATTCGTCTTGTTCCCAGCTGATTCCAGTATATGTCTTTAATTTATCTGAATTAACGGTATTCTATAAAATGTTTGGAAATGTCGAGTGGAGCACTTCAGATTTCCTTTAAATAACTTTTAACATTAAAGCATCCTGTTCAAGGTGATAAACACCTTGAAAATAATCCAAAATCATTACATTTAAATAGAAACAATAGTAAAATATAAGTATTTATGGTAATCGAAAGAATAATAGAGAGAGAGAATGATTTAATTAGAAAAAAAAAACATAAATTGGCTAAACTGTTTCATAGATGGAATGCCTTTACTTAAAATTTTCTAAAAGGAAGTCGTTAACTTTAAAAACCTTACATAATAACTTCTTTTAAGACACACAGATTGCGCTAGAGAACTTCGACACCAAACTCTTTATTCTATAAACAGAGAGCATGCTATTTATTGAGTTGACTGGACTCATAAAAAATGAAGAAATGTAAAACGGAAATAAAAATAGTTAATTGTTGTGATACTTCTCATTAGCAATTTCAGATCGATTGAAGAATAAAATAATTAACGGGTTCCATTATTTCCAAAAAGTTTAGTGTTCAAAAAGTTGATAGACCTCTCTATGTCTCCTTAAGCTACGCATTCGACGACTATGCGCATGCCATGCTAGAACCACACACTCTGGTCCATTCAATCACTACCATATCAGTTCTCATTTTACTGACCTCAAAAGGCCAATTAGCTAACATCGTTTTCCTAAGTAATCAATATATATTATTATCATAATTTTATTTAACGTAAGTTTTGTTGCACGCATCTATCCATGGAGGAGTATGTATGTTCGTAAATAAGTTAGCACGCATGGGTGCTAACTTAATGCAGGACCATAGCAGGACCATTGCAGGACCATAAGTAAGAACGTATGAATGCGTGGAAGCTTTTTAACACGCAAGTAAACATGTATGGTAAGGTGATTATTTTTTACTTTAATGTTATAATATATGCATCTAACAAACTAACCTTTGCTTTAAAAAAGGAACATTTTTGTTTTAACTTTGTGTTCTAGTAGTCATTTTATTATTTTGTTTACTTGTTAGTTAATCAACCTTAATTTTAACTTATAAATTAGCAAGTGTGCTAACTCATGTAATAACACCACGCATTAACCCGTTTTTTACAGTTATTTCCCCATGATTGTCAGTGCGAAATCAGCCGATCCAGTTGGTTTGTGCGAGTGTTGTGAAAAAGTCAGCTTTCCCCCTTTTAAAAACTTTATTTAAATATTATATTTTATGTTAGTTTTAATGTTTCTTTTAAAATGTAGTCAAACTAAAAAAGTTAAATACCAACCAATAACCAGAAAGTGCAGAAAATTAGGATATGTTAATAAAGAGGGCTACAGCAATGTCGACAAGGTGCCTGTCAAATGGATGATCGCCATGTGGCGATCAGATAAATTTCGCGCTGCGGCTGGGTACACAAACCGTTAAGCTAGATATTCCACCCTTCATTTAGGGGCCTGGACAGTGGTTACAAAAAACATATTTGCTATCACATACACAATATGTGCTATCAAGGATATTTTTCGATTGAACCAGGAATAGCAACTTGCTTTTGAAAACAGCGCAGTTTCGGATATCCTTTGTGTAAAGTTAATTTGTTTTGTTAAAAATATTTCGATCTTTAAAAACTACTTTATAGAAAGTGGCTACAAGAAATAAACACATGTGAAGCAATTTTAAAATTGGACTTTTTGGTCAGTTTCTTTTAAATTATTTTATTTTTTCTTTAAAATGAAACTAAAACTAAAACAGAAAGAATTAGTTCATATTTTGAAACGAATATACTTTTAAAAAACTAATACAAATAGCTTTAGTTTGAATCACGCTAAAATAAAAGTATAAAATAGTCGAACGCAAGAATATACACTAAAACACACCTCACCTTCCAAATATTTATCTTTTGACCCTATGATCGTCATGGGACTTTTCATAGGGATTTTCAATAATCCTTCTTCTATTATGCCATCTAAAATAATCCTTCGTCCTTTTCCTGTAAAACCGCCTCGCTTCTATTTTCGGTATTTTCTATTCTATATATATATTACATAGAAGCAATGAACAGTGAAATTTTTAATCTAGGATATTCTTAAGAATTTGATATGTTTCTTCAGGGAAAATGCTTCGACATTTTGCTAAGCTATTTATCCTAGCAGACGAACATGAAACGAAAAAATAAGTTTTATACGTTTTAAGATGTCCCGTTCTTCGTAAAACATTGATATTAAAAATAATTTTTCAAATAACTTAACTTTTATATTCGTCAATATTTTTTTCCTGTTATTGTATGTTTATGTTTTATGCAAGCATCAATGATACTAGCTGATCGTTGATTACCTTCTGATTAATGTAAGTCAGTCATCTTTATTGAAAGTACAAATTATTTAGAGTGCACACACAATTACAGGGGTTTCCGCAGTCTCTATTTTGACTACCACTATTTCCGAAGAATAATCTTCGTAAGAGGTTTCTCTTGCCAATGCAGTTTAAGGTGCAGGTTTTCGTAATAAATTTTCCAGGGTTATTCAGTCGTAGGGATTTTTCTGTGTATTTTTATCATATATTTTATCTGAATAAGTCGAAGGTTTCTGTATGTTGGGTATTCAGTTAAGCTTAAAAAGTTATTTTTTTTTTTTTTAACTGACGTAAATAAATCCTTAACTTTATTTTTACTTTCTTCTATCTATAATAGAAGAAAGTATTGTGATTGAAATTTTTTTCGACTTCCGGTTTTCGACAGATTTACACGTTTTAGGGGTCAGAGATTCCGAAAAACATGTTTTTGCAAAATGTCTATCCGTGCGCCTTTCCGTCCTTCCGTCTGTCCGTCTGTCTGTCCTCACTGTATCATGGAAAAGTGTATGAAGTTATGCTTCAAATTGAACCAAACTTTTTTCCTACGTTTTTGGCTATGACCAGCAGGTCCCACTTAAATTGGCCCCTCTGCGTTAAAAAAAAAAACACTAAAAAAACACTAAAAAATACTAACATAAATAAACAAAGCAAAACATTTTTTCTTTTTTTACATTTATCGTTCATGGTAAGAAATTGCACAAACGACATCCAATCGTACTATTTACGTCACGTCTCTGTACAAAAAGTTATTGAGAACTAGAAAGAAAAGAAGTAGACCTTTAGAGAATTACAGAAAAGTAAAGTCGAGGGTGTTAAAGACTAAATTACGTTCAAGTCACGCGGGATTTTGATTGGATGAGGGACTGTTGTCGTGGCTGCAAATAATTATTCTAAACCTTATTGTACTGAAGCATTGTTGTCTGTTTACTGACAATTTCTAAACTAAGAGATTCATCTATTTCCAATAGTTTATTTGTAGTATAGTAATCTGAAAAAAGTAGTAGTGTCGTATTTAATATGAAATGAAGATTCATTTTATACGAATTTATTGTACAGTTGTTCTAAAAAATAATTACCAATTAATATACATACCTATAATAATAACAACGAAAAATTAAAATTTATACCCATACACTGTAATTATTAAATACTGACAGAGAGATGAGAAATATATAGTTCTACATGGAATTCTGTCCAATGCAGTTTTGAAAATAAAGATTGTCTACATATAATAAAAAATTGAAATTTTCACTTTGCTGCAACGATATTATTACAAAAAAAATCACATACATATCTTTAAAATTAAGTGAGTTACGTTAAGTTTTTAAAAAAATGACCATTGTGTGCGGGGATACTGACAATGCATATTCAATTCCCTTTAACGAAAAGGTAATCGATGTTTACAACAATATTGTTGGAGAAGAACTCCAAAACATTAACAGAAGGATTATTATTCCCAAAAGTGTTCCAAAACGGAAAACAGCTAATTTTTCGTAATCGGATGTTTCTACTGGCAAGGTGGCAACAAACAAGAATGATGCCAACAACAATACTGTTTTAACCAATTTGAAAGTTATAAGAATTATATTAAATGTGACAATAGGTCAAAATTCGTAAAATGGTTTTTCATCCGATTATGGGAATTTTCCACAGGAAAACAACAAAAATCCAAAGTTTTTGAGAAACACGTCGGTAGAGTGCCATCAGTACATGATAATTCATTTGAATTATACCAAATATCACGAACAATCTCATGTTTTTTAAATAAGAAGTTTTTCCCATTTGTCCCGAGTGAATCTCTGTTATCCAGGTAATTATCTTCTTAAAAGAACTTTATAGAAGAATGTAAAAATACATAACGGGAAAACAATAGCGTTGATTAAGGTAAGAAAATGAACTAATCGTCATATTTCAAGACGTGTTGTCAAAAACATTTCTTCAAAAGAAAAGGAGATCATGATCTTATGTTTCTCTTGAAAACATTCAGTTAATAAGGACATGTGCACACTAAGGAGTAGATAGTAATTAAATTTTTAAATACTCTTTTAGTAAGTAACATAATAAAGTTTCGATGAAGTTTTTGAGAAACACGTCAAACAGTATCATCAATACATAATAATTCATTCGAATTATATATTCAATATCAAGAACAATCTCATGTTTTTTTGCTTTTTTTAAAGACCACTGCAGGCTGCGGGAAGTGGAATTCTGGAGGATATATGTACTCTAAGCTATTTCTTTTCCAAAATTGAAGGATGTATTAAGGCAAAAAATCGCATTTCAAAGGACGAGAAGAAAATGACTGGGAAAAGACGCCGAAAAAATATTCCTATTGAATTGTCTGATGATAGTCTGGAAGAGGATGCCCTTTCCTTGATCGACACACACTCTGACATGGAGCCGGAATCATTTAGTGAGACAGAAGAAGACGTTTATTGTCCTCTCCGTGCATCAAAATTCTCTGACGATTGCATGGGAGAAAAGTGGGCTAAATGCACCTAGTGTATTAAGTAGACTCACAAGGATTATGGGGAGAGGAAAACTGACGTATTTCTGTGCACGTCATGTTTTAAACTTTCTTTTATCTATTTATTTTCGTATTTATTTTTTTACTTTTCTTTCTATTTTTTGTTTTCTTCTGTTTACTTTTATTCAACTAGTCATTTGAATATTTTTGGTTACCTACATTGAAAGGACCTACTAGTTATCTTAAATTAGGAAATTGTTTATGTGATCGTTTTTTGGCCTTATTTTATAGTCGAGAAAAATACATTTTGTGATTAAATATTCTAGTTTAATAAAGTTATTCTACGAGAGATTTGTCGAATTATTTTAACACCCTGAAATTTTGATTTACTTTGACATTTTTGGTATGGGTGCCAAATATGGCATTGGGTGTCATATTAGGAACCCAATGTATACCATATTAAGAGCCCATTTTGCTGCAACCTGCAAATGACACACCGCAAAAAAAAAAAAATTCCCAAGCTATATCAATTTTTGAACAAACTTGACCAAAGAATCTTATAGTCAGGAAATGGTTCTACAAGTGGTAATTTTTTGGTCAAAAAAGAGCATTCGAAAATAATAAAAAAAATTACATCAACATAAAGTGATTCATATTTGGGCACTTTACCCTGATGTTCATATGAGATATAATCATCCCAAGTGGGTCAGGATTCGAACCCGAGATCCCCTGAGCAATGCTCTACCAACTGAGCAATTCCGGACGATTATTTCTGAACCCATTTCACCCAGTTAACCTTAATGATCATGGCATCTGATCTGATATCTGAAACAGAACAACAGAATAAATCACAGGTAATGAGACCTCCAATAAATGCTGGAAACGTGATTACACTAGATTAATTTTGACACAATTATTCAAATTGGTAAAGAAATCATATGAGATGTAATCTTCCCAACTCGGGGAAAAAGTCCAAGCGAGGATTCGAATCTTTTTCGCCCAGTTAGGAAGATTACATCTCATATGATTTCTTTACTAATTAGAATAATTTTGTCAAAATTTATCGAGAATAATAATGTTTATTTTACACGGTTGATTTAGCATGTTTGTCTGTTTGTTGAAAATGTTTACTTGAAAATCATTAGCATACGAAAACCGATATATCGCGTTATACCGGGTTGAGAAAACTGATTAATACACGGTGAAAACCACTTGGATATGTTTCCAAAAATTAGGAGCAGCGAAAGAATTTTTTGTTTTAAAATTGCTTTTTTAAAATAAAATCTATTGGTTTCTAAGATTTGTGAGGAACGCTTTTCAATATCGTGGTTAATTCGAAAGTTACTTACGTTATATTATACGAAAGAAAGTCAACAACTAGGTTAGAAACCGATATGAGAGGTCGGAAATTAGTAGTAAATTGTTTCTAAATATGTTAATAAGTGACAGCACTATCTCTCTGCAAGATTTCCATTTCGAAATTATGAGACAACAGTTGTACAAGGTGATCAACTGCATTTGAAAATAGTGACTGTGCTTGAGGAGTGTACACTTGAAGATCAGCAAATTGGTGTGGCCAAAAGGACTTCCGGAAAAGAATATCCACAAGGAGGTGTTTCCTGTCTACAGTGGAAATTGTCAAAAATCGTCAGATGCAAACGTTGAATACGAGGTATATAGATGGCTGAGAGGGAAGTCCAAAGACTTTTATGCAGCAGATATTGGGAAACTCATAAAGAGATGGAACAAATGTATCAATATAAATGGCGATTATATAGAGAAAAAAAATTATTTTCAAGTATGTATATTGGTTTCCCTTTTATTTATTGGCTTTTGTAACCGACTTACTGACTTGCCCTTCTATTTGCGTAAACCTTCTTAGTAGATCAAGAAACACTTATTTATGTATTCATTTTTTAAAACTTTCCAACCTAGTTGAAAAGTGTTTATGACTTCGGTTTGTCTGGCCGTCTGCCGTCTGTCCGTGCTCTAACTCGCGTAAATGTGCTCGGATCATCCTGAAATTATTTTTGTATGTTATTGTCGTTTACTGTAGCATGTTCCCTATTTCAACTGAAGTATGTAGCACTTATAGTTTTTTACAGGGACAGTCAAAAGTATTCCGTTACATTACTGTCAATGGGGAATAATTGTTTCAAGTGCATTTTGGTGATGTTACACCATTTGAAACATGGTGGAATAGATATATAATTATGAAGCGCATTAAAACATGCTTTTTGTAGAATATGGGGTGCAAAGAATAAATTGTTCATTTAGAGTGTCAAATAAAATAATTCCGTTACACATTGTTCTATGGAAAAAAATTGTTTGCAGTCTAATTAAGTGATATTTCTCTATTTCAAACATAATGAAAATTATATGCAGTACTGAGGTGCACTATAAATTGCTCTCTTTAAAGTGTGGAATGCATTGTGTTTATTTACAGGGACATACAAATGATATCGGTTGCAGTGCATGTGCGATATTTTAACTAATTTTTTTTCATAGTACGTGTGTGTTTATAAACTCAGTTGTTCATATACAGCGCTACACAAGGGAATGCGTAAGTATTACAGACTATGGGAGTGAAGTGCTTAAGGGTAGTTTTTAATTGTACTACGCATTTTCCTGCTGGACTATATTTAGTAGACTAATAGAAGTTTGTAAAATATAAATAAATTCATATACAGGGCTACACAAAGAAAAATATACATTGCCGTTTACGGTTGGTAATTGCTGCGAGTGAGTTTTAAGTTGCCTTTTAGCTTAATATGTGGTGTGTGCAAAAGTCTTCAGATAATATACCGAATTGTACAAAAGATTTCGAATGCATTTCCATCGATTGGCGAAAATTGCTAAATGTGAATATTCTAACTGAACTAAATTTTATCATGCTATATATCCACATCTATTGATCATATACAGGGCTTCACTAAATATATCGACTACTTTTTTGACGCTGGAAGGTAATTTTGAAAACTGTATTTTTCAATGTTGTATATGTTTTCTAAACTGTTTACTTACATTTCTTCTTTCACCTTATTTAACGGTGAAGTTTCGCTACAGTTTTCTGGCTGTGTTGGAAAGTGATTCATAATCTATGCTTGACGCAAGATTTTTCGTTCTTGTAGAGTATAGAAAGGATCGTTTTAGGTTTTTTTTTAAACTTTAACTCTTACCGAGATAGAATAGTCTCTCTACCCATACTTGATGCTTCGAGGTATTTGCATCGGATTAAACAACAGGTTCAATTTCAATATCAGTTGAAGCTCTCTAAATGTTTCAGTTTTTTACTACCTACCCATTTTGAAATTTAAAAAAAACAAAAAAAAAACAAGAGGACCTTCAAACCAATAACCTACACTGTAGAAAATGACAAATTTTCCTGAATGTAGGAAAATATAATCACGAATGAAAATATATACAATAACTTCTTCCGAGTTACTCACGATTCCTAAAAGCAATCTTCATCTTAAGAAATCTCAGAAAGCAATATATTTTCGAGATTTAAAGAATCATTTGTAAAAACAAAGTTTCTTTTACTGTCGCTGATTTTCAGAAGCGCTTTCAAGTCGTTTTAAAGTGTATTAATCAGTTTTCTCAACCAGAAATATGGGTTTTTCGGATGCTATCAGTTCTCGAGTAAACATTTCCATGTTCGACAAACATGCTAAATAAAAAACATTAACATTAAAATTAATATTATTTTGTTAATCTTGCATGTATAAATTCAATAACGCAGCTGAAAATGTTTAAATGAGAATTGATAGTATCCTAAAAACAGATATTTCGTTTTGAAAAATTAATTAATTCACTAGAAAAACAACTCGGAAACGTTCTCGAAAATCAGTGGCAGCAAAATAAACTTTTTTTTTTATAAATTGTTCTTTAAATCTAAGAAATATATTGGTTTTTGAGGTCTCTAAAGATAAAGAAAGAATTTCGGAATCGTAGGTAACTTGGGAGAGATTATTGTATTGTTTTATACGTGTTTATAATATATTTTCGTAAATTGAGAAAAAGACTCTTTTTATAGTGCATAGTTAAAAATTGGCCCATCCTTGGGGCATTTCAATATCGTGTCAAAGTACAGAACACTACATTCCGTGTTTTAAAAATAGTCGCCGTGTATAGTTTTTTACACACATAGACGCGTCCAATATTTTAATACATGATCATCTCAACATGAGCTATGCTAACGACAATGTGGTTTAAAATGAATCTGAATAAGAATAAAGGTTTTGCATATAGTGGCAAATCATCCTGGCTAACATACGTCAATTGGTGTGCAATAAATAGAAATAAAATAGAGTTGTTTACATGAAAGTTTTTGCATGTCGAAACGACTCTTTATAGTGCATAGTTAAAAATTGGCCCATCGTTATGGCATTTGAATATCGTGTCAAAGTACAGAACACTACATACCGTGTTTTAAAAATAGTCGCCGTGTATAGTTTTTTACACGCACAGACGCGTCCAATATTTTAATATATTATCATCTCAACATGAGCTATGCTAACGACAATGTGGTTTAAAATGAATATGAATAAGAATAAAGGTTTTGCATAGTGGCTGGCAAACATACGTCAATTGGTGTGCAATAAATAGAAGTAAAAATAGAGTTGTTTACATGAACGTTTTTGCACACCGTTGGATAAGAAGCAATCATTTTCGTTTTCAATAATTTCTTGTTATAATAAAATGTTAAAAAGTATTGTACAAAGCATGATTTTTTCTTTTATATTACTCTGAAGTTTTACAGTTTTTGGCTAGTAAATCAAATTTGTATAAAATAGTATTGTGGAGTTCCAAATTCATTGCTTATATTAGAAATATCGAGACTTATTAAGATTAATTACGTACCCATCATACGTAGCATAGGTTAAGTCTTGTAATCGTTTTGAAAATCGAAAAAAAAAAATTTGACGGATTTACACGTTTCACACAATGGAGATTCCTTAAAATATATTTTTAGAAAAAAAAATTACCGTCCGTCTGTCAGTCTGTGTGTCTGTAAACGCTCTATCTCCCGAGCAAATCGGGATAGAGACTTGAAATTTGGTGTGTACTTATTAAGTAACAATGGGAAGAAGCTTATTGAAAATCAGTAACCTCGATTATCCGGAACTATTTTTTTCGAACTCTCGAAATATTAGTTCTGATAAAAGGTATATAAAAATTTTCGAAATTGTTTATTTTAAGAAGGGAATATAAAAGACAATAAAAAAACAAATTTTCCATAAAGATTGAAGTCGACCGGATAATTAGCTGTCGAGATATTTGTAATCGTATTTTCTACACTCTTCGTTTTTTTTTCAGACCCTGTATTCCATTCAAATTTCAATTCAAAAAAATATTTTAATTGGAAATGAGACGCTTAATCTGACGCAGTAAACTGTTAGTTAATATGATTATAAATTTTGGAGTAACAGAACATTTAAAGTTTAGGACGTCATCAAGCCACGATTTTATTCGAATTGCAATGCATTTTACAAATTGTTTACTCATGTTTTATTTTTTATATTTGTTCTACTTTCTTTTTCTTTAAAATTGCTAGCTGGTTTTATATATATAAAGCTTTTTTTTATTTACATCTTTTATTCGCAACGCGTATTACAAAATGAGTTGGAAAGATAAAAGTTGAAATCTCTTTCTGGCGTTCGTAGAGCATCATTTTATAATACTAAACATATAAAAAACAAGATTACATTCAATGGTTTTGTGAATCTTTCAAATTAATTTATTTGTACAATGCCGAAAATGATGAGATATTTTAAAATGTAACGAAAAAGGAGATTCTTTATTCAATATGAATTTCAAACATGTCAAAACTCATTCATGATAAACATTGGTTAAATTGATTATGACTAGGCATGTTTTTTTTTTTTTTTTTTTTTTTTTTTTTTAATTTCTTATTTCATTTCTGTATCTTGTCGAATAATATTTTGCAAACATGGAGAAAAGTTTCTTCAGTATTTTCCAATTTCATCTTATCGCATGTAACAATGCAAATAAAATATTAGATTATAAGTTTGATGTGTTTATACAATCATTATTATGAAATATGACAGTTTTATTACGAAGTATGACAGTTTGAAAAATATTTCTAGCTGCATCATATTTTATTGTAGTATCTTTGTAACTTTAGGAAAGCTTTAAAAGCAACGTCAGATAGAGAACGGAAAAAATTTAAATAGTTATTTTCTGTTAAATTGTTAATATACAGGGCGACTCATAAGTCGTTCACATTATAAAAAATAATTAAACAAATAACAAATAGTTGTATATGAGTGTGATTTGCAGCTTAAGACTTAATCGAGAGTCATTTAAAAAAAAATAGCATAAAAAGACCAATAAATACGTTCAGATTTTAAAAAATCATAGAAAATTAGCAATCTGTTGTATCGAAGTACAATTTAAATAAAACATTTACCCAAAGTGAATTTGTTATATCAAAAGAACGAAATACTTCAAAAAGACTCACCAGTTCGTTCACACTTCAAAAATCATTAATTTTTTTTATTTAATTTTAATTTAATTATATTAAATTATATTTAATTAATTAATTATTTAATTAAATTATATTTAATTATATTAAATTTAATTTAATTTTAATTTAATTTTTTTTTTAATTTTAGGAATGCAGTTTTTACTCTAAAGGTTCTATCACACATACTATCCGACCATAGGCAATATGATGTACTTCCACATATTATTGGTAATATGATAAGATGTTATCACAACAGGTTATTCAAGATTGAAACTGTCGGTTGTATTGGTTTAACTTTCGTAACTTAGCCAATGACGAAATTATTATTGTGTATATCTCCAACGCTAGACACCACCCATCAGAACGCTCTAATATATAGCTGATTCTAGTCCTGGACATAACACTACATTTAAACCCTCTAAACCACATTCAGAGATTACTCTACAATTGTTTAGCTCATTACTTTGCATTTGCGAATTACGTAGTATCTTGAAAATAACCCTATTGCAACGCTAAAGAGGAAGTAAGAAGGAAGGCGAGGCAATATCATATATTTTAGATATTACGATAGTATGGATGGTATAAACTTTAGACTTGGCATATAGTAAGAATTTTGTAGAAAAGATCAGTGCAAAGAAAATTTTTGAACTGATTCTTTTTGCCACGGAAACTTTCCGACTTTGACAATTCTCAAGGTACCTGCACACCGATACGTCAATATGTTATTTGTTTTACTATTTTTAACACTTTCCAATCTAGTTGAAAAGTGTTTATAACTTCGGTTTGTCTGGCCGTATGGCCGTCTGGCCGTGCTCTAACTCCCGTAAATATGCTCGAATTGCCCTGCAATTTTTATCTGTTATTGTCGTTATCTATAGCATGTTCCCTATTTCCTCTGAAGTGTGTAGCACTTATAGTTTTTTTACAGGGACACTCAAAAGAATTCCGTTACATTACGGTCTATGGGGAAAAATCATTCGCGGTTTATTTTAATGATGTTACACAATTTCAAACACATTGTAATTGATATATATCACTAAGGTGAATTACAAGAAGCTTAATATGGAATAGGATGTGCATAGCACTTATAGTTACTTTACAGGGACAGTCAAAAGAATTCCGTTACATTACGTCAATGGAGAAAAATCGTTTGCGGTTTAATTAAATAATGTTTCACTATTTTAAAAGCATTGAAATTTATATATATCACTAAGGTGCATTACAAGAGGCTTACTACAGAATATTGTGTGTATAGCAGTCATCGTTCATTTACAGGGACACACAAAAGAATTCTCTACTGTCTGTTAACAATAATTCCTGGAAGTGCGTTTTAAGTTGCTGAACGCGATTTTAAATTGAACTCACTTTTTGTCTATTACTTGATGCGTAAAAATTCTTTAGATCATATACAGGGCAGCACAAAAGTTCGCGAACACATTTCCGTTTATTGACAGAAACTCCAGAAGGAGAATTTTAAACTGTGCTACGCGTTTATTAACTGAACTAAAATTTATCATCATATGTAGTATATATACAAATCTATAGATCATATACAGGGCTGAATAAAAGTATTCGGATAGTTTTCCGAATATTATTTATGTTGGAAATATATGTTGGAAATTACTGAAATTACTTTTTTAAATATATTATGCGTTTTCCAAATTGTTTACTTAGATGTTATCTTTCAGCTTATTAAACGGTAATGATTTGTAAAATTATTTCGGAAGCGTTGGAAAGTGTTACATAATCTATGCTTGACGCTTGAATTTTCGTTCTTGTTTGAAATGTGCTTGATTTATGGGATACTCTATATATAATGAACAATTTATATACAGGATGTATTTATGTTTGTCTATGTGGTTGAAGGAAACGTTTTCCGAATGAAACCTTTTTCCGTTCTGAATATGTATCAGGCTCTTTTTATCACTTTCCAACGTTGCTGAAAAGTGTTTATAAATTTGGTTTGTCTCTCTGTCTGTCTGCCGGCTGTCTGTCTGTTCGTGCTCTAAATCAAGTAAATATATATTGGGAATATTATGCAATTCATATATGTTATTGAGGTTTACTATGGCATGATCGGTATTGAAAATAAAGTATGTAACACTTGTAGATTTTTACAGGGACACTCAAAAGAATTCCTTTACATTTCGACCTAAGGAGAAATATCATTTGAGGATTATTTAAATTATGTTACACAATTTCAAATTTATTTGAAGTGATATCTATCACTTAGGTGCACTACAAGTGTTAAACTATAGAATATGAAATGCATGTCACTTATAGTTCCTGTACAGGGACATTCAAAATAATTCTGTTACATTCCGGTCTATGCTGAAAAAACGTTTGCGGTTCATTTTAATAATGCTTCATTATTTCAAACATATTGAAATTGATATATATCACTGAAGTGCGTTACAAGAAACTTACTACTATAGAATATTGTGCTTATAGCATTAATCTTTCATTTACAGGGACACACAAAAAATTCGGTACTGCCTGTTAACAATAATTGCTGGAAGTGATTTTTCAGTTGCTGAACACGTTTTTAAATTTTACTCCTTTTTGTCTATTACTTGGTGTGTATAAATTCTATAAATCATATACTGGGCAGCACAAAAGTTCTCGTGTACATTTCCGTTTATGGGAGGAAATTCCAGAAGGGGAATTTTAAACTTTTCTACGCGTTTCGTAACTGAACAAAAATTTAGCTTTCTATGTAGTATATATACAAATCTGTAGATCATATACAGGGCTGCACGAAAGAGTTTGAATATTTTCCGAATATTGATGGTAATTCCTGAAATTGGGTTTTTAAATATGTTTTGCGTTTTACAAATTTCCTCTTATTAATAAGTAAATATTTTTAAAATTATTTTGGAAGTGTTGGAAAGTGTTACATAATCCATGCTTGACGCATGATTTTTTGTTCTTGTTTTATAATGATTTGAAATTAACTATTGTTATCGCAGCAGTTGGTGAAATTGCTCGAATGGTCAAAGCGTCAAGCTTGTAGCCGAATGGTTTTGTTTCAATGATCGGATGTCAAAGCGTTTCTGAGTATAGGTGATATATTTATACGTAAAATTCCTGGTTTAAGAAGTCGATTTGTTTGATTGTTGTTAGACGGGGGACAGATGTGGTGCCCAAAAATTCTTTCTTTTCGGAAAAGCCCAAAAGTGTGAGCAACTCTTTGACGGAAGAATTTAGACATAAACCTAAGAAGGTGCCATGTTCTTGTGTCAAAATTGCCAGAAAAAAAATATATATTTCGGTGTCTTTAAGAATGTTATTATAAAATATCAATTATAAAATCAAGAAGGAAAATTAATAATAAAAAGATTAAAGAAAAAGAATGTGTCGTGCATAGATTATGAATCAGTTTCCAAATCAGTGTAATAAAACTACACCGTTTAATCATGTGAATGATTGTATCGAACTAACAATTTAGAAAACGCTTAACACATTTTAAAACCCAATTTCAGCAATTACTTTCAATACTCAAAAAGGAATAAAAATTATTTTGTGAAGCGCTGTCTATGATCTACAAATTTGTATGCATACTACATGATACAGTGGAACTCCAGATATACGTTACCTGAGTTGTACGTTTCCCTCACTTATACGTTTCAACTCAGCGTTCCCGACCACTTGCCATTAAAAATTAGCTGAGTTATACGTTTTGAATTGCACATTTCCCTCAGTTATACGTTACGTTTTTGCGTCTCCGGAAGAAATTTATTTTTCATTGGGTAGATTATTTGGTAGATCCATTAGGTAGATTTCGTAAGAAGGTTTAGGTAGATTTCGTACCTATTTTGAAACCGGAAACACTGACGACGCGGCCGAGGAGTCTGATGTGAAAGATCACACTCAAACTTCAGAGCTGATGTGAAAGCTTTTGACGTAGTAAAGCGGTTCGTCAGTAGTGAAAGCAATAACCATAAGGCCGCTGCATTATTAACAGAAATGCAAAATTTGCTGTTCAGTGTCGGCTCTGCCGAAAAGAAACAACCGAAGATTAGTGATTATTTCAACAAGATTCAATAAACTACTGAAATATCTTTTGATAAATGATTTATATGCCAAAGCGATTCCAAAGATTTCTTTTAAGTACTCTATGTGTATTAAAAATAATTTTAATAAAGCTTTTATGATAAAATAAGTTCATGTGTACTTGTCTTATGTACTTTTTTCTTCTCATTTCCATTTCCAAAAATCTATGTCATGGGTGCAGTACTACTTAGGAAACTTCTATTTTCAATATAAAAGGTAGCAAACTCCTCAGCGGATCAAATTTTTCACGATATATTTTAAAAATTGTTCCAGTAAACCATTAATTGAGTTGTACGTTTTACTGAGTTATACGTTTAGTTTGTCCGGTCGCGGCCAAAACGTATAACTGGAGTTCCGCTGTATAATAAAATATAAGTTAAGATAGGAAACACATAATGCAGTTGAAAATTCCCTTTTGGATATTTCACAACTAAGTACAGATTATGAAGCACAATCGAGAATAGTGTAATAAAAATACACCTTTTATTAAGATGCAATATTATGTCTATATAAATAATTTAGAAAACGCTTAATACATTTTAAAATCCAATTTCAGCAATTACCTTCAATACTCAAAAATGAATTCAAATTCTTTTGTGAAGCCCTGTGTATGATCTACCAGTCTGCCTGTATACTACATAATATACTAAAATACAGTTAAGATAGGAAACAGGTAATGCAGTTCAACATTACCTTTCGGATATCTCGCTTCGCAAATAAGCATATATTATGAAACACTTTCCAGAATAGTGTAATAAAACTACACTGTTTAATAATGTGAAGGATTATATCTAATTAAACAATTTTGAAAACGCTTAACACATTTGAAAATCCAATTTTAGCAATTACCTTCAATACTCAAAAATGAAGCCAAAATAATTTCTGAAGCCCTGTCTATGACCTACAAGTCTGTCTGTATACTACATAATATACTAAAATACAGTTAAGATAGGAAACAGATAACGCAGTTCAAAATTACCTTTCGGATATTTCGCAAATAAGCATCATATATTATGAAGCACTTTCCAGAATAGTGTAATAAAACTACACTGTTTAATAATGTGTAGGATTATATCTAATTGAACAATTTTGAAAACGCTTAACACATTTGAAAACCCAATTTCAGCAATTACCTTCAATACTCAAAAATGAAGCCAAAATAATTTGTGAAGCCCTGTCTATGATCTACAAGTTTGTATGTATACTAAACAACGAACTAAACTTTAGTTGAAAATTTTCTTCCGTATATGACACAAATAAACATATATGCACTCGAATTCTTTTTTGCAGCTTTGGATATGATCTTTAGAATTTTTGCACAAAAAGTGATATGGAGGAAATTCGTTATATGTAAAACCGCATATCACAACTGAAAACGCACTTGCAGCAATTACCGTTCATAAACAGTACATTAACCGAATTCTTATGTGTATCCCTGTAAATGAACGATAAAATCTATACACACACTATTTTTCAGTAAGTACCTTTTAGTGCACCTCAGTGCTGTAGATCAATTTCATTATATTTGAAATAGTGTAACATCATTAAAATAATTTGCTAGCTTTTTTTCCCATGGACCGTAATGTAACGGTAATATTTTGAGTGTTCTGTAAACGAGCTATAAATGCTACACACTTCATTTTCTATACCGAACATGCCATAGTAAACCTCAGTATTCTATATGAATTACATGGCAATCCGAGTATATTTACGGGGGTTAGAGCATGGACAAACAGACAGACGGCCAGACAAACCGAAGCCATAAACATTTTTCAACTGTTATGGGAAGTGTTAACAAGTAATCTTAAAATAAAACGCACTTTACGCACGCAAGTTGGAAATTTTTTATAAAAGTAGTTTGGCACAAGAGAGTATTTTATGTGACAACCTTTCAACGTTATTGTCACCCTTTTTAAACCGAATTTTTGCCAGCATCGATCGTGTTCGGCACGCAGTCATACATTTTAAAATTTTACCTGTCTCTATAATCAAATTGTAACAAGTTGGAAATTGTACGTCAAACAAGACAAATGAGTACTATGACTAGTTTTATAAATATCTAGAACTTGGTGAAATAGCTGTTGCACTCTTATGCAAGAATGAATACAAAATTTATTTTATGTGCACATTTTCATATTATAGATATCAATTTTATTTTATAAAATTAAGTTTCAATA
Organism: Maratus michaelseni; assembly: GCA_963931845.1. Taxonomy (NCBI): domain Eukaryota; kingdom Metazoa; phylum Arthropoda; class Arachnida; order Araneae; family Salticidae; genus Maratus; species Maratus michaelseni. The sequence continues at coordinate 322,459,750 of OZ007591.1, forward strand.
AACTTTTACAAACAATTAATTACAATTATGTTACATTAAAAATATACTATGCGCGAATATCCCATACAAGACAATGTAAAAAAAATCATCGTTATTACTTCAATGAAAAAATGAATTATATTGTCTATTATTATGATATGATTAATTTCTGCAATAAAATAAGTACATTTTCAGTTCGAAACATTTTATCTTTTGTTGACATTTACTGAAAGTTCCAATGGGAAACTTAAACATAGCTTTGAAAATTTCATAACTGGAAATCCATATTTAGACTATTTTTCCGTCTAATATCTATTTCTTCGGAAACATCTATCCAAAAAACTGTCGGTAGATTATTGGATTGTTATAGTTAAACAATTTTAGTGTACATATTCGGTTTTTAAATTCAGTAATACGGAAATAATAGGACTCCATCTTAAATAGGACGTAATCAGCATGGCAACGTAGAATCATTAACTATCATGGGATATCAATGAATTAATTACGTATAATAGGATTTAATAGAATGAAGAAAACTTTTATTAATATCTCTTTAAGTTTTGATACGATTTTCATAAAATTTGAAATAACTTGACAAAATTTTGCAACTATTATATGTATTAAATTTCAAACCATTCGATTGGGTAATTTGTGCACTATTATATGCGGAAAAACGGACAGATGGACGGATCAGACGACGACCATAGATGCTACGTATCATATATTCTAATACGAGCAAATCTTGTGGGTGGTTATATATATATATATATATATATATATATATATGCAAAAGTTATCTTAAAAACGGCTCTAACGATTTTGACGAAATTTCGTATCCTACCGTTTTGGGGCACCAGAAAACCATTGGGCTAGGACACATGTTCGAGAAAATTCGATTAGTTGGTGTAATTTTGGGTCATTTTGGGTCATGGTCTAGCTAATTGTATCTAAAAAACGGTTCAAACGATTTTGACGAAATTTTGTATCCGACCATTTTCGGGCATGAGAAGTCAATTGGGCTGGGTCACATGTTCGAGAACTTTCGATTAGTGTGTCATTTTTGGGTCAACGCGGGTCAAATTAATTTTATCTAAAAAACGGCTCTAACGATTTGATTAAATTTTGTGTCCTACGAGTTTCGAGCACGATAAAAGCATTGGGCTCTAGGTAGCATGTCCGAGAAAACTCGATTAGTGGGTCATTTCTGGGTCACTGTGGGTCAAGATCTAATAAGCGGCTCAATTTACACTAAATTTCGCATCCAATGGTTTTCGGGCACGAGAAGAATGTTGGGCTAGGTCACATGTTCGAGAAAATTCAATTAGTGGGTCTTTTTGGGTCATTTTGGGTCATGGTCAAGCTAATTGTATCTAAAAAACGGTTCAAACGATTTTGACGAAATTTTGTATCCGACCATTTTCGGGCATGAGAAGTCAATTGGGCTGGGTCATATGTTCGAGAACTTTCGATTAGTGGGTCATTTTGGGGTCAACGCGGGTCAAATTAATTTTATCTAAAAAACGGCTCTAACGATTTTGATTAAATTTTTTGTCCTACGAGTTTCGAGCACGATAAAAGCATTGGTCTAGGTAGCATGTCCGAGAAAACTCGATTAGTGGGTCATTTCTGGGTCATTGTGGGTCAAGATCTAAAAAGCGGCTCAATTTACAATAAATTTTGCATCCTATGGTTTTCCGGCACGAGAAGACTGTTGGGCTAAGTCACATGTTTGAGCAAATTCAATTAGTGGGTCATTTTGGTCATGGGTCATGATATTTTAACTCAAATTTAATTTTGACCGAGCATAGCTCGGTCTTCCCTGCTCATTTATATAATTACGAGCGCACATAAAAAAGATGGAATGACTATTTTTAAAACTTAATGTAGTGTACCTTAACAGGATATTAAGATTTCTGGGTGCTTAACGAAATTCTATGAAATTCAGAACTTAGAAAGAGAAAAAGCGCACAACCAGGAAGACAAAATTCCATTTTTGGATCTTCATGAAGGATGCAGGACCTTCATCGAAACGTGCTCTCTTTAACAACAACGTCAACAAGAACGAAAAATCGCGCATCACGGCATAGATTACGAAACACTATCTGATTTTTGTTTATACAATGAAATGAGATATCTAACAAGTTGGAAATTGTACGTTAAACGTGACAAATGAGGTGCGTTCGTACTATAGCTAGTTATATAAATATTCAGATCTTGACGATTTTAATTCTGCGAAATGAATTATATCGTCTGTAGATTAATTTCTGTAATAAAATATGTGTCTCGGTCGCTTCACGATTAAACCTCGAAAGCTCCTAAAAAAAGAAAGCACCGATTTAAAAAAAAAATCTAATTTCTTAATAAATGTTTTTATTATTATTTTCTAAACTTTTGATTCGATTTTAATAAAATTTGAAATGTCTCGACAAAATTCTGCAAAGATAATCTATATTACATTTCAAACCATTCGGTTGGGTAGTTTTTGCGTTGTTATATGCGGACGGACGGACAGACAGACGGACAGACCAGACGACGACGATAGGTGCTACTTATTTATATATAATTACGCACGCACCTTAAAACATTAAAAAGTCCAAACGCAGTAAAAGTTAATTTTTAGCAATTGCTCTCCATAGTCGCAATTGTGTGCGACTTATTTCGTTCTCTTCTGTATATGATCTACACACGTCGTTGTACATTAAAAATTAGTTAAGGCTGTTCTCAACTTCAAATTTGATACTTTATGGCACATTTTTAAATTAATTTTTATTCGGAAACTCATGAAATTGGCAGCTATTCTTATTTCGAAACTTTGTAATTGAAAGACGTTTTCCATTTTTTAGTAAAGGCTAAAGATATTTCAGAAAATTCTGTGAAAGTCGGCAGATATTTTTATTCAGAAACTTTGTAATCGAAGGACGTCTTCAATTTTTTGGTAAAGGGTAAAGTTCTTTAATTGAATTCTGTGAAAGTCGGCGTTTAGAACAGAATTTCCAACGACGCAGTTAGAAAAGGGGTAAAACACTTGTCACGTAACACGAATCGCTTATAAATCGATAAGTAATTTATTTATCAAAAAGTGGAAAAATCATTCCGTTTCCAACTCCCTTCAATACTCAGGCCTGCCACTTATATGTCTTTGCGTTTAAAAATGAGTCTGAAAGTTTTGCGTTGTTGAGCAGGGCATTTGAGAACCACCTTAATTTTTAAATTGCATACCACAGCTGAAAACGCACATCCAGCGGTTATGGCTCCTATTCAGTACTAGAACAGAATTGTTTGATTGTCTATATAAATAGACGATAAATTCTACGTACTCAATAATCTATAGAAAACATTCTGTATTCCGCCTAAGTAATGTATAATAATTTAATTGAAATAGTGTAACATCATTTTATCCGCTTATGATTTTCCCAATAGATCATAATGTAATGTAATTATTTTGTGATTCTTTGTAAATAAACTGTAATTGTTACTTTCGCTATAAAACGCAAATTGCCATCCATCTCAATAATGCATACCAATTTCATTATGTTTGAAATAGTGCAACATCATTGAAGAGCACAGAAAACAATTTTCCCAAGCTGACCGTAGGGTAACACAATACTTTTGAGGGAACTGTACACGAACTATAATTGCTACTATACTATAGTCTTTAAAAATCATATTGCCATGCATCTCAGTGATTAATATAATTTTCATCATGTTTGAAACAGTGTAACACCATTAAAATTCACTGAAAATTATTTTTGTCCCACTGAACATAATGTAACAAAATAATTTTGAGTGTCCCTGTAAACGAACTATAATGCTACATACTATATTTTATAAAAATCATGTTGCCATTCACTTCAGTGATGCATATCAATTTCACTACGTTCGAAATAATGTAACGTTATTAAAATGCACTAAAAACGACTTTTTCCCATTAACCATAATGCACGGCATACTTTTGAATATCCCTGTAAACTAATTATAAATGGTACACACTTCATTTTTAATGCCGAGCATGCCATGGACAACATGTATCACTCAATAACATGATATATCAATTGCGTGGCAATCCTGTAATATAATCTGAGGTAAAGAACAATGAGACAGACAGGCAGACAAACGGACAGGTAAACAGAATTCATAAACACTTTTCAAATATGCTGGAAAATGTTAAAACACAGTAAAAAGTTATGTGTGTACATGCATTAAAAATATATAGATAAACAAATTTTATAACTCTTTTTTCCATTTGAATCCTGAGAATAATAAGAAATATTAAATACGTTTAATCCCACTTGCATCTGCAAAATTTAATTTTCAGTGATTTAAATAAAAAAATGTTGATATCTGACATTTCCTTTTTGTCTCAGATTGCAAATAATGACTTTCCTTCTGCGATATTTTAGAATAAATCGTGAATTAATATCAGCTACATTTATAAATTGAATTAAATTGAACTAACCAAACTGATATTAGTTTTTAAAATTTCTACAAATTTTTGTTAGCTATATGACGCAGTTAATTTGAAAGCATGTGTTTCAGAGTTAATTTTCTTTCAGCTTTCAACATTTATTATATTTCCATTAAGATGAATCCATTTAAATCTTATTAATAGTTTCCGGCGATAACTTTTTTTTGATAATTTAATAACGGTAAACAGAAAACCTTTTAGTAGGATTCAAACATATTTAATAAGATTTATCGAGCTAATTGTAATGAATTCTGTGAAATAAATTGAATTTTATTCAGTGTAGTCAAGTATTTAAGTAAATTATCGTTATTCTTGTAAAATAGAGGCTCTGAGAAATGATTGAGTCATTTAATATTTCTTATTGTTTTATTTTGAATTTTTACCTTGTGTATGAAACTGTGTATGAACTGTTACATTTCAATTTAAAAGTTATATTCTCATAACAATATTCTTTTTGCGCGTCTCAGCATCCATGAAATCGTACGAATCATATATTTTGTATAAATATTTTATAACCTCTTAAACAGAATACTTCGGTTTTAAAGAGAAAAAAATTCTACATTTTTAGGTGCGTTCGTAATTATATAAATATGTAGCACCTATAGTCGTCGTCTAGTCCGTCCGTCTGTCCGCATATAACAGTGCAAAAACTACCGAACCGAATGGTTTGAAATTTAAGATATATAATCAGTGAAGAATTTTGTCGCGGCATTTTTAAATTTATGAAAATCGAATCAAAACTTAAAAAAGATATCAATAAAAGTTTTCTTCATTCTATTAAATCCTATCATACGTAATTAATTCAATGATATCCCATGACAAGTAATGATTCTAGATTGCCATGGTGATTACGTCCTATTTAAGATGGAATCATATTATTTCTGTGTTACTGAATTTAAAAACCAAATTTGTAACACTAAAATTGTTTAATTATAGCAATCATATAATCTACCGAGAGTTTTTGGGATAGATGTGTCCAAAGAAATAAATATTAAATGTAAAAAGAGTCTCAATGTGGATTTCAAGTTCTAAAATTTTCAAAGCTAGGCTTAATTTTCCAATTGGAATTTTCAGTAAATGTCAACAAAAGATAAAATGTTGCCAACATAAAATGTACGTACTGCATTACCCGGAAATTGATCATATCAGAATAACAAATGATGTAATTAATTTTTTTCAGTGAAATAATAACAATATTTTTTTTTTTTACATTGTCTTGTATTGAATATTTGCGCATAATATAATTTTAATGTAACATAATTGTAATTAGTTGCTTGTAAAAGTGTATTGGAACTTAATTTCGTAAAATAAAATTAATATGTATAATATGAAAATCTGCATATAAGATAAATTTTCTATTCATGCATTTTTGCATAAGAGTACAACAGCTATTGCACCAAGATTTGAATATTTATAAAAGTAGTTGTTGGACGAACGCACCTCATTTGGCGCGTTTGACGTACAATTTTCAACTTATTAATGATGAGAATGCAATCTACCATTGAAACTAAAACTAGTGGTAAAAGAAATTTTTTAAAACGATTATAAAACTTTCAATAAAGAAGGAACCACGAATAAATATTGAAACATATTATGTAACTACTGTAATGCTTCCAGCTATTATAGTACTGAAAAAATTTAAATTTTCACCTTGATAAGTGTGCTTTCAGTAAGAATTAAATAGATATTGTTTCAGTTCTAATATTTTAATTATATTTTCACAGTAACAATAATAATAAAAAGATTGACAGAGTAAAGTAAGTAAAAAAGCGATTTTTTTTTTTTTTATAAAACAATACCTTAGCTGAGTTTCAAATTTGTACTATTTAACTTCACCACTATGCCATTATGTGATGTTGTTCATGTAGAAAAACTACGATTATGTAACCGTTTTCTATTTAAACGGTTGAATGACTGGACAGTTTGCTTCTATTTTTTAAGTATATGGGGCAGTCTCTGGTTCATTGGCATCGCGTATTTTTCATCAAAAACTACGAATAATATGAAATTTGAGCTTGTGTAAGTTATATAAATCCGAACAAAGTGCAAAAAAATTGTTGAAATCGTACAGGATAAACCTTTTAATATTAAAAAGTGAAATAATTAAGTCAGTATAACAAAATCGAATTTTAGTCTTATTTCATGGGCCAAACACACAGCTTATGGATCCTGATCCTCTGTTACATTTGCTATGTTTACAAACGTATGGACCCGATGTTTTACTAAAAAAGGCATGTATTTGTATTAAGAATTTGAATTCAAAGTTTCTTTTGTTGTTCTAAAGTGCAATGCACACACTGAAAAATGAAAGCATTCCAGTAGAAGAGTAGCCTGAAATCATTCGTGAATTCACGAAATTTTTTCTGTTATTGTATTAGAGAACTTCTGGTTAATTTTGGCTTAGATTGCAGAATTTGGCAAATTGGAAATTCCGCACAGAAATGGAACTGCTGGCGACACAGGCACCGTCAATCCCAGGTGTTTTCAAGGAAATATACCTTAAACTTGATAATTGTTTTTCAATTTTAGCTGAAATTCAGAATTAAATTGAGAGAAAATGAACACAGGAGATGTTCAATCATTATTGACAGAACAATTTGTATCAAATAAAAGTGTTTTTTCACAGTGTGCAACATCTCAATGGAGTGATATCTTATTTCCGAAAAAGTTCGGTCAATTAAGTTTTGATATTACATTAAGAAAAATCAGAACATGAAGCACTTTTATTATCAGCTATTTTCTTTTTTGAATGAATTTTTAGAAAATAAGTTAATGTTGAAAAAAATCTATAACACGAAATAGTCAATAAGTAAGTCACAAAAGTCAATTAAAAATAACTTATCGAAATACGTACGACGTCAAACTTATTTCTCAAAATATTCTTCACAAATATTTACACTTTTGGTACTTTTTATCAATACTCCAATGACAGTTTCATAAAATTTTTTGGTTTGCTGTTTCAGCCACAGTAGATCTTCATGTTGAACATCGTCATCATCTGCAAAGCTTTTGCCTACCACAGCGTAGGAGTAAGCGGCGGGTTCAACTCCCACTGACTCTGTTGCACACTCTTTGTGAGCTTACGGCTGTATTCTTCGATGTTTATTTGTGTCTATCCCGTCCTTATCAATAAGAAGATTTATGTAAAATGTCGAAGTCATGTCTGTGTTTCTGTGAATAAAACTATATTGATCATTCGAGCCAACATACTTGTAGTTATAGGTCTCAAAGTACTCCTCTTTCAAAGTTCAAAGTTCAAAGTTTGCCTCTAAATTCATTTTTTGTGGATCAAACAAGTGGTAATCGCTTAGAGTCAAGTTCAGTCAGTAAGCTGGATGCCATCCAGATTGTTTAATTATCACCTGTATTAAGTGATCTGTAAAAGTTCTTGCGTTACCGTGACGTACTATTTCTCTAGTGAATAAGCCTGGACGCTTTCTCCGACTTGCAGTTAGCAGTTTCAATAGACTATCACATTATGATGAAGCAAAGTATTCCCATTTTCACATCGCGACGTTGCAAATGGTCTAGAAACACTCACTGGGAATCCCAAAACCCTATGAGCATAATGACAGTAACGCAAAAGACAAAACACTGTAAGCATAAGTCAGCTAAAGGCGTAACTTTGAACTTCTTGGCAGAAGATAAGTGATGAAACCATGATGATAGTGATGAAACCATGATTCATATCTTGTGATTATTCTGTTAAGCATGTGTTTACCTTCATTAGCATGTTGACATAGATGGGTAAGGACTGGCGCATTCGACTTTTATTGTTTTCCTTGGTAAATTGTCTGGATGCCGAACGCGCGCACGCTTTTAGCAAATTCAAACGAACAATACATTCTTGTCTAATTAACCATGAGAATAACATAATATCATTGCTATGGTGTTTATGATTAGTTGAATCAATTCCCCAATCCGTTGCGCTGTTCAGTCTCACTACTATTTTCAAATATATTATTCACATTTTGATTTATTTTTATGATTTTCCTTGATATCTTTAAAAAATTTTAGAAAAGTCAAAATTTTCATAAAATATTTTTAAATTAAAGATGTAATTACTGTTTAAAGTGATGAAAACATTACACAAAAGGTTTAAAAATACCTTTTAATATAAAGATTACATGTTTCATACGCTCTAACGGCGGCTTCTTTAAGATCAAAATGATAAATAAACTATTTTCGCAAAGTTTTTGAAAATGATAAACACAAAACACAAGATTACAAGTATAATACAAGCAGGTGCTTAAATTGGTCAAACTGGAAATGAGAAAATTATTAATTTATTGCCTTTTACCTAGATTTCGTGAGAAATACTACCAATTACATTTTCCCCTATGTTGGAATTTCTGGAAAAGTTTTGCAGATCTACGACGATCATGACTCCCAGAACCCAAAACAACGCCCAGTTCAAAACTTTATCTATTTATATCACCTTTTTATGGACACGACAACTTCAATAATTCTGCACAAATCTTTTCCAAACTGATACATAGAATAAAGGGGCATAAAATCTCGGTCACGTTGGTTAATGGGCAAAATCAAACCAGGGGGGGGGGGAGGATGGTTGCTTTTTGTGAAAGCAGAAAAAACCCATAACTTCTGAATTATGATACATATCGAATCCGTTTAAAGTTATTATTACTTCTAGGAAAAAGGCCGAAAATTTATGTATGACAGATTTTTGATATCATTAAAAATAGCCTCAAGAGGGGGCAAAATAGGGGTTTAAGAAGAAAAAAAAATCATAACTTCGTCAATACACAAGATATCAAATCCGCTTAAATTTATTATAAATTCTCTTAATATTATCTACAACTTTTATATTGACAAGTTTTTTATAGGACCTACCCACAAAAGCAATTACAGCAGACCAACTACAGCAAAAAAAAAATAATAATAAAAAAATTAAAAAAAAAAAATCCCTGCCGACTCCGTCTACAGACATGGGTAGATTTCGAAGTGGCGGTCCCAACTGCCGTATCATGACAAAAAAGTAATGTCTTCTGCAATTCCCAATAAACAGGCGCTCCACGGTCTGCGTCTTCGAAATCTACCTGTACCTAGGCCGAGCCGTCAGGGACTTTTTAATTTGTGAATCATCCAAATTTTAAGTAATTCAAAAGAGGCTGATTCATTGCATTTGTTCCCACTTCGCAAATATATTTCTATGGATTCACGGATAATGGATGGGATATAAACTCTTGATGGAAAAATTATTTTACTATTCTTGAAATCAATCTGCACAGGCTCTATTCTATGTAGTCTGGCCAAAGCTACAGTTCTTCTGTCATGTTTGATATTTGCCACAGATTCTTTTATTCTCGTTTTAAATTTTCTGTTTGCCATTCCTATATAGTACTGTAATATTCTATCTGTCCTGGTGAATGAGATTTCATAAACACCGGAAAGTTGATCGGGCTATATTCCATCTATTTTTCTACATACTATGTTTTTAAATTTTGTGGAAGATTTTGCGATAAGGCAGATTTTAAATTTGCTAAGTTTATATTTTAACCATGGCATAGAACGTACTGTCTATAGAAAACCAATAGCTAATCAATCCACTATTCCAAATAATGCAAATTTAAAAATAAACTATGTAGAAAAATAGATCTAATAGAACCTGATCAACTTTCCGGTGTTTATGAAATCCCATTCACCAGGGCAGATAGAACATTACAGTATTATATAGGAATGACAAACAGAAAATTTAAAACGCGAATAAAGTAACATATAGCAAATATTAAATATGACAGAAGAACTACACCTTTGACCGGACTACATATAATAGAGGCTTAGCGGATTAATTTCAATAATAGTAAAATAATTTTTGCATTAAGAGTTGACTTCCCATCCATTATCCGTGAATCAATAGAAATATATTTGCGAAACGGGAACATATGCAATAAATCAGCTTGTTTTGAATTACCTAAAATTTGGCTAATTAAAAAAACAATTAAATAATAATTTTCACCTTTCCACTTTGGCCAATTTAAGCACCTGCTTGCATTATACATGTGATCTCGTGTTTCGTGTTTATCATTTTCAATAACTTTGCAAAAATAGTTTATCATTTTGATCTTGAAGAAGTCGTCGTTAGAGTGCGTGAAACATGTCATCTTTATATTAAAAGGTATTTTTAAGCTTTTTGTGTAATGTTTTTGTAACTTCAAGCAGTAATTGCATCTTTAAATCAGGGTTGTCCGGTTTTTTTCACTCTGGTAAAAACCGGTGGAAAAAACAGTCCCCGACAAAATAACATTTTGTCCATTTCGCACCCAGAGAAAAGTTTTGTTGAATCAACCAAAATTTGGTTGGCCCAACAAAATTTTCCGTTTAAATATGGGTCAATGAAAAATTTGTTTGAATCAACAAGAAAAATATTGTTGATTTTTTTTGCAATTCCAACAAAAAAATTTATATCGTCAGTAAAAAAATGTTCTGTTAATTCAAGTAAAAATGTTTCAATTTTATTTGAATTAACAAAATTCTTTTGCTGAAAGTTTTCTCAAAATAAATATAATTATCTGTTACTTTGAGAGTTCTTTTCAGTTTCGGTAACAAAAACTTTTGTTTAAAGAACAATTGTTTTGTGTAATTTTAAGAATTTTCTTTGTTTTAACAACAAAAGGTTTTTGTTACATAAACAATTATAATATTTACTTTGAAATTATTTTTTTTAATTAGAACCAATCTAAACTATTTTTTAATTCATTTTCAGCAGTACACCACGCCTGTAATCCTTGAATAGTAACAAGCGAATTTTTATCCGGATTTTTTTCAAGCGTAAACCTACAGATTGAACAATGTCGTCAAGCTGGGAATTGAAACCGGGTCCTCAGGATAACGATCTGTGACTCTAACCACTGAGCCAGAAGGAACGATATCCAAACTCAAAATTTCTCACTCTTATATATGTCGGACCGGCTGCAACCGCAGCACATGATGAAAATGTCATCATGAGCACACGGCCCGCTTAAGACATACGAGTAGGAAAAGCCGGACATTACTCTGGGGCCCCCCTCTACCAATTGCTTTGTTAATTACTAAATCAATTTTGGTATGCTGCAACAATTTGAAATTTTACCATCAAAATTTCGAGTAAACAACAATTTTTAAAAAGTGAGCTTCTTAGGTAAAAATTTCGTACGGAAAAAATGCATTTTTTACCCTGAGTGATTTTTTTTTTCTTTTTTGTAAAAAGTTTTTTTGAAAAGTAAATTTGCGGGCAGCTTTGTATCTCTTTGGGTAAGCACGGGCGTCCCAGGACTATTCGGTAAACAGGCCCTGCATGAGCATGCAAATTTCTGCAGCAACCATGAAACGAAAATACAAAGCCCAGCATACGGCAACATATAGTTCTTTCAACACTATCATTGTTTATTAGTATGATCTTGTTTGATAGTATTCAAAAATTGTCCAGCATTCACTTCAAACGAATCACATCCCGCTAATTGCGAACGCCAGTATTTTGAAATCAGGTTGTAACAGCTACCATGGTCGATTACTCCTTGAGAGTTGGTTCACTCAATTGCGATCGCAGACGTTGAATGAAGCTCGTTCTGTCCCTAATGAATATTATCTGTTTTTAAAATAACTTCAACTTTCCTTGATTTCAAACCTTTCCTTTTCCTTGTTCTGTGGTTTGTTATGCAATAGATTGTTTTTGTACTGATGATGCCTTGCGTGTCGCTTGGCGAAACGTCTACTATTTTGTATTTTTAACTGTTTTTATGTATATATTTTTTTATAAATTTTTATTTTATGTGTACTCATGTCTGTCTTAAATTATTTTAATTGGTGTTTTTAATATTTTTCACATTCAGACGTTAAAATGTATACATTTTGCAAACATATAGTTAATTTTTAATTCATTTTCAGCAGTGAATTACGCCTGTAAAAAACAGGATAAAAATTCACTTGTTTCAAGGGAGATTCAAGGATTACTGGCGTAATTCACTGCAGAAAATTAATTAAAAATTAACTGTTTTGCCGTATGCTGGGGCCTCAGACAACTATTCTGAGGACCCGGGTACGATTCCCGGCTTGGGACATTTTTCACGCTGTCGGTTTACGCTTCAAAAAAGCAGGATAAAAATTCACTGGTTATTCTTTAGAATTACAAGCGTAAATCACTGCTGAAAATGATTTAAAAATTAATCCGTGCATTAGTTCTTGAGATTTAGTTATAGTGAAAATCATGAAAAAAAAAATAACATAGTAGCTCCACCTGTCGGGCTATTTACACCAAAACGTAATCAGCTTCTATTTATGTCAAGGCCTAACTCAATCTGTATTTTGATGTAAATCAGCGCATTAGTTCTTGAGAAATCACGAATCTATTGCAGAAATCGCGAAAATTGCAACATAGCAGCCGGTTGCGCAGCACCTGTTGCGCGGTTTACGCCAAAAAGTAATCAGCACAAATTTATATCAAGAAGTAACTGAATATAAAGTTTTATTAAATTCCGTGCATTAGTTCTTGAAATAGAGCGCCCTCAAAATTTTTATCAGATACAGACAGACATAGACAGTCATTTTCTAAAAACAGTCAAATCGTGTCCAGGACCTCCTAAAATCCGTCGAAAATAAGAAGTTGAAAATTTTCATGACTCAGATATTTTCTTCTTGTAAAGATAGAAGAAAGTAGTAAATGGGATAAAGGGATTTTTAAAATTATCTTGGTCCGTCCCAATTTAAAAAGTTTTCATTATCCAAAAAATATGTTAATCCTTTAATTATACAGCTATATAAGTCAAATAAACCAAGTTACGTGAGAGAGTTATGGCTACTGCAGAACAATTTAAATTTTGTAAAAGCAACAAAATTTTGCTGGATTTAAAAATTACAAAATTATTGTAAAATTAAAAAAACAGATTTTGTTAATTCAAGTAAAATGGATGAAATTTTGTTAAAATTTTGTAAGAGTGTTAACAGTATTTTTTTCTGAATGCAACAAAACCAACTTTTTACTTCAACTAAACATTTTGCTTGAACAACCAAAATGTACTCAACAAAACATGTTTTGTTGTTTTAATCAATTCCTTTTTCTGGGTGGGTTCAATTTGTTCACTTTTAATAAATTGAAAATTCTAAATTTAAAATGCAGAATTTAACAATAATAAATAAATGTATTGATTCTTTCCATTCAAGTAACAACTTTTATATCAAAATATCACACATACATATTTATATACACTTCAAGCAAAATATGAAAAATTTTGCTTGCAATTGAAAAACTAAGTTCAGTTCATCTAGGAGCTTTTTTATGCAAACATGTTTATAAATAAAATGTATATCAATATTAAGTTATAATGTATTACATAGTAGTTGTAAAACATATACATTTGCAGTAAATTTTAAATTGTTTATATGTCATATGGCAGTTCCATTGCAATTAATAATCAGTTTACAAATTTAAAAATAGAAATAAAAATATTTAAAATGTTTGATAGCCTCAGATGTTATTTTTTGAAAAAGCCATATTATGAAATAAGAAGTTAATGTTAAATTAAAGTATAATAATGCTTAAAGTAATAAAAAACAATAACACTGAATATTTAAAAATACCTTTTAAATGTAGATTACATATGTTTCGTTCACTCTATCGGTGACATCTTCAGATCTAAATGATAAATACAATATTCTCGCATATTTTTGGAAATGGTAAACATAAACCACGAGATCGCATGTCCAAGGCTAGCAGGTGCTTAAATTGGTCAAACTGGGAAACGTGAAAATTTTTATTGTTATTTCAATCTATCGATCATCGCGTGCCAACTTTTAGCTAATTCAAAAGAAGCGGCTTCGTTGCAAATACTATCTTTTTAATTAGCTAAAATTTCGCACGCGATGATCGATAGATTGAAAAAGCAATACAAATTTTAAACAAATAATAATTTTCACGTTTCACAGTTTGATCAATTTAAGCCCCTGCTAGACTTGGACATGCCATCTCGTGGTTTATGTTTACCATTTTCAAAAATATGCGAGAATATTGTATTTATTATTTAGATCTGAAGATGACACCGATAGAGTGAACGAAACATATGTAATCTACATTAAAAAGGTATTTTTAAATATTCAGTGTTATGTTTTTTATCACTTCAAGCATTATTAGACTTTAATTTAAAGTTGGAGTGTGTTTGTATTATATTATTTGTAAGTTAATGTTAATTAAGAAAATGTTACATTGAAATTAAACCTGTGTTTGCAATGACATTAATAATTTAATATATGCATAGAAACATTCAGTATACACACATTTTACTAAAAGGGGGAACATCAATAAGTAGAAAATCTAATGATAAAAATTTTCTTTTAGTTAAAATATCAAATGCAAAATAACAAGGAAATAATAATAATAATAATAATAATAATAAAAACAGAAATACATAAATTGCATACTATGAAATTTTGTTATTGAAGATACATAAAGGTTGTAAAACATTTAATAGTCATCAAATGCTTTGGAATGTTTGTCTTTAGAATTTAACATTTTATAAATCATTAAAAATTTTGTAGCAGTTTGAAGCTTATTTCTAACTTTGTTTTGAATCATGCTGAATTGGAAAAAATACGTACAATGCGTGCTGATGAGGCTACGCAATGAAAAAGATGACATGTAAAATTTGAAATATTTTCTATGTCACTGTATCTTTTCAGTGATTCTCACCAGTCTGCTTTTGATAGATTATTACTTACCCATCATAAGTAGTATAGAGTAAGTTTTGTAATCGTTTTTAAAATCGAAAACATTTTTTGACGGATTTACACGTTTCAGACACTCGAGATTCCGAAAAACGTTTTTTTCAGAAAAAAAAAGGCCGTCCGTCTGTGTGTCTGTGTTTCTGTAAACGATCTATCTCCCAAACAAATCGGGATAGAGACTTGAAATTTGGTTTGTATTTGAAATTTGGTTTTCGGCCAGATTTCATATTTTACTTACCCATCATGCGTAGTATAGGGTAAGTCTTGTAATCGTTTTAAAAACCGAAAAAAAAAATTGACGGATTTACAAGTTTCAGACACTGGAGATTTCGAAAACCATATTTTTGGGGAAAAAATTGCCGTCCGTTTGTCTGTGTAAACTTTCTATCTCCCGAACAAATTGAGATAGAGACTTGAAATTCGGTGTGTACTTAGTATGTAATAATGGGAAGAAGCTTATTTAATTTCAGTAACCTCGATTATCCGGAACTATTTTTTTCCGACTCTCGAAATATTCGTTCTGATAAAAGGTATATAAATTTTTTTGAAATTGTTTATTTTAAGAAACGAATATAAAAGACAATAAAAAAACATAAATTTTGCATAAAAAATAAAGTTGATCGGATAATGAGTTGCCGAGATATTTGTAATACTATTTTCCACACTCTTCGATTTTTCCTGACCCTGTATTTCATTCAAATTTCAATTCAAAGATATGTTTTAATTGAAAATGAGACGCTTAATCCGACGCAGTAAACCGTTAGTTAATATGATTATCAATTTTGGAGTAATAGAGCATTTAACGTTTATGACGTCATCAAGCCACGATTTTATTCGAATTGCAAATGCATTTTATAAATAGTTTACACATGTTTTACTTTCATATTTTATATTATGCATATCCATGATGGGCAAGTTTTACGGGGGCCCCCAACGACTAGTTTATGATTACATCATAAAAATATGTATCAGGAAATGGAGATACCTTATAGGAAAATTTAACAATCAATGGCAAAAACTTTTTATCAACGTCATTCACCCATTCCCTTTCTATTTCTTCTTGGTAACTAATATGTCCCTCACTCATGCATTTTGGATGCAGCATGTATAATAAATTGTGAGTTGGCGTGATACAGTAATCAAATCATTTCTGTAAACATTTATTATAAATTCAAAGATCTTCAGATTTCAAAAGCTTTACGAATTCATTGGTTACATCTGTAATAGTATCTGAATCTGCAATCTCTCTGTAGCACATCTTGTGAAATACTGATGGGTTTCAACAGAATAATTAGATGTTTCACTTCTTTATATAAAGCAATAGTGTTAATTATATTCATTATGTTTGTATCTACTTCTTCTTCATGTTCATCAATAATTTTCAATAAAACGTCTTTGTTTTACACATACGTCTCCAAGCATTTAATGTGATTGTTCCATCGAGTTTCCTTAGGAAGTTGAGACGTTACACCAGCATAAGAATTTAGAAACCCTTTAGCTAGGCGACTGGAATTCTTAAACAGAACTATAGGCTAAAATAAAAGACAATCAACTTCCACCCCTCATAAAATTCATTATGAATAAGAGATCCGAATTTTAAATTCAGCTTCTTTAGTTTTGGTTTAGGTTTTTAGTTTCTGTTCAAGTTTTCAGTTTTGGTTTAGTTTCTGATTCAACTTAATCAAAACGATTATTTTTACAGTAAAATATTGTCTAAAATTAATTGTACCAAAACGTAATTAACATGTTCTTTGTGGATTTATTAGATTATGATTAATATGCAGTCATTCTATTTTAATTAAATTAATAATTGAAAAATATATACTTTATTATTAATAAATAATGTAGGAATATAATTCTATTGCATCACAGCAATAATTTCATGTGTCAAGCATATGGAAAATCAGCAGAATTTCATTATGTCCATTTTGTCCATTTCGTGCAATTTCGTCCATTTTGTCCAATTTCTTCCTTTGTCCCGGACTTTTTACAAAAATGTGGACAAAATGGCAAACCTGCTTTAAATTAACTACTACACGAAAAGGGAAGATCTAGAGATATGTTCGGTCAAAATTAGCTTTCAGTTCAAATGTTAAGACCCATGACCAAAATGACTCACTAATCAAATTTTTTCGAACATGTGACAAAGCCATATTAAAGACCCACAGTGACCCAAAAATGTCCCACTAATCGGATATCATGGAACATGTGACCTAGCCCAATTATTTTCTCGTGCCCAAAAAACGGAGGATACAAAATTTAGTTCAAATCGTCTCAGCTGTTTTTAACATAAAATTGCTTGACCCATATTGACCCATAACCAAATAACTTATAGAATACAAAATTTAATCAAAATCGTTAGAGCCGTTTTTTAGATAAAATTAACTTTATCCGCGTTGACCCAAAAATGGCCCATTAATCAAAAGTTCTCGAACATGTGACCCAGCTCAATAGTCTTCTCATGCCCGAAAATGATAGGATACAAAATTTAGTCAAAATCGTTTGCACCGTTTTTTTTAGATACAATTAGCTTGACCCTAACCCATAGTGACCCAAAATGACTCACTAATCAAATTTTCTCGACCATGTGAACTAGCCCAATGGTTTTCTGGTGCTCCAAAACGGTAGGATACAAAATTTCGTCAAAATCGTTAGAGCCGTTTTTAAGATAAAATTTACATATATATCTATACTAATAAAAGAAAGTTTCGCTCTGTGTGTGTGTGTCTGTTGTAATAGTCACCTTCTATAACATTAAAGTAAATTTATGAGTAGCGGTTACCACTATTTCCAAATAAGGCAAATTTGTAATTAAGTTCCTAGCTTAAGCAAACGAACGGATTTTTAAAGATGCATCGTAGTCCTCTTAATTAGTCATTTTCTGAAGGACACTTGAACATCCCCTTCACCTGGCACCTCACTCATGATTATTTTCTCTAACTGTGCCTTATTTCAATAACTCGGCTTATAATGTTCCATTTTCTCGAAACCAGCTCGATTTTGTCGCACGCCTACTATACAGTACCGTGGGAAACCTTGACCTGTCTCAGAGGTTCTTTCCGAAAGAGGTTGCTCCCCTGGCGCCGGAAGGGGGAAATAAAAGATTTTCCGGAGCGTGCGAGCGTGCCCGGTATACGGTGTCGAAGCCATCGCAGACCTTGACCAGAGTTTCGTTTTTTAAAAGATTTGAGTTTATGTGCTCGGGCAACGCCGGGTGGGTCAGCTAGCATATATATATATATATATATATATATATATATATATATATATATATAACCACACACACACACAAGGTTTGCTCGTATTAGAATATATGGTTTATTTTTCTCTCTTTTTAAATAAAAAAAAGATGTTAAATACTGGAAAATATATAAAATAAAATTTTAAATAAAAAATTCTGAGTAAATTGAAATGTTATCGTTGACTTACCGCTGGTTCAATCAAGTTACCTAATTGTGCCCATGCAGCCGTTAGGTTAAAAATAATAATGAAACAGAATGCCTCGTATGTTTTTTGTTCCGTCCAATATGTAAATACGTCCGAGATGGTATCTTGCAGTTTTTTTTTTTAGAATTTTTTGGAATTGCTTGATGTTGATGTCTGTTATGAATAACTGTTTTTGTATATATGTCTTTTAAATCATTTCAGTTACATGTGATATTTAAATTAGATACCGTTTATTTATTTTTCACTTTAAAATTTAAGCACCTGCTTGCATTATACATGTGATCTCTTGTTTTGTGGTTATCATTTTCAAAAACTTTGCGAAAATAGTTTATTTATCATTTTGATTTTGAAGAAGTCGCCGTTAGAGAGGCATGAAACATGTCATATTTATATGAAAAGGTATTTTTAAGCCTTTTGTGTAATGTTTTTATCACTTTAAGCAGTAATTACATCTTTAATTTTACGTTAGCAGGTGATTTTATTATATTATTAGAAAATATTTCTATTTTACTTTTTTATTTAAAAGAATAACTACATATAATAATTCTATGTTACTTACAAATATAATAATTGTATGTTACTTACAAATATAATAATGCATACTTTTAATATTTTATATGAAATAAATATTTTAAAAATATCTATAATTAAAAAAACAAAACTTCGCTTCTATTTTTGTAGTTTGGTAATCCAAATGCAAGAATCGGATTTCATTTAATGGCTTTACTTTCCGAGGTATACTACTTAAAAATTCAAGAAGTAGGAAAAATAATTGATAATGTTACATTAAATATCTTAAAGCTTTTTCAAAATATTTCTCATACGATTCTTAAGTATCGCGCGCGTTATGTAAAGTTCAATGAAATCTTTTTTTGTTATTTATAAGAATTCAGTTTTTCGGTTTCATGAATATTTAACAAAGAGTTAGCGTTTTGAAAGTAACGAAGTAATTAAAAATTAACAGACAAACTGAGATGAAAGTTTACAGATTTCTACAGATAATAGTTGACAGATGAAGCAGAAAACAATTATAGCTGAGGTATGGGGTGGTCATAAAAAAACTTAAGCATAGCTGCCAACTTTTACATACAGCTAATTTTGAACAGGAAAAATTGCCTTAAATAATCCTAAATTTTTGAGGATTAAATAAGACATATTTTTATTGTTCATAATTAGTAGTAGGAAAAAAGCGTGGAAGTTGGCAAATATGTGTAGTTTCTTTTAGTCTTCGAATGGAAATAAAAGCTGGTGCACATTCATAGTGAAATATGTGGTTTTTACATCTAATAAAAAAATAGTATTAAAACTCACTTCCAGTAACAGGTTTGATGCTGAAGAGTATTTATTCGTGATAAATGAATGCGCAATTTTCACATAAAGCAGAAAAAGAATTCTTAAAAATAAACGACAACGTTTATTGTTAAGTACAAGTGTGGTTCAACATTACAATGGTTTTGATGTAACAATAGCTCCATGCGATATAGGATATTTTTCAAGACAGCTTATAAAAACCTGACATTATTACCTGACGTATTGTTATTTGATTTTTTTAAGTTGCAGTATCAAGAACATGTCCTTAAAAGTCAAAAGTATTAAATTCTATTTGATCCAGCATTCTCGCTCTTCTGGCAACAAATCTTGACTAATAAATCATGGTAACATATAAAAAAGTCCTTCCGGCCTGTACCGGGAGGAAAAGGTTGCTTTCCTATATCTTCGTTTTAAAATTTTAGCTAATGTTACACGAAAACATCAAGTTAAAATGCAAAGAAAGGTTTACAAAAGATTCGTTAATACTGAATTTGAATAAGAAATTCGCCAAATTATTGAGCAATAACCAAATTGGCTTTATTTATGAAGATTTATTTTGGCCGCCAAATTTGGCGATATTTCGCCAAATGTCGCCAATTTTGGCGAGAATTTGGCGCTAACGGATATGAATATATAGTTTTATGCGTATGATTGGGAAAATTATTACAACAATGAAAGAAAATAATTTGCGAGTAATCGCGTTAATGTGCTGTTTTGTTTCAAAGTGTCAGCCACCCTAGAATTTCAAACCGCTCTATCTCAGCCATTTTTTAAGATAGAGGTAAATCAAAAAATGCTCTGGAATTCTTGTATCAAGGCCTAACACCTAATTAAAAAATAAATTTGAATTTTTAACTTTTTTGTACATTTATTTTAGTTTTAAATTTTTAAATGGCCGCCATCTTGAAACAAAACGGCGGACCAAGCTGGCCAACGAACTCGGTCGAGACATTGGTGAGCTTAATACACACAATTAGTTTCATCAAAATTGATTTATAAATACGAGCGTTATCGTATGAGATAGGTCACATATATATATGGATATATATATATATATGTATATATATATAAATCAACATTTGAACGGAGGGTGGTTTTGGGGTCTGGGGGTCATGATCGGTGAAAATATATCGAAATTTTCCGGAACTGCTTTTCTCAGGCTGCAATAAGGTAACTTTATACTTTTTTGTATTGAAAGCTACCTAAAAGCGCCATCGAAAGGCAACGATTCGTTTTCTAATGATGAGAATTCACTGAACCTTTCACTTGTTTTTCATGTTCATTCTCCTCAAAACATACAAGTAATCATGCATTTTATTTTCGTAAAACAGCGTCAAAATGTCACCCAGACAATATTTGGTATATTTCTTTCGCTCAATATATTTCACGCTAGAGGGCTCAGACCATTTTACCTTATCTTAAGGCTATACTGTACTTAGAAATATTGGACCATTTTAGGAGAGGTTTCTCAAAATTGAATTATGGTACTGCGACGCGTTATTGTTAAGGTTGTATAAGAATTATTTTTTTAAAAATTATAGGTCAGCTACGAAGCTTCACTTAT
This sequence comes from Maratus michaelseni, assembly GCA_963931845.1. Taxonomy (NCBI): domain Eukaryota; kingdom Metazoa; phylum Arthropoda; class Arachnida; order Araneae; family Salticidae; genus Maratus; species Maratus michaelseni. Next base: position 322,481,232 of record OZ007591.1, read on the forward strand.
GTTTGAATTTGTTAACAAATTATTTGACATGGTATATACTAAACACCAACTTATAAAATCAAATAAATATATATATTTTAATAATATCCGGTATTAATATAATAAAATCTTTTCGGGACATGTCATAATAAGAAAATTTGATTAATGTTTATTTTCACCGGCAATTAGAGTTAAAATTGCTAAAAATTGTTGATTTAGATAGAAAAAAAAAACTTTTGCGTAACACAGATAACCTTTTCTAATTACTCTAAAATTGCATAGGTTCATTGTAATGAGCTGAAAAAAGTCAGGCTGATTGACAAACTATTGGTAGTTTTTCAATTAGACGGAAGCTCATTGCAACAATCCTAAAAATTATCAGGTTGATTGGGAAAAACTGGTCACTTTCCAATCAGCCAAAAGCTGCATAGGCTGTTTGCAAAAAGCCTGAAACTTTTCAGGCTGATTGGAAAATTGCCGATGATGCTCCAATTAGCCTGTCTTTTTGCAAACAGTCGAATTTTGAAATTAGCCTACGACATATATACAGACTTAAAGAGGAAAAAAATATTATGATTACAAATAATGTAAATTAGAAATATTGATAATTTTAAGAACTACTATTTTGAACCTTTAATTTGTTAATGACATTTGTATTATTATTGTTTACTTGTGCATTGTCTTGCAAGATAAGGTGTTCTCAAATGAATTTTGTAAAAAGCAGATCAAAAATAGAATGACTAATTAAAATAATTCAATGCACTGAGAAAAATGACACTTTCAAATCTGAGTAAATCGATGTTTTCATTTTGTTATGAAACTGTTTGTTTCAAATATGACGATATAATACTTTCAATTCTGAAATACCAGAAATACTCAGAATATTGAAACATGAACATACTCAAAACTGAGCACATAGAGGTCAGTTCGTACTCATTTTGGAAACATGGACATACTCAAAACTGATTAGAAGTCAGTTCAAACTCATTTTTGAAACATGGAAATATTAAAAAATGATCACATAGAAGCCAGTTCATACTCATTTTTGAAATATGGACATACTCAAATATGAGCACATGATGTTTTATTCTTGAGTGCGTGCATGTTTTCAGAAATGAGTGTACACACGTTTCAAACTTGAGTAATTTAGATTCGGAGCCATTTTGACTGTGCGACATACAATGATTTGAGTAATTTTTGCTCAGTTTTGAAAATGTCGTATTTAGAGTTTATGTATAAGATCAAAAGAGATACACCCAATATGGATTTTCTCTCTCCTGTAAACAAGTCTTTCATTCATGAATAATAGCTTAGTGTTAATTATTTTCTTGAAGATAATGATGGGATATTATTACTAATAAGATATATTGTGCATAATTTTATGTTCTAAAAATATTCATTTCTTCCTTTTATATAATTTATATATTTCTTAAAATAATAGATAAGGCACAACAGTCTCTTCTTTATGCGTTGTTTTCATTTATACGAAGTTTTGAATCATGCATGTATTTAATCTTGCATAAGTGAAAGGTCACTATATTCGAATTTGCAAAAATATTGATGACAAATTAAATGATTTCACCATTTATACTATAAAATGTATTTAAACATATGCACATATTTTTTAATTTCTTCTAGAATACTAATAATTGAAAATTGAAAATTACTAGTTTCTTTTTAACCTTTTGAACAAGGGATGTATTGTTAATTTCGTAAAGAATGATATTTTATATTTAATACTTCTTTTTGAACAGCTAAATATTAAGCATTTTGATTTTTTTTGTGCAAGTATTTGACTGTATGAAAAACTATAAAGTTAATAAGAGTGAATGCCTAAGATATTTGGTAATAAATTTAAATAAAATAATGATTGAATATTGTTTTTGATAAAACAGATAAAATACTTATTAAAAATACATACTTAAAAGGTACTGAAATGAGACAGACATATGTACAAGATATTATAACATACTTTAATCCTGAGATCTTTCAAACACACACACGTTCATTTTCAAGGGGAAACATTGACTGACAATAGAAATGTCGCTTCCACTGTGCTGTTACACAACGGATTTTAAACAAGGACTAGTCTATTAATCTGTAGGGGTGTATGAAAGGTTCCTGATATTGCAAATGAGTTTCACACTGCCTTCGGTTTATTTATAACCGGTTTTTACTGTATTATATACAGAAGGGAACATGCATTACATAACATCCGTATCAAATAATTAAAATACATATTGGTGTTTTGAGGTTAGAATAAAATTTGTATAAATAAATGATTTCATTATCTTGTCTTTACAATATATTATTGAAAAGCTTGGAAGAAGATGTTTCATATAACAAATAAATAAATTTCGAGAAAATTAAAGGGTGTAAATTTTTTTGTAATTTTTGTTGTGTAAATTGTATTGATTTATTTTCTCCTTGTAGCATATGTTTAATATATATACATGTGGTACTAAGGAAAATCCCTCTCTAAAAATCTTATTAACATTTAATTTTCTAATATTAAAAAATATTAATATTATTTAAATTATTGAATATTAAAATATTTTAATTTTAATAAACAAATTCTCAGATCTTTAAAACTAAATAAAATATTAGTTTTTTAACTGTACCATATAATAAAATACCTCATTACACCTTCAGCCATAAAATAAAACCGTTTTTGAGAAAATATAGCATTCCATGTTCTTTTATCAAGCTCTTAAATTAATTTTCCACTTTTCTCCAACTTATCTTACATCTAAGTTTTGTATTCCATATTCATAGCTCACATTAAAAAAAAAAAATCAGATTTATTTTTGATGTTGCAATTCATTCCACTCTTGTAAAATATTAATGAATTTCTTTTTTAATATTGTAAATATCAGTCTTCGAAAATGTTTAAAAAATGTTAGGAAAAAATAGGCTGAACCTTACAGTAGGATTACATAATGTAATTTTTATACATAATAAATTCGGTAATTTTAAACATTTGATTTGGAATCTGTGTTGGAATTTTTAACTGTAACTGAAAACCCAAATCCCTGAAAAATTAAAACACCTAATCGAAATAAAAACATTTTAATTATATGCTTGAACTGACACTAATTCAATTAAATAAAATATTTTCTGTATTTAACTTTTTAAAATCTTTTTGTAAAGTTCTTTTTTGTCTATCTAGATTTAATTAAATATGAATGCGCACCGAACATTTTCTTTTCTACTTTTTGAAAACTAGTAGTTCTTCAAAGATTTGCTTAAGAAAGTGAGATTTGCTATCAATTCATCTTCAACTTTTAGATTTGTTGAAATAAAAAATAGAAGTTTTTGTAGGAATTATTTAGATTAAAAATTCCTTTCGAAACACGTGACTCTTTTTTTTTTTTAAACATTGCTTGTATTGGCTACATTATGACCAGTATTGGCATCAAATATTGCCCCTACATTAGCGTGTTTAGTTTCTTAAACTCATACACCAATATTCGCAACAAAAACAAGATGGATACAAATTAGTTGAACAATTGCGTCGATTCAATCATTGTTGTAAATTCAATCGTTCACCACTTGTTATGTGATAAACTTCAAAATTGAACCAACATTGTTTTCGTTATAGGCATCTTACTTATTAAATTTGGGTCTTTTCATCCCATAAATGCTGAGATATAACTGTTACAGAAATCGCAAAAAAAAAAAAAAAAAAAAAAAAAAAAAAAGTCATATAAACAGTGTCTTATGACTTATGAGTATGTCTTAGGAGACATACCCCAAACTTTAATTAGAACCAGTTAATGTTAAGGTGCAATTAAATACGAAATTTCATGGAACTTCGTTCATTAGTTCGTAAGTGAGAGCTGCACACAAAATTTGTGTAATGCAGAGACAGCGGTCCAAATGTAGTCAAAATCGCATTCAGAACATAAAAAAGTGGCTTAAATTCATAAATTAAATACAAAATAAAAAAGCCGAAAGTTTCTACAAGCCCAAAAATATCTTCTTATAAATATAGAAGAAAGTAAAAATAGGACGTGTATAAAATTTACAATTTTCAGAAAGATATGGTGTTTCTGGAGAAGTGTTGTATGTAGAGGATAACCAATATACTTTTTCGTCTCATGGTAAAGAAAAAATACAATGCAAATCGCTTTTAATGAAGTTGAAGTGACACAAAATTTAATTGTTATACGTAAACTTCGTAAAACTCGATTACTTTGCAACACTTTAGTTACAAATTCTGATGCATCCTTATTAATGGTGTGCTAGTTCGTACTGTACTTTACCGTCCAAGTATCAGAAAGGTGATCAACCCGTACTTGAAATAAATGACTAAATTATATATGCTAATCGACTGGGAATAATGCCTACACATTGAAAATAAGTATGAAGTACTGACAACAACTTGCCGGATTGGAAGAAATTTTTCTGCTATTTTGAAGAAATTTCCGTCCTTATACTGGAGAATTTCAGGACATTTTGTCCTTCGGTTAGAACACGTTTGTCTTCTTTATATTCCAATTGATGCCCCTGTGTGTATGTTGTTTAATTTTAATTTTTTTTTGTAAATTACTTCTTTTAATGCTTGTACGATATACATATTTGTTTAATTATAAGACTAAGTAAAGTTTGATGTTATTTTTCTACGGCACAGTACAGGATAATTGTAAAATATGTGGAAATTGTGACGCAAAGTTAAGCGTACTGCAACAAATAAGTATCATATGGGAATATAAGTTAGCTGTTCGAATATTTAGTCATAAATATAGGTTGTCTCGCTACAAGTTAACACTACATGTTCATTTATAATTTTAAGATTAATGAAGATATTTTAAGAAATTTTCTACAGATTCACCTTGTTTTGTTAGAATTGTAATGCCATAGCGATACGTGTTGTAATTGGCTAACATTCAGTACCAAGCAAAATGTATCCAGATGGCTCCATTTTTCTGATGTAGCTCACAGTCTGCATAATGTCGATGATCGAATTACTATGTACTTTTTGCTTTGTTTTGGATTCAGTGATGGAACAGTGGCGTACCACAGAATCAAATGACATCGCTAAATTTCAAAAGTATTCTTTGTCTTATTTAAGATTTTATAACTCGAAGAATGCTATTAAAATTTAGTGGTGGCGCAAAATTGTGCGCTATCGTTCCATCACTGCTGATGCCATCATATTTTGTAGAAATAAAACGAAAGCTGCTGAAATAATAGTTCAATTCTTAATATGTAGATATCTTTACTTTAAATTTTTATACGGAAAAATATTTCTTCAAAGCATCTTGTATAGCAATGGATATCTAATATGTAATTTAGTAATATAAAATATGTTACTTAAATCATTTTTGTGAAGTTTCTAAAGTGTTTTAACGCATCAGATATATTCAATACGTGTTTCTAAACACTGTCAAACAATTGCGACGATCCTATGTGTCTCCTCAGTGTTCTTCATAGGAAACACGCATAGAAAAGTATTCTGATGTGAATCTGATAGTGACAACAACCCCTTTAGTTGCTAGATCGAGTACCACTTCAAATACACCACATCATGATACTATTCATGACTATTCATTATGCAATAAGCTAAATGTTCTATTAAGTAATACCTTAAACTGAAAGAGTGTTTTGAAAAGTTTAACAATATGAAATATTTTTTCTGTTGTTAATGATATGTTTAATAATTCTAATTACCATCCCTTCGTTTTCTAAAATCTTTTAGTTTACTTCTCATACAAATACTCAACAGCCATCGTATGCTAAATCAGATGTTTTCTTTAGCAAAACATAATTTTGGAAAGCATCTATATATTTAAAACGAAAAGCGTATTCTGTCAAATCCACATGAAATCTCTTTGCGCATGCGTCAACTATTTTTTTAAAAGCTTCTACCCTAAGAAACGAGAAACCTAACTGGTTAACCCAACCCTCACCTGTTTAGCCTAGGAGGATTGAAAAGGGTTGATTGAAACCGGATGAAGCCGTACCATAGCATTAAAAGCATAGACCTTCTAATATATTTTTGCTCTGAGGTTGAAAGCTAAAGCTTTTTTTAAGAACTCATGTTTTCTGTACTAAATATGCATATTTTTTCGCAAAATTTTAAAGAGAGTTTGGATGCAGGTATATTTAAAACCGATTAAAATGAAAGAGAATTCGGAAGATGTGAAATATTATTTTTTTATTTCGATGTTAAAGGAGCCGACGCGAAAACAAACAAACAAATAAAAAAGTGAGAAGAAAACATTTCTTTTACAACTAGATAACAATATTTTTTCACGAAATTTTAATAAACCGATTTATTTATCACCAATAAAGATTTCAAAGAGTTCGGAAAAAAGAACTTTTATTTTAAAACTACGAAACGACACTAGGTAAAACAAACAATAAAATGAGAGCTTTTATCACTAAATATTAAAAAAAAATTGCGAATTTTTCATTTTAAAATATAATTTTATACAAAATCGGGTTAAAGATATAAAATAATAATAAATTATGTTGTTTTTTAAACTTATTATCACGGGCCCGGGCAACGCCGGACGGGGGTCAGCTAATATAATTCTATGTAATTTTACATATCTAAATTGTAATTCTGTAATTTGAAGCATATTATTTTCATATTTTTTGTGTTATTTCTCGCGTATCTAAATACAAAACACATACTCAGTATGTGTTACCAGTCATTGTCAAATTATTGCTACAGTCATTATCATATGGTCAATGTTATTGAACGGAAACATAGGCCATCACTCGTGATAATGAGTAAAGGGAATCTGATAGTGACAATAATACGTTAAATGCTAGATCGAGTACCACTTCAAACGTTCCTATTCCTTCGTATTGATTATGCAACGGAGTAAATGTCAGCTTCTCTATTAAGATATACTTTCTAACAAAAGTCAGTTTTAAGCGTGTTACCAGAAAGCTTTAACATAGAAAAATAATATTTTGAGTTGTTTATGATTTGTTTAATGATTCTAATTATTACAACATCGCGTTATAAAATCTTTTTATTTTCTTCTCATGAAGTTAGTCATCATCCACGTTATGTTAAATCAAATGTATTCATTTGTGTAAGTTTTTTTATTTTCAAGATGTTGTATAAATTGTTCAATAAAAAATCTCATGACAAAAAAGTTTTATTTCTGTTATCATAAAACGGATTTTTTTTTTTAAAAAAAAGGTGAATTCGCATTGATGTTAATATTTGGAAAGGGGTTTTCTTTGCATAATTAATTTGTCTGAAGGGAGATTGGCACAGTTGTTCTTATTTATATAATATTCCAGGTTTATGTTTTATTTTTCTGTATTTCCTAATGAAAATTTGAAAAAAAAAGAAAGATAGCATATCTTATTTAAACAACGTAGAAATTACGTCCAGTCTTATTGCAGGCTTGTTATCCACTGGGAGACCGAGAAACAAATATTTATGAGATTTGACATACATGTTCCAATTATAATGATTCTGTTATTTAGATGGCTCATAATTCGGACTTTCGAAACAACTTTTTTGATAAAATCTTTCTTATTTATAATACAGTTAACATATACTTTTCAACTTAATACCCCACTTTTATTCGAAAAATAAAACAAAAAAAAAAACTAAGATTCTCTGTAGCATTACAGGTGTTTTCGGAAAGATGATTAGCGGCCGGAACAAGTAATTATATTAGGTTGTTCGGGAAGTTCCTTTCGTTTTGGAAAACCAATTCGTACCGGAAAATTCTTAAAGTCAATTATTAGACATTAGATCTTCAAATTTATATATAATAATTAAATGATAGAATTTTCCGGTACGAACCAACTTTCCGAACAACCCAATATTTTGCGTTCTTAAAAATCTTATAGATGGTGACTCTAAAATCACGTTACAAACTTTGAGGGGTGGTACGCATCACCAAAACAAACATTTTTGGTACAAGAAAGCTGGATCACAATCCACTTATTCAGTCATAAATGCAGGATGTATCACTCCAAGTCGAACCCGGATTTTCGTTTATAAATTTAACGATAATGGTAATACTTTACCGATATTTTCAACAGACTTACATTATCTTGAAGTAAATGTGATGGATAGCACAAGATGCACTTTAATTTGGTCAAAGAATCATATGTACAGTGAGCTGCATTCCAAATTAAGAAATATCTAAGTCAGCATTGTTTTGACTCAGATCGTGGCCATTACCAGCTATGTTTTGGATGTTATCACATTTCATAGAAAGCAAAGTGTGTTTGATGAAAATATCGGTAAGATGTTTTCATTACTGTCAAAGTTATGACGGGCAGGGCTAGTGGAGCTTAAGCCATATGGTAGGCCACTCAGCCCGGCAGGAACCTGTTAAAGTTATGAGCAAAATTAAGAGACCAACTCTTCTGAACGGAACTTGTGAGTGCGTAAGCCATTTTGGTAGACCTCCCCATTCAGCTGACTCTCGTTAAAGTTATGAGTGGAGGTTGAGGATGAAGAGGACGCCTAATATGCATAAGGACCTTTACACACTACATTAACTCTAACCTTAACAATTTAGTTATTCTTAATGGCATCATACAGTGTTATATAGTATTTTTAGCATAATTTATCATTGTTTACTCTAGTATTATTATTCATTCATTATTTTTCATTTAGTACTTACTTCTTTCCGTTATTAATATTTACTTCAGCATCTTACAGTATTATTACGTGGTAGTATTATTGCTCAGTATCACATAGTAGTATTTAGTACTGCTCAGTAAGATTGGAAAATTGTATTTTCAGAATTTGTAATTTTGGAATCTTGTATTTTGAGAATTTGTATTTTTGGAAGTTTTGTATTTTCAGAATTTGTATTTCAGCATTATATAGTATAATTCTTGCACAATACAGCAAAGTATAATTTAGTAATGCTCAGTATAATTAGGTAAACAAACGTGCTGGTCGATGCTAGTTGAGCTTAAGCCGAGAGGTAAGCCTCCCCGCCCGGTTTGGCCTTGACCTTGTTAAAGTTATGAACGAAAATCCGGGTTCGACTTGAATTAAGATACTCTGTATTTGTAAATGAATACATGGATTGCATCCCACCTTCTCGATAAAAAATTGTTTGTTTTACTGAGATGTGCCAAACTTCAAAATTTGTCAAATTATTTTTGCACCATCCTGTATATTGTTTATCATTTCATTTAGACTATATGAAGAGCAGAGTTCTTTAGCTTTTTTTGGAATAGAAATTATATGATTCGTTCAGCTGGCAATACTAAATTTTAAACTAAATTATCTTTTATTTAAACTAAATACAAAATAAAAATATTAAATTTATCTACAGGGTGTGCCAAAAGTCCCACATTATAGGAGTTTTTTTATTTTTTAATTTGGTTTATAATTTTTTTTTATTTGTAGGTGAAAATGCTGACTACTGAAGAGCGATATAGTTTACTATATAGGGTTACCTTAAATCGAAAGTTTACAGTGAGAAGATCAGGGACAAAAACCATTTGCGTGAGCGAATTGCCACTAAGTGCCATGCCATAACGCCAGTCTTAGTGGCCAATATTCTGAGGAACATGAACGATCGCCTGCAGTTGTGTTTGACAACGTAGGCAATTATATTCAAAACATATTGTAACAATACATGTTTTTCCTATGATAGGGGACTTTTGCCACCCCCCCCCTGTATATAACAATGTCTGGATGCCCTAAAAAAATTGAAACGCGCGATAGAAAATAACGTTAAATTAATCCTAGACGACTAGACGTACTAGGAATAGTGGAAAAATCTAAATGCTCGTAATAATTATAAATTCTGAAATTTTTATATTTTTATATTAGAAAATAGGTTAAAATTTTTATAATGTACTTCCCAACATTTTATTATCAATTTACGTAGAAAACCAATATTCTTATTATATATTTCATATTCTTCTTTTAATTATTCGCTCAGTGTTCAATAATATGAATGAAAGAAGTACACTACTTCCAATGTGGTAAGTTTTTACTTATTTCCTTAAACGTTTATTTATTCCAGCATTCTTTACAGAAAAAAGAATATCAAACTTAATCTAGAATCACAATATTTCTCCCTTTCAAATAATAGGTAATCATCATTGCTTGAAAATAGGAAGGAAAACATCACAGAGACATCAACACTGACACATCACAGAGAACTTGGCAGTGAAAAGAAATCAGATATTTAAACCAAATTAAATTGAACTAATTCATGCTTACAATATAGAGATAGATCAATCAGCTGTCGAATGTCAAACAAACGTAGTCGTAATTATTACTACTGTCTAGTCTTCTAGGATTAAAGAAACTCTCTTCTCATTCATTTCCAAATAGTTACTCTTTTTTAATTTTATACGATCCCCCTCGACAAAATTGGGCAATTATTATTTTTTTTTCCTGAAATTAGGTCATTGGAAAACATTTTATACTCGTATCTTTAAAATTAACTGTGTTACTATAAAGACTGATAAAGCTGACTGAAAAATTCTTTGCGATATTTCATCAATGAAAATCTGTACCATACACAAATTGATAACAGCAATTTATAGATCAAAACTTTGTTATAAACTCTAATTAAATTCATCCCAAATACATGTAAATAAATCATTATACAGTCAGACGTTTTGTAAAAAAACAAATTTAATTTAAACAATTAAATCCTTGAAACATAATTAAAAGAAATGTAATTCTTAGGATGTTTTCCCTCACCCGTAAGGCATGGTGACGTCACGGCGACGTCAGTGTGAAGTCACACTGTGACTTTGCGACCGTCGATGTGACGTCACGTGACGTCGATGTGAAGTCACGGTGACTTGAATGTGAAGTCGTTATGGCCGTTTTAGAGCTCTTTTGTGACGACACATTGTGACCACTTTGTGAAGTCACGGTGTGACAAATTTGTGAAGAGTGTGTCATTTGTGACGATTTTGCCATTAACTTTGTGTCGAATCTGTGACGAAAGCGACAACATTTTGAAGTCACATTATGACCAATTTGTGAAATATGTGTCATTTGTGACGATTTTGACATAACATTGTGATGAATCTGTGACGACAGTGACAATATTGTGAAGCCATTTGGGTCATCTCCTATGCTGGATGATTTCAATTTATTCAAACCCGACTTGAATTTTTAAATTTTATTTCAAGTCCACCCAAAATCCGATCGTAACCCAATAAAACAAATTCCGTTGACCCATAACCCGTCCGAACCTGATAAATGTTTTGATCGACATTCCTCCGGACCCAAAATCCTAAATAAAAAAATATATCTACAATTTAATACAATTATAGAAAAGAAGTCTATAAAAATATTTATCATATCTATTTTATGGCTTATACAGAAAAATAAGCATGTATAAAAACTCATTCATACTAAACTATAGTTTTTCATCTGAAACAATATTATAGTAATTCTTTTGAAAAATTAGATTAACCCGTACCCCAAACTGCAAGAATAAAATTTTAATCTAAAATCGAAACGAATCCGAAACAAGTGACTAAGTGTCTTTAATAAATCCAAATAAAAAAAAACTCATGTTTTATATAAAATAAAAAATTGCCGGTCTAGTTTTTCGTTTTTTCAAATATCTGAACCGTCCTTATAACGGGCAAAGCCCGCTATTATACTCTGTCATAATAATATCTGTCATGTGAACTAAACGCGATATTTAAAAAAAAAAGTAGTTCCCCCCCTCTCGCCTTCTTTATTAACAATCCCTATTCACATAATAAGTACATCATTGTCTATTAGCGTTTTATTTCTTTTTTTTACTAGGGAGTTCTGCCCCCTAGGAGCTACGCTCGCCAACCCCCGTTATCACACCGCAAACTTTAAAAGCACGCTAATTTGATTAAGTCTAAAATGATTACAGAAGATTCAATTAGAATTAAGCGACCAGTGGCGATCGGCGTTTCCATTCATTTTCCTTTCACTGAGATATTTTAAGGCCAAATCAACTGCTGTCGAAAGAGCTAACAACTGTTTTCGTGATAGATTAAATAACATCAATTAAACATTTGAAAATCAACTTATGTTAAATAGCTAAGTAAACAATGTCGTTGCATCGGGGAATATATGATAATGATGTTATAAAAAATTGGGTATTTATCCGTTATCCCGTCGACCACTATAAAAAAAAAGTCGCCAAAATATAGGGAAAAAAAGTGTGTTACCGTGGTATCACATTCTATTGACATCAGATGCGTTACACGTGTTTCCTATGTCATCAAGAGATTTTTATTAGACATTTATCTGTATTTTTAATGATATTTTACCCATTTATTAATTATTTCATTAATTAAAAAATAATAACGACCTTGCGTTGAAAAAATGTTGCTATGCATAGTTATGCACAACATACCCGTGTCAACTGCCATCATAAACACTTATCCGTCAGCCGAGGGGGATAGTTAAGAAAAATATTGTAAATAAATAAAGATTTAAGATTACTTTTTTTTCTCTTTTCTTTAATGTATTATAAATTTTATTATTTAAAGTTACTGATAATTGACACTTTAGTGAGTGGGGCTTTAGATTCTATAATGGCAGCATTCTTCCATTGGTTTTTTGGACATTAAAATTTGGCAATAGTTTTTTTTTTTTTTGTCATTCGGAAGTTGTCAACCGTATAATGGAGAAGTACCGATTTTTTTTTCCGTAAGAAGTTTGAAATGTGTCGATTCCAATATGACGTAATTTTCAAAGTTTTCTTTCTATTATTAAACTTAAAATATATATTGAAAGGAAATATTAATATTTATGCTGTTTTAAAATTTGCGATAATAGGTCAAATATTTTGTCGAAATAAATTAATATATCCTGTAAATATATTTTTATATTGAATCTGTTCGGAAATATTGTTATTTGAGCATTTTAAATATGACGTAAGTTTCCCTATTTAATGCTTTGAACACGTAATAATTTAATTATTGCCCTTTTTAATATTCACGCGCAAGTATATTTTTATTATGTTTTTTTTTTTTTTTTTTTTACAATTACTGCTTTTAACACGTGTTCATTTAATTATATTTTTAAAGTTTTATTTCTATTTTTGATAGTTACATGTAAATACATTTTTTAATTGAAAGGGAATGTTATTATGCGCGAACTTTTGCAAATTGGCAACAATTCAAATAGATTCTGCGCATTAGTTGAATATTTTTATCCATTAATGAGTGGGTTTTAAAGGTTTTAATTAATATCTTGCGTTAATGAAGACATTTTCAAAATTTTATGATTTTCAACGTGACAGTAGGTTTTCAGCTGTAAGTACACAAAATATCAAGTCTCTAACTTATACAGTTTCTGAGATCCCACTCTGTGACGGACTTACAGAGAATCGAGACAAATTGGGTTTCGTGAGATGAGCGAAACCCTAATAATAGAATCAGTTTGACCCGGAGCACAACAACATAAATATATAATTTTAAGAATTATTCTAAAAATTTTTACTGCACTGCATTTTAATTTTCGATTTAAAAGCACATTTAAAATAAAACTTTTAACAGATCGTATTTTTTTTTAAAATATTTTTTATTCCTACTACTTTTTTATATATTGATATTTTTTTAAAATTAATTATTTTTTTTTTACATTTCTTATATGCTATACAAGGCAGTGCATGAATTTTAGGTACAAATTATATTAGATTAAAAATAATTTTTAACTGTCATATCTAGTGAAAAGTGGGGGTAATCTAATGCTTCTTCATATGATATTATTTGTTAAAAAAAAAAATTAAAAATGTCAAAGTAAATGTCATGTACAGTTTCATCGAATACATAATAAAAAAAAAATATGTGCAGAAAATTGTAAAGCTCAACCTTAAATACAAAAAAAAATACTTTAACATTTTTAAAGTATGAAAAAGAAGGAAAAAAAAATAGTATTGATAAAAAGCCATTTACAGATTTCTTTTGTGAAAAAGTACCCCTTGAACAGGACTCCCACTGGTTCGTTTTTTTTTTCTTTTTTCTGTTTTTTTTTTTTTTTTTCAATATTAGTATTTGTGCTAGGTTTTTACAACATTTGCAGAAAAAATTACGTACCGCGTTGGTGTCTGCAAAATTTATAAGAAAAATCTAAAACGATGATTATTTTAAAAAAAGGCGGTATTCAAAAATGGACAGAGTAGGAGGCTTGCTTGATCTACGATTCTGTACATATTAAACATATAGTAATATTAAAGTGGTAGATTTTACATTTTAACCACGTTAAAAAATTATATATTATACAATTTGAGTTCATAATTTTAAAAAACTGATACTTTGCCCTGTTTTTTTTTTTTTTTTTTTTTTTTTTTTTTTTTTTTTTTTTTTTTTTTTTTTGGGGGGGGGGGGGGGTGGGGGTTCTTTCTCTCCTTTAACTATTTAAATTTATAAATATACCTTTTAAAAAAATATTCCAATAGGTTTTAAACAGTATCTTATATATTTAATAAGACAAAAGCAAAAATTTAACCTTCAAAATAAGATATGCTACAAATCATGCATGGGACCTCTATTTTAAATACTATATGTGTTTTAATTACGTTTACTCCAGTATTTGACTGGTATTACTTTATATATAAATGATAACTATAAAAAAATAAAAACAATATTTTGCTTATTTTTTTACCATTATTAATTGATTTATAAATTATGTATATATTTATGAAATTGTAATGTTTTTTAAATAATAAGTTTTGCAATATATTATTTTTTAGAAACACCGATCATTTTTTGTTGATAACCCACTGCACCGCAGCCACTCTAGTTAGCATATGATGTGAAGAAAATGTACAATTTTCTATTGATTTACGATTCATCAATAGTAATACATGTTGACGCCGATGACATGATATCTATCTGGCTTGATGTCTGATTCCAGGGCAAGAACCACAGTAACATTTGCTGTGATTCTGATACCATAATACATAGTATATCCGGAATACAACCGGATTTGAGATCTATTATATAAGTTTTAGAATGCAGTTTAGTAAACGTTACTGATATTTTGCATTAAGGATGCTATTTTGCATTGTTTTAACAATACAGATAATCATATTTATATGATACAATTAAAAAATAATAAATATAATATTAATATCAAATAGTTATTCATCTTTTAATGTTTATCAAGTGTAGAAATGCAGTCTAACCACCAAGCGTAATAAGACATCGGTTTATCATTATTATTTTATTTACTGAATTATACGGTAATTGTAAGTAACAAGCTTATTTTAATCATACTGATCACAATAATCCTACATACTTTTAAATTTATATACTAAAGTATAGATGTTAAATGAATACTTTGAAATTTATCAAAATCATTTAGGAATTAAAATAGTGAGTAGTGTAATTCAAAGCAGAAAATCAAAAATAAAATTATTATATTACAGCTATTCATTACTTAAAGATTATGTATCATTATTATTATTTTGATAATTAAAATATTTTAGCAGGGTAATATTTAAATTCTTACTAGTATACACAACAACAAAAAAATTTCAAGCTTTGCTGTTGGTGTTCTTTCTATGTTAAATATTTTAATCATGTAGATTGAAAAAATAAAATTTTTACATACCTTTCTTTAGCAGATGTAATTTTTTATGGCATCAACGAAGTAACCCGAGTAATACAAGTGTTTTTCAAGTAAATTAGGTACAAAAACATTACAAATGCATTGACGAATACATATCATAACACGCCAACGCTATTGTAATTATTTTCGGACTTATATTTTAATTGGAATTCTTAAATCCAGAATATAAATCCTTATAAAAAAAAGTTTTTTCTAGATAATATTCATTGTCTGTTCCGTTCCAACAATTAAATGTCGTGTTTAATTTTTTTTTTATCTGCAGTCTGCATTAGCACTCAGCAAAAACAAGGCCAAACGACGCAGATGCTTTTCTTCATATTTTACAGCAGTTCCTTAAATATTACTACGTATGATAAAGATGTTAATTACGTCCAAATTTGAAGAATAATTTTTTACAATGATTTCCATTTTCTGAATAAAAATCTCTCTCCTTGAACTTGCAAAAACGTATCCTTCGACACATAATTCGTTCACATCCGCCATTTTGGAAGAAGAATAAAATTGAAAATATTCTAATTCGAACTTCGAATGACAAAAGTCGTCTGCTTCCAATATCCGCAATTAAGATCTGCGCAGCATTGTTTAACCAGAAAGTAACACCTCGCAGATGTTTACAGCTTACCGCAAATGATAGATAAAACAAATAATTTAAATAACGATATTTCAAATGCTTTATAATTTATATGGCTAGAGGTGATATCTTACTAAGCACTGGCCAGTTTGGAATAAATTGCTATAGGAATGACATATAGTTTATGACATTTACTTTATGACATACAGTGTCTCACATAAGTGATGGGACACTTGTGCTTTACAAAAGGAAACTAATCAAATAAATTAAAAAAACATGTACACATTTTTTTTGTGGGTGTGTTTCATACTTAAATTTAGTAAAGATTATTACATAACATACATTTTGTCAAAATATTAAAATATTAATTTAATAAAAATACAAATGTTTAGAACGGAGCAAAAAATAGCTCACATAAGTGATGGGACACCATTATATATGCAACAAAAATCGTCTGAAATAAGCAATAAAAATATTTTTGGGGTTTTATTTTTACTTAAAAGCAATTGGCAATAATTTATAAAATCGTCTGCAGTATTTCTCTCCAGTTTGTTTTGGAATTTTTGTGTTTTTTAGCTCTGTGTAGTCATGAATGCTAAACGAAAAGAAACTTCGCCTGAAATTCGAAAATTAGTTATTAATTTGCATATTGAACGTGGAAAATCTATTAGAAAAACTGCTGAAACAGTTAACTTGAGTCGTTCAACAGTTTTCAATATCATTAAACGATATAAAAAGAATCATATGATTCAGGATAAAAGAAGACCTGGCTGACCATCAAAGCTATCCAATGGAATAAAGCGAATTATCGTTCGAAATATTAAAAAAAATCCAAGAATTAGTGCTTCAAAAGTTGCTGCTGATTTACAAGCATTATATGGAATAATTGTTAATCCTGAAACTATTAGAAGGGTAATTCGATCTGCTGGATATCACGGTAGAGTAGCCAGGAAAAAATTCTTCGTAAGTGAAAAGAATAGAAAACTCAGACTAGCTTTCGCAAAATCCAACATAAATAAGAATTCTGATTACTGGAATAAAGTTATATTTGCTGATGAGAGTAAATTTAATATATTTGGTTCTGACGGTAGAATCTTGGTGTGGAGAAAACCCAGGGAAGAACTTCGCAAACAGAACTTGGTACCAACAGTAAAACATGGTGGAGGAGGAGTTATGGTATGGGGGTGTATGTCGTCCGCTGGAGTTGGTAATCTTGTTTTTATTGACAGTATAATGGATCAGTACAAGTATATTGATATTTTAAAGCAAAATTTGAAATCTTCAGCACGAAAATTGAACCTTCATAACGATTTTAAATTCTACCAGGACAATGACCCCAAGCACACTGCTCTGAACTTTAGACTCTGGCTGCTATATAACTGTCCTGAAATAATAAAAACACCACCACAATCTCCAGACTTAAATCCCATAGAGAATATTTGGCAAGAATTGGAATCAAGAATTCGCAAACACACCATTTCTTCAAAACAACAACTAAAATCGGTGCTTCAAGAAGAATGGGGTAAAATCACTCCAGAAATCACAAAAAAAATAGTCGAATCCATCCCAAAAAGATTAAATCATGTTTTAAAAGTAAAAGGAAATCCAACAAAATATTAAAACCTTTTAAAAAGTAAAATTTTTGGATAAATATTTGATGGAAAAGTAAGTGTCCCATCACTTATGTGAGCCATTTTTTGCTCCGTTCTGAACAATTGTATTTTTACTAAATTAGTATTTTAATATTTTGACAAAATGTATGTTATGTAATAATTGTTACTAACTTTAAATATGAAACACACCCAAAAAATTTTTGCACATGTTTGTTTATTTATTTTATTGCAGTTTCTTTTTATAAAGCACAAGTGTCCCATCACTTTTGTGAGACACTGTATTTTTAATTCGTTTTTGTTCGGAAATGCATTAAATTGGCTGGTGCTTTTATTCAGAAACTATGTAATTGAAAGACGTTTTCCATTTTTTGTTAAAAGCAGAAGATATTTCAGAAGAAAATGTCAAAGTCGGCGTTTTGAACCGAATAGCCGACGTGACAGTAAAAGAAAGGGGAAAAACCGGTCGTCACGTGACACGAATTGCTTATAACTCGATAAGTAGTTTATTTATTTAAAAAAAAATGAAAAATCATTTCGAATCCAAATTGCTTCCATAGACCGTCCTGCCCAATTTATGCCTTTGCGTTTAAAAGTGAGTCTGAAATTATGTCAGAAAGCTTCGCGTTGTTGAGCAGGTCAGTTAAGAACCACCTTAATTATACCGTACAAGGAAAATCCTGAAAGTGTTGGATCGTCGCAAAAATTGTGCCATCATTTTTTGACAAGAAAACTGATGTTTTGGTTGAGTGGCCTCTCAAAATAATTAAAGATTGGAGATTTTTAAAGAAATATTTTTAGCATTACAAAATTAGCAAATGAGTTCCATGCGGTAGTAGAAAAAAAAATAATGTTTGCATTTAAAATGTTAACAAACCTGTAAATTGCTAACAATTTTATTAGACTGGGAGATCAATTTCTGAATTACTTTCCGCTAAAACTTTCATACGTTACTAAATTTCTATTTAGGATTTTTTACCTGTGTATTATATAGTATATTTTGTTAAATTTCTTGAAAATGGTAATGAAAATTGTAAAAAAGTTATCTGCCTCATATATGTAGACAGATACTTACTTATTATTTTATTCTGGAAATACTCAATTTATTTAAATAGTGTGTGACAATGTTTTTATTAACGATTTAGGCAAATGACATAATTCAAATCTATATTTTATGAGTTTCTGTTTCAAATTCCTTCTCCGATCACACTGTGAAGTCACAGTGTTGGAATTTTGGTCATAGGTGTGACGGGACTTATGTGACTTGAAGTGACGTCATTGCAACGTCACAAAAAATTTTTAAGCTCTCAAATAGTAATTTTCTTGATGCCATAAGTTGTTCTAAAGTTTATTTTAAGTTTTCTTAAAATCTCCAAGACGTTCACATTTTGGTCACAGCGTGACGTTACAAAGTGGTGGAATTTTGGTCACAGGTGTGCCGTGACGTACGTGACTCATTGTGACGTCACTGTGAGTCACTGTGACTGTGCATGCTATGCGGGCATCTCCCATGAATAACTAAACCTTATTTAATAATGTTACTATAAATATATATACTTCTTCACTAATATTTCTTCAAGTATCGGTTATGTCTAGTTTAAGTTCAACTGTTCCCGTATGTATCATTGTTTATGTTTTTCCTTTTTTCAATATCTCACGCATTTATATTTCTAATTTGATATATGGCCTTCGTTTACAATGGTGAATTTTCAATTAAGCATGATTTATTAATTATTAAAGATATTAATATGCAATTTTTTGTAATAATATTTTTGCAGCAAAAGAATTTTTTTTCTAACTGAGCAATTTTGTCCGAAGGGTTGGTGTACAATTTAAAAGTATAACTTTTTGAAATTTATTGGCAGGACAAATTTATCAAAATAACCTTATTCCTTACTTTAATTTGAAGAATTTTGAATTTTTGATTGCCTACATATTTTCGACAGGTAAACACTTAAATCAAGTTTCAATATTTTATGGACACCGTGTGTATGGTATAGTTTCAACGGCTGACTGTCAACAATCGAAAGAGAACTCAAATATGTTCACTAATGAAAATTTCACATTTATTCATTTATTTTTCCGCTACATGTCTGCCATATACACACATCCAAATTACATTTTATATATGCGGACAGAAACTTTTGAATCTTACTTGGTATTTAATTTCACATTATATTCTACTGAACTGAGAATGCAGATGAAGTAAATAAATCTGGTTCCATTGTTCCACAACATGATACATTTTCAGAAGTTTGTTAAATAATACTGTTTCATTTTGCTCATTCGTACTTTATCCGCGAGTTTCCTTTTAAATACAAAATGAAGAATGAGATTTTCCTCATTCTGTATTTCCCAACAGAAAACCCATTTGCTTTTCCATCTTTTTGTTAATCCGAATTCTAACAAGCCTATTGTCTGAACCGTTCACTTGCAAACGAAAAGGATACACTTATTTTGATAGACTCTCTTTGATTCGTCTTATCTGTATCTGGGAGCCTTTGTCACGAAATGACACTATTATTTTCTATTACTTTTTACAATAAAGAAATAGTATTGTCTTTTTAAACGAAGCATTCTAAAGAAAAGTTTTTTATTCTGGTCAAACAGATGTTATAAAAAGAAAAAGAAATCATGCATCAAGTATAGATTATTTAACACTTTCCAACATCACTAACAAAATATTTTTACAAATATTTACCGCCTAATAATGTGAAAGATATCTAAGTAAATAATTTTGAAAACGCTATTTAAGGAATTACCAACAATAGTCGGAAAAATATCTGAACTCTTTTGTGCAGCCCTGTATATGATATATAGATTTGTATATATACTACACAGAATGCTAAATTTTAGTTCAGTTAAGAAACGCGTAGCACAGTTTAAAATTACCCTTCTTGGATTTCCGTCAATAAACGGAAATACACTCGACAACTTTTGTGATTTCCTGTATATAATCTATAGAATTTATACACACCAAATAATAGGCAAAAAATGAGTTAAATTTAAAAACGCGTTCAGCAACTGAAAGAGCACTTCCAGCAATTATTGTTAACAGACAGTACCGACTTAATTTGTGTGTCCCTGTAAATGAACGATGAATGTTATACACAATATTCTATAGTAAACCTATTGTAATGCACCTTTTATCAATTTCAATATGTTTGAAATAGTGAAACATTACTAAAATAAACCGCAAACGATTTTTCTCCATAGACCGTAATGTAACGGAATTCTTTTGAGTGTCCCTGTAAAGGAACTATAAGTGCTATGCACACCCTGTTCAATAGTAAGCCTCTTGTAGTGCACATCAGTAATATATATCGATTTCAATACTTTGGAATTGTTTAACGTCATTAAAATAAATCATAAAGGATTTTCCCACATAGACCGTGATTTAACGGAAACCTTTAGTATGTCCCTGTGAAAAAACTATGAGGGCTACAAACTTCATTTAAATACCGAACATGCCATACCAAACCTCAATAACATATATCAATTTCATGACAATTCGAATATATTTTCGCAAGTTAGAGCACGGACAGACAGACAGACCGAATTCATAAACACTTTTCAATTATGTTAGAAAGTGTTAAAAAGTAAGCAAAATGATTCCACTGTTCTTATAGACGATAACACAAATGATTGTAGCGTATTCAATTAACACATATGCATCATTAGCACATATCTGCGTACATTTCAGGAATTTCTTTTTTATTCATAAATTCCGTATCCATACCGGAAATTCCGAAAAAGGAATTTTTACGTCATGTGATCATGAAATGACTGACAATAACAAAAGCAAAAATTACCATTCAGAATTTCTTATGCAAATTCGGAATTTCTGAATTTTAAAAAAGTTCCTGAGATGCACGCATCGGATGCAACTGGAATTAATCGTCTGATTTGAAAGTCATTAATACTGATATGAATTAATCGTTGTTTTTTTCTAATGTGCTTGCTCTCTTGTTTCAAAATGTCAGCCACCCTAGAATTTCAAACTGCTCTATCTCAGCCATTTTTTAAGATAGAGGTAAAACAAAAAATGCCCCACAATCCTTGTATCAAGGTCTAACACTTAGGCAAAAAATAAATTTGATATTTTTAACTTTTCTGTATATTTATTTTAGATTTAAATCTTTCAGTGGCCGCCATTTTGAAACAAGATGGCGGACAAAGCTGGTCAACGAATTCGGTCGAGACATTGGTGAGCTTAATTGACACAATTAGTTTCATTCAAATTGATTTATAAATACGAGTGTTATCTTATGACGTAGATCATATATATATATATATATATATATATATATATGGATATGGATATCAACATTTGAACGGAGGGTGGTTTTGTGGTTTGGGGGTCATGATCGGTGAAAATATATCGAAATTTTCCGGAATTGCTTTTCTCCGAACGGTTGCAATAGGTAGCTATATACTTTTTTGTATTGAAAGCTACCTATAAATCATATTTTTAGATGTGATGCAGTAAATTAATGACTGTGCCTTTTCTGTAACTTTAATAAATATTGTGTATCTTTAATTGCAGTACATTCATACACGTTTTGTAAAATAAAAATTAGCATCCTGGTTATGATAAGAAGTAAGTTTCAAATTCACGCCACATAATTTGATAACTAAGTTAGAAATGTGGCTTTAAAATTGTATTTGGAGTAATTTATCTACTTATCGAATAACACTCTACGCATGGTTGGTAAAATTAAATACTTATATTGTGTCAATTGTTGTGATAATATAATTTACTCAGTCTCAGTGAATTAATTACTTCCATTACCATTAATGTCATTGTGCCTGAAAGTAACGACCCCTAAATGAGTCAATGTTCTTGTAAAATGTTAAAAATTTTTGGGTAGCTTGAACCAAATTTTGATGCTGAAGCAGCTTCAATCGTAAGATGGTGAAATATCGTTCAACATTTTGTGCTATGAGCTCATCGGATTTGAAAATTTTGGAACGATATTTCACCATTTTATGGTTGCAGCAACTGCAACTCTGAAATTTGGTTCGAACCACCACAAACTTTTTAATATTGAACATAAACTCGTAATACAAAAATCGTATATAAATGCAAAAATTTCCACAATCAGAAATAAAATTAAATGAGTTAAATAATTCTATATGTATCATTGCCCCCTCCCCCAACCCCTCAAAGATTTAGCCGTTAGCAAAGATATTTGCACTGATCAGGTTTCTGCCAATAAATCAAATTTTCTAATGATTTTCATGTTAATCAATCAAGTATTAATGGAGATCTTCATGCTAAAGATGACAATATATTTCATGATTTTAAAACTAGACATGACATAATAAAGACAGTTAATGAGGACATAACAACTAGCACAAGTTTTTGAACTAAGCACCAAGAAGGTAATAATACAACTTGTCCAATAATGTGTGATGTGTCTGTTCAAACAGATTTAATATTGCTTAGAAATATCTGAAGATCAGAAATTAGAGACATCTGAAGTTCAGTAACAAAACGCGAAACTTTTCATTACCTTTAAAACTTTTCTTTAAAACAATTTTCTCATTACAATGCATGTCGTTCATTATAAAGTGCCCACATATTCCATAAATGAGTCAAAAAATCTCAAAATTGGTTCACGCTTTTTCTTTTTTAACGTTGTAGATCAAATAACCATATGGACGTCGAGGGCTCAACGTTTGTTTCATTTAACTGATGTGTAAGCTCGGAAAAAAGGTCACAATTACTAAAATTGGTGTTCTAAAATAATCTACACATTTTGGTGACTAGTTTTCTCCAGAAACCTATTAGCGACGAACGGATTGCCCTAAATCCGTAGAGACGTTTAGAAGATAAAGTGAGGTAATTTTATATGGTATTTTCATAGACTGTATTAAAATGATATTTATATCAGATATTGTGCTTAATTAAGCTGTGCTGAATTAATTGGTGAGGAATTTCAACATGCTCCCCCAATAGTGTTTTTCTTTCATTGCTTACTTTAATATGTATTTCAAATGGTCGAAATAAAATAAATAAATGCGTTAAACTTTTAATTTAAAAAATGGCATTTACCCATTCAATCGGAGTGCTGTTCCAGAATCAACTTCCGAACCAATGCCATTCAGCCCTTCAAAGATTTTCATAATCAGAAATATAAATTAAATGAATTTCCTGCAATGACTTGGCTGATGAGAATTTAGCTGTTTGCAATGATATGTGCACTGATCAATTTTCTGCAATTAAATCAATGTTTCTGATGATTTTCATGTTAATGAATCAAGTATTAGTGATGATCTTCTTGCTATAGATGTGAATATGTTTCCTAATTTTAAAATTAGATATGACATGATACAGATAGTTAGTTAATGAGGACTTAATAAGTAGTACATTTTTTTTTCAAATTAAGCACCATGAAGATTAAAATACAACTTTTCCAATAATGTGTAATGTGTCTGTTCAATCAGATTTAATATTATTTAGAAATAAAGTAATGAAGATTTTGAATGTTTGCAAACAATGAATGCACTTAAAAAAATCTAACGTGGAATTCCACACCAGACTCTATTCAAGAACAGCTTGAAGTATCAACCTGAAACACAATCACAAATATCTGTTCCTGAAGCTCATCCATCTCATACTTTTGTATACTGTTTTTTAAAAACTGTTTCACCAGCAAATGGAAATCGAGCAATAATAACGAAAATAAGTACAATCAAGCTTTGCTGAAGTTAAGCATAGATAACAAAAAAAAAGAGAGAGGACAGTCAGAGAGATAGAGCAAAGACAAAGACAAAATTGCAAAAAAGGGAGTACAATTAAAGCTTAAGAAAGCAGAAACAGTATTTAAAAAAATCGGCAAAAACTTGAAGTCAGTTGCTAAAACGAATCTTGAAATAAAGGTGCAGCAGAAACAAATATAAGTTACGAAGGCCCCTAAACAGCAAACTTATCCAAATCTATATCATTCAAAAAGGAAAAAAAAAAGAGTGAGAGAGAGAGAGGGAGAAATAGGTATACCGTTACCTCTCTAATATAAATAACTATCGCATTCACTGTTTCCCCTAGAAAAATCCTAGATCAAATTGAAGTGAAGCTCACTGTAATTTTGATGAATGAATAGATTGCGATCCTGGTTTAACATACAAAAATTGTTTGTTGTAGTGTATTTTACCATCTCTTAAAGTTGGTAGACGTTATACTGAAGCATTCTAAATATAACTGCATATAAAAATCAAATAAAAACATTTTTGTTCTGTTAACATATGTAGTAAGTCGAAATCTAAAATAGTTTTTAGACGTTTTAAATAGACAATTTAATAGTTACTTTATTGTGTAATATAAAAGAAAATGTTTTCATAATTATAGTTTAATGGTAAACAGGAAAAAAATATTTTTCAAATTAAATAAATATTATCAAATTAAATTTGATAAAAAAAATATAATGACTATTTTAAACGGTCTTATTGATTATTGCCAATTATCAGATGTAATCCCGAAACATCATTATAACGCGTTATCTTAGAAACACCTAATTATTATTTTTTAAACTGTTCAGAATTTACTTCAGTGTAAAAAATGATAAAACAGTAATCGGATTTAAAGTTGAATGAATCACAGTTTTTGCATTCACTCAGATTTTTATAATAGTGAACTACACTATTTCATATAATATCTTCAAGATATACTGCATAAAAAAATTAGGGGAGCAATCAAAGAAGAGAAGAAAACCGCGCGAAGCAGCTATGCATGATTATAAAATGAAGAGTACACGTGTATCAATGCGCAATACAGAAAATAAAGACGCAAAAAATTGTAAGGGAGCTGCAATTCTTTGAAACGATGGAAAGAACATGAAAACATGGTTTAGGGCAACAATTTGGTTACATGTAAATGACAAAAAAAGTATTGTTTAGAAGTGATACAAGATTTTTAATACGGCGTGTGATCTCCTCGAACAGCTAAGACTGTTGCACGCCTGTTTTCCATGGATGCGATAAGGTTATCGATAAGGCTTTGGGTAATACTGTTCCACTCTTCAAGAATTGCAATCTCAAAATCCCAGACATTGAAAGAAAGCCTTTTGGTCTCGCTGAAATGTGTCGTCCGAGTGTGTCCCAAACATGTTCGATCGGATTCAGGTCAGGAAAGTATGCTGGCCATTCCATAAGCTGTATTGTTTCAGCTTCAACCATTCTCTCCACCAGACGAGCTGTATGTAGTCTGGCATTATCATCCATGAAAATAAAGCAATCACCATGTATGAAGCGTAAGGTGCGGCATGAGGTTTCAGTATCTTGTCTGCATACCTTTGGACCGTGAAAGTGCCATTCCAAATTATATGAAGATCCGTACGTCCACGCATGCTGATTTCAGCCCATACCATCAACCGCCGTGTCTGTAATGTGATCTTTCACGATCTATTGTGGGGATATTTCAAGTGTAGTTTTCCCTTCATACCAAAACACGTCGCGTGTCACACTCCAGACTGAATAGGGACTCGTCTGTAAACAACATTTGACTCTAATCCGTTGCCTTCAGTCTTAATGTTCAGCAGCCCAAGTTCTTCGAGCCGCACGGTGGATTGAGGTCAACGGAATACAGACTATTGCCTTTGTGCATAGAGACTTCCCTGATGAAGCATATTTCGTAATGTTTTGCTGGACACTCTTCATCGTGTTGCCAAGAGTTACTGTCTTTGCAGCTCAGTAGCATTCATTTTTCTGTCTCGACGAGATGTTAACAGGATATATCGGTTATCAGATGACGTGGTAGCACGTGGTCAACCTTGCTCTGGTCGACGTCTAACATTTCCTGTTTCTTGGAATCGATTCCACAGCCTTGCAAGGACATTTCTTGCAACTCCAACAGCGCCCACTATACCTCGTTGTGTTTGCCCGTATTCAAGTCTCTCGCTAATACGCCAAGTCATGGATTCCGGTAAATCACGTTGTTGTGGCATTTTCAAATCGCCTTTTCTCAAAACAATAGCTGAACAATTGAATTTCACAACTAAGACAGTGAAACAGATATTTCTGAGAAATACTGATTTCTACACTTATCTCCTTTTTCTGTTTTTTGACGTCATGAACTTGGATTTGCATATGAAGTTTAATTTTTCTGTTTTCTGCTATGCTTTATATTATGAATGTTTTAATTTAAGTTACTTATTAGTGTAAGTATTTGTGTAATTTTGTTAAAACCATGTGCTTCCTTAATTATTTTGAGCAGTGTCTTTTCGTATTAAAACAAATCTGTGAAAAATCATTAATAGCTCATAAAATCCTTTTTTAAATAAAATCTTATCTTATATGTACTCAAATATTATTATATTATATTTTTAGTGAAAGTTTTCAGCGTTCACTTTTATTAAGTAGTTTTTATACTACATACGCTGAAGGACACCTTGGCCCTCTCCGTGGCATATCCCTCAATGTTATTTTCTCTGACTGTGCCTTATTTCAATAACTCGGATAATAATGTTCCCCTTTTCTCCAAACCAGCTCAATTTTGTAGCACGCTTACTATACAGTGCCGTAGGCAGCGGGGACCTGTCTCGGAGGTTCGTTTGGAAAGAGGTTTGTTTAGAACAGAATGCTCTCCTAGCGGTGGAAGGGGAGCGGTTTCTGGAGCGTACGAGCATGCTCAGTATACGGTGCCGAAGCTATTGGAGACCCTGGCCAGAGTTTCGTTTTTTAAGAAATTTAAGTTAATTGCACGAGCTCGGGCAACGCCAGGCGGGTAATCTACTTTAAATATAAAAGTAACTAAATTAAAAGTTTGGACTTGAAACATTTATGCACAAAGCTAATTTATGCGCAAAAGTATCAGACAAGCCCACAACGTAGATATGGATTGAGTGTGTTAATGTTTACCCTGTGTGGCGGGCTCTACTTTTGTAGCTCCAAAATTTCACTTTCACTATCAATATCGATTTCAAATTAATGCAATATGATTTTCGTGTGTATAAAAAGGGATTTAAATGATAAAAAGAGCATTTAAATTTTGAAACAGTCAAAATGGTCTTACATCTTAATTGAAATTTTTGAACATAAATATGATGTTTCGATTATTATATTATAATGATTCTATTTTAATTTCTAAAGAGATAGCGTATGAAAAGTATTGTAATCTTTAATTGTGCGTGCGAGTGAACACGATGCACTCTAAATGGACAACCGATTGAGTTCCCATTTAGAGAAAAAGTTATAGACCACTGTCGCAAAAACTACCTAGATTTTCGTACATATCGGCCGTCTGATTAGGTTTTCAATCGAGTTTTATATAATTTTCAAACACCTTTGCGACCTATTCTTTATAGAAAATCACCAAGGAAATGAGTCCAGAGTATGAGTGATAAAGGTATTTTTATGCTAGCTGGGCGCCAGTGATAACTCGCCAAATCTTGTTTCAACTGACATCATTTGAATTGCAACCCTTTCTCGTCATTCACCTCACGCGGCTGTCCCATCAATGAAATGTTTCTAGTTTATGTTACGTCTTATTTTAACATTTTTGTTATTGACTTAGTAATAGACCCGACTACGTGAGATGTTATTATTTATATTGATATGTTTTTGTTTACGTATTTTATCATGATTATATTTTAGTTATTGCTTAAGCAAGTTTTTTGAGATGCAATGTTGAGATTGCAATGTTATAATATTGGCTATTTGTTATTAGTTAATGTTAAAAGATTGGCGAGAAAAAAGGGTTGGCGAGATTCAAAAAATTTTGGCGATCAATGACGCTCGGCTGACATAAAAGTAAAAGTACCGTGCTAAATATTGTAGCGATGTAATCAAGCATAAGTAGCGCAGATGTAACGTCTCAAGTTTCGAAACATGAGTCCCACATTTAAATCTTCCCGATAAAATTATGTCAGTAAGGAAAAAAAACCTTATTTTCCTTGTTGTGAATGTCTAACCCACTTACTCCAGATATTTTAGATTCATATTGTGCAATTATTTTACAATTTGCAGAATTGTTATTAATATTTTCCAAAGTTATAGTAAATATAACTTGTTGATTTCAAAAAATAATTTAGTTACCTTATTATACTATACACGTTATTTATTTTCTGTATAATTCTTATTTTATTGACTCTATTTTTTTTTTTTTGCCATTAAGGATGGCCAGCTTGTTTTTCTAGTTGTGCAAGCCATTCTACCAGTCAAGTAGTTCTCTTCTCGAAACATGATTTAGGAAGGGATGGTGAATCTGATTAAACTTTAAACAGGAGAATCTGTCTCTTTGGCCATCGTGTTCAAAATATGATATTAGTGCCATAATTCAACCAACCCTCCCCTTAAAGTGACGATATTTAAAAAGAGACACTACCGCCCGCTTTTAGGAATATAATAGTAAGATTCAAACTCATAAGTTCCGTTAAATTTTCACACACAAAAAAATAATACAATAGTAATAATAATAATAATTATTATTATTATTATTGTTAATTAATAATAATAATAATGTTTTTAATAAAAATAACTATAATCGAAAAAATTTTGCTAAATCTGTTTACATAATTAATTTATTTTACTTTCTGAATGGCAATTAAAATATTAACCCATTATTTTAACCCTTCACTTTATACCCCAAAAAATGAATCAAGAAACCCTCCATACCAATAATTACTTCACTTAATGTCTGAAGATATATAAGAAATTTTAAATAATAAAAATATGACATTTAAATAAGTTTTTTTTTTCATTAAAACTTATTTAATAAATTAGTAATTAGCGCTCTTTTTGGAAAACCGTTTACCAGAATAATTAGATTAATTATCAAACAAAAAAATGCTGTTATGGAAATCTTGCAATTCGCATGAAAACGATGTAAATAAATATATTCTAATTCTTTCTCTAAGTGGAAAAGTTCTTGTAATTGCAAATTTTACATATAATATTTTTTTTTAATAATAGAAGAGCTGCACCTATGTAAATGATTCAGGAAATAACAACTTAAAAAAATATTTAACTTCGAGTGCTTCACTGTGTTATCTAAATATCATCGAGTAAAGTATTTTGTATGAAAATTAAACTATACTTTTATTAATAGACGGATTAAATAACTTTTATATTAAACTTTTTTAGTGGTACTTAAAAGTACCGTCAGAGCATAAAGGTTAAAGGATGGATACGAACGATTAAGTTAATGATTTAAAGAATATTTCAACTCTAAAACAGTTTTATTTGTAAAACTTTTACGAAATTATTTAAATTAAATAACACTTTCGCCATTTGCTAACACTTTTACAACTTTATTTTAGCGCTTATAGTTAAACTGTAAATAAATAAAGAATTAACAGTTTTTGTTTGTGGTAATAAAATAAATTAACTATAAAATAAAATAAAACCTAAGAGAACAACAAAGACAATTTTTAATACAAAATATAAAGATATTCTTAAGTAATCTGTTATGAAAAGTAATGTTCTTCTAATCAAATTGAAGACAGCATAAAGAATAAATTGCTTATAATCCTTAAAAAGGGTACATCAATGCTATTTTTTTTAATACGATACCTCAAAAAACATTAAACACAGAAAAAACTTAAAAATAAACTTCATTAATTAATCAAGTATTATACAATTATTTGTGAATAAAATTAAAGCTGTTTTATTATTTTTGTTTTAATTAAGATTGACAAAAACACCCAAACTTCTGTTTAAAAGCGAACGCACTTTACTTTACATTATTAAAGCGACGCAAAATCTAATTAACTTTTTTTTCAACTACAGTGCAGAGTAGCAATATCTCACTGTAAAAAGTTAAAAAAACATAAAGGAAGTAATTATTTTGCATTTATGTTACATTTTATGGGTTCAAAAGTAAGAGTACTTAAAATAAACAGAAAGCTTTTGGAAAAAAGAGTTGTTAGGTTTTGGAAATATTCAAATCTGCTTATTGTTTTTATTTTAATAAAGTAAGTATGGTCTTTTTAATATCCCTAAATTATTTGATTGTTATTTGTTTTAGTGCGATATATATTCCTATAAGAGAATATTATATATTAACCATTCCGGCACAATGGGTCCCACTCGGGGCACACCGAATTTTAATTCCAAACTTGCATACTGCACCAAGAATATTTTAATAAAATTTTGTTTCTAAAATGAAAGCTTAAAATAAGGAGTTTTTATTTTCTAAAAAAAGTCGTTTGTAAATTCCTGTGTCAGTTAGTAATTTCTCATTTTACGAACAGAATTTGTCTGTGCCGGAAAGGGTTAAACGGTTTATATTTTGAAAAATTTGTTTAAATTTTAAAAATTATTTACTGATCAGCCGTACTTTACAATTCACTTGATCTCTACCATTTTGATAAAAAATTTGGAATAGCATTAAAGTTTAAAATCAAAAGCCACAATAAGAAATATTTTAATTAAAATTTTAAATATTAAAATTTCATCGACCGTGTGTTTAACTATTTTAAACTTTTAAACCAAAGTTAATCTTAATGAACTCGTTTTAATTTAGTAAATATAGGAAACCAGATCTATAATTTAACAGTTACTGTTACTTTCTTTTAATGAATTCACAAGGTTATTTAATACTCTGTGTACGGCTTTTGGGATTTCCGCTGATTATTCATTTCATACATTACGACGGTTTTGAAAATCTTGTGCGAAGGCTTACCACAGGCGACATCTTTAAAAAATATTTTGCCTATCATTATTTCCAAACAATAATCCACGGAGTAAATTTCTACTAAACATTTACCACGAAGATTGCAGTATGGAAATCGTAATGAAATATTAAAAATAACTACTCCCTCAGGCGACTGTTATGAAGCATAACCGCTGATAAATTATGAGCGGTATTATACAGGCACTGCAAAAAAAAGTGTTGATCTTACAGTATAATACTGGCAGCTGGCGTACCAGTATTACACTATATGATCAACAACTTCTTTCTTTCTTTCTTTTTTTTTTTTTTTTTTTTTTTTTTTTTGCATTTTGCAGTTTGTATATGCAATAAAAATAAATAAATAAATAAATAAAAAATAAAACTCGCATTATATTAAAATCATTAATAAAGATGCGAATAGAAATGCAGGGCGTCCGAAAAGGCCTTGACACATTTTAAAATTCAATAAAAGATTCTCGTGCAATTGTCGTACGAGAGTGCGGTTTAGATGAAAATGCTTCTTATGATCTGAAATTTTGTTTAAGCAAATACAAAAATTAGTTCCAAAAATTTCTCATAGATAACGCTGTTTCTGGTAAGCTATCGAATAGGTAGAATGCCTTTATGCATAACAATGGCGAAAGACGCACAATGCCTATGCACCACATGCACAGATTTTGGCCAAACTATGGCAACACACATGCCAAAAGAACAATACTCGTCTATCCATCCTCACTCGTTTAATCGAATTCAAGAGGGCGAGTATTGTTAAGTTCTGGAATGTGGGTTACCATAGTTTGGACAAAAACTGTGCATACGGATTTTGCGTCTTTCACCATTGTTATGTAAAAAGGCATTCTACCTATTTGATAACTTTCCAGAAGCAACGCCATCTATGAGAATTTTTTGGAACTAATTTTTTCATTTGCTTGAACAAAATTTCAGATTATAAGAAGCATTTTCCTCCAAACCGCACTCTCGTAATTACTTGATCTTTTATTGAATTTTAAAATGTGTCAAGGACTTCTGGGACACCCTGTATATTTATATATAAAAATAAATAAATAAATCACCCCGTATTTTTGGTCCAGGAATTATCAAAATCGAGCCGTACGCTCACGATGTATAATAATTGTGTACCTAGTAATTTGATTATAAACGGGTCACATTCAATAAAAATTCATATCAATAGTAATAAATATTGAAGTTAATTAAATAAAATACAATATAACATTTAGGAGCATAATAAAGAGATTTCTTAGACGTTCTGAAATAATTTATTATAAAAGTTAATATGTTTTCTAATCGAGCGCAAAGATTTTTTTCTCTTTATGCATCAGCAAAAACAACAACAACAACAACAACAACAAATTCTATTTTTTTTTCAACATACGACACCTTAAAAACATTAATGAGATAAAATCTACATCAACTTAATTAGGCATTAAAAGATAATTTGTGTATGGAATTAAAACCCTCTTAAAATATTTGTTGTAATTAAGATTGACAGAGACATACTATTTTTTTTTTCTTTAAAAGCGTGCGAACTTTACCTAGAAATAATTAAAAAGGTCCAAAACAAAACTGATTGACTTCAGTGCAAATTTACAATGTCTCGCTATTAAAAGATTAGAGTTATAAAAGAAGCAATTACTTTCAATTTATGAGATTTTCATATTTTCAAACATACCAAAAAACACATTTTAAGAATTCCAAATGTTTTTTAAAAGGAAGTTTTGTAAGTAATTGAAACATGCTTTTTATTCAATCAAATAAATAAGGTATTTTTTTATGTACTATATTTATTTCATTGCCATTTAGTTTAGTCAACATGTTTCTTAATAGCACTGTGACTAAAATATAAATAAATTCTTCATTCCAACGTCTTCATTGTCATCATATGACGCAGACAATGATTCCTATACAATTGACTGCGATGTAAGTTATGAAATTACGAACAATTGAGTGATATGATGGTCAACTGAGCGATATGAAGATCAATTGAGAGATTAAAAATTTTGAAATTAATTGATAAGACACCAATTGTTTGGTTACCGTACGAATTCAGAATATTTGTGACGATTGTGACACCATAGTGACTTATATCGAATGGATTTCCAGTGAGAGGATTTTCTATATCCCTTTTATTTATCAACAATTCTATGTACTTATCTTTTCCTTTATCTATGAAAACTTCAAAAGCAGAAAAATCTTGCATGTAAATCTACATCAATTATTCAAGCATTACAAGGTTATTTCTGAATTAAATTATAACCCTATTAATGCTTTTATTGCTTTACAATTAAAATTCACAAAAGAAAAGAAAAACATACTCTCCGTTTTAAAGAAACGAGCGTACTTTACTTTGCAACGTTAAAATGTCCCAAAATTTAAT
Source organism: Maratus michaelseni (assembly GCA_963931845.1). NCBI lineage: Eukaryota > Metazoa > Arthropoda > Arachnida > Araneae > Salticidae > Maratus > Maratus michaelseni. The sequence continues at coordinate 322,514,943 of OZ007591.1, forward strand.
TTCTTCTTCAACTACTGCGCGGATTTGCAACACCTGAAGACAAAAAGGTTAGAAACGTAAAGGAAGCAATTATGTTGTATGTATGCTGCATTTTAAAGGTTTAAAAATAAAATGGAAAATATAGAAGAGAAAAATAGATATTTTTAAGAAGTAATTTTTAGCAAAATTAGACCTGAAGACAAAAAGGTTAGAAACGCAAAGGAAGCAATTATGTTGTATGTATGCTGCATTTTAAGGGTTTAAAAATAAAATGGAAAATATAGAAGAGAACATTAGATATTTTTAAGAAGTAATTTTTAGCAAAATTAGACCTGAAGACAAAAAGGTTAGAAACGCAAAGGAAGCAATTATGTTGTATGTATGCTGCATTTTAAGGGTTTAAAAATAAAATGGAAAATATAGAAGAGAACATTAGATATTTTTAAGAAGTAATTTTTAGCAAAATTGGACCTGAAGACAAAAAGGTTAGAAACGCAAAGGAAGCAATTATGTTGTATGTATGCTGCATTTTAAGGGTTTAAAAATAAAATGGAAAATATAGAAGAGAACATTAGATATTTTTAAGAAGTAATTTTTAGCAAAATTAGACCTGAAGACAAAAATGTTAGAAACGTAAAGGAAGCAATTATGTTGTATGTATGGTGCATTTTAAGGATTAAAAAATAAAATGGTAAATATAGAAAACGAAAATAGATATTTTTAAGAAGTAATTTTTAGAAAAATGAGCTTTTCGAAGTAATACAACAAGTTTAATTTTTTATTTTAATTAACTAAGTACAGTATTTTTATATACTGTAATTATTTAATTTTCATTTATTTTAGTGTAAAATATTTCTTTTAACAAAAGAATCTTCTATTTTTTGCTTTACCTTTAGCAAAATTAGTTTAAGTTTTTAAAGTAATTTACTGGATTGTCTTGCTTAAAAATTGACTGTATCTCTATCAATTTGAAAAAATAATAATAAACACAAAAACATAATGAAAAATAGAAACTTACAAAAAATATCCTGTACTTATTTTTATTTTATTTTTTTTTAATCTTAGAAGTTCATCAGTCATATATTTAACCGTATTCTATATTTAAAGCAAAAAAGTAACATTCTGACCACGTTTCAATTTTTAAAAAATTAACAGGTAGCCGTAAAATATAGCGGTTATTTTTACTTTTTTTAGTAGATTCACAATGCTATTTAAGATGTGAGACCATCCATTTTCTTAGGTCTAAATGGAATCAGATTCAGTTAAAATTTTTATCTATTGTAATAATTACTAAAGTTTATGTAAACAAAATAAAATAAAATTTCATACAATAATATGGAAATTGCTTAATGCGGAATTCAGAAGCGTCGGAAATAATTCATTATTATCGTTTTCATATTATATTAAATACAATAGAGTACTTGTGTATAATACACTTCATACGCATGATTAGAAAAAAATCAATGCAATTTTTTCAAAATACGGCGTTCAAAAAAAATATATATATTAAACATGGTATTTTTTCAGCAAAAAGCTTCATCTATTAACCATCATTAAAATCATGTTCGGGATAGAAAATTAAAGCATTGTTACAATTTTTGTTGCATTTAAGAATGGCGAAAATGCGTAAACTTCTGTTTAAATAAGCGAGGGTAATTTTCTTGCCATTGGTAAAACTAACTTAAATCTAATTAACTTCTGTTTTTACTACAGTGCAGATACAAAAATCTCATAGACTTAAAGGAAGCAATTATGTTTTATTTATGGGATTTTTATGGGTTAAAAAATGCAATAGAAAAGATTCAAAATAATGAGAATGGGGCTATTTTTTTAATAAAGAATGTTTTCGAAAATAATGGAACAGATTTAATTTTTATTTTAGTAAGTAAATAAGGTATATTCCGTATCAAAAACGAATAGTTTTTCAAAATATGCGAAACCTAAAAAAATATTAAATATATAAAAATCTTATAAATATTTTAATGCTTGATTAAATCAAGCATTAAAAGATTATTCGTGAAGGAAATTAACAATCCCTTAAAATTTTGTTGAAATTAATATTTGGCGAAAGTAAGGACTCAGGGCATCCGTTTGTCGATGGCGTTTGTTTATTTGCTTTACTGAACATATACATCAGACGTGTGTGCTTGATACAAATATCTGCTTATAAATCTTCGTCAAGATGAGGAATGGATAGACACAATGGAATTACAGCCTGGGACTCCACAAAGAGTGTGCAATGGAGTTGACGGGTGTCGAAAAAGCCGACCTGTCTCCTACGCTCTCAAGAAGCTAGCGGAATGGTGTCTTAAGAGCCTACATCAGTCATGCGAAAAAACGCTCAAGCTAATTTTATGTCTATAGGGAGGTTCTAGCACGATTTCTCGCTTGCATTTTAATATTTTTAAATGTTTTTTTTTATTATTATTATTTGCATAGGATAGCTGAGGTCAATCTCCAATGTTGTCAGTTTTTACATTTTCGATTTCGGTTCCAGTTATTTTATATAAGGGTACTTTCACTTTCAGAACTGGTTCCAACCGGTTCCAAAATTGAAAATGCCCGCTTATAAAAAAACTGCAACAAAAATCGAAAAAGTAAAAACTAAGCATTTAAAAATATTAAAATGCGAGCGAGAAATCGCGCTAGAACCTTCCCATAGACTTAACATTAGCTTAAGCGTTTCTTCCCGTGACTAGTGTAGGCTCATAACCACTCGGCCAAGGAGGGCCCTTATAAGACGATAAAGAATGGGGTAAAGATAAAGCATTCTTGTCGTAGGAACCAACGCTTCTCTTCGATATCGAAATGTAACTATAGGGTTCAGAATCAGAACTTAATAAACACTCAGGTAAGTGTTAGCGTTCTGGGAGCCATATGTGAGCATGGCAACGACCTTTTAATCATTTCTTACTCAGAATGCCTTATATATTTTTAGTCACAAATAGTGTAATTGCCGGAATTTCTTTATGCGGTTTGTTGTAAAATGCGCAAAAAAATATTCCACCCTCATATTCATGTTAGTAAAAAAAACGAATATTTTTAAGTGCGTTCGTAATTAAACGCACTTAAAGTCTTCGTGTGGTCCGTCCGTCTGTCCGTCTGTCTGCATATAATATCGTAAAAATTACCCAACCGAATGGTTTTAAATTTAATATATAATCGTTTCATAATTTTGTTGAGTCATTTCAAAGTGTCTAGAAATCGAATCAAAACTTAAAAGATATTAATATGAGTTTTCTTCATTCTATGAAATCCTACCATACGTAATTAATTCAATGATATCCCATGATAGGTAATGATGCTAGGTTGACATGGTGATTACGTCCTATTTAAGATGGAGTCATATTATTTCCGAAATACTGAATTTAAAAACTGAACTTTTATACTGGAATTGTTTAATTATAGCAATGCTATTGTAATATAAAGTCAGTTTCTTCGATAGATGTTTTCGGAGAAATAGATATTAAATGGAAAAAGGGTCTAAATATAGATTTCAAGTTCTGAAATTTTCAAAGCTAGGCCTAAGTTTCCCATTGGAATTTTCAAAATATAAAATGTTGTCAACTTAAAATGTACCTATTTTATCACGGAAATTAATTATATCATAATAACATACGATATAATTCATTTTTCAGGGAAATAATAATGATGATTTTTTTACATTGTCTTTGTAATGGATATTTGCGCATAATATAATTTACAGAAATGTAATTAATTGTTTGTAAAAGTGCATTGAAACTTAATTTCATAAAATAAAATTAATATCTATAATATGAAAATGTGCGCACATAAAATAAATTTTGTATTAATGCCTTTTTGGATAAAAGTGCAACAGCTGTTGCACCAAGACCTTAATATTTCTAGAACTAGTTATAGTACGAATGCACCTCATTTGTCACGTTTCACGAACAATTTCCAACTTGTTGAGATTTAAGAGTAGTCTGTCTCAAACTTTTTAATTGGTTTCATCGTGAAGCTGGAATGTTTTCTTAGAAAATGTATGTTATGTTACATAGCATACAATAATATTATTTAACATCTTTTTATTGATTTTTACAGAATGTATTTCACATGTAAGGTTTTTGTATACTTATCGCATTACTTCTTCCTATACGAAAACTAGGCGTTGGGTGCAACAATAATACTAACCCATCATGGATATGCCTAATTTCAAAATATTAAAATAAAAAATGTGTATACTACTTATCAAATTCATTGCAATTCAAATAAAATCGTGGCTTGATGACGTCCTAAACTTTAAAGGCTCGATTACTGAATTGCTTAAAAGAAACATCCGTACAACTTCAAAAACAATAATTCTATTAACTAGCGGTTTATTGCATATGATTAAGCGTCCCATTTCCAATTAAAATATATCTTTGAATTGAAATTTGGTTGAAATACAGGGTCATGAAAAATCGAAGAGTGTGGAAAAATGGATGACAAATATCTCGGCAACTCATTATCCGTTCAACTTCATGCTTTATGCAAAATTTATGTTTTTTTATTGTCTTATATATTCACTCCCTAAAATAAACAATATCGAAAATTTGTATATACCTTTTATCAGAACGAATATTTCGAGAGTCCGAAAAAAATAGTTCCGGATAATCGAGGTTACTGAAATTCAATAAGCTTCTTCCCATTATTACATACTAAAAAAAGAATCTCGCTTTATATATATAAAACCAGCTAGCAATTTTAAAAAAAAAGAAAGTAGAACAAATTTAAAAAAAATAAAACATGTGTAAACTATTTATAAAATGCATTGCAATTCGAATAAAATCGTGGCTTGATGACGTCCTAAACTTTAAATGCTCTTTTACTCCAAAATTTATAATCATATTAACTAACAGTTTATTGCGTCAGATTAAACGTCTCATTTCCAATTAAAATATATTTTTGAATTGAAATTTGAATGAAATACAGTGTCAGGAAAACTCGAAGAGTGTGGAAATAGGATTTCAAATATCTCGGCAACTAATTATCCGATCGACTTCATGCTTTATGCAAAATTTATGTTTTTTATTGTCTTTTATATTCATTTCTTAAAATAAACAATTTTGAAAAATTTTATATACCTTTTATCAGAACGAATATTTCGAGAGTCCGAAAAAAATAGTTCCGGATAATCGAGGTTACTGACATTCAATAAGCTTCTTCCCATTATGACATACCAAATTTCAAGTCTCTATCTCAATTTTTTCGGGAGATAGAGCGTTTACAGACACACAGACATACGGACGGCAATTTTTTTTTTCTAAAAATATGTTTTTTGAAATCTCCAGTGTCTGAAACGTGTAAATCCGTCAATTTTTTTTTCAATTTTCAAAACGATTACAAGACTTACCCTACGTATGATAGGTAAGTAATTCTTTTATAGAGTTTTATATTCATATTCTACATAATTTTATAGCTTTTTCTGTAGAATCATTTCTATATAAAGTTTTTCTATAGGAATTTATAGTCTTCCGATAGGAAAAACTTTTTTAGATATATCATACATAATAGTAATCTGTAGAGATTGAGCTATAATATTACTGCAAAATATTTCGATTTTTTCCAGGTTAAAGAAACATAATTTGAACCAAAACATTTATGTAATAACTAGTTAACCCACCCGGCGTTGCCGGACCCGAGATAATAATAATCTGTTCTATAATTCTTAAATCTGTAAGGCTATGGAAATCAAGTCGAATGAGGCAAACCTCGTCGTAATCGGGCCCATAGAACCAGAGATACACCTATAGTTCCACCTTCCACCGCCATGGGCCTCAGGTTCTGAAAGGAGCCTTTTCAAAATACTCGACCCAACCAAATTTCCTAGTAGAATTGAAATTTAACCACGGGTTAACACTGCCAAAATAGTGGAAATCGCAAAAGTGGGTTGCATAAACGATCGTTTTCGAAAAGGTTAATGTAGATATTTTTAAAAACCCAACGGTGCGTTTTCAAGAGAATGAACGTGTCTATGATCTGGAGTCTACTGTTTGTCCGTACTCGCATTTCCCGAGACGATGCCGATTTTTAAACCTGGACCGAAAAACGAAAATCGCGTGAGTGAGTTTTGGAAAGGATTTTTTTCGGAGGGTTAAAATAAAAAATTTTCAGAACGAATCCCAGATTTTAAAAAACAAAGGGATGTAGATTAGGCGCGGTATTTTTAGTTTTTCGTATCTTGTTTATAAACGCCGATTCGGATTTTTAAAGATAGGAGAAATAGTTAAAAAGGCGAAATTGACTTACGGTAAAAAACGTTTTCGAAAAGGTTAACGTGATTTTTTTTTTTAAACTAAAGGATTCTGCCTGAACCCGATAGAACGTAGATGTCTTTAGGTGTGTTTGTTTTTTGTTTGGTTTTTTAGAGAGCCGATGCCAGATTTTATATATCACAGAAAATCGGAATTTGCAAAAGTGAGTCTTGCGCACGAGTTAATATTCGTATTTTCAAAAAACAAATACAGATATCGAAAAAGGAATAAATGTAGATATTGTCTGGTATTTTTATTTTTCCGTACCTTTCTCTGAACCGACGATTAAATTTTAAAAATTGCAAAAATCGCGAAACGGCATACAGAAAATGTACTTTTTCGAAAGGATAATTATTGTATTTTTTAAAACCAAAGGTGGTTTTGAAAAGGGCAAAGTCAGTTCTTTAATTTGGCGATCTTTGTTTTTCCGTATCTCTTGAATACCGGTGGATGCAAAGCTCGGAAAACGGGAGAAAATACAAAACACGAATTCGTTGCTTATTGATTGTTTTTTTTTGAAAGAATTAAATGTAAAAATTTTTCAAACCAACCGGATCGTTCAAGACGTAAAAGTATGTTCTTTGAGAATATGTAGACGGTTTTTCCGTATTTCCAGCCGTTCGCTCATGTCAAATTTAGAAAAACTTAAAAAGAAACAGAATAACTCGTGCTTTGTTTCTTCTTTTAATGGAGAAACGAATAAAAGGCTACTGAGCATGCGCGGGCGGATTTCGGAAAAGTGATTTTTATTTGTTATATTTTATCAGTTTTTAATTAATAACTACTCTAATTTTCAAAATATTAAAATTCTGAGACTCAGGTGCACCAGGAGAGGGTTTGGACCACCTAAATCTAAATTTTCAGGCTTCTACGTGGGCTAGATTTTCCTAGCCATCGCCAACAGACAGACACACAGACATACGGACACATGGACACACACACAAAGCGAAACTTTAGTTTATATGCGTCTTGTTTCTATGTGGTAGTTATTTAATTTCTTTTATTAATTAAAATTTCTTATTTAAAATATTCTTGTTTAATTTGAAAACACCCCGTAGATTTTACAGGTATGCTATATAAAAAGTTTTTAAAGGTGTTATATGGAAAATCATTGAACTTGCTAGAAAGGATTTCTTTAAAAAAACATTTTATATTAGAAACTACAACTATTTAGAGTTGCCGAACTTAAAGAAATGTACCTTGTACCATAAATTTTATTTAATAAAATGATTTAATATGTATTTTTTTCAATGTGGTATTTATCTAATTTAATTTCTTTCAAAAAATTAGTGGTTTAAAGTGTATTTATTTGACTAAAAATAGCTATTTAGAGTTGCTAACAACTATTTAGAGTTGCCAAATGTCCAGTTTTTTTTTTTCAAGCAAAGAAATAAACCTTGTACCATAAATTTAATTTAATAAAATTATTTAATATGTATTTTTTTCTGTGTGGTATTTATCTAATTTAATTTCTATAAAAGAATTAGTGGTTTAAAGTGTATTTATTTGACTAAAAATAACACGGAAAGCTGACAGCTTTGCAAAGAGAAATTTTATAGAGAATATATTTATATAGTTCAGGAGATATTTTAATTACTAATACAAAAGTCCATTCTCACAAGTTTTCACTAAGAGGACTGCTTAAATATACTTTTATCCCAGATTAAATGTTTTTAAGATTAAGTGGCACCGTTGCCGAAAAAGGATCTTCTTGGAAAAAGGAGCTAGTACTTCCTTCTCGATTGATAGAGCAAGTGGTTGAATCGCGTTAAGATAAGTTGCTGTTTCAAAAAAATATTAGTTTTCTTTTTCAATGTATGCACACAAACTTTTTTAAAGGAAATTATTCTCTTCTTCAAACTAGCATATTAACTGGTTTGAACACGTTTCCTTCCTAAAAATGATAACTTGCTCCCTTTTCAAAAGCATTTATTTGTACATAGAGAAAGGCTTATTTAATCTACAGCAAAACATTCTGTTCGGAAAGATCAATTTCAGAATCGATGAGGAAAACTTCAGAAAAATTTTATATTTTTTCGAATAAAAAAAAAAAAGAAAGAAAAAAGACATGTTTGAAAAGGAGTTATAGTTGCCTTTATCGGTCAGGACATTTTTCTGTGCAAGTTAGAAAGATTCCTGAGCTGTTAGGGCAACTATAACTTTGTTTACAAATGGAGATTTTTTAGGATTCTTTTTGTTACAGTGCACTGTTCTGCAACAATGCAACTTAACGAAACTTAAAGAGCAGATAGATGGGTGTACAGACAACATTCGTCTAGACAGATAGACGAACCGAAGTTATAAACACTTTTCAACTATGTTGGAAAGTCTTTAAAAAGGCACACTTTGGCGAAAAAGCACATGAAGATGTTTTGGACAGGGCTGCCAACTATTGCCTATTGTGGTAATACGGGGCACCAGTAGTGGACATCCTTAAGGGGGCTGGTCACTCAGCTTCGGAATTCTACTCCGTAATGTAAAGTCTATGGACTTTTGATGCATTCCTGTACTTAAAATATCTTCTCGGGAAATTCATATTTTTAACATCTTTTTTCTGTGTACTCTTCTTAAAGGATGTCTCTTTTCCTCTTAGTTTTCAAAATATTTCTAAAATCTATGCTGAGTTTAATATTTTATGTGTTAAATGCTGACGAACTGTGAGTAAGATTTTAACACTTCACATAAAATTAAGTCTATATTTTAGAAATATTTTAAGAACTAAGAGAAAAAGAGAGATCCTTTAGGAAGTGTACACAAAAAACAGAAGTTAAAAATATTAATTTCCCGAGGAGATATTTTAAATATACGAGTGCATCAAATGCCCATAGACATTACATTAGTGATGGGAAATCGAAAGCTGAGTGACCCGCCACCTTAAGATATGTATCTGACTGGTACAAAATTATAAAATAAACACAACAAATGATTCTGTATACTAAATACTCCATATAAAAGAAAAAAAATCAAGAAAATTGTTTATATCTAGCTATAAACTACAAGGGAAAAAAAAGGGGTTTTTCTTATTCCAAACTACAAGAAGTATTGTTAAGATATGTCATAGTCGATCAGTTTTAGTTGAACTTACATTACTCGAGGAGATGATGGCTGGAAATTTTTGTAATTCGATGCCGTAACACTATAGGGCTCTAGCAGCAACACCATGTGTTTTAAGTTCAAAGTTTAAAGTGTCTACCACTGCCGTTACCTTAATTACAATAGCCGAAAATTAAACAATAATGCAATAGTCAGTAGTTGCGAAGAAAATAAAATATAAATAATTGGTGCTTTTAATTGATTTTGCATTTTTACCTGTTCTCTTCATCATGTTTAAGGTGTTCAAAAAAGAAAAAAAAACCGTAAAATTGATTTGTGAACCAGCAATGTTCGCTTACAGAGAATGGCCCGTGAATTTACTTTTATTTTAAACAGTTAAGAAAATACGCAATTTCCTTCATTTCTGAAACACACCAATTGTCTTACTTGTTAGCAACAATGCAATCTATACTAATATAATAGAGAACTGACAAACTCTTCAACGCAGAGCTAAAATGACTAACGTCAAGATCAGGAAATTTGGACAGTTGATCACTGTTATGATCTAGGCAATCAATAAGAAATAACTTTTAAAAATTCAACACCTAAGGGAATTAAATTGGGAGTCAAAAGTTTTAGTTCACTTCGCTATATCTCAGTAGAAATTTTAGGTAGGAGCGTGAAATTCAGGATAAGAAATCTACTAAAAAAATAATTAAACACATATTTTCGCGATTTTACGAATCCAACCACTAAAAGTGTTAAATGGGGATAGAAATTGTTTGATCATTTCGCCATATCCCAGCAGCAGTTTTAACTAGAATCGTGAAATTCAGCGTATCAAATATACTAAAAAATAGTTAAACGCGTATTTCAGCGGTTTTAGAAATTTAGCCACAAAGGGGATTTAGATGGAGGGTCGAAAGTTGCAAGTCATTTCGCATTATCTTAGCTGCAGTTTTAGGTAGGAGCATAAAAATCAGCTAAACCAATCGGTTGAAAAGATAGTTAAACACGTACTTTCCTAACAGTAATCTTTGTCTTATTTAATTGCAAATTTTTGCCACTAAATATAGCGATTTTAGAGCTATTTTAGCAATTTCGTACCCAACATCGGGTATGATCCCGATTATAGAAGATTGACGAATAAGACAAATATTACTGATTTTTGATTAGATATTTTGCGTGGCATTTTTCCAAGATAAGTTTTTTTTATTATTTCATCATTTATAAAGCTGGAGGAAATTACAATGACTGCGTAAAAGTAACGTCATTTTTATTCTGGTTGTCGTTTTAGCTATTTATTGGAGCGAATACACAGAGCTCCGTTATTGTGGGCGTCATTTTTTCAGGCTGTTGCGTTTTTATTTATTTTTACCCAGAAGACCCGCATGGTCAACACAGGAAAAGCCGGTAGGTCTGATAGTCAATGATAAAAATGTTCTATTTACCATCATTATCTATCTCCAAATGACTGCAAAGAATAACGTCTAACTGCATTTTGTGATTACAGCCTTTGAAGAGCGATAAAAATTCAGCATTATGAACTGATACAGTATGTAAATGTGTATGTAAATGCATGTATGTATATGTAAATATGTATGCAAATATTTATGTAAATGCATGAAATATACCAGATAGAAATCATCAAATTATCGAACCCTTTTTTGAAAACTTTTAACTACGTAAGATTTTTGACATTGTTTTGAATACGGCTTCCAAAGGGAAGATACGTAAGTTGAAGTTAACTAACTTTCCCAATTATCGAATTTCGAATTCAGGAGAATGTACTGTAAAATAATAAGTAAGTTGAAAAAGTACGGAATCGTACTAAAAAATGCGATCATATTTCTTGCTGCAACTTCATATGAATATAATTTACAGAGAATGTATATAACTGTAAATGAACTATGAATTATGCACACTTGAAAATGAATACCGAACTTGTTACGGTATACTACAATACCATAATTTAATTATCTGGATATCCGGTTATTTTTTTTCGAGTTAGTGCGCGACTAGACAGACGACCAGACAGACAGACAAACAGGAAAACTGAATTCATAAATACTTTGCGACTGTGCTGTAAAGTGTTACAAATAATATTTTTTATCTAAAAACATCGAAATTTCCATCAAACATGCTTTATACGATGAATAGAAACGAAATTGCACTAATTCCCGAAAATGACGCCATTTTGAATAACAGCCGCCATCTTGAATTCCCCCGACTTTACGCGATGCCTCCCCTTCTTATATGTTTTGTATTAATATAGAGTAGATACTGATCAATCGGTATAACTGTATCACGATGTGCAGTTTTCACCTTATTTTTGTCGTGTAGCACTTGGAGTAACAGTCTCTGATGCAACTTCAGTAATTTTACTTTTGAGAACATATAGCACAAATAGCTGCAATCCGAAAAAAGTTTCGACTTTTCACTTAAACATAGACAAGTCTTTCTCCTAATTAGTAACAAATAATAGTATAATGAATGAAATTGAACAGTTCTATATCCATTTTGAAGAATAGAACTGGAGTGGATAGTTGGGATTCACTTAATGTTAAATACACTTACATCTTCATAAAATGTAGTCCTAATTAAGAGTTTGTTTAAATTATGTCACACTTAAACCTACAGAAATCTAGTTTTCATAAATAAATGTTGGTATTTATATTTCTTAACATTTACAATTCTTTCAGAACTAAAACGCAGTTTAATGCATAGCATACATTGTGAAATTGCAATGAAATTATATGCGTATGGAATTTTGAAGAATTTGTGCATTATGAAAAATCGGGACTCTGGACACGATGGTTCCGCCAGACTTATCTAGGAAACCTAGAAAATCGCAACACCTTACAACACTATTCACAACCCATAGTTTGGCACAGCTGCTCTACATTATTAAAGGGGCCATAAAAGTTTGCGGTTGCGAAAAAATGTATTGTTTATTACTTTCTATAGTGTTTGAATCTCTTTAACAATAGTGTACAGTTTGTCCGACAGAAAAATTTCTAAAATTATTGTCGTACGAGCTATAAACGTTGAGCCGAGGAAACCGCCGATACCTGTGATAGCAAAAGTAGTATATAGTAAATGCACAAAATTAACTTCATTAACTCGCGAAACCTTTGAACAAATCAAGGAGAAACATGTTTTTTTTTAAATAAAATAAGGATTAATTACATTCTCTACAAACTGTACCTGAATAACAACAACAAAAATTTTTTAAGCTATAAATAAATGTCGATTTTTGTGAATTTTGAATTTTGTATTACATTTTAAATTTTTTTTTAAATATTTATTTGGTTTAGGTAAATTTAGAAACATAATACGCAGTACATAAAATAAATATGGTCTCAAAAGTATTGAACCTGAACTTCAAAATCCTGTCAAGATTCTCTTTGTCGTACAATATAACATTTTTTTTTTACTGTTTTGTACAAAATAAATTTTGTTTCCCTACAAAACATAAGTAAATAAAAGCAAAAAGAAAGAATAGTATAAATTAATTAGAGTTTTTCTAATCCACAATCGTAAATTTCTGTCATTTAAATCCTTTCAGGCCCCCTCAACTCGAATATGAACAAGTGGGTAAGTGTGATCAAACATCGCTCAAAGGGTTTCGTTTAATATTCCTTTCAAAACACTTTATAATTTCTTTAATACATCCAAATAAATTTCATTAAAAAAAAAGTGTCATTTTTTTTTATAAAGTAAAAATTTACCGGTCTATTTTCCTCGTTTTCTCGAATATCTGAACCGGCCCAATAGCGGGTGAAGCCCGCTGTTATACTCTGTCATAATAATATCTGTCATGTGGACTAAATGCGATATTAGAAAAAAATAAATTTCAAAATTAAACATGTTGTATAGAGACCTTCAAAATGTTAAAATACTCCAATATTTACCTAGTCGGGTTTTTATCATGATTCAATACGTTCCTCAAACTCATATGACGTTATAATCACTTGCTGACGTCTTATCTACTTGCTTTCTCTATTACTCATCGCTCAAATTCGTTTTCGTTTAATATTCCTTTCAAAACACTTTATCCTTTCTTTAATAAATCCAAATAAATTTCATTAAAAAAACAAGTGTCATGTTTTTTTTATAAAGTAAAAATTTACCGGTCTATTTTTCTCGTTTTCTCGTATATCTGAACCGGCCCAATAGGCCTTCATACTCTCTTTGTATTATTGTCAAACATTTGAAAAAGTCCGTTAAACTTCCAATATGACGTCAGATTAATTTTCTGTTTAATTCTCTAATGACGTCATATTAAGCTGCTTTCTGTATTTAAACATGTTCATACTCTTTGTATTATTGAGAAATGTTTGAAAATTTCTGTTTTATTACCAATATGACGTCATATTAACCTTTTTTTCAATTGGTGAAACTTATATTTCAACTTCATTTTTCAGATGGAAATCTTTCAATAGAAAATTAATTATTGTAGAAAGAATTTTACTGTGGATTTTTAATTGTTGGCAACTGCTATAATGAAAAATGTTTAAATTTAATAGGAAAAGGCTGTGAGATTTTTGGCTTTTTATCTCTCTATATTAAAATATTACAATTTTTTCACATGTTATGGTTTTGAGCTTCATAGTAGTTTATTCAGCTATAAATACACACAATTTCATGTTTGTAAGTTATATAGTGTCTGAGAACTGGCTCTGTGACGGACAAACGACGTAGCGGGACGAATAAGGTTTCTTGAGATGAAGGAAACCCTAAAAACAGCAGAAAGTTCATTTTTACCAAAATTTTTAGCTTCTTAACAGACTACATCAATCACGTGAAAAAACACTCAAGCTTATGTTAAGTCTATGGAAAGGTTCTAGTCGATTTCTCGCTCGCATTTTAATATTTTTAAATGCTTGTTTTTGCATAGGATAGCTGAGGTCTATCTCCAATGTTGTTAGTTTTTACTTTTCCGATTTTGGTTCCAATTATTTTATATAAGAGTACTTTCATTTTCAGAACCGGTTGGGTGAACTGAATGTCTGGAATTGTACCATTAGGTTGAAATATTCACTCTTAATACAATAATATTTATTCACAAAAGCCTTACAACAATGCTATTTAAGTGTAATTGTTATTGTTAACGATTAAATTGTAGTTATTATTAGTAACAATCTCTCCTACCCATGTGCGCAATCACACCAACCCTGTAAGGAGAGATTGCGCAAAATAACTTTCTTGGTTTTATTACTACTGTTCTATTAAATTACAGCATAACAACAAAATAACAATGGAAATGCATAAAAAACAAATAAAGTCAAAATTAATCATGTATAGTTTAGCAAAAAATTAATATTTATATGTATTTTTATTATTCTGCTGAATTGTGCGCAGACTATCCTAGCTTTACCTTATATATATATATATACACACATATATATATATATATATACTAAAAATCTCTGTAAGTTTCATACTGTCTTACTGTAGTAGAAACCTAGTTGTTAAAATAATTTTCGTTTCCAACATTAAATAAATCCAAGCAAAATTAATGTGTTTTTTCTACTACAGTGCAGAACTGAAAAAAAAAACGCACTTTAAAAAGATTAGAAACGAAAAGAAAGCGTGCATTATGTGTTTATATATATATTTTGTGTGTGTGTGTGTGGGCGAGTTAAAAATTATACGAAAAAACCTTAGAAAATGTCATAAAGTTTTTACACTATTTTATCTAACTGAACTTATTTTTTATGTGTAAAGATGTAATTTTGTACTCATTTTTTTCATCCTCTTCTTGATATGCTGGAATTATTTAAAAAATATATGCAGTGTATTTTCGATAACAATATAATTTTTTTATATTTTTAGAAGTTAATTATAAATAAATAAATTATATTTAAGGCATTTTCTGTTAGTCGGTCACAAATGATAAATTTCCAAATAATTTTTATGGTTAGAACTGTTTACAAGTTAAAAAAAAAAACAACGAAATTAATTATGCCCCAATTCACTCTCTTCGAAATATAATAAATCGCTGCGAAATTGAAACAACGAAAAATTTTAAACACTAAAATATTAAATACATAAATAATAATAAAAAAAGAGACTGATACCGGAAAAAGTATTAAATAAAAATATTTAAAAACATAGAATAAATTCAATTTGCATTTTTGCCTAATTTTTGTTTTTCAATCGTGAAATCTAATTGTCTAATGGAGGCGATTAGTAAAATAAAATTAATAAAAGAGAAATGTCCATTCATAGGCAACATCCAAATTCCAAAGTGACGGAATTGAGTGTAACATTTCAGTAAAGGCTATGTTCTTAATTAATTGCGATTTTTAGAGAGAAAGCTCATTTCAGGGAGTTAATTATGCGCAAACCACTGTCGCCAAAATATGCCAAATCGTTGTGAATTTTAACACCGAAATATTTGAAACACGAAAAAGTACAATATATATATATATATGTTATATAAAAATTTATTTCCTTCGTATCCTTCAATTTTATTCGCATTAATCTTTTAAATTTAATCTAACTTCTGTCATAGTCAGTGTTTCCTTAATTCTTAATAATATCTATTCCTATTTAAAGTCCTTTTAAAAGTAAATATCCGTATATTAATAATTATTTTATTCCAAATCTTAATCTAAAATTTAAGATCATTCGTAGCTTTTATCAGTTCCCCAATCTATAAAATTCCGAGACGCGTTCTCATTTCGAATGTTTCTTAAAAGCCATTTTCTTTTTATTATTATTATTATTATTGCTCTGAATTTTTCGCGCGCTTGGGATTTTAACTTCAAAATTGGTCCGCACTCAAGTAAGGGATTCTTTACTGTTTTAGCCTCGCCCTCTAGCCTCATTCGTTGGGCTGGAGCTAGCTTCTCACTCATTGGGTTGTGCGCTCGTGACTTAATTCTGTGTATGTTTCCGCGGAGAGAACAAAACTCGCCCGCACCGGTCGGAGCAGGAGATTTTTGACGTTTTCGGAAGCTAAACAAATATGTGTCTGGTATTTTTAATTCCGTAGAATATTCATCTGGCCCAGTAACATCTTAATTCAATGAAGTGAAACAACGTTAGCCCGAGGGCTATAAGTTTTAGACCTTTTGAGAATTGTTTTGTGTTGTTCGTCTTCTAATAAAATTATTCGTCTGGAGATTGGCTGGATTTATTGGAAAACTTTGGTGGAATCATTTCATTGCCTTCTACTTCGCCATACTTGCTAATATCGACTGCAACTTGCTATATCGTTGAAGGACTGCCATCTTTTCATCGAATATTATTCATCGTAATATCTCAACCTCGTCAAAATGCTACAAAAAGCCCGTTAGGATTCCATGAACTTGCGCTGAGCTATGCCAATGTTCTGATGGACGGATGAGCTGCGAATGTATTGCCGGCTACTGTTGTACATCTTCATAGCGAAGAGTGTGCGTCTAGTTCTCGCGAAGAGTATGTTGATTAGTGCTCTTCTGATCGTCTGATAAACGGAGAAGCTGTGATATGTTGCTGAATGCGGATGCTCTACATTTTCCATTGTGGTGTGTGCAACTGATTCTCATCAAAATATGCATCGAATTTTTCAAAAAGTGTTGGAATAACTTATCCCTGGAAATACCAGATGCAGACCAGTGTGAATGTTCTACAAAACAACTTCTCAATCATGACGGAATGATCTAAATAATATTTTCTTTTACAGAAAAAAAAAATGAAAAAGTATCATTATACAAAAAAATAAATAAATTGATCGGTCTCAAAAATTTCAAAAAATAAACAGGCAGACAACTTGTGAACGGAATTACGTAAGTTGAAAAAAGTTATTATTGTATGTATTATTTATTATTTTATTTATTTTTATGTTATTTAAGTTTCGCTCAGATTTTCTTATTTGTTGTATTATTATTATTACTATAATTATTTATTAGAGATGGAGGTATTTGCATTTGTTATTTAATTTAAATTTTATTTTACATCTGTTGTGTTAATTCTCTTTAATTTTTATATTAATGTTATTGCGAACTGGACTTGTAAAAGTCCTTGGTGATCACAAAATGAGTGAAAACGAAATAAACATCATTCCTTTTGATTTCGAATCTGGAATGAACATTCAATCTTGGTTAAACCATTTTGACAAAACATGCCTTTCTGAAAAGAAAGATGAGATTGGAAGATTAAAAATATTTCAAAATATTTGAAAGGAGAGGCTCTGAAGGTATTTATCAATGAATGTTTAGAATGTAAAGCTTTTGACAAAATAACTGATATTCTTACTGAAAAATTCATAACTGTTCATGTTTCTCGATTTTCAGAATTTGCTTCTATGAAATTAAATGATCTCAATGATTTGGATAAGTACTTTCGAAAAAAGGTTGAAATAGGTAGACAACTTTGTTTATGTGAAACTATAATAGTACAGGGATTAACAGACTGTCTCAAACATGAGTACCAGAATTATATGATTAGTAATCCTCCAAAACATACAATAGACTGGTACCTAATGGCTAAACAGTTAGTAGTAATTCCTACTTCTCATGTCAACAATAGTAATTCTAGGAGTAATTTTCAGAATTATAGATCATTGCCACAATATGATCAGGCACCTAGACATTGGGTTCGCCCAAGTCGAAATTTTCATATGCCAAATTCCAATTTTCATTCACAGAGCAATTTTAATGCTCCAAATTCTAGATTTATCAATCCTAGGTTGCCTACTACCCATTTTCAGAGAAATTATCCAAGTAGACCATGTCGAATATGTTTAAATAGAGGTATCCAAAATGCTTACCACTGAGAGAGGGATTGTGTATTCAATGTTAGGCCTCTGCAATCTTCTGCACCCCCTCTTAGTCAACCACAACCATCTACTGATAATATATGACAGTTAATTGTATCAGGATATGTAAATAACAGGGCACTACCTTGTGTGATTGACTCTGGCTCAACCAAGTTAGTAAGTATAATACCATATTAGCATTAGCAGGAGTTAATGTGCCATTCTGGATGGTATATCCTAAGAAGTTAATTTTACTTTGAACAAAATTGCATTTAGATAGTTTAAGTTTAATGTTTTCACGTCTACATAATTCAAATATTTGGTTTAAATATTGCATGTGATCTTCTAATGAGGAAGAAAAAATAATGATATCATCAAAAAAATGGCATATATGGTTAGTAAGTATTTTACCTTTTAAATTTGTTAAATTGTTAAATGCTAAAGTTATAAATATTCCACCTGTTATTATTGGCCAAGCCAAAGGAGCCAAGTTTATAGATAAATATGCCGAAATTCGAGTCCCTCTTAACAGATTACTCAGGAAAAATACATTATGGGAATGGAATACAGATTGTCAAAATTCTTTTCAAAAATTAAAAGATGCCTTACTAGCCAAACCTATCTTAAAAATTTATGACCCTAAGTTACCCCTCCATATGTTTGTTGATGCCTCACAGCTGGCAGTAGGTGCAGTCTTAAAACAACCTGATAGTAATAATTTTTTACATCCGATTGCTTATTACTCTAGAGGATTGAGAAGTTATGAGAAAAATTATTTTATTACCGAGTTAGAGTGTCTTGCCATCATTGACACGTTAGACAAATTCTATCATTATTTTCATGGTGTAAATTTTACCATTCATACTGATCATGCATCTCTTGTATGGTTAAAAAATACTAAACATTTGAGAGGCAGGTTATTTCGATGGTCTTTGAAGTTGAGCATGTTTGAATATAATATAGTTTACGAAAAGGGATCCACAAATGTCGAAGCCGACATGTTGTCGAGAAACCCAGTTTCACATTTTATTCAACCACTTACTTTTCTTCTGGACGTTAAAGAAATTATAGAGAGGCAGGAAAAAGATAATGTGTGTGGTAAAAATTATGTAAATGAAAATGGACTTATGATTATTAAAAGGAAAGGATTTCGAAAAATAGTAGTCCCCATGTCTTTAAGGAGAAAAATACTAAATGTTGCTCATGAAAAATTTGGTCATCCTGGTATCCAAAAAATGTTAAATTTAATCTCCCCTAATTATTATTGGCCTGACATGACGCAAGATATAACCAATTTTGTAAAACATTGTGATATTTGTCAAAAGAATAAAAAACCCAGACAGAAAAAATTTGGCTTATTACAAGCTATGCCCACCACAGATCAACCTTTTGAATGTCTTTCTATTGATACTGTGGGAGGATTCAATTATTATAACTCCACCAAAAAATATCTACACATCATCATAGACCATGCAACCAGATATGTTTGGGCATTTCCTTCCAAAAGTGTTACCACAGAAACATACACAAATTGCTTAAAACAAGTCTTCAATATTCAATTCCCTCAACAATTATTCTGTTTCAACAAAATTTTCGATATACAGGGTCCTCAAAAGGTATTAAGTGATAGGAATGCAGCCTTTACTTCACCTAGATTTAAAAAATTTTTGCGGAATCACAATATTAATCAACGTTTAACCACATCACATCATCCTCAAACGAATGGCAAATGTGAGAGAGTGAATCAATCAATAGTTACAAGATTAAAGTGTAAAGTTAATTCTACTACCTCCAAAATTCCTTGGACCAAACTTCTGACTGAAGTAATTAATGAATACAATAATACACCCCATTCCATAACCAAATTCCCTCCTGCTTATTTACTTTTTGGCAAATTACCCTATGATTCCCCTCTTAAGCAAAATTATTTCCCTGCTGTCCAGGAAGCCCTCAACATTGCTAAAAAAAGCACGGATGAATTTTACTGGAAAAGTAAAAAATATTATGATAGAAATTATGTGGAGCCAAAATTTGAGATAGGAGATCTGGTTATCTATGAAGAATTCCATTATCCCAATACCAGAAAGCTCTCACAAGTTTTTAGTGGTCCCTATCAAATCCTTAAAAAATTATCTGATGTAAATGTTGAAATTAATAGACAGACTCAAAATAAATTTACTGAAATAGTCCATGTATCAAAATTACGCCCTTATTACCCTCCTGACAAATTAAAGTTATCCCATGAGCAACAACAAACTAATGTTAAATCAATAGCTTAATATTAAACTTAGTAAAGCAAAAATTAACTAAATTTAATGAAATCAAATTATAATTGACTAATCAATTCTCTTCTGTATAACAGTATGTTCTTGAATATAGGAATTCCCAAGAATATTACTGCCAATATTTTTGCTTGAGTTAACTTTTTATGCAGGCGTAAATTAGTTGATTTGAGTTAAAATGTTCTTATATTGGATTGAATTGAATTAGAACAATAAAGTAAATTGGAATAGCAAATTAGATTAGAATAATACATTAAATTAAAATAAATTGAATAAAAATTCACTGGATTAAATTAAATTATAATACTAGAATAAAACTCTCTACTAATAGTAATAGTTAAACTTATTATCCACCGTTCACTTCAAGGTCTTATTTTCATTGAGCAGCTTATGTTTCTCTTGTTTGACTGAAAACAGAGAGCACATTATCTTACTGAATTGTTGATAATTTTTCACAGATATTTCTTAGTTTACTATTTATTTATTTTGTTTCATTTTATTAAGTATATTTTCATTCCTCACTGATATTGAAAAAGAACGAGGAATTAAATTATATACAGATGAATTACTGATTTAGTATTATTTTGAAGTTGTTTATTATTGTTGATATTATTATGTTGTTATTATAATTGTTGTTGTTATTTATTATGTGATAAGATTATAAAAGAGAATATTCTTGAGAATTGTGATAAAAGAGAACCACTGATAGTATATTAGTTGATGATAAACAGTCTTTACTAGCAAAACATCTAATACTCATATCTAATTGATGGAACATTATTAACTGACTGGACTTCACTTAATAAGTGCACTTATCAAGCTATACCTACTTATCAAGGCATAAAACTTATCAATCTATACCTACTTATCAAGGCATAAAACTTATCAATCTATACCTACTTATCAAGGCATAAAACTTATCAAGCTATACCTACTTATGAAGGCACAAAACTTATCAAGCATCACAAACCAGTACTTTAATTGTTTATTGAACTTAGTGGTGATGGAACTTTCTTATGTTTTTGAACTTTATGATTAACTGGAATTATCCTACTACAGAATCAATACACTGTATTGCCGTAAACTGTATTACTGGCTAATACTTGACATATCTGTGCCTTCATATCCATACCAAGAAAGTTTTTTTTGGAAATGAGAGGTCTATAACTCAGACTGTTACTGATTAAGAGGACTATTAGACATTTATACTTTTCACTGCTTAGACAAAAATGCTTTGTTTACTTCATTTTCATCCTTTTCACTATTTATGTTTGAAGAGTGAAAAAAAAATTATTTGTTACTAACTTATTTATATTGTAATTGTATGTATTTCTGTATTTAAGCAATTCCCAGAGGTTCGCGTTTACAAAAATAACTATTGAATTAACTTTAATAAAATCAAAGAATTTTTGGCATTAACTAGAATACCAGATAAATATTTTGTAATCCAAATTCTTGCTTGCCTTAATGAACTTGTAGATCAACGGATCTACCCGTCATTCGGATTTTTATGGGGGGGGGGGGATAATGTTATATAAAAATTTATTTCCTTCGTATCCTTCAATTTTATTCGCATTAATCTTTTAAATTTAATCTAACTTCTGTCATAGTCAGTATTTCCTTAATTCTTAATAATATCTATTCCTATTTAAAGTCCTTTTAAAAGTAAATATCCGTATATTAATAATTATTTTATTCCAAATCTTAATCTAAAATTTAAGATCATTCGTAGCTTTTATCAGTTCCCCAATCTATAAAATTCCGAGACGCGTTCTCATTTCGAATGTTTTTTAAAAGCCATTTTCTTTTTATTATTATTATTATTATTGCTCTGAATTTTTCGCGCGCTTGGGATTTTAACTTCAAAATTGGTCCGCACTCAAGTAAGGGATTCTTTACTGTTTTAGCCTCGCCCTCTAGCCTCATTCGTTGGGCTGGAGCTAGCTTCTCACTCATTGGGTTGTGCGCTCGTGACGTAATTCTGTGTATGTTTCCGCGGAGAGAACAAAACTCGCCCGCACCGGTCGGAGCAGGAGATTTTTGACGTTTTCGGAAGCTAAACAAATATGTGTCTGGTATTTTTAATTCCGTAGAATATTCATCTGGCCCAGTAACATCTTAATTCAATGAAGTGAAGCAACGTTAGCCCGAGGGCTATAAGTTTTAGACCTTTTGGGAATTGTTCTGTGTTGTTCGTCTTCTAATAAAATTATTCGTCTGGAGATTGGCTGGATTTATTGGAAAACTTTGGTGGAATCATTTCATTGCCTTCTACTTCGCCATACTTGCTAATATCGACTGCAACTTGCTATATCGTTGAAGGACTGCCATCTTTTCATCGAATATTATTCATCGTAATATCTCAACCTCATCAAAATGCTACATATACACTGCTCAAAACAATTAAAGGATATTTGAAGTTTTATATAAAATAAAGATATAAATGAAATTTTTTTTGCCGAAAATAGAAGAAGGGAATCACAACTGCAAATTTTTCTGGTTTTCAAACTGTGGAGTAAGCAAATTTTGAGTTCGACGTCAAAAACGTCGCTTCAGCGGCAGCGATTGAAATTTGACTTTCAACTGGATAAAAGAGAATGAAGACAAGGATGATCGGCATTCAGTGATTGCTTTGTTTCGATGAGTACGATGTCTCAGCGAAGTCATTTCACAGATTCAGAAGCTTGGAGAATTGTTGGTAGGTTAGAAGGGGGCCAAACTCAAGCCGAAGTAGCGCAAGCCATTGGAGTGTCACAAAGTGTCATTTCCAGGATCTGGAACCGTTTTTTGCAGAGTGGATGTGCAGGCCGAAGACCAGGGCAAGGTCGTAGACGGGCAACAACGCCCAATGAAGATCGGTATTTAGCGTTAACAGCTCGGAGACACCGAAACATGAACGCTACTCTTCTCCAACAACACCTTCGCTCGGCTACAGGCACCACGATTCCAACTCAGACTGTCCGAAACCGGCTCCATGCTGTAGGTCTGTATACTCGCCGACCGATGGTATGTGTTAGATTAACATCAAGGCATCGTCGCGACCGCAGGGAGTGGGCAACCGAGCATGTCAACTGGAGGAGAAATGAATGGAGCAATATTCTGTTTTCTGACGAGTCCCGTTTTTCTGTGCATCCGGATAATAGGCGTATTTTCATCTGGAGGGACCGTCGCAGTAGGAATAATCCTGCGTTCGTGCACGAAAGTGTCAGATTTGGCGGTGGAGGAGTGTTGGTGTATGGTGGCATCTCCATTGACGGGCGCACTGACCTCTACATCATTCGAGATGGAGCTCTGACTGGTCGCCGATATAGGGATGAGATCCTCATACCTATTGTAGTCCCTTACGCTGCAACAATCGGAGATAACTTCATTTTAATGGACGATAACTGCAGGCCACATCGTGCAAACCTGGTAGAGGATTTCCTTTTCGAGGAAGGAATCGTTCGAATGGAATGGCCAGCGTGTTCTCCAGACATGAATCCAATCGAGCACGTTTGGGACGCTCTAGGAAGACGAGTTTCTGGCCGCCAGCAACCCCCACAAACTCTCCAAGAACTGGAAAGAGCTCTTCTGGAAGAGTGGGGCGGAATACCCCAACTCGTCATTAATAGCCTCATTGAGTCCATGCCTCAAAGGTGTTCAACGTTGCTGGCCGCCCGTGGAAACCATACCCCCTACTGAAAATGATTTTCTTTGAAGAAAACACCTTTTCTTATTCTTTTTTTCTCATATGCACAAATTGTGTTTTTTTCCTTTTGTACACAAATGCGCAATAAAATGCATTTTTTCTGCCAAACATGTGTAATTTATTCTCATATAACCTACTATGTCTGTTGACCATGTATCAATCAGCTAAAAAGTTTCCCAGATACAAAATCCACCTAAAACTGCAATATCCTTTAATTGTTTTGAGCAGTGTATATAAAAGAAGTAATAGCTGTTTTTAAAAATACTATTTTATTTTACTAAAAGTTTTAGGATAAAGAACCGTACCGAACATATCGAAACAAGTTTAAATTTTTACCGAAGTAATGGATACATGGTATTTAAATATAATTAAAGGTTGATTCAAAAATCTATGGAAGCACTTTAAGCAGTTGCTATAACGAAAAGTTTTAGAACATGAATTCAGGTTCGTAATCCATTTATTCACTCAATAACATAGGATATCTCACTCCAATCGCAACGTAACTTTTATTCATAATTTTAACAAATATAAAGATGTTTAAATAAATTTCCAAAAGTTTTCTTGATTTTTGTGAAACGTAAAAACAGAAAAATTAAAAGTGACAAATGTATCGTATTTCGACAAATGAAACCGTATGTACTGTGAATTACATTTGGATATAAGAAGTATCTGTTTCAGTGCTATTTGGATGTGGATGTATTTATACAATTTCTTGTGATAATGTTAAATTCACTCAAATAGCAGTAATTCTATTGAAAATTTCGTTAAAATTTTTTTATTACTGTTAACCTTTTGAAAAACAATTTGATTTCGGATTGGAATAAGACACCCTGCATTTTTGATTGAATAAATAAATCGTGATCTTTTATATTGTGTTAGATTCTGTTTAAAAACTTTTTAATATTGCGCGTAGAATTTTGAATCACTGTATATTTATCCGATGCACTACAGTTTTTAATGTCAGATTATTCTTAAACAATTGATTATCATATTTTACAAAATTAGTTTTTAAAAGTGTAACTGTTTCGTGTCACATTAGATTTAAAATTTTGCAATAAATTTAATAATAATAATAATAATAATAATAAACACGTTAAACTTATGCAGTTTTGTTCCAATTTAATCTAAAGAATCTTGAAAATGCATTAACTACATATTTAATTTTGACATTATAAAGCTAAGCAATGGATATTTTTCGAAAATTGGACGTTCTAATCTAAAAGCATTAGCATCATCGTACATCATCACTTAGAGTCCTGCATTGGGTCGGGTAACCGGATTTTAACAGAACCCGACCAAACCAGCAGTTTGCATTGGGTCGGGTCGGGTTGATGCTCGTTTTTTTTTCATTTCGTGTAGGGTTGACATTAAATTTCTCGTATTTGAGATAGTTTTGTGTTGGGTTTTGATTCTTTCGGCTCGGGTTTCGTTGCACCCGATTGTTTAAAATAAAGTCCTGTATATTTTGAAATGAAAAAAAAAACTATATATCGGAATATTAATGTGTATATATGTATTCATTTTTACAATAAAAAATAAAATTGATTTTAGAGATGTAATTGTAGCCTATTTCTCAATAACTGTATTAAAATATGGATTAATGTTCGCGTCAGATTTTGGTTGAAGTGTGTCGGGCTCTGACCGGGTTTGACGACATTGTTTTATGCATTTCTGGTCGGGTTTCGGATTGACTATAAGTAGAATTTTCGTGTTCGGAATGGGTACGACCCGACTAGTTCTGGACTCTACATCACCAGCTCCCCATCTGTAACAACTGTTCTTGTTCGTTATACACTGATCAGTGGTGATGTGCAGTGTTCAAATTTCATCCTGGTTTAGGTAGTACTTGCAGTGGTTTTGGAATCTGTTTTGCATTGAAGACCACTGTCTATTTCGCACGTAACCAAGATATATATATATAAGATTTTTTTTCCAGAATATGATATTAATGTTGGCATTTGAAACATAATAAGGATTTGAATTACAAAGAAAAAGGTATTTTTTGTTTTACAGTTTCAGCATCTCGTCTTTTAGGTAGTGTGAATTCAGCGTACCCCTTTAGCATTCATGTTAAAAACAGAGAAATGTTAATTTAATAAAAATAATGCTGGCTATTCAAAATAAAGTTTGATAAAATATTAAACCGTTGAAATTCTTAAAGAAAATTACGTTTGTTAACCAAATTTAATAAAAAGTTATTTGCGTAAAACACAAATTCTCCGAAATTTTCTGGGTTTTTAAACTTACAATTCTAAAAACATGCAAACTTATGTTTAAATATATTAAAGTATTTTTCCTTGCAACATTAAAAGAATCCAAACCAAATTAACTTTTTTTTCTATTCCACAGTACAAAAGTGAAACATTCCTCCTTAAAATACTAGAAACGCAAAGGAAGATAGCATTTTGTTTTGTGAGGTACTAGGAGCAAAATCTTTAAATAATCATTATATTTTTTAAAGTAAAAATCTTTTAATAAAGACGTTTCCGACGATGCCAAAACAAATTTGAAGTTTTTTTACAGCAGAGTAAATATGACATTTAGGTTATTACTTTTTCCAAATCAGTGTTGTTTTTTATGGAAGATTATTCTATACCAATTCATTATCATTTTTTTACATAATTGAATTAAGCATTAGTGATTCGTACTGAGAATCCAGAATTGACTCTTATTGTATTAATGTTCACCTTTTGCAATTAAATAATAAAAAATACTCTACTCAAACAGTTTATTATTATTATTATTATTATTGTTTCTAATTGGATTTTAAAGGTCGTTAAATTTAATTAGCTATTTTTTTTTTAGATTTCACATTTGAAAGTTAAGTAATCATTTTTTTTTTTTTTTCGAAAATTGGACATCTTTAACAAAAAGCATCATTATTAATGACACCGTGTGTTGTTCTCAGTCTGCGCGAACCAATAGGTGTGAATACAGTGCAATCATTTTGTCGTATCTGTTCTTAGACATTTACTATACCAATTGGCTATATTGGAATTTGTTTTAAATTGAAGAGCATAGTCCCGCAGTGGCACGGACGGTTAAGCTCGGCTCTCGGAAGATGGCCGAAAGCCAAGCAGCATCGACCAAGGTCACTGCTTGGGAGGGTGCATCATCTATCCTCTCTCGTCTGACGCTGCTGTGGGACCGTGTACGTTAATGGAAGCTGGTGCACGTAAAATCTGTTCGTGGCTCCAATGTCCTCCAAGTTTAGTTTAAGCGTTACCTCTGGTGGTGCCAATCCAGGTGCAGGTCTCCCATCTGGAATTGGTTCAAAATTGAGAGACCAGCTCTAGAAGTCCAACCTCTCTTGAGGCTCTGGCACCCCTTCTTTCAGAGAAGTGCCTGGGCACTTTCTCTGACACTCCAACAACATTGAAGAGCATTGCCTATTTCGCACGTAAATAAAAGGTATGGTATTTTTTATACAAAATTGTATACTAATACTTTATACTATGACATATTTTTAAATAACAAAACAAAAAACTTTACTATCTTAAGACAATATATAGGGGGATGCTAAGAATATGAATTGCAATCTAATTTGTTATACATACCAAGAATTGAAACTTAAATTTCAAGAACAATAATTTAAAAAAATCATAAAAAAATAAATTGCTATCGTCAATACGTATTAATCGGTTTATTTTCGAATACAATTTAAAAAATCTTTCAAATATTTTTTTTTAGAAAATAGTATCCCATCCGTTGGTGGAGATTAATCCGGTAGGGATAACTCCTATGAACCTGTAAGATTGGCAGTAAGCACGTAAACTTCTTGCCTAACTATGTGGCGTAGTTTGAGTCATTAAAGAGATCCGTAATCGAATTAAATCATTTTTTCTATTACAATAAACAACTAACATTATCCGGTATAAAAAGGTTATGAAGAAAGCGTAATGAGTTATTTTGCAATTATTTAATTTGAAAATTATTATTTAATTTGAATTATTTGATTTGAAAGTACAAATAAGAACATGCAGTATTTACCCGTGTATTGTATAATGCATTTTTTTTGTCCTAAAAAGTGGGGTTGCGAATTTTAGAAGAAATATTACCGGGCAGATATTTGAAACCACAGATTTTTTAAGTGTTATGCGACGTAATTATTGCATTCAGAGCAAATATAGGATGTTGATTGGCAGCGTCAATAAATATTTTAGAGAAGCGCTTCCAATGAGATAAACGTACGCGTTTGAGAAAACTTACTTTTATGGTATTTTAATAAGCAGGCGAAATATACGTGAGTAAAAAGGGTAATTTAGGTTCGAGAAAAAAATTATGAGTTGGAATTTCTAATTTCTATTTTTTTTTCCGAACGAACACAGCGTGTAAGGAAAATATTGTTACCATCATTTGAATGTGTGTGACTGTGTCAGGTAAATTGATAATACCCAAAAGATACATGCAATTGAGCTCCCATTCGAAAAATATGTTACAGATCACTATGAAAAAAATTGTGTACATTTTCGTAAAAAATCGTCCGACGCGCGATGAATTAGGTATTTAATCTATTTTTAAGCAATTTTCGATGCATTCTGCGACCAATTCTAGAGGGGAAATCACCAATGAAATGATGCAGAGTACAAGCGATAAATGTAATCACGGCATAGTGGCGAAGAGGTAATGTCTCCTATTTCAAACCGGGAGATTAAGTGTTCGAATCCAACAGCTTCATTGTGTCCGAAATTTATAAAAAACCCTTTTTGCTTTTTAACTTTCTAAACACATAATTAGTGTTCTTGAATAAGTTTTTTAACGCCGTGGATCACTTGAACTGTGATAATAATTAATTAGGGTTCACAAAATATTTCATTCAAATACATCAATCTTAACACAATATATTTTGTAATAATATCTATTAAAATTACATTCTTTAAATTAAAATTCTTTAAAAACTTATTTACTTTTATTTATCTTTATGTGTTAAAAGGAGTCTTCGAATGAGATATCCGAGTTTCCTATTTTATAAGAATATTTACGCAGATAGGTTCGATTTCACAGCATGTAAATTCTTAAATATTTTCTGGGGGATTTTTGCCATGATAGCTTTTTAGCTTTAAAATTCTTTATTACAGGAAAAGTCATTTCATACAAATATGCCTTCGTGGGCGGAAAATGTACAGTCGACGCCCGTTAATTCAAATTCTCAGAGACCGAGAGTAAAATTCGAATTATCGATTTTAAAAGAAAAATTACTTTTCATGTTTTCAATAAAGAATGAAAAAAAATAATTAACATTGGGGAAATATGCTTTTTCTATAATTTGATTTTTTTAAAATTTATTTAATTATTCAAGAAAAATATTACATTCTAAAATTAAAATTATTAAAATCATGTTAATCTTAAAAAGCCAAAAGTAACTTGCCTTATCTTATGGGGGAGCATTATAATGTAAATAAAGCAGAAGGAGCAGAAATATACCGTGGGTTTTAAAAAAAATGTATGAAGATAAATCACATTTTTAAGAAAGGTTATGTTTGAAGAAAATAAAATGAGGAAAATTTTGTAAAAGTGGATCTTTTTTTTTTACCATAGGGTGTGTAAAAAAACAATACTATAGTTTCGAAAAAATTAGCAGCCTTCATCAGCTATTGATTAGTAAAAGAAAGTACTTGACCCAACAAGGGTAAAACACTTCAATCTGCGTAAGATTTTAATATCAATTGCACAAATAATTGGATTTGTATTAGAATGCTTAAGGGGTTTGAGAAATTCTGAATCTAACACAAAGATCTTTTCAGAAATAGTTCAGCTCTTTTTGTTTTAGATTTAGTTTTTAGTTGGAATTGAGCAAAGTGATAGAAAAATTCGAAGTGAGATGATTCAGAATCTTAGGTGTGCACTAAAACCGGCTCACAGTGTGCCGGGGCATAGCAGTTGAAAATTACCAAAAATATCATGTAGCTTTTCAGTGCTTATTCATCTATATTATAAAGTGAAAACAAGTCTGTGAGTGACGCTGATATCATATCCACGGCGACAGTCTATTTTGCATTTTTCGCAAATTTCACTATCGAATAAACAATTGTATAGTTTCAGATGCAATTTGTTTGAAAAATGGGTATAAATTTACTGAGTTTTTGAGGTTTTTAGAGGAATTTTCCAGAATGTTTTTTTTTTTAATCTACTCGAGTAAATTAACTCTATTGCAAGAGATTAACACGTTAGCACGTTAAACAATCTAAATAGATAAGCATTTGTCTCCGGATAATATTCTATAATAAAATTTAAAATTCACTAAAAAATAAATAAATAAATAAATAAAACACAGATTTTACAAATGTTTAATCGAACTAGGTGCTTGAACACTGAAGTATGTAGATTAAAAAAGTTTCTATAAAAATTAAAATCTTTGGCAATTTTTTTGCTATGAACCACTGGCATGCGGCTAATACAAAAGTAATGCCGTTTTTAGTAAATTTGGAAACTTAATTATCGATTTCACAATAGATGTTTTTGATATAAAATAGCTTTCATTTGTTATTGGTGGACATCTAAATTTATAAATGTTAAATACAACAATTCTATAAATGCTTTCAGTTGAAGATTATCTCCAAGTCTATTCTGTACACAGAAATGTTCTGCAGCCCGGAAAGTTCTGGTTGTGTCCCTTGTTTTTTAATGAGCAGTATCTTCATTGCCAGTTGAGTTCCCATTGGACAGGTGCTTTTAAAACTACTTTTTGTCAATTGTACTTGTTGATTGTTCTCCAGCGGATTTCTACATGCTAAAAAGAAAATAAAAATAATTCTACAACTGAGAAATGTTTAAAATTATTAAACTAAAAAATTAATTTTGGAAAATATTTTATATTCTAAAAAGATATAGGAGAAGATTTAACCTTTTCCTCGTAGAAAATCTTCTATTATACTTCAGAAAACAAAATATTTACTTAAAAAGGGGTTTTAATCTCTGTAAGTTCGTAAGTTTTCCACAAAAAACAGTTTTAGAATTCATAATGTAAGTGTAATTTATGGAATCTCTCAAAGACTATTTAGGTAATAGAAATTTCTCTGAAATATACCATAAACTCATAAAATCAGAACATGCGTTTTACCCCAAATTTTTGTGGCAAACGTCCTTAGGTGTGAAATACATGTTTGTTACCATGAACCAGTGTAACTTGAGGTTCAAAATATATGCCGAAATTATAGCAATGTATGAAGACTTTCAAATTTAGCTACTTACATTATATTAATTGTGACTTTCATTTCGAGTACTAAATGTTACTTTAAACTTTTAACCTGACGTGGAAAAAACAAATCTGAGCAAAACTTTCTGTCTATTTTACTAACATTTAAATTTATTTTGTATTTAGGCATAGAAAGTCAAAACATCTAGCACCTACAATTAATCGGCTATACAGGATGAATTACTAAGTCCGTTTCGCCTTGCATTACTGGTGATGAGTTGAATGTGCTATATAGGTAAAGTAAATCTCTAGAAGTAAACGTCTCCTAGCTGTAAATTCTGGAATTAGAGATAATATCACAAACACTATATGACATTTACGAATATTTATCACCAATTTCCAATGACATATTTGTAATTTAATAAGAAATGTACAATTGAAAAATAATGTACAATTCAATAAGAAAAAGTATATTATGAGCATCGGTACACTAAATCATTGCCTGTATATACCATGACTTTGATGCGAGACGTTTTGTTTAGAAAAAAACATGAAATCTGTCCGAAAGTGGAATGAGAATATTTTTAACCTATGCAAATGCAGATTTACTTAACCAGAATGCGATGGTACGCAAAAACTGTGACGTAATATAAGGAAGGAAAAAATTGGAACCGTCTTTTTCTTTTGTATTTAAAATAAAAGTTATTTAGCTCAGGTGTTTTTATCTTCAAATACAAGTGATTATAAATGTAAAACGAAATTAGTGTATGTCATTATTTATTTTTCTTAAACAAAATATCTCGCACCAGTTGCAGATATTTTATACAGGCTTGTACAGGCGAATATTTATCGTATCCACGTGAACAATATATCGTTTCTTACTAAATCGATTATGCTCTAAATTTTTGTCATTGAAGGTTCTGTCTTATAACCTGTAGTCTTTAAGACGCGATTCCTAATTCCTGAATGTATCACTAGGTGGCACTGCAAAGCACCTCATCGTGTAAACCACAGAGCATATCCTTTTACTATGCATATATGCCACATTCGTGGTTGTAGGTAACTTGGTTTACAAAAATTTGGCATTGAAACGGATTTAACGATTCACTCAGAGCTATTTTGGCATATAATGTCAAATAAAAGACATTCGTTGGATAATCTGGGTCTATTATTTTAATTAAAGTTTATAAATCCAGTTGGAATCATCATAGAAGATATAACTCAAATACTCTAAGTTAAAAGCATACTTAAATTTAAAAAATATATATATATATATAAGCTAATTGAAAAACTATAAACAATTATTAAAAAGTTTAAAGCAAAATAACATTGAAAATTCAATATTAAACAATAACATAGATTCAAACTACTACATATAATCTATTTAAAAAAAAAAACAATCCATTTAAAGTTTATTTGTAAAAAGCAAGCAGAAAGAACATAGTATTATTTTTAAGGTTAATAAAATAAGATAAACTTCTTATTTCACGTTAATTTTTTGAGTTATAAAAAACATTTTATGAAAAATAAAATAGATCATCAAAAAGAAACTATATCACGTAATTATGTTTCTCTGAAAGTGTCTTATCAAAATGAAAGAAACAGATATTTTACTGAGAGATTTTTAATAATATAGACACGTCCAATGTTGAAGGCGATGTAAACATAGATATCTCCTGGGTTTTCACAAAAATATTTTTTCTCATCACGTTAGTATTACCCGAAGCAAAACGATGTAAGCTCTGAAACCTTTGAAGTAAATAAGCCACGTTCGGGCATTAAGCATTTATAGATAATCATGCTATTTTTGGTGTATGCTCTTTTTTACTCACTTTTTGTGCTTAAATGGAAAATTTACTTAGTAAAGTTTTTAAATGTAAATTCAAACTTTAAAAATTCCTTTATTATATATTAGTTTTCTGTTTACTATAAGTTTAATTGTTATTGAAAATTTTTATTTGTAAATGCCAGAAACATTTGAAAAGTAAAACACATTAAAAACGCCAAATAAAATGATTTAAGACAGACATGAGTACACTTAAAATAAAATTTATAAAAATATACTTAAAAACAGTTAAAAATACAAAATAGTACTCGTTTCGCCAAGCGACACGCAAGGCATCATCAGTACAAAAAAAGTTTTTTTGTACTGATGATGCCTTGCGTGTCGCTTGACGAAACGTCTACTATTTTGTATTTTTAACTGTTTTTAAGTATATTTTTATAAATTTTATTTTAAGTGTACTCATGTCTGTCTTAAATTATTTTATTTGGTGTTTTTAATAGTTTTCACATTCAGACGTTAAAATGTATACATTTTGCAAAGTAAAACACTTTTTTTTTGCTTTTAGACATTGATTAGAAGAAAAAAATCCTCATACTGAAATTATCTCATATTTTTCAATTTTAGAAAATTGGATATTTCTGGAACACTTAAAAAATAAATTAAAATAAGGTGTCACATATTTTGTGCCATCTTAATATGCGTTTTAGAATTTAATGGAGGGTTAATGATTGCTCTTCAGTCACTTTTGTCAATAAGATTTTTTTTAATGTTATGACACATATTTATCATGGCGTGTATGATATGTTTAATCCATAACTTGAATAAAAACGAGTCCATCATATTTATTGCGTTATTTAACTTGAAAAACCGCTAGGCTTTATTGCCCTTTCGTTTATATCATTTCAAAGCAAACGTCATGCAATTTAAAGTCCTTGATTAGGTGAATACTGTCATTGTACTTTTTTAGGCTTTTTTAAAAATATGTTTCATGATGCTTGATGATAAAATTCTTGAAAAGTGTTGATATTCTTAGAACTTTATGAAATAAAAAAGCTAGACTTAATAACATGTCTCTAAACAGTAACAAAAATTTATCAACAGAGATGATAATATTTTGTTATTATGAAAAAAGTTTAGAGTAATTATTTAAACATCGTTTGCGAAAGATTAATTTTCAGCATCGTATACACTATTTATAAACTTTAGAAAAATATTAAAGCTCCGAACCCACGTACTATCGTATCATGTGCAAGATCAGATATTTACTCACAAACAAGTTTTTCAAGTGCAAATCAGTTGAAAACTCACCATCAGTCGAAAACTCGCCACCAGTCGAAAATTCACCATAGTTTACATCACGTAACTTATCAATGATGAACTTATCGCTTTTGTATCTAAAACAATAGATAGGAGCTTGAATTCTGGCAATAACAGCTCTCTAAATAATATATGTTCTCGGTTTTCAGACTTTACACTACTTAACTACTTTTTAACACACTTAGCTGCGATTACCCCTCAAATTTTGCGTGTGCTGTTTACATTTGAGGGTACCGTTCAGTCTTGAAGATAACACTACGAAAAATTGCTAAAAAAATGCGCGAGGCAATGGCATATAATTTCAGATCGTACGATAAGACAACTTTATTAATTTCGAGACTAAACAATGCAATGTAAAATTTATCTACTACGTATTGGATGACAGATGAGAAGAAATGAATATATGTTTCAGAAACGTGTTCAAAGACAATGTGAACACAAATATTAATAGAAGAAAGTTTTTTAAAAGGATCTTTGATTTCAGCGTTATTCACTTAAGAATAAAAATAACTGCAGCCTTAAAATATTATAATTATAAACGCATGTACATTTAGTTGAGCAAAGTTTAATGTTACGATTTAATTGAAAATTAATTTCAGTTTATATTATAAGTGTACTAACATTTTTAAATTGGTTACTAAATTAACCTGCCTATATTACACTGTAAAAAAAAATTCCTGAAAATAACGGAAATTGTACTGGCAATCGAGACGCCAGTACTATTTCCGTATTTTAACGGAAATAAAATTCCGTAAATTCCAGGAAATTTTCCGTAATTTCTGAAATATCCGTTTTTAAATTTCCGTTTTATAACGGATATCTTCCGTATTTTTTAGAAATCTTTATGACGTTAAAATAAATTTCATAAGACCAAAAAAAAAAAAAAAAAAAAGTTATCCCTCAAGGAACAGATACGTTTTTTTTTTGTTTTTTTTTTTTCATCGTTCATTTCTGTGTTCATTTTTAATAAACAACCACCATTTCCCACGATAAGTATCGAACCCACAACCTTCCGTTTACTAAACCAGCGCGCGAAACCTCTACGCTATGCTTGGACAGCAGACATATTCAAATATTGTTACTTCTTTGAGAAGTTTTTAATGATGCAAGAACTTTAAGTTCTCGTAGTTAGATGAAAATATTCAGATTTCTATTGTTTTTAGTATTTTCTTTTCAAAATTGTTCTATATTCTTCTTTATTATTTGATGCTTTAGAACATATAAATTTAATTTTTTTATGTATTATATGCGTAAAATATTATATTAACAGTAATGATTGTTTCTTTTTGCAATAGTACATATACTTTCATAATTCGTGTGCTGATTTATTTATCAATTTCAGTAAAATCAATAATTATCTTAAGCAGACGTATTTATTACATGCTATTAAAGTAAATTTTCTTTATCTCTTAGTTTAAACACTTATGTGAATAAACAAATTTATAATAAATTAAATTATTATATTTAAGCTTTGCTGCGAGCTTTTGTGTATGGTTCTGTTAAAATGAATAATTTTTAAAATATCAAAACGAAAAAATAGATTTTTAGAGAAAATTTTGAAATTAATAACATTAGGATAGGTAAGTTTAAATTTGGACTTAATAATTTAGTTTAATTTATAAAAATTATAAACTAAAAAAATAAATTATAAACTTTTATAAAAATGAAGCTTATAACTTTATAAAGTAAACAAAAAGTTATTATTTTTTATAAATTTAAAGAGAAAATTATGAACTTTGTAAAATTATAATTTATAAAATAATAAATTTTAGTTTAATTCACAAATTTATAAGACAAATCAGTTTAGTTTAATACCCACATACCGATAATTTGCGCCACACCAGTGGCTGAGAGGTTGTGCTCTCGAAGCTGGTAGACGGGAGGTGCTGGGTTCGATCCCAATCGCGCCCGTCGGCCAAATCGTTCGGAGTTTTCGTGGTTTTCTTCGAGCCGTGGATTTATCCATGCGTAAATACGGATTAGGTTCCCTTAGAAAGACCCCCACGAAGGGCACTCCCCCCGGGCCTATATCCCTAGTGTAGATAATTGGCCGTCAATAATCAAACCAACCCAACCCGATAATTTGCAAAGGCATTATTTTATGAAACCTTAAAAATATTAAAATAAAAAATAGATTTTTAGAGAAAATTTTGAAATTAATGACCTTGGGATAGGTAAGTTTAAATTTGGACATTAATTTAGTCTAAATTAATTTAGTTTAATTTATAAAATCATAAACTAACGAAATAAATTATAAACTTTATAAAATCATAAACTTCATTTTTATGAAAGTAAAGAAAAAATGATTAATAACTTTTATAAATTTAAAGAAAAAAATATAAACTTTGTAAAAAATTATAATTTATAAAAAATTAAATTTTAGTTTAATTCACAAATTTATAAGACAAATCAGTTTTGTTCAATACAATATACATATCGATAATTTGCAAAGATAATATTTTATGAAACCTTTAATAACCTAATATTGCCTCACGTAAAAAAAATTCAAATAAAATTTTAAAACGTCTGTGAAAAAAATTCACAATTTAAAGTACCATAACGAAAAAAGTAAAGGTAGATTTAAAAAAAAAAAAAATTTCTATGTAATTTATGGAAATAAAATAAATTTCTAAAGATTTCACTAAAAAATAAAAATATCACTATTATTTTCACATAAAATTACCGCCCAGACACTGGTTCAGATTTGGATCAAAAACTCTAGTAAATAAAACAATCTTAATTCGCATTTCAAACAAGGCGATTTCTGTACGCAAACCTCTGAACGTCATTTACGGAAATGGCACTAGAAATACGGACATTGTACAGTTTTGTAAGAAATACGGAAAAATCCAGTAAATTTACGGAAAACTTTCTGCATATTTACGGATTTGAAATCGCCTTTACGGAACTAATGCCATTTACAGAAATTGTACTGTTGTTTTGGAAAAATGAAACTTCTCCGTAAAATTTAACGGAAAATCTCTTGTATTTTCACGGATTTTTTTTAGAGTGTATGCTGTATTTAAAATGTATCTTAATATCTATTTAAATTACATTTAAATCGTATATATGACCTGTAATATGCATAGGTATAAGTAAATTTTACATATTAGAAAATATATAAAATGTATGTGACTAGCTGAAGGAATTCACAGTATCAAGCATTAAAGCAGCATATAATATTAGAGGGTGCTTATGTTTAAATATTTCATTTTCGCAATGATCGCATTATGTTTCACAATAACGTACATTTAGAAATCTTATCATAAGCTCTTCACGTTATTTTCCTAAAATATTGCTTGTAAACAGAAAAAGCATTTTCCACATTTCAACAAAAGAAATCTGTTATATTTACGATTACCAACGAAAATTAGACGTTTAAATCATATTTAAACGGCGTTAATACAGAAAGACCTAAATAAAACATCGAATGTGCGTATTTTTTAAATTATAAAAGAATTCTCCTAACATGCCTTGCAAGTTTTGATTCTGTTTCGAAACTGATAATGAAAAGGAATTCCTTGTCTTGTTTTATTTTTATTCTTCCCTTGAGAACTATTAATGCTTTGTGCATCTAATTAACTCCATTTACAAAACCCATCAACGAATACGAGTAGAGATTAGCTTTCACAGTGTGGTGAATGTAACAATTGCAGTTTGCGTAATTATTGTAAAATCTTTTTGTTTTTGGTACACCTAATATTTCTTTAGAATTACATTAGTTGGAGGGTGTGAAAACTACATATAGGTAAATTAAGGTAATCTATAAAATTTAGTAATTATGTAGAATATTAACGACAAAGATTTGCCTTTATATTTTATGAGATTTATTCAAGAAATCATTTGTCTGTTTTGAATATACGAACTAAAAATATTTCCTTTTCTTGTTGTTTATAATTACATATCAGGCTCTATGAGAAAAAAAAAACTACGACGCAAAATGGTGCGGATATTGCATTAACCTGAAATACTTTCAATGAAATGCCAAGTATATGTTAAATATTCATTTTTCATTGGAAATATTTGTAATGAAATACCGTTATTATATATATATATATATATATATGTGACGATTTAACTGGAGTCACCATACTTTTGTAGACTCCTATTCAAGGCAAGGGAGGTTTCTCCGAGGAGATTTTCAGTCGAGCACCGAGACTTACTTCATTGTGTACGTATAAGCTACAGAGAAGAGGCAGTTCGTTCCAGTTCACACTTTATTCGAAAAATTTAAAGATTAATTGATTAAGCTTTACTCTATTGAAAACTCACTCCATGCACTGCTAAATTTAGGGTCGTGGCGAAACTTGATGATTTAAATTTAAATATAAGAAGACATCTTAGTTAGTACAGGCAGGTATTCTTTTAAAAATCAATCGGCGGCCAAGGAGAACCTTCGAAGATTAGGAAGTACATGACTAGTTGCATCCACCACCGAAATCCCGGAACATTCTGCTCTAAACGCGGGAAAAATCCGTATATCATTTCCCGAGCGCGCCAGAATACATTCTATCTAAAAAGCCTCTAGGCCAATCAACGCTCACGGCTTAACTTCTTCGGCGAATTAATATCGAAGTGAACTTACCGAAGCTGGCAAAAGCGCGCCAAAAAATGTTCTAGAACAATCTCGTGCCTTCTACTTCCTTCGAATAAATAAAAGCAGAGAGAAAAGGAGTACATATGTTTTTATCAAGTATGGCAATATGCCAAAATAATTTTTACATTGAGATTAAAATCTTTCAGAATTTGAAAAGTAATATTTTGTCAGGAATCGTAGGGAAATAAAAAATAAAGAAAAGAAATTCATAGGTTGTTATTTCTTAAAAGTAAAATATTTTTAGCTGGGAAATGGGTATTTTTTGAATTATTAGATTCTAGGATGCTTTTTATTTAAAGAAAATAAAAGTGCGTAAATTTAATAGAACATTCTATCAGTGCCATTTTTTAAGAGAATGAATTTGGAATAAACTATATATTTCGCTAGATGTAATTTTGACAATCGAATACTGGAGCGAGAAAATAATTTAGAATAATGGGATTTACACAGAATTATAGTCTTAATGAAGTCAACGACGAAAAAAAAATTTTTTTTTTTTTTTTTTTTAATTTGTTTCAATATCCCCCCCCCCCCAAAAAAAAAAAAACAAGCTTATCTGAATAGCAGTTCCCTAACAGCAGTTCAGATAAAAAAAAAATAGAGAATTTTCCTAAAATATAAAATTCTAAAAATTTTAAATCATCAAGAATCACAAACAAAGTAATTGTCTTAAATTTTGGAAGAATGGAAATTAAAATATTTATAGAGTAAAGCATAACCTCAAATACATAAGTTTACAGCAACACTTACTTTTTGCAAGTGTAAATAAATGGGATACATCAAGATAAACTAAGAAATAACTAACATAATAAATAATATTACCAACATAATATAATAATAATAAATAATAAATCAATATAATAAATAATATAATAAATAATAAAGTTGGAAATTAGTTACATTGAAAACTGAAGAATATTACCAATTGAAAAAACTGTATTCTTCAGAATACTATTGAAAAACTTAATCATACTAATACTGAATAACTGAATACTGAAGTTTCAATAGTCTTAAACAGTCACTGTTTGAACAACAACAGCAGTCAACAACAGTCTCAAAACAGTTCTGACTAAATTTCAGTCTTTCTCCATTGTGGTTTTGGGATTACCCCCACTCTAATCTGTGGTGCCACTCTTTTTGTGGTCACACTGAAGACCAGAGCTAATTCATTTCATTCGATAGCTATCCTTTTTGTCGCAATCAGTAAAATTTTTGAATTAATAAATGTCCATATTGCACAACATGGTATACATACTACTTTGAAATATCACAACCTTGGTACAAAAATTCTAATTCATCATATATTTTATAACTACATTTCATTGTAAGCAGTTTACTCAATTTGTAAATAAAACTCTAATACTCTAATAACTCTAATATTAACTCTAAATCTCTCTCAACATTTTTTCTAATATTTTCTCTTAATAAATAATAACATTAATAAATCTTTTCAAAATAAATAATATCAACAGACTTCAATAACTACTCTAACAATATAATATATCACAGTAAATAT
The DNA here is from genome assembly GCA_963931845.1 of Maratus michaelseni. Lineage (NCBI taxonomy): Eukaryota > Metazoa > Arthropoda > Arachnida > Araneae > Salticidae > Maratus > Maratus michaelseni. Next base: position 322,555,279 of record OZ007591.1, read on the forward strand.
TACATTCAATATAAAATTCTTGGTTGAGGAAAAAAAAAAAATACATAGCAAAATATGTTTGTTTCCTTACTTGAAAGGATAAGGAAATAATTTTTTGCTAGCCGAAATCTATATAAAAAAGAAATTTAACTCTACATTATTTTCCAATACTAAATAATTTAGATGCCCAAATATTTAGATAGGATTCACTCAACCAACAATTGTGAACAATAATATCCCTTTCTGATACTCTTCTTTTGACTACTAAAAAATCTATGACATAATCGGGTATAGCTAATTGCCAAAATTTAAGTGTAGAATCCTCTTCTTCTTTTTACACTTTTTAAGTAATAAGCAAAAATAATAATAATAATAATAATTGTTAGATAGATAGGTGACAGAGAATTGGAATATAAAACTATTATTTATACTATTGCAATCCTTAAATTTCAACTAATCTCTCTTAACATTTTACTACAACATCACAATATCAACTCTGACTAATACAGAATATCAGCATTCAAGAATAATTCAAGACCTTTATTGTATTAAACAAAATAAATATAGCTTCTGTGAATCCATTAAATAATATAACTTATATTTACTAAAACCTGTAATTATATATAAATTTTAATTTCATTTTTCAACATCAATTTGAAAATTCCTAAAATCATAATACACATCTTATGCCTGCATAAGTTGTCTACCTAACCTCAAAAACTTTCAAAAACAAGTAATATTCCTGTGTCGACCCAAGAACATACCTGATAATGTTGAAATTATGGTAATAAGCGATATTTAAAAGAATTTGAGTTTAATCTATTGTTTTTACTTTAGTTTGATTTTGTGAACCTGTATGTGAAGTTGTTTGTGCTGGTTTTTGTGTATCTTCATGAAATAATTTGAAGTCATCTGGAAAATAATATTGTCGCGAATTGTTCCACGTTTCTAAATTGCGACCGTATTCCTTCTGCCACTAAAATTATCACTTGAACAAATATAATTTAAAGTGAAAACCCTTTTTTTTTTTTTTTTTTTTTTTTTTTTTTTCAAAGTTATCCAATCACCATTAATTTATTAGTAAACATCATATTTCAACCCCAAAATACTGATAGACATTTCTGATAAGCTTCCCTACTGAATTCTATTAATTATAGGAATTTGCAACAGAAAACATTCTACACAGTAAATGTGTCAGTACAAATATAATATTCACATAAAAATTTTGAGTTTAATCTAATTTAATTTTACTTTTAGGGTACATAAAGAATTCGTGGTAATAGTTACACATTATTTTTTGCTCCACAAATTTCACTAAGCATTTACAACACTTGTCAATTTTTCTATTGTCTACACTTTTGTCATAAATATCAAAATCGATTTCATGTTCCGTTATATCACTTGTCGTGAGCTCACCTGACTTTCCTTCAAATTTGTATATTTCATCAATAAGAATTGTCCGAATATCATTTTGTGTGATATCTCTATTGGGACCCGAAAAATTTAAAGTACCCGAAAGTCTACCCGTGTATTGGCGATTGATTAAAGAACCCATTATATTCCTATGCTCAACTGACAGATAATGGACATACTGTTTCCCAGATTGATCGAAATCACGTTCATATTTTGCTCTGATCTTCATTAAGGTATTTGTACTACTCCAACAGTTCATCTTAGTAATTACTTGAATTTAAATTTTTTAAAACCTAATAATATAATCTTATAACTTATAATAATAATAATAATATCTAATATCAATTCATAATATATTAATCTTTAACTTAACAACAATTATAAAATTATCTGACTCTAAAATTCAAAATAATAAACAACATAAGAACAACAAGTAATATCAGTATACACTTACACATCAAATTACGTAAAGGATCTAATATTCTGTTATTTAAATTACAAACCATCAATTCTTTCCAAATAGTTGGAAATAACTTCAACAGCATAATAAATTTCAATCATATTACATCTTTTTAGTGAAAACATAAACACAGAATAAAAAGGAAGCAAAAACAGTAAATTACGCAAATGGTTTCCAGTCAAATTGCTTTAGAGTGGAAATAAGAAAAATATAGTCTGTTTAGAACGAAAAATGTAATTAATTATATTTATCTTTCAATTACTTTTATCAATATAAGAATGTATTTCATTTTCTTTACAAAGCCCCGACTTTAAGTATCATTTAAATAACAATAGAATTTTAAATAATCATAAACAATAAAATAAAAAAAAAAAACACATAAAAATATTCAAATATCATAAAGTCACAAAATAAAATATCAATCATGAAAAAATAACTTACACTGCCACGTCTTCTTTTTTTTTATTTACTTGGCCGCAACTCATAAAATAAGTCTTTTCAAATTTCCATTTAATTCGATGATACACACTTCAAATCCGCTATACACACATATTTCAATCTTGATTACATCATACCAAAACATCGTTCCATCCGTCGCGACAGTTGCTGTCTGCACGCACCGGCAAAATGTTTGAACAAAAGCACAACTTGTAGCATATTCGCTAGACTCCAAAAAATGTCTCAAAATCATGTTCGTCTAATGTAAGAATACTGTCAACATCCTGTCGACTAAAAAAATTCAATATGTGACGATTTAACTGGAGTCACCATACTTTTGTAGACTCCTATTCAAGGCAAGGGAGGTTTCTCCGAGGAGATTTTCAGTCGAGCACCGAGACTTACTTCATTGTGTACGTATAAGCTACAGAGAAGAGGCAGTTCGTTCCAGTTCACACTTTATTCGAAAAATTTAAAGATTAATTGATTAAGCTTTACTCTATTGAAAACTCACTCCATGCACTGCTAAATTTAGGGTCGTGGCGAAACTTGATGATTTAAATTTAAATATAAGAATACATCTTAGTTAGTACAGGCAGGTATTCTTTTAAAAATCAATCGGCGGCCAAGGAGAACCTTCGAAGATTAGGAAGTACATGACTAGTTGCATCCACCACCGAAATCCCGGAACATTCTGCTCTAAACGCGGGAAAAATCCGTATATCATTTCCCGAGCGCGCCAGAATACATTCTATCTAAAAAGCCTCTAGGCCAATCAACGCTCACGGCTTAACTTCTTCGGCGAATTAATATCGAAGTGAACTTACCGAAGCTGGCAAAAGCGCGCCAAAAAATGTTCTAGAACAATCTCGTGCCTTCTACTTCCTTCGAATAAATAAAAGCAGAGAGAAAAGGAGTACATGTGTTTTTATCAAGTATGGCAATATGCCAAAATAATTTTTACATTGAGATTAAAATCTTTCAGAATTTGAAAAGTAATATTTTGTCAGGAATCGTAGGGAAATAAAAAATAAAGAAAAGAAATTCATAGGTTGTTATTTCTTAAAAGTAAAATATTTTTAGCTGGGAAATGGGTATTTTTTGAATTATTAGATTCTAGGATGCTTTTTATTTAAAGAAAATAAAAGTGCGTAAATTTAATAGAACATTCTATCAGTGCCATTTTTTAAGAGAATGAATTTGGAATAAACTATATATTTCGCTAGATGTAATTTTGACAATCGAATACTGGAGCGAGAAAATAATTTAGAATAATGGGATTTACACAGAATTATAGTCTTAATGAAGTCAACGACGAAAAAAAATTTTTTTTTTTTTTTTTTTTTAATTTGTTTCATATATATATATATATTAGCTTTACATTGAAAATATTGGTAATGAAATGGTGAAAAAATTCCTGATAATATTGATGTAATAATGACGAAATATAAACAAGTCAATTTTGAGGTAGCATTTATATCAAAAATTGCTAACATTGACGAAGATATCACCAATACAACCATTATTTGCCCAATATAGTTTTATTACCAGGAAAATATTATTCATTAGTCAATTATTATGGTTACTGTTCCCCTCAATGGCAATATTTTATTTTTCAATTTGTTAATTAATTGTAAAAATACAGTAATTTTTTATACATCCGAACACCAGTTTATACAATATATATATATATATATATATATATGATATATATATGTTTTTATAATATATTTATTAAAAAATGTATTACAAAACCTATAATTTCTATTACAATAACTATCACAAAATATATTTAATACCCTCAAAGTACCCTACTTCAAGGAAAATACAACATATTCCTAGTTTTTTAAAACATAAAAAAAAATATTTGACATACATTATTAAACTGAAACAAAGTGTTACAGAAGCTGAATCACTAATAAATTATGGACAATTTACACCTTGCCATATTCTAAACATGATTAAACTGATAATACACTAAGTTTTTGGCACGTAATCTGTTATCGCTCTATGCTTAGTAGTACGCAGTTATTATAATCCTTTCTAGTTTATTGAGCACTATTAATATGATTGATAGTTCCATTTGGTGAGGAAGAAAAAATTAATATTCCGTAACAACACAGCTGTTAATGTTCTTATGACTTTTTGGTGTTGTAACGGATGATGGTTAAACAATTTTTTTTTCCTTTCCACCCCATTTAGTCTTTAAGTGCGAAAGTAATTATTTAAAATGGTTCTAAGGCTAATGCTTTTGGGGATAATTTTAATTGATAATTATTTCAAATATTTATAATGCGCAGCGACACATCCATCGTAGACTAACTACTGTTAGTTTAACGTGTCTATCAGTTGAAGAACAATAGCGGATTACGAAATGAATCGATAAAGGGATGAATTTATTTCGATATGAAATAGTAAATAATTATTATTTTATTGCGAATGTTTTTATAAAATTTAGAAGCTGAAAATGAATATTCATGAAATATTACAACATTTACTAGATAGACTATTTTTTCTTTATATAAAAACGCTGTTTAATACTGCAATACAACGAAGCACATTTATGTAAATTAGTGACATTGTAATGTCAACTCTCTAATGTCAACTGACATTGTAATGTCAAATCTCAACAGTAAAAAAAAAAAAAAAAAAAAAAAAAAAAACAGAAAGCATAAACAAGAATCAAGTTCAATTTAAGCTAAACTAATGTTATTTAGAAGAAACATTCGATTGTTTGTAAGAGATAATCTGTAGAACTACTGAGTTGATTAAAAAATTATTTCCCTATAATAAGGATGACAGACAATCTTTGCATAAAAAATAAGCTTCCTGCAATTGCTGTACCGAAATAACTACCAGTGATAAAAACGTTTTAAAATTTATTTGAAATTGTTAGGGTAGAAACTTGATATTTGATATGGGGATTTCTTTTATGTAGTAAACTAGATAGTACCCGTCAAGATTTAACGGTAAACAATTTGAAAGCTCTTTTAAAGTATGTTACAATTTTTAATTATTTGATTTTAAATTAAATAAGTATTGAAAACTTGAATTGTTATATACTGTAAGCGATTCCTAAACATATATGGCGATATATGGCGCCTTCAGTTCAGCCTACTCAACAAATGAATTGAAAGAATTGTACGCTTGTAATTTATAACTTATTATACTTGCTTTTAAGCAGGAGTTTAACTAAAAATATTAATTGAATAAATAGGGCATTTATTTTTACAATCTCATTTATATATATATATATATATATATATATATATATATATATATATATATATATATATATATATATATATATATATATATATATATATATATATATATATATATATATATCATCAGACAACAGTATCATGAATGAAATCAATAGAAGAATAAGAAATGGATGGAGTGCTTTTGGGAAGAGCAATATTATTCTGAAGAGTAACATGCCTCTTTGTTTGAAAAGAAAGGTGTTTAACCAATGTGTTTTGCCTGCACTAACTTATGGAGCAGAAACTTGGACACTAACAAGACGTATGGTACAAAGATTACAAACAACACAGCGAAGTATGGAAATATGTATGCTAGGCATAACCAGAAGAGACAGAAAGAGATTAACGTGGATAAGAAGTCAGACGAAAGTTTTTGACATCATCGAGAGAATTAAATGGCTAAAATGGAAATGGGCTGGGCACATTGCAAGAAGACAAGACAATAGATGGAGCACAAACACCCTACAGTGGTATCCCAGAGATGTAAAAAGACCAAGAAGACTTCTTACTCAAGTAAGATGGAGTGACGAAATCAGAAAAGTGGCCGGTGTTAATTGGATGACTAAAGCACTAGACAGGCAACAATGGAAAAATCTGGGGGAGACCTACATCCAGCAGTGGACTGAAAACGGTTGATGATGATGATGATGATGATGATATATATATATATATATATATATATATATATATATGTATATCAATATTTAGTATTTTCTATTTTTTTAATTACGCGATCATTAAAATTTTCAATTAATTATATTTTTATCAGCCTGAATATAAAACCCTGAACTTAAAATTTGCTGTTTGCCACTAACGATTTATAATACATATTTTTTAATTACTTGAATTTTATTTTACATTTTCATACGTTATTTATATATTAAACCATTGATATCAAGGTGATTTCCTTTATAGTTCTTATATTAATATTTCTCCTTTCTTTTCTCTTTTTTTTTTCTTTTTACGAAAAATAATCACATACTTTTCTTAGTATATAAATATATCTTCTTGATAATGGTCATACAAAATATAGATAAACGCTTAGATCAATTTATTTAATCAATAAATACATGAAATTTTGTTTAATTTAAATGTTTTTAATTTGAAATTAGTAATTAAAAAAATATTGTCGGCTATTAAATTTTACTTAATTATAAAGCATTCGAATTTAAAAAAAATACAAATTCTATAACTTCTTCTCCGGAAGTAACATATAACATTATTGAAATGAATTATCTCATCAAAATAAAATAACAGAAATCATTCTGTCTTGAGTGGGTATCGAAGCGACGATCTCACAGCTTAAACCCAGTGTCTTTTAGATCATACAGCTACCATGACCTCGTTCTGGTTTACTATAAAACTAAATACATTCCAGATTTAATTTCACGCATGCGCAAATTGGATGAATTTTTGTAAATCCTAAAGATATCCTTTTTCGTTAAATATATTGGATGACCGCTTAGAACGGGTTTTAAAATCCAAATTTGAGAGGGCGAAATCAGCGGAAAATGGTTCAAAATCATTCTGATTTATCGAACACATTTCTGAAGTTCTTTCAATATTATAAAGATAACTATTGCTGCTTAAGAAGCTTTCTTTGAAGCTTTGAAAGTGGGCTTAGGGATTGTTCACTTCAAAATTTCAAAACTTTTGGGAATTTTTTTTTCTTTGGAATTTTTTGTTTCCTTACTTTGATTTTCTGATATCTGATTTCACTTCACTCTGGCTTTAATTGCAGCTTAAGCGCAGAACATTTACGTAATTCTAACGCAAGCAATTAATATTAACTAATATATTACTATAAGAAATTTGCTTTGGATGTTTTTTCATAAAGTACTACTTTGATGTACTGTTATTTTACTACGAAAATGTCTGTCATTTATTATTATACTACTATGTTAACATAATTTTAAATTTAATGCTTTGTTAACGAACATTTTGTTACGAGCTTTGTTAACGAACGTTTCTCCGTAGCTGTAGCCAAATAGATGGCTAATCTGGTATCTTAGCTCAAAACAGATGAATTTTTATAAATGATGAAGGAATAAAATTCACTAAATAGCACCAAATAAGATTTATTATTATTATTATTATTTAAACTATTTTTATGGAAATTTTCTGGTTACAAAAATTTTATTTTCTGCATATTTTCTTATGGATTTAGTTTTACATTTTAGGCTTTTTTCCATAATTTTGTTTAAATTATCTTCATAGCAGAAACTAACACAAAATGCGTATGTTTTACCAAGAAAACATTAGAAAAAAAATTAAAATTTTCTTTTGATTTGAATCAAACTAAATACAATTGACATAAATCATAACCTTATTTTTTATGAAAATCCAATACATATTTTACCCAACAATTTAGTTTAACCTTGCTATTCTTGAATATTTTTACGCAAAGCCGTAAATGTAAGAAGGAAATTATTCTTTGGTATTTACGATTTAAAATTTTTCTTTGCTGATCAGTAAAATAATTGATTTCTCTGACCTGTAACGAATTAAATGCTGTTTATATATAATAAAATGGATCCACATTTAAATTCCCAAGTGGTCACAGAATTGTTTTTTATGTCAGATTTTTACACATTATGTTTCAGTATTTTTACTTTTATATTTTCTCTTTAATGACATCTAAAAACGGTATCAATTCCTCTTCTCTGAATATCTATTCAAGTTTTCAGCGTAAATCTTTAAGTAAATATAATGCAAAGAATTACAATTGGTAATTATTTTTTTTCTTTATAATCCTTGATTGTTTTTCGTTTTTAATTGTTAAATTTTTTTTTTAAGTTTGTCTGATTTAATCATTTTTGCGATAGTTGAATCCTTTAGATAGGAGAGTCCCGTATAATTATTTTTATTTTTGAAGCACAACTATTTTTGAATAGAAATTTTTAATTTACTTGATTGTTATTATTTTTTATTTTTGTGCTTGAGAAGACCAAAACTACTGTTATACAATCGTAATATTCAAATTCCATGAATGCACAAACTGCAACTCGTCGTGAAGGGAACAATGAATTAAAATGAATTTCAACAATGAATTAATAGAAAATTTTTGAATTACTTGAAAAGTGTAACAGGTAACTAAAATAGATGCAATGCCGGACCATTGTAGATGTAACCGGACCATTCTTTATTAAAAGTTGTAGTTTCAAACTTTCTATTTGTGATAGCATAAACTGAACAGTTATTCAAGCGTAATTTCCTGAATATGGAATATTATAAGATTATTATATGACATATTGAATGTCTGGTGTTTAATAAATAATAATCAATATGAAGCAAGTATTCAGAGGAATAAACTATCCAGAAAAAAACCCCGCCATAGAATAAAAAGAAGATAGATGTTTCGCAATTATAATATAGTAATTATTAAAAAAATTAGCTGACGGCAAAACTATGGAATAATTAATTGAATTAAAAATAAAAGGGTACGAGTATCTGGTATAATTCAAAGTTTATAAGGATTGTTTTCATTCTTCAATTATGTATCTATAATAATTTTTAAACTTTTAATGAATTTTAAGGAATAACACTGTATTTCATTAAAATAAACAACAATGTTTTGCACCGAATTTTAACCGTGTATTGAAAATCACATGCAAAAAATATAGTTATAAACATTACATATCTATATAAATGTAAATACTTTTAATGAATTACACCGTAGTTCATTAAAATAAATAGTAATGTTTTGCACCGAATTTTAACATGTGTTGAAAATCACATGCAAAAAATATAGTTATAAACAGCATGGAATTAACCATTAATGAAATATATTTTCTTAAGCATAATACAGTATTATGTATACACGATGTTAAAATAAATAATATTTTTGTAACAGTTAACTACAGATGTATTTTTTTTTAAGTATGATACATTATTAAATACATAATAGGATAAGTACTCCCATAGTCGGCCACAATGAAATAAAACACTTTATAAATAGTTTATTTTTCGTTAATGAAAAATAAATGAAATATTGTAAATTCTTAATGTGCAGCCAGCTTTCATACGACATCTGCTTTCAGCAAAAAATTTTAGATATTTTTTTTTTTCGTAATCAGCCATTTATTTAAATTATTATGGGTGGTATGGCACTACTGGCGCTTAACTGGCAGACTACTGAATGATCTAATATTTTATAATCAACGTGGCTTAAATCAGTTGCAAAAGACGTAAGAGGGAAAAAAGCTATTATGTGACGCATTAAGAGAAAGACGAATTAGATGATAATTTTCACATTTTGTGTACATGTGCTAAATAAATCCGCCTACGCAAATGTTTAAATATTAAATGGTGCAAACATGCAAGCAAAGGTTTTAAGGATAGATTTTCATTCTTTGATTATGGTTTTATAAAATGATTTATTTATTTTTTAACTTATGGTAGTAAATGGCTGCCAACTTTTTAAAAAGTCAAATAAACATTTTAACCAGAAGGTTTACTTAAAAATTAAAATAAAATATATACTACATTAAATAAATGCAGCATTATTATTAAACAACTTTTTGGGGGACTCAAAATATGTTTATATAATTTTAAAAGAGTAGAAGTTGGCAGCTATGCAAGTATGAGATATTAAAAACAGATTTTCACTAATTTCCTCTGAAAATTATTATGCTGAAAAAAAAATTACTCCACATGCTATGTTATTTTCGCATATACTTTAAATTGCTTCACTTTACGAGGATTGCATATGCTTTGCTGTAATTCATTTCAATTTACAGTAGCAACCAGAAAAAAGGGGGGAGGGGATTTTACACTGTTTTTAGTCCTAGAATTCTGATCATTACCCCCCGCTAAACAGTTTGTTAATTTGAATATTTCTTTGTTATACTTGTGCTGTGCTGTATTAGTAGTAAAACTGATTTTATTTTCAACGCACATTAGACCTTAAAAAAAAGATTTTTAATAAACAAAAGCGATTTACGATTTTTTTTTTTATTTTACATCATCGTCTGTTTTTGATAGTTGCCACCATTTTCTGGATTCATCCATATCCAAATTTCGTTTTAAGCGGAGCATAGGAATTACGTCCAGATGATTCGAATGTCCTCTTCAGTTCGGTTACTACAAAATTAATTCCTGTTGTTCAAATTAAAAAAAAAATTAAATGTGCTAAGTCGAACTAGAAATATAAGTATCATACATTTGTATTTCTTAAATATTAATTTATTACAAATTTATTTACTTTAAGCAACCTCTAAATTCCGCTTTAAGACCCATTATTGATCGCAGGCGGAATTTGTGTTTGTCACAGAATGATGGAACAGCTCTTCGAAAATAAACTATTAATTTCATCTGGTGTGGAAGAATATAACAAACGTGATTCATTATTAAAGAAAAAAGTGAAGAAGTTTATAAGTAAAGAAGTCGTGAAATGACAAATTTTCATTAAACTTTTTGTTGAGAGCGACTTTAAGTGTAAATACATTTTCAAAGTTAATGAGATTTATAACATTGTTTTTTAAAAGCGAAATTGAGCATATCCGAGCTGTAACTTTCAACTCCGATATGCTCAATTTCATTCGTATGAAACAATGTTATAAATCTCATTGACTTTAGAAATGAATTTTTTATTATAAAATATTACTAATCATGTTTGTTATATATTTTTCCTAAAACACGTAATATAAAAGAATCAATATACCTACATATTATGTGGGTCACGATAATCTTTTTAATTGAAGATCGCATAACATTAATATTTTGGAAGCACTGGAGTTATATTAAGACGTTTAAAACATTAAATGCTAAATTAAGATAATTTTTTTTCACATTTACAAGACTTTACTTATTTGCTACAATTTTATTTTTAAATGAAATAAAAAAAATAATTAACAATCCTTCCATCAATTCTAATTTGGCAAAATAAAGCATTTATAAGGAAAAATCACGTTTAAAATAATTAATTAAAACATACTTAAAAAAGAAAAGAAATATTTCTTTCTGCCGCTGATTGCTATAATAAGTATCCATGAGCTTGGTTAATATTTCAAAGAATACGTTTCACCGGTCGATACTTTAATTAAATACTTTTTTTATTACAAAAATGGTCTCGTATTAATTAGCTAATGCAAAGCAAACCCTTCATTTGTGATTAGAATCCCTTAAGATTCCAATATTCAGGAGAAGCTTATTAAAGAGTGTTTAATCATAAAAAAAAAAAAAAACTTATTAAACTAATTCGTGATTTAATACTTATAAAACATTCTATTAATTTGGATTAAGGCGGCGAGGGTTATTCATTAATTGCATCGCTCTTCAAGAGGGAGGAGGGGTTCCCCCCTAGGTTTGCTCGGTTGAAATTGAAATATTGCGACATTTCATTCAAAATAGGAAATAAATTAAGTATGTAGGTATTGTTTGCAAGCAGCCATTAAAGTGTCTAACAATGTATGCATTTACTACTGGTATATTCCCCCTTTTACTTTAAATTACTTGCCCGCAAAAGATTAAAAAAAACTAATGTCTATGTTTTTTACTTACCCATCATACGTAGTATAGGGTAAGTCTTGTAATCGTTTTGAAAATCGAAAAAAAAAATTTTGATGGATTTACAAGTTTCAGACACTGGAGATTCCGAAATACATATTTGTAGAAAAAAAAAATTGCCGTCCGTCTGTCTGTCTATGTGTCTGTGTGTTTGTGTGTCTGTAAACGCTCTATCTCCTGCACAAATCGAGATAGAGACTTGAAATTCGGTGTGTACTTAGTATGTAATAATGGGAAAAAGCTTATTGAATTTCAGTAACCTCGATTACACGGAACTATTTTTTTCGGACTCTCGAAATATTCATTCTAATAAAAGGTATATAATTTTTTCGAAATTGTTTATTTTAAGGAGGAAATATAAAGGACAATAAAAAAACATAAATTTTGCATAAAGAATGAAGCCGATCGGATAATGAGTTGCCGAGATATTTGTAATCATATTTCCACACTCTTCGATTTTTCCTGACCCGGTATTTCATTCAAATTTCAATTCAAAGATATATTTTAATTGGAAATGAGACGCTTAATCCGACGCAGTAAACCGTTAGTTAATATGATTATCAATTTTGGAGTAATAGGGCATTTAAAGTTTATGACGTAATCAAGCCACGATTTTATTCGAATTTCAATGCATTTTATAAATAGTTTACGTATGTTTTATTTTCATATTTTATATTATGCATATCCATGATGAGTAAGTATTACGGTGGCCCCTAACGACTTGTTTAGTTGTAATTAGTTCTAAATTAACAGGCCACTTATACACAGAAAATTAATAGTCACAATTTTCAAAATATGAGCCGGGAGTACCATCCGGCTTCTACAATCTGTGACATAAGGGAAGAGGAAAGAAAAACAAACACTTAACGGGTAGTCTGCGTTTTTTTATAACTAGCTCAAGATTGTCAAGCATGACAGGCGATGAAATATTTAAAAATTATTTTAAAAAATAAATTATTTCCTTTATATATCTACTAAAAATTATTGGAAAATACCGTATATATATAAAAACTAGCTGTTACCCGTGACTTCGTTCACGCAATATAAAAAGAAGAAGAAATACACTATATTAAGCAAAATATTTTATTCCCGATAGTTAAAAACGTAAATAACTAACTCTTTATCACATTTCATAGGTGACATTACGGTATTTTTGTTATAGGATTTGACATAACTCAGTCTTAAAAATGTGAAATTTTGTGCCATATAATCCCGAAAATGAAATTGCAACCGATGAAAAAAAAGGGCCACATAAAATCGTGGAAATAGACGAATTGGGTAAAAACAAATGTCAATTTTACCTGATAAACAATTTTACTTTTAACGCTTTTGTGAAACGTTTTAACAGCCAACCTTCGAAAATTATTAATTGGAAATAACATATGCTTTTTCTTTAAATTCAATTTTACCTGTTCAATTATGACAGTTTGTGTGACATCCTCGGATCAATGATTACCGATGTTAAATTAATCGCGTTGCGTTCGATAATTTAGGAGTAGTTGCGAAATACAAACACATGGTCAGATTTTAATATGATAGATTCGTGTTCATTTTCCTTTTCTTAAAACTGTGATGTGATTTTTAGCAGAAAACTCTCATCTGTATATAACGGATACTCATGCTTAATAATCAGTATAGATAATATAAACATTTAAATTTTTCGTTTTAAATATGGCTTGAAACTCGTCTACTTTCTATACTTACTGATCCTTGTTTTATTAATCTACGGAATTGATTCACGCTCCTTTTAAAAGATATTTGAAAATTCCCGTTTTGTTTCAAATATGACGTCAATTTTCCTCCAGAAAAATCCCTTTTTAATGACAAAATTCTTATTAATTTTCTTTTCCAGGCAATCAGGATGTAAATTTTAGCAGAAAGCTCATATTTGTATGTAAATGATAGTCAAGCTTATTATTAATTAGTATCGATAAAATAGTATTTCAGGTTTTCATCTTAAATATGACGTCCAATATATATCTACTTTCATTATCATATATTCTAATACGAGCAAATCTTGTGTGTGGTTATATATATATATATATATATATATATGCAAATTTTATCTTAAAAACGGCTCTAACAATTTTGACGAAATTTTGTATCCTGCCGTTTTGGGGCACCAGAAAAGCATTGGGCTAGGTCACATGTTCGAGAAAATTCGATTAGGGGGTCATTTTGGGTCATTTTGGGTCATTTTGGGTCATGGTCAAGCTAATTGCATCTAAAAAATGGTTCAAACGATTTTGACGAAATTTTGTATCCGACCATTTTCGGGCACGAGAAGACTATTGGGCTGGGTCACATGTTTGAGAACTTTCGATTAGTGGGTCATTTGTGGGTCAACGCGGGTCAAATTAATTTTATCTAAAAAACGGCTCGAACGAATTTGATTAAATTTTGTGTCCTACGAGTTTCGAGCACGATAAAATCATTGGGCTAGGTCACATGTCCGAGAAAATTCGATTAGTGGGTCATTTCTGGGTCATTGTGGGTCAAGATCTAAAAAGCGGCTAAATTTACACTAAAGTTTGCATCCAATGGTTTTCGGGCACGAGAAGACTGTTGGGCTAGTTCACATGTTCGAGAAAATTCAATTAGTGGGTCATTTTGGGTCATTTTGGGTCATGGTCAAGCTAATTGTATCTAAAAAACGGTTCAAACGATTTTGACGAAATTTTGTATCCTACGAGTTTCGGGCACACGAAAATCATTGGGCTAGGTCACATGTTCGAGAAAATTCGATTAGTGGGTCATTTCTGGGTCATTGTGGGTCAAGATCTAAAAAGCGGCTCAATTTACACTAAATTTTGCACCCAATGGTTTTCGAGCACGAGAAGACTGTTGGACTAGGTCACATGTTCGAGAAAATTCAATTAGTGGGTCATTTTGGTCATGGGTCATTGTGGTTCAAGATCTAAAAAGCGGCTCAATTTACACTAAAATTTGCATCCAATGGTTTTCGAGCACGAGAAGACTGTTGGGCTAGGTCACATGTTCGAGAAAATTCAATTAGTGGGTCATTTTGGTCATGGGTCATGATATTTGAACTCAAATTTAATTTTGACCGAGCATAGCTCGGTCTTCCCTGCTTGTATACTGATATTGATGTTCCTTGTATTATTACGAATATTTGAAAACACAGGTTTTATTTATGACGTAATATTTGTCCAAGCCAAGGAAGATCCTTTTCATAGTTCCATGGTCCAAGCAAAACCTTTTTTTAATAAAATAATTATTGTTCATTTTTCCTTCTAATTATAACACAGCCTTTGACAGAAAATGTCTTCTCAACCTAACCGATACTCATACTTCATGTATAATAACAAATACTCCATATTTCCGTTTCAAATATTATGGAAATTCATCTTCTTTTGAATTCTTTTGAATTTTTTCATTTTTTTACGTGGAAATCGTTCAATTGAAAAATAATTGTTGAGAAAAAATTATTATTCCATGTTTTGTATTTATTGGCAACGATAATGCTTAGCAATGTAAAATGTTTAATTAAATTTTACAGAAAAAAATTTCATTGATTCTCTAAGAAAATTATAAAATATTTAATTATTAAGAAAATTATTTGAAAAAAAAAAATCAAGCCCATGTTCATTTCTGGGTTATAGTCCATCTATATGCAAAGATACAGGGTCATTAAATCCTCCGTTTTGACGTTTACATTAACTCGCACAATCAGATTTATAATATTGTAATAAGGATCAGCTTTCAAAAAATTTATCTTTTAAACTGACAACAAATATTTATACTCTTTTAAAAGTAAAAGAAATGTGAAAATAAAATCCAATTGCCAAACCACGATTTGTGTCTTGTTTGTAACAATATACATCACGCTCTAGAGCTTTAATTTCAGTACTGGCATTAGTTATGGGCCGATTCGAGATCTTTTAAGAATCGATACCAAGTTTTCGAAAACTTTTCAGAATCGAAACCAACATTCGAATACTTTGTATTCAAATGCTATAGCACTGAGAATTTCTCCAGATTTCGTTCAAATCCGATTAGGGGCGACATTTCGTCTGTTTCACCCATCAAATGTATATTTTACGCAAAATCGCTCCCTCCCTCTCTCTCTCTCTCTCTCTCTCTCTCCCCCTCTTTTTTTTTTTTTTTTTTTTTTTTTTTTATTATGCGTGCATTTTAGCTCTGAGAACAATCTTTTGCTGTTTGTTTCCAGTTCTGATGAAGATTCAAATTGTCATAATGTTTTCTTTTTCGCATAACGTTTGAATGGTAAAATTTTCTTTAGAAATTTAAATGGTAACCCTTTAATGAAGACCCCCAGACATTATAAATAGTCTAGAACAGGAAGCAATTTTTGTTTAAACGTTATCAAAATCAAGGCAAAATTTCTTTTTTCAAAAAGTACAATTTTTCTTTCCAGTATGCGAAAGTGATTGTTTTACTATTGTTTTTTTTTTAAATGTTATATTTCTATTTTTTTTAAAATACATTTTTCAAATAAGCATCATATAGGGTTTAAATGGGTACCATTATTTCCAAATAGCAATATTCGCCTTATTTAATAACGGAAATTCTGCGATTAAATAAGGTGACCGTTACTTTTAAGTAATAATGGTATCTGTAATTCAAGGATCGTGGTAACCTTGTAATAAGCTTTGTTATTTAATTTAACACGTAATACCCTTTATACTTGATAACCTTAAATAGGCATATTCTATAAAAGTCAGTATGGGCGTTTATTTATTTATTTATTTTAATTTAATTTTTTTTTGAACGGGGGGGGGGGGAAGGAGGTACCTAGTTTGTACATTATTTTATCATAAACACAGGGAAGGGTGCAGGGGAGGGCAGTTTCCTCTCCCTAGGTATGGGAATTTAATTTAATTTTCTGTTTTAAAACTTATCTAAAATATTATTTAAAAAACAGAAAAAATTATTCTGATTAAAAAAAAAAATTTTTTTTGATTAATTGAACTATAAGAGAAATAAATAACTAAGAATTTTTCATCAGAGGGGCTCTATCTCCAGAATTCCCCCCCCCCCCCCCTCCCTCCTCCGGTTTGTCTTTAAACAAAACAAACCTTGAATTTGTGTATGATTTTACATTTTTAAACGAAAATCCATCCAAACGAATATAGAGTTGAAGAATCAGCGTACACTGGACGTGCTATGGCATGATCCGGTCTTCTTGCGCTTTATATTTTTAAACAAAAATATTTCAAAACGAACCTGATTTTTGGGGTCCACTGCTTCGGCAATGTACATTCTAGAATTTGTATTATTTTATAATTTTAAACAAAAATCCATTCAAACGTACCCAGGGTTGGGTGTTCAAAAATCTTTGTTGAAATTCCGAATAAACTTTATTGAAAACAGGAAGGGGGGGGGGAGTTTAGTTAATTCAGGTAAAAGATTGAAACCGGATTCCTTTTACTAATGTGGAAAAATCACGGCGAAATTGGATAAAAAACGTTCAAATCGAGAAAATCAAACTGGCTTCGAGGTACATGACTTCAGATATATAGGTACTTCAATGTCAAATTTTGTATCTCTGCGTGCAGCATTCTCTTTAAAGAACAGTACACAGGGAGCCAAACACAAATACACACACAAAAAATTCTATCTTTACTATTATAGTTTTTTAAAAGGCACACTAGGCTATCCGCCAACAAAGCAGTTATCGTTATTGCTAAAATGAACTTGAAAATTTAAAAAGGCTGGAGATGTCCAAAAATAGTTTTTTTACACAGATAAGTTCGTATACTTTACAATTTTGTAATAGAAAATGGGACAATATTTATGAGAAATATGTAATTTTTTTTCTGTTTGTTCCAGATATTTAAAGAAAAAGCAATATTTATCCAATATATATTAATTTTTAAGTTCTACAATTTTTTTTTATTATTTTTTACATGCTTAAAATTATGTTTTCTAACATCTGAGTAAATAATTTTCCAATCGGTTACAAAGGTTAACCTGCATAATCAAGAAAAAAAAAGTCTTTTACGAATTATACTAATTAATTTTTCACAATGAGTAATTATTTTCTGTTATATTTTTAAAAATCCTAAAACTTAATATTAATGATGTTTAAATACAAATTTGCAGAATTTTATGTATTATAACCCTTTGAAATTTAAATTCATATGCTCTTTAACTAAAAAAAAAAAAAAAAAAAATTGAATCTTAGCTGTACACACATGGAAACATAAAACAAAGTTTCAAATCTAGAATATTATACTGACCATCCTTCTAATCGTAAGCTATTATGGAGACAAGTTGGAACAGCGCCAATACTCCTACTATTTGTACGCTCGCATTTATTCACTGGATGATTGAAAACAAAGCTGGAGCTATGAGAACAGACAACCGCAGTTTTCGTCGCCGATACGAATGTCAGGTAGCTTGTATTCGAATACAGTTTTCTGAATCGAGACCACCTGAGAACATGGCTGAATCGAGACCTCAGACATTTTGAATTCGAATACTCCCATCACTAATATGTATTTTTGGAAGTAAACTTTCGTCACAGTTACCATTATTTTATTAAAACACATCTGCGCAAAAAGTAAATTTTATAGTATTTTCATAGCAACTTTGGATAACTGTAAGAAAAGCTTTTTTAAATAAATACTTTAATTATGTTTCAAATTATAAATATTTAAAAAAATTATGCAATAAAATATTTTTAAGCAATAGCCATAAAATTTTAATATAAATTTAAAAAAACCTCTCCATATATATATATATTTTTTTTTAGAAATCATGGAAATCTTTTTAGAAAGAAAATCATCTTTATCTAAGAAAATTATTCATTGAAAAATTTCGGGATTGAACTCATAAACCCATTTTAAAAGAATGAAAATGCTTCATCCTCAAAACATAATCCTGTCGGCAAAATAACTGCTTTCCAAGATTTCATAAAATAAAAATAACATTACGTACGATAGAAAGACAACGTTAACATATAAAATAAAATATCATTAGAAAACAAGAACAGTAGCATGTCCAAAAGCCAACGGTCGGAGCAAAAACTTATGCTTCGTATTTGTATTTATTATAAGACATTAATTTTTCAGTTTTAACGGCTTTGCCAGGAAGGCTACCGTTTGACAAGATCAAAATAGTCAACATGAGATATAAGTTACAACATTTTGAAATGTAATTTAAATATAAAACTTTATTTAATAAAATTTACGGTATCAAATTTAAGTTAAAAAGTGTGTATTTATACTGAACGCGTATTACGAATTTCACAGACTTTGTAATTCCACAGTTTCCAAATAGTAGTATCCGCTTTCTTTAATGCCTGTCATTAAAAATGACGAATAACGCAGATACTCGAAACGTCCTATATTTGGCAAGATTGGATCTAATTAACAAGAGCGGCGTCAGGATTTGCCGAACGGGGTGGCATTGTTTACCCTGCAGGGGTGCCAAATTGGTAATATATATATACATATACATATGTATATGGATTAGAGTTCTGCGCGAGTCCAATTATAGCCGAAAATTCTATTTCAATCCGACCCGAACACGAAAAAATTTTGTCATCTACCCGTAATCCGACATGAACCCGAAATGAAAGAAAATTAATCCATATTTTAATGTAATTGTGGAAAGTTGTCTATTATATCTCTAGTTTCAATATTACTAATTAAGTACAAAATAAAAAATATACATATACTTATTAATATTCAAATTATAGATTTTAAGTCAAAAAAATATTCTGAACTTTCTTTTTAACCCGGGAGCAGTCGCATGGGGTATGACATACCCCAGAGTGCGTACGGTGTTTACAATTGTCACCATTTATTTTCGAAAAGAATTCTACAATTTACATTATCATAGAATTTGTAACAATTGTCTTAGACTGAATAAGGTGACGTTTATTAATTGTATTTATTGGTGACAATGTAAACACCATTCATTATCTGGGTGTGCGCGACTTCTCCCGAGTTAAAAAGGGGGTCAACCCGAAACCCATCTGAAAGAGTCGAAACCCCAACACAGAACGAATTAAATTAGCGTCATTAGACTTCTATTTTTTAACTGCTGGCTGGTTGAGGTTAGGTTGACTTTAATTGTTTCGGAATTGGTTGGGTCGGGTTCGGATAAACCTGATTTCTGAAAAAAATCTACGAAATAGTTTTCAGATGGAACTTTGTAATTTGAATATTAACGAGGTCTAAATTCTGACCAATAGTTTGTGAAGAAAACCTAAATAATAGAAAAAATATAAAATAAGGGGAAGGGAACTTAGAAATATATAATAACTGCCTAATTGTATTGCAGCAGACATTACACACTTTATTCATATTATAATTCCCAATAAATTCATTACTAAAAGGAAAAAAAATAACATTATTACTTCATTAAAAAATGAAAAAAATAAGCGGGGGAGGGCGTGAGGTGCCTAATTTAATTTCTGACATTTAGATGTTTTAAAATATCAATTTTGGCCAAACGAAAACGATATATTCCATTTGCCGTCGGAACATTTCCAAAACACAATTATTTCGTTACCTTGTTACTTAAGAGTTCAAAACTCGAAATGAATTTTGGGAAAAAGTTTCCTTTTACCCAGATAAAGAAAGTCTGGCGAACTCCAGAAAAGAATTATTTAGAAAAGTTTAATATGAATATTTTTTTTTAACTAAAGACGTCGTTTTAAAGGTAAACGTACGTCGCGGGTCGGTTAATTTTGTTTTGTTTTTCGTATTTCATATTTTTTAAAATTGTATCTGAATACATGGAAATTAATAGTTATTATACTTTATAATAATCTGTTTTTTTATTTTTTGCTATGTATAACATTAAGGTTCCTTTGCAAAGAAAGGAATGCAAATTACATGAAGAAGAAATGCAAGAAGAATGAAGTTTGAAAAGTCTATGTGCGCAACTTTTTTCAACAGGTAGAACCAATAGTTGCGGACTTTTGAAGTACATTAAAAAAATAATAATAATAAAGCTAGGTCAATAAAATATACATTAAAACATGTTTAAAAAGTGACAAAAAGATGTTAAAAAACGTTAAAATACAAACATTTACATCCCGAGACTTTCGATAACTAACGCGATCTTCTTCAGTGGGGAACTGTTGACTGAGCTGAGTGTCCGATTGTCGCTTCTCGCTTTCACTGTGCTAATATGTAACGGAGTTTTAACGGGGCCAGTGAAAGCAACAGAGTGAACAACACAGTGAAAGCGAGAAGCGACATTTGTACACTCAGCTCAGTCAACAGTTCCCCACTGAAGAAGATCACGTTAGTGATCGAAAGTCTCGGGATGTAAATGTTTGTATTTTAACGTTTTTTAACATCTTTTTGTCACTTTTTAAGCATGTTTTAATGTATATTTTATTGACTTTAAATACAAGGTGAATATTTCATTCCACTTCAATTTCGTTTTTATTTCGAAATTTTCTGTTATAAAGCTAGGTTTCGGGAGAAAATTGAAACAACGTGTAGCTCCGTCCTAAACCCCTGCTATCCCCCTTTTTGAGTAATTTACATATATATTTGTAACTATATATACATTTGATACCTATCACACAACGTGAAACTACATGTTTGTTATAAGAGTATCCAATGTTGAATTCAGACACTTTTCTCCGGGAGGGATTTATATTGCTCTGGGGGGGGGACATTGAAGAGTTCTGGGGGGGGGGAATTGCAGTTTTTAACCATTAAAAGCATAAAATATCGAATCTTCCGGGGTGGAAATTTCAATGCTCCGGAGAGGGAGGCGAGGGATGTCCCTGGGTGGTAGTAACATTTTACTTAGTAGCCATCTACTGATCATTGGGAATATTTTCATTAATAAACAAAACATACAGAACTAGCATTTGAAAACAGAAAAAAGTTAATATGGTTTTTATTTAAAAGTAATATTTAAAAAGTGATAAATTTAAAAAAGAATCCGTTAAATCTGATTTTTTATTAACCAACTTTGAACTAAAAGAAATATTAAGTCAACTGCGGAAAATTTTTGGTTTTATTTTGATGTATACAGTTTCTTTCTTCTTATCTTTTTTTTTTTTTAGAAATAACTTTACATAAATAAAAAAAGATTTATGAACAGTTATTTTAATTACATTTATTTAAAGATAATACTTTTATATTTGAAAATGGGAACATCTTCTTCTTTTAGAAATTACATGAGTGAAATCGAAATTAGTTTTTAAAAAGTAGAAAATTGAGTAGTTTGAGTAAATTTTTAGGCAGGCTTGTTATTTTCAGCTTTACTATGAGATCTATTTATTATTCAGACGGACGTAAAAAGCTTTGCCAAATGCGTATATGAATCGAAAAGTTCCCAAACATATCTAATAGAGAGCAGCAATAAACAACCTTAAAAAAATGTTTTTTCAAGTAAGATTTTAATTTACTATCTGAAGCAAAATATTTACAAATGTTTGATCATATAGTTTCCATTTATCTACAATAGATGGTATTATCAAACTATATTAAATTTACTCTCAACTATAAGAAATTAATTTACCATCTGAAGCAAACGACTCGCACATGTTTGATCATATAGCATTAATTCATATCTAAAATATGGCAACACCAAACCATATTAAAAAGTGAATCAATTTATTTAGAATGTGTGAAATCGGATACATTTTTTTTTCAATTTTTTTATAAAGCGAATCATCTTTTAGAAAAGTCTGTCAAAAGTCATCCATTTGAATGAAATTTCCGAACGCGACTGCTCAATATAAGTTTTTATAAGACCACTATTTAATTCCAATCAAAAACTATTTAATTCCATTTAATAGTCATGATTGCAAGTGTCATCTCATCAAGAATCATAGATGAAAATATATATATATATTATTAATATTTATATATTTATTACAATAGTATTTATTGAAAAATCTTGGGAATTAGCCTATTCGTGTAATAAAAATGCGAAAAATCCACAATTGAAATTCATAAATCTAATTTAAAGCTGAAAAAATATCTAAAAAATAATAATATTCAATAAATTTTGGTTATAATTTCACATAATGGGGTCAATGGCCAAGGATTTTAGACAAACAACTGTGGAGACGGTGGAAGTGCCATTTAATCATTCAGTTTCCAGGTACTAGTATGTACCGGAGCAATTTTATCACAATAAAATAGGAAAAACAGACAACATCTTTGAAAACACACAACATAATTAAAAACGCACAACATCATAATATTTATTTCGACAGATAACAGGTGGCATATAAAAATATAATAATTTCGATGTTGATTTAATCGAAATTAACTCTAAAACTCATGTGCCAAAAAAAAAAAAAAAAAAAAAAAAAAAAATGTGACGTCCCAAAAAGAAATGCCGAAGCTAACGAAAAAGAAAGGCTACCGCGGTGCTTTACTCATATCTTTTTTTACAGACCGCGGGAGTCTCGTGATGCTCGAATGCACCAATGCAGTTGTACGAAAAGAGCATCACGTCACTCTAGTGGTCTGTAAAAAAAGATAAGTGGAATGTACCGCGGTAGCCTCGATATCACGTACGTGTGACATACAACCTGTGACACAGGGAGAAGGGCCCCAGCAGTGGCTGAGAGCTTCTGCTCTCGAAGCTGGTCGACGGGAGGGGCTGTGTTTAAAACCCTGTCACTCTCGTCGGCAAGATATTGTGTCATCACAGTAATAATAATACTAAATAAGTAACATTTTAAAATACAGATTCAAGATTAATTTTCTGGTTTAAAAATCTCTACTTACATAGAAATAAGTATGAATGCTAAATACTCCCTCATGACAACGTTTCCTAATTTTTATCTCACTGCAAATTTGTTATTGATACCCAACCACTGGCAAAAATCTGCATTTTCAAAATGTTCTTCCCTCTTTCCACATAATAAATGAATAAATAAATGAAAGGAAGTGAGAGAGAGAGAGAAAGAAAAACAAAATCCTAAATACAATTTAATCCATACATAATTATAAATAACTGTATGAATTCAATAACTGTATCTATCACAGACATTTAGAGATTTCGGCTTCAATATGACAAATATTGATAAAATACATTATGAGATAAATGCAATTAAATCTTGGAAGGCGCCGTAAGCAAATACAATGCAACTTAAAAGGTGTTCTATATTTTTATCTATAATCTTCAAATTTAGATTTTCTATAAAAAAAAAAAAAAAAAAAAAAAAGTTTCTTTCTGAAATTTTAATGAATTTTTGTTGATGGCAAAAATGATATTACGAGCTAAATTGTCAATATTTTTTACCTTTTTTTCTTTTTTATTAAAAAAGTATATTTTCAAACAATGTTTCTCTTTGTTCTTTTTGCGCATGTATGTGTGTAATATTAAAATTTTAATTTTCAAAATCTCGTTCCTGAAGCTGCATTTCAAATGCATTGAGAAAAAGAAAGAAAGAAAAATCTGATTCCAAGAGAAATTTATCCGTTTTCATTGTTTGTTTTTTCTTCATCAGATACATAGACATCAAACATAGACACATCCATTTACATTCCCTTCTATAGCATTATACGAGATGAGATAGTATCAAGGAACACCAAAGATTTCATTAATCTGTGGTACCTAACTCATCCCCCCCCCCCCTCCTGTCCTTGAACAATGTAAAACAGAGAGTATGCGGATCATGTATAAATTTTGGAGCATCCTAGGTTTGAAAACTGAAAAGTTAGTTCATATTGCCATATGTTCGGGGGGGGGGGGAAGAGGAGGAGGAGGAGGGGGAGCAGTGCTAGTTAAAGTTAAGATTGCAAATGAATATTGTATCAAAATTTGCCAATTTTATGATCACAATGATTATGAAAACACTTGAGTTGAATTACTGAAACAGGTTTTGCACATGTAGGTAAAATAAACTTAAATTATCTATTACTCCAAGAAAAACGCATCACATGACCAGATGTGCCAAGCTCTCACGAATCGTCCGTAATATGTGGTTTAATTTGACCCAGTTTAACAACGATTCGAACCAGAAAAAATATTTGAGGAATCTTTGTTTAGTTAATTTCATCAGATTTCTACATGGAATATATTTAATTTCAATTCTCAAAGCGTATTAAACCTGGGTTAAATTAACCCACGTATTAAGGAAGATTAGTGAGATCTTGGCATCTCTGCATAACTTACTTTAACTTATGAAAAACTTAAAAAAAAGAAAATAAAAAGTATTTTTGAAATAACACCCATGAGTTTAGTTATTAATTTTAAAGACATCCTAAAATGACTTGTATTTCACCCATTATTTTATAGATAATAAACATAAACAAATCGATCACGAAAAAAAAATATCGATCTTTTAAAGAAAGGAAGTCTTTTATCTCCATTTAAGTAATTCATTCATTGAAAATTTCCTTGATTGAATTCGTTAACTTATGTTAAGAGTTTGAAAATGCTTCATCCCTGAAACATAAGCCTGACTGCTTTCGGTTGATTTTAGGCAAAATGACTTGTTTTCGAAACATTCATAAAATAGAAGTAAGATTACATGCGACCAATGGGGACAACTTATAATGGGCTCTTGGAACCCATTCAAATATTTGTTTTTCTGGTCCAGCCATTTTCCAGTATTTTATTTCGATACTCATTTACTTTTCAATCAATGAAAAAATATATATATTCCTTTCACGTTAACAAAATCATTTTGTTAAAATTAACAGCTTCAGATATAACACAGTAAAAATAAGAAACAGAAAATATGCAAAAATTATCTCAGAAAACTTATAATCTAATAAAATATTTAAAGTTTCCAAAAAGAACTCATCTCTGATTTCTGCTTACAATAATTCAGTTAATTTTACGCAACAAGTTTTAGTTAGAATTGGGTTCGTTTTGTAATTTTTCCAAATTTGCCAATAATCACCAAAGATGCCTTACTTATGGCGACTTATATTTTAAGCAAAACTTACTATCACCAAGCATCACTAAGCTGGGATAAAACGACATAGGTGGAGACAAATGCATCTAAAAAGACAAACTACCATTTTGAGAGTTGGAGCATATGAGACAGATGAAGAAAGACTGAATTCTTTCTAAATGCGTTCTGCTCATCTCCATTTTGTATACTTTTTTTTTAAACATTTAATGTAAGCCGTGATACAGAATTTTAATCCTGTATAGTTTACTAAATAAAAGTAAAATAATTAATAGTACTTAGTACGTTTAGTAATAACAAAAAGTTTCATGAAAATCTCTGGAACTATTAGGAAAAAAATAACTTTTTATATTTTGACTTTTAATTTATTATTATAAACTTATTACTTTTTATATTATTTATACTTTACTTATACTTTACTTATTTTATTACTTTTAATTTATTTTAATTTATATTTTGACTTTTAATTATTAATGACTTTTTAATTTATTTGAATTCATAGATGTTTTCCAGAAATTGCAAGCCAATACAGATACGTAAAGACATGGTACAGGCTAAGTTATTTTATATAATTACTTTTAGTAATTAAATTTTAAATAAAATGACCTGGCATTTTTCTTTTTTTTCATAACTAGAAAGCCTAGCCTAGTGTTTATAGCCGTCA
The DNA here is from genome assembly GCA_963931845.1 of Maratus michaelseni. Classification (NCBI taxonomy): domain Eukaryota; kingdom Metazoa; phylum Arthropoda; class Arachnida; order Araneae; family Salticidae; genus Maratus; species Maratus michaelseni. Next base: position 322,581,849 of record OZ007591.1, read on the forward strand.
TGAACCTTGTCTTTACCTTCCTTTTAAGAGATTAAAGCTTTCAGATAGGTTGCGAGTATTACAAATCATACATTAGTATTTTGATGGAAAAATTCTTGAAAATATGGGGGAACTAGGTGCCTATATATGGACAAATAACCGTAAATTGCAAATCAGAAACATGACAGAAATTAGCAAAATATATTTTTATTTCAGAATGTAAATGCTCAAAGTTGGCTTTTATGAATGATAAAATTTATTTGCTAAATGGAATTAAATTTAATTGCATAGAATATTTCAATGTTGAGTAATTACAATTGCTGTCTATTTGGATGTCTAAATAGTTTTATAAAGGGAAAATTACTTTATGTCCTGACTTCCTTTTGTATGTTGTACGATGACGTCCAGCTATTGGTCTTTAAAATAACAGTAACATTACAGACATCACACCTCAAGGCATATTAATAACTCATCAAGAACACTTTTTTCATTCACTTTTTCACTCAGTTGAAAATTACATCTCGTATGATTTACCGGATGTCACACAAGGTACGCAGCGTCTAATATGTACAGATTCAGATAGAGCACGTCAATATGAGTATTTTGAATGGTAACATGTGGGGTCCCCGAATATAGCGAGATAGTGTAAGTAAGATGTGAAGCTTGTCATATGAAAAACACAAGAAATGAGGAAAAAACCAACTCAAAATCAATGTTTATTGAGAAATTTTTGATATATTCGGGGACCCCACATGTTACCATTCAAAATACTCATATTGACGTGCTGTATCCGAATCTGCACATATTAGACGCTGCGTACCTTGTGGGACACTCTGTATATACCAGTTAGAATAATTGTTTTAAATTAATAATGTGTAATTACGTATACATCGCTTGTTTGAGTTCCGTTACCTGCGATTTATTCTGTTAAGATGCTTCAGGTAACAGACCAGATGTCATCTATATAAGGTGTCCTGGTATAATAACGCAAAGTGCTAATATTACGCGTAGTTATGAAGGAATCCAGGGGATTGCACTACGGGTTCTGCGCAGCAGGCCAGCCTCTGGGTCATCTGAATCAAAAAACAGCCGCTAAAAGTAACTTTGTTTCATTTGTAGACCTTATAGCTGGAAGAATCGCCTAAGAGTCAACGCCCGATCTAAAATTTGCGATATAGGTTCTGTGATGTGAAGACTATATATTTATTAAGAAATACTTTGTTTATTACCTACATTTGTAGTGCATTTCGTGTACTTTCAAAATGTTGTGGGAGATTTTGGATGTTTTCGCGAGGTAGCTTGTAGTTTAAAATATACTGCGCAATAAGTATGCCGTTGTAATAACGCCATCCACTGGTGTTACTACCACGGATAAAATACTCGTTATGAGAAGATGTGTGATGTGCAGGGTTTATGTTCATGAAATTTGTGTTGGTTTAACCAAAAAGGATAAAGAAAAATTTATATATCTTAAATGCTGCTAATTTTTTTTATGTCAGAAGAATAAAATATCAAAAGATTATTACTGCATCCTGATATCGCAATTAATGGTAAGTAAAAGCAATTTATCAATTTCTAAGTCTGTATCTTTAGAATTGGACTATTTACGTGTTATTATTCCATCTTATTTTATAGTTTTGTTTGCATGGCGTTATTACCCACATAATTGGGTAATAACGCCAAACGGCATTGGTCAAGAAATCCCGCCACTACATTTTATTAATACATATCTTCTAAAATATTCTTTCTTGTATACATAGTCAAAAAGTTGTAGTATCAAATCCTATATTTGTTTAAATAAAAAATCTAAAGCTAAGCCGTGAAAATTGGTACAACCTTAACGTGGCGATATTACCCCAGGACCTTATATAAAAGGCTAAGGTACGTAGCGGCAAAAAAGAGGTTATTTCTCTTTTGCCGATTGCAACGAGTGGTTTGTTTTTGAATATAAAGTAAAGTATTTGAGATATAGATTTGAAACCCACCACACATATCTAGACAAAATTTCTGCATCCGAAAATCCAATTTTTGTAATTAATCTTATTTTTGCAAAAAATTAGCTAATTTCTGAAAAGGAAAGAAAATAACGTGCGAATTCAAACCCAAAAACGCGCCATTTTGTTACATTCTTTGTAACTTTCAAATCGATGTAATTTGGTTTTAATTTTATGTTTAACAGAAAAAAAAGATACTAATACGGAGAATACGAATTTGAGTAATTCCGTATTCACCGCCGGCCAACGGATAATAATTTTTTTTTAAAAATCAAGAAAAGTATAATGTGATGTATGTATTCATTATATGTATGTATCTATGTATTAACGTGTACGCATGTTTGTATTAATATTTATGTATGTTTGTATATGGAGATTCCGTAATCGGGTTCGCAGACAACTGCGTAGTTTGGTGAGCGTTGTTTAACGTGAGCGTGGATTAAAGAACTGGGATGAGATTAACTTTGGAAGCGACGAAAAATCGTCTAATTACGTACTATTACATAAGTACTAATAAGTTATAATACGTGCGCCCCCTGGCAGTAGAAGGTAGAACTAAAAGATGTTTTAATCATTCGAGGTTCGTTTGGAAAAACCGACCAGCGAAGCGGACGTAGTCTGCCAGTTATTAGTAAGTTTGTTTGGGGGAGTTGTTCCCGCGAGATTTGTCGAAGATTTCTCAGTTGGCAGCTTAAGCCAACGTGGTTCAAATCCTGGCCTGGACATACGAACCCTGAACGAACACCGAAAGAAGGAAATTCCCGTGGCCCTTCTGTAAATTTTCTATGCGTTTATTCTCTATTACCACAGTGACCCAGAACATTACCATTACATGTGAAGACAGAAGAGCAGTGTGAAAACAGTATTGTAGATTGAACGTATTTTTTAAATTTAGCTATATACCACTGTTTATGAATAATAATATTCGCCGTATTTAATGACAGATTAAATAAAGCAACTATTGCTCCTTGGAAATAGTAGTAAATTTTTGAATTAATAAATCTGGCCAAACGCTGTGAGTTAATGTGTGAACCACCTGTGAATATTTACATCAACATCGTGAAACTTCGCTTAAATAAATACTTTTTATAGTTTGCTGGGTGGAGCTCACATTTCTAAATTTATTCATAGACTGTTTAACTAATTTCTTATTACATTATTTATTTTTCAATAAAATTACATGATAACGAAAAAAGATTTGTGATTCATCTGCACACGAAATAACTGGATTTTTTCTTAATATGATTTCATGTTTATTCTTCTATTAGTTGTCTGTAGTAATGTTTGAAAATAAAATGATAAATATCTACAAATTGTACTAATTTAAACATATTTTATATTGAATAATTTTTAACATAAAAATTTAGTTTTAAAGAATATTTTTCTTTTAATATTTGACTCATGATTTATTTAAATATTTTAAGGAAATTTCGTACCAGAATACTTTAGTAATCAAATTATATAAATAAAAGGAGTTTGCTCGTTTAGGTTTACCAAAGACCTTATTTTTTCAGTAGTTTAAAACAAATGGAATACCCAATGTGATTCCATTATAAATGTCAAAATTGAAAAACAAAATAGTTGAATACGTTTGTCGATCAGAAATGCTTACTACTTCAGTCCTACTATAGTCCATATTCATTCCAGAAATTTAAAATAGCAATATTTGCTTCATTTAATAACAAAGATTTCGTCATTAAATACTGCTAAATTTATTATTGAAATTTTTTGTATGAATTTAGATATTCTGAATTACTGACTTTCTAGAACATATTCGACCATGGGAATTAATGGTTTGCTAAAATTTGCAGACTTTAGCTATTCAGTTAGAACGAATATTAAAGAATAAATAAAATAAAAATAAACATAAACGTAAATTTATTTTATCATTTGTTTTGAATAATATTTTTAAAAAAAATTAAGATGCATTTGGTACACATTTTAATCCTAATCCTAATATTATAAATCTGATTGTGTGCAAATGTTAGGCTGAAGCCAGCGTCAAAATGGAGCATTTAATGATCCTGTATCTTTGCATATAGGCTGATTATAACCCTCATATGAACATAGGCTGATTTTTGTTTATTTTATTCAAATATTTTTCTTAATAATTCAAAATTTTGTTATTTTCATTGAGAATAAATGGACATTTTTTCGTATAGCATTTTAAAATGGTTAAATTTACTTTACCGTTGCTAATACTTTATCGTTGCCAAAACTAATTCAAAACCCGAAAAAAATAATTTTTACTCAACAATTTAGTTTCAATTGAAAAAATTCACGGGAAAAATGAAAATGAAATAAAAAAAATTAAAGAATTAAGAAGAAGATTAAATAATATTAGTAGTATATGGCACCTACTCTGGAACACTTTTCATACTCCACTAAACGCAAATATTTAACGATTTTTGTAAGATTTTTCATCAAAAATTTGTCTGTTTAAAATATCGACTATTGTAAGATTTTCATCAAAAAGTTTGACTGATTCTTCAAAATGTGTGCATTTTTGAACAAATTTTAGAATATTACTCTATAAAGATTTTTTTATCAGTGTGGAACAATTTTTAGAGAGATCCAATGCTAATATTTAACGATCCAAAGGTTTAATTGTTGAACAATTTTTAGACATCCGATGGTAATATTTAATGAGATCAAAAAGTTTGAGCGTTGTAACGATAATTGTAAGATTAAATAATCATAATTTGCCAAATGCTAATATCTATTGTAAGATCAAGCAAATGATGATTATAAAATAATACTATGATAAAATCATTAATAAAATACCTTTGAAAATCTTTATATCGTATGGAATCATAAATTAATGGATCCTAAATTAAAAACAATAATAAGAATTACAATAAAAAAAACATACCTGAATCCCGCCTCTCAGCATTTCACAACCAGGGCTTGAGACCTAGCTACGGCTGCTTTAGCGGGCGTTTCCACCCTTTTTTCAATTTTTTTTGACATTTTTCAAAAGTTTTCAATTTTTTTTTTGACATTTTTCAAAAGTTTTTTATATTTTTTTTTGTCATTTTTCAAAAGTTTTATATATTTTTTTTGTCTTTCTGGAGAACCAAGACGTAGGCTAAACCGGGCTATTTATCTGAGGCTGCCAACAGCTATAGAAAGATTATTTTCGAAGTTTGAAATTTTTACTTCAGATTGAAATATAGATAATTCAACAGCTTTTAAATCTTCTAGTAAAGTTTTAATTCTGAATTTTAGTTTGCGTCTTCTTTCTTCTGCCCTTCTCTTTTTACATTTTTCAGCTGCTAGCTCTCTTTCTAACGCATTTGCTGAGGCTGTTTCATTATAAATAGTCTCTAAAAAATGTTGAACTCTTTGGTGAACTGGACTTGTTGGTTGTTGTTGCTGCTGTTGCTCCGTCATGATAAATAACACCTTTATCAATATTCATTTTCTATTTATGTCTAGCGCAACGTTATCAAGGCAACGTCAGAGCTTCCAGAATTTTCGATTAGAACGAACGCCGGGGATGGACGCACGGTATGAAATCAAAGTTTTTTTGGAACGCATTTCCGCTCTGTTTCCTGTAAACCGCGCTGCTGTTATATCTCCAATCAATCTTTGAATCTCTTATCAGAGTTCGAAGCGAAATTCAGTTAAGGCCTTGAATATATCGGTTTTATCGCATCTCCTCTTACGGAAATTAATTAAAGTCTTCCTGAGAGGCGTAAGTATTAAAAAATAGCAGGCAATTAAGAAATAAACAACCTTCCTCTAGGATAATATTGATAGGAATAAGAAAAGCAAAGAGCTGCGTATATTATTATCAATTGCATTACAATGAAGTCTGAAATAAAAGTTAAATAATTTTTATAATATGTTTTAAATTTTTAATAGATCTTTCTTTTTACTTACAATTCTATTTATTCTGTTAGTTCGATAAAATAAAAAAATAGTTTGTGTCGAACTGAACACATGTATGTCAGTAAAGAAATTTGTAGTTAAAACAGAAATATTTTGTATTTTCGTAAATATTATTTAGGGAGTTTGAAATTTTCATAGTTCGATAAATGTTGAATATTATTATCGTCAGATTTAAAACAAATTGTAGGATTAAGCTTTTTCTACTTCATAATCATAATAGCCGTCATTATTTTTTCCTTTAAAATGAAAAATATAACCCCCTTTATTCAGTTTTGTTATTGCATTTTCAGAAATTTTTCCATGACTCTTTTTAAGAAAATAATCTTTTTCTACATCATTAACTTCCAATCTCGCAATAGTCATATTACCAAATTTTGTTTGAATTTTCTTCAACGAAATCAGTTTGTATTTCCCTGTCTCTAAATCTTTTAACTTATGAGTTACAGGGAACGATCTGAGGCTGTTGAATTCTTCCATTTATTCAGAAACATTTTTTGAAAGACAATTTTTATAGTATAGACATCTGTACATAGAACATCCAGGTCCTAATATTCTAACGCATCTCGGTACATCTAATATTTTTATAGGAATTCCCCATTCTTCAAAGGTACTTTTCAGAAAAACTCCTCCCTTAAAAGCAAATGTCCCTCCGTATATCTGATGCAATTGTATGAAATAATCTTTTACATTGTCACTACTAATCCATAAGCCTGTATTATCTGAATATCTTTTAAATCTTAAACCATGGACATCGTTAGTACATCGACGAACTATTCCATGGTCTTGATCAGCTAATTCATAGTTAGGTGTAAACACAGAAATCGTTTCACCTATTTCTTGTTTTAAATGAACCCAGCTTATTTCTCTCGCTATAGATTTAAAAGGAAATATAAAACCTTGAACATTTATGATAAGGGTGACATCGTCCATTTATTAGAAAACAATTTTTATAAATTAAAAATTCGGCTTAAAATCCAAAGGGTACAGTATCAAAGTTATCTAAAATTCTTCTTTTATCATATCCAAACATATATCTTTTATTCATTTTATTCACTTTAATATTTCTATCTTTTTGTATCTGAAATTGGTTTATTTCTACATCTATATGGTCAATTTCCCCCGTTATTGTTTTCATTCTCTCGTCAAAATTGAGCTTAGTTTCGCTCTCATAACTCATTTTAAATCCTTTTACTTTTCCTTTTACAGAACCATCGTTCAGAATATAACCATAATCTTTACTAGCTCCGGATATCCACGATTTCATATATTTATCTTCTCCTAATTCATCGGTCCATTCGCCTAGCATACAGCCCGTTTTTACTTTATTGGAGCCATCATCGATATAAACAATACTATCTGTATCGTAATACATTACTTTATCTCCTAATTTATCAAGCATTTCATATAATCTTATTCTAGCCGAACTGGTTGTAAAAGCTGCTATATAAATATTCGTATTAAAGTTATTCTGGACATATTCATCTTTCATCTTATAATCCATTTGCACACACTCATCATTTAAAAATATGATATTCAAGTCTTTAATGCGGTCGTTCAGTATATTTCTATAAAAATCTGCCAATTCTGTTACATTCTCTGTTTGTTTCATATTTTTTCTCTGTCCGAACTTTCCCCATAAAGAGTTTAAACAAATTTTAGATATAAATCTCATTCCTGGGTTTTCTTTGATTTCTCCTAACCTTATACCCAATTTCTTTTCTACGCACCTTTTATATTCTTTTTCAGTTTTGAAATTTTCAGACCATTTATCATCTGTTTCTAATTTGATTTTCAAAAACATTTTAACATAATCCTTAAATAATATATTAGATTTTTCTTCAAAATGCCAAACTTCATAGATATTTAAAATCTTATAACCTTTTTCAATAGCCAGTTCAACTTCGGTAGTTGTCCACGTACCAGTAAAAGCTCTCTCCTCATCCGTATGATTACATTCATTATTCCGCATATCATAACATTTTTTACATTGTTTCTTTTCGCATTTTATAGGTTTTGAACATAATTTACACAAACTAAATATTAATTTTTCTCCTTTATAAGGTAAAACAGGATGATAGAGCTTTCTAGGTGGAAGTACTTTGCATTGTATCAAACCATACCAATTTTTATCATATTTTTCCGGATTATAAATCTTTACCGGATGACCAACAGGATAGTAGTCAAAGTAATTCACTGTTGGATAAAGTGAACAAACATCGATATATCTACCCTTTTCGATTTCTTTCATTTCGTAGATTAATTTGGTAGGTTCGCACCTACCGCCGGTGAATGCGTTTCTAGGATTTAAAGGTTCTACAAAATCTCTTTTCCATTCATTTTTCATATATTTTTTAATTTCTTTGTGACTATCAAAATCGCATTCCCATATTTCAATCAATTCAAATCCTTTATCTTTTATTTTTTTATTTATTTTTTGAGTTTTTTCATACAAATCTTTCATACATATCTGATTTTGAAGATTGACAGTGGATTCTGTAAAACAGCGAGGACAACCGTGCCAATGACATCCTTGAAACTGATAAACGGTTTTATTATAAAAACCATCTACTTTATAAATCTTATCACCTAATTTCAGTTTTTTCTCACCACCGTTTAAAGCATGCTGTATTTTGATAGTGTGTTTTTTAGACAGATAGTCTAACCAAATGATCGATTTCTTACTGTATTGATCCTTTGGAATAAACTCCTCATCAATCGCTATTGTATTCACTGGAATGAATTTATCTCTGTATATAGCCATACAAACGCCAGCTAAAGTGATATATTTAAAAGGATCAATATCAGCAATATTTAGAAATAATCTTCGCAATTCTAAACATCCTTTTCTTAAAATATCAACATCAGACCTACAATATTTTATAATTTCTTTTTGGAAATCAAATGTTTCATTTTTTACCGATTTATACCATTTATCAATAGTTTTTCTTTGATCTAAAGTCAGAGTATCATAACCATAATAGTATTTTTCAGGATATTTCCCTACATAATTTTGATTTTCCATAGTGTTAAACAAATGAGGAAAATAACCTTTAGCCAATTCCGTTAGTCCAAATGTTTTAGGAAATTCTCTTAACGGAATCAGTGTAAAATTAATAGAATCGATAAACCTTATATTATAAGCGGTTGCTTGCATATATATGAGTTTATTTCCTTGATATATTGTAAACACTTTAATTTTATTTTTAAAGCAGTATTTAGCTAGAAATTGAAAATCGAATCCTTTTCCATAATGCGCTAATACTGTATAACCGCAGTGTTTTCTTTGGAATAACCATTTACAATATTCATTTTCATTCTGAAATATTTTTTTCTTTTCCGTTAAAATCATGATTTATGACTAGATTGACTTGGTGATTTCCTGTCTCTTGGTTCGTTTCAACGTCAAAAAACATATATTTTTCTGTAAATCCTGACCTTTTACATTTCTCACACCATTTCTCTCTGTCTTTTATATTTTTGGGACAAATGTTTTTACAAGCTCCTCCCTTAGATTCTTTCCTGCGTATATAACATTTATGATCTTCCATATCCCACTCTCTGCAGTTTTTACATTGTCTTTCTCCACATTTATGATCTTTCGGTTCTCTTTCACTTCTACTGATATTTCTCTTACATTTTAAACATTTCCACAGTGTTTTACAGACTGAGTGATTTTTATGATTTTCGAAGCAGTTTTTTCCTTTAAAAGATCTAAAACAATCATTACACTGAATATCATCTCCCTCGCAATTACTCTCTTTCTTAAAACATCTATTGCATTTTAAAGGACATTTATGTTGATCACTTCTATAATAACTGACTTTACAATAATCACAATAATTCTTTTTTCCTAAAAATCCTGTAACCGTTGTAATGACATCAAAATGATTTCTATTTTTTAAAATGTAAACACAATTAGATTTATGGGTACCACTGTATATTCTTTCGTTAAAATTTTCTCTGCAAAATATAGTTATTTGAATATCTAAAAAAATTTCGAATTGTTTAACATGCTCTAAATTACATATTTCTAACGGAATATCACACATTTTATGCAATTTTACAGCTATATCTTTTTGTAATTTTCTACCCATTTTTATGTATTTAACATCTAAATCTGTAAGTTTTTCTAGATTCAATTTTTCGCATAAAATTTTACGATTTAGAATAGCTAAGGCTGTAACGATGGATCTAGCCAAACAGATATTATCGTCATTTTTAATTTGAATTATACTTTTTTTATCAACAACATCATTATCGTTCAGTAATTTCAATCGTTTACCGCCTTTGGGTAAATCAACAACCGTAAAAATAAATTCACAATCTTTAATATCCAACTCTTTGTATTCAATTTTATGCGTTAAAACATCTAAATAGGTCTCATAGGCTTCTTTCGTTGACATCATTTTAGGGTGAAACGGCTGTATCAAATCGGTATTGAATACTATAATATCGACCTTTCCTTCGATTTTTCCAATTGCTCTCCTGAATAAATCTTTTAAGATACTGTAATACTGGCCCGGTGTGAGTTTGTTTATTTGTTTTATTTTATAAACATATCTATAAGTATTAAATTTTTTTACAAATTTTTTATCTTTCTCAACAATTTCGTAATCTGGTCTAAACAGATTTTCTAAATTTGCTTGTAATTTGACTTTTTTTTCTGTCTTTTTGATCAATTTTTCATCTTTATATTTCAATCCGTAATAATCAAAGTGTTTTTTAAGTTTTGGACGGTTTTTCGGTTCATTTATAAATTGTTTCAATTTTTCATTCAAATCAGGAAATAATTTTTTAAGGTTGACCGCTGTTTTTATCTTTTTTTCTTCGTTATTTTTCGGATTAAATTCTGCTGTGTTATTGTTAAATTTTAAATCAAAAGAATCGAATATTTTTTTCAACTCATTTCTTTTCTTAGGATTTTTGATAAATTCTCTCTTCATTTCATTTAAATAATCTGTGACGTCTAATTTTAATAAATCTACTAAAACATATTTATATTCCTCTGTTCTTTTTATATATCTTATTATCAATCTGATTAAATCATCTTTTTTACAATGTTGAGGTTAGTGTATATTTAAAAGTTTTACGACCTGCCTTAATTTTGAAATATGTATTTTTGAAACAGATATCAATCTTAGAGTTTCCTCCATTTATATACAAACATTTTTATAAATACTTTTTGCTACCCATTTTTAATAGCGACCACTATCTATAAATGCTCATTAAATTAGACCACTGGCAGGTAATTTTAGATTAAGCGATTTAAAATGAATGTCGTTAAAAGTATGAATTTCTGAAAACGACTATTAAAAAATATATTCCATCGTTTACTCAAAAGGACTAATTGCTGTCCATTGAAAGAAATCTGAATTTTTTTCTACAGGTTCGCCATTCAATTTTAAACATTCAAATCGAAATCCGTTTTTATCTATTTCTGTTATTCTAACAAAAAATGGTTCGCTGTATTTACATACAGGCGTTATATGAACATTAGGATGAACATTAAAGGTATGATTCCAATCTACATTTATTCTTTCAGTTGTACAATTACCTGTCAAAATCTTTGTAATTTTTGAATTACCCATTTATTTAGCCGAAAAATCACTGTCATAATCAGGCACTTCTATTTTACGTTCATTCAAAATACGTTCAACTAAATACTTTACATTTAATATAATATTTTCATCTAAAAAATATGTTCAATTTAAAACACAACATTCTGTATAATACTTTCATTCAAAATACGTTCAAATAAATACTCAACATTTAATATAATATTTTCATCTAAAAAATATGTTCAATTTAAAACACAACATTGAATATAATATTTTCAACTAAAAAATACGTTCAATTTAAAACACAACATTGACTATAATATTTTCAACTAAAATGCAACCTAAAAAATACGTTCAATTTAAAACACAATATCATAAATTTATTTTGACGTTCGTTTGATATGATAATTGCTTTTTAAATGTCTCTTTTTATGAGCTAAAGTGTATTTTTTACCGCATTCGCAATCTAATTTTTGATTTTTCATAGCTAAATGACAACTTTTGCAATTAGCGTAATGTTCTGTTTTACCGTAACGAAATCTAGTATAAAATTGGTCTAAATTTTTTGTCATCTGACAATGCTTGCAAGACTTCTCCATTTATTAAGAAATATTTTTTAGAAAGCTATTCCAAATGTCTTCGTTTTTCTTATTAAATTTTACTTTCAAATTATTATCAATATTATAATAATCTAATATTTTCTTTATGAAATATAGGTAATTTATCGACTTTTTATAGTACACTAAATCTAAAAGCTGAATAAACATTTCTTCAGCTTTATATGGAATATTTAACTTCAATTTCCATTTCAATGCTTTAAAACGACTTATTCGGGATTTGCGTCTTTCGCTTAAAAAAACATCTATATTTTTATATGTAAAATATTCACCGTCCGAATCGTACATTATTTCACTTTTTTTCATCTGGTCATAAATCTTTAGATAGTTTTCAGGCATTTCAGATTTTTTACTTTGTCAAAAGTTTGTGTTAAGCTTGATTCGGTATCATCTATTAGAATGTCTTTAAAAAAGTCGTAATTCATTTATTAGACAGCGAAAAGCTGACGCTTTCTAATCTTATATTCTAGCAATACGTCGATTAAAGCAGACCTTTTTTCTACCAAAGACGTCATTTCCTTCTAAGTACAAAATTTGACGAGCAAGTTCACTTTTTGACGCGCGCTCCAATTTAATCTTCATTTAGAGGTCACCGCTTTCATTCAGCTGACCTTCCTGATAAAGTTACGCTGTACTTACGGAGTAACAAATTCCGTTCGATAATAAAAAGCAGATTATTAAAATTAGATTATTTATAAAATCACTTAAAGCAGGGGACTTTTTAATATCGATAAAGTTATGTAAAAGCAATTTTATATAATATCATGCTTATTTAATTCATCATAAAAAGTATGGAAGATTATTATTATTTAAATAAAAAACTCAGTTAATTTATTTAACAGAATCGATCATTTAAAAATGGAAAAAAACTAAATTGACTTGATATCTTTTTCGTCAACCCAAGAGTTAAATTCGTCGGAATAATTTAACCATTTAACTAGACATTTATTGCCTTTCTTTTTTATTATTTTTTCAATTTTATACACATTGTCTTTTTTATTATATTTAACTAATTCCGGTTCATAGTAAGTTCCTTTTATTTCGTTGCCGTTCAAATCCTTTATTCTATAAGTAATCGGATCAGTGTTTAATATTTCTGAAACGATGAAAATTTCCTCCGTAAAAGTAGGCTGATAACCGCGGGTAAAAGCAGTCTGGTATTTCGAAATTCTTATTCTATCGCCAACCTTGAATTTCGGTTTTCTTATTATTTTTTCTTCGTATAAATTTTTATAAACTTCAGATTCGTTTTCCGCTCTACTCGCTTCGCTAGGCGTCATTTTGATAGACCTATGCCTGGTATTATTATAATTTTTAACTAATTGGTCCAATACATCTATATATCTTTTAGTATTGTTGGCCGCTAGATAGGTTCTAATTTTTTTATTAATTGTCCTGTTAAATCGTTCGACTACAGAACATTTTATTTCAACATTTTCTGTTGTAAACCACTGAATATTATTATCTTTAAATAATTTTAAAGTCCATTTATTTACGAATTCTAATCCTTTGTCTGTCTGCAGTTTTTCAGGAATTCTTTCTTTAAATATCTTTTTAAATGCTTCAGTTACTTCTTGTCCTGTTTTTCTTTTTATCGGTATGGCCCACCCATATTTACTAAATATATCTATCACTGTCAATAAGTAATTAGTTCCGTTATTATATTTACTAAAAGGTTTGATAAACAATAAATCTGCTTGCCATTGGTCATCGATATGACTGACATAAATGCGTCTTCGTTTAAATTTACGAATTAAAGGCTTATGTCTGGTATAAACATCTTGGCTATGTAAAAAATCTGTAATTTGATTTTGACTGAAACCTGTTTTCCGTTTTAATTCATTGATCCCACAATAACCACTTTCAGGATGATAATATATTTTTTCTAAGATACTTTTAGGATCTTTCATCCCTAAGGTTTTCCTAAAAAAACACTCTTTTTAGAACCACAATCTAGACAAATACCTTTCATCATTGGCCTGTTATTTTTAGAAATTGCATCTTTAATATGTTTTGTTTCTGTATGGTTTTTACATTTTAAACAATAGATCTTTGTATTTCCCATACCGAAAGTTTTTTTAGCTTGAATAATCGGTTTTACAATCCCCCTTTCAATTCTTTCTCTCATCGTAGGATTTTGAATATTATCTAGTCCATCAATCATATTCTTATCGCATACTTCATTTCTACTTTTTGTATCTTTATTTTCTAAATAACATTTATCATGCTTATATGCAATTTCATCTACTCTGTTAACAGGTTTAGACGAATTTTTATACGTTAAATCTGTATTTAATCGTGTTTTCCCCCATAATAATTGTGTCCCCGGGCCTGTAAAATTATGGCCAGGTAAATGCATTTCGAAAGGTAAATTACTAATGACTTTATTCAGAAGACCCGATCCAGTTTGTCCGCATTTTAAACATCCGCCTTTAAATTTACCTTTTTTAGTTAAAGATGTAACACCAAATTTTTTACTTTTACAACTCATTTATTAGGCAGCAAAAAGCTGACGCTTTCTAAGAAGAATATTTATATCCATTCAACTGTACTTTTTTCACATACTTTTCGATTGGGAAGTATACTAAATTATTTATAAAATCTTGTTCTCTGACATACACTTCTTCTTCTGAAATTTTTTTAGCTTTCAATAAATTTAACTGCTGTTTATAAAAATTATAACATTGCTTGTATTCTTCTTTTCGTTCCAAAATATTTAAAGATTTCTCAATGACTTCTACAATTCCTGAACTTAAACTCAAAGCAGCGAGGGGTATGAACGCAAAAGCTGATAATCCCGAAGCACTTAACATAAATTTGCTAACTGATAAGGAAATACTTATCTTTTGATACAAATTGTAACTTTTCCGATAAATATATAATCTCTTTTCTAAATATTCTTCCATTTATATAGGTTCAAAATTTTTTCTGTATCTCATTTCAGAATTTACTAAATCTAGCATAAAGAAATTACCTTTACAAGAATTATATTTTTCTAGAAATTTTTCTTTTGTAAGATTTCCGTCTATTTCTCTGATTATCTGATTAATTTCCCTAGGCTGTAGCTTAAAAAATATGAAGTAATTACAATTTTTTCTAATATTTATAGGAGTTGAGTAATAAGACTGCGTTAAATAAATAATGGATGCATTTTTTTTTCTACCTCTTATAAACAAATCCTCTATAACTTTCTGATCTTTTTCTGTAACACAATCGTCAAACACAACAAGATTTTTTTGTGAGGAATCTAGATCATCAACAGTAATAAATTCACTCAAATCTGAAGAAAATAGTACTTTCTTTTTATACTTATCATACTGTTTTAATAATTCCTTTATTTTATTTTTACTTATTTTTTTACATTTTAAAATATCGTCTCTTTCAACACCTTCAAACAGTGTATAATCTTCTTGCAATTTAGAATACTTTGGCTCAGAAATGTCTTTTGCGCATAAATATAAAGCGTCGAAATCTAATCTTAAATTACTAGGATTCTCAAAACCGTTTAATAAATTTATTAGTAAATTTGTCTTTCCGCAACCTGATGCCCCGATTATTAATAATCTGAAAGGATGTCTGGGTAAAAAACGATGTTGTTTAGGGTCAGGCAATTCTTCCGGTTCTGTGTAATCTTTAATTTTAATCATTTATTTACTGAGAAAATTTACAGCTAGTAAAAATAAAATTACTGCCAGTAAAAGCATATTAGCTGTCAGTAAAAAATAGACGGCGAAGCTGTCGCTTCTATTTTCAAATCATATAAATGGATAAAATAAACGATTTAGAAAAAGATCGAAATAAGAAACAAAAAGAAGAATTAAAAAATGCAATAAAACTTGTCAAATTACAAGCAGATATTAGAAAAAATAATGAAGAACAGCGTGATAGAAAGCTAGGTATAGACAAAAGTTTAACTGAATTTCATAAACCTGTCACTAAAAAATTAGAAGAACAGGATAAAAGTAGAAAAGAAAATATTAAAGCTATCAATGATAAATTGGACGAATTAAATATATCTTTACAGCCTATTGCAGAATCATCTAGAATTATTCCTGATGCGATCGAAGATGTCAAAGAATTATATAAAGAACCACCACTTACTTACAATGTTGATCAAAATTTAGATATTAATTATTTAAAATCTGTACAATTATACAAACCTTCGAAACTCCTAGACAATAAAGAAAAATTAAATGAAATGTATGCAAAGGCAAAGCAGTTAAAAGAAGAATTATCGAGGAAAAAAGGCAACTTACAAAGTACAATTAATAGGGCTAGAAATCTTTCAGAGGAGGAATTAAGTCAGAAAAAGGTTGAATTAGACGCTGTTAAAAATAACGAAGAGGAACTACAAAGATATCTGGGTAGATTAACTACAATTCAAGGTAGTGAAGTAATGAAAGTGGGAAAAGGATTAGATTTATTATCTGAATTATTGGATAAAATATGTCAAGGTAGCAAGTCGAAAAAATTAAGAAATGAAGTCAAACTGCTAATAGACAAACTCATTAAAGCTAAAAAAATAACTAACGGAGATAAAGAACGATTATACAATCAATTTCTTCTTTAAAGATTTTACTGTCTAATAAATGAGTTATGTAAAAAAGAAGATTCATTTGAGTGACGGGCAGATTAGTAAACTGAAATCAGCGCTCAGAAAAAAAGAAGAACTGACACTGCAGATAGACAATTCTAAAACTCCCAATTATGAGATGTATTTGACCAAAACACAGATAAATCAGATTAGCAAAGGTAAAAGAATAAATATAAGCAAAACTCAATTAGATAAAAACGGTGGATTTTTACCCTTTTTAATTCCTATTTTAACATCACTAGGACTCGGTGCTGCGAGCGGTGCGGCGGGTTGGGGAACTAAAAAAATCCTAGATAAAATATCGGGATCTGGAGTTTTTCAGCCTTGGGAAAACAAAGGATCGGGTCTAAAAGCGTCAGTGTCTAAAAAAAAAAAATCCCGGTAACAGAATTGGGTATATCCGATGAAACGATTAAAGAAAATATGAAAGATGAAAGAGGATTCAGGGGTGTTTTCACTTCCGATTTACTTCCTAAAAAGATTGGAAATTTTGAAAGCGGGATTATTAATTTAGATATTTCGACGGGTCCTGGAACACATTGGGTTTGTTACTATAATGATCCAAAATATAACTATGTAGAATATTTCGATCCTTTTGGGGAATATATATATAAAAATATTAAACTCAAAGAAAAATATATTCCCGAAAATATTATGAAATTTCTTAAACTGTCCAATAAAAAAGTCAATATAGCTCACAATGATAGTTTTTTACAAAAACCTACTTCTGTAAATTGTGGATTATTTTGTATGAAATATATAAAGGAAAGAAATAAAGGTAAATGTCCAGAATGTGTACTTAATTCATTTACTCAACAGCCTAGCGATTATAACGAAGAGTTTGTTTTTCATCTTTAAAGATTTTTTACTGTCTAATAAATGATCAAATTGAAACCAAAAAGTCATGAAAAATCAGAGGACTTCACTGTTGAATTTCCTCAACCTCTAAAATTAAAAAAATTAGCATTGCAATCTTTTACTATGACAGTTTCATGGTTTAACATAACAGATAAAACTAATATGTTTGACGTATACACAGATGAGAATAATGTTAAATCTATCACTATTCCTTACGGTAATAAAAATGTTGAAGATTTAAATATAGATGTGATGAAAGCGTTTGGTTCAGACGATCCTCCGGTAAAATTTGGTAGAATACAATCTAGACTAAGAATGCTTATTAAATTAACTAAAGGTTGGAATATCGACTTAACAAAAAGCGATTTTCATAAGTTAATAGGCTTTGAAAAAAAGGTCTACGAAAGTCATGATGAAGAGACTGTAATAGAAGGTGAAAATATAGCGGATATAACCAACGGAAACGATATTATATATATTCATTGTGATGTAGTGAATGGATCTTTAATCAACCAGAATAATTCAGAAGTTATTTATTCTTTTACACCGAGGGATGTACCGGGTGTTATCATTTCGAAAGAATTCAATAATTTAATCTATTATCCTGTGAATAGGGATTCTATTCGCAGAATAAGGATGAGAGTTACGAATCAAAATGGTGAATTAATTGATTTAAATAAAGGTTTAATTGAGTATAATTTTAGAGTCGTAGGTGAAAAAGAAGATTATGTTGAAAAAATATATCAATTGATGTTAACTAAAATTTTCTCAATAAATAAATGAATCAACACAGATTATATAGGAAAAGTAAAAGAATTCAAGGAAAAGGATTTTTTAAGGCTAAAAAAGTAGAATTGAATGAAAACGTAGATTTGAATGACAAATTGACGGATGCTGACATATTGAAAGAAATATTTTCAAAAAAGATGAAAGGAACAGGTCTGAAAATTCTTCCTAAATAAATGGAAAAAATTTATGATCTGAGAGATACTCATTATTATTATAATAACGATATAAAAAGTAGCGAATTAAAAAAAATAAGATTGCCTAGTACAAGCCATAATGACAAAAAAGAAAATACGACGTTTCATTTCGAAATTACTGATACCAATGATCCTGTTTCATTATCGGAGAGTTATCTGGAGACAAAGTGGAAAATTGTAAAATCCAGTGGCGCATCTATAAATGATGAAAATGTCGCCGCAGTGTGTTCTATGAAAGGCGTAAAACTTCAGATAGGTAAACAAATAATCGAATCAGTTGGAGGCTATCACTCCTACATTCTACAGGTTAAGAGACTGAAGGATTATACCAGAGATTATTCAACATCTGAAGCTACCAATATAGGTTTTTATCCAGATACCAGTGATAGTGCTGATAGAAATAAAAGTTTACTTCAAGACGATGGTACGATAATTGCTACCACCCCTGTAACAGATATCGTCAATAAATTAAAAATTGTAAAAAATGAAAACTACAATAAAGGATTTAAAAAAAGATGGGAATTGTCGAAAAACAGCAATACAGTTACAACATGGACGCCTTTAAAGGAAATTTTTGATTTCGTCGCAGAATATAAAAAAGCCATTTCTGGATTCATAATAAGACTGGAATTCCAAAGAGACGATAGTAGAAATATGATCTATACAGACGCTGTAAATCCAGATTATAAAGTAGAAATTGAAGACATAGCACTGTGGGTGAGATACGTCGACTTTAAAAATGGTGCGGAGATTCTCTATAATGAGTTAAAATTATCTAACACGGATATAGAAATAAACTGGAATCAGTATGAAATTAACAGATCTAGTCCTATTAATAAATATAAAAGCGGTTCTGATTCTATATCTGCTACATCCGATGAAGTTTTAAGATTATTCGTAATACCGCAATATTTTGAAAGAAATGAAAATCCTAAAAAGAATAATATGATATTTGATAACTTGGATATGATCGAATGTTGGTTGATGATTAACAGATCGCCGTTACCAGCAGAGCGATATACTATGGATTTTGGTAAAAAGGAATATAATAGATTATATGAATCTTTTCTGGAATCAGGTCTCAATAATCTAAACACAGAAACCGGTTGTATGGTAAATTACTCAGATTTCGGTAAATTATATCCTATAATTCATTTTGATTTGTCAAATCATGTAAACTATACTACTCTGGAAAATTTGAGAATAGAATTCAATTGGAAATTAGAAAAAGAAACAACCAAAGAATATGTATTTTACTATATTTTAGAAGTAAGAAAGAAATGTATATTAAATATGAATAAAAAAGAAATTACTATGATTAAAACCTTAGGAGAATAACATTTTTTAGTCTTTATAAATGGCTGTTTATTATCCGCCGTATGATAATCCTGTGCGAAAAGGCCCTATCGGACCACCCGGTATAGGTTTTAAATTAACTGACGAGGGTCATTACGATATGGAAAATAAAATATTAAAAAATTCTTCAGATCCAATTGATGATTTAGATTTATCCACTAAACGTTTCGTTTTGAATAAAATAGAGAATAATCATTTTGAATTAAGAGATTTTATAGACAAAAATAATACTAATTATGACAGTAATTTTGTAACTTTCACAAAAGAAACGGCTGAGAGAATACAAGAACTCGATGAAAATACTTTACATCTAATCGAAGGAAAAGCTTACGACGCTAAAGGAAAAAGAATAGGCAATGTTGCAGACCCATTAGATGCAAAAAATGTTGTGAATAAGCGATATTTTGAGAAAAACGCGTTAATATTAAAAAATGATAAATTTGATGCAAAAAATAAAATAATTACAAATGTTTCAGAACCCGAAAACGATAAAGACGTAGTCAATAAAATATATGTAGACAATAAAGATATCTGGATTACTATAAAAGATGATTTTCAGACTTTTACAAAAAAAGAATTTACCAAAATAAATTTCGACTTGATGAGTTCTAACTTATTGAATAAGGATATGAGATTATCTACAAATATGTATATGAAAATTACTATATATTTAATAGATAATAGTAGATATTTCGATACAGAAATAGAACTTAAATTCGGAGATAAAACAATTTTACACAGAGAGACAAGTGATAATTATGAAACTTGTTTTGTCAATGGAAATCGCGGTGAAATCATTACAGTCTGGATAAAATCCAAAATACCAATCACTTTAAAACCTTGGATGCATATTGAAAAAATTGCTTTTTAAAATAGGTTCGTTATTAAATGGATATCAACTGGGACGAATTTTCTAAAACTAAAAATTTATCCGAAGATGTCCTACGAAATTTGAAAGATCAACTCAATTGGAAGTTAGTTTGTAGATATTCAGTATTATCCGAATCTTTTATGGAAGAACTCATAGATTATATTGAATGGAATGTTATATGTATACACCAAAAACTTTCAGAAGAATTTCTAGAAAAATATAAAGAAGAATTCGATTGGAATTTAGTATCTAAGAATCAAAAGCTGTCTGAAGGATTTATACTAAAACATTCGAATTATATAAATTGGGTTGTTATATCTCAATATCAAACTTTAAGTGACGAATTTATTCAAACCTATCATGAAAGATTAGATTTACATAAAGAATCCATGTTTCAAAAACTTTCAGAAAACACTATGTGCAAACTGGAAGAAGGACTAAATTGGTTGCAAATAGCCCGTTTTCAAACATTTGGTGAAAGGTTTTTAGAAAAATATATGCATAGACTAGATTTTTGTAATCTGATTGAATATAAGTTTGATCAATTACCAGATAATTTTTATAACGATAATTGGAAAAAAATACTTTCCGTTCAACTGGGTGAATTAAATAAAAAATTTGGTCATTATTATGAAGAAGAAGAACCTCATAGAGAAAGATTAATGGATGAAATTTTCGAATTAAAAAATATTTTAATACAATTTATTAATGAACTGAGACTACTTTTGAATAAAGATGAAAAATAAAAATGTTTATAAAAATGCTTCTGTATAAATGGTGTCAGCTCAAAGATTAGACGATATTATAATTCATAAACACAATCATTTATTTATCAATTTAGCCCATAATAAAACATTTTATACATTTATTTCATTATATATGAATAAAATTTATCTTCAATTAAGTAAAAATATTATGAAATTACCCCTGGAATTTATAAGAAAATTTAAAGATAAACTTGATTGGAATTGTATATCACAGAATGAAAAATTATCAGAAGATTTTATTAGAGAATTTCAAAATAAAGTTGACTGGTTTTATATATCATTTCATCAGACATTATCAGAAGATTTTATTAGAGAATTTCAAAATAAAGTCAACTGGTTTTATATATCATTTCATCAGGCACTATCAGAAGATTTTATTAGAGAATTTCAAAATAAAGTCAACTGGGAAGGGATCTCCTATCATCAGGTATTATCCAAAGATTTTTTAAAAGAATTTGAAGATAAAGTTGACTGGGAATGGATATCATATATCTACGGTTTTTAATTAACATTTCAATTTTAAGCCGAAGGATTATATCCTTTATTTGACGTCAAATTTTTTTCTAAATAAATGCTACAATATTTTGTGATAAGTACTTTACTGTTTAATTGTCTTTCGCCTACCTTTCATTATTTCAAATTTGACCCCGTTATTACAAATTATAGCATCGATAACTCTAATAATTATACTATATTTAATAGTTTCAATGATACAATAAAATTAACTTTGACCGCAAAAATATACAAAATGGATCAAGCCTCTAAATTTTCTCAACCTGGAATTTATTTTTGGATAGAAAGTAAATGTGATGACAATTGGAATATAATACCAGAAACAAAAGAATGGTTTGATATTTATATTCCTGGAGCTAATGACTTATATTATTCTATAGCTTTTAATGCAACTAAAGATTTTAGGATTGGTTATAATGCTGATAACTTATTATATAACGCTGGTCTTTGCTTTCATTATTCCTATCAATATCATCCTAGAGGAAGGTTGTTTATTAGCATTTGATAGACGATTAAGAAAGTTTGATGAAAAATATTAGCATTCCATTGGATTTTCAAGGGTTATTTTATAATCATCATTTGGACAATCTTACAATAATCGGATGGACATTTATCGAATTCCCTAAATAATATTTACTGAATATATCGGTTTTAAGTACAAATTTCTTTTCTGTCAATGACGTGTTCATTTCGACACACCAAACTATTTTTTTAATTTTATCGAACTACCAGAATAGTATTGATAATTGTAAGTAAAAAGAAAGAATCGGTTAGCTATTAAAAACATTTGATAAAAATCATTTAACTTTTATTTCAGACTTCAATATAATGCCGATAACTTACTATATAACGCTGCTCTTTGCTTTTCTTATTCATATCAAGACTATCCCAGAGGAAGATTGTTTATTAGCATTTCGTAGACTATTAAGAAAATGCGGCAGTCAAAATTTCTCAGCACAATAATTAAATATTAGCATTTCAAATTGATAAATATTTAATCTCCATTGATTACGTTATTATTTATAATCATGACTCTTTATTCTCTAACCCTTTCTTCGTCTTTACATAATTTAGTAGAAAAATAAAAAATATCCAACCAATGCAAATCATGCATTTTTTATCATCATTTACTCGATAAATCGTACTAAAATCGTTACATCCTCGATATTTTAAACAGACAAATTTTTGATGAAAAATCTTACAAAAATCGTTAAATATTTGCATTTAGTGGAGTATGAAAAGTGTTCCAGAGTAGGTGCCATATACTACTAATATTATTAGAAATAAAACGTTCTTTTTTTAGTTTTTGGTAATAATACATGGTTTCAATATGCGTAACCATAGGAAACAGGCGAATATGACGTCATTTATCGAAAATAAAGCGGATATGCTTTGATTGGTGAAATAAAATGATCTTGTGTTTTTTCTTCACTTTTTTTCTTTTGTATGGTAACAATACTTGCCGTTTTACCGTCTGCGCATGGCTAATATAACTGTACTCTATTTTTTATTTAAATTTTAAAAAAGTAAAAAGATGTTTCAAAAGAAAATGGTTAGCAAATATCAATAATATGCTCCGCAAAATTATCCATCTCGTAAAGAGATAGCGAGAAGTAGTGATTTTTCATTCTTAAAACTAAAAGAAATAACTCGATTACCTAAAAAAAAAAAATGACGAATGTTAATAGTTCCATTTTTGTTGATAAAACCTAAAGATAAAATATTATTTCGTTAAAGTAACAATTTTCCCTATGCCAGTATTGAAATTAATTGCCTGGAAAAGAAAATTAACAAGAATTATGTCATTAAAAAGGGATTTCTCTGGGGAAAAAGGAGACGTCATATTTGAAATAAAACGGGAATTTTCCAATATGTTTTAAAATGAGTGTGAATAAATTCCTTACATTAATAATACAAGGATCAATAGGTATAGAAAGTAGATGAGCTTCACGCCATATTTATAACGAAAAATTTAAATGTTTTGTTATCTATACTGATTATTAAGCATGAGTATCCGTTATTTCGTTATTTCTTTCCGCATGAGTATCCGAGTTTTCTGCTAAAAATCACGAATCTATTATATTAAAACTAGGGGGCTCAGCCCCCTACTCGCTAAGGCTCGTCAACCCCCCGTGAATTGCAAAGCAATTCACATTGAGATCGCTACGCAATCTCAGCTCGCTTCGCTCGCTCACCCCTTTTTATTTTTCTAGTAATTCTAGCCGGAATAAGTACTACAATAAATCATTTGAACATATGAAATTGACAATTTTTTTAATGTAAAAAAGTAATTGAAAACTCCGTTGAAAACGCAACTAAAAATGAATTTAGTTGATGCTACTAAAGGGCATATAAATCATTTAAATACGATGAAAAAAGGATCTTGGAAACATAATTAGTTTAAAACTTATTGCATCTATAATATTGTACAGCACGGCTTAAATTCATTAAAAAAAAAAAAAAGAACACTAAGTGGTAGGAAGATAGTTTATCATCAAATCAATGATTGTTTAAATTTCGTTCGACATTTTATTATTCTAATTGATTATAAATTTCGAAAAAAGAAATTATTTTTACTTCAATAAAACAGCAGCAGATGGCAGCAGGGGCATTCTAGAAAGTTTATATTTTATTATCTCCGATTTTTTTGTGCGAGTGATATTCGTAAATAAATTCTAAATAAGAGTTGAGAATTAATTTGAAATTAACAATATTACTCATAATTAAAATGAAGAATCATCTCAGACGCTTTGGATTACGTTCATATTATTTTATTTTTAATAATTGCTAGCTTCAGTTTCACTGCTCTGACACTGACCGCCATATTGGGGTTGGAGCTAACACAATCTTGTCTGTTCATTGGTCTGAGCTCTGAAAACTACGGTTGTTGTCAACGATAAGGTAGAAATTTAGCCCAATTTCTGCGCCACGTAAGACAAATATATATATAGATTTGACCGTGTGTTTGTATTTCGCAACTACTCCTAGACTATTGAACGCAACGCGATTTACTATCGGTTAGTTTACTACCGGTTTAGCGAATACCGGTTATAATTGATCCGAGGATGTCACACAAACTCTCAGAATTAAAAAAATTAAATTAAATGCCATTTTTTTTAACGAAGTTTCACTAAAAACGGAAAGTAACTTACTCCATATTTGTGTATAAAAAAGGAGAAATAAAACAGATCAGTATATTTTTTACACCATTTTCTCTTTAAAACTAAAAAACATAACTTATTTTCACTTTGAATAAATGGTGAAAACAAAATCTTGATTTCAATAAATTATCCGAAAAATACAAACATATTTTCACATATTCAATCTTCATGAATCAATTTATTCTGGAGAACAAAAATTGCCTCCCAATATACTGTCATTTAGAAAACAAGATTTGTTTCAACTATATATTAAACCAAGGAGGCAGAATTGAATTTAAAGAAAAAGCATATACTATTTCTAATTAATGTTTTTTTTTTTTTAAGGATGGCTGTTAAAACGTTTCACGAAGGCGTTAAAAGTAAAATTGTTTATCAGGTAAAATTGACATTTTTTTTTACCCTATTCGTCTATTTCCACGATTTTATTTGGCCCTCCTTTTTGCATTGGTTGCAATTTCATTTTCGCGATTATTTGGCACAAAATTTCACTTTTTTAAGACTGAGTTATGTCAAGGTCCCTATAATAATAAATACCGTATTGTCTCCTATGAAATGTGATAAATAGTTAGTTAATTATTAACATTTTTAATTATTGGGAGTAAAATATTTTGCTTAATTAATGTATTTATTCTTCTTTTAATGTTGCGTGAACGAAGTCACGGGTAACAGCTAGTATATATATAAACACATTTATTTTACATTAAATTGTTAATATGAAGAATACTTATGTTAATATTCTGGGTTGAATCAAATTCGATATTTTAAAGATTTATTTGAGATTTTATGATCGGTTCATTATTTTGATTAAATACTAGCTGATCCGTCCGGCGTTCACCGGAAATCAGTAACATTCTTTTCCAATTTCGAAAAAAATAGTCATTTTCGGTGCGCATTCTGTTCTAAACGAACTTCTTTCCAAACGAAACTCCGGCACAGGTGGCCGCTGCCTACAGCACCTTATAGCAGGCCTTCTACGTACGCGCTGCAATATCATTTTGTTTCAATTTCCTCCGCTAGGGAACGCGAAATCATCTTACGTAGTTATCTAAATTAGTTCATGTTAAGTTGAATGCACCAATTTTTGTTGAAGAAGATTCCAAACATTTTTTAGAACACTTTGATTGAAATATAAAAAAAGTCCAAGGTCGACCCCTTTCAACCAACCTATTTCCCACACAACCACCATAGTGCACAACAGGCGACTCGAGACTGCTACTACACACAAACACCAGTGGTCTGCGCTGGGTAGTTGTGGCTACAAAGTGAAGTATAGGGACACATACGTCTATTTATTTATATATAGATAGATAGATCTCGTATCTTGCTACTCTTTAGACGCATCTTTTATAAAACAACCGAATTTAGGATTGATTTATGAACTTCCAGATGTTTCTAGATTTCTATTCTGGAGTAAAATTTAACTACATGCCCAATTTGAAGCCATTTGGTAAAGAACATTAAGAATTATAGAGACATAAAGTTTTAAACTAGTATTGCTAAGCTATCTATATATATATATGTCGTAGGTTAATTGGGAAATCCGGCTCTTTGCAAACAGCCTAGGCTCTTTGCAAAGAGCCGGTCTAATTGGAGAACCATCTCCCTTTTCCCAATCAGCCTGATGTTTTTCAGGTTTATTGCAAAGAGCCTAGCCAGCGTTAGGCTAATTGGAATATGGTCGTTTATTTTTCAATCAGCCTGACATTTTTTAGATTCATTGCAAAGAGCCTAGATAGCGTTAGGCTAATTGAAAAATGACCATGCCTATTTAGAAAATGACCAGTTATTTGTCAAAATATGGGGTTGTACTCAACTCGAACCTGAAAATTCCATTCGAAGTCGACCCGAACCCGACAGAAAAATTCCATCGGACCGTAATCCGATCCTAAAAGGACAAAATAAATTCCTTCGAGTCGCAACCCGACCCGAACCAGAAAACTCAAGTTAACCCGAAATCCGACACGAACCCGACGAAAAAAAACCCATCGAACCGTAACCCGATCCGAACCCGACAAAATAAATTCCTTTATGTCGCAACACGACCCGAACCTAAAAAATCGATGTTAACCAGTAATCCAACTCGAACAAGACATAAAAATTCCATCGATCCGTAATCAGATCCGAACCTGAAAATAATATTTAACCCGAAACCCAACCCGAGCCAGGAAAAAAATTCCATCAAACCGTAACTCGATCTGAACCCGACAAAATAAATTTCTTCGTCTTGAAACCCGACCTGAACCTGAAAATTGAAGTTAACCCGAAAGCCGACCCGAACCAGAGAAATAAAAATCCATTGATACGTAAACCGATCTGAACTCGACTAAATAATTTTCGTCGACACGCAACCCGATCTGAACCAGAAAATTGAAGTTAACCCGAAACCCGACCCGAACCCGACAAAAAAATCCATCGAACCGTAACCCGATCCGAACCCAACAAAATAAATTCATTCGTGTCACAACCCGATCCAAACCAAATTCAAGTAAACCCGACCCCCGACCCGAACCCAATAAAAAAATCTATGGAACCGTAACCCGATCCGAACCCGACAAATTAAGTTTCGTAGTTACGCAACCCGATCCGAAACTGAAATTTTAAGTTAACCCAAAACCGATTTGAACCTGAAAATTTAATTTAACCTGAAACATAACCCATACCTAAAAATTAAAGTTAACTCGAAACACAAAGTCGAAACACAACCCGACCCGAAACCGAAAATTGAAGTTAACCCAAAACCCGAACCCGTCAAAAATTCCATCGAACCGTAATCCGATCCGAACCCGACAAAAGAAATTCCTTCGTGTCACAACCCGATCCAAGCCAGAAAATTCAAGTTAACCCGAAACCCGACGCAAACACGCTAAAAAATCCATCGAACCGTAACCCGATCCATACCCGACAAAATAAATTCCTTCGTTTCTGGTTTGGATCGGGTTGTGACACGAAGGAATTTATTTTGTTGGGTTCGGATCGAATTATGGTTCGATGGATTTTTTGACGGGTTCGGGTTTCGGGTTAACTTCAATTTTCAGTCTGGATTAGGTTTCGGGTTAAATTAAATTTTCCCGTTCGGACCGGTTTTGGGTTAACTTAAATTTTCAAGTTTGGTTCGGGTTGCGTGACGACGAAATTTATTTTTCGGGTTCGTATCGGGTTATGGTTCGATGGAATTTTTTTCTTGGTTCGGGTTGGGTTTCGGGTTAACTATTATTTTCGGGTTCGGGTCGGTTTGCGACACGAAGGAATTTATTTTATCGGGTTACGGTTTAATGTATTTTTTATCAGGTTCGAGCCGGGTTTCGGGTCAACTTGAATTTTCTGGCTTGGATCGGGTTTTGACACGAAGGAATTTATTTAACCGGGTTCGGATCGGGTTGCTGTTCGATGAAATTTTTGTCGGCTTTGGGTTTCGGGTTAACTTCAATTTTCAGTTTCGGGTTTGGTTGCGTTTCGACTTTGTACTTAGTGTTAACTTTAATTTTCAGGTTTAGGTTAGGTTTCTGGTTAAATTAAATTTTCAGGTTCAAATCGGTTTTTGAGTTAACTTAAAATTTCAGTTTTGGATCGGGTTGCGTGGCGAAGAAATTTAATTTGTCGGGTTCGGATCGGGTTACGGTTCGATGTTTTTTTTTTGTCGGGTTCGTTTCGGTTTTCGGGTTAACTTGAGTTTTCTGGTTCGGTAGGGTTGCGACTCGAAGGAATTTATTTTATCCTTTTAGGATCGGGATCTAGGCTCTTTGCAATAAGTCTGAAAAACATCAGGCTGATTGGGAAAAGGGAAATGATTCTCCAATTAGACCGGCTCTTTGCAAAGAGCCGGATTTCCCAATTAGCCTACGACATATATATTTGTCTTACGTGGCGCGGAAATAAGGCTGAATTTCTAGTTTATTGTTGGCAACAGCCGTAGTTTCCAGAGCTCAGACCAATGAAAAGACCAGATTGTGTTAGATAGATCAGCTCCGCCTCCAATATGGCGGTCAGTGTCAGAGCAGTGAAAATCAAGCTAGCAAATATTAAAAATAAAATAACATATACGTAATCAAAAGCATCTGAGATTATTCCTCATTTTAATTATGAGTAATATTGCTAATTTCAAATGAATTCTCAACTCTTATTTAGAATTTATTTATGGATTTCACTCACATGAAAAATCGGAGAGAAGTAAAAATATCAACTGTTTAGGTTGAACCTGCTGCCATCTGTTGCATAAATCTATAATCAATTTGAATAGCAAATGTCGAACGAAATTTAAACAATCATTGATGATAAACTATCTTCCTATTACGTAGTTTTTTTTTTCCGTATGAATAAACCGTGCTGTACAATATTATAGGTGCAATAAGTTTTAAACAAATTATGTTTCCAAGATCCTTTATTCATAGAATTTAAATGATTTATATGCTCATTAGTAGATCCAACTAAATGCAATTTTAGTTGTGTTTTCAACGGAGTTCAATTAGTTTTTTACATTTTTCATATGTTCAAATGATTTATGGTAGTACTTATTCCGGCTAGAATTACTGCAGAAATAAAAAGGGGCGAGCGAGCGAAGCAAGCTGGAACCGCGTAGCGGTCTCAATGTGAATTGCTTCGCAATTCACGGGTGGTTGGCGAGCGTTAGCGAGTAGGGGGCTGAGCACCCTATTATATATATATACTTTTCCATTCTGTAATTTTTTTTTTGTCTTTAAATCATTTTTCACACGCTGATTTTCGCGAAGTATTTTAAACATAATTTCCACTCTTTAAAAATACAGTAGATCATCCAAATTAACTTTTTTATTAACCAGTGTTTTTTTTTTTAATTTTATAAAATGTTTATAGTGTTAATAAGTATTAATATGCAAGAATTTTGTTAATAGTAGGTAGTAATGGTTGTTCAGCTGATAAAAAAATAATTTTTTAAAATCCCGAATAATATAAGTAATTTTCAAAATGCTCCACGCAAGTTCCATTTCTACATACAGTTTCAACATTCTTCCAAATTAATCATTTTATACATAAAAATAAAAATAACTAATTTTTTTTTTAGTTAAATAAAGTTTTTAAAAATCAAGTTAATTTGAATTCTATAGATTATAATAAAGAAATATCGATAATTTAAGTTGAGTTTAATTCTTTTAATGTATTACTATATATGAATTTTAGTATATTTGATATTTTAGTATATATGAGCTTGGCGGAGACACGTTAATTAATAGCTTTTAATGTTACCACTATTGTTCATTTTTGGTAGTATATTTTTGTCTCGAAGTATCTCCACAGCAAAAATAATAAGCTTCTGAATTTTCATGCATGCGAAATGAATTGACGGAAAACACTTATACCCGAAATGTGTGCATATGAATTGTCGAATAGAATAAGCAATGAGCGTATTCTCTTCACATCGTGCGTACTTTACGCCATTTTTAATCTTTTACCACCGGTATATCCAAATAGAATATTTTGCCTAATCTAATTGCAGAAATCTTGTTATTAAAAAAGGCAAATTTTACTATTCAAAATTACTGGTACAAAGAAGGACACCGTATTCGTCACATATACGCTCTTCGAAAAGGGGTTAATAACCACATTCCCATGCATATGGTGCCATAAGTACGAAATGAAATGGCTATCTCTGTCCGTCTCATGAACTTTATCAAGAAATGTGCTTATTTTATGCCACCAAATATTTAATTTATAACACGAAATCGAGATCTGTTGGTAAAATTAAATTACTCTAGCATTATTTTTGGGCTTTTAGACAAAAGCTCAGATCCATAGTAACATGCTGAATAATATGTTTTGCTGAATAGTAAATCAAAAATCCCTTTCTGTAAATATAGAATTTTATGAAAGGTTTTTCTATCTCAATTGGTTTAAGAATTATTCTGTTTTTGTTTTTATTTTTACTTTTGATCACCTGATATTATAAAACGACCACGGACGTCACTATTAATTGTCAGATAATTCTTTTTAATTTGTTGCTAATTTTAATGATGTGTGACGGAGGCCGATGTCATATTTGAAGTAGTAGCGTGTAACTTCATGGTTCTGCTCTTATAAAAAACAAATAAGTATTTGCTATATTCGAAAAATATATTAACACGATGTAAATTTTTGATTAAATGAGAATCACAACGTTTTTTTTAGTTCTGTTTAGTTGATAATCAAAGTCAATTAAGTGAAGAGTCCAACAAATACACCACTGATTTAAGGTAAATCAAAGTTAATAAAGTATCGGTAAAGTTTTATAATATGAGATAAATAGCTCCTTTGCCACTCTCTTCATAGCAGGATCCCCCATAACACTCGGGATGAAATGCTTTCGAAGATCACAGGAAGTTAACACACTTTCCGTCATAAGAGACCGCGTAGTATACAGGGGTTTTCTTCTTTCCGTACGAGTTGATAACCTCAATCTGGAAGTATAAGCATTGTCGGTTTTCTGAACTAAACCCACGAGAATCCTTTGTAATTGCCCGAAGAAAAAAAAATCTCCACCTCAGATCTATTACTCTGAAACAAGATAGATTTAGAATTTCACTTAAAAGCTTTCTAGAATTTGCATTCACTTATATCACGTCTGCATCTGCCGCACAGAACAAGGTTTGTTTTTCTAACCATTTGCAGCTCTAGTGCATGATATCACGAACAAGGTTCGCTCTGATAGGGTGAAATAATATTTGATAATTTCACGGACAAAAAGTTTCGCTTTCGCTTAATAGATTGCACTTGTGTGGTCTCGGTGAATTGCAAGAGCTGTTTCATCGCTCTCCGTATTGAAGTAGATGTCGCTGTAACCTCAACTGCAATGATGGGAACGATGATCGAACCATTTGATGCAGATTTCTGGACTGAGCCGAAAATCAGAGCAGAGTTGCTTTTACATTGCTTTTCATATGCTTGTTTTCTTGAACAGCATACAGGGGTTTTGAGTGAGATATTATAGATTTATCACAGATGTATCTATTATACAAGTAGTTTTGTTGTTGCAAAAAATGGCATATTTTTCTAATACTTTCCAAAAGCATTGTAATTTTGTATGCTTTCTATGCTTTGTGTCCTCTCAAAAATATCGAAGTTCAAAAACAAGGACCACCCAAATGTTCAAGGCACTTTTCATTCTGAGATCTTCTATATGTTTTTCGAAAATTAGGATTAAACTCCAAACATATTTTCTTTTATAAATCGATGTCGATTTAAGGAAAAGTAATCAACTATACCTTTTTCCAGGTACCGTTTTCCAGAGCAAGGATCTAGCTATTCCCAGATAATCCAGTGAACTACCAGACAGAAAAGAATTCCGTTTTATTGAAGCTTTTATGAAGAAATTTGACATTGTTTTGCAATGACATTGCAATTTGGGTGTTTACATATAAGAATTTGAACATCATGATTTCATAGATATAGTTTTTTTAATTATTTATATTAATAATATATATAAATATATATACTAATATATGTATATTATATATGCAAAACATAATAAAATCAGTTAATTAAGTTCATAAAGTTCATTTAGCTCGTAAATTTTAGTTTAAATTTTCTATAGACAACAGAATATGATTGTACCACTGCACAGATGAAAACTGATTCTTCAGGCTATTAAAGATATCTCTTTTAGAAGGAAAAGTAGTCGGCGCTTTAAAGAGAGAAACCCTACAGATCTTATTGTAATACTTGAGGAATTCTTATATCATGATAAGTGCTTTTATGAAATTCTTTTTAAATATGTTGTTATATATATATATATATATATTCTAAAATATATTTAGTAGTAGTAAAAATAAAACATTAATTATTTAATAACAAGTCTAACATATATTTAAGTAGTAGTAAAAATAAAACATTAATTATTTAATAATAAGTCTATAATATATATCAGTGGATTAATTCAGCTGGTAGCAAATAGCACTTTGTTTAAAATAATATCTCTTTTACATAATATACTCTCGTTAAGATTATCTAAAATACTGTGCAGGATATATTAATACTGTGTAGATTTATTCATATCGAAGGATTTTATTCGAATTTAATGTAAAACTACAAGATAGTATGTTTTTTTAAAGTTTATTTATATAATTAAATCTAATGAAGTGAATATGTAACTAATAAAGTGGATTTGTAACTACATATTAATTATGAATAATTTTAATACCAACAGATGGCGACACTTTACCTGTCAGGTAGATCAAGATTATATTGTTAATATTATGTTTAATTTAACTATAGAGGGAGCTATTGCTTGTATATTAATCTTACTTTCAGGGTTTAAAATTGAATGTAGTAATTATATATTCACGGATATAATTTTGTTATAAGTGTATTATTACCAGAATAATTTTGTGTGATTTTGAATTATTTTGTGTTGGGGTGTCACCGATGGGGTTGTGTTTAAAAAAGTGTGCTCTCAACTTGTCTTTCAAATCATTTCTCTCAACTCGACTAAATCAACATGTATGATGCGTGCCATGTGGACATGGATATTATGCAGAAGTTATGATATTTTAAGGATTCTAGATTATTATTGTGAGTTAGGTATTTTATCTACACTTTACGTGTTCTTATTTCCAATTTTATTATTTCAAAACTGTTATCTGGTGGTAATTTCGTGAAGTGATATATAAAGTTTTTGAGATAATCGATGTGAGTAAAATATTTTATATATTCTTAATGGTTTTTTATTTCCAATTTAAATATTTCCAATTTTAATATTTCCAATTGTTGTCTGGTAATAGTTCAGTATACCTGGATGATTCTACTGTTCTTAGCATTATGCCAGTAGAATTATGAAATACTGAACTATTTTTTAAAACACATGTGGGTGCATCCAGGCTGATGAGTACATCTACGTGTTTTTTTTCATATCCAATTCACATTTAATTCTCTTGTGGTCCAATTTTAAATTGTATAAGGTTCATATTTAATTTATTAATCCATTTGTATTTACTTAATAGCAACTCCAATTTATAATTATTTTCCCTTTCTCTCTTTTTCTTTTTAAATATTATTCACGTATGAGTAAATTTGGCTTATTACCATTGAAGCACGAGCTATGGTAATATTATGATTGCACATGTTAAATATTAGATATGTGGTATTCTGTCTACACAAATTTTAAGTAGAAGATTTAAGTAGAATGATAATAGAACTTGATATGTTTTTGAAATTCATAGATATTATAATTATATATATATATATATATATATATATATATATATATATATATATATATATATATATATATATATATAATTGAGACTCAGATGCTTTAAGATATTTAAATTCTTTATAACTGACTGAGCAGTGATCATAGAATGTTCAAGATGGAATGATTATTTTAATAACCCAATAAAAGCAATATTAAATATTTTGATGAATAAAATGTGTGGTACGAAATTAATTACGATGATTGGGTTTAAAATCTTTATTAATCAAAATGGAAATATTGGACTTTGTTTTTTTAGGAGAAAAAGTGGTTGCCTCTTTAACGACGAGCAGCGAACGACTACAGTTCAATAATATGCATTGTCTAGAAAAACCCTCCACTGTGAACACATCTGACGTCATATGCGATTCTACGCCACGCTAAAACAGTTCCACTCTTCTCCAATCCGGATTGGAGATATATCAATATATTCTTCATTTTTTTAGTAGTATTATTTGAATGTAAAAACTATTTTAAACTTTCGTTGTAACACTTGCTTCACCTATATTTCATAATACGGTAGCTGAATTATTTTTCAAAAACTCAATTGTTCAGTTATAAGATAAAATTACCACTCTTTGATGCTTCAACATGACAATATGAAATTTAGATATCTCTTTAAAGAAGAGCAGCGAACAGCTACAGTTCAATAATCGCATTGTCTAGAAAAACCCTTCACTGTGAACACATTTCTTCCTCAACACATCTGACGTCATATGGGATTCTACCGAGGCTAACGAAAAAGAAAGGCTACCGCGGTTCTTTACGCTTATATTTTTTTACAGACCGTGGGAGTCACGTGATGCTCGAATGCACCAATGCAGGTGTACGAAAAGAGCATCACGTCACTCTAGCGGTCTGTAAAAAAAGATAAGTGGAATGCACCGCAGTAGCCTGTCCTTTTTGTTAGCCTCGGGATTCTACGCCATGCTAAAACAGTTCCACTCTTCTCGAATCCGCATTGGAGATACATCAATATATTCTTCATTTTTTTTAGTAGTATTATTTGAATGTAAAAGCTATTTTAAACTTTCGTTGTAACAATTGCTTCAACTATATTTTTTAATACGGTAGCTGAAGTTTTTTTCAAAAACACAATTGTTCACTGATAAGGTAAAATTACCACTCTTTGATGCTTCGACATGACAATATAAAATTTCATATTAATTCTAAATTATCTCCAAATTCTTCATGTAATAAGAAAATACAATGTAGAAGATTTATGAATGACAACTAAACTTTTTTATAATGTTTCTTAAAACGAGTGAAACAGAAACAGTCATAAGCCATGATATATTAAGCATTCAAGTATCGAGAAATATAACAAAAAAAATAATTGCGTAATCATAATCCCATAAATGTGACATTACTTCAGCATTCTTCCTTAAGGGTACTGTGTTCCCTTTGAATTACTTTTAATTTCAGTATTTTATAGTATATTTTTGCCATATTATTAAATTTGAAAATGTTTTATAATGGGTAAAGATTTATTAAAGCAAATGTAATTCTTGTGGTGAATTGTGAATATATTTGTTTTTATTACCAAAATTTTTTAAAACTATACTTCTTTTATAATCACTTTCTGAAACTTTTTTGCATAATTTTCTTATATGTATGCTCAGTAACTGTAAGTACCAGGCATCCAAAAATGTAACTAGTTTACGAAAAAAACAAAAACAAATAAAATATTATGATATATTTATAAATATAATAAAAATAGCTATTTATTTAACATTTATATTTTAAAATAATAAAAGAACTCTTGCTGAAAATCTGATCTTTAATTTTATGAGATACATCTTAAGTTTCATTTGTTCATAAAAAATAACGGGTAAATTGAAAAATATACATTGAAGTTTTAACACTTAATTGCATAGTGATGTAAATTTCCATCACTGTTCATTTAACTTTTAATAAATAAATCAACTTCTTCGCCACCACTATATTTATATAGAAATATTAATCCAGAAAATATCCTGTGAACTATGTTGCTAAACAAAGTTAAAAATATATCTTAAAATTTCTGGTGTCTAATATTTAATATATGTATAAAAAAAAACACAACTGTAAAAGAAAAACTCATGCAAAGAAGGGTTAACATTTTGATCAAACTGATACATGGAAAAAACAGAGACTAAGAAAAATAATTAAAAAATTGGAACTTGGAATCACTCAATGAAAAATATATGTATTTAAAAGATTTTTACATGTCTGTAATTATGAGATATATTATTTTAATCGTATGACTTTGTAAGAATATCTAAATTAATTTTAACCCCTTAACCGTCGGGTAATTTTCAAAAATCATCGATTTTCTTTTATTGTCCCATTTTATTATTCATAAAATTCTGAATTAATTAGTAAAAGGAAGAGTGTACTTTTTTTTAATTGAAAGTATTCAGGATGGATAAATTTTTAAAAATCATAATTTTACTTACCTTATATTTGCCTATTTTTTGTACACAAGCTACTTTTTTCTAAAATTCAGATTGCGTGACTGGCACCATTTTTTTGAAGTAGAAATATTTGCTTTATTTAAATACAGATTAAATAATGCAAGAATAAGGCCAATTAAACTCATTAAAAAAAAACTGGAGTGAATCAAACAATCTGAATTTTTAAAAAGTAGCCAACACAGCCCGTGAAGTTCACGGGCGCGACAAAATTTATTTACAAATGACTGCCTGTGAAAGTATCGGGAATGACAATTAAGGGGTTAAGCAAAAAGTTGGAAACATAATATTTTTGTCATTTTTTGCAAAATGAAGGGAACAGAGACCTCTTACTGTAGCCAAACATATTTTCCTTTACTAAATAATACGCTGTTTTATTTTATCTTGTGCACTCATTGCTCTAAAACTTTGTTTTGTTTTAACCAGACCAATGAATGCGCGTCTCCCAATTCTTTAATCCCATGTGGTTTTGGAGTCGTTGTCACGATTACCAGAACAATGGTAGTTGCAAAGTAAAAATATCCAAGA
Organism: Maratus michaelseni; assembly: GCA_963931845.1. NCBI lineage: Eukaryota > Metazoa > Arthropoda > Arachnida > Araneae > Salticidae > Maratus > Maratus michaelseni. The sequence continues at coordinate 322,619,171 of OZ007591.1, forward strand.
TTAAAATCAATCCACCAGAGGGAAAAAAAAAACTCTTTTTTTCCTCTCTCTTATTTTTCTTTCAGTGTTGTGATATTTTCCCTGTCACGTAATCTGTTACGTAATCACTACTGTCATATTATTTTAATCAGATTACTTTTTAAGAATATCTAAATTAATTTTAAGCAAAAAGTTGGAAACATAATATTTTTGTCATTTTTTGCAAAATGAAGGGAACAGAGACCTCTTACTGTAGCCAAACATATTTTCCTTTACTAAATAATACGCTGTTTTATTTTATCTTGTACACTCATTACCCTAAAACTTTGTTTTGTTTTAACCAAGGCAATGAATGCACGTCTTCCAAATTTTTTAATCCCATGTGCTTTTGGAGTCGTTGTCATGATTACCAGAACTATTGTAGTTGCAAAGTAAAAATATCCAAGATTAAAATCAATCAACCAGAGGAAGGAAAAAAAACCCTCTTTTTTTCCTCTCTTTTATTTTTCTTTCAGTGTTGCGATATTTCCCCTATCACATAATTTGTGTTAGAGATTCACAGAGTAAAACGAGAATAAAAAGAGAAAAGGAAAAATTGTGCAGATGTACGTTTAACATTAATAAAAATATTATGAGTAAAAGTAGATAGAAACAAGTACACTTTTGTGGAAAATGAATCTTATATTATGAGAAGCAAGGAAATCTTATGAATATGCACTTCACTGATATTATCCACTTCTGTAGTCAAGGTATTTTTCTAAGATAGTAAAAAATATTAAATATTAAAATCAATCCACCACAGGAAGAAAAAAATCCCTCATTCTTTCCTCTCTTTTATTTTCTTTCAGTGTTCTGATATTTCCCCTGTCACGTAATTTCTGTTAGAGATTCACAGAGTAAAACGAGAATTAAAAAAAAGAAAGGGAAAAATTTACTATTTTTAAAGAAAAATTTCTACTATTTACTTATATTATGAAGATGGAACTTTGCGATACACCAACATGATAAAATGAAATTTCAATTTATTACTATTTTTAACTTTTAGAAAGCAAAAATTTTCTGTTGCCTGTTTTTCTTCCTTTGTTGTCGTGTTCTTTGCCTTTATACGATATGATTTTGATATGTTGCCTCTGTAAGTTAATTTGTATCAGTGTTGCCCTGAAATGAACTGGATTAAAAAGGGAAAATTAGCTCGAGGAAAAACTGCTCAGATGTATGTTTAACATTAGTAGAAGTAGTATGAGAGAAAGTGTTATGAAATATTAATTATTTTGTTGTAAAAATGCTATATTATTAGATTGAAAAAGTCCTTATGAATATCTTCTTCAAATATATCATTTATTTTTGTAGCCGTAATATTTTTTCAAACATCATTATTATTATAAGAATTTATCAATAATTATACGAATCATTATAAATTGACTTATTCTCTTATTATCTCTAAAACTTGTTATCTATTTATATTTATTATCTCTATACTTATAAGAATCAGACGACACTGGAGGATTTTTTATCATGTCCCTTCAGATAATTAGTGTTTTATGTGGCCAAAAGTGCAATTACCTCCCAGGCCCTACTAGAATTTCTTAGTGACCCTCTTGGAGGCAAATTTCCATATTCTCACCTTCTCAACGCACTTGGCGAAAACCTGTGTAGACGAGAAAAGCCTTCGTGTGCTCATTATTCGTTCGGTTTCTAGTATTGTAGTTCGAAGTTTGCGAGGATAATTTGAATACAAAATTCAAACAGAGTACTGGTAAAATTAAAATAAGATTACTGCTACAAAGTAACGATGATACGAAGACGCTAAAATATCTGCATCTTTTTAGCATTATTACCCGGGGGGTAATTTTGTAGTTCCGGGAAGGAAGGGGGAGGAGGGTATTGTAGTTTGAGACCATTAATTGAAATCCCAAATGTTATTGTAGGACATTTTCATACTCTAAGAGGGAACACCTTCCCGGTTATCCCCTGAATTCATCACTGACAAGGACGGTCTTCATAAGCACATACTGAAAAATTTTTGAAAAAAATTACAGAATATTCTTCTCCTGAGGACATAGATGTTTATAAAAAAATTTCCTGCGGAACCTCGATATAACGTCCGTAAAAAAATTATGAAAAGTTCGTGTTTTTGGCTTTTTATCGCTGGTTTGCGAAACAATGAAAAAATAAAAACAATGTTATGATAAATACTCTTTTAGTAAAATATGTTTCTACTCTTTATACTGAACTAGTTTAAGTAAGTTTAACTTAAAGATCATATTCTACTGTTTAGAACAAAATTTAAGTGGATTAAAAAGGCTTCTAATCCCAAAAATGAATGTCCCATTCTGAGCACTGTTAATTTGACTTCGATATTGTTGGTGTCGGAGACAACAAAAGAAAAGTATTGTTGCCATGAAAACAACAACTTATTCAATATTGAAATGTATTAAAGAGAATGTTCTTAATAGAGCAGTTACTGTTAAAATTACTTTAAAAACTTATCTTATCCTGCCATCGAAACCGTGTAAATCACCAATACGGAACTTGTATATAATTTATATAAGCTTATAGAAAAATAATAATCTATTTAATCGTTTTATTTATAATTCATAAAGTACTACGCATTTAAACACACATTTACACAGGAATTTTCAAATGCATTAAAATCGCTTGCATTTGGCGAGGGAAATCTATTGCTCGCCAAATCGCGTCTTTTCACGTCAAATACCAGAAAATATTTTTTTTTCCAGATTTTCTACTGGGATTCCGCAGTTAAATTTGACTGATCCTTTATTGCGTACATGAGTAGTTCCATTAGAATTTTTTTCGAAATATTCTGAGTATGCGCTTTAAGAAGACCTTCCTTGTGAGCTTTAAAATGCAGCTAAAAATAAGCAAAAGATGCGTTATAATATTAAAAGGAAATGCATGCAAATGAAAAGAAATCCCAGGTATAAGATATATAATTAATTTAATCTTCATTTTTTTTTTCATTAAGTAACCAAATTCATGAAAACGAATCACTTAATGTTAAAATGAATTATTTAATTACTGTAAACAGTTATATTAAATAATCAATAATCAAATGGGTATCTGGAAGATGATCCTATGTTACAAATTTTCGAAAGATGGATTTTTTGTTTGGAAAGGGCCTATGTGGAATGATTGATGATTACACAGTGTTAAAGATAGCAATTTAATAATATACAAATTTATTTAATTTAAATAAAAAATTAAAGCAATAAACTAAAAATAATAATATATTATTTTTCTTACCGGTCTATAGCTTTTAATTACTAGTCAATGCTCAGCGTTAATATTAAAAGTGTAGAGTAATTAAGATCAGAAGAAGGGCACTAGGTGTAAAGGCCATCACTAATCAGTGACACTAATAGTTTTTTCCTTCATATCTGTAATATTTTTAATTTGTAACAAAGACGCTTCTTCCAGATACCTATTGAACTGTTTTTGCCGAATAAGTTTAAATGTAAAAAATAATGATGCATTTCATTTATAATGCATGATGTTATTTACTATTTTGGTCTTTTATGCTAATTTATTTATTCTAGCATAAATATGAACATTTATTTATTATATTTAATCAAGCACCTTTAATTTTTTAATTAATTTCCCCCAAAATAATTGATTGATTTTTGTACAGTTTGTTAAGCAATGTTATGTATGATATACATTTTAAAGGGGCAGTACATTCCAGCTGTAATACCACAAAATCAATAATAAAATTATTTGTATAGGTACGATCATATTCTTTCATATTTATCCCAATTAAGTATAATTACACTTTTAAAATAAAGTTCATGACAGATCGGAGAAGAAGAAGGCCATCTCAGTACGTATATTTCAATAAAATATCTAATTATATAAAAATAACTATTATTATATTATAGTAATTTTTTTAATATTGAAAAAGATTAACGTATATAATATTATTATTACCAGATGATTTAACCCGGGCTTCACGTGTTATAGAACATACTGCCCGGTGTACAGAACATACAGAAGACCCATTTTTTAATTGAAAACTCTAATAGTTTTTTTTTTACACTTAATAAGGAATCTGCAGGTAATATGGCCACCCTAAGGTTAGACATTTTTAAACAGTAGTAAAAACATATTTAAAAAAATAATAATTGACTAATAAAGTGAACCCTTTTTAGTGCTGGAAAAATATTTTAAAATTTAAGTTATTCAAAACTTACACCTGTTGATGTTTTTTGAAAAAAAACTACATGATGAACGTAATATGCCCATAGCTGTCATAAAATAGAAAAGTCTATATTTAACGCAGAAAAAAACACCAATTAGTCAAAAAAATTATAGTTTAAAAATTTATAAAAATAATAGAAAAATTAATATAAAGTAAATTTAGACAAAAATTTTAAAAATTTTAAATTAATTTACGGAAAAGAGTATTTTTAATTTGTTTTTTAACGCGTAGAGCTAATAAAAACTTTTCTGTCTTAACTGGTAAATCCGACACATTTTTCATGCACTTAATTACGACAAGCACATAATTTCATGTCTATAGCTTTTTCGACCATTCGACCATATTGCCAGCAAAAAACAATTTTATAAAAGTGTTCGTAATTCTGTCTGGCATCTCCGATTTTGAAATTCGTTTATACGCTTAAAAAGAACATTAAAACCAGCTAAAATATTATGTATAATAGTAAATACAAATACTTAGTTCAAATATCAGAGACAAATTTATAATATGCCAACGCAACTAACAACGAACTAACATTGACTGCCCTCCCGTACACCTGATACAGAATTGCAGGCAACCTGGTGCTAAACTATGTTTTTCTGACTTCCAGCGAATAGATTCAAGCGCTATCCTTTGGATGCCACTGAAATTAATAACATTATTGAGGGTTGGCCCTGTTACCACCATTGACCATATTATCATCAGATACCTTATATATTTTTATATTGCCCACTAAAAACACTAAAATGTATTTTTATGGGACAAATATCAATTATGTATTCAAATAACATTTTCAAATTTACTAAGGGAGGTTCTTTTGTGTTAGCGGTATGACGGTAGTTAATATCCGAAGAAATCGCCAAAGAATTGAATAACTGAAGCCCTTTTTAATTTTATTATTTCAGTATATGAGCGCGTGCTTAGATTACATATGTGTTAAGATTGTATTTTAATTGCATTGCTTCATTTATTAATTTACTTATTGAAGGTGCGTTAATTTCGTTATGAAATATTAGCCGGAAACAAATACGAAACTATTTGTGCTGTTTTAAATGCAAACGGTTAAATCTCCCGTAATCAAGCTGCACATGACTTTCATTTTTTTTTTTTTTTTTTTTTTTTTTTTTTTTTAATTATGCTTGAAAATTATTTTAAAAACCATAAAAAATCAGCAAATTGTAATACAGTTTTCAAACAAATTCCTTTTGAAAGTACATTTCCCCCCTATCCGACAATGTAAAATCTAAAATTGTGCAATATTTAAGGGGACGGTGGACGTTAAAATTTAATTTTTTTTTTCATCATAGATATATGAAATTTTGTCCATATATAGATTTCACCATAAGTATATAGAATACCTTAAGGAAATTTCCTAATCTTAATATAATTTTAAGATTATTTAAAATTTATAAAATTTATAAACCAAATTTTAAAATGCTCCTTGCGTCTTAATTTTTAAGATATTTCCCCGATTTAGCATTTGGATCACTTAAAACTATATTACAAACAAATCTGTGTATCAGTTTTTTAATCCCCCGAATAGTTAATTTTTGAGAGATTTTTTTCTAAATTCCATTCCGATTTTCATCAAAATTTAGCATTTTAATAAGTTATAAATCAAATTTAATTATTTAACGACGTCTAATTATAAAATGCCTACACAGTTTCTTTGTAAACAGTATCAGGATTCGTCCTTATCAATTTCATGAATTTTGAATCAAAATTAAGACGCATGGAGCATTTCAAAAATCTAAAGAAAGTATAAAATCTGTATTGAAAAAAAAAACCCATGTATAAAGTTTACTTAAGCACCGAAAAATTCATTGTGTACATAATTCAAACGCTTATAACTATGCGAAAAATTATCGCAGCTGCATGAAGTTTTTCTCAAATGGTTCAGTACAAACTGAAGAATAATAATACACATAAAAATAAATTTAGATTTTTGGGGCGATTTTTGATCAAATAAAGGTCCACGGTCCCCTTAAAAGTAATCAAATTTGTGAAAAAAGTGGAATGGATTTCTGAGATTGTTGGCAACGTCTGCGTTATTCACGGATATGTTTTTGTTTTAATTTAGATAGATAATATAGCCTATAAGTCTACATAAAAAAAAAAGGGTGATTCTAGTAAAGTTACTTCATTTGTGCTTATTACATTTGTTTGGCCCAATATATTTTAATAACATTTGTATTCAGGAATGCGTACAAGTAATACTGTAAAAGCACTTATTTTCGCGAGGCTTTAATTTTTACGATTTTCGCGAGCCCGTCGTAATCGCGATAATTTAAGCCTCGCGAAATATTTTTTTTTTCGCCTCAAATAATAATAAAATATCAGAATTTTTTCACTTATCCAAAATTTAATGATCACAGTTACTTAAATAAGAAATAAGTACAAAAATTTCTTGAATATATACAACTATTTATTGAGTACTATACAACTATATTTCTTGAATAAAAACAATAATACAACTAATAGAATGCAGCTCATTCACTTACAATATTTATACCAGCTTCTTTGAAACCATTCAAAATTATTTCATATTTGGCTTCAACACCGTTAAATGTGCGTATAAGCCAAGAAGTGTGAATCGGTTTTCGTCATTATATTCGTAGGTCCACAGATTATTTTTCCTCTAGAAATTTAAACTCATTAGAATACCACTCAATAAACTCATTCTTGAGCAAATGCTTGAACTCGCCGTTTACAGTTAAGTCCAAAGGCTGGAGCTCTCCTGTGCAGGAAGCGGGCATAAAAACTGGAATAATATTCCTCTTTTTTAGTTCAGCCAGAAAAAAAGGATCTTGGTGCCTTAAAAACGTCGAACAATGCTACACCAGGTTGTTCTGGAACTAACCCAAGAAGCTCCCTCTGCTTTTCGCAATAAGGTACAAAAATATTCTCGATGTATCGAATCATTGTGTCAGTATCGCTCCAGTGCGAATCGGTGTGCCACACATCCCAGTCCGCGAGAAATGTAAATTTTGGATGACAATTTGTTGTTTTTCCAGAGTACAACAATTGTGGTGGAAGTAGGTTTTTAGAAAGGGAACATGCTAACAAAGGAGTCATCTCTCTTTTATCTTCCATGTCGATTATGGACACTTGTTTTGAACCACGTTCTTGCAATGTGTATTCAGATGTAGGCACAAACTTGGCGTTTGTCTGATCGAAGTTAACGAACATATCAGAGGGAACAACATTTTGTTTGTGTTGTGTGTCCAATGTGTTGTCTTTAGAGCGAGTGGGAGAGGGGAGGGGGACGAACTTTTCGGACAAAAGGAAGTTTCTTAAAATGCCTTATGCAAAAGGGGTTCTATTGAGGTGGTTTCGGGATTTTTCAACTTTCGCTTCTTTTCATATAAAATTCGCGAAATTTTCAGCTCGCGAAATCACCGATGTCTTCCTTTTCGTGAAAATTACGGCTCGCGAAAATAAGTGCTTTTACAGTACTTAAAAAAGTTTCAGCAAATTGAAGATATTGAAAATAAAATTTTAGATCACATTTAATTGCTAATTTCATAGCTTAGTTTCACATCTTTAAGATTTTTTGATACTGCCTATCATTCTCATTTCAATTTAAGATTTACTCCCATTCAGAATTATTTTTAATACAACATAAACGGACATTTACTCAGTTTAGCGAACATGGAAAGATTGAAACAAAAAACAGATTTCACTAACTAAGCATTACTTTAGTTTAAATTGAGATAAATTCCTGTTCATTTTACATGTTCTACCATAAATGTCAAATCTGAAAAATTGTAATTTTGTATCATTGATTTTCAACTTTATGTACCAATGTAACAGGTTTGTCCGGCATTTTTAAGTCAAATTGAAAATGGCTATACTTTCTAATATATTCCTGAATTCATTTTTATTCCTAAACGCATAAATTTTGCAGGTGTCCTTATTAAGAAATAAGAAGTCAAATAGCTTTTACTATCTATCTTCTATATTATAAAGGACAAACGTGTCCGTGCATAACGCTGACGTCATTTTGCGAATGGCAATAGTTGACAATGAAATTTCAGTTTTGCAATTTTTGCTACTGCAATTTTTCTAATTTCTAAACATCGCATATTTTAAATTTTTACACCGTTACACAGGGAAAAAAATCCATTTTCAAATGCAATTTGTTTGAAAACTGTATCGCAATTTATTCATTTATTATAGCATTTAAATTAAATTTCAAGCATGATTTAAAACAAAATCTATCTCTATCGCTTGCAGACGATTACAAAATATTAATACGTTTGCTCTTTAAACAATATAAAAAGTTCAGCATTTGTTTCCAGCTTATACTCAATAACAAAATTAAAACTGTATTAAGCAATAAATGAAATAGTTTAAATAAAACACGAATTTAACTGACATGTAATTGAAATAAGCGCTTAAAACCGCTGAAATTATCAGAATAATAATAAAAAAAATAAACTGCTGTAGATAACGAAATTTTTAACGATTTTTTCGCCTATTAACTTCTGGAATGAGGCCAATACGAAATTACCACTTTTAATGAATTTCAAAATTTTATTTGAACATATATTTGACACATTTCTTATATAAAAATACTCTTCGGTGTTATTAGGGGGTAATATAAAAAAAGTATTAAATTTAAAAATCTATTCACTAGGAAACATTCACTAAACATAAAACAACAACAATAAATCCACTAATATTTTCAAAGAGATTAATTTAATGATGCCATTACATATTTTCCAGATAAATTGATTTTCGAACTATTTTTAACACTTTCTATGAAAATTGAAATTTGTTTGACATCGATTTTATCTGCCGTACATCATCGGACCGTGATCTAAGTTCAGTAAATATACTTGGAGTTTAACATAACTGGTATATATTATTGAGGTTTGCAGTTGGATGTTTTCTACTGAAAATTGTGTAGAAATTATAGTTTGTTTACTAAAATACGCAAAATAATTCCGATACAATATCTTATACTTAAAAAAATGTTTACAATGTATTTTAATGATGTTTCACTACTTAAAGTGTAATTAAATGGATAGGTGTCACTGAGGTGCACAAAGAAATTAATTTCTATACCATATGGATTGTGTAATATTTAACATTAATTTGTAGGGAAGCACAAAATAGTACAGTTGTAGTACTGTATATGAGCAATGATTACTGGAAGTGTACTTTCCGTTGTGCCCCGCGGTTTCAAGCTTAATTAAATATTGCTATATTACACGATATGGATAAACGCTATCCACATATACAGGGATGCAGAAAAGAGTTTGGAAAAATTACCATTTATAAGATGGAATTGCTTGAAGTGTCTTTTATCTGCGCCATACATTGTCCAGATTAATTCAATTTTCCTATACTAAGAGATGTTTGTAGAATATAAGCAAATTAATATACAGGGATGCTCAAAAGAAAAGTTGGAATCATTGGTATCCATGAATGGTGATTGTTGGAAACATGCTTTTAGTTTTTGTACGCGTTTTATACCTGAATTAAATTTTAGCATAATATGTTGTGTGAATAAAAATCTATATATCATATCCAGATGTAACCGTAGAATAGAATTTTAAAAAAACACCACAGTGTATGGAAATTACTGAAATTGAATTTTCGACTGCGTTATGAATTTTCTAGCTGATATAAACTTTATCATACTGTGTTGTGTATTTAAAAATTTATTGATCCTATACAGGGTTGGACAAAAAAATTCGAATACCTTACTGACTGGAAAAAGTAATTAATGAAATTAGGTTTTCAATTAGGCGATGCATTTTCTTTTTTCACCATATCGAAAGATAAAGTTGCGATAAAATATTCCGGAAATATTGGAAAGTATTTCATAATTCTAACAAGTTGGCATCTATCTCTTACTGGGTCCTTTTTTAATTTTCAAATTTTAGTTGCAACTATTTTTTATGAAATTAATTGTTTAGTCTGAATCAGGTCCGAAATTGACAATATCCTCATATAAAAAGGGCAACCAAAATCGAAAGAGTAAAAAAGGACCCGGATAGAGATCGACTTCAGCTATCCTATACGAAAAAAATCGTTTAAAAATATTCAAATGCAGGCGATAAATTTGAGACGAACGCTGCCATTGGTTTCACATTAGCTTTTCAAGCAACTTCGCTGACTAGTATAGGCTCTAAATAGGATGCATCATAATGGTCTACACATCTGGAATCGCGTGTAAGGTTAGTTTCGCATTAAAATTCGATGTAAGTTAGATAAATAAAATATTATATTCGTCTTCCTACACCCTGCATTATTTTCTAAAGTTGATATATCAATGCATGTAACTTCTATATGATCCAGTCGTCTTAAAAAAATCTATTAACTGAGCTTGATAAAGTTTAGCTAAACATAAGGTGAATTCTTGATATACTTTAGCTTTATTTTATATTAGCTTTGTTTAATAGATATTTAAAAATCTTTCACAGACCATTTTTTATTGATTCCATCTGTGTCCCTTTCTTCCAACTGTTCTAGTACCGTGCGTATGCGTTTCTGCCAAACGACAAAATTTTTAAATACACCGTATTTTAGGTTTATTATAGCCTTAGTATGACAAATTTATTTAAATCTCATTAAACAATTTTTCGGAATAACTTTCTTTGATAATCTAATATTGTTGCATTATATAAAGTACCACTATTTCAAATACGTTTAACAAAATGTGTATTTGCTAATTTTGATCAATACTACACAATTAATTGGATTTCATTCAATTTGGAATAATTAAGAATTTTACCGTTATTGTGTTTGAATTACGGGATGAGAAGGGATCGTGTCGCTTAATATAACATAGTAGTTTTATTTTGAACTTTATTTTTAAACGCAATACTTTGTTAACTGTATAACTTGGTTTAAAATATTTCCTTTTAACTAGAAAGATGTAACAAATGCATATTTTTAAGAATAAGCATGTCTTTTCAATATTAATAAAATCTTTATAGTTACCGTATGTACTCGCGTATCAGTCGAAGAATTTCTGACAATTTTCGGCAAGCAAATTGGGGGGGGGGGGGAGTCGACTTATGCGCGAGGCAATTAAAACAACAACAAAAGAAAAAAAAACTTCAAATACTGCCAAAATTCTGACTTTTTATGTGTAAAAATAATAAAATAATATTTAAAATATACAAATAATAATAATTTATCATTAAAAAATATTTCATTGATTTGTTTTTGTTTACTTTCCACTTTTTCGTATTGAATCTCTCCTACCATATGCAGCGCGCGTTTTTATCCCATCTTTTCTTCGGACCGGAAACGTATCTTTAGCTAAAACTTAGGGGGTCGACTTATACGCGGGTTTTTTATTTTTTACAGAATTTGCATTTATAAGTTAGGGGGTCGACTTATACGCGAGTATATACGGTACGTGTTTTCAATAAATATGTAATACGGTTTTAATGACAAAATATTCGATTGTTACAATTTTCCCTCATTTCCAACATAGATTCCAAGGAAGTTAAAGTTGGCAAGAAAGGACGCTTCTTGAAGAAAACAAAGTAGAATAAGCCATTTAAAAAATGCGAAATTTGTCCGCTGGTTGCTAACTTTTGCTAAAAATGTTGAATATTTAAATATGAACGATTTATTTGAAGAATGTGAAGTATTTAATTCATGTAAATATTTGTCAGGTATCAGTTGTATTATAAAATTACTAAAGCAACTAGATTAGCTATAATTCTCCAATTTATGAAATCATTATTATAAATAAAATTACTCACTGAAATAATAATAAAAAAAATAATTTCCAAGTATTTAAAAAAAACCCGATTTATATCCGGAATTCGAACACGAACCAATCTCCTTAGCTTACAATTCCTTTATAGCAATATTGTTTTTATATAATAATGTGCTATTATGTTTGACGGGTAACAATTTTAAATACTTCACATATTATTCAATCAACAGTAAGTTATATAAAATAGCAAATTCATAATCTTTTTTGTAAAAACGCATAAAAGCGAAAGTATAAATATTTGTCATGTATCAGTTGTATTATAAAAAATATCGGTTGTATTATAAAAAAAGCATTAATTCTCTAACTTATGAAATCATTATTTTAAATAAAATTACTCACTGAAATAATTTTAAAAAGTAATTTTCAAGTATTAAAAAAAAAAAAAAATAAAAATTATATCCGGAATTCGAACGCGAACCAATCTCCTTAGCTTATAATTCTTTTATGGCAATATTGTTTTTATATAATAATGTACTACTATGTTTCACGGGTAACAATTTTAAATTCTTCACATATTATTCAACCAACAGTAAGTTATATAAAAGAGTAAATTCATGATCTTTGTTGTAAAAATGTATAAAAGCGAAAGTATAAATATTTAAATTTTTTGTCGTTTTACTATCTTTATAAATGTTAGAAAACGGGTAACAATGGAAGCAAATGCTTGACAGTAGTGAATGGTAGTACATGAACATGCACGAGACTAGCTGCAAAACGTTTTAATCTTGTTAGGTGGGCAATGAGGAAAAAATATGTACCTTTAAATCTATCTCCTATGGAATTACAAAGATTTCTGGCACTAAAAACAGATAAACGCGTTTTAGTGCCGGAAAACTTAAAAACTCTCTTGCAGTTTGCAAAGAATGTACTCATAAGTATCTAGAAAGCGTTGAAAATTTGTTATTCTTAAAAAAAAAAAAAAAAAAAGAAAAAAAAAAAGAAAAAAAAAAAAAAAAAAAGAAAGAAAAAGAACCTACCATTGATTAAAAATCACAGCGTAAAGTGTAATGTTAAAGTTAGATATGAAAATGCATATCGTGGAACTATCAGTTCTGTTCGCAAATAAATAAATGTGTATAGTTTCGGTGATTTTCAGTAACTGGTATGAATGTCAGCAATGTTTCTAAAATATAACTTCACATTTATTTTAGTTCAAAAATATACTGTTGAGAAAAAAATAAAAACAAACCGGATGCAAAATATGTTGCATTCACATATTTTTAAAAGTAATCCGTTCAATAATTTTAAATATACAACAGTGAATCTGCAAAGGAATCTTTTCAATATAACTTACAATTTTACTTAAAGCAAATATCTGGAAACGCAAAATAACAGGTGAAAGAAAAAGTACTTTTATTATATGTTTGAATCGACTCTAATTAAATTAAAAGAAACTTTTCATGTGTTTAACTTTTAAAAAAGGATTTTTCTAGCGAATGAAAAAACTATTCCGATTCATCAGATGTAATTTAATTTGAAAGTGCACCAATTTTTTTTTTTCACTTTTTAGAAACTAGTAATTCTTAATTCAGATGATTAAAAGGAAAACACCTTTTCAATTGATCTCTAACTTGTAAATATTTTATAAGCAGCTAATTGAATTTTTTTCATACTGTTTTTCTGCATCTTCCATTACCAACAGTTTTCTGCACTTAAATATATACATTTTTAAGGAATTGGAAATAATAATCAAGATACAAGAAGCTTTTCTAAGGTATATTTTTGCTTAAATATTTTTTTCTGAAATATGCGACACCATTATAAATTTATAAATACCAAAAATAAAAATAAATCTAAAAAAATGTGTATAAAATTTAATCAATTGTTGCCACAAATGAGAATCTATCACGACACATTTAATGATGGTGTTATGTTCCAACCTTTAGAGTATTTGTGATGTAATGCTAATTAAATGTATTATTTTCAACTACCCAATGCTTGAATATATGGATTAATTATTGCTATTCAGCAAAATTATTTAGAGATAAGAAACTTTCCCGTAACGTAAATCCATAAATTATTACCATTTACGTTAGACTCTTGAAACAGAATCTTGGGAAAGTTTGCGTCGAACAGCAATTTTTGAAACAAAAGAATTAAAATATATGTTATAAGTAGCACACCGATAATTTTTTAATGTCATAAATTCTATAATTTTAGTTATTCAGCATGGGATTGTTTCATTGCAGATTAGAAGTTTTTACCAAATACTGAAAATTCGTCATATAAAATGAAAAAAATAACTACTTTAATTATATGCTTGAATTGGTTCGAATTAAATTAAACGAAACCTTTCATCTGTTTAACTTTTTAAATAAGATTTTTGTTCCGAATCCGATTTTTTTTTATTTATCAGATGTAATTTAATTTGAAAGTGCACCAAGTATTTTTCTGCACTTTTTAAAACCAGTAATTCTTAAATCATATGATTAAAAGGAAAACATCTTTCCAATTCCCCTCTAATTTGTAAATATTTTATAAGCAGCTAATTGAGTTTTTGTTTTCATACTGCATTTCTGCATCTTCCATTACCAAAAGTCTTCTGCACTTAAATATCATTCATCTTTAAGAAATTTGAAAGAATAATCAAGATACAATAATATTTTCTTAGGATTTTTTTTGCTTTAATATTTTTTACTGAAATATGCAACACCATTATGAATTTATGAATAGCAAAAATAAAAATAAAATTTAAAAAATATGTAGAAGATTTAATCAATTGTTTCGACATATGAGAATCTATCACCACAAATTTAATGATGGTGTTATGTTCCAACTTTTAGAGTATTTGTGATGTAATACTAATTAAATATACAATTTTCAATTTCCCAGTGCTTGGATATGTAGATTAATTATTCTTATTTAGCAAATTATATTTATAGATAAGAAACTTTTCCATCATTTAAGAACTCTCCATAAATTATTACATTTTTCATTAGACCCTTGAAACAGAATCTTGGGAAAATTTGCTTCGAACAGCAATTTGTGAAACAAAAGGATTAATATATATGTTATAAGTAGCGCACCGATAAGTTTTTAATGTCATAAATTCTATAATTTATTTATCCAGCATGGAATCGTTTCATTGAAGATGAAAAGTTATTTTACCAAGTACTGAAAATTCGACATATGAAATGAAAAAAACTACTTTAATTATATGCTTGAATTGGTTCTAATTCAATTTAATGAAACCTTTCATTTGTTTAACTTTTAAAATAAGATTTGTCTTCCGAATAAGATATTTTTTACATTTACCAGATGTAATTAAATTTGAAAGAGCCCGAGTATTTTTTATTCCCACTGTTAAAAATTAGGAATTCTAAAATCATTTGATTAAAAGGAAAACTTCTTTTCAATACTTCTCTAACTTGTGAATATTTATAAGCAACTTATTGAAAACTTCTTTCATAATATTTCACGAGCAGGAAAGACCGAGCTATGCTCGGTCAAAATTAAATTTCAGTTCAAATATCATGACCCATTACCCAAAATGACCCACTAATTGAATTTTCTCGAACATGTGACTTAACCCAACAGTCTTCTCTTGCCCGAAAACCATTGGATGTAGAATTTAGTGTAAATTGAGCCGCTTTTTAGATCTTGACCCACAATGACCCAGAAATGACCCACTAATCGAAATTTCTCGAACATGTGACATGATTTTATCGTGTTCGAAACTCGTAGGATACAAAATTTAAAAAAAATCGTTAGAGCCGTTTTTTAGATAAAATTAATTTGACCCGCGTTGACCCAAAAATGACCCACTAATCGAAAGTTCTCGAACATGTGACCTAGCCCAATAGTCTTCTCGTGCCCGAAAACCATTGGATGCAAAATTTACTGTAAATTGAGCCACTTTTTAGATTTTGACCCACAATGACCCAGAAATGAACCACTAATCGAAATTTCTCGAACATGTGACCTAGCCCAATGATTTTCGCGTGCCCGAAAATGGTCGGATACATAATTTCGTCAAAATCGTTTGAACCGTTTTTTAGATACAATTATCTAGACCATGACCCAAAATGACCCAAAGTGACCCACTAATCGAATTTTCTCGAACATGTGCCTAGCCCAATGCTTTTCTGGTGCCCCAAAACGGTAGGATACGAAATTTCGTCAAAATCGTTAAAGCCGTTTTTAAGATAAAATTTGCATATATATATATATATATATATATATATATATATATATATATATATATATATATATATATATATATATATATATATATAACAACACACAAGATTTGCTCGTATTAGAATATATAATAATGTATTTCTGAATCTTCCATTACCGAAAGTTTTCTTTATTTAACTATGTTTTTGATTAAGGAGTTTTAAAGAATAAATAAGGTACAGGAAGATTTTCCCAAGAACCCACAAATAATTTTACATTTTGCTAAATGTTTTTTTTTCTAAAATATATGACACCATTATAAATTTCTATAATCATAATAGGGAAAATAGAAATATAAAGAAAAAAAATGTAAATTGGTGGTGATAACTTCTGACCAAGTTTAGTAAACGTGCTGTGTCTAGCGTGCTGTTTATATATTATTCTGCCTGGTAGCGCCTTTAAAAAATTGCTGGTAGATTTCAGAATTTGTCACGACATTGTTAATAAAATGTATTAAGAAATTTTTTTTCGAACAGCAATCATTGTAAAAAAAAAATTGATGCAAACATACATTATAAGTTGCTTACAGATAATTTTTAAATGTAATAAATTCTATAATTTTAATTACTGAACATTGATTCTGCGTTGGAAAATATTTTAGTCTAGTTTAAAAATTACTTAACCAAGCACTGAAAATTCGCCGTATTACGTGAAAGATAAAGCTTTTTAGATCTTGACCCACAATGACCCAGAAATGACCCACTAATCGAAATTTCTCGAACATGTGACCTAGCCCAATGATTTTATCGTGTTCGAAACTCGTAGGATACAAAATTTAAAAAAAATCGTTAGAGCCGTTTTTTAGATAAAATTAATTTGACCCGCGTTGACCCAAAAATGACCCACTAATCGAAAGTTCTCGAACATGTGACCTAGCCCAATAGTCTTCTCGTGCCCGAAAACCATTGGATGCAAAATTTACTGTAAATTGAGCCACTTTTTAGATTTTGACCCACAATGACCCAGAAATGAACCACTAATCGAAATTTCTCGAACATGTGACCTAGCCCAATGATTTTCGCGTGCCCGAAACTCGTAGGATACAAAATTTAATCAAAATCGTTAGAGCCGTTTTTTAGATAAAATTAATTTGACCCGTTTTGACCCAAAAATGACCCACTAATCGAAAGTTCTCGAACATGTGACCCAGCCGAATAGTCTTCTTGTACCCGAAAATAGTCGGATACAAAATTTCGTCAAATTCGTTTGAACCGTTTTTTAGATACAATTAGCTTGACCATGACGCAAAATGACCCAAAATGACCCACTAATTGAATTTTCTCGAACATGTGACGTAGCCCAACAGTCTTCTCGTGCCCGAAAACCATTAGATGCAAAATTTAGTGTAAATTGGGCCGATTTTTAGATCTTGACCCACATTGACCCAGAAATGATCCCACTAATCGAATTTTCTCGGACATGTGACCTAGCCCA
Organism: Maratus michaelseni; assembly: GCA_963931845.1. Taxonomy (NCBI): domain Eukaryota; kingdom Metazoa; phylum Arthropoda; class Arachnida; order Araneae; family Salticidae; genus Maratus; species Maratus michaelseni. The sequence continues at coordinate 322,636,726 of OZ007591.1, forward strand.
ATGATTTTATCGTGTTCGAAACTCGTAGGATACAAAATTTAATCAAAATCGTTAGAGCCGTTTTTTAGATAAAATTAATTTGACCCGCGTTGACCCAAAAATGACACACTAATCGAAAGTTCTCGAACATGTGACCTAGCCCAATAGTCTTCTCGTGCCCGAAAATCATTGGATGCAAAATTTACTGTAAATTGAGCCACTTTTTAGATTTTGACCCACAATGACCCAGAAATGAACCACTAATCGAAATTTCTCGAACATGTGACCTAGCCCAATGATTTTCGCGTGCCCGAAACTCGTAGGATACAAAATTTAATCAAAATCGTTAGAGCCGTTTTTTAGATAAAATTAATTTGACCCGTTTTGACCCAAAAATGACCCACTAACCGAAAGTTCTCGAACATGTGACCCAGCCGAATAGTCTTCTCGTACCCGAAAATAGTCGGATACAAAATTTCGTCAAATTCGTTTGAACTGTTTTTTAGATACAATTAGCTTGACCATGACTCAAAATGACCCAAAATGACCCATTAATTGAATTTTCTCGAACATGTGACCTAGCCTAACAGTCTTCTCGTGCCCGAAAACGATTGGATGCAAAATTTAGTGTAAATTGAGCCGCTTTTTAGATCTTGACCCACAATGACCCAGAAATGACCCACTAATCGAATTTTCTCGGACATGTGACCTAGCCCAATGATTTTATCGTGTTCGAAACTCGTAGGATACAAAATTTAATCAAAATCGTTAGAGCCGTTTTTTAGATAAAATTAATTTGACCCGCGTTGACCCAAAAATGACCCACTAATCGAAAGTTCTCGAACATGTGACCTAGCCCAGTAGTCTTCTCGTGCCCGAAAACCATTGGATGCAAAATTTACTGTAAATTGAGCCACTTTTTAGATTTTGACCCACAATGACCCAGAAATGAACCACTAATCGAAATTTTTCGAACATGTGACCTAGCCCAATGATTTTCGCGTGCCCGAAACTCGTAGGATACAAAATTTAATCAAAATCGTTAGAGCCGTTTTTTAGATAAAATTAATTTGACCCGTTTTGACCCAAAAATGACCCACTAACCGAAAGTTCTCGAACATGTGACCCAGCCGAATAGTCTTCCCGTAACCGAAAATAGTCGGATACAAAATTTCGTCAAATTCGTTTTAACCGTTTTTTAGATACAATTAGCTTGACCATGACTCAAAATGACCCAAAATGGCCCATTAATTGAATTTTCTCGAACATGTGACCTAGCCTAACAGTCTTCTCGTGCCGGAAAACGATTGGATGAAAAATTTAATATAAATTGAGCCACTTTTTAGATCTTGACCCACAATGACCCAGAAATGACACACTAATCGAATTTTCTCGAACATGTGACCTAGCCCAATGATTTTCGCGTGCCCGAAACTCGTAGGATACAAAATTTAATCAAAATCGTTAGAGCCGTTGTAAAGAACTTACTTACAGATTACTTATTTTTCCGTGTAAGGAACTCACTTTCACAGAATTATTTTCTTCAGGCCACCGATAGATGGCGGCACTCAATGAGAGATTAAATTGAACTGTTTTGTAAGAGAAGAAGCTCAGAGCGGGTGTGAGCGGTCGGAGCTGGACGTGTGAAGGAAGTTATGTATGGTTGAGTGGGACGAAACAAAAAGTGTCAATGATTCTAAATGTATTTGATTTTGTGTTGTGTATTGTAAATTGTGCCTGTGGAAATGTCTAAATAAAATGAAAAAAGGACAATATGGCTTCTTAGTAACATTACATCAAACTCTTAAGTGTTTATCGTCGATCTTAGGCGCTACAACCTATTTGGTGGCAGCGGTGGGATACCTAGGTGATAAACCAGTGATATACTCAAAAGATGCAAGTTCGTCTACATGAAGCGAGTAAGCAAGTTCCAATTTTTTTGTATTTTTCTTAGTACCTTGCACCTTGAATTGAATCTATTATCGATAAAAAAAAAAAATTCTTTTTAATCTGGATTAATTTGATTCATTCATTTTGCTTTCGTAAATTAATTTCAGAAGAACAAAAGACGAGCAAAGATCTAAAACCTCTTATTGAAGAAGCTAAAAGGAAAAATACCAAAGATAGCAAATTTATTTTGGAGAAAAATATGCTTTTTTATAGAAGGAAAGATAGGAATGGTGCTGAAAGAAAATTATTAGTTGTCCCAGAAAGATTTCGTGAGCAGTTAAAAAAATTTTGTCATGAAACGGTTGCAACCCATTTGGGTGTAGCTAAAACTAAAGATGCTTTGTTTAAGACCTTTTATTGGCCAAATTGCTTTAAAGATATTGAAGATTATGTTAGAACTTGCGACTACTGTCAACGGGTTGGAAAGCCTCAAGACAAAAAGAAAGCACCTTTACAAATAGTTCCTGTTATTTCAGAAATATTTACAAAGCTAAATGTTGATGCTTGTGGACCCTTACCTGTCAGTACACTAGGGAACAAATACATAATAACTGTAATTTGTTTAGCTTCGAAATATCCTGACGCGGTTCCAACACCTAATTTGTATTCTACGACGATCATTGAGGCTTTGTTACAAATTTTCAGCAGACTTGGATTTCCTCGTATACTACAAACTGACCAAGGAAAGTCATTCATGAGTGTACTTACAACGGAATTCTTAGAGAAATTTGGAGTTAGTGTTGTGCGAAGTTCGGTTTATCATCCCCAAAGTAACCCAGTTGAAAGAATGCACAGGACTTTGAAACGGATACTCAGAGTACTTTGTTTAGAATCTGGAGCTGACTGGGAGAAAGTACTCCCTCCTGCCCTTTTTGCGTTAAGAACTGTAACTCACAATAGTACTGGGTTCAGTCAAGCAGAATTAGTTCATGGCCAGAATTTAAGAACTCCAATGATGCTACTCTATGAAAATTTGACTGAGCAAGAGATAGAAGAAGATAATGTGATATCCTATGTATTTGACTTAATGAACAGAATGAAGAAATGCCAAGAGCTCGCTGCGGAAAATATGGAAAAAGAGAAACAAAACCAAAAATATTGGTATGATATCAAAGCCAGAAAACAAGAGTTTAAAGAGGGAGATCAAGTTTTAATTGTGGCTCCATCCAGACCAACTAAACTGTCGGTTAGTTGGATAGGACCTGGGGAAGTAAAAAAAAGACTATCAGAAACCAACTATGTTATTTACAATCCGGAGGGAAAGAAGTCCCAAGTGTATCACGTAAATATGCTAAAGCCTTACCATCAAAGAACAGTAGAAAATATAAATTTACTGACGGTAAAAACAACCTCTAATGATGAAGAAGAGGATGAAATTCCTAAATTGGATGAGGAAAACAATGACAATGCGTTGTTAGAAGTATGGCAAGACATCCAAAAAAATAACCGACTAAATGAAAGTCAACGAGAAGAATTAGGACAATTTATCGGAAAATATGCTGATTCTTTTTCGACTGAACCAGGGTGCACGAATCTAGTTGAACATGATATCGAGCTGGAATCAGAAAAACCAATCTGTGCCCGGCCTTATAAAATGTCGCCTAGACAGACGGAAATCCTTAAGACCGAAGTTGAGAAAATGCTAAAACTGGAAGTCATTGAGCCAGGTGAATCAGACTTTGCCTCTCCGTTAATTTTAGTTGAAGTTCCAGGCAGAGAAGCGAGACCTTGCATAGATTATCGCCGTTTAAATAAAGTGACTCGCACAAAATTTTACCCTTTGCCCAACATTGACCAGTTAATAGAAAAGGTGTCTTCAGCTAAATATATTTCAGTTTTAGATCTGACCAGAGGTTACTGGCAAATTCCGTTAACCAAACGTGCTCAAAGGTATGCAACTTTTGTGACAAATTTTGGGACATATAGACCGCTACGCCTCCCTTTTGGTTTAAAAAATGCTCCATATGAATTTAGTAAACTTATGGCCGGATTACTGAAAAACTGTGAAGAGTATGCAGTGCCCTATCTGGATGATGTTGCTGTTTTCTCTCGAACTTGGGAAGATCACCTTAAACACCTGGAAGACGTTTTCAAAAGACTGAGTGAAGCAAACCTGCGTATCAAACCATCTAAATGTCAATTCGCCCAAGCTTATGTAAAATACCTTGGACACTTAGTGGGTCAAGGTCTTAGAACTCCAGGAGAGCTGAAGGTTCAAGCCATAAGAGAGTTCCCAGTTCCTACTACTAAAACTCAAATCCGGTCTTTCTTAGGTTTAGCCGGATATTATCGGAACTATATTCCGAACTTTTCTGTAATTGCAACGCCTCTCACTAATTTATTAAAGGGAAAGGTTCGCAAGTCAACAGTAGATTGGGATAGCGACTGTCAAAATGCATTTGATGAACTGAAAGGTAAACTCTCTGAAAATCCTGTCTTATATAGTCCGGACTTTACAAAACCTTTCATCCTTCAGTGTGATGCTTCAAATTTGGGAATTGGTATAGTGCTATCCCAGCTAAATGAAAATAATGAAGAACATCCTATACTGTATCTGAGCAAAAAGTTTTCAGACAGAGAACGAAATTTTAGTACCACCGAAAAAGAATGCGCTGCTATTGTGTTTGCAGTGCGAAAACTACGATGCTATGTGGATGGACATCAAAAATTTCAGATCCAGACTGACCACAACCCTTTAGTATGGTTAGACAAAAACAGCGGAACTAATCCTAGACTTTTAAGATGGGCCTTACTTCTACAGTCCTTTAATTATGAAATTGTTCATAAAAAGGGAAAACAACATCAGAATGCTGATAGTTTGAGTCGTGCCATGAAAGCCTAAATTTGATCAGAATGCTAATATGTATATATGATAAATTGTATGACAGTTAATTTTGAATTTATTGTTTTGAATATGTATATATTATTTTTCAATTGTATCTTGAATATAGTGTCTGAGTATTTGTAAATTTTATTTGTATTAATTACATATATTTTTTTTCTTTTCTTTTTCTTTCTTTCACGGTGGGAATAAGTCAGGTGTGGTTCAAGGTACTAATCTTTTTTTTTGGAACTAGTGCTGGAAGAACAATAAATTAGAAAGAAACTTTTCCCTGTCAAGACCGTGAAAAGTTTTCTCCAGGTGGGGAGGAGTCTGTAAAGAACTTACTTACAGATTACTTATTTTTCCGTGTAAGGAACTCACTTTCACAGAATTATTTTCTTCAGGCCACCGATAGATGGCGGCACTCAATGAGAGATTAAATTGAACTGTTTTGTAAGAGAAGAAGCTCAGAGCGGGTGTGAGCGGTCGGAGCTGGACGTGTGAAGGAAGTTATGTATGGTTGAGTGGGACGAAACAAAAAGTGTCAATGATTCTAAATGTATTTGATTTTGTGTTGTGTATTGTAAATTGTGCCTGTGGAAATGTCTAAATAAAATGAAAAAAGGACAATATGGCTTCTTAGTAACATTACATCAAACTCTTAAGTGTTTATCGTCGATCTTAGGCGCTACACCGTTTTTTAGATAAAATTAATTTGACCCGTTTTGACCCAAAAATGACCCACTAATCGAAAGTTCTCGAACATGTGACCCAGCCGAATAGTCTTCGTGTACCCGAAAATAGTCGGATACAAAATTTCGTCAAATTCGTTTGAACCGTTTTTTAGATACAATTAGCTTGACCATGACCCAAAATGAGCCAAAATGACCCACTAATTGAATTTTCTCGAACATGTGACCTAGCCCAAGAGTCTTCTCGTGCCCGAAAACCATTGGACGCAAAATTTAGTGTAAATTGGACCGATTTTTAGATCTTGACCCACAATGACCCAGAAATGACCCACTAATCGAATTTTCTCGGACATGTGACCTAGCCCAATGATTTTATCGTGTTCGAAACTCGTAGGATACAAAATTTAATCAAAATCGTTAGAGCCGTTTTTTAGATAAAATTAATTCGACCCGCGTTGACCCAAAAATGACCCACTAATCGAAAGTTCTCGAACATGTGACCTAGCCCAATAGTCTTCTCGTGCCCAAAAACCATTGGATGCAAAATTTAGTGTAAATTGAGCCACTTTTTAGATCTTGACCCACAATGACCCAGAAATGACCCACTAATCGAATTTTCTCGGACATGTGACCTAGCCCAATGATTTTATCGTGTTCGAAACTCGCAGGATACAAAATTTAATCAAAATCGTTAGAGCCGTTTTTTAGATAAAATTAATTTGACCCGTTTTGACCCAAAAATGACCCACTAACCGAAAGTTCTCGAACATGTGACCCAGCCGAATAGTCTTCTCGTACCCGAAAATAGTCGGATACAAAATTTCGTCTAATTCGTTTGAACCGTTTTTTAGATACAATTAGCTTGACCATGACTCAAAATGACCCAAAATGACCCATTAATTGAATTTTCTCGAACATGTGACCTAGCCTAACAGTCTTCTCGTGCCCGAAAACGATTGGATGCAAAATTTAGTGTAAATTGAGCCGCTTTTTAGATCTTGACCCACAATGACCCAGAAATGACCCACTAATCGAATTTTCTCGGAGATGTGACCTAGCCCAATGATTTTATCGTGCTCGAAGCTCGTAAGACACAAAATTTAATAAAAATCATTAGAGCAATTTTTTAGATAAAATTAATTTGACCCGCGTTGACCCAAAAATGACCCACTAATCGAAGGTTCTCGAACATGTGACCTAGCCCAACAGTCTTCTCGTGCCCGAAAACCATTGGATGCAAAATTTAATATAAATTGAGCCACTTTTTAGATCTTGACCCACAGTGACCCAGAAATGACCCACTAATCGAATTTTCTCGAACATGTGACCTAGCCCAATGATTTTCGCGTGCCCGAAACTCGTAGGATACAAAATTTAATCAAAATCGTTAGAGCCGTTTTTTAGATAAAATTAATTTGACCCGTTTTGACCCAAAAATGACCCACTAATCGAAAGTTCTCGAACATGTGACCCAGCCGAATAGTCTTCTTGTACCCGAAAATAGTCGGATACAAAATTTCGTCATATTCGTTTGAACCGTTTTTTAGATACAATTAGCTTGACCATGACCCAAAATGACCCAAAATGACCCACTAATTGAATTTTCTCGAACATTTGACCTAGCCCAACAGTCTTCTCGTGCCCGAAAACCATTGGATGCAAAATTTAGTGTAAATTGGACCGATTTTTAGATCTTGACCCACAATGACCCAGAAATGACCCACTAATCGAATTTTCTCGGACATGTGACCTAGCCCAATGATTTTATCGTGTTCGAAACTCGTAGGGTACAAAATTTAATCAAAATCGTTAGAGCCGTTTTTTAGATAAAATTAATTTGACCCGCGTTGACCCAAAAATGACCCACTAATCGAAAGTTCTCGAACATGTGACCTAGCCAAATAGTCTTCTCGTGCCCAAAAACCATTGGATGCAAAATTTAGTGTAAATTGAGCCGCTTTTTAGATCTTGACCCACAATGACCCAGAAATGACCCACTAATCGAATTTTCTCGGACATGTGACCTAGCCCAATGATTTTATCGTGCTCGAAGCTCGTAAGACACAAAATTTAATAAAAATCATTAGAGCAATTTTTTAGATAAAATTAATTTGACCCGCGTTGACCCAGAAATGACCCACTAATCGAATTTTCTCGAACATGTGACCTAGCCCAATGATTTTCGCGTGCCCGAAACTCGTAGGATACAAAATTTAATCAAAATCGTTAGAGCCGTTTTTTAGATAAAATTAATTTGACCCGTTTTGACCCAAAAATGACCCACTAATCGAAAGTTCTCGAACATGTGACCCAGCCGAATAGTCTTCTTGTACCCGAAAATAGTCGGATACAAAATTTCGTCATATTCGTTTGAACCGTTTTTTAGATACAATTAGCTTGACCATGACCGAAAATGACCCAAAATGACCCACTAATTGAATTTTCTCGAACATTTGACCTAGCCCAACAGTCTTCTCGTGCCCGAAAACCATTGGATGCAAAATTTAGTGTAAATTGGACCGATTTTTAGATCTTGACCCACAATGACCCAGAAATGACCCACTAATCGAATTTTCTCGGACATGTGACCTAGCCCAATGATTTTATCGTGTTCGAAACTCGTAGGATACAAAATTTTATAAAAATCGTTAGAGCAATTTTTTAGATAAAATTAATTTGACCCGCGTTGACCCAAAAATGACCCACTAATCGAAGGTTCTCGAACATGTGACCTAGCCCAATAGTCTTCTCGTGCCCGAAAACCATTGGATGCAAAATTTAATATAAATTGAGCCACTTTTTAGATCTTGACCCACAATGACCCAGAAATGACCCACTAATCGAATTTTCTCGAACATGTGACCTAGCCCAATGATTTTCGCGTGCCCGAAACTCGTAGGATACAAAATTTAATCAAAATCGTTAGAGCCGTTTTTTAGATAAAATTAATTTGACCCGTTTTGACCCAAAAATGACCCACTAATCGAAAGTTCTCGAACATGAGACCCAGCCGAATAGTCTTCTTGTACCCGAAAATAGTCGGATACAAAATTTCGTCAAATTCGTTTGAACCGTTTTTTAGATACAATTAGCTTGACCATGACCCAAAATGACCCAAAATGACCCACTAATTGAATTTTCACGAACATGTGACCTAGCCCAACAGTCTTCTCGTGCCCGAAAACCATTGGATGCAAAATTTAGTGTAAATTGGGCCGATTTTTAGATCTTGACCCACAATGACCCAGAAATGACCCACTAATCGAATTTTCTCGGACATGTGACCTAGCCCAATAATTTTATCGTGCTCGAAACTCGTAGGACACAAAATTTAATCAAAATCGTTAGAGCCGTTTTTTAGATAACATTAATTTGACTCGCGTTGAGCCAAAAATGACCCACTAATCGAAAGTTCTCGAATATGTGTCCCAGCCCAATAGTCTTCTCGTGCCCGAAAATGGTCGGATACATAATTTCGTCAAAATCGTTTGAACCGTTTTTTAGATACAATTATCTAGACCATGACCCAAAATGACCCAAAGTGACCCACTAATCGAATTTTCTCGAACATGTGCCTAGCCCAATGCTTTTCTGGTGCCCCAAAACGGTAGGATACGAAATTTCGTCAAAATCGTTAAAGCCGTTTTTAAGATAAAATTTGCATATATATATATATATATATATATATATATATAACCACACACAAGATTTGCTCGTATTAGAATATATAATAATGTATTTCTGAATCTTCCATTACCGAAAGTTTTCTTTATTTAACTATGTTTTTGATTAAGGAGTTTTAAAGAATAAATAAGTTACAGGAAGATTTTCCCAAGAACCCACAAATAATTTTACATTTTGCTAAATGTTTTTTTTTCTAAAATATATGACACCATTATAAATTTCTATAATCATAATAGGGAAAATAGAAATATAAAGAAAAAAAATGTAAATTGGTGGTGATAACTTCTGACCAAGTTTAGTAAACGTGCTGTGTCTAGCGTGCTGTTTATATATTATTCTGCCTGGTAGCGCCTTTAAAAAATTGCTGGTAGATTTCAGAATTTGTCACGACATTGTTAATAAAATGTATTAAGAAATTTTTTTTCGAACAGCAATCATTGTAAAAAAAAATTGATGCAAACATACATTATAAGTTGCTTACAGATAGTTTTTAAATGTAATAAATTCTATAATTTTAATTACTGAACATTGATTCTCCGTTGGAAAATATTTTAGTCTAGTTTAAAAATTACTTAACCAAGCACTGAAAATTCGCCGTATTACGTGAAAGATAAAATAATTTAATTATATGCATGAATTGACTCTAATTCAATTGAAACAACAAAAAAAAAGTTCCATCTGTTTAACTTTTTAAATAAGCTGTTTCTTCCGAATGAAAAAAAGTTTTTCATTTATCATATATAATGGAATTTGAAAGCGCGCCGAATATATATATATTTTTTTTTTTACTTTTTAAGCAACTGCAAAAGAAGAAGATTTTGTTTTAAATTAAATTTTCTCATCACACACTGAACGGATTGAAATGTAACTTTTACGCTTTATTTCTAGTAAACCAGAGAAAGTTTTAATGCTTAAAGGATTCATTGTATTGCGTATAGTTTTTATTTTACAGGGATACGTCAAATATTTTAATGTATAATTGTCTACTGCGCTTCAAACGTTACTATGAACAATAGATTGCCTTTATAAATGTGAGAGAGGTGACATATGAAAAATTAAATATGATTCGTCAAAAAGATTTTCTTCAAAGTATTGAAGTATGGGCAACTAGAGTGACTTTATGCATACGAAAGTGTTCACATACGAATAATAAAATTCATTTGGTCGATTGATTTTGGACAAAATACTGAACTATGATTTGCTATTATAGTGCATTTATAAATAACAAAGTGGCGATATATGAGCAATAAAATTTGATTGGTCAAGAGAATTTTTGATGAAATCATGAGCGATGAGAATCTGCATTCTGGATTGTCATTTATCATAAGATAGCGGCGACATATAAGTTCTAAAATTTGATTGATCGAAATGATTTCGGATAAAAAGTTGACGAGCTTGGCATAATTGCATTAATAAATAAAATAAGTAAATTAAAAGGTATATAAAAAAACACAGCCAGTGTTATGAATATGAATGTTTTGCACAAATGCAAACAAATCGTTTATTAAAATTTTCTTCACTTGAAGTCACTTTTTTATTTATTTTTAAAATTATTCGTTGAAAATTAGTCATTCTTATATAATATAATTTATTTATTTATTTTGTTAAATACGTGATACCATGGTAAATTTTGTTATCATGGCATGAACAATAAACACAATATGAAAAAAAAACTTGAAGACTGATGGTAACGAATATTAAGCTTACATATTACAACTCAAATGAATTATCAAACATTCAAAATTTTTGTATTTTTCATTTATACGTCTGATGATAGAAAATTATGTATTCTTCTGTAAGAGCTGTACTATTTCTTTAAAAAGTGTTTAAAAATTTACTTCTTCTAATTCTGAAACGTAATATATGCGAAACCGATTTCACGTAAGCTGTTTAAAACAGTTTTTTTTCTTTTCAAGATAGAGATTTTACTGAATAACAGTAATATTGTTTCGATGTATGTATAATCTCTCTAAATTATGTTCCAGCATGAAAAAAAAAATCAATTTTAAAATTAAATTACAGCACTTCAAAACTGTACTTGGAGGAGGAAAAAAAAGTTACAAATATTGTAACCGAGGTTACATTTAATTTTTTTTCAATAATTGTTCATAAATAAATATATTTAATGTTTTCATAAACTTTATTTACCTATTGCTTTAAAACAATATTTAAAACTAAAATCGGATTAACAAATGTTTCAAGGAAAAGTGCATATACCTCAAAGGCTGAAAGTCTTCATTTAGAACTAAACATGTGATGAACAAATTGACACGATATTGTTTTAAGCAATATATATTATTAGGACTTTCCTGGAGACATAGTTATTTTTTTTATTCTACTAAATGGAAATGTAGTAACAGATGTGCCAAGATTCGGACAGGATAATAAGATAAATTTTAAATTAATTACATGGAATTAACAAAAATAGAAATTTTAATTCTTCATAACAGATTTATTAAACTACTAAAACTGATAAATATTATGTTACTTGTGATGTTTAAAAATACAATATATTTAAAGGTGTGCCGATAGTCATAAAGACAGCTTAATTGTATATCTGAACAAAAACGAAAAATCGTGCATCAGGCATACATTATAAAACACTTTCTAACATTACTAGAATATAATTAAGAATTTTAATTTTTTCATAGAATGAAATGAGATAGCCAAATAAGCAATTTATAAAACACATAATTCAGTAAAAATCCAACTAACTGACTCGAAGTCACATGCATCTGATAAACATTCATGACAAAAAATGTTGGACAACGCTCATAGTACACCGAAAGAAAACTTATACTGCCTTCATCTAGAACGAATAAGTAGTCATTTTCTAAATCCCTAAACTAGAATAAATCCCTAAACTAGAAATATAGATTTCCGAGTTATGCAAATAAGGTACACAAATAAACTGAATAGACGAAATGATTGAGATAGGGGATTAAACGATGCATTATATTATGAATAGTTTGAAATGCAAGAAAGTATCACTTGATTTCTAGAATAAATTCATAAACTAGAATTATCGTTACTAAAACTAACCTCTTGCATTCACATTTATTTTAAAAGAATTTTAAATAAGTTTGACCCCGATAATATAGGAAAACGCTCTTGAATTTTATTAGGGGAGACTAGAACTTTCCAGCAAAGGGAACTAGAATTTATAAGGATGACAAGGAACTATTTTTTCTAGAGCCACAATTTAGTTTCTAGATGGCAGTGGCAGAATTTTTTCTCAGTGTAATGTGCAAACTATTTTGATGGGAATATGATAACGACAGGAAATGCTATATTAAGTGCCACATGTGTGATATTATTCGTTCAATAGAGTTCATTGCTATCCATACTTCAGCTTCAGTATTAAATTCTACCTTATACTCGAAACACAATAGGCAACTTTTAACAGCTTTCGGAAATCTTAGTTCACGAAAAAGCGGAACATCGGAATATAGAAAAAATGTCTATAATCTGGTATTAAGAATTTTAAAATTATAATAGATGTTATCACTTTGTTTTAAAATATTTTTATTTAAAATCATTATTGTAAACATTCATCACGAGTGTCTAATAAGCATAGATTAGATGAGGTAATTTATTTAGCAAAAATAAATATTATAAATGAAATAGTTTTGGATAGCTATAAATTTAAATTTTGCTTTATTTTAATCTAATTTATTTCTCATTGTAATCTTTATCTCATTTAATTTCTTCTTGCAATTTAATAATATGCGCGAAATACACATTCAATATCTGTTACCAATCATGGTAAACTAATTGCCACAAATATATCAAAGTCCTTGACAGGAAACATGTGCACAAACTATTCTATAGGGAATTTGATTATGGCACGAAATGTTATATGAAATAGCACTTGAAAGTGATTATTCCTACTACAGATTATGCAACTATCTATATTTCTGCTTTGGTATTAAGGGAAGTCCGTATTAAGTCTTATATGGAAAACAAATGAGATAGATATCCTTTAATACATTATCGGAAAGCTTAGGTGATAAACTGTTTACAGTGTCTTATTTTAGAAAAATTTTAATTATAGTAATTGTTTTCACTTTATTCTGAAACGTTTACAATCAAAAATCGTAACTGTAATCATTCATCAATAGCTTATGATCTTATATTAAATAAGGTATTTTTCTTAATAAAAGCAAATACTACACTGCAAATTCCCAGCACACATTTGCAACACTTTGATTCAAAAAAGTGTTCCAGTTACCTTAATGTGCATTGAATGTGTTCCCGTAATGTGTTCAAATATGCTCCATTACAAAGAAAGTGTTCCGAAAGTGTACCGAAAGTGTAGGAAAAGTTCAGGATATTTGTTAAATCTAAATTGGGAACACATTTGAGAATGGATTAGGAATACTTCTGGGGCACTCTTGTGAAATCATCGCTTTAAAAAATTTACTAAAAAGTATGCTGAACAAAACAAATGTTCTCAGAAGTATTCTAAAAACTGTTCCAAAAAGCGCACTTCAAAGTGTCCTAAAAAAGGTGACAAAATAAGTGTTCTAAAACGTGTTCTGAAAAATGTATAAAAATTTGCAGTTTAGAATTTGAATTGTTTTTGATAGAAATATATAAAATTTTGTTTTACGTTTAATACGTATTTCATTAGTGCGGTATCTGTATAATTTCTTATTAAATTTGTGATAGGCTCAGAATACATATTCGATATCTGTTTCCAATCTTGGTCAACTAATTGTTACAGTCATATGCATATGATTAACATCCTTGAAAGGAAACAGAGAACGGCCACTCATAATAATGTGCAAATTGTACTGATGGGTGTCTGATTGTGACACGAAATGCTACATCGAGTACCACTTCAAACGTGATGTTAATCTATCTACATTTTATTCAACAATCTAATGCGGACGCTTCAATATTAATTTATCTTATACGGAAAACTTATTAAATAGATTTAGATGTATTATTGGGAAGCTTGGTCGATATGCAAGCAGTTTTCTATGATTCACTTTTTTTTTTTTTTTTAACATCAATCTATATTTTAAAGCAAAACATGTCCGTGAGTAACACTGACATCATATTGTCGCTGGCAACACCGGACCAATAAATTTCGATTTTTACTGCAATTTTTTGAGCTTCTAAACATCGCACATTTTCAAGTTTTACGCCGCCGAATAGGGAAAAAAATTGTACTTTCAAATGCAATTTGTTTGAAAACTGTATAGTAAATTTAGTGGTTTTTTTATATATATAATTTTAAGGCGGGAGTTAAAAAAGAAATAGGAACAGGAAATTAAAATACTAATAAAAAATGTATAAGAAAACTACCTTATTAACAGATTTTATTAATACGACTTAGAATCTAGGGTTAGTGAATACGCCATTTTAATTTTGTGGGTATATTTTTCGCAAACACCCTGTGCAGAAGTATCAATATAATTTGCAGATGAGGCAGATCTTTAGCGCTATCAAAGCATTACGCAGAGAAAGTAGCATGTTGAATGAAAATAATTATAGTTTAAATTGGAGAAATTTTTGTATTAATAAAATCTTTGTATTAAAAAAATTTAATATAGAAATGCACAGATGAGGCAGGTTTTTAATATTTCCCTAGCATTATGTAGCGAAGATGGATTGCTGAATGAAAATGATTTAAAAATAAATCAGAAGAAAACTGTTTTAACGTTAAATTTTATTTATGTACCTGCTTGATAAGTAAGGTTAATAAATACTTTGATTTATATTATATGTAAAAAATTGCAGGCAAGAAAACAACTGGGTGTCTAAGTATATGCTATATATATATTAAGCTTTTTTTCGCTATTCAGAAATATATAATTTCTACATAATCTTGGCAAAACATTAAAAAGCTGCCTCCTCCGCATTTTATTTATACAGTAATTTAATCAATAATTTATACAATAGTAGAAGGCGATTGTCCTTCTACTATTGTCAGTATTATAAGAGAGATCGCCTTCTACTGTTTAAACAGCTTACATTCCGGGGGTTGCAGAATTTTTTCTCATTTTTCACCTTTTGATAATGGTCAAGTTCTAGTCGAAAGCGCTCGGGACTCTGATGAATGTTTTTAACATCTTAACATGGTTTTAATGTTTTAGAACTTTTTAATTTTTACCCCTATTTTAGTAATTATTCAAATTGTGATCCATTTTAATGGATTCATATTTTAATTGATACACAAAGGGGAATTTTGTTCCAATTTTAGAATATTTTTCTATACATTTAATCTATACATTTAATACATTATATCTTTGTCTACTAAATATAATTAAGTTGAAAATGCAAAACACGTTTAAAAAGCACCTGTAAGCAATTCACACTCGTAGTTAGTGATGCTTACGAATTTCTGTTGTGCAACCATGTGTGTATGATTCATGAGTTTGTACACTGCAAAACAAATTTTTGATTTTACAGTATAATACTGGCACCCCAGTGCCAGTATTATACCGTAAAATTAACAGTAATCAAAAGTTAAATAAGCAGTAATACGATACCGCAGTAATGCCCTGTAGCGTATTACTGTTCATTTTACTGTTTATTACTGTTAATTTTACGGTATAATACTGGCAGCTGGGGTGCCAGTATTACACTGTAAAAACAACAATTTGTTTTTGCAGTGTACGCGCAACATAATATACAAAAATTTGGTAAGTTTTAATAAAACGAAACAGCGTCTGAAAACACGCTTTCATTGTTACTGCTCATAAACAGTACGCAATCCAGTTATTTTTTTTGAGTCCTTGAAAATTAAAATACTATAAACTCCATATACTACATAAAGCATCTTGTAATGCACCTCAGCAATGTACATTATTTTAACACTGTTTGGTATAGTGTAAAAGCACTGAAATACACTGCAAACGATTTTTACCCCATAGATCACAATGTATGTGTCTGTAAATGAATATCAAATGCTATGCACTTCATATGCTAAAGTTAGCCTGTTATTCCGCACCTCAATAATGTATATGAAATGCATTATGCCTGAAATATTTAAATACGTTGAAAACGATTTTTCTTCACAGAGCAGGATGTAATGGAATTCTTTTGTGCCTTAGTGTAAACGAACGAGTAATACAACATACTCCAATTTCCATTGTTCTATGGTAAATCTTAATAACATATACAAAGCTCATGGTAATTGATCGGAAATTGCGCGAGTTAGATAATTGACAGACGATCAAACAACAGGCAAACCCAAGTGATTATCCTAAAAACATCAACTTTTAACACACAATATCAAAACTATAGTGCAAAGGACAGACGTACGTTTCGTGAGTAACTTGGACTCACATCCTCAGTGTCAATAAAATAAAATTAAACATTATTGCATCCCCCCCAAAGACATGAAATTGAATCGAGAAACCCAAATGAAAACAATAACACACCAAAAAACTCATCACGCATGAGCCACCAATGAGATTAAGCCGGAAGTGATTCACTATGACACAGTAACTCAACCCAGAAAGGTGAGATGTAAGGTACGCTTGAAAAATCATTGACCAGGGAGTTACCAAATTTATGAATATAAACTGCTTCAAAGAAGTCTAAATCTAATGAAGTGTTATATTTCTTAATAATAGTGATTGAATCAAAGTTAAAATTATGTCCCTCACGCCAACAGTGACAAGCAATAGAGGATTTTTGTAATTCCTTCTTCTTAATATAATTTCTGTGTTCATTGAGTCTGAAACGGAGTTGTCGTTTAGTCTGTCCTATATAGGACAAACCACATTGGCATTGGATATTGTAAATGTCCCAAAAGTTTTTATGTGAAATTTTATCCTTTAACTGTAATAAACACTTAAAGGTAATATCAGTTAATAAACTAAATTTTTGTATAAGTTATCGGGAAATTTTATGCATTAATTCAAAAAATGTGAAATATTTTAATTTCACATCTTTTACAAAAATTTCCAATGTATTTTTCTCTCTTTTATTAAAAGGTTGCTAAGCAACTATATTTCAAAGAATATCATCAAAGGAAAATTCAAGTGAATCGCATTATTTTGAAGCGAAATGTTATTAACAAAATAACTAATTTTCGAGTGATTTCAGTTTTTTGTTCAGTTTTTCAGTTTGCTTTTTTTAATGAAATAGATGAGAATTTATTTTAACTACAAAAGAAAGATTACCAAATCGGTTTTCCAAACGAAAACAATAAAAACGTTGAATGTGTAAATGGAATATAGGTCACATAAGAGGAATTTACATTTGTATAAGTATATTTTATACACGAAATTTTATTCAATTTCAGCAACATATGATGTTTAGTGGTTGAAATATAAAATCTCTTGTACAAAGAGATGGTTATTCTAAGGAAATTAAAATAGTAAATACATTCAGATATATACTCAAGAAATGAAACAGCATAATTACTGGAAATTGAGAATATAAAATTAAAGCGACAACGGGGCTTTCAGGGGGTCGGTTGCCCCTGAAGTAATGTATTGTTATTCCGAAAAAATCCAGTAACAAGTAGTTTATCCTATTATTGCAGAACATTGTGTTTAATGCAATGCTTCTAAAATTTCGGGAACTTTCGATGAATTCTATATTTTTATAAATATATAAATAACTTAAAAAATTTGAATTTTAGGATATCAAATATTATGCAGATAATTTTAAAAATTAGTGAGATTACTGAACAATGATTTGTAGATCTGATTTTGAGGCCTCTGATCTGTAGATTTACTAGTATTATTGGAAATCGGATTCTTAGTATAAAAAAATACCCTTCGTATTAGTGCAATCTTTCCCAAATGCTGAATTTAATTGCTTTAAATTTGACATATAATAAATGCAAAACCCTTTTGAATGAATGTGACACTACGACTGAAGAAAAATTAACATACCTAGCGGAATATCATACTTGTTCAAATTGTATAGACTATTTTGGGAGTGAGAAATTTTAATTGAAAGAACTAGAATAGCTGATTGATTCTCAGTTTATTGTTATTATAATTACTAGGGGATACAACCAGGGATTCCCAGGTTACAGAATATAGGAGAAAACAATTTTTTTAATTGAAAACGTTTTTTACATTTAATATATTTTTTACATTGCCAACTAACAGCACCAAAAAGCAATTTTACATGGAAAATAGCAAATATGCATTCAAATAAAGTTTTGAAATTTATTAAAAGCTATATTTTCCTATTGGCCTTGTGTCAGGAGTTAATAGTCGAAGACATTTCAAAAGACTTCTCTACCTAAAGCAGCCTTTTTGATTCTCAACATTTCAATGATTTAAACGCGTAATTCGATTACATGTCACAATTTTGTGTTTTACTTCTATTATTTTATTATTTTATTTATTTGTTGATGAAGTTTTAATTTCTTTAGGGACTATTAACAAATGTCGAGCTATTTAAATTGTTTTAAGCGCAAATAGGTTATTTTTCTGCAGTAATGCAGCCTGCACGCGATAGAGATAGATTTAAAAAAAAATCATGTTTCAAAAATACTTTAAAAAATCCATAAAAAATGAGTAAGTTGCGATACAGTTTTCAAACAAATTGCATTTGAAAGTGCATTTCCTCCCTTTTCGAGGGTGAAAAAGTTAAACTGCGCGATGTTTAGAAGTTACAAAAAATGCAATAAAAGCAATATTTAATTGTCAGAAGTTGCCAATGTCAAAATGCCATCAGCGTTACTTAGGGACACGTCTGTCCTTTATAATATAGATTGGACTTTTATGCAACCGTATATGTTCATATGAATTTGCATATTTTGGCTGTATTTTCGATCATATGTGTACAACTGCAAATATGCTTCATAAAATCCAATTGAAATAGATTGATTAGTTTAAAAGTGAATTTGGAAGCAGCATTAAACAAGAACTAAAAATCATGCGTCAAGCATAGATTATGTAACACTTTCCAACACTTTCAAAATAATTTTGCAAATCTTTACCTTAAGGTGTAAGATGATATCTAACTAAACAAGGTCAAGGTCAAACCGGCCGGTGTGACGGTTTCGTTGAGTTACGGGCCAGTTTATCAGCATGTTTGTTTTCAGCTATGCCAGAATGACGACGCACCCATTTAAAGAAAATGAATTTTGATGTTTGTTGCAAGGCTGTGATTATGTCACTTACGAGTAAGTTGGAGGTGAATATATCTTCTAATGCCTCCAGGCTAGACAGATTATCAGAATTGATTGTGTAGCTTTGAAAATTATTAGAATTAGCCCAGTCTATTGCATCGTGTATTGATAGTAGCTCTGCTTGGTAGACACTATTTATATAATTAAACAATTATGAAAACACATAACATATTTAAAAATCCAATTTCAGGAATTACCATCAATATTCGGAAAAATATCTCAGCTATTTTGTGCTGTCCTGTATATCATCTATAGATTTGTGAATATACTAAATAGAATGCTGAATTTTAGTTCAGTTAGGAAACGCGTAGCACACTTTAAAATTTCCCTTCTGCAATTTCCGACAATAAATGGAAATGTACTCGAGCAGAACTTTTGTGCTGTCCTGTATACAAACGATACAGCTTATACGCACCAAGTAATAGACAAAAAATGAGTTAAATTTAAAAACGCGTTCAGCAACTGAAAAAGCATTTCCAGCAATTATTATTAATAAGCAGTACTTTAACCGATTTCTTTTGTGTGTCCCTGTAAATGAACGAAGAAAGCTATACACACAGTATTCTGTAGTAAGCCTGTGTAATCCGAATGTGCCTCTTGTAATCCACCTTAATGATGTATATTAATTTCAATATGTTTGAAATAGTGAAACATTATTAAAATAAACCGCAAACGATATTTCTTCATAGACTTTAAGGTAACGGCATTCTTTTGCGTATTCCTGTAAAGGAACTATAAATGCTATGCACACCACATTCTATAATTAATATAAAACAATTCTATAATTTGTAGTGCACATCAGTGATATATATCAATTTCAATATGTTTAAAATTGGGTAACATCATTAAAACAAACCGCAAATGATTTTCCCCATGGATCGTAATGTAACGGAATTCTTTTAAGTGCCCCTGTAAAAAAACTATAAGTACTGCACACTTCATTTTCAATACCGAACAAGCCACAGTAAGCCTCAATAACACATATAAATTACTTGACGTTCCGAGTACATTTACGTGAGTTAGAGCACGGACATCCAGATAGACAGACAAACCGAATTCATAAACATTTTTCAATTATGTTGGAAAGTGTTAAAAATTGTAAATGATAGTAAAACATGTATTATTTAATTATCCCTATATGGAAAAATATTATGCTTTACTAAATATATTATAATTTTCTCAAATAGGGTTAATTAATCATGCTGAAAATACGTTTAGAAACGTTTTCAAAATGTAAAGAGTGGTAATTAAAGATATGAATTCTTCTTCAGAGAGCTTAACATGCCAGTCCGAAACGTGTGCAAGGTGTGCGAACACTCAGTGAGGACAGGTGTAGGCTTCTATTCGAAACACTGAGTCGGTTGCTAGCACAACAATAAATCAAAGGCATATATATATATATATTTCTATTGAAGGAAAAATACATATAGAAAATACGCACCAGAAAAAATATAGAAGAAAAAGGTGAATTAAAAAATTAAAATGTAATAAGTATGCGCCTCATCAGTACCATACGCAATCGTTCTACCTAACTGCGGTCTTGATCCGGTTAGAGACCCCGAAATACAAAAGTAATAGAATGTTCATTATATCATGTTGCAACGTCTAGAATTTAATTAACACTGTACAGTGGAACAAAACCCTTAATTTTCTTACCGTATCTATCACAGCTAAGTTGTGACTTAGCATGTCAACAATTTTACTGTATCATTTGTATAAACGTACATTGAAGATATTTAGTAATAACATATATTAAAACATGCAATTTTGTGGGAATTTTTAAACTACTTGCCTAATTTGTGAAAAAATCATCAATTTATACATTCGGTATGCGTAAATTTATTTATTTAAACAATATTATTTGAACAAAATAGCTTCAAAAATCAATATTTAGACGTCTGTTGTTTCACGCATAGTAATATTATAAGTAATATTGCTATGCGTTAAGCAAGCAAGCATATAAATGCCCAACGTTTATACTAGTGAATAAGTCAACCCCCAAATTTGAGAGGAATACCACATTGAATTTCATTATTTCGGAATACTTATCTTTGCTTTAATTAACCGTAGAAATCGTAATAATTTTGTGCTAATTAATAAAGCTATGAACACGATTCACAAATACTGGTATTCAACTTATCTTTCCTCAAGAATTTGGAAGCCTACTTATATGCGAATACAAACGTTACTTTTGCAGCCATTAAATACTGCATGAATTTAACAGCCCAAACTTTAGTTTCAGGAGTTTTGCAAACAATAGGAAACTTTGATAGTTATAATTATACAAATAATAAAATTTTAAACAAAGACATCATTAAGATAGTTCATTGTTTATGCTATCATATTGTCCTTTTCATAGATGCAAAAACAAAATCCGAACAATTTTTTCTTGTGCCCGCAAAATAAATAAATAAATAAATAAAATAAATAAATAAAGTTTTTAGTTAGCACTTCTCGTCTCCCCTCCCCCCCCCCCAAAAAAAAAGAGAAAAAAAAGAAGAAAAAGTAAAGTAAACTGAAAATTGTGTATTGAAATTTCATTATTTTGGACCTATTGATAGGCGGAACAAACATAAACCGAAAAAATCGAATTTAAAGATTGTTATACGGATTGAAATTTCTCCACGTAAGTGAAAAAGATTTCAGTCCGGATTTAAAACCCAAAACCCTAAAACCCCTGGCTTAAATTGCCAACGACCTACTTTTTGATATACCTGGTCCGACAACCGACCGACACAGTTCACTCAGATATCTTTATAGACAATAGCACCTGATTTGTAATCACACGTAATGGCGCTTCATTTAACGATGGATATGTAGATACACTTTATTATTATTAACTCAATCAATAAGGCCAATATCTTGCCAATAAGTTTATCTATGCGTCAGCCTGTTGTCGGGGCAGATAGCTCAATAGGCAGAACGTAGGCAATTTTGGCGAAAGGTCTTCGGTTCGACTCCCGGCCAAAACCCTTTTCCACTCAGTTGAAAAAAAAAATAAAATCCACATATCTTTACCAATCAATATTATTGAGTTAAAAATAATAATGTGTCAATATGGTTATTATAAATCATTTAAAGGAAAATGACTGAAGTAAAAATCCTCTTTCATATATTTATAATTGCGGTCTTTACGTAACTTTCAGAATATATACTAGGGATGTTTATGATAATATTTGAATTAAGAATTTACCGTTAGCAACGAAAGAGAAAATTAATTTTTTCCAATAATACAACAACCATTGTTTACTTTTTACAAAACTGTGATATTCTTTGTTGGGGTCTTGCTTTAAATATGGTTGGAACTCCATTGTTGTCTAACAACTTATTTTATTCCGATTTAAGGGGTAACAATACTTGAAAGGCTTGAAAATTTTTAAATAAATGTGCATGCAAATCAGTTTCCACGAAATTAATTATACGTATAATAAAGCAGAAAACAATATATATTTATAGTTGATACAGTGCATCCCCGCTTAAAATGCATCTCCAGTTAATGAGGACAATTTCGTTTTTCCCATCATTTTTAATTACAATTAATGTAAACATCGCTGGGTACGTAAATAGGAATATACGGAAGATCCATACACAAATTGTCCGGACAGAATCGAAACTAGTTTTGAAGATTATTTCTTCAATAGAAAAATTTGATGTAATTTTGGTTATTAAGCGATCAAATAATTGTCAAGAACAGTGATGAAAAGAAAGAAAACATTATACCACAAAAAATGTTCTACATTAAAAATTTGCTATCGGCTGTTCACCTATAGGTAATAAAATGGACAAAATTTTCTAGTGTGGGACGAAAAATTGAAAACTGGCGGTCTTGTCTAGAAATCAAAAGAAACATGAGAAATTATTTTATTTTCAGTAATTGTGATTTCATTGCATATTTTGTTTGTACTGCGTAATTTATTCTTTTGTATTAACAAACTGTCATTAACATGATAAAAAAACAAGTTAACATCTAAAATTACTAAATTAAAGAAAAATTTGTTTCTTTTAGCATAAAATTGATAACCTTTTTAATATTTGCGAGTTCAGTTTATTTAACGCAGGTGATTATTTTATGCCATTGAAATGCTTACATCGTTTAATGTTGATTTAGGCCAGTGCATGCAAAGAATGGATTTTCTTTGACTGTGTACTAACGGGAGTTTACATGATATTAAAGAATGGCGGGTTGATAGTTGATGGGCGGGAGTGATTTGTAAAAGACTATCTGTTAACTTGTCGGGATTTTGAGATAGCACTTTTTGAAGATTGGAACTGAATTATCCAAACTCTTATCAACAACCTAATCGCATCCTTGGGAAAGAGATGTACATCAGTCTTAAGTCGGACCACATATGAAATAAAAAATCCTTCATTATCTTTAAAAAAACATATTTTTTGTCATTTACAGGTACTCACATTGGTGCAGAGCGTCTATTCATGATCTTTACATCATCTCAAAAGTGTTAAAATTCCGATACACAATGTTTTAGTGTCTTATTTTCTGTGTCACCTTTTATGTATTTTGTGTACATTTAATTTTATACCCATTCCTGGCTGCCTTGTGTGTTTTTCTCAGTATGTTTGTTTGCTTCCCTAATTTATTTGAACAGTACATATGAATTTATATATGATATTTTGTAATTCTACCACTTAATTTGCTCTTTTTTGTTATTTGATTTTGTACCGTTACTTAATTAATTAAAGATATCATCTCATATTCATCATTTGCCGAAATTTATTGCTAAATTTATATTCTTTCAGCAACATCGCTCATACTAAACCCTTTAAAGGACGTTTCTCTCTTCTCCCTAGTAATAATTAATTTTTTTATAAGCTGTAAAATTGCACTGAGAAAAATGACACTTTCAAATCTGAGTAAATCGATGTTTTCATTTTGTTATGGAACTGTTTGTTTCAAATATGACGACCCCAATGCTTTAAATTCGGAAATAATCGAAATACTCAGAATATTGAAACATGGACATACTCAAAACTGAGCAAATAGAAGTCAGTTCATACTCATTTTTAAAACATGGACATACTCAAAAATGATTAGAATCAGTTCAAACTCATTTTTGAAAAATCAACATATAGAAGTCAGTTCATACTCATTTTTGAAACATGGAGATACTCAAATATGAGCACATGATGTTTTATTCTTGAGTGTGTGCATGTTTTCAGAAATGAGTTTATAAATATTTCAAACTTGAGTAATTTTGATTCGGATCCATTTTGACTATGCGACATACTCAGATTTGAGTATTCTTTGCTCAGTTTTGAAAATGTCGTTTTTAGAATGTGTATAGCTTATAACATTCAGTTGACAAGATAGGGATTCTGTTGGGTTTCTGTTTTTCTGTTCTCTGAAGGAATTCGCCAACGCTAGTTGAATATTTTTTAAATTAAATAATAACTAAATAATCAAATTTAAATAACTCATTCTTAATTTCAGATAAATTGTACTTAATGTGATGTTTTACAACTTTAATAACATTAAATAAAGAAAGAAATACATACATTAAGAAGAATTCTGAAGGACAGTATTTGCAAAAAATATTTTATCGTTGTATTTATTAATCTAGTAAAGAGCTGCCTCTGGCCTACTATGATCAGTACATTTTTAAATATTAATTTTTATTTTTCTATGATCTCTTTTGTTTGAACAGCTTTATTTCTTTCATGATTTACTATTTTAAATTCCCTTGTTCTCTTTTTTTCACACTCTTTAATAATGCACAAAATCTTTAAATGAAATCTGTAAAGTTGCTACAAGATTCGAAATGTTCGATCACCGAAGAAACTTATGTCTAAAATACAATGTAAAATTACTCTTTTTTTTTTCAAATTAAGTTGCTGAAAGAAATTTGTCTTATCATCAAAAAGCATTCACCTCTTTTGGATATCTGCACCCACTGCAAATATTTTAACTTTCTAAATATTCTTAATAAAAATAATTTCATCACTATCAGCAATAAGAAATTATATTTTTTTTGTTGCAGCAGATTGTGTTTTCACATCCATGTTATCCAATTATAACACTTCCTTCATATAATCTATCTTCCTTTTAATCTTGCTTGTTAACTCATAACAAATTTGATTTGTTTTTCTTCTAGAAGCACAATTAGCAATCCTTTACTTAAATGATCCACTTCATTCAAGTACAAGGTGCGGCTATTAATTTCCATAACTGACGAGACCCGGAAATCGTCAGAATGCGGTAATGCTTATTTGGAAGGTCGTTCATCTACGCATATCTAATGAAGTTGGCTCCACACAGAAGCAAGTGGTGATCCTTTAAACACGCATTAAAACGTAGCTGTTAAATGTTTGTTGTCGAAGTCGATATGGAGCAGATAATAAACATTAAATTATGCTGCAAATTGGGCAAAAACGCTATAGAAACCAATGAAATGTTAAAACAAGTGTACAGAGAGGAAGCATTATCCCGTTCACGTACTTTTGAATGGTTTAGCCGTTTTAGGGACTGCTGCGAAAGTGTCAAAGATGAAGCATACACTGGACGGCCGCATTCCGTGCGCATGGCAGAAACAATTGAGAAAGTTCGCGAGCTTGTGACTTCGGATAGCTTATTGACTATTCTAGTTCTCGCCAATGGACTGAAATTTTTTAAAGATGTGGTTCGGCAAATTTTGACACATGCCTTAGAGAAACGCAAGGTCGACTTCGACAAAAAAAATAATAGCTAAGTTTTAATGCATGTTTCAAGGACAACCACTTACTTCTGAAGGACGCCGACCTTATTGGACGTGCGCAGATAAATAACCTCCCAAATACAAGCATTACCACGTTCAGACGATTTCCGATACTTGTATAGTTACGTCAGTCCTAGAAATTAATGGCTCCACCTTGTATAATATGAGAATGAATACTTGCTGATGTATAAAGAAGAAAATAAATACAATCTATTCTTCATAGCAGGGAACCTGATGCGGAACCCTTATAGTTTAATTTCTCAAGCACTATTTGTGATCATTATATCGACATGAAAAGAATGAAAGGCTGAATGTAGCTTGTCCCAATCTGGCTACGAATCTTGGACCTGAAGTGTGGCAGTGCAATGTGCTAATCATTGAGTTACCAGTTAAAAAGTAGCAATAAATACAAATATACGCATACATATACAGTGTGTTTGGACACCAATGCACAAACTGCATAGAAAGAAAATTATAGCTATGGGTACATAAAAGTTGTCCAAAGAACTATACATCGACGATGCATAATTTTCGAGAAAAATACAAAATAATAAGTATGACGTGACATCTTGGAGTGTGTGATGGATTACTATTTCCTTGACCGAAAGTAAAATACATATCACGATACTCTCGACAAAAATACATTGTCACTATGCGAAGATTGCCGATAGCTTCAAGCTGTCGCCTTTTAAAACGGACCGAACATCAACTGTTCAGTTACATATTAGGCACAAGCCTACCGTCAATACATTTTTAAATTGTTCTGCATATTTTTGGGGACCAGGGTGTGACATCATGTACTTTTTCTCTCATTTTTCTTGAAAAGTATGCGTTTTCGATGCACGGTTCTTTGGTCACCTTTCATGTACTCTGAGCAAGGGTTCTCGTTCTGTAAAGTTTGAGCTGTGACATCAGAATACGCTATCTTTATTTATCGTTAATGCATCATTTGCATATCGTTAATGCATCACATAATGTTATCATTTTATTACAATATATCAAAACAAATTTTTTCGTAATAATATATAATAAAATTTTCTATCCGATCAGTATTACTGTAAACAAATCAATATCTCTTGAACATCAATGCAACGATCCACAATCATCTATATGTCTGTAAGAACGGTAAAGGAAATCATTTTTTATATGTTCGACCACTTTCACTGAAATACAAATTTTATATTTTGTTTTCCTAGGTATCACGATTCTTTATGACTTAATGACTTGTCAGGAGGTCCCAAAGTGTAACAAATTTGGATCCGCATTTCCAGATAAACCACGCATTCCTAAATCAAATTGTATATATTTTTTAGCTTAAACATTTTTATTTTGACTTTTTCCGGCGATTTGCTTCTATTTTGCTCTTTGGACAACTTTTATGTACCCATAGATAGGATTATCGTTTTGAAAAGTTTGTGCGGTGGTATCTGAATACGCTGTATAAGTTTATGTAACATTTGCATGTACTTCTTCTATTATTAATACTTTAAATTATGTACCTTAGTTAGTACGCTGCACTGCCGCGCAAGTCTACTGATTGAGGTATTAATGATATATAATCCTTCACCATCTCAACAAAAGTCTTTTGAGCAATGAGTGTTTACAGATTTTGAAATGCATTGGATAATCTTTGAAAGACAGCTGGAATCATGGATGGATTTTCTCACTCTGTTGTTGAATGAAATATCTGTAGCAATAAACATTACGTTAGCACAGTTTTCGTGCGCTTTTACCACAATTTTGTAATATAAATTTTTGCCTTATTTAAATACAGAAAGTATTCCAAATCATGCAATTAAACGAGGCGTATACAATTTCTGCTGTTTAAATATTAACTAGAAAAATTATATTAAAATTTGTGGTAAAAGTGTATGAACCCTGTAGCTTCTCCAGTAACACATGTGTAAATCAAATTTCATGTTGCATTCCTATTTGTTTCGTACTTAAATCCATTATATATCCAAATCCAAGTAATATATCAGCTGATTAAAACAGTTTTTGGTGTCATAAACAAATTAAGTTAGATTACGAGTATTTATAGTTATTTTCCAAGCGTATCCGAGAAAATAGACGAAATTTCTATAAGCGAGAACAATGTTTTTCTAGCTCGCGAGATCCCATAATTTTCTCGGAAGGTACAAAAATGTTTCATGAATTAATGTATTATAGAATTCTTTGAAAGATACTCAGTTTAAAACATATGTGGAGCAGCAACACTGAAAGATACCAACATTGTTTCGAAAATGTATCTTTATCAGACCACAAGTTACATAGAGAATAATTAATGTATATTGCAGTCTTGTGTCAAGGAAATGTGTCTTAGAAGATTTAATTTCCATTTTGTCACATATGGAGCGCCTAATTTTACAAATGTTTTAATCATTCTCTCCTCTTGTGCCTATCCAAACATGATTTTTTTCATTATCTTCTCTGATCTCACCAATGACTTTCTTATGCAATGCATTCTTTAGAAGATGTAATTTGTCGGATGTAGTCTTGTTAACAGAATTATAAACTTTTAAGAAAAACGCATTTTTCAATTTATTAAATGTCCTTTTAAAATTTATTGGAAACCTCGAAATTATTTTGATGTTTAAATTTTGCAAATTATTCAGTTCCAAAAGTAACCGTCCAGATATTGCCATAACAGTAGCCACTGAACTTATGCATAAATATGAGCAATCTTTATTTCGTCGCTCTAACCGCCTCGAAAGCAGTTAGGAAACTAGAATGAAAATATAATCAGCTTAAAACAAATTGAATAAGTTTTTAATTTATTAATAATGATTTTTCTCTATTTAATTTCCGGTGGCGTTTAGTAATTTATTTATGTAATTCTTTTTCCCATTAACATGTTGTTTCTTTTTCAAATAAAGGAATAAATAAACTGACCAAAAAAATTAAACAGTATGAAACGATTCTTTCAACATTGGTTTTTAGATAACACAGCTGGTATACCAATTATTTCTGTCTGCTTGTGCACATAATTCATTATTATGAAATGAATTTCTTTTATACATTATTTGTTTTTCTTTTACCAGCGAAAGAGTACATAATATTTTCATTTGTTGAAATAGGATTAATTTAAAAACACTATTATTAATGATTGCTCGTTTTAAATGTATATGTAGAGAGTCATCAGTTTTAAACCATCAACAATTTTTTTTCTTTTGTAAAACATACACAACTCTGAATAAAACAAGAGAAAGTGCATAAAAATATTAATTTTAAAGATGGACAAATTTAAATTGAAAATATGTATTTTAATAGCCACTTTCATTTATTTTTAACTCCTTTTTTTTTACTTAAACCTGTATTTGTTTATTAGCGCGGAATGAAAAAACTCATTTCTTCGCAGATAGATTATTTATTTTGAACAGGTATTAAGATAATAATTATCCCTAAAATCTCTATCTTCTCTTTTGTCAATTAAACAATATAAATTTTATTTGTTCCGATTAGAAATCGTCTTTAATGTGATATTTTTTGTTATTTAGACATATAACCTTCTGGCGCCAAAATACTTTTATATAATCTAATAAAACTAGATATAGTTTTACATATGATATATTTACTTTAATGAAAACCAAGATTGAAATTATACATTAGTTTTTGTAGTTGCACGGTTGCGCGAGGCAGTTTTATTAAAATGTTATTTTATCAATTCATGTTGAATGTTTTCAGTGTTTCTAATAATTTTTTTATTCATTGAAATTAAAATTAATAATGGGATATATCATCCAACCTGTCAATAATTAATTCTGAAGAGTTAGTTTAAACTGAATCAATCTGAAGACATCTCATGTTTCTGTGTACGCTTCTTGAAGTATGACTCCTATTCTTTTTGGTTCTTAAAATATTTATAAAATATATACTAAATTTATAATTTTTTTTGTTAAAATCTCAGAGAAACTACGCAAGCTTTTAACACTTCAAATAAAATTAGGTATATATTTTAGAAATACGAGGTGTTTTCGAAAATTAAAGATACACCACAAACAGCAGGAAAGAAAAAGTTTTAATGAGCGTGTTGGCAACATATATTGTAACCTTAAACTTTTGTCCTTTCCCTCGCAGTCATTTGTTATTTGTACGGTGAGTCTGTTTCATGTAGCGCGTGTTTATAATGCCTGTGTCAATTCAGAATCCTGTCAATTGTAAAGTACGTTTCATCATACGGTTTCTTTATGCAAATGGAGAGCGTCCAGCGGATATTTCAAAGAAATTGTTTCCGTCTATGGGAACTTTATGAATCGACAAAATGTAACGAAATGGTGATGTGATTTCTCTGGAGGTAGGACGAATGTTCATGAAGAACCCAGAACATGTAGTCCATCTTTGATCTCTGATGCCCCCACAGATTACCACTTATTCCTTTACCTGAAGAAACATCTTGCGGGACAAACCTTCCACAACGATGGTGAGATCAAAATCAATGTTTAAATGTGGTTTCGACAATCGGCGGTAAACTTCTATGACTGTGGGATACAAAAGCTTGTACCCAGACATACCAAAAGCTTGGACAATGACGGTAACTATGTCGAAAAATAAGCCATATACCAGTATGTA
Organism: Maratus michaelseni; assembly: GCA_963931845.1. Taxonomy (NCBI): domain Eukaryota; kingdom Metazoa; phylum Arthropoda; class Arachnida; order Araneae; family Salticidae; genus Maratus; species Maratus michaelseni. The sequence goes on from OZ007591.1 coordinate 322,667,248, forward strand.
ATTTGTAGTGGACATATTATCAATTAAAAGTTTTTTGAATGAGTATTCGGCATTGTACCTTTACTTTTCAAAAACCCTTCGTAGTTGGACAACTAAAAAAAAAGACATCCTTCAAGAAGAGTAAGAAAAAATAAGTTACAAATATTAATGTCCTGAGGAGGCGAGAGGGATTTGAAATCTGACCAACAGCCTTAACTTCAAAATGGCGACAGCTGTTCTCATGGTGCTAGGTACAGTACCGTGGCTATGCTCTACGCGATTAAACCGCTTACAGCGTCATCTAGTGACACACTGCAGAATTAGCTTTTTTTTTAATGAACTTGGTGCGGGATACAATGAAGATTTCAATTACAAAGTTCTAGAGCACTCTCTAATTAGTATGAGATGATGCCTTACATGTAAAAATGAATTTATTAGACTTTAATGTTAATTTTGTATATCGCATCACTAAATATGCCAATAATTGTATGCGGTAGTGTGGCATTATAAGGCCGACGAACATTTGCAAATAAAACTAATACATGTAAGTAATATACAGTTTATTTTAATGAGAAAATATAATTATGTTTTCTAAATGTGTCCCCCATCAGAACACACGTAAAATGCATCATGCATCGCTACTAGCGTGGAGCACATTAAAAATTGATAAAACTGTGTTTCAAGTAATTCTTTAAAATTATTAAAAAAATCATTTATCACTTTTTTGTATTTTGCTTATCTAGTAGATTAGACTTAGTCATTTTGATGCCTAAAATTCAATTGAAATTTCACATTTTAAGTACATAATTTAATTGCACTTTCTATCTGAAAGTATTTTATGTAATTTAGAAATAATGTGAAATACATAAATTGGGAACTCTTTCTAACTACAAATATTTCTATGTGATATAATAACAAAGACTTTTTATTGAATCCCACAAAAAAAAATTAATTGGTATTTAATAAAAAAAATTTCCCGTATTAAGTTATCAGACATGCTAATAAAACGAAATGAAAAACAAATAATTTCTCAGAAATTCATACATAGATATGTACTTATACGAATAATATTAAAAAACACGTTTTACCTCTGTGTTCATGCTTATCAAAACGAATCACTAAACCTAAGCTAATAATTCAGAATAATATTTTCTTCATTTTTAAGACATTTTTATAAAACAAATTTCATACACTATATTATTGAGATAAACACACATTTACAACTACAATTATATCAATAAGCTGTCGTTTTTTGGAGCAAAGTTAAGCACTTAACACGTATTTTGCAGCCATCAAGTATGTTTGTCACAAACTTTTATTGTGAATCCCAATTATGAAAAACAAGGTAAAATATTTAATGGCGTACACCAGTTTGAAACTTTTAAATAGTCGAAATTATTTTTTTTATACTAGCTCATAATATCTAGATTATAGCCCCAAAAGTATATATATTTTTTGAAAATTGAATTATTACAATAATTTTAAAGACAAATATGCGCTATCGATGGATAAAACCAATCAAACGGCTGCTGGACTTAACTTGTCATCTTTGTATACAAAGGTTCTGAGTCAGATACTTTAGGAAAGTTATTATAGAATTATCATAAAATAAATCTTATTTTAAAATTTTCTGTAATAATTTGAGCAATTAATTTTGTAATAATTCGATGCATTACAAAATTTTTAACTATGTGCGATGGCGTCTCGATAGCTAAAACAAGTTTCATTTGCAGGTCAAACAGGCTAAAACAGGTCATTTAAGCGACCTTCTTTGTATACAATGGTTATTTTTTCAGTCAGATACATTAGGAAAATTATCATAATCTTATCATAAAAAACAAACAAATACTTAAATTTTAAATGCCTATTTCTCAAAACGATATTTTTTTACATTACTATTCGTAATGCTCGAGAACGTATTGATCGATTTCCTTTAATATGTAGTGTGAACGTTCAGAAATGAATTTTCTATGGCGTTCTGTAGGATTTTGTTTCATATGTTTCCCTTTTCCGATTTTTTATACGCATTTTATGTCTATTGTTATAGACAAAATTGAATTTATTTTTGATATAACATCATTTTTACATACATTATATTTTTTTGGGAAAAAACACTACGCCATGCTAAAGATTAATTACATATATTTTTTAAGTTATATTTTGATGTTTCAAGAAATCTTGTTGCAACATTACAGGTAACATTGAATTTTCAGGACACTTTCGTTACATCGATGCGAAGAAAAAAGTTTTTTTTTTTTATAAAACAATTGCGAACCATTCTCCAAACGTAACATAACCTGGGCTCGCAGTGCTAATAAATGTTTTTAACCTTTGTTACAACTATTTTAAAACAAATGTCTTTATTGTGGCATTCTCTAACATATGGAATAGAAATATATCAAAAATTTTACTGCTTCATAATAGTGGTAGCAAAGGTAAAACATTTTAGAAACGCTGCCAGTCCTGCATAATACTTGTATACTTAAACAAAAACCCCAACAGGTTACCTTGTTACAAAAATCCACAAAAATTCTTAATACAAGACTTTTAGGTAGCTTTCATAACAAAAAGCTGCTTATTACAGCCGTTCGGAAGAAAGCAATTCCAAAAAATTTTGCTATATTTTCGCCGATCATGACCCCCAGACCCCAAAACCACCCTCCGTTCAAATGTTGATATATATATATATATATATATATATATATGACATTTGTTATGCTGTAACTCTCTTATTTATGAGCCGATTTGGATGTGACTGATCATGTATGTGTACAGAACAGACCAAGGTCTCGACCGAGTTCGTTTTACAGTTTCATCCGTCATCTTGTTTCAAAATGGCAAATAGTTAAAATTTTTAAAAATTTTAAAAATTCAAAAAGTTGTAAAAAACATTTATAAATTGAAAAAATAGTTTCCGTTAAGTATTAGAACGGGACACAAGGATTCTGGAACATATTTTGTTTTGGCTATAACTTAAAAAATGGCTGAGATATGGCAGTTTGAAATTCTAGGGTGGCAAGGGAGAGAATTCAAGGGAGATTTTGAAACAATCTGATATTTGTTATGTTGAACTTTCGTATTTATGAACCCATATGAATGTGACTGATGTTGTGTACAGAACAAACTAAGGTCTCGACCGAGTTTGTTGACCAGCTTCATGCGCCACCTTGTTTCAAAATGGCGGCCAGTTACATTTCTTATATTTTTTTTTAAAATTCCAAAAGATGTATAAAAAATTATAAATTGAAAAAATTGTTTCCGTTAAGTGTTAGATCGTGATACAAAGATTCCGGAACATTTTTTGTTTTGGCTTTATCTTAAAAAAAAAAGGCTGAGATATGGCAGTGTGAAATTCTAGGGTGGCTGACATTTTGAATCAATCTGATTTTTGTGATGCTGTAACTCTCATGCTGAAATTCGCATTCAAATTCAGTATTATCGAAAACCGGGATCGAATCTTCTATAATCGGGTTAAAAACATTTTAGCTTCGGATGTTTGAGTAAAATGAGATGAATTTTCAAAAACATAGATCATGAAAGCTACCTTTTCCTTCCGGTACAGGCCGGAAGGACTTTTTTTTACGTTCAAGCTGGTGTTTCCTCTTAAAATAATACAAGATGAACCAAAAGTCTTGCCCTGATTATAAATATGTATTCTTTGAAATTAGGAATATTAATTATATGGAATTAGGAATATGGTTTTTTGGATATATTGTAAATACTGTTATAAAGTTTGTATTGTAAGTACTGTTATAAAGACCCCATATTTCATGAAATTTCCATGTGTATCCCCTTGGTAGCTCGGAGAATGTCAACGTGGTATTATAGTTCTCGCCAAGTGTTTGCTTCAAGCATGGAATATTTATCAGCAAAATGGAGCAACCTCTCCGTGGGGTTCCGTAATTCGTGAGCTCCTAGACGAAAAATGTCCGGGCCGTTGGATTGGAAGGGATAGACCAATACCATGGCCGAAAAGCTCTCCTGACATTACTTCTCTTGACTTTTTCTTTTGGGGCTATATCAATATCAAGTCCAGAGTATTTGCCACACCAATTGCTGACATTGAATAACTGAAAGCTAGTATAAAAGATGCTGTGCGTACTGGTAAAGAAGACATTTTATCCAACACTTGGCGAGAACAAGAATACCGCGTTGATATTCTCAGAGCTACCAAGGGGCCACACGGTGAAATTTCATGTAGTATATGGTCTTATTGAACACTTTATAACAATACTTACAATGTATCTAAACAACCATATGTCCAATTATAATAGTTTTAGAACAATACACATTTATAATTCAGAGCAAGACTTTTGGTTCACCCTACACACACACACACACACACACACACACACACACACACACACACACACACACACACACACACACACACACACATACATATATATATATATATATATATATATATATATATATATATATATTGCTATCCATGAAAATACATACGAATTCTTAATAAATTATGAATGTTCTGCTTTACTTTCATAATATTTGGAGGTTACTTTCTTAAAAGTCTCAGTAAATATGATTGAGAAAAATAATTTTAAAACTTACTTTCAAATATTATTTTCACTCCTTATGCTTAGCAGGGTGTATCGAAATTAAATATTCAGGCAACTTGATTGAATATCCCATGTAAAATACTCTAGATGTTAAAGATTCGCATTTAAAGATTAATGATGAAATGATATAAACTCACCTTCGTCCAGATAAATCATATTTTCCCAAATGAATCATACTCTAATTTACAAGAGAAGACATCTTCATTTATTTGACATGGGAGGACAATTTTAAAATGAAAGGTAAAAAATCTAGGTCAAAATATATCATAATTTGTGAAATGTAATAGATGGAAGATGATATAGTTTTAATATTGAATATGTATGCCTGTAAATAGTTTTCTAAAATGTTAAAATTACAGGAACTTAAGGAGGTTTTAAAAAATTTTTAAGTTCCTAAATATTTGAGCTATTATGAGTTTGTAGAAATTTCCTAAAGCTTCATATAAAGTACAATTTGTAACCTACGATACTTTAGTTAATATAATCATATTAATTATGGATAGTTTACATTTCCCTGAAAAATTCATAATCTAATTTGCAAAGGGGATATCTTCATTTATTTTATATAGAAGAACATATTTGAAATGAAAGATCAACAGGTATCATAATTTGAATCAAGATATTTTAATCATTGTCTTTGTATGAAAAGTCTATAAAAGGCCAATTATAAAGTTTGGTGTGAATTGCATTATTCGTCCAATTACTGGGACACACAAAAGAACTCGATCACAGTCTAGTCCTGTTGAACTATATTTAGTAGCCTAATAGAAATGTGTGGAATTTAAATAAATTCATATTCATGGGTATTCAAAGAACAAGATAAATTTTCGTTTATGATTTCTAATTGCTACAAGTGCATTTTAAATTTCCTTATGCGTTTTTTACCTACCTGAATTACATTTTGCTTATTATGTGATGTGCACAAAAGTCTTTAGATAATATACAGGGCTGTACAAAAGAATATGAGTGCCGTTCAATCGATTGACGAAAATATCTAAATGTGAATTTTCTAACTGAACAAAATTTCATCATCCTATGTAGTATGTATTCAAATTTATAGATCATATACAGGACTGCACAAAATACTGCAACTACTTTTTTGACTATGGAAGATAATTGATAAAATTTTATTTTTAAATGTCTGACATGTTTCCTAAACTGTTTACTTTTATATTTTCTTTCACCTCATTTAACTTCATCTATTTTCACATCATATATTTTCTTTCGCCTCATCTATGCTTGACGCATAATTTTTCGTCCTTGCTTTCTATAAACATAGATTTCTATGAAAGAATATACTTTATTATTTTTTACTGTTGTTTTAATATGACTATTATATATCATTTTAAAAATGCTATTTTTTTAATTTGATTTGTTTTTTAATGTATCATTAATCCATTTTTTCTGCAATATATTTTAGTTAAATTTCGTTAAGTGTTACAAATATCACTTTAATCAGACATACTCTTTATTTTATAATATAGAATCTTTTATAAAATTCGCAATTTTTAACACTTTTCAACATAGTGGAAAAGTGTTTATGAATTCGGTTCGTCTGTCTGTTCGTCTATCCGTGACCTAACTCTCGTAAATATACACGGATTGACATTTATTTTTTTATATGTCATTGAAGTTCACTGTATAATGTTAGGCATTGAAAAGGAAATGTACAGCATTTATTGTTTTTTTACAAGGACACGCAAAAGTTTTCCATTACATTATGATATCTGGGGAAATATCGTTTATGGTGCATTTTATTGATGTTACAATATTTCAAACATAATGAAACTGATGAGGTGGAGCACAACATGCTTTCTCAGGAGAATGAAATAAGTAGCATTTATAGTTCATTTACATAGGCTCACAAAATAATTCAATTAAATTATGATATTTTATTTGTGGTGAATTTTAATCATGTGATGATACACCAAACAAAATAAAATTAAACAAGATCATAAAACAGTACTACACATTTTTTTCTTTAGATTATGGAGTCTGTAGCATTTATCGTTGATTTACAGAGATGCACAAGAGAAATCGGTTACAGGACTGATTATGATTGATAATTGCTGGGAGTGCGGTTACCACTATGGTATGCATTTTGAGACTTATCTATTTGTGTATTAAGTGGTGTGCTTGAATTCTATAGATCATATACAGGGCTGCATGAAATAATTCGCTGATATTGCCGCATATGGGTAATGATTGCTGAAAATGGGTTCTTTCTGAGAAATGTGTTTTTTAAATTGCTTCTTGAGGTATCTCATTTCACAGTACGATAAAATGAAATTTTACTTAATAATATTCTGCTAGTGCTGGAAAGTGTTTCGTAATGTACGTCTGATGTATGATATTTCGTTCTGGTTGTTCCAGTCTCTGGTTGTTTTCGCTAAAAAAAATAAGAAATGTTGGTTTAATAGAATAAATATTTTTACTGATCACTTCAGCAAATCACTTCAGACATTAACCCATTAAAGCCTATTGGTACCATATGGTGCCGGGATAGTTGCCCTCTATTTTTTTGTTTGTGTACCAGTATATTTTAAGAGAAATATTCTCTTTTTCTGATGACAGAAACTCCGTAATAAAAGGAGATTAAAGTTGCTACTTTGAAAAATTGGTATGAAATGCAATTTTTGCATTTTAAAGAGAAAAATAATTCCGGCTTTAATGGGTTAAAAAATATAAAATGGTTATATAATGCCATATATATGCCATATATAAATGCCATATAAATGCCATATATATGTCATAATGTGTATATAACGCCATATATAATGCTGTATAATAATATAATGGCTAAAAGATATAAAATTTTAGCTTTTAAACTTAAAACTTCATTTATTCTTAAAATTAGATAATAATGAATGAATAAAAACTAAGTATAAATTAAAATAATCTTCAAATAAATTTCTAGAGGAATTTCTCTTATTTATGCTTTTTTAGCGCTTTCCAACGTAGTTGAAAACGTTTTTATGAATTCGGTTTGTCTGTATGTCCCCCCGTCCGTGTATAAACCCTCGTAAAATTACTCGGATTGTCATGAATCGTTTATATGCTCTTGAGGCTTATATACTATAGAACGTTTGGTATTGAAAATGAAGTGTGTAGCACATATTTCTCGTTCACAGAGACACACAAAATAATTTAGTTACATTACGGTCTTTGTGGTGGAATGAGGGTTCGTTTCCGATGCATGTTATTGATGTTTCAATACTTCAAAAATAATCAAATTATTATGCCTCACTGAGGTGGACTAAAACCTGCTTTCTTAGAAGTATAAAATAAATAACATTCATTATTCGTTTACAGGACACAGAAAAATTTCATTACATTGTGTTATATGTGGAAAAAGTTTTCGATGCATTTTCATGATGATATGATACTTCAAGCATAATTAAATTAAAAAAGGACCACGGAAGTGTACTACAATATGTTTTCAATAGATTAAGTAGTGCGTAGCAATTATCTTCATTTACAGAGACGCACAAAAGAATTTGGTTACGGGCCAGACAATGATCGACTTCATTGTAGGAAAAAATGAAATTTTGGTACTTTTATGTTAGCTTGGCGCCAGTGATAACTCGCCAAATCTTTTTTCAATTGGCATCATTTGAATTGCAAAGAACTAACGATCCATTGAATAACGATTTAAATAACTAATGATACATTTTTACAAATTCTAAAGGATATTAAAAGATTTTGGGATCTTATATAAAGCAAGTTTCTGTTTTTGTGTAAATAATACTAGATACGATGATTTCATTATGAAATAAAATGTTTATAGTTTGTTATATGTTATTTTAAAATTTTTGTAATAGACTAAGCCTAATCATTAATAGACCCGATCACGCGAGATTTTGTTATTTGTACTGATATTTTCGTTTTTACGTATTTTATCAGGATTATAATAGATATTATATTGAAATGTTAAAATATTGGATATTTGTTATTAGCTAATGTTAAAAGATTGGTGAGAAAAAACGTGTTGGCGAGATTAAACAAATTTGGCGATCACTGTTATTATAAAAGCACCGAAATTTCTTAACAGTGTTATGTTAGTGTTGGAAAATGTTTCATAATCTGTACCTCATGCATGATTTTTCGTTTTGTTTTATTTTGCAATAATACTTTTTTATTTTATTAAATACATTTTTTTTGTGTTAATGATAAAAAAATTCTCCCATTAAGCATAGAAAAATATATTTCATAAATGAAAATTTAAAAGTATTCATGCAACAGGAATGAATTTTCCAAGTTAAGCACTATTAATCTTAAAGATTGATCGCAAAACATTAATAATGAAACGATATATTCCTCTTAGTTCAGATAAACTGCATTTCTCAGTAGGAAGCAATTTATGACTTCTAAAAGGAGAACATCTTCATTTATTTAATATGGCGAGATTCAATATTTTAAAATACAAGAAATGTCAACACGTATCAGAGTTTGAGAAATTCAATAGAGGGAGCACGATGCATATTTAATATTTAATAAATAACTTTTCCTGAATAGTCTTCTGATATATTAAAATTATATGACTTTAAGAACATTTATGATAGCTAAACTGTGACGAACAATTTTCAATAAATCTATTTAAAAACGTTATTAGTATTTTTATTTGTCACTCTATGTGAGAAATAATTCAAAATGAATTCTTATTATATATTTGTAGGAAAAAATGAAATTTCGGTACTTTTATGTTATGAAAATCGTATGTAAATGGTTGTTTGACTGCGCTATACAAATTGCAGAAAATTTGCCTGATGTCACTGAGAAATTACAAAAATTCAATGTAACCACGTAGTTTATACATCATTCCGAGAACATTTTCATACCCACAGAAATTATATGCCAAAGAACCAATCAGAAATCTAAAATAAAATGTCCTTTACTGGTCATAAATCACTAAAAAGTCATGTCTGTTCATTTCGGAATTTTATTGTTTCTGATATTTCTTATTGTTTCGTATTCTAAAGATTTCTGAACGTAAGGAAAAGGTTTCAAGAATCGTGAACAACTAAAAGGATTCATAGATTTTTTTAAAACGTTTCTTCTGTACCAAGACACGTTCTTCTTATTACCCCCCCCCCCTCCCTTAAAACGATTACGTTTACCAAACGAAATTTGTGTGGGCTGCGACAATTTGGATTCGAGTTATAAATGTTTGTAGTTATCGGACCCTTATCACAGTGTCACAATCGCTACGGTGAATCAAAATATGGGATATTTCACTGTCTCATTATTACTCTCAAATGGTTGTTAACACTGAAAAGTCACTGTGACTGTCGTTTTGTGATGGGTCACCAGGTTAGATTACAATGAAGTCACCTTGTGATTCTCAAGTCACTGTCAGTTGAAGACTGAACTTTGAAGTTGCATTGCATTGTTATGAGTCGCCAAATAATTTCCCAATGAAGTCGCATGGTGACTTTCCGGTGATCGACACTCTATTGTGAAGTCATCATTGCACTCCTTTGTGAAAAGTCACCAGATGATTTCATTTTGTGTCACTTGGGAATTCGTCACCGAGCAGCTAGCATGATGACTTTACAATGGAGTGTCAAAATGACAGTCACATGAGAGTCACAAGAGGACTTAATTGTAAAGTCACCTGGTGACTCGTCAAAAAGCAGCAGTCATGGTGTGACTGTTCAGTGGAGTAACCAAATGAGAGTAAAAATGAGACGAATGAAAGATATTACATTTCTGTTCATTGTAGTGACTGTGACAATTGTGACCATTTGTGATGTTAAGAAGAGTTCACATCGACTGTCTATGCTGTTAGGGTAGTACCTATTTTCTACACTTGCTGTTTATAGAATTTCCTTTTCAGTACTCACGTGTTCAGAAATTAGCATTTCGTGTTTGTTGCTTAAGTTTTGCTCACTAGTGTAAGTGTTTACGGTTATCGACACTTATATTTGCGCTATATTAAAATTTAGGGGTCTCGGTAAAAAAATGATACTATCCTGTGTAAAAATTATGTCACGTTGTTCACGTACACAAAATTTCAGCACGCTGCGACAATTTGTTATTAGTTGTAAGGGTTTAAATTTCTTGAGCTATTGTATTCATCTTTTTACAAAATATAGGGGAGTGAGAAAAAATCTTAATGGCCCCCCCATGATGTTGATACATGCAAATTTTCGTGGGTCTACAACAATCAGAGTTAAAGTGTGTGGGGACCGAAATGACGGGAGCAAAGTGGCGGGACAGAAAAGTCGCGTACCCATTCAACTGCAGTTTATCAGTGAATTGCTTCCTAATAAAACAAGATATCGGTTTTGAAATTGAAAAACAGCACATAGATAAAAAAAAGCATCTAAGAATTGCTTTCCAAGAATTTTTTTTGAATGAATGGTTAAAAACTTGATGGAAATCTTTGTTTGTGTGTGTTTTAATTTTGTTCCATTCAAAATCCTCTGTATTTGACAAATAACTATGAAATTGCATGATAAATATATACTATACTGCCAAAAATTATCGGTCACTTTCAATTTTACACATTTTGCCGAATTATCTAGAGAAATACTTAACGAATTCTTCTGGAACTTGGGGAAGATACAGAAAATGTTTCACTTCATAATTTTCAGCGAATGTTTTATCACGTGGGGAATTAGGGGACCAAGAACAAATTGAATTAAAAATAATAATTGAGATCATCCTATGAAAGAAAATATTCAAACTAATATGTTACTGAAGTAATTGACTATGTGCATATTGTACAATGCATGTGTTTATTTGTGTAAGAACGTAAGAATAGCATGTATATTCATTGCAATATAAAAGGTTCTTTAAAAATTCAAAAAATTAAGATTTTTTTTTTTTTTTTGTATGCAGAATTTTTAGCCAAATTTAACTGCATTTTTAGAAAACTTGACAAAGTACCGTAGAAACAACATAGTACAGTTAGAATATAGATATTCTTGATGAAAAATGAGCATTTGCAGGAAATAATTTTTAACTGTGCATCCGTGAACGATACCAAAGATTTTTTTTTCCTGATTTCGTTGTAAACGTTAATAAGCAACTTATATGAAAAGACCAGTCAAATATCGTGCATATTCAGAAAGATCTCGTCGCTAAAATGAGTTGAATTTCAGTTGCTTTCTAAAAACAGCTGATTCATAAGGAATTTGTCATAAATTGCCCTTTTTCATTTAATTTTTTTGTCTTGATGTTTTAGTTTTTCTTAAAATACCACGAGAACGAGCCTATTCGAACAACAAATCAATTATCAGAATCGAAGCATCCGCCTATCCCAACAACAAATCAATTATCAGAATCGAAGCATCCGCCTATCCCAACAACAAATCAATTATCAGAATCGAAGCATCCGTTTCAAAGCTACTCATTTACATTTATTAAATACTAACTTATTTGTTGGATGTAGGTAAATAAAAAGTGACAATTTGTGGAAAATCCCTTACCGTCCGGCTACTTTTTGAAGGCAACCTCAATTCAATTCACTCTATCGCCTATCCTTTTATGAATTTTTGAGATATTCAACATGCATTTGTATATTAGTTGCTCTATAAAGTTTACTTCCAAATCCTGAACAAAAAAACCCTTTGGTATCGTTCGCATATGCCGAATTAAAAAAATATTTCAAACAACCGCTCATACATCATTAAATATTTAATATATTTATAATCTAATTTGTACTATGTTAATTTTACTATATTTTGCAAAATTTTCTTAAACTACCGTTATATTTGGTTGAAAACAATGCATGCTATAAACAAACATTTCTTGAATTTTTTAAAGACATTGTTATATTTTCATGAATATATGTGCTATTCTTACAAGAATGAACTATAATGTATTTATATATTTAATATTATCTATATAATAATAATAATGTTAATATATTTATATTCTAATTGTACTATGTTGTTTTTACTATATTTTGTAAAATTTTCTGAAACTGCCAGTAAATTTCGTTGCAAACAATGCTTTCTATCAACACAAATTTCTTGAATTTTTGAAAGACATCGTTATATCGCCATGAATATACGTGCTATTCTTGCAAAAATGAACAGAAATGTTGTACCATATCCAAATTGTCATGTACTAGAACGACAGACTATTTCGTGCTTTTTAATTTACAGGGTGATCCAAATACTATTTTTTTCTTAAATTTGATGTTGTTCCCCTAATTACCCTCGTGATCAAATCTTCGTTGTCAAATATGAACTCGAGCATGTTCTTTATATTCCTGAAGTTCTAAAGGAATTCTGTCAAGTTTTTCTCTACATATGCGGTAAAACATCTAAAATCGAAAGTGCCCGGTGATTTTTCGCAGTATAGTGTATATGATATACTATACACTGTAAAAAATTACCAATGTTTCTTATTTTATGAAAATATACTATAACCACGAACGAAAATATCATATAATCTTCTGAGTTATCTGAAATTCCGAATAGCGTGTTCCATTGTCATTTGAATCCCCAGAATCCAATAAATTCCCAAAATTTAAAGAATTATTTATAAAAACAAACTATTTTTCGCTGCCCGTATTTTTCAGAAATGTTTCTGAAGTGTTTTTATAGTGTATTAATTCGTGTCCTCAGCTAGGAATACCTGTTTTTCGAATGTCATTCATTCTCAAGTAAACGTTTTCAGCCGCATAAGTTAATTTATACATGAAAGAGTAAAGAAATAATCTTAATTTTATTGTTATTGTTAAAACTGTTAATTTTGCATGTTTGTTTGTTAAACATATTTTTTGAGCATGAAAATGTTTACTTGAGAATTGATAGCATTCGAAAAACAGATATTCCAGGCTGAGGACACTAATTAATACACTATAAAACCCCTTCGGAAACGTTTCTGAAAAATACGGGCAGCAAAAAATACTTTGTTTTTATAAATAATTCTTTAAATTTTGGAAATGTATTGGTTTCTGGGGATTCAAAAGACAGTGGAACAAGCTTTTCGGAATTTCGGGTAACTCAGAAGATTATATTATATTTTAGTTCGTGGTTATAGTATATTGTCATAAAATAAGGAACATTGGTCATTTTTTACAGTGAAAAAAAAGAGAGAAATGTTTCTTATTCTACGATAATATAATATAACTCTGAACAAAAATATTCAATCACTTCTTCCAAGCTACCCATGATTCGGAAAAGCGTTGTCTATTTTTAGAAATCTCAGAAACCAATTTATTTTCGAGATTTAAAGTAACATTTATAAAAACAAAGTTTCTTTTGGCGCGACTAATTTTCGAAAACGTTTCCAAGTAGTTCTTATAATATATTAATCATGTTTCTTAAACCGGAATATCGGTTTTATTAAGATATCAATTTTCAATCAGCTGTATAATTGAATTTATACATGCAAGAATGACGAAATGATGTTAATTTTAATGTTAATGTTAATGCTGTTAATTTATCAGATTTTGTCTGTAAAACGGGTTTGTTGAACATAAACGTGTTAACCTGAGAATTGATAGATTCGTAAAAACTCATATTACGGTTTGAGAAATTTGATTAATACACTATAAAAATATTCAAAATTACCATCTTCTAAATATTTTTAATAAGTATTATTTGACGTATACCATACTTTTGGTTGTATTTACGAAAATTCGACAAATTCTCCTTAATTTGTTGATCATTAAAAAGAAAAAGGATATTCTTTTATTATATATAGCTATATATACATTGTCTTCATTTTATATATATATATATACATATATATTGTCTTCATATATATGTATACAGTAAAACACCGGTTATCCGAAAAGCATGGGACCAAAGGATTTTCTGTTAACCGGGGTTCCATACGAATTTTCGGATAACCGGGAGGCTTCTTAAATTTATTCTACCAGATAACAATATTCACCCTTCTCACTTCCCCAAAGTCAAGTTAAGCGTTAGTGCTTGCAGGTGCTGAAAGAGTCCGTATTCTCCCTTTCCTGTTTACACGTGTTTTAATTTCCTCCAAACTTTATTTACTATGAGTAATATTTCAAAATTCAAACGGGTTTTTACAAACATGAAGAGCTCAACGAGTTGAAAAATTTGATATTGGCACCTCCATATATTGAAGTGCAGGAAGATGCAACAGCGTCAGATCTGTTGTTGTTTAAAAGGTGGTGTGATAAGGCAGCACTGAACAGAGATCCTACATTAGAGAGAGATTGGACATTGACGAAATGTCCGCCATGTAAGTTCGAAAGCAGGTGGAACGCAGTAGGACGCAAAGTATTTTCATGACTATCTGAAGACATATAAAACGAATTTTCCATAATTTTCACACAATAAGAAGTGTTTGCCGGTGATGAAAATACATTGCGTGCTGTTGCGTTCCCCCTGCTTTGGAACTTACATGGCGGAAATTTCGTCAATATCCAATCTCGATCTATAGCACTGAAGCAATGCGAAGTTGAAAAACCAAAAAAAATCACAACATTTTTTGTAAAGAAATGAAGTGTGGTACATGTCTATGCAGTAAAATGCCTGCATTTACGCAATAGTCCAAATAAGTAAGTTGACGCTGTACATTTATATCATAAACAGCGTGCTTCTTTAAAAATAAAATTTTTCATATTTAAAAAAATAAAAAAAATAAATAAAAAAGAGTTTAAAGGTCTTTCGGTTACGCCAATTTTTGGATAATCGAGGTTCTACTGTATATTTTTATATATACTTCATATGTATTGCTCATTTCATGAGATATCAGAGAAAAAGGAAAAACAAGTCCATTAATGGACGTTATGTTCGCATCTAGTGTTTGGTTTAAAACAGTAAAAGTAGTACAGGAATCAAAGAAAACCTTTAGAGTTTTTTAGTACTGTTCGCACTATCCAAGTAAAAATTACGTAATTTTTTTTCTGTAAAAAGAACTTTTATATTCAATATTTGTATAAACGAAAATAAATCGTCTAATAGAATAAACTTTGGATCTAAAAAATAAAGGTTTAATTGACTATTAGCCGGTTTACAGGTTACAGGTAGTGAGTTTTATGATTTGCTAAGAAACCAGTGCAACATTTCAATAATTATATCTCCTCATATTATTTCTCAAGCCGCTTGTAATAGCAGCCTGACTACACGATCTTATTAAATTTTTAAGAAGAATAAATAACTGAATGCACTTATGATTTTATATTTAAAAATACTTTGTGTAATTTTTCCGGGTTCTACTTTTTAATCAATGGTTTTATAAAGACTGATATATTTTTTTTTTCAGAAACAAGATGTTAAAAGTTATATCTTAACTAATAAAAGAAAGTTTCACTCTGTGTGTGTGTGTGTGTTTGTCTGCGATGTCTAGCAAAATCTAGTCTACCTAGAAGCCTGAAAATTTTGATTTACGTAGTCCAAACCCTCTCCTTGTGCACCTGAACATCAGAATTTTAATATTTTAATTACTTACTGAAATATTAATTAAAATGCACAAATAACTCTCATCAAAAACACGCTTTTTTCATCGGTTGGTTGGTTGTATACGATACATAGATAAGGACTTATCCCGAAATAGTGTCAATATTTATTGCAGATACCGGCGTACAGCCAAGTTAAAGTAGCGCCACCTACTCATTGCTACTACACAGACGCTACCTGTTTGAAACATTTTCCAGGCACGTTTTTCTTCATGATAATTAGCTGGGTTTAAGGTTTTTTTTTAACAGGACATATATTATTATGATAGAGGCCGATTAATACAGAAAACTTTATTTAACAGATTATTTGTTATATTTGCGGGGATGGAGAGGGGTAAGTGTCTAATTACATTTAACAATTTTAACATTTTTAGCTTCAACAATAGCGTTTAATTGCTGTTTTATATACAGAATACAGCTATTTTAAATCTCAGCTAATAATGTTCCGAACTTCTCCATTTAGTTCCATTTTTACTAAATTATCGTAAAAATCAGCATTTATAGCTTCAAGCTGTATTTCTAGAAAGTAGTTACCAGTATTTCCGAATAATAGTCTAAGCCAAATTTCAAATTAGTTTCCTAGCTTAACCAAATGCATCAATCTTTAAAGACGTATAGTGATCCTCCTAATTAGTTATTTGCTGAAGGGCACTTGAATA
This sequence comes from Maratus michaelseni, assembly GCA_963931845.1. Lineage (NCBI taxonomy): Eukaryota > Metazoa > Arthropoda > Arachnida > Araneae > Salticidae > Maratus > Maratus michaelseni. The sequence continues at coordinate 322,683,867 of OZ007591.1, forward strand.
TCCCCCCCCCCCCCCGGGCGCTCCTTCAAGGGTTTTTTTTCTAACTAAGCCTCGTCTCTATATCTCAGTAACTATCTTTCCGATTTCAACGCAAGTGATTCCAAACATTATAATTAACTTAATAGTCACCCTCTATAACATTAAAGTAAATTTATGAGTAACAGCTACCACTATTTCCGAATTATAGTTTAAGCCAAATTTGTAATTAAGTTCCTAGCTTAAGCAAACGAACGAATTTTTAAAGATGCATCCTGGTCCTCCTAATTAGTCATTTTCTGAAGGACACTTGAACATCCCCTCCCCCCGGCACCTCACTCAAGGTTATTTTATCTGACTGTGCCTTATTTCAATAACTCAGCTTATAATGTTCTCATCTTCTCGAAACAAGCTCAATTTTGTAGCACGCCTACTATACAGTACCTTAGGCAGTGGGGAGCTGTCTCAGAGGTTCGTTCCGAAAGAGGTTTGTTTAGAACAGAATGCTCCCTTGGAGGTGAAAGGGGAAATACAAGATTTTCCGGAGCGTATGAGCATGCCCGGTATACGGTGTCGAAGCCATCGGAGACCGTGGCCAAAGTTTCGTTTATTAAGAGATCTAACCCTCTCGGCACCGATTTTTTTTCCAATTTTGGGAAAAATTACTTTTACGCTAACAAAATTAAAAGTAGCTACCGAAATCACAGAAGTTACAGTTTACTGAAATTTAACGAATGTTTTCTTTACAGAAATCTAACGAATGTAGTTACGTTGCGTGTTTTTCCTATGAAAATAGTCTGAGGAAGAATTTTTTAAAACGTTTGGAAAATGTCGTATTACAACCTGATTAAACAAACATAAAAAATTTAGTAGTATTTTTTATCTTTTATCACAAATTACTAATTCGGAAAAGGAGTCCCTAATTTAAATTTAAAGAGTGAAAAATACGTTTAAATTAAAAGAAACGCCAACGGTTTACTAATAATTAATAAAACTTTTATTAATATTATTATTATTAAATGCTGAAACAAAAGTAACGTCATAATAGTAAATGTATCGACATATGCTATCACTATTAGGTGCTGGAATTAACAAAAATAATTTTTTTCTTACAAATATTGCAATTCGAAGTAGGAGCCTCATATGAGGCCCAGGGTGACGAGAGGGTTAAGTTTATTACATGGGCTCGGGCAACACCGGACGGGTCAGCTAGTAAGTAAATAAATTTGAAACAGAAACCGGCATGTATAGGTTATTAGTACAAAAACCCTTTAAAAATTTGTAATGCTGCATTTTCTTATATCTCTAAGAATTTTAAATATGGGTATTAAAAGTAATGATATCAAATATGAGTGATGCTATGTTAATATATATTTTTTAAATCATCATTTTCTTTTTCTTTTTATTTATATTCACAGGTGTAAATATTATTATTAACATGAGAAGAAATATAAAATGTATTCGCTGATTATTTTTCATTCACATATCTCATAAATTCAAAATATGGGTTTTAAAAGGAATTATATCAAAATTCGAGTGACACCTTGATGTAAATTTAATAGGATTGTTTTAAAATTCAATTTAAATAATTTTTGGTTTGTCTTCCAAAGTATATTTACACATACAAAGAATACTTTTAATTTTCCAATACACTATTAAATATATTACCAAGAAACTGAACAAAAATTATTATTTTTTTAATAAATTCATTAGTTTGTGCTTTTTACCAGCCATAAATAAAAACGGTGAATTCTCCATGGTTGGTACCCACGCGAAATTCACATATTGTAACGGAAATATTTTGAAACAACATTAAAATGTAGTCATGAAATCATGGGTGTTTTTTAGGATAAAGAGTAAATGCTTATTAAAAAAAAAAAGAGAGAGAGAGAGAGAGAGAGAGAAAGAAACCTCATTTTACTTTTATTTACAAGTTCAGCATTTCACCACATATAACAATTTCAGGATCGGATTGGCTCTGTACGGAAGACTTTTTAGAATGTGTAATTAATTATTATATATTTTCTTCCTTTAGGAATATGGTTCCGAAATTTTTTTAAACAGATAACGTTAACAAAATTAAGTCTTGAAAATTTTGTAGCTGTATTATAATTAAAACTGTAAAATCTGAAGCAAAATGTAATTATGTAAATGCAAAATCATTAGATGTTACAAAATTTTTTGAAAGAAATTCACAAGTTAATGTTTTACAGGTACTTTTCGGTTAGCCGGGCGCCAGTGATATATGTACATATATAAATATATATGTATATACATATATTTGTATATATATACATACATATATGTATTTATATTTGTATGTATATATATGTATATGTAGATATGTGTATATATGTGTGTGTGTATATACACATGTATATATATCACTGGCGCCCGGCTAACCGAAAAGTACCGTTTTACATAACTGTAATTATTTTTATGGGCATTTATTAAAAGGTAAAATAAAGATAAAAGTAATATATTATTTTTTCATGGATATAATGTAAAAAGGAGTCGAAAGTGAAATTTCCTGTATTTTGTACGAGTATGCCAATTAGAGATTATTTTTAAATTTACATGTTTGGCATGATCAACAAATACAAAAATTCAATCTCTAAATACAGTAAATCGATTTTTACCTACGACCTGTAACTATTTTAGAATGCGATTAAACAGTTAAAATTGGCTGTTAATGAGCTCCTAAGTAACACTAAAGATGAACAAGAAATCATTTAGTACTATAAAGCATATTTGAAAAGTAGTAAAATAATATAGGTGTATAAGGAAAGGTTGAAAGATAGTAGAAAAACATACAGTTGTTATAAAATTTAGATAAACAAAAAAGCATTTTTTATATACTGTTATTTATTTGTTTATTTTTAATTTGGAATAATCCTAGAAAACCAGTTTTTTACTCAGCAACTCAGGGTGTTTAATTTTGCATGTTTCATTGAAGAGTTGTCAGGTACTAGAATTTCTGTTTAGATTTTTTATTTTAGATTTTTTATTTTGTATTTTGTATTTAATGTTTGAAAATCTTTTTAAAATAAGAAATTGTTCTCAATGTCTGCAAAAATTACGATTCATAGAGATCTGAAACAGGCTTCGTATGCGTCGGATGATTCAAATACCAGATTTCTTGAAAAGTAATATTTGCCTTCTTTAATGAAGGAAATTAGTATTTAAACATAACAATCGCGTCTTTCCGAAAAATCTGCTGAGTCCGCTGAGGCGTACAAGCTGTGTAAAAAACATGTTCTTTAAAAATATCTAAAATAACTTGCAACTAATTCGGGAAAATAATATATACAGGGTGATTATAAAAAAAACTATCCCGATATATGAACCCCTAACTATCATACCGTTCACAGAAACTGAATGAAATTTTGGTTTAAAGTATTTTGAGGTATGTGCTCAGGAATCATATGAAAGACAAAAGTTAAATTCTAACAGTTACGGTTACAGTGGCAAAATTTCGAAAATTTCAAATGGCAACACCTATTTTTTTTATTGGAATGTGATCTTCATAGTGAAAAACCATAAAAAGCGTTGAACGGTACCTGTAGTACGAAAATCGCCGGCGCTAGACAGACTAAGAAGAATAGTGAAAACAACCAATAAGGACAGAGAAGCAACAGAAAACAAAACATTTTATTGTGTTTCATACATTTTCCATTTCACACACGACGACACTTTACATGCGGTAGATGGTGGATAGCACTGAACAATAAAATGTTTTACTTTCTGTTGCTTCTTTGTCCTTCATTGGTTGTTTTCATTTTTCTTCTTAGTCTGTCTAGTGCCGGCGATTTTCGTGCTACAGGTACCGTACCAACGCTTTTTATGGTTTTTCACTGTAAAGATCACATTCCAATAAAAAAAAGCAGGTGTTGCTATTTGAAATTTTCGAAATTTTGTCACTGTAACCGTAACTGTTAGAATTTATCTGTTGTTTTTCACATGATTCTTGAGCGCATACCTCAAAATACTTTAGGCCAGAATTTCATTCAGTTTCTGTGAACGGTATGACAGTTAGGGGCTCATATATCGAGATAGTTTTTTTATAATCACCCTGTATATCCAATAGGAAGTTTATGAGATCTCGTATCCTACCAATGGAAAATGAACCTCGTATACAACTATATTAAATTATGAAAAACCTGAGTTATCCTCAGTTTTCTTTTTTGACGTATCTTAATTATTTCTCTTTTTTAAAAATTCTATAGAACTTATTTTAATTTTAATTAAAAATATTTACATTCAAACGTATTATGTTACAAATATATATACAGCCGAACTCCATTTATACGAGACTCAAGGGATAAAAGTATAATCTTGTATTTTCTGTTACTCGTAATACCCGTAAAAATAATAAAAATCATTAAAACACACATATAATCAGACTAATTATTACTATTAATTGCTCTAATTATCTCAATGCTAAAATTAACTTATTACCATAAAGTTAAGATAAATATCCAGCTTAGCTTTGCTAGTGGCATTTTCTTTAGGCCGACCTTCTGTGTAGACAAAATCACAGTGAAAGCCTCTAAAGAACCGGTAATTCCAAAAGACATAAACGACGTACAATAATGTAACGGATTACGTCTCTCTTTTTCCGGATAAAATCGTCTAACATTGCAATAGTCACTGCAATTTTTGAGATATTGATTTCATATGCACTTTTCAGTTAACAGTGTAATAAAAGACACGAAAAGTCTGGTTAATATGGTCCAGAATCAGGTTTAAAGATTAATTTCACATCCATTTCATATTTATTTAATTTATTAATTTTTACTTAAAATGTATCTTAATTTTTCATTAAAATATGAATTAATATTTAAACTTTCTCTTTAATATTAGGTACATAACAATAACTCCGACTTCGATCAAGTTGCATATGCACTTCGCAACGTCAACATGCAGTGATAATGTTTCAAACGGAAGGAAATATTGTCGTATATGAATGAAGATCACCGTGAAACGTTTTAACCATATGTAAGCTGCTGCTGTAAAGACAAATAGGAAAAGATTTTCAGCTTTGAATTTTTACGGAAGATGAAAAAATGTATTCATTACTCTAATCCGAAACGAGTGAAGCATGGGATGCGTCAAGATTGACCAGATCCATCAGTGTCGAAACAGAGCATTCACGGCAGTAAGTTTGTGTTGTGTATCTGGTGGAAGTATATTTACGAAATCTTCTGTGACCAGTTTCAGTTATGTCCGATAGTCAATGATGAATGTTAGAAGCAACAAATAATTAATTTGAAAGACGAATTGAAGTAAAAAAGACTGAATAAAGGCGAAAGGTAGGATAACGTAGTTTTACAACCTGAAAATGATCGCCCACAAGTTACAAGATCAGCTAATTAAATTCCAGAAACACTTCGTTGCGAAGCACCTTTTGTAAGAAACAGTTCAGCTCTTAAGAGCCTACATCAGTCACGCGAAAAAACGCTCCAGCTAATGTTAAGTCTATGGGAAGGTTATCGAGCGATTTCTCGCTCGCATTTTAATATTTTTAAATGATTTTTTTGCATATGACAGCTGAGGTCGATCTCTAACGTTGTTAGTTTTTACTTTTTCGATTTTGGTTCCAGTTTTTTTATAAAAGGGTAATTTCCCTTTCAGAACCGGTTCCAACCGGTTCCAAAAATGAAAATGTCCGTTTATAAAAAAAACCGTAACCAAAATCGAAAAACTAAAAACTAAAAACGTTAGAGATCGACCTCAGCAATCCTATGCAAGAGAAATCATTTAAAAATATTAAAATGCGAGCGAGAAATCGCGCGATAACCTTCCCATAGACTTAACATTAGCTGAAGCGTTTCTTCGCGTGACTAGCGTAGGCTCTTAAACAGACACTAAATATTCGCTTGATGAGCGTATTCCTTAAAAAGAATTGAGCTTTTTGCATTTCAGAATACGCTTGTTGCCTGAAAAATGAGCGAATGTTGAATCTTCTGGTGGTAATTATCTAGAATAAAACTTTCTTCATATCGAAATAAAGTGTCTTTCCTTTACATGAAAAAGAGCAGAAATGTTATTACACAGCTAATATAATTAATTTAAACTACGGTTATGTTTAAAATTTTTAGTGGTTGCTTGGGAATTGTCAAGGCTCTTCTAGACGGAATGTAAACTTTCAAACTAAATAGGAAATCCTTTCAAATAGCTACATTATTTAGCACTACTGGAGATTTAATAATTTGTGATAAAATTTATTATTATTATTATTATTATTATTATTATTATTATTATTATTATTATTATTTTGATTGTTTTTTTTTTCTGTTTTTGATTGTTTTCCTATTTTTAAAAACACAATATTTTATTAGCAAACAACAATACTTTTCCACTTTCAAAACAGACATTTTTTATGCAAAAATTCAAAGAAATCGAAAACATTATAACAAACAACATTATAACATTATAACACATTTTAACAAAAAATCATCTGCAAGTTATATTTTTAAAAATGGGCCGATTTTAATGCAATCGACTGATTTGCGGCTACAATATAAGCTGGGAAATTCTTTATCTTAAGAAACGGGTATATGACTATAAGACGCTTTTTTACCTTAAAATATGTTAAGCGAAATGGATGGATTTGGATCCATATTTTTCTGTTTTTAACTAATGCCTTTCATAAATAATTTCTAAACTACTTAATGAAATAATTTTAGTTTCATAATTCTAAGTCTGTCTTCTTTTTCTTCCTATTATTTTGTTTACTGACTGAAATAAACTCCTTTGTTGTATTTCACCTATTCAACAAAATACACTGTAAACACAAACGTCTGAAATTCAGTTAAAAAAGTGTCTTAAATGGATGGTCACATTTTAAGTAAAAAAAAGTGTCTTACTTTTTAAGACACCTTTTTGCATCTGAAGTTAAGACATTGGAAACGTCTTAAAACGCCATCATTTTTAAAACACTTGATATGTCTTAAAAAGACGCCATTTTTACAACACTTCAAATGTCTTAAAGTGCCGCCATTTTTAGACATTCAAACATCTAAAATGCTACCATTTTAAAGACATTTGAAATGTCTTAAAAAGCAGCCATTTTTTAGACATTTGAGACATCTAAAATGCTGTCATTTTTAAGACACTCGAAACATCTTATATGATTTTTTTACTCTTATTTACACTGGCTGATTAACAGCAGGCTAAAATTTAGACTTACAATCAAGCTACAAAGCAAAATAAATGTTTGCCAATTATGGAAGACTGTTACAACAGTCTGCATTATACTGCTATAATTTATTTTGTATTGCAGCAAGCCATGTGCAATATTCCCAAGTATATTTTTTAAATACTGTTAACCTTTTATATTAATTTTAATTATGAGAACATTACATATTAAGCAAAGAATTTTTTTCAAAATTACAATTTTAAATGAATCTATTTTGATTCTTACATATCTGTAGCAGCACATTATTCTTTAGAAAGGACCCAATCTGCGAAGGGTATTCATATCCTATCCTTCTAGGAATTAAAATTATTTTTAAAAAGTTACAATCTTCTTTAAGTACTTTCAAAAAACGTTTTTTCCTGATTAATATCCAAAACTAACATATTTATCGGCATTTTTAAACTGAAAAAAAAAATGCTGGCAATATGGGTGTCCCTACCCCCCCCCCCCCCCAACTCATCTTCTCCATGTACTGCTTATCTTTTTTTTTTCTTCTTATTTTAACCTGGGACATATTTTAAAGATTTTGGGCCCTAAGTATTATCTTTTTTTTGACTTATATCACTGTTTTAATATCATTATTACGCAATCAATTCTGTCATACATATGTAAGGTACAAATTTAATTTTTTGGTCATGTATATCACGGATATAATTTTAGTCATTTGCCTAGAGAAAATATTTTTCAAAAAATTATAACAAAGGTAGATTTTATTTGTTTATCTAACCTTTAATCAACTTAATTTATTATTCAGTATTTCCATACACGAATTTGTCTATCCATTTATTTGAATTTGAAAATACCTAGTAATTTAAATCATGAATATATATATTTTTTGTTTTCCAACAAATTTAGTTATATTTTCTGCATCTATTTAAAGAGTTTTGTTTACTGAATGTAATCACTAACCTCCCCCCCGCCCTCTCCTACAGATCTAGAAAACTTTTTATGTAACCAAGTAGATTATAAAAGATTTTTGGTATATTGTATGATAACATCTCATTACAGGATTTACCACCACTTGTCAGGATTTCCACTGACTCCCTCAGTATACATGTAGTATAGTCGTTCATTTGCGCGATAATCTTTACTTTACTAATATATATATCAATTTCTGTTTTTTAAATTTAACCGAGAAAGTGCAGTAGATGGTTTTCCTTTTGCTATGTTTGACTTATGCTCCCTTATGCGGTCTTGTAATTTCCTATTTGTCATACCTATGTATGTAAATACTTCATTTTTATTTTTACATTTAAATGGGATGATATAAATTCCTGCTTTTTCATGCATATCTATCGGGTCAATTTTTCTGGTCTGTCAAATGGTTTCATATTTTAATTGATACACAAAGGTGAATTTTGTTACAAATTTAGAATAATTTTTCTATATATTTAATGACTTCTGAGGATATAATATATATTCTATATATTTAATGACTTCTATATATTTAATGATGATTCTGGATACATAATGGAACGGTGCAATTTGACGAAAAAATTCAAAACAGAAAGAATGAGCCTGGATAGGGAAATTATCAATATTAGGTTTTTACAACTCTGCAAGGAGCACAGGGTTATCCCCACATTTTTAAGGAATCGTAATAAAGTAATTCAGGAAGAAATTTCTGAAATCGGATATAAATTAGACAGTATTGCCCTGAAGGCATATATTAGAAGCAAGTTTAAACTAATTGATCTTTTGACCAGGAAAGTAAGGGACTTATACAGTGAATTGTCATGGGTTTTAGATAACAGGGATTTTGATGAATTTTTGCGTTTGGTTAACACTTACCAGATAATTCAGAAAAAACAAAAAGAACGGGAAAATCAATAGACTTAAAGACAAGAAATACTATAAAGGGCTACAGCAAAAACCAGTACCATATGTTAACCTCACCAATAAGAAAATAGACTGCATAATTTTATAAGTATGGGATCAAAACAGATGTTTCAGAGAAAAATAGGTATCAAAAGTGTGATAACGAACTGTAAAAAAATCATTAACATTATACCCACTAATAAAAAAGAGGAAGTCAGAAACTTGTTATTCAATAATGTTCAGAAATATTTAAAAATACCTAGGGTAACGAACGATAAAGATCTAAGTGTAATCAAGCAAATTAAACATAATCAGGAGGTCACAATTATACAAACGAATAAATCAAATAAACTTGCAACATTACCTACTGCAGATTAAATTGCCAAAATGGAGAATTGTATTAGTGAAATGAATTGTTTAAAACTGAAAAAGGACAAACATAACGATTAAGAGAAAAACACAAGAAATAATAAAATATGGTACTTGGCATAGTGAAATAAAAGTTAAACTTATGATTAACAAAACTGCAACCACCCCCCGGCATAATAGGACGTTTGAAAGACCATAAACCTGATCTCCCTCTCAGACCTATTGTTTCAAAATATTTAGCATCAACCTATTCAATCAAGAAAGCATTTGTACCACTACTAAAAGTAATGTTACCCCCCACTAAATATGCAATCAACTCTACCTTAGATTTAAGCAAACGAATCAAATATTTTAAAATTATACTTGCAAGTTTTGATATCAAGTCATTATACCCCTCAATTAATGTACAAAAAGTCAGAAATATTATTGAAGATCAAATCAGCAATAACCCAGTGTATGACGACAACATTAAAAATACTCTTATATCCAGTTTAAATTTAATTACTAATAACAATGTTTTCATTTTTAACGTAAATTATTATAAGCAACAGAAGGAGCCCCTATGAGTTCCCCCATCTCCGGTTTATTAGCTGAACTAAAACTGAGACCCTTAGAAGAACAGATTATCTCCACCTCAGATTTAAAACCTAATTTATGGATCAGATATGTCGACGACATACTCATAATTTGGAAGCATGGAATCTCAAATCTGGAAAAAAATTTAAAACATGCCACTAGTTTAGACAACAGAATACAGTTTACAATGGAAATAGAGAAAAATGGGTCATTGCCTTTTATGGATGTTGAACTAATTAAGTATAACTTAACACATTGTTTAGGCAGAAATATTTACAGGAAACCATGCCGATCCAATAATACAATATCTAATAGATGTATAGTACCATTTAATTATAAGAAAGCAGCATATTATTTTTATGTCAGAAGGGCATTTAACGTATGTTCACAAAATTATATAAACGCAGAATTAACCACGATTAAGAAAATTGCAACTGAGAATGGGTGAACTTAATGAAACTTATTAACTCAATAACTCCAAGAACTCAACGAAATTTATTAACCAAGTAATTTATGAATTTAATAACAGAACAATAATAGCCAAGAATAAAACACAAGTTTCAAAGTTTTGTAGTAAAGATTATATCCCCCAACTTTATGAAAGAATTCGGTATGCTTTAAAGAAATATGACATAACATTAATTGTCAAACCTCCAACAAAATTACAAAATCTAGTACACAGAAATATGACCCCATAGATATGCATGAAAAAGCAGGAATTTATATCATCCCATTTAAATGTAAAAATAAAAATGAAGTATTTACATACACATGACATACATACACATATTTTTATTTATATACACATAGTATGACAACTAGGAAATTACAAGACCGCATAAGGGAGCATAAGTCAGATATAGCAAAAGGAAAACCATCTACTGCACTTTCTCGGCTAAATTTAAAAACAGAAATTGATATATATTTTAGTAAAGTAAAGATTATCGCGCAAATGAACGACTATACTACATGTATAGTACTGAGGGTGTCAGTGGAAATCCTGACAAGTGGTGATAAATCCTGTAATGATATGTTATCATACAATATACCAAAAATCTGGTATAATCTACTTGATGTTAATGGTACATTTGGGATGGAATAACCCACCTCTCTCAATAGACTGGTCCATCCCCCTTCCCCCCCTTCTCCATATGGAGTTTCGCCTTCGGCTATTTAAACAGCTTACATTTCGGAGGTTACAGGATTTTTTCTCATTTCCACCCTTTGATGATGGCCAGGTTCTGATTAAAAGTGCTCGGGATTCCGACGAATGTTTTTAACATCTTAAAATGGTTTTAATGTTTTAGAACCTTTTTATTTTTACACCTATTTTAGTAATCCACAAATTGCGATCCATTTTAAATGGTTTCATATTTTAATTAATTATTTATGTTTGATAGTTTAAATACCAGAAAGTTTTCTAGATCTGTAAGACGGGAGGTGGGGGGGAGGAAGCTTAGTGATTACATTCAATAAACAAAAATCTTTAAGTAGATGCAGAAAATATAACTAAACTTGTTGGAAAACAAAAAAGTCCTTCCGGCCTGTACCGGGAGGAAAAGGTAGTTTCCTATATCTTCGTTTTGAAATTTTAGCTAGTGTTAATCGAAAACAGCAAGCTAAAATACAAAGAAACCGTTTACAAAAGATTCGTTAATACTGAATTTGAATAAGAAATTTGTCAAATTATGGAGATATAGCCAAGTTGGCTTCATTTATAAAACTTATTTTGGTCGCCAAATTTGGCAATATTTCGCGAAATGTCGCCATGTTTGGCGAGAATTTGGAGCTTCATGGATATGAATATATAGTTTTATGCATATGATTGGGAAAATTATTACAACAATGAAAATTTTTGTAATGTGCTGCCTTGTTTCAAAATGTCAGCCACCCTAGAATTTCAAACTGCTCTATCTCAGCCATTTTTTAAGATAGAGGTAAACCAAAAAAGGCTCTGGAATCCTCGTATCAAGGCCTAACACTTAATTAAAAAATAAATTTGAATTTTTAACTTTTTTGTATATTTATTTCAGTTTTAAATTTTTAAGTGGCCGCCATTTTGAAGCAAAAAATGGCGGACCAAGCTGGCCAACGAACACGGTCCAGACATTGGTGAGCTTAATACACACAATTAGTTTCATCAAAATTGATTTATAAATACGAGCGTTATCGTATGACATATGTCAGATATATATATATATATATATATATATATATATATATCAACATTTGAACGGAGGGTGGTTTTGGGGTCTGGGGGTCAGGATCGGTGAAAATATATTGAAATTTTCTTGAACTGCTTTCCTCCGAACGGCTGCAATAGGTAGCTTTATACTTTTTTGTATTGAAAGCTACCTAAAACAAAAGACTTGAAAGCTATTTATCGTGTTGTACACGTGGTTTGAAAACTAATATCGTATCTTACAAATATATAATAGAAATTATGTGACGTTATTAAAACAAAGATATAAGAAAACATAAAAGTAAAACTCCCTTTTATTTTTTAAAATATTTTCTTTTATAATCCAACGAGCTGTTGTATTTATTATATTTGTGAATGCATTACGCCGTCATGTAATAACGCCGTCCATATCTCTTATGGTCATCACTGCACCTGCTTTCCCTGCCCTCCCTCCCTTCTCAATTGAGGTGTGCTCAACAACAATAACGTTATGTCTTAATTTAAGACATTTTACCATATTAAGACACTGGCCACAGAAACCCTATTGGTTCATTTCTACCGCCAGTCAATTAAGACACACAAGTGTCTTAAATTAAGGTATCTATTATGTCTAAGCTCTATATTAAGACATTTACGTGTCTTAAATGCTTTTTCAGTCGTTTTTTTTTGTCTTACTTTAAGACTCCTTTATTTGCAGTGTAGCCATCATAAACATAAAATCTCACATCGGTAGGTCAGAAATTACAAGTATTAGTCAATTCTTTTACGTTTTCTGATGTTACGTCTATCTTTAGAGTCATTAATGTCACTTTCTTTTAATCCTTTGATAGTATAACTTCTCAGTGAAATAGTAAAAAAAATACTGAAAACACAGCTAAATGGGTTCAACTTTATTTGAAAATCCTATTTTTTCATTCAATTTTCAAATGTTACTATTTGTGAGCTTCTAATTGTAACAAAATTGGTATAAAAGCTTTTATATAAACTTTTACAACAGTAACCTAAGAATTAATGTAAGCAATTACATTAAAAAAGTTTAGTTTTTCAATTAATATTTGAAATTTAATACCAGAAAAAAATTTTAAGTTAAAAATCTCAATAAATACGTTAACCATAAAAATATACATATTAACTACTAAATCACTTAAGAACCAACATTCACACCTATAGAGAAAACACGTGATTGATAATTAATCTTTAGATTTTTATTTATTTTATTATTTTCTTAATAAAAAAAAAATAATTGCATAATTTTAATGTTACAATATGTATTCATCAGATTGGGAATTGTAGAAAAGTACGATGTGAATCATATTGTACTTTTGAAAATTGCTTCCACTCAGTTAATATAATTTCAGTAATTATGTTACACTTAAATATTTTTTTACCCACGCCACAATTTATATCCCTATCAAGTACGTTTATGTTACAATGTTATTAACCACCCTGCATGCATATCTAATTTGTGAGGGATTTAAAAAGGAAAAATTTAATTCATTGATTTAAAGACGAAAGGATTTTTTTTATGTAAGACTGCTGGAGAAGTTTACTTTAAAACTTGAATCTGTAGTATTTTTATTATTGGAACCATTTTATTCGTCCATTGCAGTTTATGGGAATACTTGTCAATCTTTCGGGTTTCTTTAAGCAACAAGAACAAAAAAAGAAACATACTTTGAACAAAAAAAAGTATTTTATTAAATGTATATCTATGTAGATTTCATTTAAACTCTACATGATTTCATTGATGAAATAAAATTTCTGGTTCAAATATATCTAAACAGGAGTCTCCTGGGGAGGATTGGAAAGTATGTCTATGGCTTATTTTTATATTTTGTATGCCAAAAAAGAAGAAAGACTCTTTGATTTTATATGTTAGCAAATCCTCTATGAAATAAAATAAAACCTTACATTTTACATTATGAATTATTAATATTAACAGGGTTCGTACACCTCCTGGAATTTTGTGACAAGGAAATCTTTCGGTACCAGTATTTTCTGGCAGAAAATTTCTCCTTAAAAGAAGGCGAAGATTCTCGAGTTTAACATAGATTTCTTTTTCTATAAAAAATACTCCTGAAAAAATCCTTGATCCGTACGAATCCTGTATAATATCATTATTAACTTTTTCCAAAACGTCTAAATGCATGTGCACGGCTTCCACTGGTCCATTTTTGGATACCACTTTTTTCAAATATTATTATTCGCGCTAGTTTTCTACATTTAAAATAGAAATATAATAGAAATGTACTACGGATATTATTGGCACTTCTTTTTTAATGAATGCAATATTCAGAAAGCAACACTTATTTTTCTGTTAGTAATTAGTAGGAAAGGTCTCCATGAAAATTGCTTGCTCTTTGTTTTCAATAGAGTATCCGTAGCATATAAATAAATGAAGGTGCGACTTTCTACAAAGAAAGTTATGAGTAATATAACATTCGTGTGATAGAAAGACTAAGATATCATCACATTTCATCCAAAGTGTCACATCCTGTTCAGTTCAATATTTCGATAAATTATCTTCATCATTTTAAAGTTAGGAACAAAATTCCGGTTTTGACTTGAAGTGAGATACCCGGCATTTAGCACTGAATAAGCGGATTGCGCTTCTAGTTTGACATAGAAAATTTGTTTGTAGCAATTTTTTGTATAGGGAAACAGAATATGTTTCCACGAAAACTGGAAACTAACTTCTAACCACAGCATATTCTGGTTTCAATGTGCTTTATCACCAGTTAAATTTTGTGCACGACTTTTGAGGTTACCCTGGTGTACATCGCTTTAATATCACACTTATCCTGAAAAGGCGTGTTACAGAAACAATAACTTTGTTTCATATGAGTCTTGAAATATCAAAAGTTAGAAAAGTAACAAGAATAATATTCGTAATAATAATGACAACATTCTGTAATAACTTCAGCTAATCAAATGTATATTCTCCCTTAATATAGCCAATCATATTTTCCTATAACTGGAAGTTCTATCTTATTTGATCCTGTACAGCGTATTAACCAAAAACTTTATTCTGTTTGAACTTGGCAAAGGAACGTGTAATTCACCCGAACTCCTTAATCCCATGTGCTTTTCGATTCGTTGTCATGGTGACCTCAACTACTGTAGCTGCAAGGTAAAAATATCCCAGAATTAAATCAAGACAAACCACGAAAAGAAAGAGTATCTTTTTTTTTCTTTCGGTGTCGTGATATTGCCTTTGTCAGTTAATTTGTGTCAGGGGTGCTCAGAATAAAACGAGAACAGAAAGATAAATTAAGCTCCAGCAAAAACTGTTCAGGTGTATGTATAACATTAATAGGAAGAGTATGAGAGAAAGAAAATGGAAAATGTTTATTTTATCTGAGACATAAACGAAAAGATGTTTGATATTCCTAATAATTTTCACGAACATTTTATTAAATAATAATTTGTATTTATGTGGATATTGTATTCATTTAAAGGAATTATTTACTTAAAAGTTAAAATGACATATTACAAAAGCTTAAGGTAATAATATAAAACTTTAATTTTATAATTTATCTTGAACTTTATTAAGCGTGTGTATGTTTAACATTCTAGAAATGGTAGTAAATTTTTTTTTAGTAGAGTTATTTAGTAGAGTTTTTCACCTGAATGCAGAAAAGTAAAATCCTGTAATTAAACAATTTATGCTATTTAAATATTAAATAGTAAAATTCTATTGAAAAATTGTGGTAAACGTGTACGGACAACGAATAAGCGAATAATACAAAATACCTTTTTTGGGAGGGACTTCTGTTAAGAGCCTACGCTAGTCCCGCGAAGAAACGCTCAAGCTAATGTTAAGTCTATGCGAAAGTTCTTGCGTCATTTCTCGCTCGTATTTTAATATTTCTAAATGATTTTTTTTTGCATAGGATAGCTGAGGTCGATCTCTAACGTTGTTAGTTTTTACTTTTTTCTATTTTTATTACAGTTTTTTTTATAAGTGGACATTTTAAATTTTGGAACCAGTTGGAACTGGTTTTGAAAGTGAAAGTACCTTTATCTAAAATATCAGGAACCAAAATCGAAAAAGTAAAAACTAACAACGTTAGAGATCGATCTCAGCTTTCCTATGCAAAAAAAATCATTTACAAATATTAAAATGCGAGCGAGAAATCGTGCAAGAACCTTCTCATAGACTTAACATTAGCTGGCGCGTTTTTTCGCATGACTGATGTAGGCTCTTAAGTATTGGCGAGTGCTGGCCGTATTGCTTTGGGAGAGATGCCTTCAGTGACCAGAATTTCAATTTTTTGACTGAAATTGCAATTTGAACGCCAATTCCGTATTAATACTTTTTATAAATACAACTGAAATTGAAATCTTTCGTGAATTTGTAAAATATAATAACAGCTTACTTGAAAGATTTTAATCAATTACTCTTTCTAACTTTCATATGCATAGTAGATCCTGACATAAAGAATTTGCGAAGACTGAGAAGTTAATTCACTTAAACCTAAATTCTCTGAGCAAATATTTATATTTCCGTATATATAGAAGATGTGCATAGTCATGAAAGAAAGTTCCACTTTAAATTAAATTTAATCAGAGATGTGAACTATTCCTTCAAAATGTTGACATTATTATTTATTTTTTAAATGTTATACAAGTCGAATTCAGATACAGGCATATTTTTGAAAATATATATACTTTTTCTATTTCGTCTTTTAATATTTCAGTTTGAAGATTTAAACCTTTAGAACAGAGAAAAAGAATTAACACGTGATTTTTAGGTACGTTCGTAATTATATAAATACGTAGCACCTACTGCCTTTGTCTGGTCCGTCCGTCTGTTTGCATATAACAACGCAAAAACTACCCAAACGAATGATTTAAAATTTAAGATATATTATCTTCCCAGAATTTTGTCGAGACATTTCAAACTTTATGAAAATCGAATCAAAATTTAAGACGATATTAATAAAAATATTTATTAAGAAATTTGAATTAAAAAAAAAAAAAAAATCGGTGCTTTCTTGTTATAGGAGCTTCCGAGGTTTAATCGTGAAGCTGACCGAGATACTTATTTTATGACAGAAATTAATCTGCAGACGAAATAATTCATTTCACAGAATTAAAAATCATCAAAATCTGAATATTTATGTAACTATCTATAGTACGAAAACACCTCATTTGTCACGTTTGACGTACAATCTCCAATTTGTTTTGATTTATATAATTTATTTTTCCAATTAGCTATGAAAAAGTTTAAAGAATTACAATTGCATTTCTTATTAATATTAATATATCTCATGTTAATAGTTTAAAACACGTCTATAATTGTTTTAATTTATTTAGTATCTATTCAATGTTACAATTTAAAGTTTGGTACAATTTCTATGTGTAGACCTTCCCCTAAGCAAAATTTAAGTATGGCTTTAACTCTTGATTAGATTGATGTCTGAGCTTAAGGTATTTTGAGGAAATTAAAGTTGAAGATCTCGCTTTTCACGTTATAAGACGATTTCTCATCCGACGTCAGCTTTTGAATTCGGCTTTTTTTTCATATCTAATAATTTGCATCTATCCTTTTTGTAACTTTAACATTTTTGTAACGAGTTTATGCATTTCTATTGCCTATTTAAAGAAAAATTCTTCTAAAGTTACAGAATTTCGTTAAAAACGGTTAAAAGAGTGCGTACATCATTTGGTCCATTCTCGACCGAAAGAAACGACCATTTTCCCAATGGTTAAAAAAAAAGTCGTTTTTAATAAAGTAAAAATTTACCGGTTTATTTTTCTTGTTTTTTCGAAAATCTGAACCGGTCCGATACCGGCGAAGCCTGCTATTATACTCTGTCATAATAATATCTGCCATGTGGACTAAATTCGATATTAAAAAAAAAAAAAACAATTTTAAAATTAAACATGTTGTATAGAGACCTTCAAAATGTTAGACGTCAGATTAATTTTCTTTTTAATTCTCTAATGACGTCATATTAAGCTGCTGTCTGTATTTACACATACTTACACTCCTTGCATTATTGAGAAGTGCTTGAAAATTTCCGTTTTATGACCAATATGACGTCATATTAATCTTTTTTTTAACTGGTGAAACTTTTTATTTCATTTTCATTTTTCACGTGGGAATCATTCAATAGAAAATTAGTTATTGTAGAAAGAATTTTATTGTGGATTTTTAATTATTGGCAACTGCTATAATGAAAAATGTTTAAATTTAATAGGGAAAGGTTGTTAGATTTTTGGTTTTTTATCTCTCTACATTAAAACAATACGATTTTTTCAAATTTTATGATTTTGAGATTTATAATAGGTATACTGTAGTGTAGGTAGAATATTAATATAATAAATAATTCGGTATAGGTAACTTATTTACCTATAAGTAAACAAAAGTTCATGACTGTAAGTTACATAGTTTCTGAGAACCGGCTCTGTGACGGACCGACAACGAAGCGGAAGTAATAGGGTTTCGTGAGATGAACGAAACCCTCAAAACCCTAGTTTCTATTATTTTCCGTATATTTTCCCTTTTATGACAGAAACTAACATTATAACTCAATTAGACCATCTTTATAGTTAGTTATAACTGCAACTATTTGTAACTGAATATGAATAATAATATTCCATATTGAAAACATTGGTCTATGAAGGTTTTATTATTTTATAAATGATTAAATTTTTAAATATTATGTTTTTTTAATTGCATTTCAAACATAGCTGAAAAATTGTTATGAATTCGGTTCGTTTGTCGTATGTTTGCATGTCTGTCCCTGATCTAACTCATCTAAATATACTCGATAGCCAAACAATTTATATTTTTTATTCAGTTTGACCATAGCATGTTCGCACTGAAAATAAAGAGTGTATAATTTATAGTTCGCTTACAGACGTAGTCAAAAGAATTCCGCTACATTATGGTCTATAGAGAAATTTCATTCGAGGTGTAATTTATTAATATTAAGGCATTTCAAAAATAATGAGATTGATAAGCATCACTGAGGTGAATTATAACAGATTTCTCAGAAGTATAGAATACGTCTCATTTGTAGTTCGTTTACTGAGACTCACAACAGAATTCCCTTACATTATGATCTATTGTGAAATATCGTTTGCAATGAATTTGATAGTTGTAGTTCATTTACTGAGATGCACAATAGAATTTTATTACATTATGATCTATTGGGAAATATCGTTTCCAATGAATTTGATAGATGTTATAATACTTAATGGATAATGAATTTCCTATAGCATGTTTCATATAGATTGTGGCGTGAGTAGCATTTTTTGTTCACTTACAGAGACGTCCAAAAGGATTCGGTTACAGGACTGACTATCTATCTATCTGTATTATAAAGGACAAACGTGTCCGTGCGTAACGCTGACGTCATTTTGTGAATGGCAACACTGGCGATAAAAATTAAGTTTTGCGATTTTTTCTACTGCAACTCTTTAAATTTCTAAACATTGCACAGTTTTAATTTTTACACCATTGTATAGGGGAAAAATCTACTTTCAAATGCAATATGTTTGAAAACTGTATCACAATTTATTCATTTAAATTAAATTTCAAGCATTTGTTTTTATCTATGTCAATCGCTTGCAGACGATTACAAAATATTAATCCGTTTGAATTTTAAACAATATAAAAATTCAACATTTGTTTCCATCATTCAATAACGAAATTAAAACTTTATTTAGCAATAAATAAAATAGAATAAATAAAACACAGATTTAACAGACATGTAATTGAAATAAGCGCTTAAAACCTTATGAAATTATCAGAATAATTAAAAAAAAGAAACTGTCGTAGATAACGAAAGTTTTAGCGAATTCTTCGGCTATTAACGTCTGACAAGAGGCCCATACAAAATTACAGCTTTTAATAAATTTCAACATTTTATTTGAATGTATAATTGACATAGTATTTTATATAAAAATGTTCTTTGGTGTTATTAAGGCGCAATCTAATAAAATTATTAAATGTAAAAAATCTATTAGAGTTTTAAAATTTATTAAAAATATATAAAAATGGTTTTCACACATATTCTCTATACCGGAAAGTCCGGGTTGGATGCACTAATTAACGGTAATTACTGGATCGATAATTCCGCTATGATATGCATTTTCAAACTTATCTATCTTTTAGCATTTTACGTAGTGTGTATAAATTATACAGATCAGATACAGAGCTGCACGAAAGAGTTCGCTCGCATTACCAGATATCGGCAGCAAATGTTTAAAATGGATTTTTACTGAGTCATGTGTTTTTTAAAATACATTTTTAGATAACTAATTTCAATGGGTAAAAAAATGAAATTTCTTAATAATATTCTGTTAATGTTGAAAAGCATTTCATAATCTATGCTTGATGCATAATTTTTTGTTCTTGTTTTTCAAGTCGTTTGACATAAAGTTTCATACAAATTATGTCAAAGAGGTTAAATTATTCATCCGCGTTATTTTATGCCATTTAATCTTGAGAGTATTACATAAAATAACAAATATTTTTCCGAATATAGACGGTTTGAAGGAAGTAAAATGTGATGTGCAGTGCATTACCGTCCGTATTCGCGATAAATATTTTAGCTCAATAATTGTAACAAATAATAATAAATTATAATTTTTGGCAATTTTTATAAATTTCAAGATATAAAGTACTAAATTAAATTTAATGTATCTGAGTTGAATGTTATTTGAGACATACAGGGTGCGGCAGGTATTTGTGAATAAACTCACTCCTGCAGACAGGAAAAGACAGTGGAACAGACAGAGGAACAGACACTGGAAATAGACCGTTTTTTACATTTTAACGTTCTGTATAGTTGACCACAAACACATTGGATGACATCATTCATTCAAACTACCGTCAGATGCAATAACAGACTTTGCACGCTGTCGTAACCATGTAATATATATATATATATATATATATATATATATATATATAATATAATCGTAACCATGTTGTAACCATCAAGCAACAATGCGATGAGTGTTGGGAATGTTTGCCATTGCATAAACAACGGTTGCCTTGAAAGCCTCAACAGTGTTGTGTGGATGTCTATTGGAGTCCTTCTCAACCATGCCCCATATCTACTAGGCCATCGGGTTATCATATAAGGATCTGGAAGGGGACACAAGTTGGTGATGACATGGTCATGAAAGTTTTCAGCCATCCATTATTGGGTTGTATAGGCTGTTTCATGCAGAGTCTTGTTGAAAAGAATACGGCCTACCACGTGCTACAGAAGTAATACACAGATTTAACACCTCAGTACATGCAATGGCATTGACTCTGACACCTTGAAGAAAGAAATGTGGAGGCATCGGGTTGTCTTCTCTACTCACGAACCTCCGAATCATCAGTGAGGATAGAAATTTTCTGTGCATCACGTTCGAAACCCCTTCGGGAGTTTATAAAGCCAATGAGGTTTTTGTGGCTCACCTTATGGAACATGGACAAAGTATTTTTCATAAGAGAAAAACAACAACATGCCTGGACCCGAAGGATGTTTTAGCGACTTCTGCAGGCACTTGGCTCTGATCAAATGGTTCTTCCTGGTTCTCTCGGACAAGAACTGTTCTCTCCTCATCACATACGAATTCTAACGGAGGTCCGCATGAAATACACGTCGAATGGTGGTCCCGTCAACTTGCACCTACCTCGTGAGTTCCCTCATCGACTTCTTAGGATCCTCATGAATACGACCGCCGTATTCCGGCGCCTTGATAATGACAGATCGTCGACAATGTCGTTTCTTGTGAGAAACGGTGGCCACATTATATCTGGTAGTCGTTCCTTAAGTTAAAGACGAATGACTGGGCAAGTTGCAAGAAAGATGAAATATCTGAATCATAGTGGCCCGCAGCCATGGAAATAATGACAGCATATGCCTCTTCATTTGCTGAGTTAGTCTAGCTTCTGCCATGTTTACATGTAACATAAAAATGTTTAATACTATGACGTACAGGATGGCATTTTACCTAGAATGTGTGTTCTCATATACCTGCCGCACCCTGTATATCTACACTAATCTTATAATGTTATTTTATGCCTATTATCTTTATCTATAAACTTCTATTATCATAATTTCATTTATGTGTTAATATATATTTATTTTTATTACATCAGAAGATACTTATATTTATATTATTTCATTTAACTTATCTCTAAGCAAGTATTTATGTGAAGACTTAAATAGAAATTCTCTACATATATGAAAACAAAAAAACCTATTTCATTTAAAGCTGATCAACAACTCAAAAAACTTCATCAAAATATTGGCATTGTTGTTTAATTCATTAATCATTAAATTATGAAATCTTTATGCCAAACGCCTTGGGAGAAATAATTTCCAAGGTCTTTTGACATAAATATTTTTACCATTAGGATCAATTTCCCATTCGTGTTCCGTCAGATAAGAATATGATATAATCTGACAAAAAATATTCTGAAAGGAAACACTTAAATTTTTTTTTGCTACCACACTCCCTATCAATGATAGCACTTTTAGTTTAATCAGTCAAGTCAAGCGTGTGAAAAAGGATAAAAAGCATTTCTGCTTAATGACTCAGATGTGAAAGGCTGAGACTTCTGATGACCCTTTCATTAAGTTAATTTGCGAAAACGTTTTATCTAATGAAGCTTTCCTTTACTGTGTAATACTGATTGATAAAGATCGATTTAGTTACATATTAATATGAAAGGAATATAACATTAAAGGGTGTTTGAATTACTTTAACTTCGAAAATTTATTTAACTACATATTCTAAACATTTTTTCCAGAGGAAAAAATGCTGTTAATAAAAAAAAAAAAAGTTTTACTGTAAAGGTTATAAAGAAAACATTTCAAGAAATAAAAATGTAGAATTTATTGAAATGTTACAACAAAAAAAACTTCAAAGATTTTTAGTGTTTTAAAGCTTTTTCAACATTCTACACTGGAAACAAACAAATGAAACATTTGTTTATATACAACTGTCATTAATATGAAACCTTCAAATGATTCAGCACCTTATGTTTTAAGGACACTCCGGTTTGCTGACGAAATTTTAATTTTCAGTAATAGAAATTGGAAAATATGCTAAAAAAATTGACAGAAACTAGTATTAATGTGGGATTAAATATAAATTTGGAAAAGACTAAGGGGATGTTCAATTCATTTGCATCAAAAAAGAAAATCATCTACAACAATACCGAGATTAAAGAAGTGCAAATTTATGTGTACCTTGAATAGGAATTATCATTGGAAAACAGTATCATGAATGAAATCAATAGAAAAATAAGAAATAGATGGAGTGCTTTTGGGAAGAACACTATTATTCTGAAGAGTAACATGCATCTTTGTTTGAAAAGAATGGTGTTTAACCAATGTGTTTTGCCTGCACTAACTTATGGAGCAGAAACATGGACGCTAACAAAACGGATGGTACAAATATTTCAAACTACACTGTGAAATATGGAAAGATGTATGCTAGGCTTAACTAAAAGAGACAGAAAGAGAATAACATGGATAAGAAGTCAGACGAAAATTTTTGACATCATTGAGAAAATTAAACAGCTAAAGTGGAAATGGGCTGGGCGCATTGCAAGAAGACAAGACAATAGGTGGAGTACAAACACCCTACAGTGGTATCCCACAGATGCAAAGCGAGCAAGATGACGACCTCAAGTAAGATGGAGTGACGAAATTAGAAAAATGGCCGGTGTTAATTGCTTGATTAAAGCATTAGACAGAAAACAATGGAAAAATCTGGGGGAGATCTGCATCCAGCAGTGGATTGAAAACAGTTAATGAGGGTGATGATGATGACGATGATATATATATCAAAGACATATTGTTAAAAATATGCTTTGTACAGTTATTCTATGCGTGGGCAGGGCAGATTCTAATTATCACCAAAACAATAAAAAGCACCAATTTTTAATCGAAATTAAAAATTAGCGAGGAAATACAGTTTAGGACCCTCTCCGTTATAGCATTTCCGTTGGCACCGGGGTCAATTTTGATTTACTTTTGATAAATAGAAAATTTGAGTTACAAGCACTCATATAACTAATTTCAATTAAATTTATTGTTTTACATTTTTGGGACAATTTACACAAGAAACAAGCATACCAATTACATTGAAACATTTTTTATAGACTTTGAAATAGTCATTCATCTAATACTCTCCACATGATTAAACATCTTATGTTTTATGGACACGTACATAACATATATATATATATATATATACATTTAAGAGTCATAAAGTGAAAAATATGTAGTTTACATATATAAAATCATGCTTGAAATATATTCAAATAACAATAAAAATTCAGTAAATTGAGATTCAATTTTCAAAGAAATTACTTTGAAAAGTACATTTTTTTTTTTTTTTATATTTGACGGTGTAAAAATTGAAATTGTGCGGTGTTTAGAATTCACAAAATTTCAGTAAAACAAAATTGATTGTTCACATGGTTGCCACTATCAATATGACGTCAGTGTACTCACGGACATGTTTTTATTTTATAATATAGATACTATGCGTGACCAGATTCTATGTATTAACAAAATAGTAAAATTTCACCAAAGTTTAGCCTAAACAAGAAGTAATGCGAGAAAATAGAGTTTGGAAATCACTGCTCTTGCTCTATACAATTTTAGTTCACGCCGATATCGATTTTGCCTAAATTATATTGAAACGGAAGGATAAGGAACTTTTTTAGTCCAAACGAATGTAATGTCCTTAACCTGCGTATATGTGAGGTAACGTCTTAAGAAATAAAGAAACAAATAAATCTGTTCAAAATATTTCATTTAAAATCATAATTATGCAGTCAGTTACCAAGAAATATACACTTAGGAAAATGATTTTTTATCACATTTATTTAATTTTATCTGTATGTTTAGAAAGATAAGTCAAACAACATTAAATGTATCTTTATCTGATTTTTCCTTGTCTTTTTTCATAGAGTTTCTAAACAGTTGGATGGTGTAACATCTGATTAAATCACCGTAATCAGTATTATGAGGTTTCACCTTTTTCGATAATCTTTTGGTGTTCTAAGTTTTAAAATGGAATCTACTTGCAAAAAATACATTCTTATATGTTTTTCTACTTTATAATGATAATTCTCCAAGAAGAAATCGGCGTAGAAGAACAGTTGTTATACTTTATTCAATCATTATCTACTTTTGAAGTTGTATGTCAAGATTCAAATTGAAAAACCTTCAAAGACTTGTTGAAACGATATGCCTATTCTCAATTTATTCCTTAATCACATGTTCAATAGCGTAAAATTTTCGTACATGCCTAGCATTTATTGATTTAACTCTCTTCAAACAACAACCACAAAAAAGTTTTTATTTATTTTTCAATAGTTCTGTTTTGCATCAAGTACGAATACCACTAACGTAAATATTCAGAAAACCCTTCATATACGTATAACTTTTATAAAATATTTTAGTAAAATTGTTTACCAAGAATTATTAATGACAAACACAGTTAAACTCCACTTGAACCGGTATAAAACAAACGATTCAAATCAATAGTTCTATTTAGTATCAGTTACGAATATCACTAATGTAAATAGTCAGAAAACCCTTCATGTATGTATAATTTTCCAAAAACATTTTAATAAAATTGTTTACCAAAAATTATTAATGACAAATACAGTTCAACTCCACTTGAACCGCGGTAGATAACAAACACAGTCAAATCAATATTTATATTGTGTATCAATTACGAATATCACTAAATTAAATATTATTAATGAAGCCCTTCATACACGTCAAACAGTTTAATAAAATTATTTTCCAATATTTATTAATGACAAACACACTTCAACTCCATTTGAACCGGTATAAAACAAAGAGCTATGTAGAGATTGTCGTTTCGAATGAACAAGTTCCGACTTGTTTTATATTGTGTTCTCCATAATAGCGTAGTGTTGAAGAATTTTTAATTTTCTATAGTACAATAATACTTCGTGATATTCTAAATAAGATATTTATGGAGAACATTATTGCGTCATTCTCGTCATATTAAAAAATGCGGACAAATATGCAAAAACAAACCTTTTTTGTTTTTTAAGAATTAGAAACATAATTAAGTTTGCATGTCTTAACGACGGAAAAATCTCGCTAATTAAGTAAAAATATTCCTTAATTAATGTAGAAATATTCAAGTAGAAATATTAAAGTAGAAGTATTCAAGTTTTATATAATACATTTGTTACGTAAGTGGAACATATTTTTTTTTCTTACACCAACTTTTGCGACAAAAATCTGTGTCCTTTTCGAAACCTCATCCATTTGAGCTACAAGTACTCTTTGTGAAGCATATATTTGTGAAAAAGATGAGAACTGATTCTGAAGCTCTGAAAGGGAATCTGGCACACGATGCAGAAGTTTGTAATTATTTCTTTAGGATCGAGTTACTTCAAAGATTTTACAAACGGTCCTCAGAAATTATTTTATCAGTTGAAGTTGCGACAGCTTTGAATTTGTTTAATTTGATCTGTGATAGTGTTTTTAAAAGAAATCATTCCAGTGAATGGTCTTGGCCATACCGCACTGAAGCGGTTGGAAATTTTCCTTTCCACATAATTTATATATAAGCTTCACATCTGAGCAATTATAAGCAACAATGCAATTTAGATACGTTTTAAGGAATATATTCATAAATCTATTCACGGCTATTCAAGATTTTTTTCCATCATTACATATTACTTGGCAACATGCATAAATTATACACAGTACTTGGATATATATATAAAACTATAGCTAATGGTGTGGAGGAATTCTTTTATGATTATAGTTTTTAAAGAAAGTACGGAAGGAAACATTTGAAGAATGAAATAAAAAGCTTAAAAGTAAATTGAAAGTTAGATTACAATAAAACGAAATTATATACTGTGTTATGTGTTTGTACTGAAACAAAAGCAAAAATATACACCGGAAAAAATTCGAAAGCGAGGTTACTTCAACATAATCAGTGCGACCAGTGAGGTTATTTTAATGATTTCTTGTAATTTCGAATAAGATAAACCAATTTTTGTTTTCTTGTTTATGACTAGGTTTAAGCAATGTTCTTGTACCTTTAACTTTCATATCACTAAAATTAGTAAACAGGGAGCATTATATATATATTTTCAAATTCCTTTCAACCGGATACATTCATAAGTGTGTCCACTGGCTGGTACTGTGAAATATTACCATAAATAGCGGTTGGTAGCAATGTTCAATACTTGTTCATATATATACTTGTTCATATATATATATATATACTAGCGGCCCTCCCTCGCTTTGCTTCGGGTTAACCTTGAAAACCTTCATCTCTTTGTGTTTTCTGTAGACCTTTTTAATGTGTACAATGATTAGTACATTATTTTGATAAATCTTGTAGGGTTCAGCCTGCGTTTGCAATGTATAAGCGGAAAAAATGAAATTATTTACGACATCACATTAAAAACCTCAAAAATAACAGTATTTCTCCACTATTTAATGGATGTTATTATACATATAAACCTTCCTCTTGAATCACTCTATCTATTAAAAAAAACCGCATCAAAATCCGTTGCGTAGTTTTAAAGATTTAAGCGTACATAGGGATATAGGGACAGAAAAAGCGACTTTGTTTTATACTATGTAGTGATAAATTTGACTCTGTTGAATATTGCCCTTGAAAGGTGTTTCCAATATAAGTATAAGTTTTCAGTTGCTTTTTGTAATAATTTTCACTTTGTGCATATTGGATTTTTTCTCTGCATATTTTTAATTATTTCTGCCACTTGTTTTAATTTTGAGAATCTTAAATTTTTGGATATATTTATGTATTGTATTGTAATTATCGATTTTTCTATTGTCGATTATTTACAAAAATGTTATTATATATATATATATATATATATATATATATATTGTCTAACAGTACCTTTACGTAGCTGAAAAATATTTAAGACTTCGGTTTATGTGTCTATCTGGGTCTGTCTGTCTGTATATGTGTCTTGCCCGCGCTATAATTATCGTAAATATACTTGGTTATCACCTGATTAGAATCTTTTTTGAGGTTTACCATAGCACGATCACTACTGAACATGAAGTGTGTGGCATTTATAAATTGTTTACAGGACACACAAAATAATTCTGATATCTTATGGTCTACGAGGGAAAATATTTGGCTGTGAATTTTAAATTCTTTACTTTATTTCAAACAGAATGAAATTGGTATGGATTATCTTGGTTCACCACAATATGCTTTTCGTAACATATTGAGTGACTTCAAAAGCTTAGATACATCCTTAGCTTTTATTCGCTTCAAATTATTACATTTTTAGTGCCTGCCAAAATTTAAGGGCTCCACGAAAAAAAATTCATGACATCAATAAAATTACAGAAATTTGTATATAATATTTGTTAGCAATTGTTAAAAGAAATAAAAACTTCTAGTTTATAACCGGACAGGGGACCGGAAGCATAATTACTCTCTTTACACTGATACAGACAACATATTATTTTTCAGAATATCAAGTTTTAGATCGAAAAAAAAACATTTTCCCAAAATTTTACAAATAAAGAAATTTTTGAAGTAAAAGTTTTATTAGTTTTCTCAAATATAAACATTTAATTCTATCACATTTCCAGTATTTTATAAAAATAGTTTTACTTATTTATGTGTTTTTTTCATTACTCTAAACAAACCATTACTTTTCTTAGCGTATATATGTCTTATCAAACAGTTGTAATAAAAAATATACCAAACCTTTTAGATCATTTTAATTTATTTAAGGGGGTCTGAGTAGTCTTACTTTTCCATTGAAGGTGCAACTCAGCATCATGTCCCATTTAATTTTATTTCTGATTCCCCTATGTAACACGAATGCATAAAATTTTTACTACTGACAGTTTAATATCTGTTGTTTGTAGCATAATTATTTCAATATTATACAACATATATTTTCCAGTTTTTTAAACATTTAATTTTGTTAAAAAAATATATATTTGTTTTTTACTTGTGCGCAACATTTCTCAAAAACTTAGAATGCAATTTGTTTGAAACTTGACAGATACATTCATTTTGATGCAGTAAATTACTTATACTTCAAATTGAGTATTATTAGTTATTATTATTAGTTAGTATCATTGGTTATTTAAAAATAGCATTTTTGCAACAAAAAGGTGATTTTTTTTCAACATTTTATAATTTAAATTTAAATTTTAAAACAATTATGTTTTCATGTGCTTAAAAATGAAGTGTACATTCAAGATACATTAGTTTTATATCATTATCAATAATATTTAGGGATCTAGAACCAATAGATTTACTACAGTCTTGCGCACAGTTGATGCAAGGCAAAAAATATTTAAAAAATTTTTTTCGAAATAAAAGATTTAAAAAAAATCAGTTCGAGAATGTAGAAATAATTATTCTGTATAGAACGAGCAGTATTGTAAAATTTTTATGTATTTATGTTTTATAGGGAATGAGAAATAAAATTAAATGTGACATGACGTTAAATTTCACCTTCAGTGAAATAGTAAGACTCCTGAGACCCCTTAATCGAAAATTACATGACAAATCTTTTAATTTTAAATTTTAAATGTAAAATCGTAAAATTATTTCAATATTATACAACATATATTTTCCAGTTTTAATATTAAATAAATATATTGAGGATGGTAAATTTTTGACTCAATAAAAATGAAAAAAAAAAAACTTTAAATTTTTTATAGGAATTATTGAACTTAGTTACCATATTACCAGAAAACTAACAACATGATACAAGCGGGGTTCGAAACTACTTTCCCTTTGGATGACCAGAATTCCTCTTTCTGGTACTTTAGAACACTCGGCCCTCTCGAATTCGATCAACCTTCTTCTAAAACTGATTTCCCACATCATTTAGCGACAGGAAGCGTGCGACTAAAATGCCATTGCGCTTGCTCAGATCAACTGAAATCGGTCTTAGAAATTCAGCTTTGTATTTTAAATATATATTTATACGGTGATCAATATAACGATAAACTTCAAGTGGGGTTATAATGTTGGGGGACTCCAATGCCTAATCGTTAAAACGACAATCAATATCACGAGTTCCTAATGTAAGCCATTTCATTTTTTATATGACTTTTTCTGAAAGAATTTCATTATGCCCACTACTGGAGCAGACAGGTGTTAACTACTTGAAAATTTTATTCTCTCTGAATAAAATAAATTTTGTGTAGAAATGTTTTAAATGCCCGTTAACAGCACAGTAAGGTCCCTCCCAAGGAATGACTTTCTAATATTCTAAAGAGGCACACCCTTAAGGGGCTACTTCACTCAGACGAAAACACCCGCTCGCTAATGTTAATCCTATGGAGGACATTTTTTAAGATATCTCGTTCGCATTTCAATATTTTTAAATGTTTTTATTTTGCATTCGATAGCTGAGGTCAATCTCTATACACGCTCCTTTCTACTTTTTCGATTTTGATTACAAGTTTTTTTTATTAAGATACTTTCACTTTCGAAACCGGTTTTGAAAGTGAAAGTATCCTCAATTAAAAAAACTGCAACCAAAATCGAAAAAGTAGAAGGAAGCGTGCATAGAGATTGACCTCAGCTATCGAATGCAAAAAAAACAATCATTTAAAAAATATTGAAATGCGAACGAGATATCCTCAAAACTTTCCTCCATAGGATTAACATTAGCGAGAGGCTGTTTTCGTCTGAGTGAAGTAGCCCCTTAACAAAAAGCTACATAAAATCTATATTTTTCTGACAGAACTCTCAAACCTTACCTAGTAGTCGTCAGCTGCCACTCTTAATGCACAACTCCTACTCAGTCCCTGCTAACTGTCGCGAAAAGGGTCATTCCCTATCAGGTCCGGCTTATATATGATCTGGTCGTTGACCATAGTTTGTATTTGTATTAAACAGTCAATCCCGCTCCTTGTCGCGTTTAACGACGGGTCCAGCTTCGGCTGTAGATTGTATTATTTTTTTTATATTTTTAAGACCGTAATAAAGGGGACCGGGAGGGTAACTATGCTCTACAGACTTCTACTTGTCTGAGCAGTCACTCTTAGGCTATCAAATCAAATCAAATCAAATATCTTTTGTAGCACAACCGTCTGTATAAAGACATATCGGATACTCATCGTTGCTCCAGTCATTAAAACACACCACAACACTACACTAAAACTAGACGAAAAATGTCCCAAAAATGGCCACTACTACTACAGATATCTTACTTGTAAAATAACAAAAAAAAACATAATTTGTTAAATATTTGACTATTTTTTCACAGTAAATTATTATTTGTATATAAAAGATGTGACAATATTTGTGCCAAGACAAAAGTTCCATTTTCTAAATTGTCATAGAATTAATTTATTTTCGACTCTTACATTGTTATGGATATTTACTTAATATTTGCAGAAAAAACATGGGCTTTCGGTCTTTTGAAGGCGGCTCGTTGAAATATTATTATGTTTTAACCGCCAGAATAATCATTTATTTTATAAAGATGTAGATGCCATAAAGATGAAAGCAATTTATCAACATGAATATTTGTTTAGGTGGAGTCCCTTGTCTGAAAAAGATGTGAAGAATGTTTATTTTGCAACTGAACAAAATGAGACTATTATGTTATGCGAGATTCATGCAAAATATAGTAGAAAAAATAAAATGAATGTATACATTCTTTACTATATGTCTCAATACAATTCATAAGGTTTTAAGACATGTAAATACGAAATAGGTTGTATAAAATGCATATATTCTTTTCAATCGTTAGTATGTTAGGGGCGTATCCTGTTCACTCTTTATTAACGTAGATGACATTAATTTTAATTATTAATGCGATGAAAATAGCAATTTAATTAGTTTTTAATCTCTAGGAATAACCATTACGATTTTGTATTATCTGACAAATTAACAAATTTTTTTAACATCGTGATTAATTTTTTAATTTTTTTTTAATTATTCAGACGAAAAGCGAAGAATCCAATTCCACTCTCATAATGAAAGAACTGCTGTAGAAGAAGTTGCTTACATATATGTTGTTTACATATAAGTTGTGTTTATATAATGAAAATGAAATTAACATAATCAGTTTAGGAAAGAAAAACGTGAGATAAAAAATAAATAAATAATGCATTTGAATTTAAATTTTGCTTTTTAATCATACATACAAAATAAACCCGTGCAGAAACTATATGCCCCTTTATCTTTATTGAACATTTTTTTAAAATCATTGTTGCAGTATTTAATTTTTGTGGCAACACTAATTTGAGGAAAACCTTTCATTTCATTTATGAAAACAATGCCGATTTAATTTTTAATTAATTGCAATTTTAATCAAAATACATGTTTTAATGAAATGTGAGTATTCTATGTCAAAAGCCGCATCAAAATCCTTTCATATGGAATCTCATTTATCGTTCTGCGTTTTTCAATTGCTTAGAAAAAGGGATGTTGGTAACAGAAATAAACGAAGGATTACTTTAATCACTAAAGCATTACTTTTGATTGTAGTTTAATACGAAATTGCTTATAGTAAGAAATGCATATTTTAAAACTCTGCCTTGAAATATCATTTTACAAAATCGATATTTTCAGTTGCCAGCAAATATGTGTTTTATAATTTAATCAAAGTGTTAGAAACTTTATTACCTGTACTTGACAGAGAAGTAAATGCTATTTTTATCAAAACAAAAAATCTGTAGAGACAATTATCCTTAGGATAGTTTAAGTGCTAAACACTTAATAATCACTTTTCTATTATCACTTTGTAATGATAGATTGTAAGATTGTAGTGGTTTTTAGGTACGTTCGTAATTATATAAGTACCTAGTACGTATAGTCGTCGTCTGGTACGTCCATCTGTCCGTCTGTCCGTATACAACAGAGCAAAATCTACTTAACCGAGTGGTTTGAAATTTAATATATATAATCGTTGCAGAACTTTGACGGGTCGTTTCAAATTTTATGAAAATCGAAACAAAACTTAAAAAGACATTACTAAAAGTTTTCTTCATTCTAATAAATCGTATCATACGTAATTAATTCAATGATATCCCATGATAGGCAATGATTCTAGGTTGCCATGGTGATTACGTCCTATTTAAGATAGATTCATATTATTTCCGTATTACTGATTTTAAAAGCCGAATAATTGTTTACTTATAGAAATTCTATACTCTACCGACAGTTTTTTGGATAGATGTTTAATATATATATATATATATATATACAGTATGCCCACTAAAGCCCCTTGCCACCCTCATAACTTCGGAACGGCTGCTGCTATATTCATAAAAGTCATGTCTAGGTATAGTAAAGTAGCCATGCGCTACTGAATGAAACCACCTATGGCGCCACCTGATGGAAAACTGCGAAGTTAGCATTGCTATCTCGAAAACGGAAAGAGATAGGGAAAAAAGTGATTTACAAAGTTGTAGAGCATCATCGATTTAGTACGAAAAGACACGTTGTGGACATTAATGCAAAGAATATAACGGTTAAAACGCGCATTTGATTTTTCGTGATTTCCTACCGAGGCTAACGAAAAAGAAAGGCTACCGCGGTGCTTTACGCGTATCTTTTTTTACAGACTGCCAGAGTCACGTGATGCTCGAATGCACCAATGCAGGTGTACGAAAAGAGCATCACGTCACTCTAGCGGTCTGTAAAAAAAGATAAGTGGAATGCACAGCGGTAGCCTGTCTTTTTCGTTAGCCTCGTTTCCTACATTATGACGTCACAAAACTTGAATGGAAGGCGATATGATTATCTTTCGGACAAAACACGACACCGCAATGTGCTACAGTGATATCGCTTATGATTCCCAATCAAAACGACGTATTACGGACGCTTGTGCCAGCGTGTCACCCTCTATGCCCCCAACGTGTGCAACGTGAAATTCAAACAAGGATCCAAATATGCATTGCAGCAGACGGTGAGAAGTTTGAACATCTCAAATAAAGGTATATTGTTTCAACTAGTTTTTTTTTTCTAAGATCGTTTTGTCACGTCACAGTGTAGGAAATAACAAAAAACAAATGCGCGTTTTAACCGTTCTATTCTTCGCATTAATATTCGCAAAGTGTCTTTTTGTAGTAAATCGATGATGCTCTACAACTTTGTAAATCATTTTTTCCCCTATCTCTTTCCGTTTTCGTGATAGGGATGCTAACTCCGCAGTTTTCCACCAGGTGGCGCCGTAAGCGATTTCATTCAGTAGCACATGGCTATGTGTATGTGTGTTAATTAGTAATTTCTCTTTATTTATTTATTTTTTGTTTTGAATAAACCGAACAATGTGGAAGAAATGTTATTCCTAAACATTCCTTGATCAAAAAAATGGATAAAGTTGTTTTCTGTACAATTTATTTCCGCCCCTATAGTTTCATTTTTATAACTTTTAAATATTAACTGTTAAATATAGTAGCTGTCAAATATTATTTTTAATGGGGTTTAGATACTTATTCCTAGCGAAGAATGCAAATATGAAACTCTGAAACATAACTTGTTATGTATATTTTCTATAGAAATTTTTTGATCTTTTAAGAATTAAACTTAACATGAAATAAAAATCTCCAGATACAGCTTTCAAATTAAAGACAACAAGAACAAAATAGTAAAAATGTTTAATTGTCTCTACATTTGAAACAACATTTTAAGTTTTAGAATATTCGAAGCTTTTCGTTTATATAGCATGCAATAATTTATGTTTAAATTTGTAGGAGGATTTAAAACACTTTAAGAATAAAATATGTCACATAAATTGATATTTTATCTTAATAATCTTGCTTTAATAGCTATGTATCGATATGCTACTGGAAAAAAGCAAATTATTAATAACATATTTTTGTTTATAATTTAATTAAATTCAAAACTAAGAAAATGAAAAATTATGTGATGTACTGTTATTGATTTTAATATAAAAAACCATAATAATTATGTTATAAGTTTCTGTCACAAATTTTTAAAATTGGACAGTTCCTTTTTCTAGCGGCCTTGCCGAATCTCTGGCTAATAAATTGCAATTTCTTGCTAAATACTGTAAATAGCAATGGAAATGAAACGATAGCCAATGACAAGATTTCTAATCTGCACAAAGTTTACGCTTTTTCAGCTTGAAAAATTTATCTCTGCTAAATATATATATTTTTATTTTTAAATTTATAATCCGTTCATTTTTTCCTATTTGTCATCGACGGAAATGGTTGCAAAGCTTTTTGAAGATATAAAAGTTTTTCAACAATTGAGGGTGTCGGGGCAAGAGAGTGCTAAGCCACATTTTTGAACTTCTGAGATATTTCAATTTGAAAATTTGATCAGATACTGAAATCAAGATATATAACATAAAGTTTTTTTCCAATGTCTTAGTAACATTTGAGATATTTTGAATAACAATATGGCGTCAGTTTAATGATATTAATATTCCGTTCTGTGTAAATTAGCTACCTTCATTGGGGGCATAAACGTCTGCTGAAAAAACGAAACCTGGGACATATGCTGCCACCAAGTGATATTAGAAACAAATAATATATATGATATTATAATTTACACCATTAAGCAACAGATTACAGTGATAGATTTATTTCACCAAAAATGTGTCTTGGCACTTTCTTGCCCCGAACCCCTAAATTGTCACTCTCCGTCGCCAATCTGGCGACGGAGTATTTGTTTTTACAAAGTCAGCTTCACCTGCTTATGTCTTTACGCAAGTGCAATTTTATATTAAATATATATATGCTAAACTATGAAAAATAATGTTATAAAAAATACACTTTAATGTTCAGGAGGAATCAGAAAATTAACTAGTAAAAGACATATCGTGTTGTCACAAAAATAAGATTGTGAAGCAGTTAATGTTTCTATGTGTAGTATTATATTTCTTTTATTACTTACAGTCTGTGTCAAAACAAAATAATATGTTTTAATTGCCAGAGAAAAACAAAAATAACCATTTGATTGCAAATTATGTCCTCTTTCAATTCATACATATAAAAAAACTTAGGGACCCTGTTTCATGGTAAAATTGTACCAAACTTTGACACTTTCAGTACGAATATCCAATTTATTTCAGCATACTTGGATATTTTGGTAACCTTTACTTTCTCATAGCAAACGGGAAGTCTGAAAATTGCGAGAAGTAGTTTAGGAATTATGTAAATTTAAAGTTTTGAACACCTACTGTTAGATTAATTTTTAAAAGAAAAAAAAAGTAATATTTTCAAAAAAGTGTTAACGGTTTAATATGTTTATTCTTTTCTATCCTTAGCAATATTTATAAATAACACGTTGAAAGTCAGTTCATAGAACTAAACAGAATTGTCTCAGCCAGATATTTCTGTGGTACATAATTTTCAAAAAGAATGTGAAAGAAAATCTTTGACATCCTATTTGAAAATGTAGATATGGAGATTATGAATATTGGACCAGACAATGAGAAAACGATTAATATGAAATGAAAGAGTACATTACTATTTATTTTAAATGAAAAATGTGCCTTAGTACAGATACCGGAAAATATTTGCAGAAAAGTTTTTCAATTAAAAATGTGAATTTAATGAAATATTCACAGGTGTTACATTTTTAACCAAATCAAGCTACTTCATTGTCTATTTCAGATGAAGTGATGCTGCAATATTATAGCAGAACGACAGTTTTCCGAGTGAACGAAGGCGTTCAAAATTCTTTTGCTATCTTATCCACTTCTTAAAAGCGATATCTTGTGATTAATCTGAGATATGACTTGTATTTTTGTCTATTTCACCCTACTATACACAACTTTAATCTCATGCACCATTGCTATTAAAAATAACAATTTCCTAAATAATATTCTTAAACAATTTTTTTTATTAGACCCTTTATTTAACTTAATTTGTTGTCTGTCATAGGGGGCGCGAAACTGGGTGTTTTGCATGTGCGTAGAGCTGTTTAGGGGATGGCTCACTTGAAACTGGGGGATAAAGACAGTAAATGGACCGGGTAAGGCGGTCTTTGTCAGTACTGGCCCCCTTTCTGCCCCGGTTTTAGTGAGTGGTACGTAAAACTCGGTAGAAGGAGGTTGTCCAAAACAAAGAAGAATTCTCGTGCAGTCTGAATTAGTTCAACGGCATCCAGATGCGGGATGCATCTGAGTCCAAAATAGTTTCCTTTTCTTAAAATAAAACGGCAGTCAGGGACTACTCTTTTCGTCGGTTGAGTTACCCTAACCAGGGGTGTCAGATTTTTCAGAGAATTAAGTTTTTTTGTAAGCAATCGGAACTGTACCGCAGTTTTCGTCCTACCGAACAAGTTCCGAAACCTCAATCTGCAGTAGCAGTGATTTTAATACAAAAATAAGATGCCATTCCCACGTTAAAGTAATAATCCAGTAGTAATCCCAAGTAATAATCATTCAGAAAATAAGGGTGAAGATCGCTCGTCCCGGACCATTACGTTTCTGAAAAAAAGAGAGAAAAAAAAATTTCAAGGATACAATGACTACAAACATATTGAAGTTGCCAGCCAACCTCAAAGGAGTTAGAGATATACTACTGGATGTGTGCTGCACTCTACGACTGCATTGTTATGTCATCATCTCAAATTAATTAACAAGATAAATTCTAAACACAGTATGTGACCAAACTATTAATTTAATGCTAGTAATAAATAATGAATTAAATCTAACTATGTGTACTCCACATTTACAAATAAGTAAAATTTTATCTACTCTTTTATTCTGATTTACTTGTTCAACTGTTGAGTAGCTGAGTTTCGTCTAAGATATTGTTATGGAAAATCTGGTAAATAAGAAATCTACATAAATGTTTAACACATTCCCTTTTTCATGTTTTGTTTATCGAAATAAATGTATAATTCCTTCATAAATCTGTTTCACTCAAAGTATAGTTGATTATAAACTCTATTTAAATGTATAAGATTCTTTAAGTATTAATTAATTTGCAATTTTCTCTTTATATATATATGTGTGTGTGTTACGGTCAATATGATTAATAATAACCAGTCATTATTAATAATAATCGGCCTTTATGCCCGGTCATTATTAATAATAACAGGATTAATCATATTTACATTAAGATATATATATAATATATAATATATATATATATATATAACCATATATAATTGTTATGTAAATTCAAAGCAGCTCCGATTATTCATAATTTCGAAACAATAAGATTTTAACTTGTAGTTATGGTTTGCGGTCGAATTCCCCCTTAAATTCCATATTTTATGATGCAATTATTTTATAACAAAGTTGTGTCTTTAAATACAATATTAAAATAATTGGTTAAAAAAGTAAGAATTATTTAATTCTTTATTATTATATATTTATTTAATTCTATACTAATTTTTATATATTATTCTATCCTAAATTGCAATCAATAATTTCCTAACTGAAAGTAAACATTCCTTTTATTAATTATGGTCTTATCTTGAGTTCAAATTCAAGCAAACTCATTAGTATAAAATTTTTTATATGAAATTAAAGAAAATGTATTCATCATTCTGAATTAGGTGAATGAAGTTCAAGAACTTGACATGATAAGAGATTGTGATAATCAGAGAATTGTGTTAATTTAAAAATTTCTGTTGCCTTTTTTTTCTGCATTATTTCATTGCCTCCTTCAGCATCTAAGGTGTATGCGAACGAGTTGTGGTAAATCGGCACATCAGTCGACAAGCAAATTGTACCCTCAGCCGCCGTTCGGTGGTTTTACGTGAGGGTAATCCTGTACAAAGAAACACTGACATGTAGCCAACGGTGCAGTGAAGGCTGACGAATTGTTGGAGTTCATAATTACACATCTGTAGTAGTGCTCCAACGTTCTGTCAACTGTCCAGATCAAGCTGTATGGTCCGTCACTGTTATGTGGAAGAAGTGTCTATTGTCTTGTGCTGACCTAACATTTCGTCTTCCAGTGCGGGATTTCCTACAGGTTCGGTTTTCTTGCGTCAAGTATTTCCACAATGACATAACTGTCGTGGTATTATGCTCCATACGATCTACTATTGCACGATAAGGAAAAACCTTTCCACGTAGGCCATCATTCATCCTCGTTCAAACTCAGTTGCTTGCTCATATGGCACCCTCTGTCGTCGTCGAGGTATAATGACTTCTAATGAAACTCTTACTACTGAAAGACAGCCATAAAGTGTTTTCATGTCTTGCTACAGCTCTCTATTTATGCGGCTAAATCAGCAGTTGAGAGGGCGCTGCTCGTGCTCAGTCAATGCATACAATTTGACTTTGAAATTCTAATCATTTGAATACAACACCATAATTTACATTTGTTCTCAATTTCAGCTTACTTGTATGATTAAAAAACAGAATATGTAATCCTCACTGTTCGTGTTTTTTTATTTTTCAAAAATGCTGAAATTTTCCCCAAAGCATATTGTATGAGAGATATTCTTCTAAGTTCTATTTTGTAAAATGAAAAGACTATGAGTATAAATTTCTTTCCTGTTATTCTTGATTACTAACAGAAATAACAAAAGTTTAATATGTACATTTATTTAGATAAATCCCATTTTTATTAAGTCCATTCATTTATTATAAGGTGAAAATATTGCTTACTTTCAAATATTTTTCTCATCTTTGTCATCGAGATATGCGATGATGATCTAGATAAAATCACAAATACTTATTCACAGAATCATAAAGG
Source organism: Maratus michaelseni (assembly GCA_963931845.1). Lineage (NCBI taxonomy): Eukaryota > Metazoa > Arthropoda > Arachnida > Araneae > Salticidae > Maratus > Maratus michaelseni. Next base: position 322,723,633 of record OZ007591.1, read on the forward strand.
TACAAAATGATAAGAAGGAAGCAAAGTAAATTTGCTTTCAACCGCAATCACAGAGGATTTGAACGAAGTCCGTGGTTTTACGTTGCTACATAAACGGATACGTCATACGAACAAACAAAACTTTCTAACATTGTAATCTTTTGTTATCGCCTATTTTTATAATAGATGAAAAATGTTCAAATAATCTACTCCCCTAAACATGCATTATGAAATATATTCTTCTAAATCCTATTTCGCAAATATATAGTAAATTCTATTTCACAGTTGTTTTACTGTTATTAAAATATATTATTTTACAAAGTCGTTAAAATGCGTGCTAATTTTTTTAAACTTATTTGTACATCTAATGATATAGAAATATCCTGTTTTCCCCCTTCCTTTTAGAATAAAATTTCAATACTTACAATTTTTAGGTTTCTTTTCTTATGCACTTGTGCAGATAAGTATAAATAGTTATCGTACTAGTACTAATCATTTAATAAAGTGTGCGTTTGTTTTAAGATCATGTATATTTTAGATTTACTATAATAAAAATATGGGGTTACGTTTTGTTTGATGTTAGTTTTAAATCATTCTTATTTTGTACTTTATTAAAAAATATTTTTTGCTTAGATTATATGAGGACGTGAGTTTCAAATATCATCTTATCGAGGAAATAAAAGTTTGGTAGAGTAAGTTTATTCCTAAATTCCTAGTACATAAGGTGAATTTTAAAAGTAAATCAAGATTTTACAAAGCCAGAAAAACACGATAAAACTAGTTTTGTTGCGAATTGTAGTGTTTTTTCGGCGCAGGTTTGCTAACAGAACAGATGAATAAAAAAATACGATTTTTTTTTAGATAAGGCGAGTTTTTAAACTCACGTCCTCATATATTTTCTGTTTAGAACGTTTTAAATTAATTAAAATTGCTTAAAATTATATAATTTTACGTTTTTGCTTTTATTGCATTTAAGCTCTTTGAATGGCAATAATTTAACATATTGTATAGAAAATAATGAATTTACGAAAACATGAAAACACGTGAAATCCGTGTTACTTGATAAATTACATAAAATACATTAATATAAACTTCCAGAAAAATTCACATGCAGATATATAATGGAGATGTCGATAAAAACTGAATTACTCGATCATAGAATCATAAGGTAAGAGAAACGATCAGAAGAAATAAATGTAAATTTACATTCGTCCTCAAAAACAGTGAATTCGAACAAAATCCGTGAGATTATGTGGCTATAGCAGCAAATACGTGACACGAACAAGCGAAACTCTGTAATCATCTCTATGTAAAATATTTTTATAATAGATGAGAAATGCTGAACTTATTTTATCTCCCAAACATGTATTATGAAACAAACTCTTTGAAATTCTATTTCGCATTATGAAACGACGGTAAAAGTAAATTGTTTGTTAGTTTTGAAAAAAATATTTAATTATTTAGAAAAACTTTAACCTCTAAACTTATTTAAATTATTCTCAACTATTTAAAATTCATGTATTTATTAGTTGAAAATATTGAAAGCCATATAATGTATATTAAAATTCAAACACTTTTGGAAGGACAAAATTGAGAAATCTGCGCATGCGTAAAATTAAACCCACAACTGCTTTGATTTTAGAGTCAAATTGAGCTAAAATTTGATAGCCAAGTTGTTTAAGGCGCTCGATATAAGATGACACCCTTGAAGGGGACTTTGGGTTTAAACCCAATATTGACAGAAAAACGTTTTGTAATATTATTGGTGTTAAGATAAATCATTTCCTTAATGTGAATCACATATTTAATTTCATTAAAGGAAGTTATAAGATTTGCATTTTCTCCCCTAATGCTTATAATTATTATTAAATAACATCGATCATTCAACAAAAATATTTCAAAAATTATGATTTTGATTTAAACACTATTAAAATAAAAGCTTTGGTATGTTATTATCAATTAAGTAAATTACTGATAAATTTTCGAGCAAGCAGATAATCAGTGATGCGAGCAAGCAAAACTTTCTATTCCTCCATATCTAGTCCAGGCATTTTATGAATGAACATCGACAAAATTGTAATAGAAGCTTTTTACACGGTTTATTAATCAGGAACCACTACTTAATAGCATACTAAAAATCAGACAAAATCTGAGCACGGGAACACCCCTATGTACGAATTTCAAAATGGCGGAGGGAATTTCTGGAACTAAGTCAAAGATTATATTGCTTATAGAAATATATCGCTCTATTTTCACAACTTAACTATGAAGTATAGTCAAAAACATTAAACAGTACACAAAAGCCTACTATTCCTTATAAATTACTTCTTAAGTTAATTTTTACAGAAATGTTCCAGTGAAAAAAAAACTTGTATCAATAGTTTTCATCACTTTCATCATATTCATAGTTAGAAGTTAGGTAATTGTTGTTACATCCATTGACTTGGCACATCCCACAAGCTGTAGAACAGGGTAATTGGTTACGCGTGCATCCGCATCGTAGAGTAGCACAGTTTGTCTTACAAGAACATCGAATCATATTAAGTAGATAATCTGGAGCTGGTGGTAAGTCGCAGGGTATTGTGTAGTATCAGTTATTTTTTACATACCAACCCCATTTTTCTGGCTTGATTCTTTCTTCAGTAACTTTCCAGATATTTATTTGTAAGTGCGTGCAATAACTATGATATTTTGTAGAAGAATCGATCGGAGGCAAACATTCAGGTGCACACTGGTCAAAAATCGAAAAAAGCTGGCCGAAAGTCGAAAAATGAATGTTTCATAATTCATTTCAGTACCTCCTTTTTATGTCCAGAGGGAGCATCTGCGCCTTATCCCGCATAGAGTAAGAGGTATCTTTTATACCTGCTTATGTAGCGAAGGTCTAAGTCAGTTGCTCTGTAACGCTCGCTCGCACGTGCTCTTACGCGGTAAATGTTGCGCGCGTTCTACAGTGAATAACTTTTGTTGTACGTGTGCAAATCACATTCTGCAAAATGTGTGATCTTCCGAAAGGTAAGAAGAATATTTGCAAATATTTATTTTATGTAATTCATTATAAATTATGTCTTAAAAGTGAAAAGATAAGACACACGAAAAAATCACGTATTGATGCACAAAGTAAAAGTTAACTAACGAAATACTTTTTATCTTGCGTTATCCAGAATTCTTACTATATTTACGTAATTCTTGATGATGTTTTTTATGAAATATCAAAAAACCAGCTACATTGGTTTGCATTCTTGGAAGTAGAGTTGTTTTTAAGTTTAACAATTTCAAACTGCTTATAAGAAATAATGCACTGTATTTTATTATTAATAATACAAAACATTTATATTTAACAAAATATAAGCTCTTTTCATTAATTTGCTTACCATATTGAATGCGCTAATGTATTTTGTTTTCATTATAATATCAAATTAGTACAAAGTAACCTCCAGAATCCCCTTAAACAAACTTTTACAGAATTTTTTTTTATAAAAATGTCCGCCATATTCGATTTGCTATTTTGAATTTTTGAATTTTAATATCAAATACGTAATCAGCAACCTCAAAAACCCCCTTAAAGAAAATTTTACAGAAAAAAACAATTTTTTTAAAAAAAGTCCGCCATATTGGATCCGCCATTTTGAATTTTTGAATTTCGATATCAAATTCATAATCAGTGACCTCAAAAACGTATATGTAAATTTTTTAGAAGTATCTACAACCTTTTTTGATTTTCGGCCAGCTTTTTTCGATTTTTGACCACTGTGAGGTGTAACAAATGATTTTGCTGTAGTTAAGTTCTCTACCAACATTTGGTGACGTAGTTTGTCTGTGGATTCCAATGTCTTGCAGCCATAAAACAGAAGCATTAGATTTCTCCCAGCCTCAACGATATCTGAATGTAGGCATGAATTTGAACAAAATATTTTTTGCAATAGAACGGATCTCTGTCTGCTTCATCAGTTTGAGAAATGCTGAGGATTTCCCAATCGAAAAAATTCTGTGTGTTGTATCGGAGACCGTGAAAGCATGCAGAAACAGAAGGAAGTTGCAATTTTCACGACCTAACAGAGACTGCATGTTGAGGATATCATAGATTGTTTTGGAATCTGATCCTCGTCTTATGTCACTGCGATAGAATAGCTTGAAACCATTATCCTTTGCGTGGTAAAGGAGGACGATGAGCAAGTCGGTATCTTCACCTATTACAGTGGTATGGGCATCTTCTTAAGATGAGACTGCAGCACGAACAATATCTACATCAGCATCTCCGTCTGTTTTGTGAATAGAGCAACCTTGTTTCTCAAACAATTCACCTATGAATGGAAATCATTGCTTGCTTGTTTTTCTCATTAGTCAGGAACTCTTCCTTGTTATCGATAAACTTCATGCTTGGGCTGAATTTAATATCTCTACTGATTTTTTTGTAGCTTCGTCTGTGAGCCACATTCTTAATTGTTAGGGACCCGATTTAACAATCAAAACAATTATAGATTTCCCATATTGCTTAAGAACAAAATCAGTGTAAGGCTTAGTGATATTTTCATATGTCTCATTGTTACACCAGGAAATGCGATACAAGGGAGATCTTCCATCCAAAATGTACCTTTCTGTACTTCCCACGTTCTGAGTTTCTTCATTGTGCACATTTTTTATGTGTTTGGCTAGTGCTTGAGCTAACTGAGATTTGTCTGATTTCCTCATCATATTTGGTGATTCAAGTAATGCTGCAGGGTACGCACACAGTTCCTAGCGGATGACATCTCCGAGGTTCATTTCACCACAAGTGGCAACAGTCATCATTCTTTGGAAGCGGAGCGCTGGATCCATTTTTATATCTAAGTCATCTTTATTACTACAGATAGCGGCAGCAGATCCTAGAGTTTTCACTTTATCTGACCTCTTAGCCGAATACCTAAATATATCCTTCCCTATCATTTTGGAGATTATGTTCGTACCAAATAAGTGCAACTCATCAACATTAACTCCCTTTTCAGCTGTTACGGCTGTAACAATATTGCGTAAAGTGGAATCAGAATGAAAGGGCGATATGGGTTCTACTACATTGGTCACTTTTTTAATGCCATCGCTGTCCCTCTTCTGTCTGCTGTCCCTGATTTCTTTATGTTGCTCATTACTTTGCATAAACCCCCCTGCATTTTCCTGCATAGCTAAGTTGTAAATCGAACAAACAGGCATAGGAAACAGTCATGTAGCCCTTTGATCTTCCGTAAGTCCACTTCCTCTCGTCAGACCTCCTCTGCTTTTCAGGGAATGCATAAGCACTTGTTCTATTACAAGATCTGATCCGAGTCCACCCCATAATCTGTCACTTCTTTTTATCACAAATTTACTTTCTACAAACATTTTGTTCACCTTTGCGTTTTCAGATGGCAGATTAAACATTTTCTGTAAGTACAGGTATAGTGACTTGAGATAACTGTCCTGCTGCTGCTGTTATGGGGAAAACCTCCAGCATAGCACGCAAGTGCAATTCCCAAGCGCCAATCCTGTCATCTGTTATTAAGTTTCTTACAACACTGATTATTCACTGATATTCTAAACCAGATTTTACTTGTTCTAGTCGGATATGCCAATCCCAACACTTTTTTCTATCTCACACAGGTTTCGCACACACTAAAAAGAATCAGCACCAATTTATATCAATGTCTAACTGAATATAAAGTTTTATTAAATTCCGTGCATTAGTTCTTGAGACATAACTATTGCTAAAATCGTGCAAATCCTGCAAAATGTAGCATAGCAGCTCCACCTGTTGGGAGATTTAGACCAAAACATAATCAACAACAACTTATGTAAACATCTAACTGAATCTGAAATTTGATGAATAACCGTGCATTAGTTCTTGAGATATAGTTATCGTGATAATATTGAAAAAAAGTATCATACAGTACCACCTGTTCGACTATTTACACCAAAACATAAGCAGCATCTATTTATGTCAAGATCTGACAGAATCTGAAGTTTGATGAAATTCCTTGCATTAGTTCTTGAAATATAGCTACCGTAAAAAACATGAAAAAAAGTGATATAGCAGCATCACCTGTTGGGATATCTACACTAAAACGTAATCAGCGTCTGTTTATGTCAAGGTCTAAAAGAGTCTGAAGTTTGATGAAAATAAGTGCATTAGTTCTTGAGATAGAGCTATTGCGGAAATCGCAAAAAATGCAGCATAGTAGCGCCACCTATTGGGCGATTTTCACTAAAAACTAATCAGCACCAATTTATATCAGGGTTTAATCGAATATAAGTTTTTATAAGTTGTTGCAATAGTTCTTGAGGTAGAGCGTCCACATAAATTTTTGTCACATACAGACAGACAGACAGACTAACAGACTCACAGACAGATATTTTCTAAAAACAGTCAAATCGTGTTCAGAACCTTCTAAAACGTATAAATCCGTCAAAAACCGGAAGCCGAAAATTTTCATGAATCCAATAACTTTCTTCTTGTAAAGTTCCAGTCCGTTTTGAAATCCGTTTTAAGGGTGTTCCCGTGTTCGGATTTTGTCTGATTTTGGTTATATTTCTCACTTGTGGTTCCTGATAAAAAATCAGTTAACAGAACTTATATTACAATTTTGTCGAAGTCAAAGGTTTATTTATCGTAATTTGCGTAAATTTGCGTAAATTTGCGTAAATTTATCGTAATATCACCGTATTTTAATAACAAACGAAAAATTAAGACGATATTTTATCTTAAATATGTCATATGAAACATTTATTCTTAAAATCTATTTCGCCAAATGGCTCGGAGTGAGTGTAAATTATTTTGTAGTTGTTGCAATAAAACATAAAAATTTTAATATGTAAATTTATTTAGAAAAATTTCATCTTTATAAAATACAACTAGTTACTTTTAATTGAAAATACTAAATTGCATATTTATTAAAACTGGATTAATATGAAAATATGTTGTTTTAACTTTTGCCTGGTAATGCAATTTCTATAATTATATTTTTTAAGTTGATTTTTTCATCACCATCATCGAGATAAATGATGGAGATTTAGATAAAATCTCAAATACATATTCATAGAAACACAATGTATTGAAAGACTAGAAGAATTAAAGGTAAATTTACATTCGACCACAAACAGAAAGGATTTGAAAGAAATCCCCGGTTTTACGTAGCTATAAAAAAGAATACGTGATACGAAGAAGCAAAACTATGTAATCCTCTGTATCCGCGTATTTTCATATCAGTTGAGAAATGCTGAAATATTTTTATCCCTCAAACGTATATTATGAAAGATATTCCGCTAAATTCTATTTCGCAAAAAGGAAGGGCCATAAAAGTAAATAATTTTGCTGTTATTAAAACTTTATTGAGCGAAACTGAGACAAGAACGAAAAATTATGCGTCAAGCATAGATTATGTAACACTTTCCAACGCTTCCAAAATAATTTTACAAATCAGTACCGTTTAATAAGCTGAAAGATAACATCTAAGTAAACAATTTGGAAAACGCATAACATATTTAAAATTATTTTGTGCTGCCCTGTATATGATCTAAAGAATTTATACACACCAAGTAATAGACAAAAAGTGAGTTAAATTTAAAATCGCGTTCAGCAACTTAAAACGCACTTCCAGGAATTATTGTAAACAGACAGTAGAGAATTCTTTTGTGTGTCCTTGTGAATGAACGATGACTGCTATACACACACTATTCTGTAGTAAGCCTCTTGTAATGCACCTTAGTGATATATATAAATTTCAATGCGTTTAAAGTAGTGAAACATTATTTAATTAAACCGCAAACGATTTTACTCCATAGACATAATGTAACGGATTTCTTTTGACTGTCCCTGTAAAGTAACTATAAGTGCTATGCACAACATATTCCATATTAAGCTTCTTGTGATGCACCATAGTGATATATATCAATTACAATGTGTTTGAAACTGTGTAACAACATTAAAATAAACCGCAAATGATGTTTACCCATAGACCGTAATGTAACGGAATTCTTTTGAGTGTCCCTGTAAAAAAACTAAAAGTGCTACACACTTCAGTTGATAAATGGAAACATGCTATAGATAACAACAATAACGTTTAGAAATTGCAGGAAAATCCGAGCATATTTACGAGAGTTAGAGCACGGCCATACGACAGACGGCCAGACAAACCGAAGTCATAAACCTTTTCAACTAGGTTGGAAAGTGTTAAAAACTTATCATGTAAATTGATTTGGAGAAATCCTATCGTTATAAAATTCATTTCCGTGTTTTGTCGTACCTGACCCTCATTTTCTTTGCCCTAAAATTTTATTTTAAAATCTGGTTGCGTGTCCTAAATTAATAGTTTAGATTTTAAAATAACATCTGTATATGCAGGGTGATTATAATTAAAGTCCCACATTCAAAATGTAGTAAAAAAGGAGCCACTGGTCAGAATGACTTCAAATTTGAACTGAATATACTGGAAGAAGGGGGAAATGGTATGGCATAAGGAAAAAAGTTCCAAAGTGTATCAATAGATGGCGTTGTAAATAGCAGACTATGCAAATTAAAAGACACTCATGCGCAATTAAAAATCGAATCATTGTGTGCTTTTTATGGGGGTTTTTGGCGCGTCCATCCAACCTTGCCGTGGTGGTTGGGCTTACCACTAACAGTACCACAACTGTTGACTGATTTGGAAGTCAATTGTTTCGTCAAACAACCGAAACACTTATGCACATTGAACAGTACGGTTGATTTACTGTGCAACACTTGCCAAATCCGTCGTATTTCGATTAAACATGTCACTTGTAGCCGAATATACTTTCGTTATGCCACTTACAGAGCCATCTATTGATGCACCTTGGAACTTTTCTTTCTTATGCCATACAGTTTCTCCCTCCTTCCAGTATATTTAGTTCAAATTTGAAGTCATTCTGACCAGTGGCTTTTTTACAGCATTTTGAAAGTGAGACTTTAATAATAACCACGCTGTATAACTAAAAAGCATTGCCTAAAATCTTTGATCGATACTATTTTTTTAAGTTAGGAAACTTTGAATCAATTGGAACTATGAAGCATTGGCAATGCTATGTCATTTTACTATTACCACGTTGTTGACCGGCAATTCTTCAATGACATACGTGTTTTGAAAGAATAGATCTCGCCGTCCTCTCCTGCTAGTCTTTGGAAAGTTGTTTGCTTAGATAATGTTTTTCGAGTTTAACGTTTTTGCGATGAGTGTCCTTTACAGAGTTTTTACTGTTTGATCACAAGTATTTTGATAAATTAATTTTTGCCTAATTTAATTACAGAAATGCTGTGATTAAATAAAGCAAAATTTACAATTCGAAATTACTGGTATGTATAATGAAGGATTCTGCGTACCCTATAACGCTATATCTTCGCAAAGGGGCTGAGCATCGATACTTATGTTACAATGAATGGATTAAATATAAAATATTTTACATTCTAACATGATATGACCAAATGGTTAATATAAACACGTATTATTCTTGATAAAACATACCAATATCATATACAAAAGAATTAAGTTAGCTGAACTTAGGTTCCAGTGCACATTTTTAGTCAATAATAGTTGGATTTATAAACACAAGTGTAATAGTGACTAATTAACAACGTGTAAAGTGTTAGATATTAATTGTGTAAAATCTGTTTGAAATTACTTCCTGTTATTTTTCTGAATTTTGTTCCCGAATGAGACATGAAAAAAAAGGTGCACGTGGTACACGAGGACGCGGCACACACAGAAGAATACGGAATTTCTAATAAGTTGAAAAACAGAAATATATTGGAAGACATCACTTTTAAAAACAGATTAATATGGAAAGTTGCTTTTTTAAGGGGCTTTATTTCTTACTGCGTCGTTTCCTGGGCTTACGTATGACCCACATACCTGTTATAATTGCCAAAGATTGACATAGATAAAATTAGTTACACGAAAAAGAAAATGCATGTACATAGAAAATGTATGCATGTATATGGAATGTTTGCATAACCCTTAAGTATGTATATGTAATGTGTGTAACTTTATTAACCTCCGTTTATGTATGTGTAACATATGCATATTATACATATATACAATTATGGAAGATATAGATAATAAACCCTTAGTATATACGTATATAACCTCAGTACATACATATACTTATATATAAAATGAGTATATTGTATTCATATATGTAATTATATATGAATTTTAAATATTATGTTTATATATGCATGTGTATGCATATGTATATATTATATTATATGAAATTTTATTAACTAATATGAATGTATTTTTTTTATTAACCATTATGTATGTATGTGTATTTGTATATGTAGCATATGTTATGTATGTATATATCTATTTTTATAAACTAGTATGTAAACGTGTAATGTAATGTATGTAAATGTATATGTTTTGGTATAAGAAGCATGCCGAATGTTGATCGCTAAATAATGACACCCTTTGTATTACTATGTATGTATATTATACACGTATGCACATGTAATGTGTGTATCATCTTTATGTATCTATGTAGAGCATGCAAATGTATGTAACCCTGCCAACAAAAAATAGTTATTGATAGTACTTGTTTGCCACTGTCATGCGATTAATATGTAAGTTGCTTTCTTTTATTCACAGGATATAATGCAATTCAACTTCTCCATTTACGATAAAGATTACCCGATCATGGAGAGAAAAAATTATTGGAACATTGTTGTACGATGGAGGAAAACGTATTTCTGATTCATTTGAGCATGCTTAAAATAGCAAGTGTTGCAGCATCCTAATTGTTTTATTATTAATTAATTAAGTCAGTATTATGAAATATTATATCGCCAGTTTTATGGAATAAGTACCGTCAGAGCATGGTACTGTCTTTGAAACAATTCTTTAGATTCTCAGATCGCCAGATATGAATTCTGTTGAGAATTTGTGAGACCTACTGGAACGCTCGATTTTCAATTTTACTCCAAGACCGTATCGGTTGCATGCTTTGCTAAACTCTGATAGAGAATCAGATGGTCAGACTAATTAGAATTGCCAATTTATATTATTTATAACATATGTATGCCATAGGTATTTATTTTAAACAAGAAATATAACTTAAAACTTTCCAAACTGTTCAATTTCCCATTTTTAACTACTGTTGTAAGTCTCACATAGTTAAAACTATACAATCGTTGTATTTGAGCAAGTATGGTTTCACGCAAAATTAATTTCATGTATTTTACTATTTTTGTGACTTTATTGTTGTAATTATATTGTTTTAAATCTATTGGTATAACTCTATTGCTGAAAATTTATAGTTGCTAAAATAACTCATGTTTGATTTGCTTCTGTATTTTTTTACGTATGTGCGAAGAGCTGGTTTTTATGCTTAGAACCTGCATTTAAGGTCTCCTTTTGAAATTCATACGAACGAAAGTTAGCTGTAGATATATGCAGTGCAGATTTCAAAGCTGTAAAGGTAGCAGGTGTTTCCCTGATCCAAATACCCTAAAACAGAACTACATGCTAACTTCTGTTTTCATTTCGAATATTTTGAGAAGTTTTTATTCTGAAAATCATTTATCTTCTTTGTAAAATAAATACTTTGCTATGCTTTAATTTGCTATAAAGGTATGTGGAAATAAACACAAAATACTTATTACAAATAAATTATTCATGAAAAAGATGATAAAAAATATGTTCTAATATAATACTTACACTGTTAAAGAAATGAACTCAAAAATGGAAATTTGAATTTAATTGAAAGTTAACAGCGAGGTATTTTTTGAGTTATTCTTAAAAAGACTACTTGTATTGCAGTTTGTTTTGCAACAATGAAATAGACCATAAAATCATGCATCATGTAACACATCAGAAAATTGTTAAGAAACTCCATGTTATCTTACAATGGAATGACATTTCCAAATAAACAAATTGAAAAACACAGAATTCAGTTAAAAATCCATTTTCGGCATTTGCTGTTCCTGCCTGGTAATATATGGAATTTCTAACGTGCTGTCCTGTATATGATCTATTGGTTTTAATACATACCTCAGAGGAACTAAAATTACATTCAGCTGGAAAACGCATATAGAAACTAAAAGAGCTTTTCTGGGAATAAGCATTTGTAGATGGCAATGTATCCAAATCTTTTTATGCAATTATGCATATGAATTTATTTATATTGTACTATTAAAGCACAATATAATATAACAAATACTGGCTTAAACTGAAAAGCACGTAAAATAATTCAAAATGCACTTTCAGAAATCCCCGTCTACATACTTTAATCCTAAGCCTGTATTAAAAAATGCATATACACATTTCACAATGTGTTATAATTCAACCCTTCTAGAAAACGCGAAACAAAACTCCAGAAAGTACTATCCATAGACGATGACCCATTTTTTTTCTGCTGCACAGTATATATTTTTTATATTATACAAGCATATCTTGGTATACTAAGATAAAGTTCAGCTTGAAAAATGCATAACACAGTTAAAAGCACATTTTAGGCAATTCACGCCTGTAGACGATAAAGATTACTAATTATTTTTGTAAGTCCTTGTACATGATCTGTAGAGCTTATACAGACCACGTAATAAACTAAAATTTATTTAAACATAAAAATGCATACCACTGTTCAAAACGCAATTGCAGCACTTATGGCTCATTTTCAGCTCTGTAACTGAACTTTTTGTGAGTGATAATTGAATGGTAAATGCTATGCACGATATAATCTATAGTAAATATGTAATGTACTTCAGTAATCCTTTTTATTTTCAACATGTTTAAAGTATCAAAACATGATTAAAATGCCCCGAAACCCATTTTACCCCATAGATCATAATGTAATGGAACATTCTTGTGTTTCCCTGTAAACGAACAATAAATGCTGCTTATTTTGTCTCCTGTTTACATGAAAAATAAATAAACTAAACTGTAGTTTTAAAAGTTTAGGTAACGATATTATCCCATATCTCTTTTTTTCTTATATTATAGCACATTCTGTCGAATAAATTTGGATATTTGTCTTCTTGTTCGTGTTACTATGCTTAAAAGTAACAAATTGTAGGCAAATAATGAAAAATTACTCGCGAACACAGACATGTCCGCTGAATTATTATGCATTTGTTAAGGAAGCAGTTAAGGAAGCAGTTCTACAGTTCTATAAAATTCCCTGAACATAATCTCTTATATCAGATGGGAAAATGCTCAGTACAACTGTTACATTTATTCTCATTCAAATATGCTGCAATATTCTTCATGCGTCATGGAATATTTCTGTTTTCTTAATGAAACTTGCGTTCTTTTCCTCTGCTTAAAGTTAACTCGGGAAATCTTTCTTTAAAAATAAAGATGTAAAGTGTCTGTATGTACAATTATTTTTCGGAGGATATAAATAAATTGAGTTAAAAATCGGAGGTTTTTTCATATTAGAATATTATTGATATAAATCTCTAAAATATAGTAAACAATAAAAAAAATTAACTTGAGAATTAGATAAAGCAAGCACGTAAAAGAATCCCCTTTCTTCTGCCTACATACTTCTTCAATAGAAGCAAAGAAACATATACAGAGTGTCCCAAAACTCCTTGACACATTTTGAAATTCAATAAAAGATCAAACAATTGTCGTACAAGAGTGCAGTTTGGGCAAAAATGCTTCTTATGATCTGAAAATTTGTTTAAGCAAATGCAAAAAATACTTACAAAAATTTCTCATAGATGGCTCTCATAGATGGAAAGTTGTCGAATATGTGGAATGCCTTTATACATAACAATGGCGAAAGACGCACAATGCGTATGCAAAGTTTTTGTCCAAACTATGGTAACCCACATTCCAGAATTTAACAATACTCGCCCTCCTGAGTTCGATTAAACGAGTGAGGATGGATAGACGAATATTGTTAACTTCGGGAATGTGGGTTGCCATAGTTTGAACAAAAACTGTGCATACGCATTATGCCTCTTTTACCATTGTTATGTATCAAATCATTCTACTTATTCGAAAACTCTCCAGAAGCAGCGCCATCTATGAGAACATTTTTGAACTATTTTTTCATGTACTTAAACAAAATTTCAGACAATAAGAAGCATGTTCGTCCAAACCGCACTTTTGTTGGATTTTAAAATCTGTCAAGTACTTTTGGGACACCCTGTATATACGCTTCAAAATAATGACTGATAAGTAAACTCATCGGTGAAGGGTAGAAATGTAATAGTTTAAGAGTTTGAAGGGTATGCTTTTCTGATAGAATTTGTAAAAAGGGAAGTTTTACTGATGGTTTTAGTTGCCTTTTTTTCTAATTGTGAATTATTTATCAAATAAGGGTACACGCTGCACCATTCATTTTACTTCAGCTGACATGTTCTTATGATGATCGTTTTTGGACAGCTGTGAATAAATAACAGTCCTTACTACAGTCCTACTTGCTAACTTCACTGATGTTTAAAGCAATTTTAATGAATTTATACGGAAATAATGGTGGCAATCACTAATGTCAACTAACATAATCTAGTTATTTATTCAATAATACATTCCTTTTACCATTTGTATCTATTCGCAACTTTCTTTGCTCGTCGCATTGCGAACTCAGGCAAGCCCCTCGCCCAATTAATGGGAGCCTGGGAGCATACACAACGATGTGTATATCTTTCAAATATTTTTAGTACGATGAAGGGTATGATTTTCTGATAGAATTTGGAAAAAGGGAATTTTTACTGATGGTTATAGTTGCCTTTTTTTCTAATTGTGAATTATTTGTCAAGTAAGGGTACACGCTGCACCATTCATTTTACCTCAGCTGAGATGCTCTTATGATGATCGTTTTCGGGCAGCTCTGAATAAATAACAGTCCTTACTACAGTCCTACTTGCTAACTTCACTGATGTTTAAAGCAATTTTAATGAATTTATACGGAAATAATGGTGGCAATCACTAATATCAACTAACATACTCTAGTTATTTATTCAATAATGCATTCCTTTTACCATTTGTATCTGTTCGCAACTTTCTTTGCTCGTCGCATTGCGAACTCAGGCAAGCCCCTCGGTCAAGTAATGGGAGTCTGGGAGCATACACAACAATGTGTATATCTTTCAAATATTTTTAGTATGATGAAGGGTATGATTTTCTGATAGAATTTGTAAAAAGGGAATTTTTACTGATGGTTTTAGTTGCCTTTTTTTCTAATTGTGAATTATTTGTCAAGTAAGGGTACACGCTGCATTCATTTTACCTCAGCTGAGATGCTCTTATGATGATCGTTTTCGGGCAGCTCTGAATAAATAACAGTCCTTACTACAGTCCTACTTGCTAACTTCACTGATGTTTAAAGCAATTTTAATGAATTTATACGGAAATAATGGAGGCAATCACTAATGTCAACTAACATACTCTAGTTATTTATTCAATAATGCATTCCTTTTACCATTTGTATCTGTTCGCAACTTTCTTTGCTCGTCGCATTGCGAACTCAGGCAAGCCCCTCGGTCAAGTAATGGGAGTCTGGGAGCATACACAACAATGTGTATATCTTTCAAATATTTTTAGTATGATGAAGGGTATGATTTTCTGATAGAATTTGTAAAAAGGGAATTTTTACTGATGGTTTTAGTTGCCTTTTTTTCTAATTGTGAATTATTTGTCAAGTAAGGGTACACGCTGCATTCATTTTACCTCAGCTGAGATGCTCTTATGATGATCGTTTTCGGGCAGCTCTGAATAAATAACAGTCCTTACTACAGTCCTACTTGCTAACTTCACTGATGTTTAAAGCAATTTTAATGAATTTATACGGAAATAATGGTGGCAATCACTAATATCAACTAACATACTCTAGTTATTTATTCAATAATGCATTCCTTTTACCATTTGTATCTGTTCGCAACTTTCTTTGCTCGTCGCATTGCGAACTCAGGCAAGCCCCTCGGTCAAGTAATGGGAGTCTGGGAGCATACACAACAATGTGTATATCTTTCAAATATTTTTAGTATGATGAAGGGTATGATTTTCTGATAGAATTTGTAAAAAGGGAATTTTTACTGATGGTTTTAGTTGCCTTTTTTTCTAATTGTGAATTATTTGTCAAGTAAGGGTACACGCTGCATTCATTTTACCTCAGCTGAGATGCTCTTATGATGATCGTTTTCGGGCAGCTCTGAATAAATAACAGTCCTTACTACAGTCCTACTTGCTAACTTCACTGATGTTTAAAGCAATTTTAATGAATTTATACGGAAATAATGGAGGCAATCACTAATGTCAACTAACATACTCTAGTTATTTATTCAATAATGCATTTCTTTCACCATTTGTATCTGTTCGCAACTTTCTTTGCTCGTCGCATTGCGAACTCAGGCAAACCCCTCGGCCAAGTAATGGGAGTCTGTGAGCATACACAACAGTGTGTATATCTTTCAAATATTTTTAGTAACGAATTGCGATCAATAGTCGTTTTGCGATGATATTATAAAAATCAGGCTTAAACGCAGTTGTGTCATCTTGTCCTCAGTGTTCGAAACATTTATTTCTCGAGATTGCACACTTATGACGTATCCATAATAGATGTGAATGAGTACAATAAAAATACGGTATAATGAAAATAATTGGTGAAAATTAAATCTTATTAGTGCAAAAAATTATGATTTATTATTCTAACACAAGTTTTTACTTAAACCAATAAAACAAATCTACACAGATCTTTATATATTAATTACGGTAGCAATTTTAAAAATTGTGGTGTAAATTTTTCCGTTCAATATAAAATAACAAAACATTTAATAGAAAAAATGGAAAATCTGAGAGGCAGGTGCATTTGGTCCTGACTTCGACTACCAAATTTACATACCTCTACGCGTGATAGAATTCCCTAGCCATCGCGCGCATACAAGCACACATTAAAATTAATATAGACAGCGTATGTGTTTTTATCTCATATTTATGCAAACCGGGCTCCACTTTATCAATTAATTTACAGCATAAGTTAATAAACAGATATAAGATAAATCAATCTAAAGATAATATAATTTTTTAAAAAACATGTTGCTCATGAGAAGGGGTAAAAATGTAAACCGAATAAAAATATATTTTTTAAATTCTTGTAAATTACAAATATTTTTTTTAATCAAATGAAAATTGCAAGACCAATTTAAACAGCAAAAATGTTATAAATCTTCAATTTAATAAAGGACAATCTTGAATTTAATAAAGGATTACTTACAAATATTTTTTTCGTATTATTTTGTTTTTATTGTATCATTTATTCTTCTGCAATTTTTAGAAAAGTACTTTTCTAATAAAATGACAAAAATTTTACAAACTTGTTATTAAAATGTTCCATAATTTATTAAATATGGGTTTAAGGATATAGGGGGAACTGGGGGATAAATGGGACATTCTCAATATTTCAGGCAATAAACATTTTTTTTAGTTACTTCCTATTCTCATAGATGACACTATCATAGTGTGCTTCAGAACCAAAAGCAAGACCACATGGCTGTTTTGAATTTCCTTCAAAGTTGCATTTCCTGAAAACTTTGCTTAAAAGTAACTTTTTTTATATTTGAAGTTGTTTACATATTCTATGCATTATAAACAATTAAGATATGTTATAGTTATTTATTTCAAGGCTCAATATTGGTAATTAAAATGAATGAATATTAACCATTGTGACAAAATACTTTCTGAGACAAAATGGCTGACAATTGAATATATGCATCATGGGGATGATTGGGACATTTCAAATAGGGATGAATGAGACTGCCTCATTCATCCCTAGAGGATACTGAAATACTTTTATTAACTAAATAATATTATATAAGTTGATAAATTAATAATTTATGTTAATTATTCTTTTAACATTTCTTCCTCATTGTAGCCACCGTCGTCTTCAGCCACCGGATGTTTCTGCTTAAGGGCTTTTAAAGGCAAAGCTGAGATCAGTGCAAGATGATTGGCTGACAAATAATCTTGGAGAGCATATTACGATTTATAATTTCTCAGCATTTGCCAAGGAGGTATTTTTGTTAGCTTTTAGTACTAGCAACATAAACATCACCAGTGGTTTTAGGGAAACTGCCATTTTCCTTTTTAACAGCAATACATTCACTGAAACTGATTTTATACCAGCTTATGCGACTGCCAGACCACATTTAGAACATTTTAGACAGATCACATTTATTGTGTTACTGATATTTGCTCATCTGTATAACTTTAACTTTGTAATTCATTAAAATTTCAGTTAAAATATATAATATAAATTACAGTTTTTTAATGCATAATTAACTGTGTTTTCACTTCTTAGATTACTAACACTGATATATAACAGCCAAATAAGATCATATATTACAAATATAATTACATATAAGTTTATAATTATAAATTTTAATTTGGTATCATTGAATACAGAAAGGAAAATATTTGTGCCCCATCCATCCCTGCTTTGGAGATGATTGGGACAGAGAGGAACTTTTTTTAATTTAATAATATATTTCTGTATAATAATAATCTTGAATAAATATTGTGCATAAGATGTAGCCAGATACCTAATGTATGAAATGCGATATATAATATTAATAATAACTTTTAAAAAATTTTAAAATAAATATTTTTGTGAAAATGTCCCATTCATCCCTCCTCTGAAAATCTCCCCTGCTCTGAAAATACATCTTCAGTCGGAGCTGCAGAACATTTACGTCACAGAGGATTACTATTCAAAATTAGGTACTCTTCGTATGCTGATTTAACTTTAAAATGGATAAGAAGCTATTATATTAAGCAAACATGACAAAATCAAAAGAAATTCAACTTAAGATAATACGTTGAAACATACAAAGAAAAGGAAGTAGACTACAAAAGACACCTATAGAATTTTCCTCAGAATAAATTCAGCTGTCAGGACCTTTTGTGCTTTGAAACTTTCTGCGCTATAGAAATGAAGAAAATGGCTGAATTTCATTTGAGAGTATAAGAAGATTAAAACAGAAAAATCCACAATAGAACGAAATGTAAGTAAATAAAAGAACACAGTGGAAAGATTTCCGATTTTTTTTTCTGGCATTTCATTAAAGTTTAAATTAAATCCCTAAATTCCATTAAAGAAATGTCTTTTTATAAATATCTATTTTGAAATTAAATTTTATTTTTAAATCAGCATTTTAAAATTTGTTAGAGAATACAAAAATAAAGTGTAACGTTCTCACAATTAATACACTACTGCATGAAACATACGAAAACAGTTCCTGATTTCAGTATGGGTAAGTTACTCAATAGGCGCAGAAGAACATTTACGTCAGTATTCGTAATTAGGTACTCTTCGTATGCTGATTTATCTTTAAAATTGATAAAAAGCTATTAGAAAAACAACACAAAATCAGAAGAATTTCTACTTAAGATAATACGTTGAAACATACAAAGAATAGGAAGTAGAATATAAAGAACACCTATAGAACTTTCCTCAGAATAAATTCAGCTTTCAGGATCTTTTGTGTTTTGAACCCTCCTGCGCTATAGAAATGAAGAAAATGACTGAATTTCCTTTGAGAGTATAAAAAGATTGAAACATAAAAATCCACATTAGAACAAAATGTAAGTAAATAAAAGAGCACAATGGAAAGATGTCCTTTATTGAGTATTTCATTAAATTTTAAATTAAATTAAAATCCACCATTCTATTAACGAAATATCTTTTTATAAATCTCTATTTTGATATTAATCTTTTTTCTAAATCAGCATTTTAAAATTTGTTAGCGAATCGAAAAGTGTAAAATTCTCTCAATTAATATACTACATGTGATATATACGAAAACAGTTCCTGATTTCAGTATGGGTAAGTAATTCAATAGGCGCAGCAAAACATTTATCTCAGAAAGGATTACTATTCAGAATTAGGTACTCTTCGTATGCTTATTTAACTTTAAAATGGATAAGAAGCTATTACATTAAAAAACAACACAAAATCAAAAGAACTCCACTTAAGGTATTACGTTGAAACATACAAAGAAAAGGAAGTAGAGTACAAAGAACACCTTTAGAACTTTCCTCAGAATAAATTCAGCTGTCAGGATCTTTTGTACTTTGAAGCCTTCTGCACTATAGAAATGAAGTAAAGGACTGAATTTCATTTCAGAGTATAAGAAGATTAAAACAGAAAAATCCACAATAGAACAAAATGTAAGTAAATAAAAGAGCACAATGGAAAGATCTTTTTTGAGTATTTCATTAAAGTTTAAATTAAATCCCACCATTCTATTAAAGAAATATCTTTTTATAAATATCTATTTTGAACGAAATGCAAAGAAGGGTATTAGACCGTTGTCCTATTTTTAGGACACCTAGTAAGGACAGATAAAATGCATGCATAAACTAATTTTATTAACAAATATTTTATTTTACTCTAAAAGTACTGTTTTTGTAGTACAAAAAAAAAAAACCTCTGATTTCTCCAATAAAAAAATAATAATAAAGGTAAAATTATAGATTATAAAATCCCAATTTTTACAGGATTTTTTTTAAATAAATTTTTTCAATTAAATTTCAATTTGTTACTTGTTTCTTTGTTTATATGTTATACTTTTATGTATTTTAAAGGCGTTATAACAAAATACATCCATAAATCTTTTACCAATATTATTTAAAAAATGTTTAATTAGCTGTCCTATTTATAGGGCAGCGTTCCAATATGGGCTAAGCTTGAAGTCATAGTAATCAATGAGTGTAGAATAAGTTTCAAGTTATGTATTGAAAGATTATTTGAAAGTTCCTAAAACAATATCATTGTTTTAAGATTGTTTAATTTTGTTTAATTTACATTGTCCTGTTTAATAATTCTTCAAGTATGGTATATTCATAATTCGCAATTTCAAAACAAAAAACTTGATCTAAATTTATCGGTTATACGCATGATATAAAATTAAAAAATAAAAAATAAAGCATAAAAAGTCAGGTTTCTATTCTAATGTTCAAGAGAAGAAGGTGTGATTATTTGAATCAACAAGAGTACGATTCCAAACTTTTTGTGAAAACTCAAACAAATAGACTTGGCAGCGGCGTATGTCCTCGTTTCGAATTTACTAATTTTCTTTATGTCTGTACTAGGTATTATGTATGTTTATTGTTTTCTATTATATTTTCATGCTACGTATGTCATGAAGGGTTCTTTGTAAAATATTGGGCCTAATCCGGAGATTATACCTAAAAATACAAAAATATATTCTCAAATCATAGCTGCTATTTATACACCGAAGCCTATACATCAAAATATAAGGTATTTAAAATTTTCATATTTTTTAAAATAATTTATATGCTTATTTCGTCGAAAAATAAGAAATAAAGCATTTAAGAATTCGAATTTTACAAAGTGGGATTTAGGGTATATGAGATTAAACTTCATGTATACATGGATTATATTCGAAATATTAACGTAAGAATCAATTGTTGAAATTAGATGTTTGATATTTCAGAAGAGATAAGATAAAGACATACTTCGAGAGAGACAATCTAACTTTAATCAGTAAACAAGACGTTTTACTCAAAATACCACTCATTCAAAAGAAAAATGTCACAACTAAAACATACTACACTTCACAGAAGTAAAATAATTGCATTATTTTTACTGTAAACATACTGTATCATACTGTAAACAATACAATACTGTAAACTATACAATACTGTAACCATTACAAAAAATTCTTATGGAATTCTATAAAAAATATTTATAGAAAAGGCATTAAAGAATCCTATAGAATTGTGGCCCGTTTTTCTATAAGCTTGTTTAACCGAAAGCTATAGAAATATCTGTAGAAGTTCAATAGAAATGTCTATAGAGCTTTTAAAAAAATATCTGTAGAAGTTCAATCGAAATGTCTATAGAGCTTCTATAAAAATATCTATAGAAAAAATATACAGCTTATATGAAAAATATGTATAGAGCTTTATATAGAATCCTGGTGGTCACACTAACAACTACTAACCGCTCTCGATGCTGCTTGACTTTAATGATCGGACGAAGAATGAGTACGTTTAGCATGACGCAACCATTGACAGTCTTTGAGCTCTTATTACACAATTTCAACTTTATTTCTTTTGTAATTCGCATTCCCAATCATAATAGCCTTGTAAAAATATTTAAAGTGTAATAAATTATTATTTTTTAAAACTGAAACAATTGTTTAAATCATTTATATTTCAGATTAAAATATTTGAATAAAAATTACAATATTGTTAGTGAATAAATTTATTAAATTAGATGGATGGTTTTATAAATTTAACAGCAAATTAATAAATGATTATAAAATTAACCAACAAATTAATGAAACATAATTTAATTCCGTAATTTGACTGATATAATATAACATTGACAATTTAATCACAATGTATTAAAATTGAATTAAATTATATATATATATATATATATATACATACATATATAATCATATTAAATCTATGGAGTACAATTATATACTAAACTGATGTATTACAAAATTAATTTTTTTTTAATTTTAATATATAGTTTTAAATAAATTACTACACACATATAAATTTTAAAAGAACAAGGAATATTTTTTAATAAAAATATATATATATAAATCTATAGAATCATTAGTCTATAGAATTTAATTCTATAAAATATATAGTACGCTATACAAAAACTGTTCTATAAAAAATAAAAGTCTAGAGAACTTCTAAGAATTCCATAGAAATTTTTTCTTTAGAAGAAGTATTCTATAGAACTCTTTAAAACTCTATAGAAATAGTATTCTATAGAATGGTTATTCTATAGAACTTGTAAAGAATTCTATAGAGTTCTATACAACTCTATGAACTATTTTCGTAAGGGAACATACTGTAAACTATACTATACTGTTACTGTATACCGTGGTAGTAGACTGTTACTGTAACCTACTATAGCACTAACAAAGGAACCACTTTTGGTGAAGGTCGCACCTAGTATTGAGACTTGAATTTTAAATCTCTATATTACGAAGTTTGAGATACGATAAAAATTTTCTGTTAAAATCATATTTTTTGATTCTACAGCAGCATACCTTTCTGAAAGTGCAATTTTCGAGACCAATTATAGGATTATTAACATAATTTTTTTTTTTTTTTTTTTTTTTTGAAAAAGTACTTTGAATTACAAATTGCTTAATAATAAGAATAAAATATTAAAAATGTTTAAAACATTTTTCAAGTGTCTATGAATTTCATTTTAAAAAAATGCAACATTATAATTGCATTTTAGGCGGCGCGAAATTAACCTTATTTATTTCCGCAGACCTGGTTTTTCATAGTCGTTTGCTGTGCGCGGGAGTTGTGGTTTGGATTCGTAGCACCATATTTGGTGACTTAACTTGTTTTTGAGATGAAATTAACAATGAAAAATCCAAGTATAAAATGTTAAAAGTATAAAAAAACACATAAAATATGATTTTAACAGAGAAATTTTATTGGTTCTCTAGCTTTTATGTATAGGGCTACAAAATGCACCAGGTCTCGATGCTAGGTGCGAGCTGCACCAAAAGTGGTTTTCTTGTTAGCTCTGCATGCAGCTGTAAAAGCATACACAAAAGTATAAAACCGTGACGAATGAAGACCCAGATGAAATAAGGAGGATTGAGTAAATGTAATCCCTCACACAATATGTCCCCTTTTCTGTGATGGCAAATGGACATTTAGTATTATCAAGCGATTTTCAAGATAACTATTCTATAACTATACTATAATGCCACTGTTCCTATAGCAAGAAACATCATCATCAGATGTATTAGTACAATAATACGTAAAATGAATTTTTTGGAGCTGTTCATTTTACTCGCGAGTGAACGATAAAATATGGGACAAAATTCTACAGTCTGTCTCAAAAGCTTAGCCACGACAAGGATTGTCGTTTATTAAATAACAGTTTAAATCCACAGTGTCTGGTGACAGTTGGGAATAATATTTTGACGAAACATTTAATTGAATTACTTTGCTTTCTGTGAAATATAACACTAGCACGAGAAATGGTGGATAATGCCAACATTTGCATCCAAACAAGGTGAACTAGATGCTCCATACCTCGGAATGTATTTTGCGTTACTTAGGGAGCTACTGATTTATTGAACACGGAAATACAATTTTCGGGATGTCATCACATATCCCACAAAGCAAGGTAGGTCTCTTGAACAGGCCGTTAAAATATATCGGGTGTCCTGAAATGGACTGACTGATTTTAAAATTCAATAACTTCCAAACGGTGACTTAAAAAATTCTTGCAGCAGAGTAATGTATAATGTCAGGAGTTTTTTTACTGCGATTCTTGATTTTAGTTCGAATTACCAGCAATAGATGGCGCTTCGAGCGATAGGACTGATCGACAAGGCATCCAGGCCAAAACTAAAATCATCCAGCATGGATGTCAAGGAAGGAGGTTCAATACATGGAGTGGGTCTCATTCGGAAATACAATCTTGTTCTTAAGGCCCAATTCTGAATAAGATTTTATTAAGTGAATGAGACCCCTTCATGTATTCAACCTCCTTCCTTCATATCAATGCAGTGTGATTTCTGCTTTTGTCTCGATTGGATGTCTGTTGCTCACAGTGTCATCTATTGCTGATAATTTGAACTAAAACCAGGAATAGCAGTAAAAAAAAAAAAAAAAAAAAAACTCCCGACATCATACATTACTCTCCTGCAAAAATTTTTTAAATATCTGTCACCGTTTGGAAGTTATTGAATTGAAATCAGTCAGTCCATTTCAGGCCAACCGGTATATCATTATTATTAAAAATGCACAAATATATGGATTCAGATTAGGTTAAGGCACTTTGCTTATCTGATTTTCAATTGTGATTTTTTATACAGAAATTATTTATTGTGGTGTTCTCTATCATCTCCAAAAATTTGTATAATCTTTTTTGAAACCCTCTGTGTGAAGAAATTAAAAGTGATTGGACGGATTAAAATTAAAAGACTGGAGTAATTTCTACTTCTTGTTAAAAGACGGAAAACATGCGCAGAACTTGAAAAAACGTATTGATAAATCCTTGAGAATGTATCCCAACTGAAGATTAAAAAAAAAATCCCGTTTATGACGCATTTTAGACAAAACAAAATTCAACATCTCCATTTTCAGTTATTTTAGTTGCTCGTAGGTGTACACTTTGTGGTACACTTTCACACATGTAGTACACTTTGTACAGAAATCAGTTTATTTCAATCAAAATTAAAATATACTTTAATGAAGATTTTGTAAATGTAGATTATAAGTTTTTCAAACTATATTATATTTGATTTTTAAGCATCAAATTACGTGTTTTTTTAAATACTCGTTGGAGGATTTGCTATAATATAGTTTTTATGTACGTTTCAACGATTATTACTGTTGAATTTGTCTACATTTTCAAAACACAATAGTTACCTTAGTTATCTACTTAAAATCATTGACTCATGGGAGAATACAAAGATGGTACAAGTAGCTTTTTGGTCGTAGTAGCGATTTTTATCATAGCAACCATCTAGAAAATTGGTTACAATGAACAATAGCAAAAGTGGCATCAGCATACGTTTTAGGAAACTACTTATGCCCATGTGTAAGTTCGAATGTCAAAATTAATTTTAACAACAGCAGAAATAATTACACTTAGCCCAAGATAAGTCACAGTTCATCATCAGAAAAAAGAATTCTTCTCCTTTTGATACAGAAACTAGAAGATACGCTAGCAGTGATTAGGACATTTTGTAATACCTGCAATAAACTTTCTTTCTAATTTTGTAAATTTCTAAATGTGTGATAAATAAAAATATAAGCCTTGAAATTAATTTACATTAACGCTTTTTGATGCCTACTCATGAAAATTTTGTGTTAGATATCTGGCCTGTCTAACCGCATAAGAAGTGCAGTTAGGTAGCTCGATTGAAAGATAATTACTTCCAAAAGAATTTATTAAACAAATTTTTAATTATTTTAAATTTGTATTTTTCTGATATTTTTTCCGGTGTAAAATTCACGAAATAATTTTAATATGAAAATATTTTGCATTTGTTATATTGTCGTGTGTTATTAATTGCTGGTGTAAGAAACGAAACCTGTGTCCTGAACAGAAAGTCCTTAATTATCTATCGCAATTAAAAAAAAAAATGTCGGTCTCTTATAAGTACAGATTTTTTTATACTATTCATAACGCCTTAGCTAATAAATACTGTTAAGAACGGAAGTTGCCAGGAATAGAGATGAGAAAATGCCTAATCTAGAACACCTTAAGTAAATAAAATTGAACTGTAATGGGGAAAAATATTTTGTAACCCTGGATGAGAAAATGTTTAGTTAAGATTCTAACTATTCGATAGGGTTTTACGTATTTTAAGATTGTTGAGCATTGTGCTTGGCTTCTCTATCATTATTGTAATTCTTGTGCTGGTTTTCAATCCAATCTGGTTCTTATTCCAAACGTTTTCGGTACGTTTGTTACACAGACAACTTATTTCCAAACAGTAATAACTTCATATTTGAATGACAGAAATTCATACGTTTATGTGATCTTGTACTGTTGTCAATCATTCATATTCTTCAAAATTATTAATAAATATGTTAACGAGTAAAAAATAATTTATGTTGCAGAATTGGAACTTATGGATTAAAATAGATATAAATTAAATACCTGTTATATTGTCGTTTAGACAGACAGCCGAACAGAGTAAACAGAGTTACAGTTAACGAGTAAAAAATAATTTATGTTGCAGAATTGGAACTTATGGATTAAAATAGATATTAAATTAAATACCTGTTATATTGTCGTTTAGACAGACAGCCGAACAGAAGTCATAAATATTTTAAATGATGTTTGAAAACGTTAAAAAGAAAGAGAAGGACCCATCCATTTAAATTGCCATTTTGTCACTGACAAAAATGATAATAGCTATTCGATTGGAAGTTATTCCTTCTTTCAATTTACATTAAAAAATAAACTTAGAGGGGTGCATGTCTATACTGACAAACAAAAATACATAACAACAAACACCTGATTTTGACACCGGAATACCAATCTAGATCTTCAAATCAGCATAGATATATGTTTTTGCGAAATTTTTCTGATTACTTCAGAGATATTCTATCATAAGAAATGGCTCTAATTTTGAGTGTCGTTTTAAAAGTGAAATTCGTAACATTAAGGTTCAGATTGAATACAAATTTTATAAAACATTTCCAATGGGAAGTAAGTTTAGAGTTAGTAAAAATTTTAAATAAATCTTGTAACTATTCCATGAAAAAAACTAGACTTCTCTTCCATTTATAATTAGTTTTTATAAACGAATTTATTTTTCAATGACTATATGGCTCGTTAAAGTGTTGAACTAATTTTTTTAAGCGTAGATCAAAAACTAAATAGAGGAATGGTCTAAAACTGTGTATACGGATATGAAAACTTTCTAAATTATTATATGCTATTAAAATTAAAAAAATTCATAATTTACGATAAAGTGTTAAAGCTTCAAGAGCCTTCATAACCTTTTTATTTTTTAGCATTAGGATGTTAAAATTTCAAAAACCTTAATAATCCTCTAAACCCATTAACCATTTAAAAGGATAAAGCATTTCAATTGCTAAAATGTTGAAATAAATGATTGACACCGGAAATTATTAACAAATTTATTTCTATATATATATATAAAAAAAAAGCAATAATTCACTTATATAATAAATGGAAAACATTTCTATTAAAATTCTGCTGTCATTGTGTAATTTCGTAAGTAAAGTTTTGTGGTTTCCTATGGAAACCAATGAACGTTAAAGGGTTAAAACCTAGAGTTGCATTAAAGCAACACCATAGCTAACAATACTTTGTTGTTCAGAGGTTCCCTAAGTGTGCTCCGCGGAGCCCTTGGGGCTCCGCCTATACTTATCACGGGCTCCGCGGCGTTCCAGGAAAATAAACAAAGCATGAAAGAAATTAGCATATTGCAAGGGAAATTTTTTCGAAGGTATGTAGGAATTTTTTTGCGTGTGTGTGTGTGTCAAAAATAAATACATCTATCACTGGGTTGAAAAATACAATAATATATATTTTTTAAATCATATAAAAATTTGCATTGTACATGTATCCATTTTCTATATAATATTTTTGGTTTGAACTACTTTATTTTATGTTTCTGCATTTAACGTGTTTTAAAAATTCGATTCAAAATAAGCTACAATAAATAGTATTCTGAATCGAATGCACAACGTGAATCGAAAGAGCAAAGGCCCGTGTAACATCTTGTATTATTTAATAAACCTCTCATTAGATTCATTTAATATTTGTATACGTTGTGTACATAGTTTTCTTTTTGTAACTTTAATTCATTCAATCTGTTTATTTTATTTTTATTAATTCATAGTTATTTAAATTTTCTATGCTGTTTTATATAACTGTACTTAGTTGTTAAAGCAATGTATGTTGCTGAAAACGCATTTTTTAACATCTTGTATCACTTAAGAACCCCTCATTAAAAATTTTTTTGTAATTGGTTTCGGTATTGGCTAAGATTCTTATGTTATGATGCCACATTTTCCTATCAGAAATAAGGCTGTAGCAATTTAAAAAATATATATTGGTTCTTTATATTTGTCATAACACTAACAAACACTCTGAACTTTTGCTTAGCTCTATCCCTTGCTTAGACTTTTCATCAATGAGTACGCGCCTTGATATAAATTTAACACACACCCATATATCCCGTTTTGTTTGTAAAGTTTTCTCTACTAGTTGCACTTCTTTTAACATGTGTAGTTTCTAACCGTATATCTATTTTGAGGCAAAAACAGTGGTGAAAGAAAGTTTCTTTCAGAACAATAATTAATAGCTAAATACTTAATACAACATCCAAACAAAGTGAACAATGCTGCACCTAAAAATACAGGTTATAGGTTTTGCCCCGCCCACTTAAAATTTAAAACGATGATCTGCTTCTAAATGTATTTTTAAAAAATGGCTCAAAAGAAGAAGCTGAGAGGCGATTCGTTTTCGTTGCATATTTAGAAGTACTAGACACGTAAAAAAGAACGAAAAAAAAAATCCGTAATCGCATGATTCTATTATGGGTGGACGGGACTAGCAAAAACGTGTTATGTAATTATTCATGGGCGGCTGGACCTACGCATTTTCTTTCTTTTCGCGAGTAGCCTATTGTGATTACACAGAAGTCTCTCTTTTTAAACGAAAACTGTACAACTTACCTTGTTTCTGTGTGCGTGTGTGGTTTTTGCCATAAACAATAATAGTTTCACGGAAGCCCCAATGCAATGTATGTCCCAGACAGGGTTGCCATTTTGATCTTTAAAGACGAGTTCGCACTGGAAATTCCCGAAATAATATTTTTTATTTTAAAAATGGATGTCATTAACCCCTTAACAGTATTTCCTGAACGTCGGTCGGGTAAGAAGAATTTGTTCTCTTCGTTATTAAAAGCTTTCAGAAATCACAAATTTTTAAATATAATTTTTGCTGTATTTGGCGGACATATCTTGATTATACAAGGCAGATATTTTAATTAAAAAAAATCCCTGACGGCTCGGCCTACAGGCACAAGTAGACGCAGACTGTGGGGCACCTGTTTATGGGAAATTGCAGAAGAAATTACCTTTTAGCCATGATGCGGCAGATGGAACCGCCCACTTCGAAATCTACCTGTGTAAAGTAGACGGAGCCGGAAAATTTTTTATTAATTTTTTTTTTTGCCATTTTTAATTATATCAAAAATCTGCCATACATAAATTTTCGGCCCTTTTCCTGGAAGTAATAATAACTTTAAACGGAATCGATACGTATCATAATTAAGAAGTTCTGGGGATTTTTCTGTTTTTACAAAAAGCCTACTGTTGGTCCTATGTGAATTGACAAAGTTATGAATTCTTTCTTCTGAAACCCCTATCCCCCCCCCCTTGAAGCCATTTTTAATTATATCAAAAATCTGCCATACTTAAATTTTCGGCCCTTTTCCTAGAAGTAAAAATAACTTTAAACGGATTCGATACGTATCATAATTAAGAAGTTATGAGGATTTTTCTATTTTCACAAAAAGCCCCCCTTTCCCTCCCCCTGATTCGATTTTGACCATTAACGAACTTGACCGAGATTTTATACCCCTTGATTTTATTTATGAGTTTGGAAGAGATTTGTGCAGAATTTTTGCAGTTATCGTGTCCATAAAAAAGTGACATATATAGATAGATAGATAGATAAAATTTTGAACTGGGGGTGGTTTTGGGTTCTGGGAGTTATAATCGGTGTAAATGTACAAAAATTTTCCAGAACACCCAAATTAGGGGAGACTGTAATAGGTAGTATTTCTTACGAAATCTACCTAAAAAAGTGATTTTTCGTCCTTATTTTTAATTTATTGTGTCCAATAATAGTAATATTAAATAAAACTGTTACGGGGTTAAATATTAGAAAATTTGATTTTCAAAATTTCTAGTATGAATTCAGAATTTCTGTATCAAGTAAAGGGCCAAACTGTGATCCTTGGCCTCATTTTGGAAACTACTGGTTAGGACTGTTATCCAGCAGATCTTTCTCTGCTCCATATGCATAAAAAAAACATTAATTTGTAAACCATAGAGTACTGTAGGGTTAAGGGGCTCCGCCTCGGAAATTCTTCCCAAAAAGGGCTCCGCGAGCCCAAAAGTTTGGGAACCACTGCTTTAGTTGTTTGCACATCAGTAATTCTGAAAAGAAATTTTCACTTTCTTTGATGACCAAAACCTCTACGATCATCAACACTGTAAAACAAAATTATTTGATTTTACAAAAAAAAAAACTCTCAGCCAGGACTCAACGAAGGAACTCTTTATTTTACGGAAATGATCTGTATTTATTACAAACTTTTTGTTATTTTAACAGATATTTCTCTTGTGTGTTCGTTATAAGGTAGATGTTAAATTTTTATGTGTTCAGAAATCAGCAGCATATTATCTTAGCGGCCATGGAAGCTTCCCAAGCTTTTTATATAAAATTGGTAAAAGAACCACGGATAGATGTCCTTGTGACAAAAACCCTGGAACTCCTATACACTACATCTTCAGTAACTGCCCTCTTATGGAATACCATTTTAACTTCAATAAAAATAAAACATTAAAGAGAAACCTACAACGTGTGCTATTAGACGCTTCCAATTACGAAAAGTTAGATGAAAACTATAATATCCTAAATAAAAACTTTTCATATATCAAAGAATTATTATAGCCTATATAAAATTCTAGATCTATAGATTTTAAAAACTATGTTTTAAAAGACTTAATAGACTAGTGCATAATACAATTGAAAATTTTCAGTACAATATTATTATTGTAAATATCTGTAAATATTTATCTTTAATATTATGTAATCTTATCAATATATTCGTATAGAATTTATATACATGTAATAACTTTGGGCTCTCCCAGCAATAAACAATATTGGGTAGCTCGTGTGATTATTTTATTTTATTTTATTTTATTTTATTTTATTTTATTTTATTTTATTTTATTTATTTATTTATTTTAACTTGCTGGGGACTCTGGGTCTTTGGACACTGGGGCTCCTGGTAGATATAGGTTTTCCCTTCGTGGACTCATAGGTCCTATGCCGAGAGGTTGGCTGTCCACGAGTGGGAGGTTTCTGTTTCTGTTTCTGTGTGTTCGTAATAAATACAATTTTTTTAAAAAAATAAACAGTTTTTAACTGACGTCATTGCTAAATTTTTTTTTTTTTTAATAAAATCAACATATTTTGTTTAACAGAGAAGAAATTTATAGTAGCCTAAAATCATATTAATAATAGTAGAAATTCTTACTTTGTGTATAAAGATCTGGAATGTGTTAGATAGTTTTCCCTGTAGGCGGACTGTATCAGAAATAATAATGTAACAACGAGAAGTTATTGTAATCAGTATTTTGAAATTACATAAGCGATAAGAGATAAGACACATTGCTTATTAAAATTCCTAAATATAATTTTAATGAGAAGCTCGATTCCAAATTTAATATGTAACATATTCTCTAATTAAAAATGTACAGTTATCAGTGAATATAGATTACTTTCGACATATTTTAATTAAATGATGATGAGGAATTTTACTAAATAATTTCATTATTTTCAGATTGCTTGATTTCGTGTAATTTACATTGAAACACATAATAATCAAATTATAACTTTTCATATTACACTGTTTTAAAACTGTATGTTTTTAATTAATGATTGATTCTAACAATTATAATTTATGATTTGTAATTAGCTATATGCTACGCTTTAATTATATGTTTTTCTACAATTGTGCAAGTATTGTTTGCAACACTTGGTT
Source organism: Maratus michaelseni (assembly GCA_963931845.1). Lineage (NCBI taxonomy): Eukaryota > Metazoa > Arthropoda > Arachnida > Araneae > Salticidae > Maratus > Maratus michaelseni. Next base: position 322,755,872 of record OZ007591.1, read on the forward strand.
ACAATTAAACAAACTAAAGATTTTTCTTTCTTCCTTCGTGTAATAATTGGCTTAAAATTTTTCAGGTTATACTGATTTGAAGCTACGTGTTATTAAATAATAATAAATGTGAAATAGTGCTCTGTAATTAATTATTGCAAATTTATGCAAGTATTGTTTAAAAATCTGCTTTACAATAAATGAAATCAAGAAAAAATATTTTAGTTACGTTCTTACATTGTATGAATCGATTAATAATCGCCTGATAATTAATAATGAACAGTAGTTAATAATGCATAGTAACTTGAAGCGTGGTAATAATATTCGGAATTCTAACTTTGCAAATCAAGAAAAGAAACACACAAGAATAAATTGCCTTGTTGTGATTTATATCAGAAATATTAATGCAATAACGAAGATCTGGTCATGGTAGAAAATCATACTCCAAATCAAGGTTTAAGCAATTAAGAGACATATTCTCTGAGTATTTTAATAGAATCCGCATGAAAAAATTAATACAGTTACGCTAGTTACTATTAGAACTATGTTGGTGTACTCATTGTTATCAACGCCTAAACGGACATTTTAAGGTGATTTATCTCAAAATGTTAAAAATGTGCGTTTTCTAAATATTTTCTCGCACAGTTTCTCTTGAACTACTTATTATTTATTCATGTAATCTTCATGGATTATATATTATAAATACATCTTAAGACTAAGTGCTTTGTACATTAAGTGGTGCCAATTTATATGGGCTCGAGACCACCCAATAATTTACTCTCCCAGTCGACCCAATTTCTACTGCCTTCCCCCCCCCCCACCTATTTTTTAATTACTGAAACAAAATTTCGTTCTGTTGACATTCAAAAAATCATTTAAGAAATAGTTAGGATAGCAGTAATAAACACACATGATTACTAAATGCCCCTTCAGAAGACTACAATTAGATTACATCAAAAGATAAATCTTCTGTATGTTTTGCCATTTAGTATGCCAATGGTCATCTGATTTTAAGCCCTGTTATTCATAAAGACTGAATTGTAAATTTTGGTTGATGTCTATCATTTTGCATTTTCAATTTCTAGTAAAATTTATGGTATTAAATTAAATATTAATGTATTTATATGAAAAACTTGTGATAACATAATTTAACATATTCCCTGCCCTAATAAATTGTTATTAAAGTTTTTGCTTCAGACTAATATTTTATGATACATTGCTCACACTATTGACAAAACTGCAAAGAAAAAGATAAACTTTATTATTATAAGAATGATAAAACATTGAAAAAATCAGGAATTATCAAAAACTTAGTTGTGATCAGATACTGATAAAAGAGTAAAATAAAAGTATGACATACATGAATTCTTTTTAAGAAAAAAAAATATGGGAATTAAAATTTTATTTATGTATAAAATCTTTCAAAGAAATTTGTATATGCAGGCAATAGTTTTGAAAATATTCAAAAAATATATTTACTTTTTCGTTACTATAAAAATTGCGATTGGAAACCAAAATGCTGTAATTGAGAGAGTCGGGGCAAGAAAGTGCAAAGCAACATTTTTGGTGAAATAAATCTAACACTGTGATCTGTTGCTTAATATTGTAAATTATTATATCCAACATATAATTTGTTTCTAATGTCACTTGATGGCATCATATGTGAAAGGTTTCGTTTTTGCCCTAGATTTTTATACCCCCAATGAAGCTACCTAATTTACAAAAAACGTAATAGTAATATCATTAAAGTAATTCCATATTGTCACTCAGAATATCTCAAATGTTATTACATTGGCGAAAAAAACTTTAGGTTATATATCTTGATTTGAGTATTTGATAAAATTTTCAAATTGAAATTTCTCAGAAGTTCAAAATTGTGGCTTGGCACACTTTTGCCCCGACCCCCTCAATTAATCAAAATAAATGTTTGAGCCCACCCAGTGTCTACGAGAATCTAGATTCTAAATTTAATATGGAACATATTCTGATAGTCTCCAATTATAAAAGTCACAATAATCAAGGTGTCTAGAGTTAGTTCCAGTTTCAACTTATTTTGAATTAAATTATCAGAAAATTTAATAAATAATTTCATTATTTCCAATTATTTGATTTTGTACAATTTTCATTGTTGCACATTGACTTTTAACTTTAACATTACACTGATTTAAAGTTGCCTGTTATTAATTAATGATTATTTTTAATAATTACAATTCATGCTTTGAAATTGCTTATCTGCTATGATTTAATTATATATATATATATATATAATTAAAGGAAGATTGTTTACAACGCTTGCTTACAATTCATGAAACCAGAGCTAATGATTTTTCTTTCTTCCTTCGTGTTATAATTGGCTTTTCAGGATATACTGATTTAAAGCTTCATGATATCAAATAATTATTAATTCTAACAATTTGAAATCATGGTCTGTAATTAGTTATCTATTACACATTTATAATATGCTTTTTTTTACAATTAATCAAATATTGTTTACAACGTTTGTTTACAATAAAACAAAGCAAGCCGAATAATTTCTTTCCTACTTTGTATAAAACTAGTCGTTGGGGGCCACCGTAATACTTACCCATCATGGATATGCATAATGTAAAATATTAAAATAAAAATGTGTAAACTACTTATAAAGTGCATTGCAATTCAAATAAAATCGTGGATTGATGACGTCACAAACTTTAAAGGCTCGATTACTGAATTGCTTGAAAGAGGTATTTCCTTATAACTCCAAAAATGATAATCCTATTAACTAGCGGTTTATTGCATCTGATTAAGCGTCAAATTTCCAATTAAAATATATCTTTGAAGTGAAATTTGGATGAAATACAGGGTCATGAAAAATCGAAGAGTGTGGAAAATAGGATTCCAAATATCTCGGCAACTAATTATCCGATCGACTTCATGCTTTATGCAAAATTTATGTTTTTTTATTATCTTTTATATTCATTTCTTAAAAATAACAATTTCGAAAATTTTTATATACCTTTCATCAGAACGAATATTTTGAGAGTCCGAAAAAAATTGTTCCGGTTAATCGAGGTTATTGAAATGAAATCGGCTTCTTCCCATTATGACATACTACGTACATACCAAATTGCAAGTCTCTATCTCAATTTTTTCGGGAGATAGAGCGTTTACAGACACACAGACACACACACAGACACACAGACACACAGACGGACGGCAATTTTTTTTTTCTAAAAATATGTTTTTCGGAATCTCCAGTGTCTGAAACGTGTAAATCCGTCAAAAAAAAATTCGATTTTCAAAACGATTACAAGACTTAACCTATACTACGTATGATGGGTAAGTAATAAGTATTAATTGCTTTCTCACTTAATAATTAATAATGAAAATTAGAAATGCATGATAGCTTGAATTGTATTAATACTAGTAGGATGTCTAACTTTTAAAATTATGATCTGGAATTTATAAGATGAAACTGCCTTTAGGTTGATTATGTCAGAAATATTAATCGAATAACGAAATTTTGGTTCAGTTGGGAGTTTCACATTTCCAAAGAGATAAGAGAAGATGCACAATCCAAATTAAGAATAAAATAATAAAATTTATGCCAAAGCTCTATTCGAAATTTAATATAGTATAAATTCTGATATTTTCCAATTATAAAATTTCAGTAATCCTTGAGTTAGAGTTAGTTTTGATTTATTTTAAATTAAACATTTTTAGGGAGTTTTATAAATAATTTCGTATTTTTTAATTGTTTGATTTCATTTAATTTTCGTTTTCATAACTAATAATATTCTTCTGAATTTTCATATTTTATTTATTTAAAGCTGTATATTTTCAATCAATGATTAAATATGAAATTACAGTTGCAATTATCACATCTAAAAATAATCTAATAATCTCTTAGTATTTTATCTAATAATCACATTAGATATCTTATAATCACATTAATTATCTATTACGATTTAATTATATGTTTTTTTTTAAATTGAATCAAATATTGTTTAGAATACTTGTTTATAATAAATCTAACAAGGTAGAATTTTTTCCTACTTTGTATAAAGTGATTAATAATCGATTTCTCACCTACTAACTAACAAGTTGGAAATTGTACGTCAAACGTGACAAATGAGGTGCGTTCGTACTATAGCTAGTTATATAAATATTCAGATCCTGAGGATTTTTAATTTTGTGAAATGAATTATATCGCCTGCAGATTAATTTCTGTAATAAAATAAGTATCTAGGTCGCTTGACGATTAAACCTCGAAAGCTCCTATAACAAGAAAGCCCCGATTTTCTTTAAAAAATTCAAATTTCTTAATAAATATTTTTATTAATATCTTCAAAAGTTTTGATTCGATTTTCATAATATTTGAAATGTCTCGACAAAACTCTAAAAAGGTAATATATCTTAAATTTCAAACCATTTGGTTGGGTAGTTTTTGTGTTGTTATATGCGAACAGACGGACGGACGGAGGGACAGACAGACAGGCGGACGGACCAGACGACGACAACCGGTGCTACATATTTATATAATTACGAACGCACCTACTAATGAACTTTAGAAATGGTTAGCAGCTTGAATTACATTAATACTGGAAGAAATTCTAATTTTGAAATTTAATATCTGGAATAAATAAGATTAAACGTGGGTAATGATATGTTAAAATATTAATGCAATAACGAATAGTCCAATTAGTAGTTTGACATTGCAGAAGATTTAAAAGAAGATGCACTGTTAAAACTTTGCAGCAAACTGTCCAGTCATTTGACCGTTTTTTATGGAAAATGTTTACACGACCGTAATTTAACTCTATTCTGACCCTATTATTGCCCATATTGTGGTCAGAATAGAGTTAAATTACGGTCGTGTAACCATTTTCTATAAAAACGGTCAAATGACTGGACAGTTTGCTGCAAATTTTTAACAGTGTGCACACTCCAAATAAAGCATTAAGCAATTAAGTTTAACTAAAAGTGCGATTCGAATTTTACTATGATAAACAATTTAATCTCCAATTATAAAGCCACAGTAATCAGTGAGTGTAGATTTAGTTTTTACTTATTTTGAATTAGATGATAATGATAGTTTATTAAATTATTTTACTGTTTTACAATTGTTCGATTTCTATTTACATTGTAAAAAATTAGTTTATAACTTTTCAGGTTATACTGATTCGAATCTGCATGTTTTCAATTAACGGCTAATTAAAAAAAAATAATAAAAATAATCTTTTACTGCCAGTTATTTTGAACACTTTAATTATATGATTCTTTACAATAAATCAAGTAATACTTACAATGATTGTATGATGTGTCGACTACTCTGACTTATAAGAGTAGGTGTATTTTTGATTGGGAACGTAGTTTTTGTCCATTAACAATCAGTGTACGAAAAAGTGATCAAGGCTATCTTTCTTGAACTTTCGATGAATGAGCGTGAAAACCTCGGAACTTGTGAACTTTCTCTTCGTTTCAATATTTATGCAAATTTTTGCATCTGGTCAATCGATATAGCAGTATTTAAATACTGGCACGTGCTGAGGAAGTTTGAACTTTGAATCGAATTCATTCCCATTGTGACGCTTGGAGATCTACCTAGTTGAATCAACTATTCTGCATTAGAGAAGGAATATCGTCCGTTGGTAAGAGTAGATTTACCTCATTTTTGGTATTAATTGAATAAAAAGAGTTTGGTGTTCACGGTGTGCCGATTTCAGTACTGTAGTAGGCGGATATCTTGAAGTGTAGCTAACATTGGAATTGGACTAGCTTGCATAGTGGAAGTAAGTCTTGCTGAAAGCACCTTAATTGACGTTTTGACGCTCGTCCAAGTCGTAAGTGATATTTTTGCAGTTATATCATTCTTGATATTGCTACTTGAAGTTTATTTTTCTGAGTGAGGTGGTTTTAAAGGGAATTGACTTTCGGCCCAAAGTAAAATTAAGCAGTACTTTCTCAAGTCCCTCCCTTTTTTAAATATTTTAAATCAAAATTGTTTGATTTTACATAAACTTGTGCTCATTCGACTTAGCTAGCATTGGTCATAATGAATCACAGCGATATGGCTGTTACAATTGTTTGCAAAAAATGATTTAATTTATTCCTACACTCTAACTTCAAGTAAATTAGTAAATCAAGTAAAAAAGTAAAGTAGTAAATCAAGTAGTTCATAAACTTAGTAAATTAAGCAGTGCTTTCTCAAGTCCCTTTCCTTTTTTAAAGATTTTAAATCAAAATTGTTTGATTTTACATAAACTTATGCTCATTTCGACTTAGCTAGCATTGGTTATAATGAACCACAGCAATATGGCTGTTACAATTGTTTGCAATAAATGATTTAACTTATTCCTACACTCTATAAAGCTATTTGCATTCACTTACTAATTTAATAATTAATAATGAACAGTGAAAATTCATAGCAGCTTGAACCCTATTAATACTAGCGAGAATTCTAACTTTGAAAATTAAGTTCTGGAATGCATAATATTAAATCGCCTTTATGCGGGTGATGTCAGAAAAACTAATGTAGTAAAGATAGGTTTGTCCTGTTTGAAGTTTGACATTTCGGAGATGATAAAATAATATGCCTATTTCGAATCGAACAACAAACAATTCCATTTAATGACAAATCGTATTCGCGTTTTAATATCAAACACATCCTGATATTCTACATTTATAAAGTTCCATTAATCATTGAGCGAAGAGTTAGTACGGAAATTTTAAATTAAATAATTTTTAGAAAGTTTATTAAATAATTTCATTATTTTGCAGTTGTTTATTTACGTTGTTACGTACAATAATTGGTTTATAATTCTTCCGTTTAGTCCTGCATGTTTCTAATTAATGGATAATTTTAATAAATTAAAAAGCATCTTTTATAATAAGTTATTTTGTAGACTTTTGTTACATGATTCTTTACACTAAATCAAATAATATTTACAACGCTTGGTTACAACAAATGAGCTTACTTTCATACTACACCATATAAGGTGATTAATATTCGCTTTCTAATTTAATAATGATCAATCAACATTGGAAATTTATAATATATTGAACCGTATTAATACTAGATTCCAACTTTGAAAATTAAGTTCTGCAATGCATAAGATTAAAATGTCTTTAGGCAGGTTATGTTAGAAATATTAATGCAATAAAGAAAAGTTGGTCCAGTTTGGAGTTTTACATTTCCAAGAGGATAAAATAATATACACATTCCAAATCCAACATTAAACAATTCAGTTAAATGACAAGGCGGATTCGAATATTAATATGTAAAACTTTCTGATATTCTACACAGCTATAAAGTCGCAATAATCACAGAGTGAATCGTTGGTTTCAAAATTTTCAATTAAATAATTATCTGAAAAATAATTCAATCATTTCATTATTATAATTGCTTCGTTTCGTTCAATTTACGTTGTTACGTGCAATAATTATTGGCTTATAACTTTTCCGGTTATTTTGATTTGAAACTGCATCTTTTTAATTAATGGGTAGTTTTGATTATTTAAAAAATATCTTTTACAATTAGTTATTTCGTACATTCTATTTAGTATGATTTTTTTACAATAAATATAATATTGTTCTCAACGCTTGTTTATAATCTATCAAATTAGGATAAAAGATTTTAAATTTCTTCCTAAAATTGTGGAAAGCAATTAATAATTTATTTTTCATTTAATAATTAACATTGAACACCAGACATACAAGCTGCAAACGGTCGAATAACGCGAGAAATATACACCAGATTGAAAAACGGAAAAATAACTGTTCAATATTTTAGAAAAATCTATTTAGGGATATAAAAGCTGTCAATTTTTCAAAACTGTTGAAGACGTATTTTTCCGTTTTTCCATCTGATGTATATTTTTCGAGTTATTCAGCCGTTTCCAGACTTTTCAATGGAAACAATTCTCACTGCAATTTACTCGATTACAGCGCCATCAGCAATTTTCCGAAGAAAATGTTATACAAAAGTTACGTTTTTTTCCGTAGAATCCGAATCTGCAATAAAAAATTGGGGAGAGTTTATCATTTAAGATTTCAAAGTTGCCCCCCTTTCTCCCCAGGGGGGCAGAGTTGGGAGGCAACTTTGATATCCCTAAGTAGATTTTTCAAAAATATTGAACATGGATTCCTTCGTTTATCAATCTGATGTATATAGTTACTCGATCGTTTCTAGACTTTTCGGACACCCTGCACATAGTGGCTTGAATCACATTAATATTAGTAGCGGTTTTAAATTTGAATTTTAAAATCTGGAACACGGAACATTAGGTGCATTATGTCAGAGATATTAATGATACAACCAAAAGTTGATTAATTTTGAGGTTTGACATATCCGAGAATGTAATAAAAGATAGGCCCTTTGAATTAAGTTTTAATCAAGTAAGTTTGACGAGAAGTTCAATTCGAGTTTTAATAACATTATCCAATTATGAAGTCACAGCAGTCAATGAGCTCAGATCCAATTTTGACAACTTAAACTAAATGATTATGAAGAAATTTAATAAATAGTTTCCTTATTTTCCGATTGTTTGATTGTTAATGCAATAATTGACTTATACCTGTTCAAACTATACTTATTTAAATCTGCGTGTTTGTAATTAATTATTAATTTTCATAATTTAAAATATTTTCTTTGTAATTAGTTATTTTCTATTATTTTAATGGTTTGTTTGTGTGCAATAGAAATCAAACATTCATTCCAAAGTTACTTAACTAAAATTAATTTACGTATCACTTCTCCCGCGAATTGCAGGTTATACGCATCAGAAAAATAAGCTGCTGACAAAAGATAATTTATTTTTTAGTTTGATACTTAACAGTATTTATTTTTTATTTAAGTTATATAATTTATTTTTAAGTTGATTACTTTAGTATGTAAAAATCAACTTAAGTATTTGAAAATTTTGGAAAAAATAAGTTGATAAAAAATGCATTTCTAATACAGATTATAGTTAAAATATTACCCGGTTTGTTTTCGTCATTTTCCATGAGTTTTTTACTGCAGCAGAACTATTATTTTAATTGAAATCAGTTCATTTTATAGATGAGGCCACACTATCTTTTTTTTAAAAATCAAATTGCATTGTAATATTTTTAATCTAAGAATGAAATTATATTAATAATATTATAAATCATATTATTATTATTAATATTATTATTAATAATAATATTCTTTGAAAAGTTTAATGAAAATTTTTCCAGAGGATGGCAGCTGAATCACGCCATTGAAGAAAAAAGGAAAGTAATGTCCATTACTATATCTTTATCATGTCATTTATGAATTAATATAAAAATGAACTTTAAGAAATTAAATCATGTTTAAAAGATAACACGCCTTTGTATTCTTAAAGCTATTACCGTTTCACTAGAGTTGTTTCAAAATGATTTTCAACAATTTTTCATTCTATCACAACTCAGTACCATAAAAGGTTTGAGACTATAGCCCAAAACGGAGCGAAATGTTCCAGCTTGCAAAAATGACGTCATATTTTAAAACAAATAGGTATTTCCATTGATCAAACTAAATATTTTTCTAAGAATTCCCCTATGTGACATAAATGTCTGAATTTATTACTTGCCAGTAGTAAGATTAATATTAGTAACTTCACGTCAAGATGGAAAAGGGGAGCGAAGGAGAATTTGTATGGCATCAAACATGATGACAATTAAAAAAAATATAACTATTAATAATGTAGTGCACATTAAAACACCTTTAAAATGGTACTTGTATCCGGAATATAAAAAGTACGTGTAAAATTTTCACCGGCGAAAATGTTACGTTTAGTTGTCATTGATAAAACTAAAAACAAAATTACTGTGATTACGCCAAAAAGATGATTTCCATTCCTTAATAACGAATTTGACAACCTAAATTAATAACTGTATTATGTTTACTTGTACACGTACTGGATTACACGTATTTTATTAGTTAGGTGAATAAGTTTTTTTTTCAATTTTGGAGAGTTACAAGTAATAGAAATAATATTTTCGTAGCTATAGTTTATAACAGTAATTGTTTTAAGAGTTAGAGTAGCCAGTGTAAAAATCATTTTTTATTATAATTACATTTGTAGATTCAATGTAAAACTACATTTTGAATATCTTTTACTTCATCGAATTCTGGTCAGTTCCACCTCGCTTTTTATTAACGTTTACGAAGAAAATGTTAAAACTTAACAACAACAACAAATAAATAAATAAATAAATAAAATAACTTGGAAGAATACAAGAAAATATCATCCAAAATTTGCAGTAATTTAACATTTTTACGAGATTTTTTATTTTTATTTTTAAATCTCAATATTTTTTTTCAGGAAAAAGGTTTTTTTTAAGATGTTAAGATACAAGGTGTGTATTTTAAGTAATGAGACTAGCCACTGGAGGCGGCGCTAGTAGCTACAGCGACATCTCCATACACGGGAATTGTGGTGGGGGATCTAAGCTAAGCAATGCACTGCGCGTCAGTTGGCTCCAAGCTGTGACGGGGTGTGTATCACTAGTGGTGCGGAGTGCTTTTGTGAATTTTGGTCATGGAGAAAACGACGAAAATGGAGCGTACGCTCGAACAGCGTTACTTAATCAAATTTTGCGTTCGCTTGGGCAAATCACCTACTGAGACTCTTTCCTCAATCAAGAAGGCCTACAAGGAAGAAGTCCTATCACAAAAATAGGTTTTCCGCTGGTACAGTGAATTTCGGAAGGGACGGGGTACGTCGAAGACTTGGAGAGAATTGGACGCCCTTTATCAGTCACCACCAACGAAAATGTGACAAAAGTGAAGAATCTCCTCGACACAGACCGTCATTTAATTTTAAGGTTATCCAAGCGGCTGTGACCAAAACTCTAAAGGACATGTCGAAAATTGATTTCCAGTGAGCGTTCGAAGTGTGGAAATCTCGATAACGGCACTGCATTGACGCAAGGGGAGACTTCTAAGTTGCTATAACGATCGGATCAATAAAACATTGTTTCCAGACCCTGTCTCATTACTTAAATTACAGACGTTGTATACAGGTTGTTTCAGTACCAGGGTTACAAATTTGTAGGAGGTGCACCTAGACGACCCGGAATCACATAAGAATGCAGGGTCCGAAATTCTTTCCTGACGAGGTAGATGGCGTTGCACGGCTGCGGGAATAGAGAAACTACAACTTACTAAGTTGTAAGTTCTTTATAGAAAATTACGGGTACTCCGTAAGGAAGGGTAATTTCACACACAGACGCAGAGGTCGTAGGCATAGATATGATAATACAGATATATTTATATATCTATTGTTGTAGGATGGGTGAATATAGGAATGTGGAGTTAGCAGACATGTTTTTGTCATACCGGGCTGTGGGATGCAGTGGGGAAGTCGCACAGCGCTGGCACGTGAAACAGTATCCGGTGAGGCGTATTCTCAGACATAACCTGTTTATACGCCTGAACCAGAGGTTAGTTGACATGCGTTGATTCTAAACAGCTGTCATAAGTCGAGAACAATCAGAACGGCCTCCAGACATCGAGGAGGATCTCAGGTACATGAGACTCGATGTTTGAATACACGAACTTCAGCGCAGCAAAATGGAGATTCCTTCTCCAGCGTCTAGAGAATTCTCAGCGGAAACGGGTCACGTCTGTATCACGTTTAGCTGGTCACGACACTTCAAATGGATGATTATGCTCTTCTGATAACTTTTGCATAATGGTTTCTTTAAAAATGGCATATAACATTTTTCTTTCTTCTGTATTGTTCACCTATGAGGCTCGCTTTACTTGGGAAGGATTCTACAATACACTTAATTCTCATGTGTTGGCAGTGGCGAACTCCCATCATATACGAAGTCCTGCAGAACAGAGGTGGATTTTGGTAAATTTTGGGGCAGGCATTGTCGGGGATCAGTTCATCGGACCTTACTTTTTCCCTTTTCGTCTAAACTGTACCAGCTACTGAATCTTTCTGAAGCATGTGTTGCCACAACTTTTGGATAAGGAGCAGGTTTCTGGATCGATGCGACAAGCAATGTGATTCCACCTTCCCTTCCACCCATATTAACCATAACGTTCGTAACCACTTAGAAATAATATTTGTCCCACAGTGGATCGCGTTTGTTGGTCCGGAGCGTTGGCCGGCTCGATCGCCTGACCTATCAGGCTTTGATTACTCTTTGTAGATTATATCAAGACACTGATGTATGAAACTTCCGTTGACAGCACCGAGGGACTGGTTGCACGCATCGTAGTAGCTACCGGAGAAGCCCGAGACATCCACAGAATCTTTCAGCGTATTCGTCGTTACATGCGGCGGAGATGTGACGCCTGTATTACAGCTCGTGAACGATACTTCGAACACATTATTCGGCCTGCATTGCAACTCGTGGACGACACCTCGAAAGTTTTTTATTTTTATTTTTTATTTTTTTTATACTATGTTAATATTTATAATGTACATTTCTTATCAAAACGCATATTCATTTCCATTTCTGGTGTTTTATGTATACACTACCACGTCAGGAAAGAATTTCCGACACTGTATTGTTGTTCATTCCTACAAGTTTGTATCCCTGGTACAGAAACATCATATTTATGAATAATATTGTTTATAAACATACAAACTAATATGATTTGTTTACTATGAAAACGAAGAAATGTTTTATATCTTTTATATTGAAATTTAATTTTGTGTACAGTTAAAGTTAATGTGCTAAATCCTTTGCTAGTAACAAAGACATAATATTTCTTTCATAATATAATTATATCCATCGCTCTTTTATATTTCGCTTTTCATTTAGAATGCAGACGCATTATATTGACTGCACCTAAAGCCTCTTAGATACGATATCTCTAATTCTACTTCATATATCTTCATTTACAATGTTACAGTTTTATTGGCAGGTGATGTGACGTGTATTGGTTATAGCGGTATCAAAGCCTGTTTTATTGCTTTAGGGCTTATTACTGTGGAGATAGAAATAATGTCGGAGCAAAAGCCGTTTTTAAGAGTTATTATCAAAATAATTTTATTTTATGAAATTCATGAAAAAAAATCAAACGAATATTAAATATAATTGCTTATTTCATATTAATTTTATTATTATCATATTAGGTAACTTTTAATTTTCTTTGAAATAAGGAAAAAAGAAGAAAAATGTGATTTCTCTTGTCAATTGTTTTTAAGTCGTTAACATATGAATGATATGATTAATAAATATTTAAACTAAATAAAAAAAAATGTGTTCTAATTTAGAATTTTTTTTTTAATAAAGTTCAATTTTGTGCAGTAAATATTCTGATAAATTTATAAATATTCACTTGTGCTATGCTCTGCTACGTTATTTTTCAAACATTGCATTTTATTTGAAATAAATAAACACATGATTAAATATAAGATTATTATAAATATAATAATAATAATAAATATTAAAATATTTAGAATAAGTAAATAAAGTTGACTGCACCTAAATGTTCTAGAAGCGATCTACCTAAATCTTTTCTATAAATTTCCATTTGAAATATTCGAATTTTAAGGCTTATTTTTAATATCTGTAAAAAAGCCAACTATATCGTTTCGGTATGTACTGGGGATGAGACAGAAATAATGTTATGAGCAAGCAAGAAAAGTAAAATTTTAGAGAATTCTTTATGGTTCTTACTCAAGTAACCTTGCACTACAATATTAGAATTTAAGAACCTTGATAATAGAATTTAAACAGTAACCGAAGGAATTTCAATTGTAGGTCGTTCATACTTTATAGAAACGATTTTCATAATTAATTTTTGAATATATATGCCATAATCTTTGCTACAATTTTACTCTATTGTATAGTCCTAAATCTAGATTATAACACTGGATCGAAATTTTAATCATAGTCAAAGTACAATCATATCAATTTTCTCCCACTCTTGGAAAACTTTCCAAAGTCTTATAATCTGTTGTGGATAGCGCTTTCTAACGCACGCTTTAACAAATGCATACGTGGTGTTAATAAAAATGTATCGTAACACTGGATGAGACATGGCTTTATTTAAGTGAGTGTATCAAAAGAAGAGCAATTTTTATCAATTAATAGAAAGAAAGAAGGAAATGGTTTGATGAATGTAAAGAAAATTTTCCAAAAGAATTCATGATTGCTGATGGATTTTGTTACGAAGTTAAATTAAAGGTAAAAAAGGCAGTAAAGCTAAGGTAATTTCACTTTATTATCAGTAAAATATTTAAAAACCCATTTTTCAAGAATTCCAGCTTTATATGAAAAATACCTTAATTGAGCTTCACATGAGCAAAGTCTCCCAGCCGTTCTTCGATAACTCAACTGACGCATATTTAGCAAAGAAAGAATCCCAAACGGATATAAGTTATGTCTCAATTGAAGAAATGCATATAATATCCTTTGACGCACACACCGCACCTCATCAATGGTCTTTTTCTGCATTTGGATTGTTCAAATGAATCCACGTACATTGAAAAGACTTTAGAAAGTTTTTACAAGATTTATCGGGAAAAACTGACATGACTGTAACAAGGAAATTTTATTATCATAGAAATTTTAAGTCAGAGCTATAGATAAAAGTCAAGGCTATCCAACAAAGTCAAACTGTTGCAAAGAATATGTCATTTATGTGTAGAAATTAACTTTTAAAACCGTTTCTATAAAGTGTGAACGACCTTCTTTAATTACTTATTTTATCTTTCCTCAAAGTTTACCTATTACAATATTACAAAACAACGTTCCTGTTTATTTATATTTACACTGCAAGTATTCATACAACTGCCTTTCTCTGTGAGATTATTGTTGTTAAATTACCCTTATTTCTAATGAATCTGTGCAGATTTCTTTTTCGAAAGCCTTTGATTTGATAAAGATGGCATAATGTAAAATATTTTTTTTCTTGAATATTACATAGTTTTATAATTGTATGAAACTTTATTTTAAAAGATTACTCCTTCATCGACATGAAGAACAAATACAGGGAACATTTTTTTTTCGTATATCACAGTAAGATATGTTTAAACATTTAGTTGTATTAGTAATATAAAGCACAAACAAAGAAACTAAAATACATTTTCTCTTCCCTTTACAATACAAAGGCAAACTTTAATGTGTTTCGGGTTGAAATGTCTTCTCCATACTATTAAAGTCTGTACTTCACATAATTTGCCTAAGAAATGTTTAAAGATGTTCTGAAAAAAAACAAAATTCCACCAAAGCTTACTGTTGCAAAGAATATGTCATTTATGTGTAGAAATTAACTTTTAAAATCGTTTCTATAAAGTGTGAACGACCTTCTTTAATTACTTATTTTATCTTTCCTCAAATTTTACCTATTACAATATTACAAAACAACGTTCCTGTTTATTTATATTTACACTGCAAGTATTCATACAACTGCATTTCTCTGTGAGATTATTGTTGTTAAATTACCCTTATTTCTAATGAATCTGTGCAGATTTCTTTTTCGAAAGCCTTTGATTTGATAAAGATGGCATAATGTAAAATATTTTTTTTTTTAATATTACATAGTTTTATAATTGTATGAAACATTATTTTAAAAGATTACTCCTTCATCGACATGAAGAACACATACAGGGAACATTTTTTTTTCGTATATCACAGTAAGATATGTTTAAACATTTAGTTGTATTAGTAATATAAAGCACAAACAAAGAAACTAAAATACATTTTCTCTTCCCTTTACAACACAAAGGCAAACTTTAATGTGTTTCGGGTTGAAATGTCTTTTCCATACTATTAAAGTCTGTACTTCACATAATTTGCCTAAGAAATGTTTAAAGATGTTCTGAAAAAAAACAAAATTCCACCAAAGCTTACTGTTGCAAAGAATATGTCATTTATGTGTAGAAATTAACTTTTAAAATCGTTTCTATAAAGTGTGAACGACCTTCTTTAATTACTTATTTTATCTTTCCTCAAATTTTACCTATTACAATATTACAAAACAACGTTCCTGTTTATTTATATTTACACTGCAAGTATTCATACAACTGCATTTCTCTGTGAGATTATTGTTGTTAAATTACCCTTATTTCTAATGAATCTGTGCAGATTTCTTTTTCGAAAGCCTTTGATTTGATAAAGATGGCATAATGTAAAATATTTTTTTTTTAATATTACATAGTTTTATAATTGTATGAAACATTATTTTAAAAGATTACTCCTTCATCGACATGAAGAACACATACAGGGAACATTTTTTTTTCGTATATCACAGTAAGATATGTTTAAACATTTAGTTGTATTAGTAATATAAAGCACAAACAAAGAAACTAAAATACATTTTCTCTTCCCTTTACAATACAAAGGCAAACTTTAATGTGTTTCGGGTTGAAATGTCTTTTCCATACTATTAAAGTCTGTACTTCACATAATTTGCCTAAGAAATGTTTAAAGATGTTCTGAAAAAAAACAAAATTCCACCAAAGCTTACTGTTGCAAAGAATATGTCCTTTATGTGTAGAAATTAACTTTTAAAATCGTTTCTATAAAGTGTGAACGACCTTCTTTAATTACTTATTTTATCTTTCCTCAAATTTTACCTATTACAATATTGCAAAACAACGTTCCTGTTTATTTATATTTACACTGCAAGTATTCATACAACTGCATTTCTCTGTGAGATTATTGTTGTTAAATTACCCTTATTTCTAATGAATCTGTGCAGATTTCTTTTTCGAAAGCCTTTGATTTGATAAAGATGGCATAATGTAAAATATTTTTTTTTTAATATTACATAGTTTTATAATTGTATGAAACATTATTTTAAAAGATTACTCCTTCATCGACATGAAGAACAAATACAGGGAACATTTTTTTTTCGTATATCACAGTAAGATATGTTTAAACATTTAGTTGTATTAGTAATATAAAGCACAAACAAAGAAACTAAAATACATTTTCTCTTCCCTTTACAACACAAAGGCAAACTTTAATGTGTTTCGGGTTGAAATGTCTTTTCCATACTATTAAAGTCTGTACTTCACATAATTTGCCTAAGAAATGTTTAAAGATGTTCTGAAAAAAAACAAAATTCCACCAAAGCTTACTGTTGCAAAGAATATGTCATTTATGTGTAGAAATTAACTTTTAAAATCGTTTCTATAAAGTGTGAACGACCTTCTTTAATTACTTATTTTATCTTTCCTCAAATTTTACCTATTACAATATTACAAAACAACGTTCCTGTTTATTTATATTTACACTGCAAGTATTCATACAACTGCATTTCTCTGTGAGATTATTGTTGTTAAATTACCCTTATTTCTAATGAATCTGTGCAGATTTCTTTTTCGAAAGCCTTTGATTTGATAAAGATGGCATAATGTAAAATATTTTTTTTTTTAATATTACATAGTTTTATAATTGTATGAAACATTATTTTAAAAGATTACTCCTTCATCGACATGAAGAACACATACAGGGAACATTTTTTTTTCGTATATCACAGTAAGATATGTTTAAACATTTAGTTGTATTAGTAATATAAAGCACAAACAAAGAAACTAAAATACATTTTCTCTTCCCTTTACAACACAAAGGCAAACTTTAATGTGTTTCGGGTTGAAATGTCTTTTCCATACTATTAAAGTCTGTACTTCACATAATTTGCCTAAGAAATGTTTAAAGATGTTCTGAAAAAAAACAAAATTCCACCAAAGCTTACTGTTGCAAAGAATATGTCATTTATGTGTAGAAATTAACTTTTAAAATCGTTTCTATAAAGTGTGAACGACCTTCTTTAATTACTTATTTTATCTTTCCTCAAATTTTACCTATTACAATATTACAAAACAACGTTCCTGTTTATTTATATTTACACTGCAAGTATTCATACAACTGCATTTCTCTGTGAGATTATTGTTGTTAAATTACCCTTATTTCTAATGAATCTGTGCAGATTTCTTTTTCGAAAGCCTTTGATTTGATAAAGATGGCATAATGTAAAATATTTTTTTTTTTAATATTACATAGTTTTATAATTGTATGAAACATTATTTTAAAAGATTACTCCTTCATCGACATGAAGAACACATACAGGGAACATTTTTTTTTCGTATATCACAGTAAGATATGTTTAAACATTTAGTTGTATTAGTAATATAAAGCACAAACAAAGAAACTAAAATACATTTTCTCTTCCCTTTACAACACAAAGGCAAACTTTAATGTGTTTCGGGTTGAAATGTCTTTTCCATACTATTAAAGTCTGTACTTCACATAATTTGCCTAAGAAATGTTTAAAGATGTTCTGAAAAAAAACAAAATTCCACCAAAGCTTACTGTTGCAAAGAATATGTCATTTATGTGTAGAAATTAACTTTTAAAATCGTTTCTATAAAGTGTGAACGACCTTCTTTAATTACTTATTTTATCTTTCCTCAAATTTTACCTATTACAATATTACAAAACAACGTTCCTGTTTATTTATATTTACACTGCAAGTATTCATACAACTGCATTTCTCTGTGAGATTATTGTTGTTAAATTACCCTTATTTCTAATGAATCTGTGCAGATTTCTTTTTCGAAAGCCTTTGATTTGATAAAGATGGCATAATGTAAAATATTTTTTTTTTGAATATTACATAGTTTTATAATTGTATGAAACATTATTTTAAAAGATTACTCCTTCATCGACATGAAGAACAAATACAGGGAACATTTTTTTTTTCGTATATCACAGTAAGATATGTTTAAACATTTAGTTGTATTAGTAATATAAAGCACAAACAAAGAAACTAAAATACATTTTCTCTTCCCTTTACAATACAAAGACAAACTTTAATGTGTTTCGGGTTGAAATGTCTTTTCCATACTATTAAAGTCTGTACTTCACATAATTTGCCTAAGAAATGTTTAAAGATGTTCTGAAAAAAAACAAAATTCCACCAAAGCTTACTGAAAATTTTGCGGATTCATTTTTAAACATAAGAGCGTGCAGGTTTAGTTATTGAAGTGATTCGGAATCAAATATATTTTCTTTCATTTTTCAATAAACGAATAGAGGGGGGGGGGGGTCGGGGCAAGAGAGTGCTAAGCCACGTTTTTGAACTTCTGTGATATTTCAAATTGAAAATTTGATAAAATACTCAAATGAAGACGTATAACATAAAGTTTTTTCGCCAATGTCTTAGTAATATTTGAGATATTCTGAGTAACAATGTGGCATTACTTTAATGATTACTATTACGTTCTTTGTAAATTAGCTATCTTCATTGGGGTCATAAACGCCTGGGGCAAAAACGAAACCTGCGACATATGCTGCCACCAAGTGACATTAGAAACAAATTATATGTAGAATATTATAATTTACAATATTAAGCAACATATTACAGTATTAGATTTATTTCACCAAAAATGTGGCTTGGCAATTTCTTGCCTCGACCCCCTCAATTATATCTTAAATTATAAGTGATCGTTTGCTCGTAGAAACCTTATCTGGTGATGAGGCAGAACCACGCAGCAACCTTAACCGGATCGGAAATTTGGTTTAAACCGCTATCTTTGACATCATATTCTGACAGAAACTCTGTCCTTTGTATGTAGTGTGGAAATAATTTATTACAGTTCATAGTTTCTAGACAAATGCACCTGTCAATCTCAAGCATTTACAAGGAAAACAATTAATTCAGGAATGTGTCAGAAAATATTCAGTTTTGATTTAAGAGAAACCTTAAAATTGCATATTGTGTCGTTCTGGATTGTCCTTTTTATCCTTATCTTTACTTCAAAAGTAGAACTTCAAATGTATTCATTTGAATGCACTTAAGTTTCATAGATGTGATATTTATATATCTACTTTTATATATCTTCATTCACAATATTCGAATTTTATTACAGGAGAATTTAAAATTTATTATTAATATCGGTAGCAAAGCTAGTTTTATCGCCTTTGGGTTTATTAGTGATAAAACAGAAACCGCGTTCTGTGAAAAGAAATTTATGTTTTACCGTCTTTTATCCGAATAATTGCATTATAAGAACTACGTAAGTAAATAACTTAATAATAATAATAATAATAATAATAATAATAATAATAATAATAATAATAAATTCACAAGCATTCATTTTTACGTATTATTTTTCTAAATGAAAATAAAATAAATTTATTTTAAGTTCAAATCGTTTTCCTATAATATTTCGTAAAACCAGTAGTCTGCTACTGAGAAATTAAAAGAAAAAATTGATTTTGTATTCTCGACACTTTTATTTTTCATACACCGTTTTTTTAAGTTTGAAATGCTGATGTGTACTCTTAAATATACATTTAACCCTCGAAGATGCGATATTTCTAAATCTACTTCCATCTATCTTTATTATTCCCAATGTTCGAAATTTATCACAGGGGAATTTAAAATTTATTGTTAATAGCAAAAACAAAGCCACTTTTATCGTCTTTGGGTTTACTAGGGATGAAAAAGAAACTGAGTTCTGTGAAAATAAATTTAGGGGAAGGTGGACCTAAAATGATCCCCTTAAGGGACAAACTTGTGTAAAATAACATAACTGTGTAAATAAAACTTTGTCCCTTTGTTAGCATCATTTACACAATATTTTGCATTTTAAACCCATTTTAATAATATTTTAAACCCAAATTGAGTAATGGAAAAAACAGATATTTTAAAAATCGCCATGGGATCATTTTACCCTCACCAAAGGGTAAAATGATACTTCATTTAAAAATAATTGTAAATAGTTTTTTATCGGCAAAATAAAGAATATAAAATTAATTATGACAACACATAAGTGTAATTTACATCTAAAAACATACTCCATTAAGTAGACCAAGTCATATTTCTGTACATGAAAGACTATATATCTAAATACATATGAAAATTAGTGCTTACCTTATAAAAAATGTTATAAAACCCAATTTTTCAGAGAAGTCTATTAAGACGCGTAATACTGTGATCGCTTGAATACCGCCATTGCACTTATCACAACTAGTTTATGTGTTATCCTGTAGATAGCGCGACCTGTCTAGTAGAAAACGTATGTGGATCGTTTTGCACGTTAGGATCATTTTAGGCCACCTTCCCCTACGTTTTACAACATTTACCGACTTTTATTCAAATAATTTTATTTTAAATAATAACAATAACAACAATATAAAATTACACTATATTCAATCGATTGCAGTATTACTCGTCTGAAAAGATTTTTTTGAAAAATTGGGTTTTATAACATCTTTTATAAGCTAAGCACTAATTTTCATATTTATTTAGATATACAGTCTTTCATGTACAGAAATATGACTTGGTTTACTTAATGGAGTATGATTTTAGATGTGAATTACTCTTATGTGTTGTCATAATTACTTTTATATCCTTTATTTTGCCGATAGAAAACAATTTATAATTACAATAATAATAAATTCATTAACTTTCAAATTTACATAAATTATTTTTTATGAAAATAAAATGAATAATGCATTTTCAGTTGAAATCTTTTATCTATAATATTTCGTAAATTAAATGTTCTGCTATTGAAAAAAAAAAGGTTTTGTGTTATTTTCTACCATGTTATTCATGGTGCACTGCATTTTATTTAAAATGCAGTTATTGTTATAATATTGTATTATTATTGTATTATTATAATATTGTTTTAAGTTAAATATACACCTAAGACTCGTAGATGAAATATCACTAAATCCACTTCTATAAATATTCATTTACGAATATCGACTCTTATTGAAGTTGATTTAAAATTTATTGGTAATAACTTTAAAAGGGCCAGTTTTATTGCTTTTCTGTTTACAGTTACGAGACATAAACAGTGTTCTAAGAAAATAATTGTTATATTTTACAGCTTTTTATCGGATCTTTTTAAAATAATTTTAATAAGAATAAACGCACAATAATCTATACTAATACATTAAATTAGAAGCAAGTCCCTGTCTGTAAGTTTTACAAAAATACCTATGTCTAAGATCATTCGATCAAACGACACGTAGTAAAAAATAAGATTTTTTTCGTCTGTCTGCCTGTTTCTCTTTAATATGCTCAGAAAAGAGTTCTCAGAAAAAACTGTAAATTTATAAGCCTTTGTCCTTCAATTTTCACGGGCAACAGCCTTATTTGATGTAAAACGGTCTGATCCACTAAATAAGCGGACTTATCACTTAGATACTTAGAAAATTAAGAGCAATCCACATATTCTTACAGTTCTAGCCCATATGTTAGCAAAAATACGGTACGATCCCATACATTGCCCTCCGCTAGGGTGTAACCCTTCATTTTACTCGTGTTTCGAAATTTTTAACCCGCCAAAAAAGCGATTCTGTGATGATTATCTAACGTGCTACGTGCTACGGAACAATAAGAAAAATGTTATTGTGTTTTAAAGTGCATTATATCCTGTGCATTATAATGCTGTATTACTTTGTCCCGTAAAATTACGGGCTGCACAAAATGGTGGGCATGGATTTTTTTTTTTTTTTTTTTTTTTTTTTTTTTTTTTTTTTTTAACGGGGTATGATTGAATATCTGCTGCCGGCCTCTGCCCGTAATTTTACAGCAATTTTTTTCTGTGTGTACATAACAAATACTAAACTTATCATAGGAAGATAGAGATTGTTTCTAGCTCTGTAGTTTGTTGAATTCCGATATCTAAAATAGTTTTTGAGAAAACAGGGAAGATTCGGAAGAATCATCAATTAACTAATCTTCCAATGCTCAAACATTCGAGAACTAAGTGATCAATATAAAGGAATTTTGCGACGATTGAAAGGTCTGATTAAGATTTATAGTTATGCTCATTACATTTTTAGCTTCTGACTTATACACTCTAATTTAAAGACAGATTGGTAAGTATTTTCCCCAAAACAGTTTAAAGATCTTTTAACATACAAGTGTAACACGAATATTTTCTACGTTGCTTGTAATAATAACTTCATGAACAAGTTGTTTCATGAAAAGCAAACAAAATGTCGTTTTATTTGAAAATTTTTTTTTGTAAAAAATTCTATTTCACACAGCAAATCCTCCCGTACTGAAAAATTCATAAAATAACTCTTGTACTTCTCATTACTGCGTTATTTTTCATAAATTGCTTTTTATCTAGGATTCATAACTATACAGTTGACTGCAGTAAAGCCTCGTATATGCGATATCTCTAAATCCTCATTTATAAATTTTCATTTACAACGTTCGACATTTATTGTCAGCTGATTTAATATTTAAAGCTAACTGCGGTAACAAAGCTAGTTTTATCGCTACTTGCTTTACCGGGAATGAAACAAAATCTTTGTTTTGAGCAAAAAAAATTTTTAATTTTACGACATTCTCTAAAATAATTCGAAGATTGTTAGATGTAACTGGTTTTCAACCAAAATAAATCCAAGTTTTTTATTTTTTCCTTTTAAAATGTTGTTATTAATCGAGTATAGCACAAATTGACTTTCCTTTTTCCTTTATGTCGACATAATATTCCTTGGAAAAAGATTCCCCTTTTATATTAGAAAATGTAATTTAATTAGATTTATTTTCCCTTAGAAAAATTGTGATGATGATAAAGATAGAAAATTAATGTATTTTCAGCTGATCTTTCTGATTTTTTGTTGTTGTTGTTGTTGTTGTTTCTTTTTATAAAATACAATTTCGTGCAGTAAATCCTGCTCCATATGAAAACGCAATATATCTGCTCTTGTGTTATTATCCAGCGTTCTTTCCTATCTTTCTATATACATAAAATGTTAAAGTATTAAGCTGACTGTATCTAAGCTTCTTAGATGTGGTATTTCTAAATCCACTTCCACAAATCTTCATTCAATGCGTTCGAATTTTATTACAGGTGATTTAAAATTTGTTGTTAATAGCCAATTTTATAGTTTCTGGATTTACGAGTGATGAAACAGAAACTTTGCTATGGAAGCTTTATTTTATAGGGTTTTATCGTCTCCTAATCAGATAATTCCTTTTAGGTTTTAGAATGAATTAAAATAATTGGAAAAATATATATGTAATTGTTTACTACATACCTTAAACGTATAATTCTTTGAATATTTCACTGTAATTGCTCCTATTTTGCTTTTAAAACGTAAAATAATATGAACACCATTATATCAGCTCTTATTCAAATATTTTCAGTTTATGGAATTCATAAAAAGAATTTAATTTTTATTTCATCTATACAAGGTCTAGGTATCTGAATTTTTACTTTTACTTTTTTATTTATATTGTGCAATACAAAACAAATTTCACTCTTTTATAATATACGTATAACTTTATTTGTGGAAAAAAGCCCTTTGATATGAAACGAAAAATAATTGAATTAGCTCTTTTTGTAAAGAAAATAAGACGAAAGTAATAATAATAAAGCTAAAAATATATTATATACATATGTATATATATATATATATTGTGTTGAAATCTCTCTTTTGCTTGTACAATTAAATTTTGTACAGCAAATCCTTTGCTATTGACAGGCGCAAAACACTGCTCCTGTGTTTGTCATTAATGAACTTTCCTATTTTGATTTTTGCTTAGAAAGGCTTGTCTTAGAAAGGTTTGTTTCTAAGGCTTGTAGATGAAGTATCTCTAAATCAATTTTCATAAAACTCGATTATTTGTTCTTCATATTGTACTACTATGAGACTTCAGGTTTATTTTTTAACCGATTCAACCTGGTGCCGTATTGTTTTGTAGTAGTAACAAAGCCAATTTTATCACCTCTGTGTTTACAAATAACGAGACAAAAAGTGGTTTAAGTGTATTGTGAGCAAAGAAAGTTATATTTTACAACGTTCTGCCAATACTTGTTAAAGTAATTTAATTTAATTTGAAATATTTTATATGAACAGGGTGGTTCTGAACTGCTGTGAAACACTTTAAGGAATTCTACACTTCAAAAATTGTTGGTGCATAAACTTGTGTAATTTGCGGCTTGTAGTTTCTTGATCACTTGTATAACTAACCTTGCAACTCTATCTGATGCACTATCATATTCTACGATGTGATTCTTCCACCTTATATGAATCAGAAATTCTACGCCACTTGTTTTTTCATCTTCTGCACCTCTGTAGTACAACACATGTCCAGTGGCAAGATCAATCGTCTCTTCACATTTTCTTCTTCGCATAATCCTAGAATGTCGCAGTTGATTCTTTCTAATTCTTCGTCAAGTTCATGTAAACGATTTTACGAAGATAGAGATCGTCCATTATACGTAGCGAAGGTCATAAACTTATGGCAGCCAGGGCGAGCCCCGGTGATTCTTAGCACCTCCTGCCTTCATGTCATTCAGATTGCTGCCGTAACAAGGTATATGCAAACTGCCGAGAATTGAAACGCTCTGATTTGTTTTCTGAATTCATGGTAAAATAAGGGGGTAGGTGGTCAAATTCCTCCACGCTGGCCAAGCAGGTTGGAGGAAGCCCACTCGCGTTCTTTCCCCATACTCTAGACAAAAGCACTAACAGGCTGCACCGGTGCAAGATGCCGATTGAACATTAAGTCTCTGCTCAAAGTCGATTCCTTTAAGTCCTCTTTGGAGGCATTTAAAGGGTCTTCTCCTAGTTTACAAGAGAGGATATATATCCATATATATATATATATATATATGCATACCTGCCAACATTCAACTTAACTTCCGTACCATGCGAGTTAATTTGATCCAGGTTAAAAACGTTTCTAACCAGAAAATATATCTGAAAAATAACATATGTTAAGATTCATGTTCTTACGTGGAACCTATTTGATTGTATTTCTTAAAAACAATACTGGTTTGAAACGTGTTTAACCCCGGTTAAATTAATCTACATTGTACGGACGTTTAGTGCGGTGGTGGCAGGTATGTATATATATATATATCATCAGATATATATACATCATATACATATATATATATATATATATATATATATATATATATATATATATATTATATATATATATATATATCATCAGATATATATAAATCATACATATATATATATATATCATCATATATATATACATCATATACATATATATATATATATATATATATCTGACATTTGACATGCTCTAACTTTATTATTTATGAACCGATTTGGATGTGACTGAGTATGTGTATAAGACATACCAACGTCTCGACCGAGTCCGTTGGCCAGCTTCATCCGACATCTTGTTTTCAAAATGGCGGCCATTTAATTTTTTTAATTCAAAAATATGTGCAAAAAATTACAAATTGAAAACATTGTTTCCATTAAATGTTAAAACACGATACAAGGATTCCAGAGCCTTTTTTGTCTTGGCTTTAACATAAAAAATGGCTGAGATATGGCAGTTTGAAATTCTAGGGTGGCTGACATTTTGAAACAATCTGAATTTGTTATGCTGTAACTCTCGTATTTATGAACCGATGTGAATGTGACTGATCATGTCTACAGGACATATCAAGGTCTCGACAGGGTTCGTTGGCCAGCTTCATGCGCCATCTTGTTTTAAAATGGCGGCCAGTTATTATCATTTTTTAATTCAGAAAGAGTTATAAAAAGTTATAAATTGAAAAAGTTGTTTCCGTTAAGTGTTAGATTGTGATACAAAGACTCCGGACCATTTTTTGTTTTGGCATTATCTTAAAAAATGGCTGAGATATAGTTGTTTGAATTTATATGTTGGCTAATATTTTGAAACAATCTGATTTTAGTTATGCTGTAACTTCCATGCTAAAATATGTATTCAAATTCAGTATTAACGAAAAACAGGATTGAATCTACTATAATCGGGATCCAAGCATTTTAGCTCCGGGTAATTGAGTAAAATAAGTTGAATTTTTAAAAACATGGAATATGGAAGCTACCTTTTCCTCCCGGTAGAGGCCGGAAGGACTTTTTAAATATTAGATCTGGCTACTGTGTTTCATATTGTAAAATTTAAATCTGCCGTAAGAAAAATTTATGCGTTTTCCCTTTCTTTTTGATTATAGATGTACAATACTTGTCCGTTTTTTTAGTTAATCTTTTTAGGAAAGACAATTATAACTCAGTATTTTCTTTTCTTAAAATTAGACAGATTTGGACATGATCAGGCATTCTTATCATATACTAGCAAGCTTCGCACGGTACACTGGTCTGTTTCTTCAATCAAAATATATCTGTGAATTTATCCTTGTGTTTTTTTTATATTGTGTATTATCCGTGCCGATGTTATAAATTACAGTTTACATGCTGCAATCTAAAATTTTGTTACTTTTCCGTTACATCAACACCATCGGAACGAAATTACATTTGTATTTTATGTATATAGTGGATAGTTAGACATAGATAAAGTTAGACAGTGATAAAATAATAACTGGAGATGAAAAATATATGGAAGTAAATTTTGTTTTTCTTCCTACTGTAAGTAAAAATATTCTAAAATAGTTTAGGGAGCAATTAATTAGCAGATCTCATTATTAGGCGCTCAAATCTGAGTGTAGTTAACTAAACCACCTTCCATTGCGAATATGTGTTGGTGCATGGTTTGCCTTTCAACCTATCCTTTACTTTTTGAACACTCTGTTCTAATGACTTTTTTTTCTGCTGTTTGGGACAATTACCGTCTCCCTTTTTGAATTCAATTTTAAAACAATGAATTATAAATCTCCTTGCAGAAGTTATTATACGCCTTTTGATTTCTCTACACTCTGTTATTGATTATCTGATAATAAGAGCTGCCAATTAATTGCTGTCGAAACTATAGTAGTGCATTGCTACTGACCATATGGGAGAAAGTCATCTACTTCTATATATAAGGTCTGATATGAGAAGCATAAGGGCTCGTTATACAATCTGTATGAAGTGGGCAAATAACATTTCAGTTTAAGATGTTCTGGAGATACGATGCATCATGCTCTGATCATTTCGTTTATTATATGTGGGATAAGAGTTTTACTTTCTTATCATTTTGATATGTTGCTATATGATGTCGTCTATAGTATGAAGCATACATACCAAACTTCATAGTTTTGGATTACTTTCATTATATATTAGACAAAATAAACTGTTTCTACTTTAACATTTGGAGGCCAGCGTATAATGGGAAGAATGTTTTGAAAACAATGACACAGACGGGAATAAAATAAGCATACATCCTGTTGTTAGAATATGTATCACATCCTTTTCGATAATGACATAATGAAATTTAGATGGGCATCTTTGACAAGATATAAGAGAACAAAGAAATTTTTTTGATTTCCAGGAATCAGAAAGTTTTGATAGATTTAACAACTTCAGTGAGAAAACCTTTTTGAAACTTTTAGAAAAGAAATAAAATGATAAAAATTTTCCTGAAATTATTTGTAGCTTTTTATATCATTTCATGTACCACCTAAAGAATCATAATGAAAATATGAAAGGGAATTATGTAAATATTCGAATATCATTTTAAAAACTAAGATAGCCTTATCAGCGAAACGCATCGTATCCTTAATTTGACCCAAATGAGAACATTTTGGGCATCATGAGAAACAACCTTATTAACATGAATTGGAAAAATATACAAAGGCGAAAATAATGGTAAAAGATCAGTGAAAATACTTGGTATAGGTTTAACCTAATAATTATGCAAATATTAGTTGTGTCCATGAGAAAATATTTTGAGAGTTACATCTGTTAAGGAGTCACGAGGGACTGGAAAAAATATCAGTCTTAGGTAAATTTTACTGCATTTATTATTTTATGTTTTCGTCAAGATTTCGAATATTCAACAGAATAAATGTAGTTATTTTAATAAAAATATACATTTTTTTTTAAGTTTTTTATTTTTTATTTTCTGAATATAAATAAAATGAATACTCTATCTATAAAGATATTTTTGTCACTTTTCCTATCTTTTTTTGCTCCATTTTCATCATTTTATGCAAACTCTGTTTAGAATTCGTAACAAATGTATATTTTTAACAAGAAGGACATGTTTTACTTTCCGAAATATACATTAATTATGCTTTAAGCATACTGTAGCATTAAAAATTTATAAATCGGAGTGCATTTTCTGAAATTCAAAATATCTGATTTGTTTGTT
This sequence comes from Maratus michaelseni, assembly GCA_963931845.1. Lineage (NCBI taxonomy): Eukaryota > Metazoa > Arthropoda > Arachnida > Araneae > Salticidae > Maratus > Maratus michaelseni. The sequence continues at coordinate 322,784,826 of OZ007591.1, forward strand.
CTTATATAATGGAAATGCATTAAACTAAATAATGTTTTCGAGTACCAGTAGATATAATTGGACACTCAAAAGCTTGTACATAAACAAATAATAATAATAATAGTAAGTAAATGTTGAAAAAACATCTGCCTATAATGATCGTTGTTTAAATGTATATTTCGAAACAGAGTATGAATATTTTACGTAAAATTATTGTTGAATGCAATTATAGAAATCATTTAAAACTAATGACTATGTTTTGAGTTCTGTAAAATTAATTAGTGTGTTTTCAGTGAGTAATTTTATGAATATGTTTTGGTACATAATATTACCTTCTAAATCAGTTAAACGAAAGGTTCATTTTTCTGCCACTTTAAAAAAAATGTATTTTGTTTAATGTTACATAACATGGATGATCAAATGGAAATAAAAAAACAGAATCGTAATCCAAAACAAATGAATTTCTGAGTATTATAATACCTTTCAGTGCTTATGTATTTCAGTAATATTTGCGTGAAAACATGTATGTCATGCCTGGTGACGTCAGGTTTATGGCAACCCTTTCTTTTCTCTTCTACTACTGAGTAAGAGAAACGGGAGGAGAGTTTGGCGGGAGGCCAGAGTGATAGGTTGTGTGCGTGCGGCGGGCACGTTATGAAATAAATATAATAGTTTGATAGAACTGAATAATATTGTATCTGCTACTGCGTGGTTATTGGTCATCTATATATATATTTGTGTGTATGCTTCATGTTTTCTTGATGTGTCGTCCTGTCTACAATAAACTGGTTTATTGTCCAAAATAGCTGTATTCCTGTCTTATAACAGAAGATAAGAACAAAATGGTAATCATAAAATTTTGCCTTTGAATTTAAAAAAGGTGTGTACGAGGAGAAACCCGAAGTAAGGGTATTTTTAAATGTTTATCACACGCTCCCTTAACGTAGAATCAGTGATTGGATTTCTGAATGAAGTAAGTCGCATGTTTTTTTATGTTTATTCATGAAGTAAATAGAAAAGAACTTGATTGAATCATGTTTGAGAAATATTTTATGATTGGAAACAATGTGTTAACTTTAATAATATGAGCTTTATTTGAAACGAGATAATATAGATATTTATAGAGATATTTAGAGTATTAGTAAATAAGTGTTAAGAGTAAAAAGTAAAATGTTTAATATTAAAGGGCTAAGAAAAGACCTAGTTGTTGTTGCCACAGAATTGGGCATAAAAGTGGAAAGTGACCACAGGATAATTGATTTAAAAGCATTAATTGAGCAATGCGATCAGTATGAAAAAGATAGTGAATTTATAAAAGAATTCTTAAATACAACGGTGTCAGACAGCATAGAAAGAGAAAAGCATGACGCAGAAGTCGCGAAATTCGACAAAGAAAAGTCTAAGTCAGAACACGATACGTTATTGGAGATTGAAAAAACTAAGCTGGAATTAGTTAAAGCTCAGATAGAAATGGCTAAAATGCAAAACAAGTATAGAAATATTGACACAGGGGTGGATAGACCTAAACCTAATTCGTTAGAAGCACTAATCAAAAGCGTCAAAACATTGACTACTACAGTCCCCAGCAGGCCTGAATCATGGAACTTATTTTTTACTTCGCTCGAGAAAGCATTCGAAATTAAAAACGTCGCAGAAGAATTAAAGTTTGAGATTTTGTTTAATTTGGTGGGTGAAAAAGCAGCGCATTTGTTAGTGTACGCAAACACGGAGAAATGAAAGATTACCAAAAGGTTAAGGCGTTAATCTTAAAAGAATTTCAACCCACACCAGAGGCCTGCCTCGAAAACTTTCTTTTTGCAAAAAGATCGAGAAATGAGAATCATATGCAATTCGCGAGTCGGCTCAGAGCCAATTGTGATTTCTATTGTAAACTGAGAAAAGTAAATGATTTTGACACGCTTAATGAGTTAATTGTCAGCGACAGATTATTAAGTTCACTAGAATCGGAGACGCGAAGTTATGTTAGGATAAAACAATTAGATAATTAGTTAAAACCACGACAAATTTCGGAAGTATGTGAGAATTGGTTCACGTCAAAGGGCAGAACATTTTCGGAATTATATGATAAACCGGTAAAACCCCGCAGTCACGATGAATCGGAAACTGTAAATTACAATAATGGAAAATATGTACCACCCCATGTTAGAAATAATTTCAATTTTTGTAGCGATAGAAAATTAAACACTTCAAAAGAATGTAGACTTTGTAAACAGACGACGGATTTGCGATTTTGTCCGAATAATAGAGAAAAAGATAAAATTGGAAGTTTGCAAAATCAAACGAAAAAAGATTCTTTTGTCGGAAAAAATAAGCAGGATGATAAAATAATTGCCAAGGTTGAAACACTCTGTTTTGGAAACGAGCCAATAGGTATGCAACCACTTCAATCTGAACATTTGTGGATAGGGGAAAGGAGATCAAATGTGTTTTGGATAGCGCGGCAGAAATACCCGTAATAAACTCTAACCAATTACCGGATTCATTTAGAAATAATGAAAATTCAAAAATTCAGTTAATATCGGCTTTTGGAAAAAGAATAATTGCTAATCTTGTGACACTACCAGTAGCTTTAAAATCCGGAGAGTCAAATTGTATATTTAACAACAGTGTAGACGTACTGTTTGCCGTTACGGATAAATTATATGGGACATGTATTATAACATCGGCAGTTCATGAAATATAACAGTTAGCTAGTAACGAGGGGGGAAATGAATGTTCTTTGGAAGATGATAGACAGAAATGTTCTTTGGCGCCAGTAAATGATACGCAGTCGGAAAAGGGTAATGAAATTGAAAGGAAAAAGGGGGAAGACAACCAAACAGAGCGGGATGATATAAATATTGAAAATTTATGCTGGCGAGGGGAAAATCAAAAAGCGGAGAGAGCATTAATGATTAGTTGTATTGAAAGGAAAGATGATAGCGGAGATTTGAATGCAGGTCAACGATCAGATGCAAGTATATACAGGGAGCAACAGAAGAGTTGCGAAACATTACAGGGTGCTTTTAAAGACGTGGAAAAAGGTAAAAACGGGTTCGTTATAGTAGATAATTTGCTTTATCATAGAGAAAGAGTCACGGGGGATTGTGTTACGCAATTAGTGGTACCAAAGGTAAGGAAGGGGGAAATTTTAAAAATTGCGCATGAATCGATTTTTGCTAATCATCTCGGCATGAAAAAAACAAAAGAAAGAATTCGTTATTCATTTTATTGGCCAAATATGTCACGGGATGTAGAGGATTATTGAAAAACTTGTAAAGACTGTCCGTTATGGAGCAGAGAAAGGGCTAGTGATCAGATACCCATCGTCCCAATTGAGAGACCGGAACTTCAGTTTGACGTTTTAAATATTGCCATAATTGGAAAAATCGAACCACCTTCAGCGCGTCGACATCAATATGTGCTTACGTTAGTGGATCAACATTCGCGGTGGCCGGAGGCGGTCCCGTTAAGAACAATTACGGCTAAAGCTACGTGCGATGCATTATTAGAAATATTTATGCGAACAGGGATACCCCGCGTAATCGCGAGTGACCAGGGTAGAAATTTTGTTTCAGGTTTAATACAGGAGTTTCATGCTAGGCTAGGAGTGGCTCCTAGATTTGCAACGCCAGGGCATCCACAAAGCTCGGGATTAGTGGAGCGATATAATCAGGTTCTGAAACGCATGTTACACCATATAACTCGGAGTGATTCAAAAAATTGGGATAAACACATCCCTTATTTATTATTTGCCTATAGAGAAATTCCGAATAGTACCACGGGAGTATCGCCATTCAAATTAATGTACGGAAGGGAGGCGAAGGGTCCATTAGCAGTATTGAAATCTACATGGTCAGGAGAAATACCACTACCCATAAATCTTGGAAAGAACGCAACCGAATATCTCCAGGAGTTAAAAATTAATTTAGAAAGGGCGGCGGAGCAAGCAGCAATAGTAGCGGAAGTTAAACAAGGCTCGTATGCGAAGTGCGCCAATCGAAGAGCGATTTACAAGGAATTTAGACGGGGGACCAGGTATATTTATTAATCCCGGATTCCACGAATAAACTTTATGCTAGGTGGGCGGGACCAGCCGAAATTGTAGAACGCTGTAAGCCTGATTCTTACAAAGTAAAACTAATAAACGGGAATGTTAGGAATATCCACGTAAATAAGATAAGAAAATTTATTCCTAGGGTACGGGCGGTGGGAGTGATCTTTGAAAATGAAGAAGTATTAGGAGAAGTCCATCCCACCCCCCAGTGTGAAAGATAAAACTATCCTGCGCCGCCAGACGCCCTCGGGGGTAGCCCGCGGCACTCTTTCGACCATCGCGCCCAAGTCTCTGAAGGACTTTTAATGCACCAGGACTTTGTCTCGTCCGGCGCTGCGACCGGTCTTGGGCCGCCCCTCTGCGAACCCTAGACCATTCTACCAGGTATCGACCTCATAGGTCGTTGCGGCAGCAACCCTGCTCTGGGGAAACTTCCGCGTGGAACGTACACCTGATGAGACGCCGAAGAACCCCCGACGGCCTCGTTCGCGAAACCCCACAGGGGGAAACGGTCCCTCGGTCATATGTCGAGTTCCTCCGACGACTCTTGCTTTCCCACGGCTTCCGATCATAGACATGCATGGATGGGCAAGCTACTGGGCTCGTTGGCCGTGAGGTTCACATGTCATGCACTTTAAAAAGGAGCAGAAGAGGCCTCTCTCCGACCCAGAACCACGAGGAAATTCGGTTCTTTCCCATAGACGGGATTCGGATAGGTTGTCCCTACGCAGTCTGGCGCGAGGTTGAACCCGACTAGGCAGAACTAGCCGGTAACCCAGCGACAACTCCAGAACTACGAGATCATCCACATATAATATCACTCAAAAACGGAAGAATCCTAAGACACCGCTATCGGACTCTAGAGGTTGCGGAAACTTCCTCTAAGCGCGCCAAAGAGACGGGCCCGATCGAGATTAGTAACGAGAAAGTTAGTAGACGTGCCACTAGTCCGCCCGCCAGGTGTGGAAATTCCTGGCTGCACGAGAGACGTGCTCGGACTAGGTTTCGGACCTAGGTTTCGAGTTTCAGCTGATCGACGCCGCGTTAGTCGGCAGCCTCCGGTCCGGTTCCTCGTAATCACATAGCAGGAAGAGGGTGGTCCTTTCCTCGAAGAGAACGTTCGCGTCCCTGGCGCCTCTGGCCGGTCGCCTTCGGATAGTGACCGTCTCCTCGATTCAGGCACTCCCTGTGGTGACCATTGAGGGCGACTCACAACTCTCCAGCTGCAGTGGATTTCGTGAGGTCCTCTTCCACGAGTATGGGGGTTCGTGTTGGGACTATTTCACCTCTGCCTCCGTCTCGTCGCAGATAGTTGCTGCATGCCGTATCTCCCGACGATCGGTGTACAACAGAGTCATCACGATTTCGTGCTCTACAGAGATCGATCGTGCTTCCGTCAATTCCTTAGTCAAGTTTTGGAGGGATCCGGCTGGCATTTGCTAGCCTTTGCCCAAGATCCACGTGAACCTTGGGATTGGCCTACGGAGTCGTCTGCCTGCCACCTACGGAAAATTTCCGATCATTGGCTGTGCTCGCGTCGCAGAGAACCTGCGCTTGCGAGGAGGAGATCCACGAGCCCACAACCCAAATGGGCGAACCACAATGGGCCATAGCGTGGCATCTCCGGCCCTGCGGAGACTCCTTTCCCACTGGCGGACCACGATGAGGAACCCAGACCAGTCACCTCCTGTCCCCGTCGTGTCGACGAACACTCCGTATTAAACGGTGTGTCCGCGCAATGCTCCGCTCCCGGTCACCTCCTCCACCAAAGGAGTCGGGTCGGGACCACGGAGAGGGACCCGCCTCAAATTTATTTGACATAGAAGAAGTAGATTTGAAGCATTTAGGAAATGTAGAAAGAAAAGAGATGTTTGATTTATTATACAAATATAAAGATTTATTTTCAAAAAAGGTACAAATAGCTAAGGTAGGAGAGCACAAAATTAGATTAAACGGCTCAAAAATGAAAAAGCCCTATGTTTATCGAATCCCAGAGGCGTTGAAGCCACAAGTAGACAAACAAATCGAAGAAATGCTAGAGTTAGGACTGATCGAAGAGAGTGATGCGGAGGCGCCACACCCGGTAGTGTGCGTGATGAAGAAAGATGGGGCCCTCCGATTGTGCGTAGATTTTAGAGCTTTGAATGCAATCACAAAAACCGACGATTTCCCTATGGAAAACGCAACGGATCTTTTGTTCAATATTAGCAGGGCCAATGTAATAACTACAATCGACTTGCTTAAAGGATATTGGGCCATACCACTGGAAGCAGAAAGTCAGGGGTTAGCAAGTTTTAAGACTCACAGGGCTCAATATCGCTTCAAAGTGATGGCCTTTGGACTCCGGAATGCAGCGGCGACCTTTCAGAGAGAAATAAATAAAGCGCTTTCAAAATACAAGAACTTTGCTAGAGCGTACATCGACGATATCGCTGTTTTTTCGGAAACATGGTCTGAACATATTACGCATCTTGACACGACATTTTATAAACTTCGAGAAATACGGTTCTCAGTCAACCTGAAGAAGTGTGCCTTTGCGAAAAACCAGATTAAGTATTTAGGACATGTCATCGGGTCCGGCAGCCATCGAACCGACCCAGACAAAGTCGAAGCCATCCGAAAATTGGCCGTTCGAGAAACAAAAAAACAACTTAAGAGTGTCCTGAGATTGAGTAACTACTACCGCGATTACCTGCCTAAGTATGCCGAAACAGCATACCCATTGACAGAACTTACTAAAAAGAACAGTCCTGAGAAATTGTGCTGGTTGGAGGAACATGACAAAGCTTTCAACGAACTAAAGAGGGGTCTCGTTGAGGCGCCTAGTCTTTATACACGAGCTATAGGGGTTCTTTTTACCATTCAATGTGACGCATCTGCAATAGGCATCGGTGCATGTCTATCTCAACAGAAAGATGAGAGACTATATCCAGTCAGTTATGCCAGTCAAAAGTTCACCAACTCAACAGGCTTGGCCGACCATTGAACGGGAGGCCTATGCGGTTATCTTGAGTCTAAAGAAGTTCGAGACTTGGATTTTTGGTTCGCCCGTGGAACTTATCACCGATCACAACCCACTGACTTTCATCACCAAAAATGCTCCCCAATCTTCCAAACTGCAGCGATGGGCATTAGCGTTGCAGAAATATGACATTATTATTTCACATTGTCCTGGTGCAAAGTTGACGAATGTGGATGCATTGTCTAGACTGGAGACAACGGAATAATAAAATGATTATTAACTTTCGATGAACAATTAATGACTCTTAAAAGCAAAAACTTTTTGATAATTCACTTTTGTTTATGCTGCAGCTATAATGTAATTTCATATTAACTTGTATTTTGTATTTTATTTGTTATTTGTATTTAGTATTATGAAACATTAATTGTATTTTTATATTGCAGTAGCCAGCGAGAGTTTCCAGAAATGGTTCAGAGATGTTTAAGTTTTTTTTTTTTTTTTTTTTGTATTTCTTTTTATATATAATTGTAGTTTATTATTATTCATTAGTAGTTTACTGGTAGATGATGAAGTGTAGTGACGTCACCAGTCTGGATTTCAGATTGCTAAAGTGGCATACCCCTTTTTCAATCTTAGGTGGGGGGTGTCATGCCTGGTGACGTCAGGTTTATGGCAACCCTTTTTTTTCTCTTCTACTACTGAGTAAGAGAAACGGGAGGAGAGTTTGGCGGGAGGCCAGAGTGATAGGTTGTGGGCGTGCGGCGGGCACGTTATGAAATAAATATAATAGTTTGATAGAACTGAATAATATTGTATCTGCTACTGCGTGGTTATTGGTCATCTATTTGTGTGTATGCTTCATGTTTTCTTGATGTGTCGTCCTGTCTACAATAAACTGGTTTATTGTCCAAAATAGCTGTATTCCTCTCTTATAACAGAAGATAAGAACAAAATGGTAATCATAAAATTTTGCCTTTGAATTAAAAAGGTGTGTACGAGGAGAAACCCGAAAAAAGGGTATTTTTAAAGGTTTATCACATGTACAAACACTTATACATATATGCACCAAATTGGCGCCCAGATTTGTGATAATTGGTAGAATATTGCCAAAATTATCGCCTAATACATATAAGGCACCATAAATGATGCAATTTTTTAACTGACTATATAGGCGAAATATATTCATTATATCTGGAAATCTTCTATAATCAAGTCCCACTCAAATTGACGCATTATGAGTCTTTTGTTTTGTTGCAAGTTCACCTTCATTTTGATAAAAATATGTACATTTTTTAGACAAACGTTCAGCTTTACCGTATATAGTAATTTTTCATTTACATTCTAATCATTTTCTAAGTTTTGCAGAGTTATATGTTAAATTATACTTTAAGCTAAATAACCAAATAATAGCAAATATTAAGTACAATTACGAATAAGTAATACGAAAAAAGATACCAAAATTAAATCATAACGTATGATTAGAAAGTTCCTTTACAATATTTTGTGAAATACTTATCTTAGCGATTTTTATCTTAGAGTCACATAAAATTAAATTATTATTATTTTTTAAACCTTTTCTTTTAAAATGTTCTGGTTTCTAACTGAATTTATTTTATTTAAAATAAACTTGCTATTTTGCATTTTACTCTCGCTTGTGCGGCTCAGGGCAAGATGGGAAAATTTTCACAAACAATTTTACTGTTCACTTACGTATTTCCTTCCCAGAAACTAAATTGTTTTATTAAAAGAGCTCTGTTTACCATAAGTAGATAAGATTAGTACTTAAATAAAAATGAAAAACTGAATCGCGATCCAAGGAAAATGAGTTTCTCAATATCGCAGTACATTATAGTATTTTAATATTAATGTAATATTTGCGCGTCAACATGTAACAGACATTTACACACACAAGCGCAAAATCCAAGATTCGTGATACTTGGTGAAGTATCGCCACTTTTGACGCCTGATATAAGTTACGATGCACAATGCAAATTGTTTCCGATTGGCTAAATAGCTGAAAGCAGTACTGAAAGCCGATACTTAGAAAAATAGATATATTCCATAATCGAGATTCATACAAATTGAAGCAATATGACTTTAGTGTTTTGACTCAAAATTAAATACAATGTTTAAAAAAAATCGCAAAGATTTGAGACAAACATTCAGTCTTTTCCTGATAGTAATTTTGTGTAAAATGCTTTTAAGTATTAAATACTGTTTAAATTTTACAGAGCACCTTTACATGCAACCTCATTCTATGTAAATTATTCTTTAAGATAAATAATTAAATACCTGCAAATATTAAGCTTAATTACAAGTAAGTAACATTAAAAAAAACATAAAATCATATTTGCATAAATTGCTTTTAAGTATTAAATACTGTTTAAATTTTACACAGCACCTTTACATGCAACCTTATTATATGTAAATTATTCTTTAAGATAAATAATTACATACTTGCAAATATTAAGCTTAATTACGAGTAAGTAACATTAAAAAAAGCATAAAATCATAACTCATGATTTCGTATGTCTACAAAATTTATTTATAATATTTTACAACATACTTTCTTCTCTTTTCTAAGTGCCACAGAAAAATTACATTAAAAATTTCTTTAAGAAAGTTTTTCATTTAGAAAGTTCTTCTATCCAATTGAATTTATTATACCTGAAATGAACTTTCTATTTTACATTTTACTCTCTATCATGCGGTTCAAGTTAAGATGGGAAAATTTAATTTAGCAAACGTTAAATGGGTTCGCGTAAAGAGTTTTTCAAAAACAACTTTACAGTTCACTTAGTTATTTCCTAGAAGAACAAAAATTTTATTAAAAGAATTTTGTTTACCGTAGTAGATCAGATTAGTACTGAAATGGAAATGAAAAACTAAATTATTTTCAAAGTTAACTAATTTTTAGTTGTGTGGATAAGTACTGATTTTTAATTTCCCGACAGGATAATATTTACACTTTTGTAGAAATTTTATTTGTAGATAATTTAGGATATATATTTACTCCCTACCTAATTGACTTTTGTTTGGACATTGTTCAATTATGTTGTACATTATCTTATGATCTGTATTTTAAATACTTTTAACTATACCAATTTGATTTTTTCCGATATAAAGCACTTATAATGTACCCCCGTAATTGTTTTTATAATCCTATCCATATATTTAAAACACAAGGTCCTATTCTTTCGACAGTCCATGAGAAACGACTTTTGTGTGAATTTACTTCATTTTGGTATTAAATGAAACATTTTACTGTACACATTTGTAAAATTTCATTTTTGTGACCATAATTACTTTTAATTAGCGGAAATTCACAGTTAAAAAGTTACTCAGAGACTGAATAATCTTGTTTTGAAATTCACTTTAAATAGCAATACTTTCTAACTGAAATAGATAATTAGAAAAAAAATTCAAATGAACGCAATTCTAATAAATATATGCATGTGTTTGCGTATTATACAGACACATTACAAGACATATATGTATTATTTCTGAAATATTTTCTACTATAAAATAACTACGCTGAAAAGCGTAAATAATAATAATAATAATAATAATAATAATAATAAATAATTTTAATACGAATTAAAGGTTTTCTAAGAAGTTGGATTTAAAATATACCATGTAACCTTTCACACCGTTTAAGTACACGTTTTCCAGAATTTATACTTTTTTACATGTGGTTAAATATAAAAGAAGTTTCATCTACAAATATATATATATATATATATATATATATTGCTAAATATTCTATATTATGAAATAACTAACGACGAAATAGCGTATATTATAATAATATATATTTCTTCTTTAAAAATTAAAACTTCTATTAGATGTTTGAGTTAAAATATAACATAGAACTATTATTACGTTAAGTACATGTTTTAAACAATTTATATTTCTTTCACATGAGGAGGTAGTAAATAAATATAAATAATACTCATCATGAAAACTGAAATTTACAATTTATTCATCATGCTTTTGTTCTAAATTATGCAAACAAATTTGAAAGAATAATAAAATTATCTATGTTTTAAAGATTTAAATGTGATAATGCAAATTTGTCTAATAAATAAAACCTTTGCTTGCGACCTTTCAGAGCACAAATGATAAAAATTTACTTTATAACTGTTTTCTTTATAACTGTTAACTGTTTATTATAAAAAATAAAAATAGCTAAAAGGAAAGTGAAATAAAATAAATAATATAAAAACTTATTTTTTAAAAGTATAAACACATTTGCATATATCTTTGATTTCCTTTTATTAGCCAATTTAAGCATTTCTTTTCTTAATTTTGTTTATGTAATAAAATAAAAACGCATGCATATATACTATTTCTTCACATTTTCTCCTCCTGTATTTTGTTTTCTAAAATTATTCAGTCTATTTTTTTCTTTTTAGTTATTTTTAATTTAAATTGCAAGTGAAAAATTATTTATGTACATTGCGCGATTCTGTGATATATGCGATGCTTTCTCCCAACATCAAAGCATTAAAATGTGTTTTACTTTTCGCACATTAAATATTTACTTCTGTTTAGAAATTCACATCCATTAGTACTTAAATCTTTGTTTTCCGATTATACAACTTTCAAGATACTTTGAAAACAGGAATTGATACATACATTTAAAAAAACTGATACACTCTATTTTCCATATACACTTTGAATATTTAATTTCTTATTTTCGACCCAGTAAAAACAAAAGAATACAAAACAACATATTTTTATTGGAATCAATATTTATTTGTGAAAGAGTGGTAAGAAGACACTTTTTAATATATACACGGAGAGTTCTGCGACAGCTGAAAAAAAAAAATAATAATTAAAAAAAAAAAAATAGGCACGCCAAAAGTTTGTTTCTTTCTTTCAAAATATCTTTTCTCAATTTATATGAAATAATCCTATCGTCCAGTCGAAATTTATAAACATTTGCCAAAATATCTTATGAAAGATTATTTCCCCGAATCTTGCACTGCTAAAATAACGGGCGCGTCTGTGTTGATTTTTCTTATAATAAGCTTCGTCTTAGTACTGGTATCTATAAATTATCAAAATATTGGTATTTACACTGAGAAAAATGAAATTTTTAAATCTGAGTAAATCGATGTTTTCATTTTGTTATCAGAACTTTTGTTTCAAATATGACGACTCAATGCTTTCATTTCTGAAACACCAAAAATACACAGAATATTGACATATGGACCTACTCAAAACTGAGCACATACAGGTCAGTTCATACTCATTGTTGAAACATGGACATACTCAAAAGTGAGCACATAGATATTAGTTCAAACTCATTTTTGAAACATGGATATAGTCGAAAATGAGCACATAGAAGTCAGTTCCGAGGCTAACGAAAAAGACAGGCTACCGCGGTGCGTTCCACTTATCTTTTTTTACAGACCGCTAGAGTGACGTGATGCTCTTTTCGTACACCTGCATTGGTGGATTCGAGCCTCACGTGATTCCCGCGGTCTGTAAAAAAAGATACGCGTAAAGCACCGCGGTAGCCTTTCTTTTTCGCTAGCCTCGAGTCAGTTCATACTCACTTTTGAAACATGGACATACTCAAATATGAGCACATGATGTTTTATTCTTAAGCGTTGTCATTTTCAGAAATGAGTATAGTTATGTTTCAAACTTGAGTAATTTTGAATCGGAACCATTTTGGCTATGCGATATACTCAGATTTGAGTATTTTTTGCTCAGTTTTGAAATGTCGATTTTAGAGTGTAATAATTATATTTTATTTTTTGTAAATGCTGTTTTTGGAACTCTTTTGATGAGAAGATAGGTCTGCAGAAAAAATCTGAAAACAGGACATGGGCACCGACAGAAGTAAATCCGAATAGGGGCAAGATTTTGGAACAAGTGGGCTTGTGATACACACTTTGTGACAGGTTTCTTAAATGGTGAATATGAACTTGAAATAAGGTAAACTAAGACTTTTGTCAGAATCTCTGCGCAATATGATTGATTTTTAAACATATTATGTAACATAAAAATTCAATATAAAAATTCGACAAATAAGAAATACAAAAAAGTAAAAAAGTAAGCTTTCACCGACTTGTCTCAAAATAGATAAATAAATAAATAAAATAAAACACATTTTGTATGAAATCACCCAGTGTTGTACCTAGGTCCACATAAATGCCTTGTACCTAGATCCATGGGGTGAAATAAAATGCAATCCTTGTATCCCCCCCCTTTAAAAAATCTGAAAGATGATGGATGAGAATGCAGCAATTGCACATGCGGAAGATGAAAGTGTAGCCAAAATGATAGGGGAAAAAATGAATAAATTATACAGAAGTAAATTAAAACATAAATAGATATTTTCCCCGTATCATTTTGTCTACAATTTCTTCTTCCGCATGTGCTTCTCTATGATGGGTAATTTCCTTTAGTCTAGTTCCACTTGTCGCATTCTTTGTGACCCTGTTCCCAGAAGAGTTTTTACTTTGGCTGATTGACGGGCTATTAAAAATTCCCATCCCGAAACGCGTGCAGCGTGTTCTTTTGTTTTTATGGTGATTCATAAAAGGTTTTATAATTTAATTGCGATTTATCGCCAGTTTTTCGGTGCAGTTTCATCTTCTGTACATATTCAGGTCCCGGACTGATTATAGAAAATTCCACAAATAATGTAGATGCTATCTTGCTATCTCTCGGCAAATGTCTTGAGCGGTTGTGGACCTTGTAGACACTTCTGACAAGGCGTTTCATGAATAATTATTCATAGTCATCTGCTCTGGAATACTGAAAACATTTGAAACGATGAAAATCCATTTTTATTTATTTATTTATTTATTTATTGCAAACTGACTAGCCACATTCTGTGAAATTACAGTATTTAAAAATAAGCATGTTCTTTTCACAGATGGCATAATTAGATAGCATATATTTACTATTAGTGAGAGACTATTAATGGTGTTCTTAGTGCATATTTGAATTAAGTATTCTTAGCTGGACATATATAGGCATTATAAACATATTATATAAAATTCTACTAAACAGGAATTATCTCCACCCTTCCCCTTGTTTTTCCTCTAGATATTTTATAGTAGTTCTACAGAGTAAATAAATAAACAGTTAAGATAAATATAATAGAAATGTGCACTGTTTAAGAGTTTTCTAAATATTTATACATTTATAAACAATATATAGCAAAACTATGCAAATACATACACAAATATGCAATTACATATACTCTGGACTCTAGTTAAAGATATTTTCTCTTACTGGAGGATAGCACACGTGATCAAATAATAATTAGACAAGAAAATTGGTAAAAATTCTATAAAACATTGCATAAAAATTCTTTAGTATTTTAATTTTAAGTCTTTAATAGCAAGTGTAAATCATAATAAAATAAAATAAAACTTAGGTTATGAAACAACAAAAATAGAAAAATTCCTAGTTTTCCTTGGATTTCAGACTATTATATGGATATAAACTATATATATATTCAGTGCCATAATCTTTCTTTAACCCTTTAACGGACATTGGTTTCCCTATGAAACCACAAGATTTTAATTACGAAATTCAAAAATGACAGTAGAATTTTAATAGAAATGTTTTCCATTTATTATGGTTGTGAAATATCGCTTTTCTTTTATATACAAATAAATCTGTTCATAATTTCCGGTGTCAATCATTTATTTCAACATTTTAGCAATTGAAGTGCTTTATCCGTTAAAGGGTTAAATGGTTTCTAAAGCAACAGATCGACAGATAATGGATACAAAACAAAATAGACACAAAAGACATAAAAGAAGAAACTAGCAATTCAGCTTGAATAATTCATGATCATTGTCATAGTTCTCCTAAGAGATTCTTGCATCCATGCCGAACATGCGCGATGTAATCATTTTGGTTTTCTATTTTTTAATCCTTGCGTGCCTGGCGTCTTAATAATAGTACATGTATTTACAACTATTATTCTGGTTTTGCTATTACTATTATTATTTTGTGCATGTAGTATTAGTAATATGTTATAAAATATGTTTACATGTATGTCTACATTACATTATTTGCGTTTCAGCATTTAGAAATAAAATTTAAAAAAACTGTTCAAATGTTTTAAGCTTCAAACACTATTGCAGAAATTTTGTTTTATAGGCGTTCTTCATTTGTCTAAATTGAAAATGGGGAGTACATATCCGTAACAATAATTTTTGATAAAAGAAGAACAAATTACTGTAAAATTTACATTTATATTCAATCCTGTTGTAGTATACATGAAATGCTTTTGAATTGTTTAAAAAAAATGTACCGGTAAAGATGGCAAAGATGGTAAAGATGGTAAAGATGTACATAAAATTTATTCATGTATTTTGATAACGTCTTCGCATTTTTAAATCGAATGTTATATTAAAACTGTTATTTCAAATATTTTGATCATGTAATAAATTATCTTTAAGATAAATATAAATTTTTAGGTGCTGAAATGAGTTTCAGGTGCCTCTCAGAGCATATCTATAGTTACACAGTATTATAAATTACTAAGTAAAGGTCTTTCATAACAACTTTTGAACTAATTACTTTATATTTACAACATTTACCTCAATATTAAACTTTAATACAAAAAAGTCAAATATTCTCAATTTTCAAGTAAAAGGGAGTGTGAAACATCAAATTTCTTTAAATTTAAAAGTACAAATAATTTAAAAATCCGTTTTTTTTCCAGATATTGTTTTTTAGACTTGACTGTTTCTTTGATATAAAATAGATATTCTGTTCAATAATTTTGTTTCAAATGTTTTCTAAATCAACGAATTTTTTTATTTACAAAATTTACGTGAAAATGAAATTTAAATACAGTGTATTTATAAAGTCCCGGACCCATTTTGATGTTTAATAACTCATAAAATAATGAAGATATAAACAAACTTATGTCATTTATTGATGGAATAACTCATATATTTTCCTTTTCAGATTTGAATATCTTTACTTTTGTAAATATCGTCTGCGCGTGTGGTTAATTTCAGATAATTTCATTTTCCAGTCTAAATATCTGTACTTTTCTAAATATCGTCTGCTTATTAATTGCATTTTTTTCTCTTTTGTTTTTGGCAACTATTGCAATTTTATGTTTACTTTTGATGTGTTTGTTCTATGTTACTTTTGTATGTGATGTTTTATTCGAGAGGATATTAAGGAGAATGCATACACCACAAGAGAAAGCACAGATTTTATGGTGGTTCATAGAAACAAAATCGATAGTGCAAGCACAGAGAAATTGCAGAAGAATTTACCAAAAAGATCCTCCATCCAAAAGCAGCATCTTGCGGTGGAAAAAGAATTTTCTAGAAGCTGGAAGTATCGCAGATAAGAAACGTTCCGGACGTCCCTGCACAAGTGATTTTGATGTTGAGCGTGTCAGAGACACATTTTTACACAATCCTAGAAGATCTGTGAGATCAGCATCAAGCGAATTGGATATGCCAATTTCGTCGGTGTACAAGGTTATTAAGAAAAAATTAAGACTGCATGCATACAAAGTCCAAATTGTTCAAGTTTTGAAACCGAACGATAGGCCTAGGAGATGGCCTTTGCAACAGATATGCTAAGGAGAATAGAAAATGATGCTGATTTTCTGAAGCGCATAATGTTCTCCGACGAGGCATCTTTTTATGTTTCTGGCATTGTTAATCGCCATAATGTGCGCATATGGGGATCTGAAAACCCCCATGAATACCGTGAGGCAGAAAGGGATTCCCCAAAGATTAATGTGTGGTGTGGACTAGTGCACGACTGAGTCATTGGGTGTTCAATTTTTACAGAAAAGACGGTCTCATCAGTCGTATACTTAGACATGTTGGAAAACTTCGTCTTTCCACAACTAGAAGAGCTTCAGCCACATGTATTTTTGCAACAAGATGGTGCACCACCTCATTGGGGTACCATCGTTCATACTTCTTTGAATGACCGTTTTCCATGTAAATAATATTTATATAATGACGTATATGGCACATATATGAGCGTTTGGAGTGGATATATATGCGTTCATATGACGCATATATAAGCTTTGCAATGATTCTTGCGAAATCATAAATGCAATCTTGGCATAATCGTAATTGTTGTGGGCGCTATAACGCAAGAGTACTAAAAATATATATATGAAAATTGAGATGTACAGTTCTGGAAAAAGTTATCACCCCTAACTTTCCGCATTAACTCTGCCGCAGACCATTGTACAAAATATGACTGATACCAATATATTAGTAATTGCGCGTACTAAATAATGCTATACTTAAATTTTGTTTTTGGGGTCGTATACTTATAGAAATTCCAACAACTCTGAAATTTTCAATCTGAACACCCGATTTTGATATCATGTTTGTAGTTTTTGGTAAATGTTACCTTACGATACAAAACGGGAAGTCATTCAGTCAAGTAGTATAGAAATTATGCAGCTTTGAAAAATTCAACTACTAATGCTGAATTCATTTTTATCTTTGCAAAATGGATTGCAATGCAGGTAGTTTTTTACACTGTAAAAAATGGGTAGTCAAAATTGAGTAAAAAGTACTCAAAATAGCTCCGATCCAAATGTACTCAAAATTAAGAAACACATGTACTCATTTTTGATCCCATGGATGCATTCAAATATGAACTGCTATGTACTCATTTTTGATCCCATGGATGTATTCAAATTAAAAAAAAATATGTCGTTAAAATAAAATTTATAGGATAAAAAAAAAGTTACTTCGCGAGGACAACCTTATAAGGGATATATACATTTCTGCTCATTTTTTTCATTCCTACGTGAGTTTATAGTAATTAATCACCCCTTGCCCAAGAGAGGAATCGAACCCGCGATGTCCTGTTTACTAACCTGACGACCCAAACCAAAGCCCCATGACTGGTCACGCCTCCTTCTTAAATGTTGTTACTTACTTTTAAACCCTCCCTCTATCCCTTCCTAACAGCATGTGGCGTCATCTGTTAGGAAGAGATGGAGAATAGTTATTTTTATATAGATATAGATATAGATATTTATATAGATATATATTTATAGAGGATAGATTTGTTAGGAAGGGATAGTTTTAGAAAAATCGGACTGACAGAGCAGAAATACGAGATATCAGTATTGAAGATGCCTGAGCAAACGGGCGAAAATATTCTACTTTTACGAAACTTTTAGCGTGTGGACTGGTTTTATGTGTTTTTAAATATGTTTTTAAGGATGTACAGTGCCTGTCTATATGTGTTAAAGATTAAAATAATGTCTGAAGTAACAGGTAGTTCGAAGAATTATTAATTAAAAAATGACATTAGAAAAGATCATAGATTGAAATACTAAAATTATAAACTTTGTAAAATTATAATTTATAAAAAAATAAATTTTAGCGTAATTCATAAATTTGTAAGCCAAATCAGTTTAGTTTAATACCAATTTGCATAGCTATAATTTGCAAAGATATTATGTTATGAAACTTTTAAATAACACAATATTGCCTCACGTTAAAAAAGTTAAAATAAATTTTAAAAAAATTAGTGGAAAAAAAATCATAATTTTGAAGTATTATCAAGAAAAGAAAAAAAAGTAGATGTGTAAAATGTGAGGGAAAAAAAGAGTAAATGTGTTGTAGTGGATCCACTTTGATGAAAATCCGGAACAACCAGATCCACTTTTCATTTCTCTTATTCTTCGTTTTTCCTTCAAACAAAGCTTTTTAGGCTCCGAAATGTCGTCATTACACATTCTGAAATATACAAGTATGTTGGGTTTGATCATATGTTCATTTTTGATCCAAAAATACTTATTTCGAAATAAGTACAGGGTGACCAGAAAATGAGTATACATTTGAAAAATTAATAATTCACGGAATAATGTAGGTAGAGAGGTAAAAATTGACACACATGCTTGGAATGACATGGGGTTTTATTGTATCCACAAAAAAGTTCATAAAATGGCCGACAGATGGCGCTTCGTGTGATAAGAAAAGCAATAATTAGCATAACAAATTATGACAAAGCAAAGACGATGTTCTTCAGAACGAATGCTCAACATGTCCACCATCATCCCGCAACAATAGCTGTAGCCGAGGGACAATGTTGTGCACAGCACTGGCACTGTGTAGCATATCTGTAGTTATGGTGAGAATTTGGCGTTGGATGTTGTCTTGTAGCATGCCTATTGATGTCGGTCGATCGCGGCAGATTCCCCATTTTGATAGCAGAGCTTCACTAACATTGCCTTTTCTGGTAACGTCAACATGCTGCGATTGCTGGTGCATCTGATTCTCTCTCTCATTACAGCTCCTTTTATACACGATTCTCAGGCAGAGTCACTGACGTTTTGCTGTTCAGTGCCATCTGTCGACCTTTTTTTAAACTTTTTTTTTGTGTGGTTACAATAAAACCCCATGTCATTCCAAGCATGTGTGTCAATTTTTACCTCTGCACCTACATTATTCCGTGAATTATTAATTTTTCAAATGTATACTCATTTTCTAATCACCCTGTACATGAACTTACTCATTTTTGAGAATTCATATGTTCATTTTTGATCCAAAAATAGTCATTTCGATATGAGTACATGGACTTACTCATTTTTGAGAATGCACATGTTCATTTTTGATCCAAAAATACTCATTTCGAAATGAGTACATGAACTTACTCATTTTTGAGTACTTCATTTTTTACAGTGTAATCATAACTCTCAAATCACTTGACAAAATGAGCAGTAATTTTGATTTCTAGAAATATATGTTAAAAAAATATATGGATTACAATTCATATTTTTGTCAATTAATTTCAAAATATATAAATCTTCAAATTAAGTATTCGAAAAAAAAATATATGAATTATAATCGAAACCTTTTTCAAAAGAAATTGATATCTAGGAGCTTCAAATAAGCGAATCCAAAATTACAACGTCAATTCACCAAGTAGTTTTTCAGTTTTCGTTTAAAAACTACGCACATTGCAATCTGTTTTGTATCAGTTAAAACGAGTTGAGCATTATGAGTTCGAAACTTTAAGCATGCATAATTTCTAAACAACTTGTCCGAATGACCTCCCGTTTTGTATACGAAGGTAAAATGTACGAAAGGATCCAAATATGATGTCTAAATTACATTGTAATAATGAAAATTTTAATAATTGTTACAATTTCCATACGTAGCCAACACTCTAAGGAAATTTTAAATGTAACATTATTTAATAGACGATATTATTTATCGATTGATACTAGTCACATTAGTGGGATATTTTTATATTTTTCCCCGAACTGTAGATTTAAAGTAGAACATTTTTAACATATTCCAACCTAGTTGAAAAGTGTTTATGACTTCGTTTTGTCTGGCCGTCTGCCGTCTGTCCGTGCTCTAACTCCCGTAAATATGCTCGGAATACCCTACAATTTTTATATGTTAGTGTCGTTATCTATAGCATGTTCCCTATTTCAACTGAAATGTGTAGCACTTATAGTTTTTTTACAGAGACACTCAAAAGAATTCGGTTACATTACGGTCTATGGGGAAAAATTATTTACGGTTTATTTTAATGATGTTACACAATTTCAAACACGTTGTAATTGATATATATCACTAAAGTGCATTACAAAAATCTTAATATGGAATAGGATGTGCATAGCACTTATAGTTAGTTTACAGGGACAGTCAAAAGAATTCCGTTACATTACGTCTATGGAGAAAAATAGTTTGCGGTTTAATTAAATAATATATCACTATTTGAAACGCATTGAAATTTATATATATCACTAAGGTGCATTACAAGAGGCTTACTACAGAATATTGTGTGTATAGCAGTCTTCGTTCATTTACAGGGGGACGCAAAAAAATTCTCTACTGTCTGTTAACAATAATTCCTGGAAGTGCGTTTTAAGTTGCTGAACGCGATTTCAAATTTAACTCACTTTTTGTCAATTACTTGTTGTTATAAATTATGTAGATCATACAGGGCAGCACAAAAGTTCGCGAACACATTTCCGTTTATTGACAGAAGCTCCAGAGGGAGAATTTTAAATTGTGCTACGCGTTTCCTAACTAAACTAAAATTTAGCATCCTATGTAGTATATATACAAATCTATAGATCATATACAGGGCTGAATAAAAGTATTCGAATATTTTTCCGAATATTGTATATGTTGGAAATTCCTGAAATTACGTTTTTAAATATGTTATGCGTTTTTCAAATTGTTTACTTAAATATTATCTTTCGGCGTATAAATCGGTAATGATTTGTAAAATTATTTTGGTAGCGTTGGAAAGTGTTACATAATCTATGCTTGACGCATGATTTTTTGTTCTTTTTTAGTAATAATGCAATTTTTTTCAAACGTTTTTAAAATCCTTTCATAGTTTATGGTCTTATTATATAATTTATATAGTTCACAAAACGTCTACTAAAAAATCGTTAGATTTCAGAAAACAGTGTTATTTTATTAACATTTGAACAGTTGTTTTAATTTTTTTTTACTCTAAAAAGATTTTTTTCCAAAAATTAAAAAGAAAATAATCGAACCCGAAAGGCTTAAATTAACATAAAATTGATACTTTTTTCCTATAATGTTCGTGTCTTTTGAACCCGCATGGTATATAACATTTCTATCATGAAAGAAATGTTATTTACGTTACATACAATTTTTTATTCGCTAAAATTTATTTGAAGTGTCTATCATTGCATATCTATAACTAATTTATCTATAATTTATTAATTAATAGCCATAATAAATTTATCAAAGTGATTCCATGACAACTTTTGAATTACTTTACTCATGAATAACTTTATATTTACAAAACTTGTGTCGAAATTTAAATACAAAAAAAATTAAATACAAAAGATTTAAAATAAAATTTTAAAAATAAAAATCTCATAATTTAGAAAGAAAAATATTTTCATTTTTGAAGAAAAAAAATGTGTGACATCATCCATTATTTTTCATTTCAAAGTACAAAGAATTTAAAATTATTCATCTTTTTTGTATACTTTTTAAACTATTCTTTTGATATAAAAAACATATTCAGTTCTATCATCTTTGTTTCAAATGTTTTCTAAAGCAACGGGTCGACAGACAACGAATACAAAACAAAATGGACACAAAAGACATAAAAGAGGAAATATAGCGATTCCGCTTGAATTATTCATGATCATTTTCTCACATTCTTCTCCCAACAGATTCTCGCATCTAAGTCGAACATGCGCGTTGCAACTTTCATTTCTACATTTCAAATGCACATCAAAGTTATTTATCTCTTTGATATTGCCTCTGATTTTAATACAAATGCTTTTTTTTAATTTGTGATAAAAATTTATGTGATCATGAATAAATAATGACAAAGCTCCAATAAGTGTTTGTTTCATGTATAAAAAATAGTTTGTAAATGTTAACAGATTTGATTTCATAAAATTTAGAATAATGGCATTTAATTTTTAACTCTTTACCAGTCTCCGTCGTGAAGCTTGCGATAGAGTATTTTATTTTTAATACTCGATTCACCCGTGGATCTTTTTTTTATGTATGCGCAAGTTTTAAGAGATTACTTTGACAACCTGATATTTAAGTGTTTTTCGGAAA
This sequence comes from Maratus michaelseni, assembly GCA_963931845.1. Classification (NCBI taxonomy): domain Eukaryota; kingdom Metazoa; phylum Arthropoda; class Arachnida; order Araneae; family Salticidae; genus Maratus; species Maratus michaelseni. The sequence goes on from OZ007591.1 coordinate 322,807,390, forward strand.
TGTTTGAGTGCGAAGTGTTTATAAAAATCCATTTATTCGAATTTTTTATGCATATATTAAAGCAGAAATTTTATTTTCGAAAAAATAATGTTAAAACCACGGAAGAATCTGTAAAATTCCGATTGCTTTACCCCCAACCCGTGATATCATATACAATGTGCATACACTTCTCACAATTTCCAAGTTATCTGGCACCACTATTCCCTAATAGGAAATTTTTATTTAACATTTCAATCGCGCTATTTCATATCAGCTCACTTAATCAAAGAGTTTGTTACTGCAACAAATATTGTTTTAACATAATAACACTATAAGTTCAATAATACCATACATACCTTAAAGAGTTTTGTGGTTCCTTGTCCACTTACTTCAGTGTAAAAGAAAAGTGTCATATGGTATTATATATTTTTATCTTCACAAAATATCTTGAAGCGAGTCTCACTTTTGGCAAGAAATTTAATAGTGTTAATACATTTTATAACAGATTTTAATAACTCATTGAGATTTAGTGATACAAGACAATATACAATACACAGGACACTAGTGATACCAGACAATAGGCAATACACAGGACACTAGAGATACCAGACAATATACAGTACACAATACACTAATGATAAAATACACAAGATCAAGAAACGTTTCTGGATATTTATCTTTGCCTGTTTTAAGTAGACATGTATATTTTCCATTACAGCACACATGTATAGCTTGCTTTTAAAATTTAATGTATATGTCATGATATATATTTTTTACTGAGTAGAATTTTATTATTATCTATTTAGTATTTATCCATTACTATTTACCCTGATGCACATTTAATATTTATATATTTTGTAAGGTTTCTAGATCCTCGTTCAGCTATTTCAAATATGTTTTTAGATTAAATTCGTTCAAGACAGTCAGTTTTATATATGTTCTGAAGTAGTTTCACGTATAAAAAATATTTCATGTGACATACAGCAAAATGAAAGACAAGGCTCATTAAATAAATAGTGCAAATAATTGTAAATACGGTTATAACCGGAAAAACTATAGCATATTTTAATAAAATTAATTTGTATAAAACTTTTTTGATAATTTTTAAATATTTATTCTGGTGTATATTATGTTTTCATCTTTTGATTCGAAACTTAATAATTGGAATTTGATAGAAAACTATTTTCTTTTTCTTTTCGAATTTTGTACTCACTACTGTTGCTCTTATTATTCAACATTACTTTTCCAAAATAAGACAAACTAATTGGGAATGGGTTAGTAACAAATTTGGAATTGAAGAAAAAAAATTTAAGTCGAAAATTAATATATTTTAAAAATTTTGGTCTTCGCTGTAAATTTGTGTTTATATGTATATCTATATCTATCTTTATAGGTGTAAGTGTGTGATTATGAGTGTGTACGTCTTTGTATGCGTGCATATGCCAGTATAAAATTGAATAAAGACAAATTCTGAATAACACGATACAGTATTTTCCCAAACATTTTTGATATAGATACTCTTTTATACTCTTTTATACTCTCTGTGTTTTGGGAACCACTTTTATACAACTTTTACGATTTTCATATACTCTGGAGATTTTTATCTAGAGTGACCCGATTCATACCCGATTCATCTGAAATATATTTTTCTGTACTTTTCGGAAATTTAAGGAGATTACAAGGGTTGACTTGCGGGTGACTACTATTCAACTGACAATAGTTTGAGATACAAGGAAATCACATTTAAGAAAGTATAGAACCTTTTTTTTTCTTGATAAACTGATTCATATGTCTTTATTAAATTTTCATCTCTAATAAAACTTTTAAAATAAGTTCACCTGATATTCCTTAAGTATATTTCTAATTTGTAAAGTTTGATTAAAGCTAGAAATGACTTTCCGCTTGTCTTTCTTTGAGTATCATTAGGGAGTTATTTTTAATTATTATGATTAATATTAGTATATAAATATACTGAATAATGCAATCTAGATTTAAAACTTTCTTTTTACTTTTCTTCTTTGTAGCACTGCAGTTCGCCAAAATTTCCTGGGGGTCTTGATGGAAAAGAATTTTTAACTTTGTTTCTAAAAGCATAAGTTAATCAATTTAAACTTCAAAGTATTCACGAATTAATCTTTGTCCTTTACATGAATAAATTTTGTCAGAAAATTAAACTTATACACTTTTCAAAGGAATAGAAAACATTGAGTTTATAGAAATATTCACTGAAATTTATGGTGTCTCAATAGTTTGAGACTGCATGTACACTAGTAATGAATTTGTATTTCGGAACAAATTTATTTACGTTTTGGCTGATGCATTCGCATTTGGTAAACTGCTTGCAGCTGAGAGAAACGCAGCATGTATGCAGATTTCATGCTCACTTTTCACGCGGCATGTATGCTCACTTTCCGTGAGTGTGGGAAGGGTCGATCCAGCCAAGTGATTAGCACGTTAGACATAAAAAAAAAAACTTGGACCAATAATAGCGGATTCGAAACCGTTGCGGCGCGGCCTGGGCGTGGTGACCGTGAAATTTTTCCGGATTTTCCTTGTACCATAACGATAATTCGAGTCACTTTCCCTTCAAAAGGCCTCTCAGAAAGCATACATATAGAAGGCAATATGGAACAAGTGGGTAAGTGTTATCGAAGATTGCTCAAAGGGTTTCGTTTAATATTCCTTTCAAAACACTTTATCGTTTCTTTAATAAATACAAATAAATTTCATTTAGCAAAAAAAAAAAAAAAAAAAAAAAAAAAAAGGTCATGTTTTTTATAAATTAAAAATTTACCGGTCTATTTTTTCGTTTTTTTGAATATCTAAACCAGCTCGCTTTTATATTCTGTCATAATAGTATCTGTCATGCGGACTAAATGCGATATTTAAAAAAATAATTTCAAAATTAAACATGTTGTACACCTTCAAAATGTTAAAATATGCGAATATTTCCATAATCAGATTTTTATCACGATTCAGTATGTTTCTCAAACTCATATATTTACTATTCTCTATTACTCATATTGATACTCGCTTTGTATTATTCTCAAACATTTGAAAAATTCGTTAACCTTTCAATATGACATCAAATTTTCTTTTAAATTCTCTAATGACGTGATATTAATCTGCTTTGTGTGCATACACGTACTCATACTCCTTGTATTGAGAAATCCTAGAAATTTACCGTTTTATTACCACTATGACGTCAATCAATTTTATTTCATATTTATCTTTTTTTCAATTAGTGAAACTTTTTATTTCATTTTCACTTTTCACGTGAAAATCGTCTGATGGAAAATTAATTATTGTAGAAAAAATTTCATTGTGGATTTTAAATTTTTGGCAACTGCTATAACGAAAAACGTTTAAATTTAATAGGAAAACGCTGTTAGAAATTTGGTATTTTATCTCTATTTATTAAAATAATAGGATTTTTTCAAATTTTAATATTTTGAGCTTCATAGCTGGTATTCTGCTATATATACGCAAAGTTTCCACTCTGTAAGTTACATAGTTTCTGAGAATGGCTCTGTGAAGGACAGACAACGCAGCCGGAGTAAAAAAAAAAAAAAAAAACTTTCCCTCCCCTATTTGAGAATAGGGTTTCGTGAGATGAGCGAAATCCTAAAAAACTGAACAATGCTTAATAGAATAAATTCCTCCCTCTCCACGAACGTGGGTACCGCGTTAGAAATTTAAGGAGTGCAGGAAGTTTTTGTTCAAATTTAAATCTGAACTGAAAGGAACGAATTAACTATTCTTAAACCGGAACTATATATTGCAGACATCATTTAGATGACAGATGATATCACCTACTGAAATTCTTAATTACAGTTTTATTAATTAACTATCCGGCTAAGCCCCCTGCGCTGGTTCATTTCACAAATGAACCTTTAATCAAACGAGATGGTAAATTCGACCTTATATTTTAATGTAATAAGGGCATTCACATGAAAAGTTCTTCCGCATTGCTGAATGCGATGCAAACGTCATTGCGCTATTATTGTATTTTATGTGTTAGACAAAATTCGGACAGTTAAGAAGCAAATCTTTTAATTAATCATTAATTGTAGAGGTTGGTAGAGAAATGTGACGGTTATCACCAAGAGAAATTAAAAGGTTCTCTAGTCACCACGCATGCTACTAAAAAAGAGAGCATTACAGTTATTTCAGAGAGTGACCATTGAACTTAAATAATGTTTCGGTTATTCATTTTCGTTTATTATTTCTTGGACACCGGGCATCTCAACTTGGTGCTAAATGTTGTTCTGGTAGTTTAAATACAATCTCAGATTACGTTCTATTATATTTCGTAATATACGTCTTGTTCTGGCAGGTCTACTCCAGTTTTATATCTTTGTATTCCAGCAGAGTATATACAGACAAAAATGCAATAAATGATTTGCCCAGAAACGAACAGTGAGTGCATAGCTTTCATATTTAAAAGAAATGTGAATCATAAAAAAGTGTATTTTTAAAGCTGAACTGTTTGAATAAAATTAAAAAAACGTCATTTTCACTGATGTTTCATTTTATATACCAAATTCAGTCATCTTACCGTTAACCTGGAAAAAACATCGATAACTAGTTCTGGTATAAAAATAAACCTCTAGTTTGCTTCAATAAAATATTCATAATCTTCTGTAATCGGATCCACAGCCAAGTTTGACGTCAAACATTAGATGTGTTTGCAACGGTATGATTACAAACGTACGTTAGCTACAAAACGAAGTCAATTACACGCATTGAATAATCTGAAATTGCTGTTGATTGAATTATAGATCTTGCCCCAACAAAACTTCTTATGAAAGATAAATAAAGTTAGCTATGCAATTCTTTTAGTAATAATCTTTTTGGTGAGTACTTGAACGGAATTTTGTTTTCTCTAATAAGCATACTATTGTACAAAGTAATATATTTTACTTTTTAAATAGCTTGTTCGGGTATTTATATAAATGCAATGTTTGTTTGTAGCCCTAATTTTTTTTCATCTTTAACTTACAACTGGGGAGAACGCACTGAGTCGACTGAAGATGAGGCGGGCTTATCCCATTCCCGAAACGTGCGCAGGATCAGTTTTTATACGATTCTTCGTTCTTGGGTGGACTCGGACTCAAAGTGAAAATTTTATTTATTAACAAATTGAAAAGAATGGAAAAAAAAACTTTCTAAATACTATTTGAGAATAAAGAAAGTAGTCTAAATTTCTTAAACTGTTTTACAATCCTCCAAACATTAGTTTCAAAAGATTTTTTTTTTTTTGCTACAGTTGAATAATGATATTTAACCCTTTAACGTTCATTGGTTTCCCTAGGAAACCACAAAATTTTAATTACGAAATTCAACATTGACAGCAGAATTTTAATAGAAATATTTTCCATTTATTATGTATGTGAAATATTGCTTTTTTGTTATATAGAAATAAATTTGTTCATAATTTCCGGTGTCAATCATTTATTTCAACATTTTAGCAATTGAAGTGCTTTATCCGTTAAAGGGTTAAAAGAATAAAAATTGTGACGTTTTTAGATTTCTGTCCATGGTTGTATATAAATAACACATTTGCTATTGCAAACAGATTTTGAAGGACATAAAAATCACGAAGCAACGTCATGGAATGAGAATTTAGGATGTAATTTGTATGTATTAAGAAGCTTTTTTATAAGAGGAAGTTAATCTTGAAACAATTTTAAAATGTTATTAACAATTTTCTATTTCGTACTTTTAATATGGAGCTCAGGTTCTGATGGCAGAAAAATTATCGAGTTCGAGCGGGATCGGATTTCGAACAGTCGAACTTGGACACCGAAAAAAGAGCCTAAACTCATCTCTAGTACATAAGGAGCACACAAGAATAGCGTTGCAAAAGCTAGAAAAAACCTGGTATAAACCTGGGAATAAACCGGGTTTTTTGGCAATAAACTTGGTTTTTTGGCAATAAACTTGGTTTTTTGGGAATAAACCAAGCCTTTTCGCAATAAACCTGGGAATAAACCCGGTCTATTGGAAATAAACCTGGGAATAAACCGTTTTTTTGCAACTCTACACAAGAATCATAGAAGGACCACACAATGTCTGCAATTATGCTTTCCTTGGATAGTCCATACCTTTTCGTTGCTGGTGTCATGACATTCGGATCAGCTACTTGCATACGTTCTACGTTGTAAACTATACGTTGTATAATAAGACAAATGTTTCTAAATCTACGAAAATATAATATAATAACAAACGAAAATAAATGACCTCCGCGCATCGTCTGATTTGTTTTATTTTTTCCCATCTCTACATCTCTTTTATTAACAAAATACCCACTATCCGTTTTTCACGAAAACTTTTATCACACAAAATGTGCCAATGTTCAGGATGATTTTACGTGTATTGCCCATGAGCATATTGCTCAAGAAATTATCAGTGCAACTGAACTACACTAAAGTTAACACAAATTAAATGCATACAAAATTATAATCTAGCTATGTTCTTATTCAGATATTTTTTTCAGGAACAAAGTTTGTTACATATATTTGGCGACATATATTATCCAATTCCTGTTTTTCTTTTACGCGGTTACGTTTTCCTGCCCGTACAAAAACAAAAATATTCCAATTAAAAAAAAAAGAAAATAATATGATTCCGGTGCGATATTTTATATTTATATCAAACATTTTGTTTGTGTAGGGATTTTTTAGAAATAAATTTTATCAGAGTAGGGAAGAAACGACAATTGTTTGTATTTTGTAGAAGCAATCTAAAAGATTGAGCGGTGCCCCGCAGTGGCGCGGACGGTAAAGCTCGGTTCTCGTAAGATCACCGAAAGCCAAGCAGCATCGACCGATGTCAATGTTTGGGAGGGTGACAACCTCTCTCGTCTGCCTCTGCTGTGGGACCGTGCACGTTAATGGGAGCTGGTGCACGTTAAATCTGTTCGTGGCTTTAAAGTCCTCCAAGTTCTATATAAGCGTTACCTCTGGTTTTGCCAATCCAGATGCAAGTCTCTCATCTGGAATTGTTTACAATTAGGAGACTAGTTTCTGTGTTATATGGATCATGCGAGCTGTATAGAAATAAAAAGCTGCTCACCAGGCCTTTGGGCCAAACCACCACCAACAACAACAACAACAAGTTTGAGCGGAAATATTCGCCCGGAAATTAATTAAATTGTGAATGCAGTATAATGCTCAGAAAATGAGCTTTTTATTATACGTTTCCGACTTCTTTAAACGTCTTTAAAACACAGTTAAAGAATTTGTTAGATTTGCTGTACTGTTTTTTTTCAATATTTTTAAATTTAATTAAATATTTCCTATATTATATAAGTAAATGAATAGGTGGATTTTGTAATACGTATTATAAGAGCAACAGTCGTGTTATTTTATAAAAGAAATTGGAACAACAAGATATACATCGATGTGGGTGTGCTGTTAATCTTTACTTTTCACGATAGTTTCCTTTTATCTTTTATCATTGTTCTTATAAATAGAAATAAGTATTTCCAAAAACTTCCAGATAGTTATTCAATTATATTCATTTTACTATTTTAATTAAATTATTACTTGAAATATTCACAATATGTATTAAATAGTTGCCAATTTTTACGCTTTTTTTACTACCATTAAATTTGAACAGTAATTTCTGTTTTATTAAATCGCAGAATTGCGTCGAATAAATAAGGAAAAATTACTATTCAATTTTACTGCTAAAATTAAAACGTAAAATTTGGCAGCCATATATAAATTTAACTTCCCTTAACTTTCTGGATAGAAAATAATTGACTGGCACCAGTTAATTATTTTCTATCCAGAGGAAAATTTTAATGTTTCCTTGAGATGCATTTGCCTGGAAGGCGTGTGATTGGAAATTTGCTTCGTCGGGGTGATTTCTAACGGAGCGTGAATTGTTCCCCCAAAGGGGGTTACCACAAACATGCCACAAGTGCTACATCGAACAAGTTTAATACCTCACCACGTGTCGCATCGTAAGTTCATAAATGAATTCAAAAAGATATAAATTTTTAGGAACTTGAAAAATAGGGAAAAAAGAAAACAGTTACATCTTGTAATACGAATCCTAACAGCAGCATTCATGTTGTTGCATAAAAATAATTGCCAGAACAAGATATTGCACCACTGTAGGTGTGTTGTTAAAAAATATTTTCTCTTAACCTTTTTTTTTTATTATTAAACATAGGTAAGTCGAAAAATTTACAGAGACATATTCAACTACTTAATTTTGTCATACTAATTTAACTTGTTTTTTAAAAAAGTGGAATATTTATTATTTATCCCAATAACAATAATTAGACAGTTTTTATTTAATTACTGGGTTAAATGTTTTCTATTCACGAGAAAATATAAATTTCTCCTTCAAAAGCATCTGCCCGTTAAAACTGTGAATAAAACTTAGCTTCGTCGGAGTGATTATGAACGGAACATGAACTGTTCACCTAAGATTAAGCCATAAGAACTAAATCGTACAAGTTAAATACCGCCCCATTTGTTGCATCCTCAGTTCATTAATGAAATCAAGAATACATCAAATATGCAGAATCTAATAATGATTGTATTTGCCTCGCATTGTAAAAAAGGGTATTGCGTTTAATAGTACATATCGTATAGCTACCAACATTCCGTATTTTTTTTTTCATGTCAAGAAACACACATGGTACCATAAAATTTATTTAATAAAGTTCGCTACCAAAGACAGTGGGACCTCCAACTGTATGTTCCTTTGGAAACATTTTTGTTTAAAAATACAAAACATACATATTTGAGGTTGTACCACAAAATTTAACCCCTTCCGGAGAAAAATGTCTGACTTCAAAACTTATCTTAGGTATCTTTAAGGTTATTATCACGGTTTTACTGTTACGCTGTTTTACTACTTTATCTATATCTCGCTAGTTGAAATGCACAGATTATTTACTATTCATTCCAGAAGAAAATATTTTTAGAGAGCGTTTCAATGGAACTTAACCTTATTCAATGAAATATTTTCTATCCACAGAAAAATATTAATATCGCCTTGAGAAACATCTGTCCAGAAATAGTGTAACTGGAAATTCGTTTTGTTGAGCCGATTTCTAAATCTATGCTATATGTGCTACAAGCAATATATATGGCAAGTTAAAAACATTTTCGTGTATCTCATCCTTAGTCCATAAATGGAATCATGAAGACAAAAATTTATGACGGATTTATTCACTGTTTTTAGGTGCGTTCGTAATTATATAAATACGTAGCACCTATTGTTGTCGCTTGGTCCGTCCGTCTGTCTGTCTGTCCGTCCGTCCGCATATAACAACGCAAAAACTACCCAACCGAATGGATTGAAATTTAAGATATATTATCGTTGCAGAATTTTGTCGAGACATTTCATTTTTTTTTTTAATCGAATCAAAACTTTAGGAGATATTAATAAAAACATGTATTAAGAAATTTGAATTTTTTTTTTTAAATCGGTGCTTTTTTGTTAGAGGAGCTTCCGAGGTTGAATCGTCAAGCGACCGAGATACTTATTTTATGACAGAAATTAATCTGCAGACGATATAATTCATTTCACAAAATTAAAAATCATCAAGATCTGAATATTTATATAAATAGATATAGTACGAACGCACCTCATTTGTCACGTTTGACGTACATTTTCCAACTTGTTATAATTAGAAATATGTATCTTCAAAAGCTTATAGACAAATATTCAATTACTTATGTTTTAAAATTTAGCTTGTTTACAAATTGGAACAATCTTTGCCATTTATAACAGAATAAAATATTCTGTAAGAGAATGTCTAATTTATACTCATATAAATATTTTCTATCCGCAAGAAAATTTTAATGGTTCCCTTGGAAGTATATGTCTGGAAGGCCTGTAGTAGGAAATTTGCTTCGGGGCAGTTTAACAGGGTAGTTTCTAACGGACTGTGAATTGTTTCCCTAAAGGTGTGCCATAAGCGCTATGTTGATCGAGTTAAATACTACTCCACGTGTCTCAAATCTAGCTTTAATGAAATAAGGCAAACATCAGATAAAGTGGATTTGATCATAGTTGCTGGCACATCGCAAAATTAAATGCTGTATTCATTAATATATGATTCATATGAACAACTTTTCAATGATTTTTTTTTTCTTTTTGGAGAAGTGTTGTCGTTAAATTAAGTTTATAAATATATTTTTACATTTGAATAACGTTACAATTTGAATTATACTTTGTTTATTATTTTCTTTATTATTTTTTTTGTTGGAAAATGCTATGTTTTATGTTCCTTTTAAATATTGAATTTCATTCTTTTTTTTCTTCCTTTATATACAATTTGGATATTTTTAATACCAAAGTTTCGTGTTTTGTGTTCCTTTTGACTGGTACAGTTGTAAATTTAAATTTGAAACATCGAACCATTACATGAGGTAAATAAGAATCTTTTGAAATTTCAATAACTATTCAATTTCAAATATATTCTTTTTATTCTTTTATAAAAAAAAATTGATATTAATCTTACCAAAGTTTCGTGTTTTGTGTTCCTTTTGACTGGTACAGTTGTAAATTTAAATTTGAAAGATAAAAGCATTACATGAGATATATAAGAATCGTTTGAAATTTCAATAACTATTCAATTTCAAATATATTCTTTTAATTCTTTTATTATGATATTTTTAATACCAATGTTTCGTGTTTTGTGTTCATTTTGACTGGTACAGTTGTAAATTTAAATTTGAAACATAGAACCATTACATGAGGTATATAAGAATTGTTTGAAATTTCAATAACTATTCAATTTCAAATATATTATTTTTATTCCTTTATATACAATTTTGTTATTTTTCTTACCAAAGTTTCGTGTTTTGTGTTCCTTTTGACTGGTAGATTTATAAATTTATATATAGAATTCTTTCAAGTTTAAATAACCCGTTTCAATTACATTCTGTTTATGCCTTTAAAATTTTATTTTCATTATTTTTTTTCTAAACAAGATGTTGCATTTATTGTTCGTTTTTATAGAGAGAATCATTAAATTACGTTTTTAAAAACCTTTTGTGGTTTAAAATCCTTCTAAATTTCAAATACACATTCCGTTTATTCCTTTAAAATTTTATTTTTATTGACATTTCACTTACCAAGGTGTTACGTTTCCTGCTGTTTTTTGAGAGATTAGGTTGTTAAACTAATTTATAAAAACCTGTTGAAATATCAATAATTTTCCATTTTCTGTTAAATTATATTTCTTTAGAATATTTCATAAATATACAGATTATTCATTGATATTTTGCTTACCAAAATGTTAAGTTCTCAGTTCTTTTTTTGAGAGATCGACATTTAAATCGACAGTTTCTATTTTTTTTTTCTCAGTCATAATAATTTTTTTATTTCAAATAAATTCTGTTTATCCTTTTCAAATTGTATTTCCATGCACAATGTTCTTACCAAAGTGTTGCGAATGTTCTTCTTGTGAGGCAGATTCATTAAAATAAACCTTAAAAAACAATTTAAAAATTTAAGAATAAAAAAAATAATTACCGAGTGTTCGTTTTTATCTTATTATTGGAACATACATTTTTATACAACTGAAACTATCAATCACATCTCAAGCATCTGTTCGGAAGATATGTGATAGAAAAGAGGATTTTCATATAAGCACTCATTTTCGTCCCCTCCCCCCCCTACTCTATAAGCTCAGAATTTCTTTTATTTCAAATAAATTCTGTTTATTTCTTTCAAACTTTATTTCCATGAATAATGTTCTTACCAAAATGTTGCGTTATATGTTCTTCTTGTGTGGTAGATTCATTAAAATAAGCTTTAAAAAAATTAAATATTTAAGAATAAAAAAAAGATAATTACAGAGTGTTCGTTTTAAATCTTATTATTGGAGCATACATTTTTATACAACTGAAACTATCAATCACATCTCCAGCATCTGTTCGGAAGACATGTGATCAAAAAGAGGATAGACAGATGAGAACTAATTTCCCACCATTCACTCCATACGATCAAAATTGCTTTTATTTCAAATAAATTCACTTTATTCCTTTCAAATTTTATTTCCATGAATAATGTTCTCACCAAAATCTTGCGAAATATGTTCTTCTTGTGAGGAAAATTCATTAAAATAAGCTTAAAAGACACTTTAAAAAAGTAAGAATTATAAAAGAAAATATTTTACAGAGTGTTTGTTTTTATCTTATTGATGGAACATACATTTTTATACAATTGGAAATATCAATCACATTTCAAGCATCTGTTCGGAAAACATGTGACAGAAAAGAGGATGGGCAAATAAGCACTAATGTCCCCCCCCACCCACCCCCCACACACACTCTTTACGATCAGAATTGCTTTTATTTCAAATAAATTCTGTTTATACCTTTCAAATTTTATTTCCATGAATAATGTTCTTACCAAAATGTTGTATTATATGTTTTTCTTGTGATGCAGATTAATTAAAATAAGCTTAAAAAAACATTTAAAATTTTAATTATAAATATATATATATATTACAGTGTTTGTTTTTATCTTATTGTTTGAACATACATTTGGATACAATTGAAACTATCAATCACAACTCAAGCATCTGTTCGGAAGACATGTGATCGAAAAGAGGAAGGACCGATAAGCACTAATTTTTCCCCACTCCATACAATTAGAATGCTTTTCTTCTTTCTAAATAATTTTGATTGTTTTAATATCTAATTTACGATTTATACTTAATGCTTCGAATTAATCTTTTATAGAAGATTATTTGAATGCAATACAAAAGGTCAGAAACATACGTTTATTTGTTAAAATTTGATGTATTTTGGCTGTTTCTTTAATACCAATTTTAATTTTTTCGTTATGAAGCGCTCGTAAAACCATCGTTCTTTCTAGATTTATTCACATGTGAAGAACAAAGTCAAACGTATGTGAAAGTTACCGTGGTGTTATGAACTTTCAGTGTATTGTATAATTTTAAATACAGCCAAAATCACGACACCGATATTACTGAGGGTGTTGAATGTAAAGAAAAATGGACAACTGCAAGTAAATGCTTAATCCTTTCCACTTAAGGGTGTTGATCAATCAGATCTTAAATTCCTATCGGTAATGTTGAACCTATGGGCGACGAATGCATTCGTATTTTTAATATTTCTCATTAGGAAATTTAAACTCTTAACTTCCTTTCTATGTACTTTTCTTAAAGGGTGTCTTTTAATTTTTTAAATGAAAAATATTTGTAAAATATATGTTTTCATTAAATTGAAGTGTTAAACTCTTACTCACAGCTCGAAAGCTTCGGTAAGATTTCAACACATAAAATATTAAATTAAACGTATAATTTAGAAATATTTTGTCAACTAAAAAAGGAAAAGACACCATTTAAAAATAGTATACAGAAAAAAGAAATTAAGGATGTTACTTTTCCGATGAGATATATTAGAAATACGTAAGCATTGTATGTCTGTAGAATAATTGGTGAAGGAAACTGGAGATATGACTGACCAATAAACTTTAGGTTTTTTGTAGATGTACCTATACTATACAGGGTAATCGAAAAAAATTTAACACAAATTATAACTCCAAAAGTAACTGAGGGGGTCGGGCCACATTTTTGAACTTCTCAGATTTTTCAATTTGAAAATTTAATGAAATACTCAAATTAAGATATATAACATAAAGTTTTTGCGTCAATGTCTTAGTAACATTTGAGATATTATGAGTAACAATATGGCATTAATTTAATGATATTACTATTACTTTTTTGTAAATTAGCTAACTTCATTGGGGGCATAAACATCTGGGGCAAAAACGAAACCTGTCACATATGATGCCACCAAGTTACATTAGAAACAAATTATGATAGAAAAGTAATTTCAGAAATAAAAACATTTTACCATTTTATCATGAGTCAACCTAATTATCCTCCAATAAAATAAATAAGTGACTGTAACGAGGAGATGAAATTGAACACGTGTGCCGGCACAAGTATTTTTCTACATCTGTGAAATACTCGTTAAAAAAACTGACGACTTTATGTGAACTCTAAAGTTCAAGTCTCAGTGACGTCATACTGGACTTTGATTTTTCTCATCTTAGAACTAAATAAAAACAGTCTCTATCTAGCTTTTTTTTACTAAAGAACTGCAGAAAAATTCTCTGAAAAATTAATTGTTCTAACTAGTTATAGTTTAGTGTAAATTTAATTCTTTTTTCTTTTCTTTATTAAATATAGTGTGCATCAACTCAATTGTGTTTTTAATCAGTTAGTGAAATACTGGTATTTGTGGATATATCAAACCATATAAAATGGATTACGCAATACTCCGAAATACATTGGATTACTGATGTTCGCCGTGGATTTAACAGGTATGAGAACTTTCATTACCTATACTAACTGTTATGAAAGATAAAAAGATTTATTTTAACACTAGCAAGCTACGCCCGCTACGCTGGTCAATTTCTTTTAACGAACCTTTAATCAAACAAAATATTGACATTTCATAAGTAACTTTTATATTTTAACAGAATAATAAGGCTACTATAATTTGTGACACGTGCTATAGCCAATATACACGTCAGGACACGTCGCCCTTATCATTATCTTTTTACGCATGAAGGTTTCGCTATGGTACTCCATTGGAAAATTTGGTAATTTTTGAAATTCAATATTTGAAAAACGGCATAATCATTAGATTTGAAATTTATATCAAGAAAAATACAATTTTTTACCTTTCAAACGCAGTTTGTCTAACAGTTTTCTGACAAATACTTTTTGAGCTATCATTTTTTTCAGTGACTTCAAATGTTTCATTTTCCGAGATTAATATGTTGCAACAATTAGCGAAAAACCCAGTCGTCAGCAACGCATAGTTTTTTATTAAAAAGGCTGTTGGAGCAGGGATTGTCACCATCACTTTTGAAATCGGTTCCGTGGTTCCAGAGATTCCATAGAAATTGTAATTTAGAATGACTTCAGTACGCTTTTCGCTCATTTCACCCATTTAAATTTCGATTTTTTTAAAAATTTATTCTTAGAGAGCATTTACATCTTATAAGTAACTACAATGCTAAATTTCAAATTTCTTGCCCGTTCAGTATAAAAAAGTCGCAATTTTCGAACATTTTTCGATCCTGCACCCCATTGATGTTAGTGGCACCGACATAAAATATAGCCTATGTTGGAGTAGGGATTGTCCCCATCAATTTGCCACCATTACGGTTCTGTAGTTCCAGAGATTTCATAGAAATTGTAATTTAGACTGTTTTTAGAACGCTTTTCGCTCATTTCACCCTTTTAAATTTCAATTTCTTTTTTATTTTGTTCTTAGAGAGCATTTACATCTTATAAGTAACTACAATGACAAATTTCAAATTTCTAGCTCCTTCAGTATAAAAAATAAAAATAAAACTGCCCAGTTAAATTGAGGGCATTGAGTTCACAGGCTATTCACACTAATTGTATATTATACTCTTATTTCAAAGAATTTGAAATAAGCCCATCGAAAAATAAAGAAATAAACAATATATTAAGGGGGGGGTCACCCCCCCCGTTACCCCCCTCATAGTTAACTAATGAACCCCTTAAACTAATCAGGTAAATCTCTAATTACAATGAATATATATACAAAATTTGAAGAAAATCGGATAATTCTGCATGAAAAACCCATTTATATAAATTAAGGCGGGATTAGCCCCCCCCCCTTCCCTCCCTTTATACTTAACCAATCAATCCCGAAAACTAATCAGGGAAGCGTCTTAACCCAATGAACCTATAAACAAAATTTGAAGGTAAACGGAATAATTCTGCATGAAAAACCCATTTATATAAAATAAGGGGGGATTAGCCGTCCGTTCCCCCCTTTATACTTAACCAATCAATCCCGAAAACTAATCAGGGATGCGCCTTAACACAGTGAACCAATAATTAAAATTTGAAGGAAATGGGATAATTCTGCATGAAAAACCCATTTATATAAATTAAGGGGGGTATTAGCCCCCCGTTCCCCCCCTTTATACTTAATCAATCAATCCCGAAAACTAATCAGGGAAGCGTCTGAACCCAATGAACCTATAAACAACTTTTGAAGCAAATAGAATAATTCTGCATGAAAAACCCATTTATATAAATTAAGGGGGGATTATCCCCCCCGTTCCCCCCCTTTATACTTAACCAATCAATCCTGAAAACTAATCAGGGAAGCGCCATAACACAGTGAACCTATAAACAAAATTTGAAGGAAAACGGAATAATTCTGCATGAAAAACCCATTTATATAAAATAAGGGGGGATATGCACCCCGTTCCCTCCTTTATACTTAACCTATCAATCCCGAAAACTAATCAGGGAAGCGCCTTAACACAGTGAACCTATAAACAAAATTTGAAGGAAATGGGATAATTCTGCATGAAAAACCCATCTATATAAATTAAGGGGGGGGGGGATTATCCCCCCGTTTCCCCCCTTTATACTTAAGCAATCAATCCCGAAAACTAATCTGGGAAGCGCCTTAACACAGTGAACCTATAAACAAAATTTGAAGGAAAACGGATATTTCTATGAAGAGTTATCGCATTACGTACGTACATACATACATACAGAACCGGCTGGCAAGCTCTCAGGGCTTGATAATCAGTTTGATAGCTAAAAAATGGCAATTTTAGAACGTTTTTTGCTCCTGCACCCCCTGGGGTTAGTGGCACCGTCATAAAATATAGCCTATGTTGGAGCAGGGGTTCTCACCATCAATTTGTCACCATCACTTTTGAAATCGGTTCGGTAGTTCCAGAGATTACCCCCTACAAACAAACAATCAAACAATCTTTACTCCTTTATAATATTAGTATAGATTTATGAGAAGCCCCAATTGCCGTAGTTCACAATTTCAAATAAATTATATGTTGGATATTATAATTTACATTATTAAGCAACATATTACAGTGTTAGATTTATATCTCCAAACATGTGGCTTGGCACTTTCTTGCCCCTAGCCCCTCAATTGAGGATACGCTGTAATATTCTTTGAAAAATACTCGGCAATTGTCCAAGATTTTTCAGATGTAACTCTTCGCAGCCTTGACATTGAGACTAAGCGAAGAAGCAATTGCACGGTGAACAAAGTTTTAATGCTGTCCAATCTTTTTTTATCCTTTAGAGATCCCATATCTAAAACTATTGGAGATATGAAAAAAAATGCCAATTAGAAAGTTCTTCAGAATCGGCGATTTAGTAGGAAAGGATTCACTATTTATAAGAATAGCCAAAGGCAAAAGTAAAAAATTGCGAATGTGTGGTTTTTCAGATCATCGATTCTGCAAATCGTCTAAATGTCAAAGCTTTAAAACGGTTACATCTAACAAATCTTGGATAATTGCCGAGAACCTTGGAAAGAAAATTATTTCATTTACTCAATTGCTTTTAGAGTTATGATTTTTCAAATCTGTCCGACTTTTAGGTAGCTTTCATTACTAAAAACTACCTAGTGCAGCCGTTCGGAGGCAAGCAATTCCAAACAATTTTGGTATATTTTCATCGATCATGACCCCCAGACCCCCAAAGCCCCCTCCGTTCAAATGTTGATTTATATATATAAATCTGACGTATGTCATACTGTAACTCTCTTATTTATGAACCGATTCGGATGTGACTGAGTATGTGTACAGGGCATACCAAGGTCTCGACCGAGTTCGTTGGCCATCTTCATCCGCCGTCTTGTTTCAAAATGGCGGCAAGTTAAAAAAATTTATTGTTTTAAAAATTCAAAAATATGTACAAAAAATTATAGATTGAAGAAAATGTTTCTGTTAGGTGTTAGAACGTGATACAAGGATTCTGGAACATTTTTTGTTTTGGCTAATCTTAAAAAATGGCTGAGATATGGCAGTTTGAAATTCTAGGGTGGCTGAGATTTTGAAACAATCTGATTTTTGTTATGCTGTAACTCTTGCATTTATGAACCGATATGAATGAGACTGATCATGTGTACAGAACATACCAAGGTCCCGACCGAGTTCGTTGGCCAGCTTCATGCGCCATCTTGTTTCAAAAAGGCGGCCAGTTAATTTTTTTTAAATTCAGAAATATGTATGAAAATTTATAAATTGAAAAAGTTGTTTCCGTTAAGTATTAGATCGTGATACAAGGATTCCGGACCATTTTTTGTTTTGGCTTTATCTTAAAAAATGAATGAGATATGGCAGTTTGAAATTGTAGGGTAGATGACATTTTGAAACAATCTGATTTTTGTTATGGTGTAACTCTCATGCTGAAATTCGCATTAAAATTCAGTATTAACGAAAACCGGGATTGAATCTTCTATAATCGGGTTCCAAGCATTTTTGCTTCGGATGTTTGAGAAAAATGATTTGAATTTTTAAAAACGTGGACTAGGAAAGCTACCTTTTCCTCCCGGTACAGGCCGGAAGTACTTTTTTGAATGATCCTGTATATCTATTTGATAAACCAATGCTAAAGGATTGCACTTTTTGTAATAAACATTTGCATACAGTTACTTAAAAAATGTGGTTAAAATAAAACCGTTTTCTTTTTACGAGATACAAGAACAATCCATATATCTGAATGAGCGATAAAACAGTTGGATACTGTATTAGATTTTACGTAATAAATTAATCATTTCTTCGTTTTAGGTGCAATTTACGAAATCAATCCTCAAGTAAGATTGGAATTTAGAAACGTTCATTTTTTATTTGAATAGTTTTTGAACAAATAAAATAAAAAGACCAAACAATTTGTATATTAATTTAAAATATCAGATACATGCTGAATGTTTCATCTCAAAGAAAGTTTGATAAATATGTTAAGATATTTCAGCACTCAGTATTTTACACATGAAAACAATTAAAAAGCATTTCTCAATATACGATGCTAAATTTTAATTGATCTGTTGCGCAAATTATTCGAACAACCAATGAAACGCGTAATCAGTGAAGTGTGTCACCGCGAGACATTTACAGTGCTTTGCACTCAAAGTGTTCCGTAGACAATTTACTCCAGTTGACAAGTATACCTTTTTTTTTTTTTTTTTACATTGATAAAAATGACGTTTATTTAGTAGCCAGGTTTCGCCATTTTATAGTGTCTAAGTTATTTCTTATGAGAAATATTTGTTTGTAATATTAAATTTTTAAAGTGATATTTTAGAATATTCATGCATTTTAGTATTTAATCTTATTTGTAAAAGAATTTATAAAAATTAGAAATAAAAATGTCATAATTAATAAAATTGAAACTTTTGTATCGATTAAGTAGCACATATACAATTACATTTATTATGTATGCATTTTATAGAGTTACAGATTTATATACATTTAGTAGGAAATTTAAATTGAAATTAAACATTAAAATATAATAAACTAGGGAGCTCTGCCCCCTGCTCGCTACGCTCACCAACCCCCGTTCTGATTTCACAGCCTCTTAAAACCTAGTAAATGCAATGTATCATGTTTTAAAAAGATGATGATGATGATATCACGAACGGCGACTTTCTTCTGTAATTAGATTATAATGCTTTTTCATTTAACTGGTTATAATGCTTTTTCATTTAACTGGTTATAATTCTTTTTCATTTTATTCATCTTTTTTATTTTTAATATTCATGTGTAAACACAATTTTTATGACGTAATTTTCTTTATTACCTGCTTTCAACGCGTGATCATTTAATTATTATTTTAAACTTTCATTATTAATTTTAATAGTCTCGCGCAAATACATTTTTTATTTGAGATAAAACATAATCATTTGCGCTTATTTAGAAATTGGCAACAATATAAAAAAATGACTTTTTCAATAAAAGATTTTTTACTCGATTTTTAAGGATTTTTTTTAGTTTTTGCTGTCCGACCGTGATAACTTTTTTAATTTCTGAAAGCTTGTTATATTTCGCGTCTGGTTGTATGATTTTCGAATCCGTGGGATAGCTAGAAAAAAAGTAATAGCTCCTCAAAAAAGTCCCTAGTAAAAAAGCGATGAGAATAACCCGGAATATCTACGCAGAATTTGATTGGTCCATTTCTAAATCGTTTTTGGCTCATTTCCAGATTACTTTTATTTAATATAGAAGGCTATATATGTATGATAAAAGTGACTATAGCACTTGTAAAAGAAATTTAAAACATTTTAATAAACAAACGTGTTAGTTTCGAACCCTCAATAATGGTGAAACTCGCAACGTTTTCAAATCGTAAATAAATTACATATTAACGGATAAAATTGGAATAATAAATGTAATTTATATATATGGTACATAATTTCTATAAGCATTTTAAAAGTTAAAATTTCCGGTAAGTATTATTTATTATAATATAATGAAATATAAATTCTTCTTAATTAAATCTAGAATGCAAAACAGGAATTAAAAAGTGCATTACAATAGATTGTTTTATTTAAGATACTCAATATTTTACATTTTATTTTAATAAACAGCTTTATCCTTTTACTGTGTAATGTGTCAGGACTTGTAATAAAATGCACAGAAAAGAATTTTATGTAAATCTATTTCTTTATTTTCTCTCGTAAGAGACGGGAGTGATTTATTCAGTACTGGTATTACAACTTACATACATAAATACATATATATGACAGCATCATGGACAAATACATACGAGTACACTTCCATACTTATATGCGTGGATATGAATATGACATGAAACCTTTAGCGATTTCTTTGGACATTAATCTCTAACATGAGGCTAATACGAAAGTACTGCGGAGTTTCAATACCCTTAAAGGTCATTATTTAAATCATTCTTACTTTTGAAATGAATAAAAAATGTCGATTAGAATCATTTAGTGTTTTAATGGCTAGTTATCTGTAATTATTTGCACTTTCTTTCACATATGCAATCAAATTCAATAAAGAATTTTGCCTGTCTAAATTAATCTTTAATCATGGTATGCTTCAATTTGCAGTAACTTTGCTTAATATTTCTTCATAACATGAATCTGTTGAATTATGCGTCTGAGAATGATTCATTTTTTTTTTATTCATGTAAGCTTTCTTGAATTGGTAACAGCGTGATAGCTTCTCAAAAATACATGTACCTTAATACTCTACACTTTACAGTAATTTTTGGTAGTTTCAAGTGGCTGGTAGGGGGCATTGAACATAATTAAACCATTTTTCTACTTGCAGAGCATCCTATAACAAAATCTTCTAAAATATATATTATGACTTTATATGGTAACTCATGGCACATGTGAACAAATCCTATAAAAAATAATCATTTTCCTAAATACTAGTATATATTCACATTTCAGTACACAATAATTTACCTTAATTTTAAAAATAGTTTCACTTTAAAGGCACGTTACGAGACAGGTATCCACTTGCTGGATGCGCAATGACGAAACTTTCTGAAAGTATTCTTTTCGGAAATCAAATTTTGTAATTGTTTTGGAATATTTGATTTATTAAACCAGAAGCTATATTCGAATTGTATTTTCGAATTTTGCCAATAAGATATTATGCCTTTTCTTTTTGGATTTTATGTAGCCAATCCCAATACATCATTTTCCAACGTCACTGGTTATGAGCATTTAGAATATATCATAATTATAAAAAAATTGTTTTGTATTAATTTAAGTCGTTTATTTAAAATCTGCTTCCGCTATTTTATAAAGCATTTCTTATTGATTGGTGAATGCTTACCCAGCTGCAAATTCAGTTTATGTTTAATATATCACAGTTTTTGTATAATTTATCAGCTTATTTAATTGCTGAAAATATTACAAATTATGAAATTAAACACAGCGACTATAAGTTCTCTTATTTAAATATTGCACAGAAATTTTCTAATCAGAACTAGTGGTGCCAGACTACTTGGAAATCCAAAAAAGTCCATGCACCTTGATAACATGTAATAATTGAATCGTTTATTTTAGAAATAGCACAAGTCACATTTTTTAAATTTTACCCCAGAGATAAAAATCTGTTTATATGGCAGGATTTTTTTGCTTTCTTCAATTCTTTGGATTGTATGTTAGGAAGGTAAATAAAATACCCTTTGCACACTATTTTCAGATTATTCGAATGAAAAGGGTGATTTATGTGATGTTGTTTTAGTCTCGAAAACGTGCCCTTTCTAAATTAAACATAGATAACTGAGAGTTCAAACAGTGAACATGTAAAAAATCAATGCGGCAATAAACAATAAGTGCACAAAATAGTGAAAAACATCGAAATATGCTTCTTTTGTCACTTTTGCCATTGAAAGCTTCACTCTGCACTGTATAGTGTTGCAGTCGGTCAATTTACAATGCAGTGGTAGAAGGAGTTTGCCTCTTTACTTACATATTTCAAAACTTTTTTTGATATCTTCAGTTTTTTTCCCCCGCTAATAGGGTGTTTGTCTTCAAAGGCTCATTTATTGGCAAAAGTGATGCAAAAAGTGATTGAGAAAAAGTCACATATACGGATTATGTGTCCATTCTGAAATAAACATGTTTTTCTAACGTCCAAAACAATGGATGGAGTCGAGTTAGAAATGTGCCCTTTTAAAACATAATGCGGCTACCCCAGTAGAATGTATTTTTATCAAAACATAGATTTTCAAAAAAATGTGATTTGTACCCTTTGTAAAATAAACGATTCAATTGTATAATGCATTTCTAATAATTATTGTAACAATATTATAGAAAGCAATAAAAGAATAAAAGTACGCTTTTGTCGTTGCATCTCGGATGCCATATAAAAGTTAACAAGTTCATATTTAGTTAAATTAATACAGGGTCATTCATAATTCCCTCCGGGGTTTTGAAACGTTATAGTAAAAAAACGAAGACGAATATGAAAAAAAGAAACATGAAATTATTCCGAAACTATTCAAGTTTTACTTACATACATTACAGGTGTTCTATGTGTGAACCCTTGGTCACATGGCATACATCCATGCGATAGTCCAGTTCCTGCCATACTCCGTTTCTTTAAATCTGAATCAGTGGTGTCAGTTCAACGGGCCTTTCGTAATAAATATCGAAAACAGGGATCAACTGACAAAACAATTCATGTGTGGTACCGGAAATTTAAAGAAACGGAGTATGGCAGGAACTGGACTATCGTATGGGTGTATGCCGTGTGACCAAGAGTTCACACATAGAACACCTGTAATGTATGTAAGTAAAACTTGAATAGTTTCGGAATAATTTCATACGTTTCTTTTTTTCATATTCGTCTTCGTTTTTTTTACTATAACGTTTCGAAACCCGGAGGGAATTATGAATGACCCTGTAGAATGCATGCTGAACTGGAGCTACGTAATAAGGGTTTTTTGAGTTTTCCCCATCATTCCTTTTTGAAAATGACTGGTAGGCAGAAATAGGGTGTGGAGGGGAAAGATATAGTCCAAAAGGCTAACATCATTTTTTTTAAACAGCTCCATACGTGTCTAGAATTAAAAACTTATCATCGGCATTTTCGCTTAAAATGCCTGAAATTCTTTCCTTTTCAATAATCCTGAAATTGACTGACAAAAGTGATAAAAATTTGAATCCATATTGAGTTAGATTGGAATTTAATAAATTGATTTCCAATTTTCCTAGTTTACAAAAAAATGAAAAATTTTCAGATATGGTCAGCTTGTCGTTTATTCGTGTATTCCCTGTAATTTTACTACTGTATTTTAATTTAGAACCTCTATCAACGCTTTGCCGAAACTGTTCTGCCGGCACGCCTGTCGTAGTGTCGCTGACCCTGCCCTATAAAATATCCATTTATTAGTAAAAGCAATAAAAAATTAAAATGCAGAAATAGAAGATACTTTGTTTTAAATTGACATTTGCACATTTATGGGACATCAGAAGTACAATTAAATAATCTTTGATGTTTAATAACATTTTCGATTTAACACTGAGTTTACCGCGATGGCCCATTTTAAACCGTGTGAGCATAGCTGAAAATTTCTACGAGTGTTTTTTGCAATTTTTTTAATAGTATTCTGCGACCTATTTAATCGCAGATTTATTTGCAGTTAAGGCACTCTAAAATTTCTCTTTAGAAAAAGTTATGACAAACATTCCTAGAATATTGCAACTATCCACGCACGTGTTTAATGACCCAACTTGTTAGTGTTAACATTAAACGTGTCGTAAACAAAACCTGTAAAATCGCTATCATGGAAATCGAATTTCTACTTTGTACAGAATTTCTGGGAACATTTATAAGGTTGAGTAACAATGCACACTTTATATTTACTTTGCTGTAGATGCAGAATAATCAATAGAAATTGGTAAATGTGAAATAATATTTTATATATTTCAACCGCTTTTTAAAAGCAGTAGTTGCTTGATTTGTTTCAGAGTTCTACGAAACAAGAGTTATTTATTATTAAGAAAATTAAATTCTTAATTAAAATATTCTTTAAAATAATTCTGGGATTAATTTCGCTTGAAATATTTTTATAAAATGAATAAACCGTAAAAGAGAGGGCACATGTGAACATTTTTAACATTTTGACGGATTCTTAGTGTTATCTTAACTAAGTCGAACAGCAACTGATTCATACTAATATTTACTTCTTTTTCATCTATTTAGGCCCTTTTGTTTTTTTATTTGTGATTAATGTCTATGCTTTATTATCATAAAAAGTATATATGTTCACCTCGTCTAAATATGGAGGTAGTAATAAACATGGCGCATGGGAACAAATCATGTAAAAAATAATAATTATCCTAAATACAAGCATATATTTCCATTTCTATACACAATAATAAGTACGAAAATTTGGCTAAGTATTTACATTTAAGTACATATTTTATCTCAATTAAAAAAATATGTTCATGTTAAAGATAAGTTACGAGAAAGTCGTCATCGCCGCTGGATACGCAATGCCCAAACATTCAGAATTTTGTAACTGTTTTTTCAATATTTAACTTTATTAAACCAGAAGCTATGTTCAAATTGTATTTCGAGTTTTCTCGATAAGATTTTATGCCTATTCTTGTTGTATTTTCTACAGATTCAATTCCGACAGATTATTATCCTTTTCTATGAGATTACTTATGAACGTTTAAAATATTTAGCATAATTATAAGCCATTTGTTTTTCATTCTTATAATTCGTATATTCTGCTTCCGATAATGTTTAAAGCATTTAATTTTGATTGGTGAATACTTACCTAGCTGCATAGTTTGGAAAACGCATAACATACTTAAAAACCCAATTTCAGGAATTAAACATTGCGACCAACAATATTCGCAAAAATATCCGAACTCTTTTGTACAGCCCGGTATATGATCTATAAATTTGTATATATAATAGATAGAATGCTAAATCAGTTAGGAAACGCGTAGGGCAGTTTAAATTCCCCTTCATCAATTTTAGTGAATAAACGGAAGCGTACTCGAGAACTTTTGTGCTGCTCTGTAAATGGTCTATCCAATTTATATACACCAAGTAATAAACAAACAAAGAGTTACATTTAAAAACGCGTTCAGCAACTAAAGAAAGCACTTTCAGGAATTATTGTTAACAGACAGACCGAATTCTTTTGTGTGTTCCTGTAAATGACCGATGAATGTTATACGCACAATATTCTACAGCAAGCCTCTTGTAATGCCCCTTAGTGATATATATCAATTTCAATATGTTTGAAACAGTGAAAGGATATTAAAATAAACCGCAAAGGATTTTTCTCCATATACCGTAATGTAACGGAATTCTTTTGAGTGTCTCAGTAAAGGAACTAAAAGTGCTATACTCACCACATTAGTAAGCCTCTTGTAGTGCACCTCAGTGATATATACCAATTTCAATATGTTTTAAATTGTGTAACATCATTAAAATAAACGGCAAATAAATTTTCCCTATAGACCGTAATGTAACGAATTCTTTTGAGTGTCCCTGTAAAAAAACTATAAGTGCTACACACATCGTTTTCAATACCGAAGATGCAATAGTAAACCTCAATAATATATATCGATTGCATGACAATCCGAATATATTTACGCGAGTTAGAGCGCGTACAGACTGCTGACAGACAGACTCACAAACCCAATTCATAAATACATTTCAACTATGCTGGAAAGTTAATCTATTTTTTATCTAAAAGGTTAATCTATACATTATGTAACATTTTGATATTCAAAAGTAAAATACACTGTAAAAAATTTGCAGCACTGTAAAAAATTGGCAGGTGATTCGACCGTTTTTATAAAACAACTGTTAACAACCGTAATTTAACAGTATTCTGACCATAATATGGGCAATATTATGGTCAGAATAGCTTTAAATTACGGCTATGTAAACACGAAAACCGTTTCCTATAAAAACGGTTGAAAGACCTGCCATTTTTTTACAGTGCTGCAAATTTTTTACAGTGTAGTATATTTAAAAGAAATGTTTAGTATCCTGTAATGTTACATCATTAAAATTTCTCAGCATAATGTCATTTCAAATTAGACACCCTGATTTCTTAACACGAAATCACATGTTGAAATAAAATGAATTAATTAACGGAACACTGTACCTATAGAAAAACAAAGATATTTCTTTCTACTGCCTTTCTTTTATATTATAATCACCATTAAACATCGCTACAAGAAAACTTAGGATAAAATAAGTTGTTCTAAGAAAGTTTTTCGCAAATTGTTTTTTCATTTCTCCTCTTAAATGTCAAATTAAGAAAAACGAAATAAGAGAAGATAAGAACAGAGAACCTTTTTATTGCTGGTGTTAAAAAAAAAAATAATAATAATAATAAAATCCTGTAGGACAAAAATTATAACAAGAAGATTTATTTGAAAACTCGGGGAAATATACTAAAATATTTAATTTTGTTTTCTTTTATCGCATAATGTGTTTTTCTTAATCATCTGATTTTATTGTAAAAAAAATAATACTTAAAGAAATAAGTGTTTATATGCCATACATTCCGACGAATAACGGCAAAGGAATTTCCCAAGATACATCGCGTGGAATTACAATAAATAGCACAAAGTGCAAAAAATAGCACAAACATAATGAAAATAAACAAAAACAAAATGCAGACATGCTATTTCCAAGCGTATCTGATCGAATTCTCAAAAAGCGTTTGGAATCGTACTCCCGTTTGTCCAGATAATCACTTCTTGATTTTTCACTAACATAAAAATCACAATTCTTATGATTAGTGTTTAAGCCTCCATTTTTAGGTGCGTTCGAAATTATATAAATACGTAGCACCTATAGTCGTCGTCTAGTCATTCCGTCTGTCCGCCTATAACACCGTAAAAACTACCCAACCGAATGGTTTGAAATTTAATCTGAAATCGTTGCAGAATTCCGTTGAGTCATTTCAAACTTTATAAAAATAGAATCAAAACTTAAAAAGATATTAATAAAACTTTTCTTCATTCTACACTGGTGTCCAGAAATTAGGGGCAGTGACCAATTTCAGACGTTTCATCGAATATCTACTGAAACTCGTGAGGAAATGACCGAAATGCCCTTGAACTTTGAGGATATAAAGAACATGTTTGACTTTATGTTTTTTAGTGAAGATTTTGTCGCGAGACCAATTAGGGGGGATAAATAAAATAATATTTTCGATCACCCAAGTAACATAAACTGTTAAAAATGGTCTGTCACTGTAGCAAATGACTATGTAGGTCCTGTTCAACATTTGTGTGCATCTGTGTAAGCATAGCATGTATATTCGGGAAGATGTTAACGTTTCTGTGAAAAATTCAAAAGTTTTTTTTTCTTATAGCATGCAGTTTACCAAATTTAACACTACTTTCCAAAATCTTGACAAAAAATCGTAGAAATAGTATACTGTAATTAAAATATTAATATATTGAATATTTCATGCGATATGGGTATTTGTATGACATAAATTTTAACTAGGCGTGCGCGAAATACTGCAATTTTTTTTCATGATTTGATAGTCAATACTATAGAGCAACGTATATAAAAAGACCAGTGAAATATCGTGTAAACTCAAAAAGTTACAGCACTAATTGATAAATTGAGGAAAAAATCCCATATAGGAAGAAAAATAAATTGTGCAAAATTTATATAAAATGTATTCGAAACATATTTCTAGTATTCCTGGTATTTTTTTCAGTTTTTCAATAGTTAAAAACATAATTTTAATTTACAAGCATTGATTCAAACATCGTTTTAAAATATTTCAGCTTTAAATGTCATTTTATGCTTTTCAAAATTCTAAATGACTCATTGCCAAATATTTATCATTCTTAAGTAAAAGTTAAAAGACACAGGTAATATAACTTCGAGTGTTTGAATGTCAAATATGACTTTAAGACGTAAAGTCATTAGCGTGTATACTTGAGTTAAATTTTAATTTTAGGGGAAAGTTTAAAATAATCTTGTGAAATAGTAGCAGAGAATTGCTTGAAATGTTTGACAACAACACTTGAAATAATTTTATACCAAGAACACAAACAATCATCGTAAAATTCGAGCATTTAGATGTTGAAACCTAAATGTAGATAAGTTTGTTTAATTAAAAGACATCTATGCACCACTTCTATAAACTTATAATTAAAGTAAAGATTTTAAAAGAAATATTATACTTTTTAGAAAATAATAAGTTATCATTAGTTTTAAATAAATAGGGAAAATTACGTAAAAGGCATTTGCGTATTACATTAGTAACTTTTAAGTGCGACTTTTATTTTCTGTAATGTAAATTCCCACGTACGGTAATTGTGACTATTCAGTGTATTAGATGTTTCAAATATGAATAAAATATCATTATTTTTTATATAATTGTAATTTGAAATTAATAGGGTGAGTTGATTACTTTTTACTTTTAAAATAATATTTAAGAAATGAAATTCTAAGTTGTAACGCAAATAGCACTTTTAAATATGCAGTTATGAAAATATGCAGTTTTCACTAAATTTCGGCAAGTCAGAGTCTAGATGAAATTTTTTTAAAGATCACAAATAAAATATAATAATACTATAAAAATTAAAAATAATAATAAAAATAAAATAAGATTGGTAAAATAAATATAGCGTTCTGAAAATAGATACAAAATACAGTTTTCACTCAAATTCGACAAGTCAGAGTCTAGATGAAATTTATACATGGAAAAAATTGGAAGAATCAGCAGCACCTAAATAGTTTCCCTACTGATTGACTACGTTGAAAACGGCAAGAACGACTATTTTAAGATTATAAATAAAATATAATAATAAATAAACGAAAAAAACTAATACATTAAAAAAATAATAAATTTCGCATTATCTATATTTTGTGGCACCTTGAAAATACTGAAACGAAGCAAATTATGTAATGATAGTTTATTTTACAACATACTTGAGATATGATTCAATATTTTGAAGATATCAGGGACTTCAGTATCTCAACGTACGAACTTAACATACACTCTTAAAAAAATCATAAACTAGCCCATGATCCAAACTGATATAAAATACCACAGTAAAATGTAGCTGAACATCTATGTTTCTTCTTTAGTTTCTGTTGTAGACAGATGACGTTTTACTGTTTAAAATTAATTAATTACTACATGTTGAATATGTGGAAATGTTACCGGACAATTTCGATTTTAGACGTTTTGTCGAATATCAAAAGAAATACTTGACATTTCTGCAAGAATAGCACGTGTATTCATATAGATACAAATGATTTTTTAAAAGATTAAAGAAATTTAAGAAAGATACTTTGTGTAGAGCATGCAGAGTTTTCAAGTGTATTTAACACCACTTAAAAAAAAAAAAAAAGACAAATTAGATGAGAAACTATATACTGCAACTATACACTCCAACTGGGAGAGAGTACAGGAAGTTTTATATGACAGAAAGTAGCGGTATTTTTGGGCGGTGACCGAAAAATTAAGAATTTAGTCGAAATACTGTTATTTCTCTGTCAGACAAAATCGACTTAAAAGATGTAGACTTCGATAGAACGAAAAAGTTTGATATTCAATTGTAATAAAAGGCGTCAAAGACTTCGTAAAAACTTCTATTTAAACAAATATTTGACTTATCACAAATTCACTATATATTGTTTCTACTTTACTTTGTCATGTTTACTAACAGCTGCGTTCATTTTAGTTGAAACCCTGCATGATCTAAACACACACACACACACACAAAAAGCCTGAATTTTTTAAAGAAACTTTTATATCTCCATGAATACACGTGTTATTCTTACACGAAGGAACACAAATATTGTAAAAAATCCATACAGTCATGTGTTATAGCTATAAATAATTACGAGCACATATTTTACAGAATGATCGCAAATAGTTTTTTGTTGTTTAACTAGTATTTTGTTCTCTTTTCTTACTTTTATTCGCTAAAAGGTAGTAATTTTACCTTTACAAAAATGTCATTAAAAAGTAAAAAATTAAGTAATTCAAATTTAAAAATTCTGATAATTATTATGACATTTTAGGAACCATGCGAATAACTGATGCTAATTTCACCGTCCAACAATGGATATTTTAGGAGGAAGGGTTGTGAAACACAAACATATTGTTAGATTTTAATGTAATAGATACAGTTGATTATAATGACTAATACAAATGAGTTTGGGGGATAGAAAATGCTCGTTTGTGTTCCCATCTCTCGCATTATTTAAAATAATCTATATACGAATATCTAACGGACTGTGAGAAAACAAAGTTTTGATAGTGTTATTTAAAAGATATTAATTATTTAAAGAAAATATATTCTGTATCTTTAGTTTAATATCGATATTTAATATATTTCTTTTACCACTTTACTATCAGACATTATTACATATGGTTTTTTGGTGATTACTAAGTGCATGATTTCCATTGTTATGTCATTTGAAACGATCAAGTAATATTTTATAGTTCATAATAACGTAGGACAAAGACAAAATTATTTTTTATTCTATCAATACAGACTTATAATCTCTTCTAATCTTGACTTAAGCTTTTCGGCTTAACGTTTATTTTATTTATTTATAAGTTTATAATATCATTCTGGAGAGCAACTTGCCTCTTTGTTTGAAAGGCGTGTTAACCAGTGTGTTTTGCCTGCATTAACTTATGGAGTATAAAGAAACATGGGCGCTAACAAAACGGTTGGAACAAAATTACACACAACACAGTAATGTATGGTAAGATGTATGCTAGGCATAACTAGAATATACAGAAAGAGAATAACCTGGATAAGAGAACAAACGAAAGTTTTTGACATCATTGAGATAATTAAACAGCTAAAATGGAAATAGGCTGGGCACATTGCAAGAAGACAAGACAATAGCTGGAGCACAAACACCCTACAGTGGTATCCCAGATATATAAAATGACGAAGAAGAGGACCTCAAATAAGATGAAGTGACGAAATTAAAAAAGTGGCCGGTGTTAATTGGATGATTAAATCACTAGACAGGAAAAAATGGAAAATTTTGAAGGAGATCTACATCCAGCAGTGGATTGAAAAAGATTGTTGTTGTTGTTGATGATGATGATATCAATTTATATTAATTCATAGGATTATTTTAAATGTATAAATAGACATACCATTTTTAAAAAAATGGAGACTTTCGCTAAAATGGCTAAGCTGAGTTTCTCCACTGGGCAGTTAACTTTCTTTATCCATAAATAAAGATCATTAAAAAAGAAAATCGATCAACTTTTCAAACTCAAGATTAAGATGATCGATTGTCTTTTTTAATGATCTTAATTTATGAATAAAGAAAGTTAACTGCCCAGTAGAGAGAATCAGCACAGACATTTTAGATAATGCCTACAATTTTTTTTCAATGATTTGTCTATATATATAGCGTCTTTTAATGATAGTAGGAATTTATATTAACTTATAAATAAATAAAATAAGATTTAAAGGATAAAGCTCATGCCAAGATTTAAACAGATTATATATGTAGAATAAACAAGGTGTAAATTGTGCGTCAAGCGTGACAAATGATGTGCGTTCGTACTGTTATTATTTCTGTGAAATGAATTGTATCATTTCTTATTATGATATGATTAATTTCCGTAATAAAATAAGTACATTTTAAGTTGACAACATTTTATCTTTTGTCGACATTTACTGAAAATTCCAATGGCTCCTATTCCTAGCTTTGAAAATTTGAGAACTTGAAATCCATATTTAGACTATTTTTCCATTTAATATCTATTTCTCCGGAAACATTTATCCAAAAAACTGTCAGTATATCACAGTATTGCTATAATTAAACAATTTTAGTATACAAATTCAGTTTTAAAATTAAGTTGTACTGAAGTAATATGACTCTATCTTATATATAACGTAATCACCATGGCAACCTAGAATGGGGACCTATCATGGGATATCACTGAATTAATTACATATGGTATGATTTAATAGAATGAAGAATGTGACTATAACTTGGTAATAGAGGTATACATCATATCATATCTTATATTACGAGCAGGGAAGACCGAGCTATGCTCGGTCAAAATTAAATTTGAGTTCAAATATCATGACTCATGACCAAAATGACCCACTAATTGATTTTTCTTGAACATGTGATCTAGCCTAATAGGCTTCTTGTTCCCTAAACCTGTAGGGTGCTAAATTTATTTCAAATCCTCTGAACCATTTTTAAGATAAAATAGGCTGACCCATAATGACCCATGACCAAAATGACCCACTAATTGAATTTTCTCGAACATGTGACCTAGTCCAACAGTCTTCTCGTGCTCGAAAACCATTGAATGCAAAATTTAGTGTAAATTGAACCGCTTTTTAGATCTTGACCCACAATGACCCAGAAATGACCTACTAATCGAATTTTCTCGAACATGTGACCTAGCCCAATGATTTTATCGTGCTCGAAACTCGTAGGACACAAAATTTAATCAAAATCGTTAGAGCCGTTTTTTAGATAAAATTAATTTGACCCGCTTTGACCCAAAATGACCCACTAATCGAAAGTTCTCTAACATGTGACCCAGCCCAATAGTCTTCTCGTGCCCGAAAATAGTCGGATACAAAATTTCGTCAAAATCGTTTGAGCCGTTTCTTAGATACAATTAGCTTGACCATGTCCCAAAATGACCCAAAATGACCCACTAATTGAATTTTCTCGAACATGTGACATAGCCCAACAGTCTTCTCGTGCCCGGAAACCATTGGATGCAAAATTTAGCGTAAATTGAGCCGCTTTTTAGATTTCGATCCACAATGACCCAGAAATGACCCACTACTCGAATTTTCTCGGACATGTGACCTAGCCCAATTATTTTATCATGCTCGAAACTCGTAGGACACAAAATTTAATCAAAATCGTTAGAGCCATTTTTAGATAAAATTAATTTGACTCGCGTTGACCCAAAAATGACCCACTAATCGAAAGTTTTCGAACATGTGACCCAGCCCAATAGTCTTCTCGTGCCCGAAAATGGTCGGATACAAAATTTCGTCAAAATCGTTTGAACCGTTTTTAGATACAATTAGCTTGACCATGACCCAAAATGACCCAAAATGACCCACTAATCGAATTTTCTCGAACATGTAACCTAGCCCAATGGTTTTCTGGTGCCCCAAAACGGTATGTTACAAAATGGGTCATTTTGGTCATGGGTCATTATGTTTCAAGCTATTTTATCTTAAAAACGGGCTAAGTCACATGTTCGAGAAAATTCAATTAGTGGGTCATGATATTTGAACTCAAATTTAATTTTGACCGAGCATAGCTCGGTCTTCCCTCCTCGTGTATTCTAATACGAGCAAATCTTGCGTGTGGTTATATATATATATATATATATATATATATATATGCAAATTTTATCTTAAAAACGGCTCTAACGATTTTGACGAAATTTCGTATCCTACCATTTTGGGGCACCAGAAAACCATTGGGCTAGGTCACATGTTCGAGAAAATTCGATTAGTGGGTCATTTTGGGTCATGGTCTAGCTAATTTTATCTAAAAAACGGCTCTAACGATTTTGATTAAATTTTGTGTCCTACGAGTTTCGAGCACGATAAAATCATTGGGCTAGGTCACATGTCCGAAAAAATTCAATTAGTGGGTCATTTCTGGGTCATTGTGGGTCAAGATCTAAAAAGGTGGCTCAATTTACACTAAATTTTGCATCCAATGGTTTTCGAGCACGAGAAGACTGTTGGGCTAGGTCACATGTTCGAGAAAATTCAATTAGTGGGTCATTTTGGTCATGGGTCATTATGGGTCAAGCTATTTTATCTTAAAAATGGTTGAGAGGATTTGAAATAAATTTAGCTCCCTACAGGTTTAGGGAACAAGAAGACTATTAGGCTAGGTCACATGTTCGAGAAATTTCGATTAGTGGGTCATTTTGGTCATGGGTCATTATGGGTCAAGCTATTTTATCTTAAAAACGGCTCAGACTATTTACACTAAATTTTGCATCCTATGGTTTTCGGGCACGAGAAGACTGTTGGGCTAAGTTACATGTTCGAGAAAATTCAATTAGTGTGTCATTTTGGTCATGGGTCATGATATTTGAACTCAAATTTAATTTTGACCTAGCGTAGCTCGGTCTTCTTTGCTCGTATGACTATAACGTCATGCATGTCAGATAACATGGCGATACATCTCGGTTGCTTGACAATTAATCCTTGGAAGCGGCTGTAACAAGGAAGCGCTGATTTAAAAAAAATCAAATTACTTAAAAAAATAAATATTATATATATATATATATATATATATATATATATATATATACAGGGTGATTCATAAAAGATGGGCAGAACTTTAAGGGGTTATAGTACACTTAAAGACAAATAATATTAAATAGGAGACTAAGGGTCCCAGACGTATTCCCAAGGAGATAGGGGGCATTAAAGTTTAGGGTCCGAAATTTCAAATGATTATAAAACATGGAAAAATTGGTCGATTCGTTTGCGGTTTTTGCAAAAAATTTTCTTTATGCCAGTATTTTCTTGAAATAAAATTTTAAAGTTCAATTTCAAAAAATGCCGATAGGAGGCGCTTTAGACTTTGGAGTAACAAACAACTATTTTTTAACGTTATTTTTTGTATTTCTTTAAATGATTTCGAAAGCTTAGACTTAAACTTAAATTTTGATCTAAAAATCTGAGTCCTAACGAGTAGTTAAGTAGCGTAAACTGAAATTTGAAATTTGAAACCCTTCTCCCCCCAGAACAAAAATCAGTTATTCCCGATCTTTGTGTCGTAGATTAGGCTCTAACTACTGCCGCGTTTTGCTAAAATTATTCTTTATGTCAGTATTTTCTTGAAAATAAATTTTAAAGAAAATTTTCAAAAAATTCCGATAGAGGGCGCTTTAGACTTTGGAGTAACGAACAACTATTTTATACCGTTATTTTTTGTGTCTCATTAAATGCTTTCTAAAGCTTAGACTTAAACTTAAATTTTCAGCTCAAAATCTGAATCGCTGAGCGTGGTTCAGTAGCGAGGGGAGGGGGTTCAAATTTCAATTTTTCAGCATAGTTCAGTTTACCATGTCCACACATTGTGTGCTGTGATACGAGGTAAAAAGACACAAATTAGGATTATGTTACCAAAGCATATTTATTAACATGTAATCACAATAAATGTTCAAAATTGTGACCACCAGAGGTTATGCACGCAGAACAACGGCGACGAATGGAACGGCGAACATTCGCGAAAACATCAGGCTTTTCGAGCACTTCCCCTACAGCGGCGGAAAGTCTGGGACCAGTTCCTCGGGGGATTCAATGGGTGTCTCATACATAAGAGCCTTCGATCGTCCCCAAAAAAAGAAATCGAGGGGTGAAAGATCTGGCGAGCGAGCAGGCCAAGCAACAGGACCACCTCGACCAATCCATCTGTTCGGAAATGTGATGTCCAGATAGTTGCGGACGTCTCGTACGTAATGGGCTGGCGCTCCATCGTGCTGGAACCACATGACCCGCCGGATGCGTGGAGGAACAACGTTTAACAGGTCTGGCAGCACATGTTGCAGAAATGTGAGGTATGTTTTACCGTTGAGGCGTTCAGGAAGAAGGTACGGTCCGATTAGGTGGTCTCCGAGGATTCCTGCCCAAACATTGATGGAAAAGCGTCTCTGATGAGCATGTGGATACGTAGCATGTGGATTGACATCCGCCCATACATGTGCATTGTGTGTGTTAAATGTACCTTCACGTGTGAAGGTACATTCATCGGTGAAAAGCACAGTTCGTCCAAAATGTGGATTTAGCGCGTTCTGCTGCAGAAACCAGCGGGCGAATTCAATACGATTTGGATAATCCCCTGGAGACAGTTTCTGGACTCGTTGCACATGAAACGGGAGCAAATGTTCATCCTTCAGTACCCTCCAAGTCGTGGACTGTGAGGTATCCACTTGGCTAGCCACTGTTCGTGTACTTGTACTTGGCTGCGCCGCTACTACATCCAGAATGGCTTCTGCAACAACTACTGATTCGTCCTTTTTTGCACGACCTGCATTCGACCGGGAAGCGAGAAATGATCCCGTCTCACACAACTGTCTGTGCAAGCGCTCGAAAGTTTTGCGGTTAGGCAACCGCCTGTTAGGAAATTGCTCTCCGTACATTCGTTGTGCCTCTGCACCATTTCCATCTGCCGCTCCGTAAATTAAATGCATCTCAGCCTTTTCCTTATTCGTGAAGGGCACCATCTTCCGATTCATTACTACAGCGACTTACACTTGACTCACCGTTCAGTGGTTTTTATGCCTGAATCGTGTCGAAATTTTGCATACGTGTTCTTCTTCTTCCCCATTTGACATTTGCATACTTTCTGTTTCCTTCTTCACCCGGTGACTAGCGTCAGGAATGGAGCTTTAACGTTTGCATGAGCGACGTTTCCAACTGTGCCAGTGCCTTTATGAGTGAATTCCGACTATGCAGTCCTTGACGAAAGTTGTATTTTTGCCTCGTATCACAGCACAGAATCGTTGGGCATGGTTAAGTAGTGCAAACTGAACTATGTTCAGAAGTTGAAATTTGAACCCCCTCCCCTCGCTACTGAACCACGCTCAGCGATTCAGATTTTGAGCTGAAAATTTAAGTTTAAGTCTAAGCTTTAGAAAGCATTTAATGAGACACAAAAAATAACGGTATAAAATAGTTGTTCGTTACTCCAAAGTCTAAAGCGCCCTCTATCGGAATTTTTTGAAAATTTTCTTTAAAATTTATTTTCAAGAAAATACTGACATAAAGAATAATTTTAGCAAAACGCGGCAGTAGTTAGAGCCTAATCTACGACACAAAGATCGGGAATAACTGATTTTTGTTCTGGGGGGGAGAAGGGTTTCAAATTTCAAATTTCAGTTTACGCTACTTAACTACTCGTTAGGACTCAGATTTTTAGATCAAAATTTAAGTTTAAGTCTAAGCTTTCGAAATCATTTAAAGAAATACAAAAAATAACGTTAAAAAATAGTTGTTTGTTACTCCAAAGTCTAAAGCGCCCCCTATCGGCATTTTTTGAAATTGAACTTTAAAATTTTATTTCAAGAAAATACTGGCATAAAGAAAA
Organism: Maratus michaelseni; assembly: GCA_963931845.1. Taxonomy (NCBI): domain Eukaryota; kingdom Metazoa; phylum Arthropoda; class Arachnida; order Araneae; family Salticidae; genus Maratus; species Maratus michaelseni. Next base: position 322,844,773 of record OZ007591.1, read on the forward strand.
TTTTTTGCAAAAACCGCAAACGAATCGACCAATTTTTCCATGTTTTATAATCATTTGAAATTTCGGACCCTAAACTTTAATGCCCCCTATCTCCTTGGCAATACGTCTGGGACCCTTAGTCTCCTATTTAATATTATTTGTCTTTAAGTGTACTATAACCCCTTAAAGTTCTGCCCATCTTTTATGAATCACCCTGTATATATATATATATATATATATATATATATCTTTTTAAGTTTTGATTCGATTTTCATTAAATTTGAGATGACCCAAAAAAATTCTGCAACGATTATACATATTAAATTTCAAACCATTCGGTTGGATAGTTATTATGCTATTACATGCGGACGGATGTACGGACCAGACGACGACTATAGGATATTTATATAATTGCGAACGCACAAAAAAAATGTCTTTGTCTTTATTATGAACTCTAACATATTACTTGATGTTTTCAAATGACATAAGAATGGAAATCATGCGCTTAGTCATCGCCAAAAATCATATGTAGTAATGTCTGATAATAAAATTGGTATTAAATATAATTAAAAAAAAGATGTTAGTTATTCTTTTTTTAATGGATATTAAGTGATTATCTTTTTTTCTCTTTTTTTTTCTTTGTAATAAAAGTTTTATACATATCATATTTTTGCGGCGTATGGCTTCAAGTGTAATTTGAAACAAGATAAAACATATTTTATCTCTTTCAATTTGTATTAATAAATCCTATATATAAATGAATTTTCCGCTTATGTATGCAGCAAAACATCTTATTCTATTCTCTGGGTAAAAACTGAGATTTTAAAGTATTACTAGGCTGTTGCAAGATAGTTTTTTTTCCTCTAAAGCAATTGTCTTTATATTTACAGGGTGTTCTAGAAAGGACTCCCCAACTTTGAAATGACATAACTTCGAAACAGTGAGAGATAGAAATGTGAAACAAGTTGCATGTTCGACAGATAAGTCTGGAATTTTTTATACATCAATTTAAAAAAAATAGCTCCAATATTGGACACGAGAGGGCGCTGCAATCACAAAGCTGTGTCTTTGAAATAGTTCCTGAAAGTGAGCTGCTTGAACTGAGATAAAAATCACATTACAATTGTTTCGATATGGTTACCTTTTTCAGCAACAACATGACGCAACCTAAAGGTAAAGTTCGAAATCACTTGTTGCAATACTTCTATTGAAATGGATGCACATGCCTCACCTATGAATTGTTCGAGCTGTTCCAACGTTTGGGGATTCTTAGAATAAACAGCGTCCTTCAAGTAACCCCATAAAAAGAAGTCGCATGGATTCAATTTTATTTTCATCAATCATCTGCAGTAACTCATTTGCAAAAACTTCTCTTTGTTGTAGAGCTGTATTTGTGATCGCTTGATGGCGCTGTATTTTATAGGGAAACAGCTTCAGGCCTTTTCGCATTATACTGTACGTAGTGGTGTTTGACAATCCTGCTTCAGCAGCGACTTGCCTTATGGATTTTCGAGGACAACGTCTAACAATTTCTTCGACTGCTTGCACATTTTCAGGTGTCATGACTGATCGACTGCATCCCACATTTCCGTCTAAATCACCGGCCACACTGCCCGTCCGTTCAAACTTGTTGAATAAATTGCGAATTGTTTTCAAGTCTTACCTTTTTTAACATTAATTTTTTTTTTAAATTTGCTTTGTCATCGTCGGACTTCGATTTAATCGATGGTATTCAAGTACAATAAACATTCGTTGTTCTAAGGAATACGGCATGATATTCTTGAATTCCGAGTTATTCTCTAATTCTATACAACTTTTTTACACGTGTCAGCAATGAAACATACGCACGAATGAAATTTCTGTACTTCTGAGTACCATTTAAAGTTCCATGTGCTTGTGCTGCCACCTATTATCCAATATTGGAACTATTTTTTTCAAATTAGTGTATAACAAATTCCAGACCTATCTGTTTAACATTCAACTTGTTTCACATTTCTATCTCTCACTGTTTCGAAGTTATGTCATTTCAATGTTGGGGAGTCCTTTCTAGAACACCCTGTATGTAATGCTGTAAATTCCGAGTGTATCTTTGAAACTTTATTTTGTTTTACCAAAGAACGCTGAAAGTATTTTAAGGCGACCTGAAATCCCAAATACCTCAATTATTTATCAACACATTTGGCTCTTAATGCATACATTTTAGATTCACATGATAAATTATTTATGATTTGCCCTGAGTACTCGAAGTTTAATTTTCTGTAAAAAACAAAGTCAAAAAGAAAAGAAGTCAAAACTTTTTAGGCTGAAAAAAAGCAGATATAAATAAATATACAAGTTTTTTAAAAAAGGAAAACTGAAAAGTTTTTTAAAGTAATCTGGAAAAACTTTTATTTCTAGCCATAGCAGAAACCAAGGAAACTTGTACTTTTTATTTCTAAAGAGTTATGTACAATATAATAAATATTTCACAACTCTTAAGTCTAAACTAAACAATTCACGATACATAAATACTTTTAAAGAATGTTTTATAAAATAAATTTAATAACTACTTGCTACTTAGAGTTAAAATGCTTTTTTTCAATGTTTCTATATTCAATTTTCAAGTAGCAATTATCATATCTTTCCAATCATTTACATGGAGTAATTAAATGCAAACCAAAATTTACTTTTTATACTTTTATTTATTGAAGTAAAATACAAAATTAGTGATGGAACTTTATTCTACATAATCTCCTGATTTCAACAATCATTTTTCCAAGTAGCTAGGTAAGATTTTCATTCAGTAATTATAGAATTAATGGGACTTGTTCCAAGTGTGCAAAAGCACTTGGACACGGACAGCTGCATCGTTCGGAAATTAATGAACATTCTTGTGCATTTTTCTGTAGTCCAAACAATTTAAAGTTGCAAGATGATAAAATTAGACTGAAGACAGGGTATCTGAAAGATTCTTGTGATTTTCTCTCAGTTTCTCTTGATTAAAAATTGCCACATGTGATATGGCGTTGTTATGGAGAAGAATAAAGTTTTTTTTTGTTATAAATCCAACAATAATTAAATACATATATATATTAACTTAAAAAGGTATATTTGAACACACAAAATAGCATGATAGTAGATTTTTAAATCTCTCGTCTAAAAGCAACGTATATGAATCTTGTAATAGTTTCCATAGAAATTTTAGAAATTTGCTTTAACTCGTTTAAAAAAACACTTCTATTTATTTATTATATTATTTTCCTTTATTTATGAAAATAATAATTAATTTATCTGAAAGAAATAGTTTGCATAAACAAAGCTGGAAAATCTGCAGCATAATTAATTCGATTTGTATAATTTTACTGCAACTACCTGCACCAGATCTTCCTTTAGATTAAAAATAGTATAGCTTGGCCAAAATTTTCTACTTTAATACGGTGATCAATTGAATATAACCAATCATGCAGTTTACATTATCATTCGTTATTTCAGTTTGCGTTAAATTAAATACGTTTTAATGATCGAAATTATATTTTTTAAAGAAATAATGCTTCTCCCTTTTTTTCTTTATGTTTATTTAGCTAATTCCTCCTTATTCCCCAAACCAAAACAACATGTTTATCTAGTTCCTACGACAATGCTAAACAAAAGATGCAGTTCTCGGAGATATTTCTATTGATTGCCTGATAGATTTTTAGAAGAAGGTGTTATCACTGTTAAAAGATTGAAGGTTAGTCGGTCAAGTAGGAAATTTCAAAAGAATATGGAAAATAGTATTTGAGTTTGAAAATAATGAATGTCATGCTGGATTAGTTAAAGTGATCACATGCAACACTGTATAATACACTGTGTTGATTATCTTTTCACAGCTGTAAAAATCTGGTAAATGAGTTAGATGATGAGATAAGGAACTTACCCACACTTGGTTACTACCAACAAGATGGGGCCACTGCCCATACATTTCTTAAACCCACAGGTATGTCATGTATTTATTTTGTTTCATTTTCGCTTAAGATTTTTTTTCTAAAATCAACATTTCCCGGCGACAACTTCTAGTGAAATACCTTACATAAAACAAATGAAAAAATTTAAAGAACAGTACCATTTGTGGAATAAAATTTCTAGATACATCTAAAGAAAATAAAGAGAGTCATTCAAACAAACATATCATTCTGTTTATATAGAGATGTATTCTTTAAACATATAACAGAATTTGAGGATTTTAGAAAAAAAATGCGTAATACATATAATAATACTTTTACTGCTTTTGTTGAGATCTTCTGAATAATAAGAATAAGTTTAGCAATTTTATTTTAAGAAATGTGCATTTAATTCTCATGCTGATAAGCGACTTTTTCTAAATTAAAATTCTTAAAAATACAACATTCTTAAAGGGGTATTTAATAATAGTCTAACGGAAATATTTTTTTTGTGTGTGTGAATTTATCTTTTAAATTTCACAAACTTCAGTGTTTTAATGTAATATCTAAAATAGGTAAAACTCTTATAATATAGCATGAGAAGAAATGAATTTGTCAATAAATCTGCTTTACTTTTTAATACTGTATTACAGAGCCAACACCATGTATGCAGCAATCTAGTGTACTTTTCTTTCTTCAAATATTCATTAAAATAAACTATGCTGGTTGGACTGTAGGCCTATAAATGTTATGTATGGTAAATATGTTATTGGGGAAATTAAGATTTTAATTAGATGAAAGTTGATCATTTAACTTTGTATCAAAAAGAGAAGAAAAACCACAAGTAAGAAAACTTTTTTTATTAGAACGTAAAAGGTTTAAATGAAAATAATAGTACTAAGCAATAGATTTCTGAACTATATTATATAACGAAAGATAACTTTGATAATGATGTTCTTGAAAGAAAAGAAGAGAACTAATTAAGTAAAAAAATATAATATTAGCTTCGCAACAAACAAAAAGCTATCAGTAAAAAACTTTTATGATTTTTTTTTTTTACTTATAACTTATTTGATACTAAATATTTTATGTCTAATAGGTTTGAAAAGCATAACTTGAAATTGGAGAATTTAAGTTTTGTAATTAGTGAATATCACAAAGGAAATACTTCACATTAAAAAAATGATCAGCATGCATCAAAAATGATGTATGTATTTTATACAAATATATTTTTAAAGAATAAAAGTAGTAGGATTCTGAAACGGTTATTTTCTTACGATACACCTCATGTCTTCCACATTACTTACAAATATCTTGAAACATGCTCAACATATTCTCCCACCAGTGTCACAAACAACTCCATACAATATTCAAACTCAACCCGAACTTGGACAAGCATTTTCGCGGTCACTGACGCTGTAGCAATAATTATGCTATTTTCAGTTCTTCCAGATCATGTGATAGTTATAGATCATAAATAGTTTCTTTACCGTAACCCTTTAAGAAAAAGTCTTAGCGAATCTTAGTGAGTGGGATGAATATACCGGGTGGTTATAAAATAAGTATCTCTATTTGGAGCTGTCTGTAGCTTGAAGGAATAACCGGATGGAAACCAAAATCGGTGCACTTACTATTCAAGAAGGGGGTAGAAGAATGGAACAATAAAAACAATTAATTGCAATAATCGCCGACAGATGGCGCTTTTGAGTGTGAAATGTTAGGGATCCTACATTAGAGATGGCTCTAAGGTAGGATCCCTATGAAATGTAATGTGTAATATTATTCAATATAACTCAATTGCTTTACTGCGTATCAAAACATGTGCGAAACATCACTCCTGATGCGTTACATTCCGCAGTTGAACAAGTCGTGCACCACCTGGATTGTGTCCTTGAGCACAATGGCCGTGTGGAACCTGAACATGATCGGCAACGCCTTGCGAAAGCGTAACCACATTCACTGTGACATTTTCGAATAAATTAGGTGTGTCATCTGGTTTGACGCCTTAATTCTTTGTTCTTGTATTACACATTACATTTCACACTCATTAGCACCATCTGTCGGTGATTATTGCAATTATTATTTTTTATTATTCCATTCTTCTTTCCTCTTCGCGAATAGTAAGTGTACCGATTTTGGCTTCATTCGGGTTATTCCTTCGAGCTACAGACAGCTTCAAATAGGGATACTTATATTACAACCACCCTGTATTTAGGCTGTGATGTTGTTCGTGTGGCTGGTACAGGATACTGCGCAGTACAACTTTGTAGATTTGATAAAACTCTGATATAATTAAAATTTATTTACGAATATTTGAAGTTTCTATAATTACTTACGAATATATCTAAATATGTTCAATAATTCCCTCACCAGCGGCTGTAACAATATCATAGCGGTATTTAAATTCATCCCAAACGTCGACAGGCATTTTCATCGTCAACGACGTTAAAGCAGAAGGGATACAACTTTTTAGTTCTTTATGGTCACGTGATACTGGTTGCAAATAAATGATTTAATTATTGCGCTACAACAATAATAAGGCATGGGGACTTTTTTCCCCGAGTGTCCAACGAATTTAAGTACCGTTGTGATTTTGTTTGTGACGCTGGTGCAGAATATTTTAAACATTGTTCTACATATTTGTAAGTAGCTGTAAGACATTAGATATATGTAAATACGTGCAAAAAATTTCAGCAATATACTACTACTATTTATTTCAAACAACCTGTATCAAATACGTATATATACCTACGCATTGGTAATCTGATGTTTGCATTTGTTAATTTTTTGTATTAACTTAATTGTATTCTGTATACACTTTATGATTACCTATCTTTAATTAGGAGATTATATTAGATTTGATGCAAGAAATTGTTTAATGTATTTTGAAATTCAAAAGTATTACAATGATACAATGATATATATGCATATATATATATATATATTATATTTATATTAATCCCGTATAAGCTGTTTCATATTCTCCAAATTATGTTTTCTATCTACTTTTTTTTAAATTTGTAGGTTTCTAAAAATTTACATTTGAGTCTTCACAAACATGATCGTAAATTTACTTTTAAATCTACTACCTTTCAATATCGAATCAATTATTAAGTAAAAGTACTACTGCTGAGTATCGATTTAAGGTAACAGCTTAGAATAATTGTACCTGAAGAATCACGGACCACTCTGTAGGAACACAAAAGTTTAATAAGTAAACATGTTCAACACATTTCATTGTTTAATCATTAAAATTTCTAAATACTTATATCTACCGTTACTATCTTATGCTGTCTTTTCTTAGAAGACTAAGTGAAGTGCTTGTTAAATCTAAAATCTATGTGCTCATTGTCGTCGGTCGCTCAGTTTATTTAGATTTTAAATATTCATTTTTCAGTTTGTTGAAAATGAGAACTGTTTTAATAAATAAGTAAGCATTCCTCTTACCTTTTTTTATGTCTTCATCCGAGTTCCTCTGGATTTTGATGGAGTCACGTCTCCGTAATTTGGATGTATCCATTGGAGTTCAAGTAGTTTCACTGATTTGTCGATTTATTCATTAGTGCTGAAATAGAAAACTGTGTTCCGTCGTTATTATAACGGTTGAATTAAGTTGAATTACGCTTCACAGCATTATTACTACGTTAAATATTTTTGTATTACGGTTAAATATTATTATATTATAATTACACAGAGCTTTGCATATAACGCTCTGATCTCTAGACTACATTTTGAGAGAAGTGAGTGAAAGTTTATCAGGCCTTGAGAAAAATAGCGTTCACTTGGGCCGCTTAATTAAAAGTCCCCGATCGCGAAACCCCAAGTTTACATATGAGAAAATTTATTCAGATTGTCACTCATTATCTAATATAATAATAAAATACCCTTTTCCATCATAAGAAAGTGCACCTGAAATACCGACGAAGTGTGTTTTAAAAATTGTCTCTCTAAATTTCTATCATTTTTAAGAAGATGATAGAATTTTTTATTAAGTGAAAATTTCAAAGTTTATGGAGATTTTTCAAATAGTTAAAATTTAAGGATACAAAAGAAAAGCACTTTGTTGGTATCTGACGAGTTCTTTCTCGAGGTGAAAACCGTACTCTAATAATTATACCTGGTAATGAGTAATCACCTTTTTAAATTTTCCCATACACTCTAAAAAATGACAAATCTTTCTTAAATATAAATATAACCAAAAACGAAAATAAAAACAAACATCTCTTTCGAGTTACTTACGATTCCGAAATGCGTTCTTTATTCTTAGAAATACCAGAAACCAATATATTTTCAAGATTTAAAAAAAGCATTTATAAAAACAGTCTTTTGATGACACTGATTATCCGAAACGTTTGCGAGTTGATTTTATAGTGTATTAATTAGTTTTTTCAATCACAATATAGGGTTTTCCTGTTGATATCAATTCTAAAGTAAACATTTTCATGTCCAAAAGACATATTTACAGACAAATATGATAAATTAGCATCATTAACATTAATATAACAATTAGAATAATTTTGTTATTCTTGCATGTGTAAATTGTATTACGCAGCTGAAAATATTTAATTGAGAATAGATAGCATCATAAATATCGATATTCCGGGATTTTAGAAAACTGAGTAATACACTATAAAAACGACTTAGAAATATTTTTGAAAATCAGTGGCAGCAAACAAATTTGTTTTTATAAATACGTCTTTAAATCTTGAATATATATTGGTTTCTGAGGTTTCTAAAGACAGAGAACGCTTATAAGAATCATGGGTAACTCGGACGATGTTATTGTATATTTTCTTTAGTGGTTATATTATACGTATTTTCGTAATTTAAGAAACGTTCGACTTTTTTTACAGTGTGCATTAACATGTGATTTGCGATAGGGTAATTTCAGTGAAGCGGCCTTTTAAGCACTAATAGTACATTTAGAAATTCAAAAAAAACTATATATTATTTTTGTTGCCAACATCTCTTTTTCATCCCTTTTAAAGAGATACCATATGAAAGGATTTTGAACAGGCTTCTGACATAGTACACTCACATTTTCTTAAAACGTGTTTTTCGATTAAAGATAGCTGTTAATTAAAAATTAAATCGGCATCGTTTTCATAAATGAAATTAAAGGTTTTCTTCTAATTAGTGTTGCCACAAAAATAAAATACCGCATTTATATGATCTTGGAAAATGATTATGCAAAATAACAAATCGTACAAAAGAGTTAAAATGTGACGTTTTCTCACGGGTTTATTTTATATTTATGATTAAAAACAAAAATTGAAAATGAAATGTTTAGAAGAAAACTATATCATTAATCGATCGAAGTAGTGTTATTTCATCTGTACCATAACAGGTATGATTTATTAACATATATTAAATTCAAATTTAAGTGTATTTCTGTTTATTTTTCTGTGTTCCGTGTTTTTACCAAAGAAGATGACGTCATCCTCTTATGCAGTTAAAATACATTTTTTTTCCTCTCTCGCGCGTGACTTTTTCTATTGGGATTTTACTGTTAGGAATAAATGAGACAATGATATTCTGGATTGACTAACGTTGTTTGCAGATATTTTTATACTTAATTTTTTCTTTAGAAGTCTAAATCTGATTCTAAAAATATTAGATGTTGCTAAAAAATAATTAAACTGCAGTGCGAAATCCTTGCACGGGTCCACTGGTTAAATACATTTCTAGTAGTGACATTGGTCCAAGGAAACTTTTAGCATTTCAGGACAATGTATTCTATTTAAGATAAAAGAGCAGAAAATTTCTCACGTATTTTGTTACTTGTAGTTGCAAACAAATCTATCTTTTCAGCTCTACAATAAGAAAAAGAACTTGTTCAATTCATTACAGTTGAAAAGATTGATAGCATTTTTATTTTTTTTCCCACGAATCTATAAAAGGGTTTTATTGTATTGTAGCTTTTTGCGTTCCAAATCATTGTTTTGTAAATGAAAGCGATACGTTTTTCTTGTCAAAATAATAGGTACTAATATATCACTATATTGTAATGATCATTTACTGAACTTCACTTTCATTTTCTTGTACCCACTTGAAATAAGTAATTCATACTATAAATTAAAGTATGGCATTTTCGTAATCAAAAGCTGTTCCAGTTAAATTGTTTCAGCTTCTACTGTTTAATTTTTTTAAAAGCTATTACGTGATTTTAATAGATAAAAAAAAATGCGGAAATGTATGATTAACAGCTCATTATTTAACATTCATAGACGGAGGTTTTAATTAATAATATATGTTAATATAGGTTTTTGGGATGCTATTAATTCTCAGGTAAACATTTTCATGTTCAAAAAATATATTTTAAATACAAACATGATAAATTAACAGCATTATCATTAACATTAAAATTAATATTATTTTATTACGCTTGCATGTATAAATTGAGTTATACAGCTGAAAATATTTAATCGAGAATTTATAGCATGCTATAAACCGATATTTCAGTTTCAGAAAACTGATTACATCACTATAAAATCTACACTAAAAAAACGACATTTTCAAAACTGAGCAAAAAATACTCAAATCTGAGTATGTCGCATAGTCAGAAGGGACTAGAATCAAAATCACTCAAGTTTGAAACATGTAAATACTCATTTATGAAAACATGCACACACTCAAGAATAAAACATCCTTTGCTCATATTTGAGTATGTCCATGTTTCAAAAATGAGTATGAACAGACTTCTATGCGCACATTTTTGAGTATTACCATGTGTCAAAAATGAGTTTGAACTGATTCTAATCATTTTTGAGTATGTCCATGTTTCAAAAATGAGTATGAACTGACCTCTATGTGCTCAGTTTTGAGTATGCCTATGTTTCAATATTCTGAGTATTTCTGATAGTTCAGAACTGAAAGCATCGGTTCGTCATATTTGAAACAAAAAGTTTCGTAAGAAAATGAAAACATCGATTTACACAGATTTGAAAGTTTCATTTTTCTCAGTGTACGCGAAAACGTTTCCGATAATCAGCGGCAGCAAAAGAAACTTTGTTTCTGGAAATGCTTCTTTACATCTCGAAAATACATTGATTTCTGAGGCTTTTAAAGATAGAGAACGATTTTCGCAATCATGGGTAATTCGGAACATGTTATTGTATATTTTTGTTCATGGATATACACTGCAATGCAAAAATATACATACCCTTTAGAATATGACAATTCCGAAAAATCCGTTGAATTTTGACAAAAAAAAATACTTTAGATGAATGTAAGTGATAATTGAAGCAATACAAAAGGGAAAAAAATGCATATTTAATTAATACCATAGGAAAAAATACAGAAAATGTGGCTTCTTGCCAACGCGAAATATACATACCCAGTATAGAAAAATACATTAATGTTTGTCTTTGCGGTTACAGAAAGGAAAATAATAATTACAAGTACGTCCGTGACGTTGGATAATGTCATAAATCCGGGATGGCGTGCTTTTAATAAGATTTATCAACGTAGGTTTGTCAATTTCATCCCAGGCTCTTAATATTGATTCACAGAGTTTGTTTTTGTTTTAATATATTTTGTTGTGGGCATAGATTTTGCGAACTAAAATTCTTCGCAGGTTCTCCATATGATTGCAATCTGGGGAACAAGGTGTCCAATTAAAAACATTAGCTTTTTGTAGCTTCAACCAATCACATGTACTGTGACTGCTATGTATTGATTAATTGTTGTGCTGAAAAGTGAACTTTACTTTATTTAATGACGGGATAAGGTGTTCTTGCAATATATGGTGGTACTCAATACTATACATTTTTGATGTAGTGAAGGCCATCTGAAGCTTACTACGAGCAATTAATGCTCCCCATAAAATTAAGCTACCTCTTGCAAAGTTTCTTTTAGAAAAGTGCTTTTATTCTTTTCTTAAATCTTGCCAGTAATATGCGAAACCGTCAGGTCTGTCGAGATTGAATTTCTTTTCGTCACTAAAAACAATCTGAAACATAAAAGGTTCATTTGTAACCCTTTTTTTTATCCTTAAATCATGAAAAACAAAAAGATAGAACTTGCACGTTTCCAGTTTGTAGCCATTTTAATACGACAAAATTGCAGTCATGCTTTTTTGTGTCCAGGTTTCAGAATTGGAGCAGGCTTCATTTTTGCAAACATAATATTTGAATTACGTTTAATTCTGCGAAAAACGGTGTTCCGTGAAACGTTAATCTGCAATTCTGTCTTCACTTCCATTGCACTTTTCCTTAACTTTTGATACAACCGTAAAAAATTGTCGTTCTTCAAGTTTTGAAAGCTTTCGAGGACGTTCTGTTTGCATTTTAAGTCCACAATTCCGTTGTTTCGTTATAAAATTTTGGATTGCATCCACAGAAAGTTTTAATTGTTTTGCAATATACTTATACCCTCTACCATCGAATCGAAATGCTGTGATTCGGCCTTTCTAAAAATGTTACGCATGGCATGATCGCTGCATCAAATTCTAACTGCGTTTATCCCTTATTTGCAACTTTTTGATGACTCAATAGTATACTTTTGCAATGGAAATAAACCGCCTTTTCTGTAATTCTCCATTTGCTATTAATTAAATATGCAATTTTTCCCTTTTGTATTGTTTCAATTATCACTTACAAACATGTAAGTCAACATGTTTTTCAGAACTGTCAAATTCTAAGGGGCACTTATATATATTTGCATTGCAGTGTATTATATTTTCGTAGATTTTTTTTTTTTTTTTTTTTTTTTTTTTTTTTACAATGTACAGTCAAATATAATCCAACATAGTGAAATAGAATGTGCTATCAAAAACCCTGGATTAAAATCGCACAAAATTAGAGCTGTAAAGTGATAATATAAGAGACTGAATACATATTAAAATATTAAATTTAATTTTCTACCCCATTTTCTGAAACTTATATTTAGAGAAATGTAGTCATGCAATTAAGATGTAGTAATGCATCTAAGTAAAAAAAAAAAAAATTTTTTTTTTTTTTTTTTTTTTTTTTTTTTTGTACAATCAAAGCTTATCCAGTTACGATGCTTCGAAATGTATTAAATTTCAGAGTTTTTGACGTATATTTATCGAGTTATTCGACCGCTTCCTGACTTTTCAATGGAAACGATTCTCACTTAATTTTACTCGATTACAGCGTCATCTACGATTTTCCGAAGAAAATATTAAAAACAAAAGTTACGTATTTTCTCCCGCAGAATCCAAATTTGCAATAAAATAAGGAGTTTATCATTTAAGATTTCAAAGTTCCCCCTCCCCTTTCTCCCTAGGGATCAGAGTTGGGGAGGCAATTTTGATGTGCTTAAATATATTTTTCATTATTATTGAACATGTATGTTTTCGTTTTTCAATCCAGCGTTTTTTATGTATATTTCTCGACTTATTCGGACGTTTCCAGACTTGTCAATGGAAACGATTCTCACTGCATTTTACCCGATTACAGGGCCATCTACGATTTTCCGAAGAAAATATTTAAAACAACAGTTACGTATTTTTTCCCGTAGAACCCGAATCTGCAGTAAATAAGGGGGTTTTAATTTAAGATTTCAAATTTGCCTCCCCCGTTTCCTCCTATGGGGAGAGTTGGGGGGCAACTTTGGTGTCTCTAAGTAGATTTTTTTTTTTAATTGTAAACATATTTTCTGTTATTCAATCCAATGTATATTTCTCGAGTTATTCGACCGGCTCCATACTTTTCGGACACCCTGTATATATATATGTGTGTGTGTGTTCTAGACCACTATGACATTTAAATGTCATAGTGTGTGTGTGTTCTAGACCACTATGACATTTAAATGTCATCGTGTGTATGTGTTCTAGACCACTATGACATAAATGTAAAATCTTATTTTTAATAGGATATGGTTACATTTATTATACGTTACAATATAAGTCATATTATATACCGGGTGTCCCAAAAATGACTGATGGATTTTAAAATTCAATAACTAGCAAACGGTGACAGATATTTAAAAAACTCTTGCAGTAGGGTTATGTATGATGTCGGGAGTTCTTTTACTGTGATTCTTGATTTTAGTTCGAATTTCAAACAATAGATGGCGCTGACAGCGGTTGGCGCGCATTCGAGGTCGAAACTGACGTCACTTAGCATTGATGCGAAGAAAGGAGATTAAGGCTATGGAGTGGGTCTCATTCGCCAGTACAATCTTGCTCTTAGGCCAGATTCTGAACTCATTCGATATGATTTCAATGGAATGCGTTGTTGTCATGGAAACAACAAATTCTTTGATAGTGGAATACAGCGTTTAGATCAGGGCATGAATTTAACAAGCAGTATTCGAGTTGCAGGCGATTTTATATGAAGTTTTATTTTCCCGGATTAAATTACTTTTTATGGCCTGATTTAAAGAATATTTTAGTCATCGTATTTTAAAACTACTAGGTGAAATAAACCATTTTCAATAAATAGTGTACACTCTTTTAAAAGTACTCACTAGCAAAATAACGAATGAAGATGTGATGGATTTGATGTCTGTGCAGCTCTCACATACCTGCATTGCCGTCATTTCGCGAAACTAAATTTTCATATTGGGTAGATAAAATTCCCATTAATACTCATAAATGTAAAATCGCCTGCAACTCGAATACTGCTTGTTAAATTCATGCTCTGATCTGAACGCTGTATTCCACTATCAAAGTGTTTGTTGTTTCCATGGCAACAACGCATTCCATTGAAATCATATCGAATGAGTTCAGAATTGGGGCCTAAGAGCAAGATTGTACTGGCGAATGAGACCCACTCCATAGCCTTAATCTCCTTTCTTCGCATCAATGCTGAGTGACGTCAGTTTCGGCCTCGATTGAGCGCCAACCGCTGTCAGCGCCATCTATTGTTTGAAATTCGAACTAAAATCAAGAATCACTGTAAAAAACTCCCGACATCATACATAACCCTCCTGTAAGATTTTTTTTATTATCTGTCACCGTTTCCTAGTTATGGAATTTTAAAATCCATCAGTCATTTTTGGGACACCCGGTATATACATACATGACATTTTTATTTTGAACTGTCACAAATTCTTTTTGAAATCCTTTTTCTTATTTTTACTGGTATCTTATACATTCTCAGTATATAACAATGCTTACCTAGATTTCTTATAAATATTATACGCTAAGTTTTTTCTGTGATTGCGCATTTTCTAAATGTATTATTACTCTGATTTCTACTTTGGAGGTTATTTGGTACTTACATTTATAAGAAATACTATTTGAAGCTGTACTTTCAACAACTCATTGGATAACTTTATAATTCATTAACTCTTTCATATATCAACACATTATATATAATTATGATAGCATGTTTATTTATTGATCAATTAATTTATTTATTTACTTTACGAATTCATTTGGTATTGCCGCAATTTTAATATCAGTCTATTTTTTTATTTTAGTTGCCAAATGAAGTTTCTGAAACAGATTCGGATATTGAGTTTATGTCTCCACTGAAAAAAAAAAGAAGGAATTCCTGCCCTGAACCATCTCCTGAATTAAGAAAAATGGCTGCATCCCACCTTCCTGAATTTCCACAACAAACAAATACTTCACGTTGCAAATATCCCGGCTGTAATTCTACAAAAGCTAGAACACGATGTACTGTTTGTAATATGTTTCTTTGTCTCACGAAAGAAAGGAACTGCTTTATGAAATATCATCAATTGAAAAGATAAGACTCTTTTATAACAAATTCTTATATTAATTATAAGAAAAATTGTAGAAAAATGTAAACAAAAGTAAAAATAAGTGTAAATATTTTTTCTATATGTTAATATAAGATTTGTAGAGTCCATTAATAATAAAAAGTTATTAAATGCATAATTATTTCTTATTTTTCATTGCTTTTGTCATGCAAAAAATTCATAGCAAACTGTCAGAAAATGTACTCATTCAGGATAGGATACATCAAATTTAAGGTATAAAAAATAAATTTTATTTTTTTTTCGCTTTTAAATTTTTCTTAGTTAGCAGTCTATTGATATAAATTCATAACTAAAGTAGAAAAAATTATAAAAATAAATGCTGGGGTCCGAGGAGGTTAATTAAACACTTATTATTATGATTAATAATATTTGGTATATTTTTCATAACAGGTATGACTTCATTTTTGATTTTGATTTTCCCATTTCTGTATGATTAAACCTATTTTATCTTATAATAGTTTTATATGTATATATACAGATTCATACTATCGTTACCGAGTTTAATCATAAATATATACACTATTATGTCACAATCCGTTAAAAATTAGTTCGAATCCAGTATCCTTTCAAAATCAATTCACTAAATTTTGAAGGAAAACCTCCAAGTAGTAATCAAAAGAATTGATTTGAAGAAAACTGTAATAGAAAGAAAAGATTAATCTGGAACTGCCTTTCTCTTATTTTATAACCTTCATTAAACATCGTTACATGAAATCGAAAGACAAACTAGGTCGCTGTAAAAAAGTTTTTCAGAATTCACTTGACCATTTCCCCGGTGAAATATTAAATTAAAAGAGATAAAAATGGAAGAAAAGGAACAAAGAATTTTTCTCTGTGAGTCTGATTTTAAAAACCGATATCAAAACGATTTTAACAAGAAGCACTTTGCGAAAATCGTGCAAATCATTTGAAAATAATATTGTATTGATACTAAAACATATTTAAATTTATACAATCGTTTGTAATTTGCAGGTGTGAGAGTCTATCCATTTTGTATGATAATTTTTCCGATGGTAAAAAAACGCAGTAGCAAACATTATCAATATATATCCGCATTTCCTCCCAATTATCTAAAACATAAGTTAAAGTCAAAAGTTAAAGTCAAAATATATGAAATTATCATCAAGTGTTCCACAGGATTTCCAATTTTGTAATACACATACACTAAACTCAGTATTTTTTATAAAAAATGCTTACAACAATAAGTAACAATCATTAAAAATTAATACATTACCCAAGCAGGTGATTTTTTGATGACTGAAACTTTTTTTATTTCTTACTTAAACCTCCAACAATCACTAATTCTGCTCCAACAAATAAATTTTTTTTTAAAGTAATTGTCTGACCTTATTTTTCTAAAATCAGTACATACATTTCTTGTATTCTAAATAGGTTTAGTTTCAAAGTTGTTTTCTCTCCAACCAATAAAGTTTCTTTTTTCCAAGCTTAAAGATCCAATTGACGACCATAATACCTGTGGCATTTATAGAATGTTTTGTGAGTGTGGCCTCTATTACATTGGCCAGACGAAGTGTACTCTTAGAATTAGGCTGAAAGAACACTAGAATTATGTTAGAAGGCAGGAATGCAAGAAATCTACAATAGCTAAGCATTGTTGGAATTCTAACCACCAGTTTAATTATCCGGAGGCTAAAATTATCCAAAAATGTAATTCAGTTTTGGATCTAGAATTTTACGAAGCTTACCACATTCATAAACATACTTCTAATGAATGATATGACCAGCACCCCTTTTCTCTCGCACGTGTGGAGAGATCCTGCACAGTTCCCCTTTTTTCAGTTAGTTCAAGTTAATTATGTTATTTATTTAAGATATATAAACTCTTGCTTTAGCCTTTTCAATCAAGCCAGTATTCGGGTCTATAACCGAGGGGTTCTTTGAACCCATTTTAATCCTTTTTTTTCAGCACTAAGGAAGGGGATCAAAGAATTCTCGAAACGGCCGTATGTGATTTTTTTGTGCCATGTTTGTAGGTATTTGTGCGTTAAAACATTGTTAAAGGTTTTAGCTTATGTATTAAAATTCGCACAAAGTGTTTGATTTATGCTTTCTTTCTTTCTTATTATTTTTTTACTTTTACAATACTTTTGAACTAATTATTTTCAAGAAAATATCCTCACAAAATATCTACGCATTACAAATTATTTCATATATCTTAAAATGTTATTAATCATAAATAAATAGTTACCGTTTATAATTAGAAATTCAAAAAACACCGACAGTAGAACTTGCACTGTTTGAATATCATTTCAAATGTCATTGACTTAAGTACTTATATTTAGTCATTAAATTTCTTATTTAAGTTAAATTATAATATTAAGCGAAAGTTAAAAGTTATGATATGTGATAAAAGCAAATAATTGCTGTAAATATTGAATGGTAATACGATAAAGTAAGAATTTCTAAGGAGATAAGTGAATCGTTTTACAAGTATTAACTTTTAGTCCATATGCAGATAAATTTGTGTTGAAAAGTGAGTTCTATGCTACTTATATCTGCTTATAATATAAGTATTAGTTTTTAAAAATAAAGAATGTATAATGATTTAAAAAGTCGAATTTTATTTTTAAATATTAAGTTTAATAGATTTAATAAATTGCCAAATTAAAATAAAAGGCTGCCATCCAATTCTTTGCTTTCTGTATTTTTAAGGAAAAACATTTTTAAGTGAAAGTTTTTGTTTTTTCTACATTAGATTAAATTCAATATATCCTACATTTTATATTATTTCTTATACAATTAAATTTCAGATTTTTTTTTATAGTTTAATTTAAAGGCGTTGTCTTAAAGAGTATGAAAAAGACATACTATATGAAAAGATTTGATAACATGTGAATCTGCAGTCCTAAAAAATAAACTATTGAAAAAACCTCTTTATATTCAGCTAGATATATTTCATATGTTTTTAAAATTAAAAAAAATATATTATAAAATATTTTAAGAATGAATTTTTTTATTATTTTGTTGAAAATATAAAACGAAGTTAAATTTATACTACTCAGTTTAGACATATCTATTTATCCATAAATATTTCGATTTGTATCTATCTATCTATGTATCTATGTATCCGTCTATTTACAGTGTGTCCCAAAAAGGAGTACCCATTTTTAAAAATGAATAAGAAACAAACGAATAGAGTTATTAAAAGAATTCTTGCAGGAAACGGATATGTGAAGTCTGGAATTTTATTTTGAGTATTTTATTATGTTAGTTCAAATTCTTACCGACAGATGGCGCTGTGGCTACCGCATTCATCAGCAATAGTTGAAAATTAAATGACAATATTTTCAATATGTCCTCCATTCATCACAATAACATGTCGGAGTCTTAGAATGAAATTAGCACACACCTTCTGCAAAGTCTGTACGGAAATGGCTGTACACTCTTGAGCGGTTAATCGCTGGAGCTCAGCTAGCGAAGTGGAATTTTGGCAGTAAACTATATCCTTCAGATGGCCCCAAAGAAAAAATTCACACGGATTTAAATCTGGTGAGTAAGGTTGCCAATTCATACTCTTGCAGGTTAATTTCGGGTAATTTTCTGTGCTGTAGCGCCATCTGTCGGTCAGATTTTGAACTATCATAATAAAGTGTTATAAACAAAATTCCAACCTTCACACATCCGTTTCCTGCAAGAATTTTTTAAATAACTCTATTCGTTTGTTTCTTATTCATTTTTAAAAATAGGTACTCCTTTTTGGGACACCCTGTATGTTATACATATCGGTTTATATTACCATGTGTATTTTTTTATATTCTTTTATATTCTCTCAATTTATACATATATACTATCTACCTATCCATACCTCTATATCCATCATGTATATTCATGTATATTCTTATATATTCTCTCACTTTATACATATCTACTGACTCATAAATTTCTGTATTTCTGTATTAGTATCTGTCTATCTGTCTAGCTATCTTTCCGTATATCTATATATGAGGACGTAAGTTTCAAAACTCGCCTTATCCAAAATTTAAAAAATCGTATTTTCTGTATCAATCTATTCTATGGGTAAATCTGCACGTCAATCCGCACGTCAGTCCAGCAATCTGCACGTCAATCCGCAAAAAAACTAGCTTTAGCATGCATTTCTGGTATTGTAAAATCTTGGTTTACAATGAAAACCGATGGAAGCAGTTAGGGGTTTTTCTCGAATTCCCAAAATTTGATTATCTGGATAAAACGAGTTTTGAAACTCCCGTCCTCATATATATCACGCATATTCTTATATATTATTTTGCCGCATGGATTCCAAACTCAATATTCTGTTATTAATTTTAGAAGTGCGTTTTAGTATTCATACACGAAGAAAAATTATTTCATTTAAGATATTTTTTTCTTTATCTGTAAAAACTTGAAAGCTTTTGCTTTTTGATAAACCAGGTTTTTATGCAGGTTTGACAAAAAGTCTATTATTATTGGCAAAGCCATACTTTTTTCTTTAAAAACTTTACCCTTGTTCTCTGAAAAGTGTTGTTACTTAATATTAGTCATATATCCTAAAAGAATACTACAGTATGTTCAGTTCATGTCATAATGATTCTGGCATGGACTTACACCGTTTCTTTTGTTTAATCCAGTGCTGCCAGTAGGCTACTTTTTTTTAATTTAAATTTCTTGATCGCCACCACTTTTAAAAAATAGTATAATTTTCCTTATTTTCGCATTACTTAATCTGTCATAAAAAAAGGCGAATATTTCTACTTCAAAAAAGTGGTGGCAATCAAGCAATTTGAATTAAAAAAAAGTAGCCCTCTGGCAACACTGGTGTAATCTTTCATAAATTCACTTCTAAATACCACATAATTTCAATATCATCGAATAGAAAGAAAAATGTTCATTATTTAACTAAAATCTGTAAGTCAAGATATATTTATTTGTTTATTTATTTATTTATTTATTTATTTATTTTAACATTTTTCAAAAGATTTTCAGGAATAAATTTCTTTAAAATCTATCTGATATCCTAAAAGAATACTACGGTATGTCATAATGATTCTGGGGCATCGACTTACACCGTTTCATTTGTTTAATCGTTCATCCATTCACTTCTAGATATCACATAATTTAAATTTTTACATAATTAAATGTAAATAAAAATGTAAATTATTTTATTAAAATCTGTAAGTCAATATATATATATATATATATATATATATATATATATATATATATTTTAAGGATTTTTCAAAAGATTTTCAGTAATAAATTTCTTTAAAGTCTAACTGTACACTGAGCATTTGTTTGCTACAGTAATGAAAAGTAACGAAAGAGAAAGTGGCAAAGCTATCACATTAGACAAATGAGAGCCCCTGCTTGTTGAGAGAAAACTATAAAGAAAATAAAGTTAAATTCGATTAATCTTTATTTGAGGTCTTTAAACTGAATGTGAATACCACTAAAGGTTTTAAATAAACAAGTTGGAAATTGTACGTCAAACGTGACAAATGAGGTGCGTTCGAACTATAACTAGTTCTATAAATATTTAGATTTTGATGCAATAGCTGTTGCACTTTTATGCAAAAATACATCAATACAAAATTTATTTTAAGCGCAGATTTTCATTATATAAATATTAATTTTATAGTTTCAATATTTTTTTTTACAAACAATTAATTACAATTCTGTAACAATAAAATTATACTATACGCAAATATCCAATACAAGACAATGTAAAAGAAAATCATCGTTATTTTTTCACTGAAAAAATGAATTATATCGTCTGTTATTATGATATGATTAATTTCCGTAACAAAATAAGTACATTTTAAGTTCGCAACATTTTATCTTTTGTTGACATTTACTGAAAATTCCAATGGGAAACTGAAGCCTAGCTTTGAAAATTTCACAATTTGAAATCCATATTTAAACTCTTTTCCCATTTAATATCTATTTCTCCAGAAACATCTATCCAAAAAACTGTCGGTATATTATAGGATTGCTATAATTAAACAATTTTAGTAAACAAATTTGGTTTTTAAATTCAGTAATACGGAAATAATAGGACTCCATCTTATATATAACTCAATCACCATGGTAACTGTGCGGAGGTTTCGTACTAGTTGTACGAACTTAGAACAAATGGACTGTATAAAAAAGTAAAGTATTTATTTAGTTAATAAATACGATGAAGAGAAAGACAGCAACGGCGGCTTGTTGCCACCGAGTTCCGAGCACATCTGCTCACACACAAGGTTACATTAGCGGGTTACCAGACACAAAGAGAGGGGGGGGGAATGTTACATTGCCAAATAGATACGGAACATCCCGCTCGGCGTTGAAATATTACAAGTATTTCAATATATAACAAATGTAACACAGATAATAAAGAAAACAACATGGTACAATTATAAGCAATTAAAACCATCACAATAAATATACAATTAATAATAATAATAATAATAAATATTAAATAGTTACTGAGCATTAATTTCATTATCTATCATGGGTAAAATACTAATTTTAGATACAGATCTTTTAAAAATGCCCTTCGCGGTTCGTACCTCTACTACTCTGAGATGTCCGTCAGCACCAGGGATTACTTTAGTAATACGGCCTAGAGACCAAGTGCAAATAGGAAGTTGTGATTCCTTTACTAATACCAACATACCTGGAAAAATATTTGGCCTTTTGAATAGCCATTTGTTTCGTTGTTGGAAGTAACTAAGATAATTATTCTGCCAACGCTTCCATATAATTTGCACCATTTTTTGTGTTCTTTGCCATTTGTTTAATAAGTTATCCTTTACCTCAATTAAATTTTGTTCTGGAAGCGCATTAAGCGGTCTTCCTATGAGGAAGTGACCAGGAGTCAATACTTCAAAACTGTCGGCATCTGTCGACAAAGGAGAAAGTGGCCGCGAATTTAATATGCCCTCGATTTGTGCAATTACCGTTAGAAATTCCTCTAACGTTAAATGAGCTGAACCCACTACTCTCTTAAAATGATATTTAAATGCTCTAACTCCCGCTTCCCAAAGGCCACCGAAGTTGGGTGCTCTAGGAGGAGAAAATTTTCAGCAGATGCTCTCTGATGCCAAAAGGTTAGAGATTTCTTCGCTATTCATAAGTTTTCGTAGACGCTTAAGTTCTGCTGAAACCCCAACAAAATTTATAGCGTTGTCGCTAAAAATTGTTGAACTTTTCCTACGACGAGAGAAAAATCGCTTTAAAGTAGCAATTACTGCTTCAGATGTTAAGTCTGAAACGAAATCCAAGTGTACAGCCTTAGTGACCATACATACAAATATAGTTACACAGATTTTTTGGAGGGTACCCTTTCTCTGGACCTTGTATTTTATTTCAAAGGGTCCACATAGATCTAATCCGACATTAGAAAAGGGAGAGCTAGGTATTACTCTCTCAGGAGGGAGATCCCCCATCAGCTGGTTAGCCATTATGGGCTTAACTTTGAAGCATTGAACACATTCATGCACAACCTTACGTGCAATGTTTCTGCCGCTAAGTGGCCAATATTTTAGACGTACAGTATTCAAAAGAGCCTGGGGTCATACATGAAAATCACGAAGATGATAGTATTGAAAAATAAGTTTAGTTAACTTATCCTTTGCTGGCAAAACTATGGGATATTTGCTTTTATAATTTATGTTCGCATGTGAGAGTTTCCCACCTACTCTGATTAGTTCATTACAATCTAAAAAAGGATTCAGAAATTTTAAATTACTTGTAGGAGGGACTGAAGAACCTTTTTTCAAGGCATCAATTTCATGAGTAAAATACTTTACCTGAATGTATTTCAATAAGTAAATTTCCGATTTCTGGATCTCGTTGGCCCTTTAATTTAGCGCGCTCTTTACAATTTCTAATAAATCTATAAATAAAGGCTAGAATTCTAATTAATTTCAAAAAATTATTAGTTAAATTAGAGTCATTAATGTTAAAAAGAGTCATTTTAGCAGGAGGTTTCAGTTCATTCACATATAAATTGTCACACAGAATATCTGGATTACGAATAGTCTCTAAAGATTGTTCACTAACAGTTGAAAGTTGGGGACCTTGCCACCACAGTTCCCTAGCAGCAAGATCTTTTACGTCAAGTCCCCTAGAAACCATGTCAGCTGGAGTGCTCTCGGATGGAATATAAGACCACTTATAGTTTTTCGATAACTGCTGAATTTGCGACACCCTGTTGCACACAAATGTCTTTAACAAATTTGGAGGAGCTTCAATCCAAGCTAGTGCTATAGTAGAATCAGAAAACAACTGGACGGAGTCGAGAGGTTGTTTTAAGGCCTCTAAGACCTTGTTAGTCAATTTTGTCAGAAGAAGACATGCAGATAATTCCAATCTAGGAATTGTCATTACTTTCGTCGGAGCAACACGGGACTTGCTGCAAAGAAGTTGACTAGATAGTTCATTAGTGTTAGAGATAGTTTGAATATATATGACTGCGCCGTACGCCTTAGAAGAAGCATCTACGTAACCGTTCAGCACCACAGATTTAACGTTCATTTTTAAGAAACACCTTCGCACTTTAATCGTCTCTAATTCTGGTAATGTTGCAATGAAGTTTTCCCATTGCTGAGAAACGAGTGGAGGTAGTTTTTCGTTCCAATCCACATTGAGTAGCCACAGTTGTTGCATGAGGATTTTTGCCTTTACTATCACCGGTCCAAGTAGACCAAGGGGGTCATAGATACGAGCTATTTGTGAAAGGACATATCTTTTAGTAAAGTTTTGTTTTTCACTTATGTTTACCTTGTAGGTAAATGTATCACTGAAGCTATTCCATAGCATTCCTACAGTTTTTGTCACAATTTCCTCGGAATTTCTGTCAAGGGGAAATATTTCCTGATCCTTAGACTGTACTCCATTGGAGCACCATTTGTGCAAGCTCATGCCTCCTCTTTGGAGAAGTTGCGTTAATTCTCGCTGAATTAATTGCATCTGGGTTAAGTCTGAAGCACCAGACAAGCAATCATCCATGTAGAAATCATTTAATAAAATTATTCGAAGCCAATGGGAAGTCCCTTTTTTCATCCAAAGCAAGTTGTTGCAAAGATTTGGTTGCTAGATATGGGGCGCAGGCGGTCCCGTAGGTAACGATTGAGAGTTGGAAAACTTTGACAGGCGATGACTTACTGTCCTTCCAGAGAATTTTTAGGAATTTATGCTGTGACGGATTAATTTCTATCATTCTAAACATTTGTTTGATATCCGCCGTGAATGCGTAAATGTGCTTTCTAAATCTTACTAATATTGAAAAGAGATCTTCCTGAAGCACCCCTCCCTTATATAACATATCATTTAAAGATTTTCCAGTTGTTGATTTTGCACTTGTGTCAAAAACGACGCGCAGTTTCGTAGTTTTGTTTGATGGTCTCAGGATTCCGTGATGAGGTAAATAAAAACCGTCTTCAAAATCACGATTTTCCTCTATTTCATGCATATGATTCAAATACTTATATTCATTTAGAAAATCTATGTACAAATTTTTCATTGTTGGATCACGCTCTAAACGTTGCCACAAATAATCTAATCTTTTAGATGCGATTTTTTTAGAATTTCCTAAATTAGTTTCAGAAATTTCTGGTTTGAACGGCATTTCAACTACGTATCTCCCATCCTCCTTTCTAAAATGCGTTTTATCAAAATGTTGATTACAATATGTTAATTCATCACTGCTGCACGGCTTTAAATCATCAACATTCTCTATTTCCCAAAATGAGGTCAAGGTCTTATTGAGTGTTTCTAGATTTTTGTTAGAAAACAATGGGTTTCATTATGCTTTATATTATTATCATAAACACTACCAGATACCAGATATCCAAAACAAGTTAATTGCAGAATTAAATTATCTTTCAGTTTTATTTGATCAGCATTTAAAAATTCGAAAAACAATTCCGCACCCAGAAGTATATCTATTTTTTGCGGAATGAAGAATTCAAGGTCTGCCAATTTTATGTTTTGTGGAATGCTCAAATTAGAAATGCTTATCTTTCTAGACGGACTGAAATTTGTTATTTTCGGAGTGATCAGACAATCAATATTCCATTGAGAATCCCCGCTTTTATTAGATAAGCAAACTGCAGTTTTCGCCTTTATATTTATTGTTGAATCATTCAAACCCGCAATCGGTATATGAATTTTTTCTTTCTTTAATCCCAGCAAAGTTGCTGCGTGAAATGAGATAAAATTACTTTCTTACGCAGAGTCCAAAATGCCACGTAACAGTCTTTTAACCCCATTAGAATCTGTAATATAAATTATCGCCGTGTTTATCAAAACAGATTTATTGTTTCCATGAGAAAAAAACGAATGTTTGGGAGTATCGTTTTCAGAATTCTCTCTTTGCGTAAAGGCCATCGTCGCTGTGTCTGCGACGCTTGATCTGACCTCGTAATGATCAGTTTGTGGCGCTGAATATTTATGTAGGGAAGTATGATGAAATTTTGATTTGCAAACAAAGCAAGTATCTTTTGAATCACAGGATGATAATAAATGTGAGGAATTAAGACAGTTAAAACAAAGTTTGCTTTTCTTGACAATATTTATTCTATCTGCTAATTTCATAATCTTATATTTTTCGCAATGGTACAATGGGTGGATTTTAGAGCATAGACTGCACTTTTTATTCTGTGTTTTATCAGATTTCATGAATAAAGACTTAGAACGGTCAGAGTCAGAATTGAATTTTGAAGAAGAACTAGCACTGATGCTATTTAAGATTTGACATCTTCGTTCTAAGAATTCGAGAAATTCGTCAAAGTTAGGAACTTCGTTATCTTTTAACGTGAGCTCATATTGTTTACGAGTGTCAAGCTTGTCTAAAAGTATATTTAATAATATGGCGTTAGAAAATGTATCTCTTTCAAAGTCTAAAACTTTAAGGGCTCTTAAGTTCTTTCTAATACTATCTAATAAATTTCGAAGATCTTTTGCGGATTCATGTTTGATTGGGTACAAGTTGAGAATATTTTTTATATGACAATCTACTATTCTTCTTTTGTTCTCATACCGTTGTTCTAATGCACTAAAGAGAGACGTATAACTATCGTCTGGGGTTTGTATGCTTTTGGGTTCCCCCAATAAAGCACCACAAAGATAGAAAAGCTTTTCATTGTCGTTCAAATCAGAATTTTCAGTAATGAGCGTATTAACGGCAGTTTTAAAAATGTTCCACTCCTCAATTTTTCCAGTAAAAACCGGTAATGGAATTTTGGGCAGATTTATAATTGATTTATGATTACTAACACTTATATCATTACTTGAAGAAGCGCTAACATTAGATTCACAATAAAATTTCTTAATAGAGGTTTTAAGACTTACCTCTATTGTTCTAATGTCCTCATCCAGTAGAGACAGTTGCTCCTCTGCTTGTTCAAAATCGTCATATTTCACGATTTTATAATAATCCTCCTTGATAACTTCGAACTTTTCTTGTATTCTAGTTAAACACTCCAAATGAGACTGCCATTCAGCTATTTCGAAAGTATTTTCGTTAATCGCTTTGGATATTTTGGTGAGCTGAGACTTGATGTTACCGCGCTTTCGATGCAAAGTCGTAACTGCTGCGTCCGCCATACTGTTGATCTTCTTGTTGAAGCTAAAGAAATCACAAGTTTTTCGTTAAAACACTGAGGATGCGCTGATTACCTCCGGGTCGCTTAGGACCAAAAATGCGCGGAGGTTTCGTACTAATTGTACGAACTTAGAACAAATGGACTATATAAAAAAGTAAAGTATTTATTTTTTTAATAAATACGATGAAGAGAAAGACAACAACGGCGGCTTGTTGCCACCGAGTTCCGACAACACCTGCTCACACACAAGGTTACATTAACGGGTTACCAGAAACAAAGAGAGGGGGTGGGGAATGTTCCATCGCCAATAGATACGGAACAGTAACCTAGAATTATTACCTATCATGGGATATCATTGAATAAATTACATATGATAGGATTTAATAGAATGAAGACATCTTTTATTAACTTTTTTTAAAGTTTTGATCCGATTTTTATAAAATTGGAAATCACTCCACAAAATTCTGCAACGATTATATATATTAAATTTCAAACCATTTGGTTGCGTAGTTTTTGCGCTATTATATACGGACAGACGGACGGACCAGACGACGACTATAGGTGCTACGTATTTATATAACTACTAGAGCACCAAAAAATGTTAATTCGATTAATCTTCCATATTTTCTCTCAGCGTTGTCATCATGTTTACAACGTTCTTTAAACTGAAGGAGAATACCACTAAAGGTTTTAAATAAAAAACACTCTTTCACCAAGTCACATTTGCTGAAATACAGAAAGTTTGGCTAAGAACATGATTACGAAAGATAAACCATATTATCAGGTCAACCATAAGATGCTAAACTATATTTTTTCAATATAAAGAAATTTGCATATTATTATTTTCGTGATTATTTAAAGTAATTTTAATAAAATAACTATACGATAATAATTTTGTAAACCACTAAAAAGTGATAATATAATAAATTATAACACCTTGTAATAAAATATTTCTTATAAAAGCTACAAGTAGTAAATTAACAACATAATACACAGTAAAATAACTTTTATTAGGTTGTTTCGGCTCACTTCGAACCATTTTCAAAATCAAAATTTTTAATATTTAATCTTTAAATCTTTAATCTTTAAATATTTAATCTGATTTTGTTTTTGAAAATGGCTCAGAGTGAGGCAAAACATATCAAACAGACTAATAAAAGTTTTTTACTGTGTATTATGTTGTTAATTATGTTGTTAATTCACACCTTAGCATTTAAAAGAAATACACTAAAAAAGTGTTTCAGGTTACATTTTTTCTCATTACTAAAATTATTACTAGATGCATTTTTTAGAAGGTTTCTCGCGAAAATATAAATATAACTTACCTTTTATTTAAATATAGTTTAAATAAAACTACCTACAACTATCTGTATATATTTTATTTATTATTTATTAAATTATTTAAAATATTCCGATTAGCAGACGATAAAAGAAAACACTGCTTCTTTGCAAAATAATAATGATAAACGATTACTAACTGAATGAATAAAATGCTTTCAAATAGAAATAAATCGAAAAGTCCGAGTTCGAGCGTTAATTTTACAGATTTTTTTTTCAATGGAGATCAATATTTAACTGTGTCTTATCCCATCCTCAATGTCTCCGAAACTATGGAAACGTAAAAGTGCCATTATCTTTTAATATATATTTACCTTTAGCCATAAAGCTTGATTGATTAATAATATATGAAGGTGATTGAAAAAGCTTTCAATATTCTAGAAGTATTGCTTAAAATATCAATAACTGACCAAAGTTTCGTATTTATTTACAGCTGATGGCTTTTGGTTTATTTTTCCCTTTTTGCGAATTTTCATGTTTGTGTAGCAAATGAAAGTAGTTATTATTGATATATTGTTACATAGCCTATCTTTAACCAGTAAAAACTCGTAAACTAAAATGCATAATCATAAAACTTCGTGTATAAAATTATTTAAAAATTGTTATATACATTAAAAATAGTGAATTTTCTATTAATTGAAATGTGTCTGTTTCATTTTTTAAGTAACAGAGACAGAATTCTCTAGCCAGGATTTTATGGCATGTAAAGAAAGTAAAAGTACATATATATATATATATATATATATATATATGTGTGTGTGTGTGTGTGTGTGTGTGTGTGTGTGTGTGTGTGTGTTATAGTCGACCGACGATAATCGTAGAGTTGTATACAAAGACAATACTAAATATTAAAATACATTTTTGAGAATACTCTGTTGCAACGTATCTTTTAGCTATATTAACTCAACTTAAAATTTTATATTAAACATAAAAATGAAAATCTACCCTTTCTTTAAAAAATTTGGTACTTCTCTATTATCCCGTCGACCACTTTTCATAACAAAAAAACTATCGCCAAACTGTAAGTTTAAACGCCAAAAATGCAGTCCCATTTATTGATGTCAGAAGCATTATACGTGTTTGTTCTGTTTTTTAATTCGACATTTGCGAGTATTTTTCATTATGTTGTACTGATTTATTAGTTATTTCATTCATTAAAATAACAATTGTGTCCTTAAATTCTTATATTTTAATTATTTATTTATTTTGATATTCCAATGGCAACGTTCTCCCGTTTATTTGGCGTTACAGTTTGGCGATAATTTTTTGTTATGTAAAGTGGTCGACGGGATAATAGAGAAGTACCAATTTCAGTTTAGCCCCAAAGACCGGTATCATATGTTTAATCTACTTTTTTCCGTTTTAATTTCTTTCTGGAACTTAATTGGCATTCGTGATATCTCCGCTACTAGTTAATGTATATTATTGTACCTGTCGAATATTGACATAGACTTGAAAAATTCATCCATGCAACTTATTTCAAAAGTCGTAAAAGCCACTAAACCGAGTTACAGTTTTCAAACAAATTTTATTCGAAAATAATTTTTTTCTCTATTCGATGATGTAAAAAAATTAATTATGCGATATTTAGAAGATATTTTTGAGCCATAAAAGCAAAAAAGGTAGCACAGGTTCTTACAACCATCGTTATATATTTCCAATAACGCATAAAACATGAAATTTAAATTAAATATAATAATGAATGTATATAGTTAGAAAATAAATCTAAATTGTTGTACATGTGGCAATCTCTTTAATATATTAGTAAAAATGATTACATTGTAAAACAGCGTGTGTTTATGAACGCTTCGGTTAAAGTAAAACGAAAGCATTATCACCCGGTTTATATAATGCTATTACTACCAGTTTTCATAATCATGTGCTATCTTCGTTTTTCGAATATGGTTTTATTTTATGATATATAATGGTGGGATAAATACTTTTGGCAATTTCAGTTATTTATATATGCACGCACATACCGGGTGTCCCAAAAATGACTGATGGATTTTAAAATTCAATAACTAGCAAACGGTGACAGATATTAAAAAAATTCTTGCAGGAGGGTTATGTATGATTTCGGCAGTTTTTTTACTGAGATTCTTGATTTTAGTTCGAATTTCAAACAATAGATGGCGCTGACCGCGGTTGGCGCTCATTCGAGGCGAAACTGACGTCACTCAGCATTGATGGGAAGAAAGGAGATTAAGGCTATGGAGTGGGTCTCATTCGCCAGTACAATCTTGCTCTTAGGCCCCGATTCTGAACTACATGTAAAATCGCCTGCAACTCGAATACCCGAGTTCAGAATCGGGGCCTAAGAGCAAGATTGTACTGGCGAATGAGACCCACTCCATAGCCTTAATCTCCATTCTTCCCATCAATCACCGCCCCCTGAATACTAGGCCCGCGCACTGAAAAAAATGGCGGCTGCCGCAGGCGGAATCGTTTGTACGGTCCCTCGAACTTCAACACCAATAATATCTAAAAGTTATCTTTGACTTATTTTATCTCCGAAAAACAAGGCGAAGAAAACTTTTAGAAATTATTGGTGTGGAATTTCGAGGGACCGTTCAAATGCTGAAAAAAAAAATCGGCCTGCGACAGCCGCCCTTGTTGTCAGCGCTCAGGCCTAGTATTCAGGGGGCAGTGCATCAATGCTGAGTGACGTCAGTTTCGGTTTCGAATGAGCGCCAACCGCGGTCAGCGCCATCTATTGTTTGAAATTCGAACTAAAATCAAGAATCACAGTAAAAAAACTCCCGAAAGCATACATAACCCTCCTGCAAGAATTTTTTTAATACCTGTTACCGTTTGCTAGTTATTGAATTTTAAAATCCATCAGTCATTTTTGGGACACTCGGTATACACTTTTACACGCACACAGGTTATTTATATGTAGCATGATTAAAAATATACGCAATACTATTATTGAAAACTATAATTAATTTTTCAACATATCTGTACAGGTCTTAACATGCAAATTTAATTGAAAACTTTAAATTTAATATGAATAAATGCTACAGTTTTGTACATCATTTTCTTCTTCATAAAATTTTGGAAATAACTGTATCATTTTGACTCTTTTTAATTTAATTTCATTAAGCCTATTTACTTATCATCGTGTTTAATTTAATTATAACGACATTATTTGAATCTACAGTAGCTTACTTCTTACTTTTATTGATCATAAAATTTCCAACTTCAATGCATTTTAAAAATTAGGTTTGAAATATGACGAACTGTAAAGCCCTCTAGTCATATCACGCCATTGAATGTAATTTGATTAATATAATACTATTTTCTTTATTTTAAATTTTAAAACACGAGTTTTTTATTAAATATTGAACATTTCCTTTATTCTTAAATTTAATCAATTTAACTAAACTAAATACTACTTTAAAAGCAATAGAAAAGGTAAATTGCAAGGCACCTTAAAGTGCACCTTAAAAAATTCTGTTTCTTATTTTTGATTTAACAAATATTTATAATTTAAGACACATTCCACATTCTTTAAATTTCATCCCAATAACAACTTCTTGAAATGTGATTTTAATAATTAAAATATGTAATTATATAGGTGTTATGATGAAATAGAGAGAAATTCATAAGTAATTCTGATGCTGCTTAACATTAATTATTCGTAAGTAGTTATATTATATTGCTTGAAATTTTATTTCTTCTACATATTGTTAAAAACTAACAATATTACACTAAAAATGCATGAACACTAAAAATGAATGAATAATTAAAAAAAACTAAAAAAAAAATGATATAATTCAAAATGCTATTCTAATAAAAATATATTCAAAGTTATACATTTCACTGAAGAAAATATATCTTAAAATGAAATATTTTACGTTGAATTAGCAATTCGTAATTATTCTGGTATTTTTTCTTTAAGCTCTCTTGTTCCTTTTAAATATTAAAAATTGTTTGATGAACTCATATTAAATTTAGTTCAGTTAATTTTTAATATTTTAATCAAAATCATAGTCGATTGCTTGTGTTAAAACAAAATATACGATAAAAAATAAAGTCAACCATATATGGCATAGGGAATGTTAAATTTTAAAATTATTTTATTCAAAAGAGTTATTTTGAAAATTGAAATCACAATTTTTTAAAATTAGGTATCCAAATTTTGATGAAATTTAACATTTTCCTTGAAACGGAATCTTTACGAAATAATCTAGAATTTTGGCTTATTAGTTAATATTTTTAAAATTACGTTTATTTGTGTTTTTAAAAGGTTTCAAGAGTTTTATGACACATTTATTTTTGTTATTAAACGATCTCAAAATTTTCTGCAATATTAGGTCATTTCAATTACACGAAATTTGTCTAAGTATAAAAATAGCTGATAAGGTTAAGTTATGAGAGTGCTATGATGGGAGCAGTGGAGAAAATACGCATCTACATACAAGTTATAAAATTTTAATTAATTTAATATTTTCAAAAGCAAAACTCAAAAGTAAGTTTGTATAAATATTCCTTTAAATTTGTAAATAAATGTGTCTAATAATTTTAAAGATAAGAAACTTTAATCGTTTCATAACTTTTGACATGTCAAAGTCCATTCAACATACGATGGAAACAAATTCTCCCACAAATATAAAGTAAAAGAGAAATTACCCTAATTGTGGATGCAAATTATATCCAAGAAGCTTAAATAAAAACATATTTACAATTTGTCATTTCTTAATTATGCGTAACAAGAGAAAATAATCTGAAATTACGATACACTTGTAGCTCCATAAATGAACGAAAGCTTGACACACATTTCAGATATACAAATTGCAGAACAATAGTATTGGACAAATATTGTTTATATATTTTCGTCATATTGGCAATGAATATTGTCCGAGAATTGGGATTTTTACAATTGGTCAACATTGCGTTAATATTGGCAAGAAATATTTTGCTACCGTAAAATCAGTAAAACGAATATTTCGAATATCGTTGTAAATATTTCAAATGTAAAGCCAATATTTCTGCATTATTGACATTTCATTATATACATATTCAACGCAAAGCCAATATTTGACAATGGGTATAATATTTAAAAAATATTGCTTTCCAAAAATGGACAACTTAAAGAATTACCCTTAATCGACATTGGTTCTAACTACCCTAGAAAATATATTTTTAAAAATCTGAGATATATTTCTGTAAATATATATCGGGGTTTAGACATTTCAAATATCTATAAATGTCTAATTTTGAATAACAGCTTTTTTTTTAAATCATGGAAATTTTTTTTTAGGAAGAAACATTTGAAAATATTTAAAACACATTTAAAAATATGTCTTCACTTGTCACTGTTTTATTTCTTCATGCAAATATATCAAGACGTATTCTACAAAAAGGTCGTATCCCATCAAAGAAATCTTTCATATAACACCCATTTAAGATATCTAGATATATTTAAATTAGATTTACTCTAATATTTAGGGTTATTAACTATGCGTATTAACACGTTCCTTTATTGATTTAAGTGCCATTAAAAATAATAAAAAAATTCTTAGTTTTAATTAAACAGTAAGCTAATTAATTATGCTTCTTCGATATATTTGAAAACATTAAATACGAAAGTGTTTATTAAATGTTAATCATACTCTACCTGAGATCTCATACACTTATGAAATTCCGATACCTGTTGAATTTTTGAACTTGATATAATTTATCTTACTTTATAAAATAAATGATGATGCCTTCATTTGCTGAATATATTACATTTGGACGGAAGAAATTTAATTTATCTTAACTAAATTGGAATTTTGATGATCATCATTAATTATTTGAAAAGTAAATCAATTATATAGGGAGTACCATTTAGAAGGTACACCCAGGAAATATTTTCTTTTAGAAAATAATACAGGAGGAAAAAAAATGTATACACCTGCACAGAAAGAAAAATAAAAATAAAGAGAAGAAACTCAGAATAACGAAAGTAGCCATTGGATTGCGAATTTATTCTTCCTTCAATTTATGTTTAAAAATAAGTTTAGGGGTTGTCTTCATAGAGACATTATATAAAACTTTAAAAATTTCAATACCCAATTTTGACATCATATTTGGATTTTCTGAAAAATGCTACCTTGGGATACCAAATGATAAATTTCTTAATATATAAGCTATGAAATTCACATTAAAAAATAAGTATTGTGACTCATAAAATTATAATAGAAATAAATTTCAAATATGGGAAATTCAAATATAGGAGAAAATTCAAATATGGGATTCTAATCAAATATGCTCACTTTGCCAAATACTTTTTGAGTTATGTTTTAAATACTGCACGTATAGCAGTTTTTTTTAAGTAGTAAAAAGGGATTTAATATTAAAAGTTAAAACTTTACATTGACATAATTCCAAAACTACTTCATACAATTCCTTTCCGTTTTGTACATTGTAAAGAAATACAAATGTTTCTTAATCTAGGAAAATATAATAAAATATTTATAATTAATAATTAATTATTTATAATTATTATTTTTATTTATTTAATTATTTATAATTAATATTTATAATTAATATTAATAATTATAAAGTATTTTCATACGAACGAAAATATGCAACAACTTCTTCCAGTTACCCACGGTTCTGAAAAGTGTTATTTCTGTTTAGAAAACTCATAAATTCTGTTTAAAAGCTCATTGTTATATTTTTGTAGATTTAAAGAATCAATTAAAAAAATTCCTTTGCTGCCTGAAAATTTCGGAAACATTTCCGAGTAGTTTTTAGCGTGTATTAATCGGTTTTCGCACACCGGAATATAGGGTTTTCGGATGCTATCAATTCTCAAGTGCACATTTTCATGCTCCAGAAACATGCTTTACGAACAAACATGATGAATTAAGAGCATTAAAATTAACATAATAAATATTATTATTTTGTTACTCTTGTATGTATAAATTCAAATACACATCTACAATTGTTTAATTGAGAATTGACGGTCTCCTAAAATCCGATATTCTGGTTTGTAAACTGTTTAATACACTATAAAAAACCATACGAAAACGTTTCCGAAAATCCATGGCTGTAAAAGAAAATTTATTTTTATAAAGTTCATAAATAAATATATTTTTCTAGATTTCAAGAAGCATTTATA
Organism: Maratus michaelseni; assembly: GCA_963931845.1. NCBI lineage: Eukaryota > Metazoa > Arthropoda > Arachnida > Araneae > Salticidae > Maratus > Maratus michaelseni. Next base: position 322,880,367 of record OZ007591.1, read on the forward strand.
AAAACAAAATTTCCTTTGCTGCCCAAAAATTTCGGAAACGTTTCCGAGTAGTTTTTAGTGTGTATTAATCGGTTTTCGCAAACCGGAATATAGGGTTTTCGGATGCTATCAATTCTCAAGTGCACATTTTCATGCTCTACAAATAAACATGATGAATTAAGAGAATTAAAATTAACATAATAAATAATATTATTTTGTTACTCTTGCATGTATAAATTCAAATACACAGCTACAATTTTTTAATTGAGAACTGATAGTCTCCTGAAATCCGATATTCTCGTTTAGAAACTGTTTAATACACTATAAAAACTACACGAAAACGTTTCCGAAAATCCATGGCTGTAAAATAAACTTTACTTTTATAAATGCTTCATTAAATCTAAAAAATATATTGGTATCTGGGTTTCTAAATCAGATATATAGTAGAACACCAATTATCCGAACTCCGACTATCCGAATCGCTTTCAGAATTTCAGAAAAAAAAATTAAGGCGGAAACGTACTGAGATTCGCAAAATAATGATTCTGTCTACGCGCGAAGATACAGAAGATACAGGAGAGTGGATGGTGTGTGATTCTTCAGACCCTGTGTTTCAAATTCTAAATGATGATGAGCTTATTGAAAGTGTGAGAGAAGAAAGTGTCGAGGCAGAAGATGACCTTAATGTCGAATTTGAAGCAGACACGAGACCATCAACTAGTGAAGCATTTGTCGGCCTTGAAACTGCGTCGAAGTGGATGGAGTGTCAGCCCGAGTGTGACCACATGCAACTTTTCACTGTCAAGCGGATGCGTGACTTGGCTGCCTGAAAACAGATGAAGACTGTCAAACAGCTTACTTTGACCGAGATGTTCAGCAAGCAATGACTTTCATTTACAGTACGATGCGTACATACTGTACTAATGTACAGCACTTGAAAGTACGCTTAACATGTAAAAGCCTTTTCATTTAATTAATTAAAAGCTCTTTTTCTTTAAAAATAGTTTTCTTCTCCCATTTTCAACATACATACAGTAATTAATTAAAATAAACCCTTTTTTAAAATCCAATTATCCGAATGGGGTCCGGTCCCAATTGATTCGGATAATTGGAGTTCTATTGTACTTTTCGGAATCATCAACCATTCGGAAGAAATGGTATATTTTCGTTCGTGGTTTTATTATACTTTCCTAGATTAAAAAAAACATTTGTCTTTTTTTTAGAAAGTAAAACTTTCAGAAAAATCAAAACAGGATGACAAAATTGAGTGTTAGTATTAAAACATTTATAGTTTGATACATTTTATATCTGAAGACGACTTAAGTTCATTTTTGTAACCCTCCTACCACCATTGGGGTTTCTTTTGACCTCATTTATTTTTGTTTCGAACTTTTTCATGTTCCGAATCAGAAAATAAAGTAACTTAAACATAATACATAAAATCACACAGACACCTCGGAATAAATTTAATAGAATAAATTTAATTAATTTCTGCTTCAAATCATCCAAAACTAAGAACTCTCATCAAAATTTAAAACTCAGTACTAGGAAGGTTAAATTAATTGAATGAAGAGACAATTGCCTGTTGAATAGGTATTTTATTACTTACCCGTCATACGATGTATAGGGTAAGTCTTGTAATCGTTTTGAAAATCGAAAAAAAAAATTTTGACGGATTTACACGTTTCAGACACTGGAGATTCCGAAAAACATATTTTTAGGAAAAAAAATTTGCCGTCCGTCTGTGTGTCTGTGTGTCTGTGTGTCCGTGTGTCTGTGTGTCTGTGTGTCTGTAAACGCTCTATCTCCCGGAAAAATTGAGATAGAGACTTGCAATTTGGTATGTACTTAGTATGTAATAATGGGAAGAAGCCTATTTCATTTCAATAACCTCGATTAACCGGAACAATTTTTTTCAGACTCTCGAAATATTCGTTCTGATAAAAGGTACATAAAAATTTTCGAAATTGTTTATTTTAAGAAATGAACATAAAAGACAATAAAAAAACATAAATTTTGCATAAAGCATGAAGTCAATCGAATGATTAGTTGCCGAGATATTTGGAATCCTATTTTCCACACTCTTCGATTTTTCATGACCCTGTATTTCATCCAAATTTCACTTCAAAGATATATTTTAATTGGAAATTTGACGCTTAATCAGATGCAATAAACAGCTAGTTAATAGGATGATTATTTTTGGAGTTATAAGGAAAAACCTCTTTCAAACAATTCAGTAATAGAGCATTTAAAGTTTATGACGTCATCAATCCACGATTTTATTTGAATTGCAATGCACTTTATAAGTAGTTTACACATTTTTATTTTAATATTTTACATTATGCATATCCATGATGGGTAAGTATTACGGTGGCCCCCAACGACTAGTTTTTTTCTGCGACGATTTTGCTTCTTAAATGCCTGGTGCTGTTTTCGTGTTCTGATTCTTTCTCAAACCCGTTATTCAGTTAAATTTATTTTAAACTTCAGAAAAATTTGGATGCTTTCAAAAAAGGATAAAACCATTTAAAAAGCATTTTTTAGCTGTAATTTTTAAACATGGTAAGTTTTCTAATCGATTGCAGTTTTCTTTAAACACTGAAATGTTTCTCATATTTAATTAAATATTAGTTTTGATAATTATTCTTCATCAACTAATTTGAAAACTAACAACAGAAATATTTACTAAATGTTAAACGCTCTCTAACAGTTGATACAATGCACTTTTGAAATTAATGTACCTGTTTAGCTTTCAACTTAATATAAGTTTTATTTAGCTCTGTAAAACAATTATGATGTCTTCATTAACATAAAGCATTATGATTTGGAGGTAATTTATCTGAACTAGGGTGAAATTTTGAAGATCATCTTTGATTATTTGAATGAATGACCATTATTAATTCGTTTTTGCAGAATTATAAAAATTGGTCCTGCATAAGTAAATGATTCAAACAAACGTATGTTGAATTTAAAGTAAATACTAAACTTTTTTTTTTAAGTATAAATAACAATTTTAATTTCCAATATTTATATTTAAGTAATTTTAATAATTGTACCTTTTCAGCTAATATGAAAAACTATGGAAATATTTACTAATGCCCTCCCAAAATTCTGATGTCTGTTAAGTTTTGAACTTGATGTAATTTATCTTACTCTGTAAAACAAATTACGATGTCTTCATTTATACGATATATTACGTCAGAGGGAGAAATGTAATTTATCGAGGTGGAAGAAATGTAATTTATCTGAACTAGGACAAAATTTTAAAAATCATTATAGGTTATTGACAAAAAAAAAAAGAATCAATGTTATAAAAAAATTTTATACATCAAAAAAAAAAAAAAAAAAAAAAAAAAAAAAAAAAAAAAAAAAAAAAAACTAGCTTTAAAATTATTTTTCATAAATATCTTATTCAAACAAATATTTCCTTACACTACGACAAACATTATAGCTATCAGAAAATACATGAAAAATAATTTATTTATTTATTTATTTTTAATAAACATTAACTATAACATGTTGTCCTGTTGATTTCCCTTTTCTCAAATATTTAAATGTTTCTCACATTTAATTAAATATTAATTTTATTAAATACCTTTGTTCAACTTATTTGAAAACATTAAATATGCATTTATTAAATGTTAAACATACTCTACGTTTTATCCAACGTACTAGTGAACTTTTCATACTCATTGATCTTTAAAATGTATGTATTTTTTTTTCTTTTTAAAATAAATGAAGGTGTTATCATTTATATCATTTATATCATATTATGTTTCGGAGAAAGTGATGTAATTTATTTGAACTATGGGGAAATGTTAAAGATCAATCATAGAATATTTGAAAAAAGAATCATTATTATACGATAATTCCTTTTTGCACATATAACAAAATTATAAAAATTCTTTTAAAATACTTCTTCATAGATATGTAATACAAAAAAAAATTATTCGGATCTTTGAAAAAATTTTGTTTTCAGAATGATATAAAAATAAATATTAAATACTTTTCCAGCTATAAACTTTAACTATGAAAAGTTGTCTTGTATTTCAGTTTTTTGAAACATTGAAAAGTTTCTCACATTTTACTAAATATTAATTGCATTAACTTCTTTGCGTTAACTTATTTGAAAACATTAACTACATAAGTATTTATTAAATATTAAAAACATCCTCTACATCATCAAATGCACTTCCAAAATTCCCATACTTGTTGAGTTTAAGAACTTGTTATAATTTATCTTACTCTGTAAAATAAGTGGTGATGCCTTCATTTATAGAGTTTGTTATATTTTGGAGGAATAAATGTCAAATTTAGGATATCAGATTTAGGATAGAATTTATCAGATTTAGGATAGAATTTATCAGATTTAGGATAGAATTTTTGAAGTTTGACTTTGATTATTTGAAAAAATTAGTAGTAGGTATGAGCATTTCTTTCTTCATAAACAAATAAGTCGAAGAAAATATGTATAGTATGTTTCATTATTAACCCATTCAGGTAAGATTCAATTGTGAAACGTTGTTCATGAAAAGCATTTTTTTTTTATGTAAGAAAACAAGATTTTTCATTTCATGTTTCATTTAATTCATGACATATTTCAATATATTTAATATAAGAAGTTTTCGCCAAATTTTACATTTTAAATGTACACGAGACCCCTAATTTATTTCAAAGAAATAAAGAAGTATATGTAAATAATGTAAAAAAGTGTGGTAAAATTAATGAAATGCATGTAATTTTTCTGGTTTTTATTTCATCTCAGGACACTTTTTCTTTGTTAAAAATCACATCTTATTTAACTGATATTCATTTTAATAAGATATTGAATTGAAATTTTCATATCCAAATTTCTTACACTAGTAAAAGTCTATTTTATAAAAGTAACTTGATCCAAGAAAATTCTTCTAGGTTTCTGCGTTTATGTTAATTTAATTACATTTTTCTTTTTACTAGACGTGAACATCTTTATCTAGTTTCTACGACTACGATAAGCAAAAAAGCGGTTTTCAGCAATATTCCTATTGATTTCTGAGGATGATTTTTTTAATGCATTAAAAATTGAAATTGGTGGGGTAAGTGGAAATTTTCAAAAGACTATGAAAAATAGAACTTGAGTATCAAAATAATTAAATTAATGAATGATTGTTGACAATGAAATTTAAAAAGAGAGTTTATGATAGATACACACACACACACACACATATATATATATATATATATATATATATATATATATATACAAATACTACTATATATTTATAGTAAAAAGTAATTAAGAATAAAAAAAATACATTTTAAATAAACAATGGCGCTTAGTTGGAAATAAAATAAAAAATAAATTATTATGCAAAATAAGAATCTTCGCTAATAAAATAGCATGCCATGTTTCGGAGGGACTTATTTTTAATAAGTTAATTATTGAAATAAATCATTATACAAGTTACTCGTAACATTTAAAAATGTATTATGAAACAAGTTGATGAAAAATTATTCTAGTTTCCGTATTAATTTTAATTTAACTAGATTTATCTTTTTACTAAACCAGAACAACATCGTCATCTTGTTTATATGACAAAGCTAAAGATTATAGAACATTATTCATAATCAGAGAAGATAGAGAGTATGGTGTTATCAGTGCTTAAATAGTTGAGGGCAAGTGTGTCATGTGTGAGAAATTTCGTAAGAAGATTAGAAACAATAATTGAGTTCAATATTATGAATGTAACTGAAAATTCTTTACAAATAAATTTTGGACAACGAGAGCTCATAATATTTATTTCATTAAAAATTAAAGTATACGCGTTGGATTTTTTTTTTAACAAGGCACATTTTCCTTGTATTTTTGTAATTAAGTATAAATTTGAGTGCGAATCCTACCAAAATATTTACGAAAAATATAATAGCCTAAAATTCTGCGAATATTTAATGGTTACGTCTCTAATACAAAATATGCAAGTTTTAAAAGAAAAGTGTTTAAAAATTTATATAAAGTGTTTTTTTTTTTTTTTTTTTTTTTTTTTTTTTTTTTTTTTTTTTTTAAAGAATAAATTATTTAATATTTTGGGGAAAAAAAAACAGTTTCTATAATTTATTGAATATTTATCTTGACATTGATTCTACTAACCTATTTCTTTTAGTAAATATCAAAATGTCTCTTGCCATTTTCTCAAAATTCTCAAAACAGTGTTAATTTGAATTTTTTTTTTTTTTTAAATTCTTAATTTCTTGAACCAACAATGACCGTAATTTTTCAATCTAATCAAGATCTGATGACTGTATAAGTGTTGAAAACATTCGGTAATAAATATTATTTTGTTATTCGTGCAGAGTTTTATGATGTTCCAGGCTTTTTCTAACCAGAAGTTGTGGTTGATTCCTAAATTCGAAGCATATTCAAACACATGACGTTTACAATACATCAATATACTTTTTTATCATGAACTTCATCCAATTATTGTCAGTTTACCAGTTCCACTTCAAGCCCCAGAGCTTCAATTCTTGTAAATGCATAATATATTCTTTAAAATTACTACACAGTTATCAATAAAATATTTTGTAAACTTTTTTTACTATTTACCTCATTCAGGTATTCTATTTTTCTAGCCTAATTTCTACAAATACATTTTGATAACTGAAGGTATGACGTTAGCTTTAAAAAATGAAGCAAAACCTTTAGCTAAGAATCCATTGCTAACAAAATGATACTTTAAAACTGACATTCGCATTATTCTGATCTCCTTTTTTGATATAAATGTAATAGATCACCCCAGTCTTGTTTGATTTCCGGTGTTTCCACAGGATTAATTTTTTTCATTAATGCAGTAAACCGTAGAAATATTCGATTGGAAAGAATTCGCAATTTGACGGGAAATAATTCTCTTTTATTTCTTCTTAAATTGACAACTTTTCCATCCATAATCAAAGACAATTCCATATTCTTTCCAGAAATGATAATATTTAAATTTTTGCTTGAAAATTCGTGAAAAACCGTTGTATGTTTTTAAACACACATTTTAAAATAAAAGTTTTAACCAGCGTTGCTCTTTACAGTTGATCTGACAACTTGTAATAACTAAGCACTCTGCCCAAATACTTTTCCTCCCATAAAAATTTGCATACCTTGTATTTAGACATTGCCATTAAATATTCGCACATTTTTTTAAGTGTAGTTATTTTTCTAGAATTTCTTGTTGAAAATTATAAGTTATTATAAAGTTATAATAAAATATGCCTTGTTAAATAACTTTTCCTGCAACTGTATGAGTAGTAAAAACGAATACGCATGAAACATTTCACATTAAAAAAATATTGAATAGGGAATGAATAAAATACAATTTATTATGCAACATAAAACGTAGTATATGAATATGATGGAAACCATTTCGAGGTTAAATCATCTGATTTTATAGAGATTATTTTGTTTAAATCATTATTTAAAAAAATTCTTTCCAAGAATCACGTGTAAAATTTGAAAACCCTTTTATAAAATCAACTTGATACAAGTAAATTCTTTAATTTTACCTTGTTTATTCTAATTTAACTAAATTTATTTAAATTCTTTACAGTAAACCAGTATAACATATTTTAACGTTTAACGGCTCTTGTGGTAATTTGAGCACCCATGTATATTTTTTGCAATTTGTTTTTTATAAGTTATATTTCTAGCTGTGGACGAAATAGCACCATGACGTCACTTGCACACAAAAATTTCCCGACACCATTTAAGGAACAACATCATTTTAAACATCAGTATTTAAATAAATACTTTCTCCGAATCACTTGTAAAATCTGAAAATCCCTTTTATAAATTCATTTTCACTAAAGAAATGTCTTCTTTTTAACCGTGTTTACGTTAATTTAACTAAACTGACATAACCCCATTTTACTAAACCAGCACAACATGCTCATCTAGTTTCTATGACAAAACTAAAAAAAGTACGGTTTTAGGAGATATTTCTATTACTTACTTGATATTATTGAAATGATAATGTTATCATTGAATAAAAGATTAAGAGTTAGCGGGTCAAGGGGAAAATTTAAAAGAATATTGAAAACAGTACGTGAGTCAAAAAATAGTGAATGTAATTAAAAAGGATTTTCAGTAAACGCGAACAACGAGAGTTCATAATACCTTTTTAAAGCTTGAATTGCACCTGTAGGGGAAATTAATACACTTAAAATAATTAAAAAAAAGGTAAAGGAAAATAAACTAAAAATATATTCTTGTGCAAAATAATATGGTATAAATCAATATCATTTTTTTTCAAATAATCTTATTTAACAGATGTAAAGTAAGTCTTATTTAAATGAATTGTTTAACCAAATCAGTTGTAAGTGTTAAAAACCTTCTTTATAAAAACAAATTGATCAAACAAAATTAGTTTGACTGTTCATGTTTATCTTAATTTAACCAAACTTCCATTTTCACTAAACCATAACAACACATTTATCTAGTTTCTTTAGCAAAGCTAAATAAAGATGCGGTTCTTGGAATTCTATTTCTATTGATTACTTTAGAAAATTAAGATGATGGTGTCATCAATGTATAAAACATAGAGGGTAGTGGGTCAAGTGGGAATTTTGATAAGAGGATAGAAAACAGCACTTAAGTATAAAAAGATTGAATGTAATGCCGATTTTGTTTTACGATAAATGCGGATAATAAATGCTCATAGTAATTTTTTAAATATAATAACAAATGCAGTGTAAAAGCACATAATGAAAATCATTAATTTAAATTAAATTAACTTTATGAATAAATAACGGTTTGTTCCTTATAGAAAATTTGAAAAAATTCATCATTGTAGATTTAATCATTTTCAATTAACTGTATAAATTATGTTTAGTAATTTCCAAAAAATGTAACTTTATACACATGTGAGCCAACTTTTCAATATTCATGAGCTAATATATAGTTGGGCTTGATTAAGGGGTAACACCTATTTAAACTGTTTAAAATTTCTAAAAAATCTTTTTGTCACTTAAATTACTGTTTATATACATGGAAATCATATTCTATTATCTCGAATTCAAAAGTTAAAGGGCAATTTTAGAGCTATACGATGTAGAGAGTGTAGCGAGTAAACATAAATGAAACCTTTAAGCCTTTACGAACAGCCTTTAAGATAAAAACTTTATACTCTTCAATATTATCCAAGCTTTTTTGAAAAAATTAAAACACAGCCTTAAACGTTTCAATATCTGCTTAATAGCCAACCCCCCTCAGAAATTAAAGAATATCATTTGCAGTAAAATTGACCCAATTAATTTTGAGAATTATTCAGGAGTATATGAAATACCTTTTATTAAAGAAGTCGGATCCAAGAATTACTACATAGGCATCACCAGCAGGAAATTTACTTACAGAAAAAAAAGAGCTTCTAGCTTATATTAAATATAATAGAAAAACTACAGCCCTGGCAAGATTATATCAAGAAGAAACACCATCCAAATAAATTTCAATGAAAGTAAAATAATATTTCCCTCCAGTCTAATACTATCCATCCATAGTAAAAGAAACCATAGAGATACTAACACGCAAATATACAATATGTAACGTTGCGGCATCTTTTAATTTACCGAAACTGTGGCTCGAGTTACTCCATGGTCATAGATATGAAAATAAGCAACCAAGTAAAAATAAAAGATAACGTGCGTAATAAAAAAAAGTACATGAAAATAATAACTTCAAAGCTCGTGCAATTATGGAATACGCTCATTTGTTTTTGAAAATGACTCGGGGTGAGTCGAAACCTGTAAAACAACATAATAAAAGTTATTTTAATTTGTATTATATTGTTAATTTACACTTTTTAGCATTTAAAAGAACTATAACTTTAAGCCTTTTTATTTTTCAGAGCAGTATTTTCAAAACCAGCCTACAATCTACATCCACAAATTTTCAATCAATTAGTATGATCATTTTGACAATTAGTCGTCACATGTTGTTATGTCGCTGTTCTGTGTAACTTTAAGTAACGAAATTTGAGGTTGAATCGATGCCATTTCACTAAAACTGAATATATTTTAAAGCGTTTACGTATTTATTTCACTAGCTTTTAGGCTATGAAAAGTAATTTATTTTACACTGTCCTAGGTCAAGTTTAGAATAAGTTTGTTTCAACCGTTTGATCCTTCTTTTTTCGAAGCACTTCCGCTCGGTAGCTGTCAAACCGCCATTTTTTAATATTTCAACTAAATAAAATACGGTTTTCTACTTTAATGTATGTATAACGATCGTAAAATGAATGTAACGTAAATGAATTTTATCAATATTTCGCATTTCTTTAACATAAATCCCGAAAATTTATTTAAATTTCAGATCGTTAAAGTGGTGTTAACCCTTAAAGTAAGGGCGAATGGTTCTGAGGCCTTGCGCCTTCTGCTTTTTCAGAGTCACATATTTGGTATGAATTTTTAAACTGAAATTATGTTTAAAAATATTTTAAGAATGAATTTCTATTACATTATATAAATTCTCTTCCTGTTAAATTCTTAAATCCTATTTCATAAAAGTTTTACTTCTTAAAACAAATCAATGTTGCTGCTAGATTGGGAAATCTTTTTATTTATGCTCATTCACACATATTCTGTCTTATCTAGTACAACTCAATGAAGTATATTCATAATTATAAATAATGCTTTATATATGGACTATAATATGTGATTATTGTTTTCTTTTTTACAAATATTTAAGTTATTTTTTAATACGTTTTAAGACCTTTTCACATTTTTCCTTTTCTAATTATACTATTAATTTTTAGCCAAGGTCGATTGTTACAAAACAAAGGTTTTAATTTATTACATAAATCAAAAGAATATATGTAGTACTAATAAATAACTTTTGAAGGATTAACTAAATTGGAGGACTTAGGTGAATAGAAGTTATTTTGGAAGAGACCATATATATATATTTTTTAATTTAGCTGTATATTTTGTTTAGAGCATTTTCGTCATTGATTAGATAAATGCAATTGAGGGTGATGCAAAAAATATATATTTGTGTCATTCACCCAATGTAGAAAAAATTTCGTTGGAGTTTTTAATGTAAAATGTAATGTGCACTCTGGAGTTTAATAAAGGGACATATCATAAAAAATGAAATTTTCAAGAAAATAAGTTATGCTATTGTGATTGTTGGTCAAAGGTAATTCCTCAACTAAGAACGAATTCCAATGTTCACATAAAAAATCTGACAAAACAAAATGTTATTTTTTCTTTGTAATATAATATTTAAAAAATATACGTGAAAATAAGATCCAATATTTCTACAAATATGAGTAAATTACACTTAGTTAAATAAATAAAAATCCCACACTTTAATAAAAATGGGAATTACGACATTTTGGCGTTTAAGGTGAAAATAAAATTTTATGTTTAATATGTAGAAAAACTACAAGAGACAAAGAACAAAAATTACAAGAATTACAAACAACACAATATTAGAAAATCCTCCAACATGAAGTGAAAAGAAAACTATAATAAGTATGTTGCAAAACTTTTAGTACTAAAAAGTAATTTTACCTAGACTACTGAACACAATGGAACTACTGTCAAACCTATTTATTTGATGTTATGATATAATATTAGTTGAACCCTACGGTACCATTGCTAAAAGAATTAACGATATAGTTCTTAATGTAAGATCTCAACTTAAATAAATAATTACAACATTGGAGATGAACTGCAACTAATGAAAATGCAATTCTATGGGAAACTGCTTATCTAAATGTTTTAATTAACAGATATAATGTAGACTTAAAAAATTAAGTGACGGATTTCTAAGAATAATTTCTGTATGCACGGCTACAACCTCCAGAGCTGATATTTTTCACTGTTAGTATATCGTATCGTAATTGTAATCGTAGCATTACATCTTAAATTTTATTGGATTATACTTTTGTGTAAGCTTTCTTGCACGTCCGGGAACATGACTGCAGAATCCCAGACGAATTTATAAATATAAGTGATGTTCAATTTTCAGTTCAGTTACTATATTTTTGTCAATGTGTAATGTTATTTTGTAACTCAATATATATTCGATCCAAGGCCTCGTCTGTTTATTTGCTTTGTTATTTTATCAGCAGAGCTTGGTTTAAATCGCAGACAGAGTGACGCCTGTCCCTTTCCTTATTTATTGCTGTGGTTTTGAGAGAGAAAATTTATTTTTCTTTTGTTTCTGTTTTTTTTTACCCAGTGATGGAAAGTGAAAAAGAATTATACGGAGTTGCCCTTTTTCACGGAGACGGTAGAAATCTTTCTGTTTGGAAAAGGCGTGTGAAAGCCGTGTTTGCGGCGAAAGATTTGGATAAGTTTTTAGACAATGAAGCGACAACTGAAACTGCGGAAGTTGTAAAATCGAAAAAGGCTTATGATTTATTACTATCGGTTTTAAGCGATGGGGTTCTTGCGTCATTGCAAGAAGAAAATACTGCAAATAAGATATGGAATAAATTAGAACGAACATATGATACCAAGCGTGCAGTTAATCAAATTTTAATTAGAAAGAGGTTAGCAACTATTAAAAAGGATCCTGTTGTGTCTATGAGAAGTCACATTGATGAAATAAATAAATTAATTTCGGAACTTAAAATTTCCGGTGCTGAAGCAAGTGAAACCGATACTATTGTTTATATTCTAATGTTGTTGCCTCAAGAATTTGAAAATGTGAAAACTGCGTTAGAAAATCAACTGAATACTGCTTTGACTCTAGATTTTGTCACACAACGGCTGTTAGATGCTGAAGAACTTCTGCTCGACTCAAAGAAAGAAAAAGTGCAGTCCAAAACTGCTCATGATAATACCGCGTTTGTATCAACTCGCAAAGAATATGTGTGCAAAAACTGTAATTCAAAGGGGCACATAGCTAAATATTGTAGAAAGAAACTTACTTGTTTCAAATGTGGACTTACTGGCCATTTTAAACCAAACTGTAAAGCTGTTAAAAATTCAAATGAGGAAAAATTTGCTTCTTCAGCGGTATCTTTTGTTGCGGGGAACGTTAAAAAGAATGAATTTATAGTGGATTCTGGAGCGACTTACCATATGTGCTCTAATGAGAAATATTTCACGTCTTTACAACCATCTTCAGGAACTATTAAGTGTGCGTCGAAAACAACGAATCTTGAAATAAAAGGTGTTGGAAATATTTTTGAAAATTATCAAACGGAATGGAAATTACACTAAATAATGTTCTTTACGTACCAGATTTAAGTGGACAGCTGATTTCCGTTAGAAAAATCGAAAATGCAAATTATGCAGTTATTTTCAAGAATGAAAAAGGTGTTGATAGAAAAAGGAAAAAATCGTTTTTGTTTTGGTGAACGTGATTCAAATGGACAATAAGTTAGTTATTTTGTCCCAAATTATGAAACTGTTCTCACATCAAAAGAAAATGATTCCGATATTTGGCATCGCAGAATGGGTCATCCAAGCGACAAAGTGTTAAAGGAAATGAAACTTCCGATACCCCTTTCTTTTTGTGATGTTTGTGTTCGAGCAAAACAGAGTGCAACACCAATGGGAAGAGGACCTAGGAAAAGAGAAAGTATCCCAATGACTGCTATTCATTCTGATATGTGTGGGCCTATTGTTCCGAAAACTTTTTCTGGTGAATGTTATTTTATGACTATCATATATGATTTTTCGCGATTTACTGAAGTTTGATTATTGAAGCATAAAAGTGAAGCTTCAGAAGATTTGAAAGTTTTCTTAAAATCTAATCTTACAGTAAAGAAAATCAGATGTAATAATGGAAAAGAATATTTAAGCAATGATTTAGTGAATTTCACTCGAGATATTGGTATAGTGATTGATTCCGCTCCTCCATACACTCCAGTTTTGAATGGAGTTGCTGAAAGATGCAATAGATCGCTCCTGGATATAGGAAGGGCTTTAATTGCTGAATCACATTTACCTAAGACTTTTTGGGGTCAAGCTATTCTTACAGCAGCTTACTTGAAAAATCGAATGCCAAGCAGCTCCACTGAGAACTTAACGCCGTATTTCTTAAAATTTGGAGAAGATCCCGATTTGAAGCACAAACGTGTTTTTAGATGCAGTCCTACATGTTAGTTCCTTCCGTTCATCGTAAGCTTGATGATAGGTCTTCGATTGTTAGATCCTGAGACGAAACGCATAACTATTTCAAGAAATGTCAAATTTGATGAAGAGAAGAAGCATACCATAAACTCAAAGCAACACATAGTGGAAAATTCAGAATTGACTGATTGGGAAATTAACCCAGATGCTCAAGAAAGAACTAGTGAAGAATCAGAGGATTCCTGAAGAGAAAAAAGATAAAATGAGAAAATCCGAGAGATCAAGAAAACAACCTATTCGATATCCAGCTCCTGAGGTGTATGAAGCATTACTTTGCCAACAAGAAACTTTATCTTTTGATGAGATCAAATTTCTCCCTGTTGATGAACAACGTTTATGGAAGGAAGCTATGGATGCAGAGATAGAAAGCATGAAAATCAACGACGTCTGGGATCTCGAGGAATTACCACCTGACAAACGAGCTATTTCCTGCAAATGGGTGTATACCATCAAAAGAGATGGACGTTATAAGGCTCGCCTTGTAGCCCGTGGATTTATGCAAAAAGAAGGACTAGACTATAGTGAAACTTTTGCTCCTGTAATAAGTATGCCAGCTTTACGTTTAGGGCTTTTTTTGATTTTAAATGAAGAAATAAATGCATTTATTTTGGATGTAAAAACAGCTTTCCTGAATGGTAAGTTAAATGAACTTGTTTTTATGGATCAGCCACAAGGCTATGATGACGAAAGTGGTTTAAAATGTAAACTCAAACGGAGTTTATATGGCCTGAAACAGGCCCTACGACAATGGTTTGAAAGGTTTCTTGAATTTGTTTCAAAATTAAAATTTAAATCTCTTGATAATGAACCTTGTATTTTTATTCGTTATAGTAATGGTCATACAATAATTATTGCTCTGTATGTTGATGATATGCTTATAGCAGGTTCAGATTTAAATGAAACTAATGTAGTTATTTCTTTACTCTCTAAAAAGTTTCATATGTCAAAATCAGAATGTGTTTCAGAATTTCTGGGTATTCAAATGAAATTTAAATCTGATAGTTTAATAATGGATCAAGAGTCTTATATAATTAAATTGTTAAGTAAATTTAATATGCTAGAATGTAAACCTAGTGATATTCCTATTTCTCCTAAATCCACTCCATCTGATTTCAAAAATGGAAAACCATTTAATGGTCCATACCGTGAACTTGTAGGTTGTTTATTGTACTTGACATATATTTCAAGACCTGATATTTTATATAGTGCTAATTGTTTGAGTCAAATGCAGGAAAATCCTACTGAAGTTGCATGGATTGCACTAAAGAAAATCTTAAGCTATTTGAAAGGAACTTTGTCCTTAAAACTTGTGTATAAAAAAATCCGATCCTAAATTATCTATGTATGTTGATTCTGATTGGGGGGCTAATACAAATGATAGAAAATCAATATCAGGTTACATTTTAATGTTTTGTAACATGCCTGTTCTCTGGTGTTGTAATAAACAAAAATCAGTTGCATTATCGTCAACTGAAGCTGAAGCCTTAACTAAAAGTTTGCAAGACCTGTTGTGGTTCAAAAATATTGCTTGTGAAATTGTAAGTATTAAGGATTTAGTTATTTTACAGGATAATCAGTCTTACATAAAATGTATCAGTAATGAAAGTAGTTATGATAGAATGAAACACATAGATATAAAACTAAAATTTGTTCGTAATGTTGTAAAAGAAAATAATATCAAAATTGAATATATTCCTAAAAATATGCAAATTGCTGATATGTTTATAAAGGCATTGCCTAAAGTTAAATTTTATGAATTGTTGGTTCTTTGCTGTTTGTATAAGTAATGTTTTAACTGCGTCATATTTTTAATGTTTGTTTATTGTAATTTTTTATTTTGTGTTTTCTAATGTAATGCTAGATTATGGGCGGGTGTTAGTATATCGTATCGTAATTGTAATCGTAGCATTACATCTTAAATTTTATTGGATTATGCTTTTGTGTAAGCTCTCTTGCACGTCCGGGAACTTGACTGCAGAATCCCAGACGAATTTATAAATATAAGTGATGTTCAATTTTCAGTTCAGTTACTAT
Organism: Maratus michaelseni; assembly: GCA_963931845.1. Taxonomy (NCBI): domain Eukaryota; kingdom Metazoa; phylum Arthropoda; class Arachnida; order Araneae; family Salticidae; genus Maratus; species Maratus michaelseni. Next base: position 322,896,483 of record OZ007591.1, read on the forward strand.
GTTTTTGTCATAATGTTATTTTGTAACTCAATATATATTCGATCCAAGGCCGCGTCTGTTTATTTGCTTTGTTATTTTATCAAAATGTTTTAATTAACGGATATAATGTAGACTATTGTGATTGTTGGTCAAAGGTAATTCCTCAACTAAGAACGAATTCCAATGTTCACATAAAAAATCTGACAAAACAAAATGTTATTTTTTCTTTGTAATATAATATTTAAAAAATATACGTGAAAATAAGATCCAATATTTCTACAAATATGAGTAAATTACACTTAGTTAAATAAATAAAAATCCCACACTTTAATAAAAATGGGAATTACGACATTTTGGCGTTTAAGGTGAAAATAAAATTTTATGTTTAATATGTAGAAAAACTACAAGAGACAAAGAACAAAAATTACAAGAATTACAAACAACACAATATTAGAAAACCCTCCAACATGAAGTGAAAAGAAAACTATAATAAGTATGTTGCAAAACTTTTAGTACTAAAAAGTAATTTTACCTAGACTACTGAACACAATGGAACTACTGTCAAACCTATTTATTTGATGTTATGATATAATATTAGTTGAACCCTACGGTACCATTGCTAAAAGAATTAACGATATAAATCTTAATGTAAGATCTCAAGTTAAATAAATAATTACAACATTGGAGATGAACTGCAACTAATGAAAATGCAATTCTATGGGAAACTGCTTATCTAAATGTTTTAATTAACAGATATAATGTAGACTTAACAAATTAAGTGACGGATTTCTAAGAATAATTTCTGTGTGCACGGCTACAACCTCCAGAGCTGATATTTTTCACTAACCTGTTAAAGTCTTGAATTACTACAGATTGTCGTTAAAAACTGCTTTACTTTGCAACTGATGTGTTCTTTTTTATGAAAAACGTTAATGGAGCAACAATTACAAAGTAAAAGAGAAAATCGTATTTCCACCATTTGTATTAAATTATTGTTCCGCAAACGTTTTTCTTAAAAATTATATACATAGGACAAAATCTTAAAAGTGAAAGAAAAACAAACTTTTTAATTTGTTCACATTTACTTAATCTGTAATTTTCTTGATTAACAATACAGATAGTAATATGTTTGTAAACAAGTGAAATACGCAAGAGTAAATGGGTGCAACATGTCTTTAATTATCTATTTGCAGAAAAAATCGTTACCGGAAAATATTGACAGACAAAAATAGGAGTATTTTTTTTTTCAATTGACAACAGTTAAAAAGAATAAAGTAAATCAAATCGTGCATCTAGCATAGATTATGAAACTTTTTCCAACATTCCCAGAATTCTTTAAAAAACCTTCGCTATTTAATAAATTAAATCAGATACCTAAGTAAACATTTTAGAAAACGCAAAACACATTTGAAAATAAGATTTCAGCAAGTACATTGCATAGCCAGAGAAGCACTCTGTGCATCCCTGTATATAATCTATAGGTTTGTATATATACGCTATATAGTATCTTACAATTTAATTTAGTAAGAAAACACATAACACAGTTGAAAATTCACTTTCGGCAGTTTCTACCAACAGATGGAAACATACTTGAATTATCTTGTACAGCCCTGTATATTACATTATAGATTTTTATACACGCCACAAATTCAGATAAAGTTTCATTCAGGCAAAAACACGCTGTAAACTACAGCAATCACATATCCAGAAATTATCATACATAAGGGGGCATGTATCCAGTTCTTTGCATGGCCCTGTATATGATTTTATTTATTTTCAACAAACATCTCTTAGTGTGTTAAATATATTTCGCGTTCAAAATGCATAACTCGATTAAACAAAATCTGAAGCAATTTACGCTGATACACAGTAATGCTTACAAAATCTTTTGTGTAGCCCTGTATATGATCTATAGCATTTATACATACTAAATAGTATGGACAATTAGTTAAACGCATACCTAACTGAAACAGTACTTCCAGCACTTCTCGCTTGTAGACAGTACTGCGGACACAGTACTGCATCCGAAATCTTCTGCGTGCCCCTGTAAACAAACTATAAATGCTATGCGCTTCATATTTACAACAGGTATCTTGTAGTAAACCTCAGTAATGTATATCAATTTCATTATATTTAAAATAGTGTAACGTAATTAAAATACTCTGAAAACAGTCTTTCTCCGTAGACCTTTATGTAACGGAATACTTTAGTGTGGCTCTGTAAATGAATGAGAAATGCTTAGCGCTTCATATTCTACAGAAAGCATGTTTCAGTATACCTCACAAATTGATATCAATTTCATTTATGTTTGTAATAGTATAACATGATTAAAATTCACCGCAAACCACTTTCCCCGATACACAATAGTATAAGGGAATTCTTTTGAGTTTCCCTGTAAACTAATTATAAATGCCACATGTACCATATTCGAAAGCAAGCATCCTGTAGTGCACTTCAGCGATGTATATCAATTTCAATATATTTGAAATAGTGTAGCATAACTAAAATGCACTGCAAATGATTTTTCCCAGAGACCATAATGTAACGGCATTCTTTTGAGTGCTCTTGTACACAGAGTATAAATGCTACATACTTAATTGTCAATACCAAACATGCCATAGTAAATCTCAATAATGTATATCAATTGCATGGCAATCCGAGTATATTTATGCGAGTTAGAGTATGGACAGGCGTCAGACAGACAGACAGACAAACCCACTTCATAAACACTTTTCAACTATATTGAAAAGTGTTAAAAAGTGTCATTAAATCAAGCCTGGCTAAATATCGGCTCGGCTACTAAAGAAAGAAAAAAAATCGAAGGCTTCTTTCTACAAGAGGGTTTTTAGTATGTGACTATTTTATCACGACTTTCAATGTTAGATTAAATTACTTTAAATTTTAAATTACATTATTTACGATACTGAATTAAAGATAAAATACTAGCAAGCTACGCCCGCTGCGCTGGTCGGTTTCTACAAGTGAACCTTGAATCAAACGAAATATATCGTTTAATTTGACATTGTATTTGAAAGCAATCTCTATATTTACCTGGAATATCCTTTCACAATACTGAAAAATGACGTGATTGCGCTATTTTATTTTCTAATGTGCAGTCAAAATTTTAGCTGTTAAGGAGCAACTCTTTTATTTGGTCATTTACAGTTAAGGTTTGCTAAAGAATGATAAAATTACATGCAATATACTAAAAATTGTCGAACTAACAATTCAAACAAATTAACTAACAAAATCCATTCAGTAGAAGTTTTTATAAATGCTAATCTTTGATAATCGGGTTCATCTGATTATAGAACTTTTCCACATAATTCTAAAACTAACAGAACGTTATGAAATATACTAAAACCATCCTTATAAATTATCTACTTAACAATGCATGTCGCAAAAAATACGCCCAGTAAAAACTTTCAAAAAGGCTAATCTTTCGGAATCGAGTTCACCTGACTATATAATCTTCACACATAACTGTTTGACTAAGCAACGTAGAACAATATGTAGTACATTAAAACCATTCCTGAAATAGCAGCTAACTAACAATACAATTCTTATCAAAATCCGTCTAGTAGAACTTTTTCAGAAGGCTAATTTTTCATAATCGGAATCAAATATTGAAAAGGCTAATATTTGATTTAAAAAAAAATGGTCACCCGATTTTCGAATTTCCCCCTATAATTCTAGAACTAAGCAACGTAGAATGATATGTTATATAATAAAACTTTCCCTAGCAAATTATCTAACAGTGTAGGTTCCATCGAAATCCATTCGGCAAAATCTTTTAAAAAGGCTAATATTTCATAATCGGATTGATCTGATTATAGAACTTCCCAGAGTAATTCTATAACTCAGCTACGTAGAACGATATGTTATACAATAAAACCTTCCCTGAAAAATTATCTTACAGTTTAAGTTCTACGAAAATCCATTCAGCAGAACTCGAGTTATAAGCAGCCGGAACGAAATTTTATGTATGTAGAAGTAAATAGAAGTATATTCCATTAATATAGTTTCCATTTGAATTTAAAAAAGGTACTTTTCGGTTAGCCGGGCGCCAGTGATATATGTATATACAGGGTGAATCTAAACTCTTGGGCAAAATTTTAAGGGGTGATAGTACACATCAAGACAAAACAATATTAAATAGGAAACTAAGGGTCCTAAACGTCTTTCGAAGGAGATAGGCGCCATTAAAGTTTAGGGTCCGAAATTTCAAATGATTATAAAAAACGGAAAAATTGGTCGATTCGTTTGCGGTTATCACTAAAACTATTCTTTATGTCAGTATTTTCTGAAAAATAAATTTTAAAGATAAAGTTCAAAAAATGCCGATAGACGGCGCTTTAGACTTTGGAGTAACGAAAAACTATCTTTTACTGTTATTTTTTGTATATGATTAAATGCTTTCATAGCTTAAACTTAAACTTAAATTTTGAGCTCAAAAACTGAATCGTTTGGAGTGATTAATTAGCGCAATCCTATCGACATTTTTTTTACTTTTTCTTTAAAATTTAATTTTAAGAAAATGCTGACATAAAGAATAGCTTTAGCGAAAACCGCAAACGAATCGACCAATTTTTCCGTTTTTTATAATTATTCGAAATTTTGGACCCTAAACTTTAATGGCGCCTATCTCCTTCGGAAGACGTTTGGGACCTTTAGTTTCCTATTTAATATTGTTTGTTTTGATGTGTACTATCACCCCTTAAAGTTTTGCCCAAGAGTTTAGATTCACCCTGCATCTATATATATATATATATATATATATATGTATATATTCATACATATAAGTGTATGTATATATATGTATTTGTGTAGATATATGTGTATAATACATCTATATATATATCACTGGCGCCCGTTAACCGAAAAGTACCAAAAAAAAATACAGCAAAAATGCAGAATTAGTAACAGTTTTTTCTTTTATTTTTCCAGATGTATACCATTTCAATTCTTTCTGCAACAAAAAAAGACACCTTTCGGCTTAAAATCAAATTGTTTGGGGTCAAAAGTAAAATCAAAATCGCCAAAAACAAAAGATACATCGCCAAACATTGTTTCAATATAGAAATATTGCCCCTTGAATAATGTTTTAAGCATTACGAACATTTCCAATCATGTTTAAATTAAATATTTTCGTTTTATAATATTCTCTCATCAAAACTCTTTTTTTTTTCTTTCTCTTTCTTTTTTCTTTTTCCTTTTTTAAAAAAAATAAAATTAGTAACAGTTTTTCTTTTACTTTTTCGACATGTAAAGCCTTTTCATTTCTTTCTGAAACAGTAATGATCGCCAAAAAATTAGCAATGGTAACCTTTTCGGCCAAAATAACAGAACTTTCTATCATAATTCTATAACTAATATACGTAGAACGTTGTGTTATATACTAAAACCTTCCCTGAAAAATTATCTCTCGAACAGTGTAAGTTCCATCAAAATCCATTCGGTAGAACTCGAGTTATAAAGGAACGGAACGAAATTTCCGTTTGTGTTTTATATATATAGTAGATACTTTTTAAAGGATTGTTTTAGAAATATTATTTACTATAACTATACCAATTGTATTTTTTAATAACTTCCTTTAACATCTACACACTCTTTCCATCACATTGGGATTATTATTATTTTGTTTTTTGTATCATAAAAATAATTACGATTGTAATTATTAAAGTGTTCGAAGGCAATTGCACAAAAATTTCACATCTGATTAATATCCTTTTAAACACAAACTAGTGAATTTATTAAAATAATTATACATGGCACTAAGAAAGAAAATAAAAACTTTATTTAAACTAATTATTCAGAAATGCTAAATTGTTTTCTAAACTTTTTAAGTATACGAAAGAAAGAACATGTATCTGACATTAAATTTGGCCACATGAAAACAGCTTTATCTAGGTTATATTTGGAGGGGGGGGATTAAAATTTTGTTTAATGATATTAAATTGATTTTTATTTACAGTTATTACCGCAAGTCCCTTATAAGAGAGGCCATTGAAATTTATTTACGAAGGGGTTTAATCTGTAATGATACTTTCTCTTTTATTATTCCACCTTTGTGGTTAGAGCTTTTAAATAAATATTGTGGGGCGAATTTGAATAGAGGGAAACTATTGTGTATACAAGCTTGATTTGAGATTAATGTTTTTATGTGTTTTTAATTTGTGTTTTGTATTATAGATGGCGTTGTTTGTTATACTGTATCTTGTATATATGCTGGTGTCCAGTGTCATTCGGGTTTGATTTTTTGTTGACGAGGTATCTACTTATGAGTATGGTTTTAGAATTTAAACCGAAACATGTCAAGTTTGATATTTGTGTTTTATATGTATGACACCTTACTTAAGTAAAAGAAGTTTTTTAAGTTGTGTATTTGTTTTTAAATATATTATTATTTTATTTTTTATATATATATAATATATATATCTATATATTAATATATATATATATAATAATATATATATATATATATATATATATATATATATATTATATATATATATTTTATTCTGTACTTTGTACTGTTATAAATATTTTTTGTTGCAGTTTCATAGCCAGTAGGCCTATTTTCGTAAGCTTTGTTTGGCACATAATTAACTTCATTGCTGTTTCAACTCACAACCGTAAAGGATATTTGGAGATTTATCACCTACGTCCATCTTAAGGTAAAATGCCTTAAACTTAATTTACGTTATACAATTATTAATAAATACCATATGTTATACAATTGTATATATAATACAATTAAGTTCTAAAAATAATTATATGTTGTATTGTCATCGGAAACATACCTGTGGGTATAATAGTTAGTTATTGCCTATTAGGAAGTAAGTGAAACATAGATTACAAAATTCCATCTTTTCATACATGAAACAAAAGTTAAATAAAATAGTGTGATAAAACGATGGCAAACTCACTTTTACACCGCACTGTTCAAAGTTTGCAGCAAACTGTACAGTCATTCGACCGTTTTTATAGAAATTGGTTACGTAACCGTAATTTAACTCTATTCTGACAATATAAATGCTCACATTATGGTCAGAATAGAGTTAAATTATGGTTATGTAACCGTTTGCTATAAATAAAGTCGAATGACTGGACAGTTTGCTGCAAATTTTTAACAGTGCGTAAAAACTTAGTATGATTGCCATGACAACAAGATCTACTGATTTTGAAAAACTCTGTAATATTACTCTTTTATATATGATTCACCCTTATACAAAAATTTAAATAGAAACTCTGTATTTCTCTATTGGTATTAAATTTTACTTTATATTTTGATTCTAGCATAAAGTTCAGTTTCAGATATCAAATTTGAAGTTAGTCGTTTTAGAAGTAAAGTAAATGTAAAAATTCATCTTCTAATGTTAAACAAATAACTAAAAACTACATAAATGTTCAAAAAACATATATACCCTTTTATAAAAACTTTACAAAATGCGTTTAAACTTTATATACAAAACTGTATTTTCATATAAAACCGAGCGCTTTCCAGCAAACAGTTGCTCATCATCAGGGTTGCAAACGAACAAACACCCCTGATGGTTTGTTGTAATGGTTTGTTCCTTTCTCCATCACTTAAATAATGCATTTCGCTGGATTTTGTCATTGTTTATTTGTGTTCGTTTCTAACCCTGATAAAAAGCAAGTGTTTGGTCTAAAGCGCTCGGTTTTATATGAAATTACAGTTTTGTACATAAAGTATAATATTATAAACACCTTCAGTAAAGTTTTTATAAAATCATATGTATGTTTTTTGAACATTTATGTAATTTTTAGTTATATGTTTATATTCCAAGGGGAATCTGGATTCTCTGTGTATGATTTTATCATAGCTCAAGTTTTGGACAAATATTCTAAAGTTAAATCATTTTCATAATTTAATATTTTCATTCCTATTTCCTATTATAATTATTGTTTCTCACTTTTTTTTGTAGTAAGTTATACCAATCGTAATTATTTGTTTTCCATCCATATTCATAAGTTTCATCATGGAATATGAATTATGAAATTAATGTTACAGAAGATTATGAAGTCTATAAATATTTTAAAAGAATTCAATTTCTGAGGTTTTTTGTATGTGCGTATATGGAATTTCAGCTCATTCCACCAGATACATTTTTAATTATGCTTAAAAGAATCTGTATTAATCTTTTGTGACTCAACAACTCTCATTTCAAAAATATTTACTCAGATGTAAGAATAGATCATTTTAAGCATGCACTGCAAATTCCCGGCACACATTGGGATCACATTTGGAACACTTTGATTAAATAAAAGTGTTCCAGTTACATTAATGTACAGGGTGATTTTTTTAAAGTTGTGAAAGTAAAACCCTATAACAATAGAACCACTGATCCAAATGACCTAAAATTTCACCAGTATGCTCCCAAAGCAATGGGATTTTTTTGGCTTGGTTAAAAAAAACTTAAAATCACACCGACAGATGGCGCTGTACATGCAGTAAAGTCGGGAGAGGAACTTGCTCCCGGCACACGCACATTGGCGGTAAAAAGGTGAAGTATGCACACCTCGTGTTCATTATTCTACGGAAATCCTCGCAATGACTGCGCCATTGACGGACCGTGCGTTGTTAGTGAAACTGTATTATCAGAATAATGACATCGCAGCAACTGCTCTTAGGGGATTTTGGACACTTAAGAATTTAAGAAAAGGTCCAATGACGACAGAGGGCCTATGGAAGATGGTTTCTCAAAGGACCGTCCATTGTTATCCTCTCACAGACGATATTCTTTGTTTCTGCTACCTTACAGCGCCATCTGTCGGTGCGATTTTAAGTTTTTTTAACCATACCTAAAAAATCCCATTGCTTTGGGAGCATACTGGTGAAATTTCAGGTAATTTGGATCAGTGGTTCTTTTGTTATAGTATTTTACTTTCACAACTTTAAAAAAAATCACCCTATATATTGAAATGTGTTCCGAATATGCTCCACTATAAAGAAAATGTTCCGAAAGTGTACCGAAAATTTTTTGATCAGAATATTTGATAAATCTAAACTTGGTAATACATTTGAGAGTAGACTGAGAATAAATTTGGGCACACTTCTGAAATTATTGCTTTCAACAACTACGCTAGAAAGTGTGCTGAACCAAAAAAGTGTTCTCAGAAGTATTCTAAAAACTGTTCCAAAAAGTGCACTTCAAAGTCTACTGAAAAAGGGGACAAAATAAGTGTTCTAAAAAGTGTTTTGAAAAGTGTAGGAAGATTTGCAGTGTGTAGGAAAAAAAATGAAACATAAAAATAAAAAATTATTGACCATAAAAGGTACTTTTTTACATCTGTAATAAACAGAAAATTACATACTTATCTCATAAATGTTGTCAATTTTCTAATACAAAACTGTAAAATATACGAACTTACCTTTGTAAAAAAATTATTTTTGGACGGCTCGAGCGTTTTTAATTTTACAAAATTTACGAAGTTTATTTTCGTAATAACAATGCAAAACTGCTCAAATGATAAATAAAACTTTGTCACGAAAAATTAACGCAGTATCTCCGTCTGTTGAGAATTCTATGAAGAATTTATATTAACTGCTGTGTTGAGAGGTAGAAGCAACAAATAAAATCATCTATTAAATCCTACTGTATAAGAAACATTTACTTTTGAGTATGTTGCAGATATGCAATAAGGTGATATAAAGGGTTAAAGTTTGAGGGACACTATAATCATTCAAGAAAAGATTAAATTAATTAAAACATAATTATAAATATAACAGCAATCTCGTTTCTTCTAATGGAATATATAAATAGTTATACGGCATTTTTCGTAAACTAACGAAATTTCAAATTAAATTGTATTTCTACAATTTGTATTAAATCTAAACCCAACGCGAGCAGATTACATTTTTTAAACTCACCCTGAGAATTAGCTGAATTTTAAATACTTTATGTTTCGAAACCAGTAATCGACACATACTTTTAATATATAATTAATTTGATATATATTTATGGTTTATGTCCGTATTTTGGGTATCACAATGAAGTTTTTGCATGTGAACATTTTAAAATTTGCCCTTCTTTTAATTTATGGGGTTTCCTAAACTTTTTAAACTGTTTTTGTTTTCAACTGCAATTTGTGATTGAAATATAAGAGGAATTTCCAATTTTCTCACTGCATTATATTATTGTTATTTCAGTGAGTGTGTGGGAGGGGAAGTCCTGTTTTATTTTTGACTGATTCAGTATATATATATTTTTTTATTTATAGTTTCCTGGAATCGAAATACACATTTTTCGATTTGTACCCCCTAGAACTTGCCTTATTTCCATCCCTTGGATAACATGCTACAAACAACGTTACAGAAGCTATATTTAGCATCAGTTGTAATAGAAAATGCAGATGCAAAACTTTGTTGTTCAATTTATAACACAGAGTTGGTTCCTAACACGGAGTGTATGGAACGAGAAATAGAACTTGAAGAATAACCAAAAATTTTTTTTAATTTCTTCGTATTGAAAAAAAAAACGGAATTGGTACCGGAAAAAACATAGAAAAATTGTTTTAAATAAAAAAATTTAAATCTTATACTATAACCCATGTTTATTAATGCAACCAACAATCGAGACGCTAACCCTGCCTTTGAGGTAGTTGGTTAAACCATCTTATTATTAAATAATATGTCCACTTTTTGGAATTAGATATCTCCAGCATTTATCTAATTTCAGGTGATTGCTCGCTCTGATGGCAAAATGCCCTCATGCTTTCGTATTTAAATCATATTAATTCTGCATCGGAGTACAATATTTTAGGAAAACTCTAAAGCGAAATTCCATAAGACAAAACTCGCTTACAAATGCTTTTGAACACTGTGTTATAAAAAACAATTTATGAAAAGATATTCCTTAACTACAAGGACGATCGTCCATAAATTTGTCCATTTATCGTCAAAAAAATTGTACGTCCTTCATAAATCTAATGTTTATTTTTAATCGTCTATTCATCCACAAGGAAGTCTGCCAAAGGACTCATAAAAATCACTTATTTAATTAAAAAACTATTTTTCGTGTTTTAAATTTTAAAGACATGTAGTATAATTTTAAACAAGTCTAAAAACATTATCTCAAATGTACATCAATAAGATGCAAATATAAATATGTTATCGATTATTATTATTTATAGACAAAACATCAGTATGCTTTATGAATACTCCAGGAGAGACAATGTACTGTTTGTTGTGTCAGCATTCCGTTGTTTAGAAATTACGGAATGAAATTGTGTTATGATTTTCATTTTTATTGAAATGGGAATGTATAAATAATGTTGTGGAAATTATTAAATAATGGATAAAAATGTCGTGTTTTTGAATGTATCGTTAGAAACATACAAATATGATACGTTTTTTTCTTTTTGAGATATTACCATTAGAATTGCATTAGGCGATACAGGATATCTATATATTTAAAACGCTAAGCGATTTCTTTTGACAATCCGTGAGAACAAACTACCGCATCAAATGACATAATTATTTTTTTAAATGAAAGATATTTGGACACAAATTTGTTATCGTGCATTCGTTTGTTCGAAAATTTAATTAATTAGCCGTAATTTTCAATTAAATTTTTACTTCTGCTAATGACGTCATAATCGGATAACGCCCACTGTTGTGAGGCACAAAGTTTATTCTCTAAGCTCTATGGTTGCGAAGATAAAAGAGGAATAATAAATATTAAAAGCACCTGTAATTTAGGCCGAATTTTTTAATTTGCAAGTTAAATTTCCTTAACAATATTTATCTGCGTGTTTTATAAGCGAATAAAAATTCATATTTATTGTGACGTCACGGGAATATTGTCTATTGGGTTTATTTTATCATTATGCATTATAACTTTGTTGATGCCATTTTTTCATTACAGTTAAATGCAAAATATATTTTTAGTTGTATACATGGTATTTAAGCATTAAAGTAACATATATAAAGTGCGTGTGAAAAGTTTGCGCTGGTGAAAATGACATAATGCTTAGCTTGAAATGCATTTTAACAGTGATAAAACTAAAGAGAAAAATGTATGTGGTTATGTCAACATGTCAACATGTGTAATTTTAACTGATTTTTTTCATTCTTAATTATAAAGTTTAGAATTGGAGCCGTCATTGATTGCTTCATCTTGATTGCATACGTTGATTACATGGTACCAATTACATTTTTTTTAATTATAGGTTAGAAAATTTCCTATTTTAATAAAAAAAAAAGTCACAAAAGAAAAGGATTTCTGGAAATTTGAAATTATTCAAAATAGTGTTATAAGTTTAAAAAAAAAAAAAAAAAAAAAAAAAAAAAAAAAAAAAAAAAAAAACCTTGAAATAATGATTGTATTTTTAGCTAGAATAAACAATGTAAGACTAATATTTCATAGGAATTATTTTGGTTGGTTTATTATAAGTTCATTTAACAGTTCCTTATTAGCGCAAAGTCCTATTCCTTTCACTGTGAATTTCGCTTTCGATGTCAAAAAATAGCTTGCTTTATTTGGACGCCAGCCAAAATACAGTGGCAACTCTTAAAAATGTACAATGGTTGTGACAACAAACGGCGCTATCCCTTTAGCTTTCATCGCGTTTACATCACTTCTAAATACTACAAATTTCTATTTTTATCACATTTTACAATTTTAATTCTTACATCATCAATTAGAAAAAAAATAGCCTTCAAAGGAAATTTATTTGAAAACTGCCGCTTAATTTAACGATTTTTTAAATAACTTTCAAGCATGAAAAGTTTTTCAATTATTTCTTATGAATGACCGCCAGTTTGCTTCAATAATGTAAAATAGCCCCTGGGAAAGTTCCCACAATTGAAAGTAGATTTCCCTAATCATCATAAAAAGTGAATAATAATAATAATAATAATAATAAACACAGTGATAAATCATAAAATCAGATTATCCATAAGATAGAGCATTTTGGCGCTAAACAAAAATCTGTCCAAAAAAAAAACTATTTTCAGTTTATGTTGAACATAATATTGATATCTTGAATTCGTTGATGTGTATGTTCCAGCAAATATCAGAATATGCTAGGAATTACATTTTTTTTTTTTTTTTTTTTTTTTGTTGCATGTACAAATAAACTACACTTGAAAACATTAAAAATCTCCCTCATCTGCAGATTGATTTATTACTGTAAAAAAGTTCTGCATCTTTACATAAAAATTGATTAGTTTAAAATAATGGATGCGTTTTACAAGATATGGATTTGTAACGAACAATGATTAAAGAGGACATTTTAAAACTTTTAATTTGAACATTTTAAAACTTTTTTAACATCGAATTTCGAGGGTGCTTTTGGGCAGGTGCAATGCACATGCACATAGGAGTTCATTCGGTTGCATTATCACAGTGGGAGGGGGGAGATGTGTGTTTTATTTACTATGTTCTTTTATTTACTGAATATGGGATGAACGTAGGAATATACTTTTTGTATGATACTTCATAGGTCCATGAAATTTTTTCTTGCTGTGGGGAATTTGGCGGAGATATAAAACGGGTTTGCATTACACAGTTGTTTACGGATTATTTGTTTGGAGTTTGCACCGGAAATAGTACTGTATTTGTCTCGGGGAAAAACTTTTAAAATATAATATTTGAAAAACTGTTTCATACGCACCCCTTCTAAGAAGCTTATTTTACTGATATTGTTATAGTTTTTTTTTCCGTCAAGTTTGGATGGGTTCCATCTAGTATTTGTAATTTTCTTTCAATTTTGCAATTTATTTTTGAATCTCAGACAACGAGGTTGCCGTACATTGTTTTACTTAATTTCATATGTAATGCCTTTATATCAATAATTTTCTTTATAATTAAAGATTGTTTTTTCTTTAATTTAGAGCCTTAACCTTTAAAGACAGTAACATCAAGCATTTGTAGTAACATAAAGCACGTGCGGCGCAGTCTAAGCGCCACCGGCTTTTAAACCCTATAGAAGTTGTAAATACTCTCCAACTGTATAATGCGTGTGAAAAGTTTAAGCACAACAGCAATTTTCAAAATAAAGTTTAATTATTTGCTCTAATTTAAACCTATTGTCATATCCTTCTATATTAAAAAAAAGTAATCTGGAACTGAGCCAAAAATGAAATGGACCAATCAAATTCTGCGTAGATATTCCGGGTTATTCTCATCGCTTTTTTACTAGGGACTTTTTTGAGGAGCGATTACTTTTTTTCTAGCCATCTACGGATTCGAAAATCATACCACCAGACGCGAAATATAACAAGCTTTCAGAAATCAAAAAAATTATCACGGTCGGGCAATAAAAACTCAAAAAATCCTTAAAAATCGAGTAAAAAATCTTTTATTGAAAAAGTCTTTTTTTTTTATATTGTTGCCAATTTCTAAATAAACGCAAATGATTATGTTTTATGTCAAATAAAAAATGTATTTGCGCAAGACTATTAAAAACAATAATAAAAGTTTAAAATAATAATTAAATGATCACGTGTTAAAAGCAGGACATAAAGAAAATTACGTCATAAAAATTGTGTTTACACATGAATTTTAAAAATAAAAGAGATGAATTAAATGAAAAACATTATAACCAGTTAAATGAAAAAGAATTGTAACCTGATTACAGAAGAAAGTCGCCGTTCGTGATATCATCATCATAATCTTTTTAAAACAGGATACATTACCAGGTTTTAAGAGGCTGTGAAATCAGAACGGGGGTTGTTGAGCGTAGCGAGCAGGGGGCAGAGCCCCCTAGTGTCCTATAAATTGTAGTTCTAAAAGTATATGAATGTATGAATATGACATTGAGCAACTTATCACCAAATAACAATGAATTGTGTTTCTTCATTTGATAATTTTAATTCTATCGCGTTTCCTGTTAAACGAAAATATCTGTGCTTTTATTCCAAATTCAATAACTTGTATACTCTTTTATCGCAGCTAAAAACGACTCTTTGTTAATGTAAAAGTGCTAACTTCATCCAAATGCTTTTATGAGCTTGCTGATTTCAATTGAGAAATTAAATCATTACCAGTTTAGCATGTGCGGCCATTTAATTTTAATGAAAGATGAGACCCAACAGTTTTCTCAAAGATCTCAACAACTTTTTTCTCTTAACCCTTGTGGTGTCAAAAAGCATTTTTCAGTTCTCACAGTCTTAGGTGGTTTAGAACTTTTCTAAAGCTGTCGATGCCATTTAAGATATGCAAATGTCTTGTTAACAAAATTTTGCGACGAAAATTTATCATTCTTTCAGGCTCTAATGGAGTATTCTTAATGATAATTAGAAAGGCTAAATGGTTGAGCTTTTTATAATAGTCAAATAGGAAAGTATTTCATACAAAAAAAATTAAATTAAATTAAACTTTTACAAATATCATACAAAAATATACTTCCTTCTTTTTTTTTTTTTTTTTTTTTTTTTTTTACCAAATTCTCTCCTGTGCACCCTAACCGATTTTGAGCTTCGATAATTTTTTGATATTTTATGTGATTATTTAAAATTCTTACACACTTTTCCTCATCCTGTTTTTTTTTAAATTAATATTTCAGTTAAATTTGAATATATATTAACTCTTGTTTTATTTAATGTGATTTGTAGGTAATGTTTTAAATGAAAAACTATGTAACTTTAAAATTATACATACTTTTGAAAATGAAATATGAAAAGAATTGCTTGTTCTAAATAATTAGAATAATTATGAAAAAGAAACATCTTAAATTCATATAAAACTTATGTTTGTAAATATGTCTTAAATGATCTTCACAATGTTTAAGCTCTGAAAATCTGAAAAGAAACAGTAAAGAAGTTCTTAACTATCATTATCTAACATTAAAACACATTCTTCGCTATTTCAGAATATTCATTATTTCTCCGATGTAGTGCGAACTCAAATCACACAGTCAAAAATTGAACTATCAATCAAATTAATGGTATTCAATTACTTAGAATAGCTCGTAATAACTAAACGCAAACGAGAAACTTCAGACATTAAAAAAAAAAAAAAAAAAAAAAAAAAAAAAAAAAAAACTCGCTAAGCGTTTTATATTATCCTAGAATTGATGTTAGAGCATAAAATGTTACGGAAATACACTATATTTCCAATGATGATTGGTCACTTGCGATTTTAGACGTTTTGTTAAATATCTGGAAATATACATGAGGAATTATCCTGAAACTTCAGGAGTGTAAACAACATGATAAACGTCATATATTTCTGCGAAGATTTTTTACCAAAACCCTATAAGGGGCCGTCAACAAATTGAAGAAAAACGAATATCTTTTGGATAACCCTGTAAAAACTAATATTGCAAAAAAACATTCAAACTATAGATTATGGTTAAGTGGCTTATTGTAATAATTTGGGTTCATTTTTATGAAGAAAACATGTATACTCGAAGAGAAATTCACGTTTTTATAAAAACAGTCCCAAATTTTACCAAGTTTTTTGCTTATAATTTGCAGAGTTTTTAATATAAAAACAAGTTATTTTCAGAAAATATGACAAACACAACTGTACAACACAATACCTTGCAATCAGAATTAAAAAATAATAAAAATTGCATAAAAAATGAGCAGGTTTACTAAATATTGTTTTACTGCGCAGCGCGAATTCAATCAAAATATACTGTGCATAATATATTCGCTAAATGTAAAGACCAACTTTTATGAAAGTCTCAAAAACATAGCGTGAAAATTCTGATAGTAATCGTCGATAGAATAAGCTCGAAATCCGTTGTTCCCAAAAGGAAGAAAAAAGATAAGGGGTTGTATCCAATATCTGTTGATTAGTGCCAAGATAGCGTACACAATATTGCACGTACTACTATATTTGGATACAACCCCTCATATTTTTGCTTCCTTTTGGGAACAACGGATTTCGAGCTTATTCTATCGACGATAATTTTCAGAATTTTCAAGCTATGATTTTGAGACTTTTACAAAAGTTGTTCTATATACTTAGCTAATACATCATGCACATTATATTTTGATTGCATTAGCGCATGCGAGGGGAAACAGGTTTTAGTAAACCTCCTCATTTTTCATCTAATTTTTATTATTTTTTAATTTTGATTGCAGAGTATTATGTACAATGTTTTTTGTCATATTTTCTGAAAATAACTTTTTTTTATATTAAGAAATCTGCAAATTATAAGCAAAAAACTAGGCGAAATTTGGGACTGTTTTTATAAAAACCTTAATTTCTCTACGAGTATACATGCTATTCTCATACAAATGAACACAGTATATTACAATAAGCCACTTATTTATAATCTCGAGTTTGAACGCCTTTGCTACATTATTTTTTACAGGGTTATCCAAAAGATATTCGTTCTTTTTCAATTTGTTGACAGTCCCCTATGGAGTTTCGGGAAAAAAACTTCGCGGAAATATATAACCTATACTATACTGTTTACACACACCTACAGTTTCAGGTTAATTCCTCATGTATTTTTCTAGATAGTTAACAAAACGTCTAAAATCGCAAGTGACCGGTCACCTTTGGCAATATAGTGTATATCGCAAATTTAATTAACATTTTTCATCCCCTATTTTTAAAATTTAAATTGCAAAATTCTAAAGGGAATATACATATACGTTAATAAATTTATTTTAGGAAATTTAATGCAATATTATTACATTACGTTTAAATATAATCACTACTTTAATAAATTTAATAATGAATTGCGTGCAAATAAACTGTTAATTTGCAGAAAATTGACTAATTAAAAATTATCTATGATCATTACTCCCAGCGTTCCTAATTTTTCCAACCTTTGGTAAAAATCAATCGAAACAATAATCTTCGTTTTCGAACATGTGCAATAGCAATTTACAATAAACAAGCAAAGGTAAACAAATGGGTAAGTGTGATCGAAGATCGCACAAAGGGTTTCGTTTAATATTCCTCTTAAAACACTTTATCCTTTCTTTAATAAATGCAAATAAATTTCATTTTCCAAAAAAAAAGTCATTTTGTTTCTTATAAAGTAAAAATTTACCAGTCTATTTTTTTTTGTTTTTCCGAATATCTGAACCTGCCCGATAGCGGGCTTTGTCCGCTATTATATTTTGTCATAACCCTTGATAACTGTGCTAGTATGAATTCATATCCAATATCCAATATCATATTCAATATACAATTGCCAATATGACGTAATTTTCAAATTTTTCTTCCTATTATTAAACTTAAAAAAATTTAATTGAAGGGAATATTATTTATGCTGTTATACGTCGTGAGTAAGTCGAATAGAATATCTACATGAATATCTGCCATGTGGATTAAATGCGATATTAAAAAAAGTAGTTTCCCCCGCTCCCCTTCTCTATTAACAATCCCTATTAGCATTATTAATTACATCATTGTCTATCAGCGTTGTATTTCTTTTTTCTACTAGGGGGCTCTGCTCCCAAAGAGCTACGCTCATTAACCCCCTTTCTGACACAGCACACTCTAAAAACACGCTAATTTGATTAACTCTACACTCATTACGCCATATTGAATTGTAATAAAGCGACCAGTGGCGATCTATTGTAATCGGGTTTCCATTCATTTTCCTTTCACAGAGATATTTTAAGGCCGAATCAACTGCAGTCGAAAGAGCTAACAACTGTTTTCGTGACTGGTTAAATAACAACAATTAAACATTTGAAAATCAACTTGTGTAAAATGGCTAAGTAAACGATGTCGCTACATCGGGGAATTTTATAATGATGTTATAAACAATTTGTATTTATCCGTTATCCCGTCGACCACTATCAAAAAAAAAAAAAAAAAAAAAAAAAAAACTGTCGCCAAACGAATATGAAAAAAAAAGTGCGTTATCGTGGCGTCACATTCAATTGTCATCAGATGCGTTACACGTGTTTGTTATGTCATCGACAGATTTTTATTCGACATTTATCTGTATTTTTAATGATATTTTACCCATTTATTAGTTATTTCATTAATTAAAAAATAATAACGACCTTAAACAGCCGCACCATGATATTAAAAGAGAAAAGGCGTTGAAAAAAATCTTGCTATGCTTAGGGCATTTCCATGAAAAAGTAGACATGAGGGTTGAAATTTCAAATGTATTTTATTACTACAAATAATATATCAAATTAAAGGTAAAAATATGACGCATATGAAATTACAGAGAACTAAGCTCTAAAAATATATATATTTTTAATTTATCTAGGCTCAAAGTTGGAAAAATTTGAAAAACTTTCAGCGTGTAAAATAGGGTATTTCATTCTGCCAGAAGCAATATTTAAAACAGCAGCATTTTCCATATATGTGCATATATTACTATTTGTGACCTTTGTGTATCTTTGAAAACACTTAATTTTTTTAAAAAAATTAAAGGACCCGATTTTTAATACAAATATATTAACACTGTCTGTCACATCCGTCACAAAAAACATGCTTAAGTTATTATACAAAATGCATTTTTCCATGAAAATACATGAAACTTTCGGAAAGTCTAACTATTGCAAGTCTGAATAACTACAAAACGCTAAAAAATAGTTTAATTTTTATTTTGTGTGAAATTTTAGTGTGACAAAATCCTTGTGACGGGTGTGACAAAAATCTTGTGACGGGTGTGACAAAATTCTTGTGACGGGTGTGACAACATTTTAAATTACTTTGAAATATATTTAAAAAAAATTTTTATGAAGTGTAAGGTGAATCATTCTTGTTTCTGAACATATTAAGGCCAATTTGCCAAAAAAGAGAAGATAAATCATGAAATATGTATTTGAATTATTTTAGCAAATTGTGAGTTGGTAGCAACTTACTTGCTTTTAAGTTAATTCTGCTTTGGATTTTTTAAAATGCACTCAGGAGATTGGTGCAATAAAGGTATTGTATGTCTCAGCAGGGAAAATACTAGAAACTAAACAAATACTGACAGAAAATGAGAAGGCATCAAGTCCAAAGTCTTATCACTACTTTAAAGTAAGTAGTGATAGTACTATCCTTTTGATGGGAAAGACTGCCAAATCAACACTGAGGGAAGTGGCAGTCACTGCTAATTGTGAATCTCCCCCAGAAAGATTTTGAAAATATCAGATTTAAATATTGGTGATTATCTTTTGTTTTCCCTGGCCAGTAGTAAAAAGCGTAATAGCTTGTACGCTTGTAATGTCTTGAATATCAACTTCCATAAGGAAGAAATAAGCTTAAAATACATGCAAGCCAGTGGACAACACTGGATTTGGCCAGAGGAAGATGACATCTCAATTAAAAAAATTTCTGCTATTGTAAAAAAAGTAGCACCTCCATCACTTATAACGCGTAGGGGGCACTTCAAATTTTAAACTAACTGCATAAATATGTTAGTTTTATTAAATTTCTTTTGTATATTTACTATTGTTGAGTTTACTGTCTATACTGATCACTGTATTTTTTTGGTAAACAACTTTCAAATTGTACACTTTGCACAATGTCACATCCGTCACAGCAGGAAAAAAATCTTATACATTAAAATAATTAAAATTTATTATGAAAATTACGTATTAAGTTTAATTTGAATGTCTTTCATTAGAAAAAAATTGTTTTAATAATGACACAGTTAAATATACATAGGAATTTTAACAAATGTGTATACAAGTAAAAACTCTTGTTCCGAGTGAGCCACACCCGTCACAAGTTTAAAATTAAATATATATATATATATATATTGAAAGCTATTGAAGTTATATATTTGATCAATTTGTAACGGCCATCATTAAGTACCAGGCCGTGCGGTAGAGCAAGAGATAACCAAAAGTTTAGGTTTAAATTAAAACCAGTTTATTAAGACTAATCGGGCAGGGAGGTTGAGCGAGAACTACTCGTTAACTACTCGAGAACTACTCGTTTGGTTAAAGTTAGGTAAACTAACTTTAACCAAAAAAAGGTTTAGCCTTCGACTTGAAGCGGTATAAAAATAAAAAAACTATTCAATAATTAAAATAGACTATCAGGGGAAAATAGCATTCGCAGTCGGTCGACAGCGGAGAGTCTGGGTGCAAATTCGCGATAAAGCAACTTCACGTTTAAATCCTGGTGAGCTCTGATGCAGGCTTACATCAGTTCAACAGGCGCGTAAAGCTATGCAACTTAATCTTAGCTCCTACGTACTGCTATTAAGTACCGATGCCAAGTCCCACTCTAAACGAAAATTCACCTCTTATATATCCACAGTATCGATTGACCAGCTATAATAATTTGCATAAATATCGGAGGAAAACAGCAACTCACAATTTCCGAGATTCACACATCCATCGAAGGTTAGAGAAAAGAGAACATTGATAAACTTTTACGCACATGGATGGTTATTGAACAAAAATTACGATCGCATTCAAAACATCGCCTACTCACGTGACGAGAATAGTCGACCTATAACAAATTATCCAAGCATATGCATAGAAAAACATAATTAAAATACTTTTCAGGGATTTCTTAGCTAATTTATTTCCCAAAATATAGATATAAACTCTTAAAATTTTGTCTAGATGTCACACCCGTCACAATGGAATGCCCCCTTAGTTACGCACAAGAGATCCGTTTCAACTGACGTCATCAACATTTATCCATGAACTGAGGGGGATGATTAAGATAAATATTGTAAATAAATAAATATTTAAGAAATTTTTCATTAATGTATTATAAATTTTATTGTATAAATTTACTGTTAGTTGACACTCCAGTGAGTGGGGCTTTGGATTCCAATGGCAACGTTCTTCCATTGGATTTTCGGGCATTAGAGTTTGGCGAATAATTTGGCGGTTTTTTTTTTTTTTTTTTTTTTTTTTTTACTGGAAAGTTGTCAACAGTATAGTGGAGAAATACCGAAAATTGTTTGCAGTAATGTACCGTTTCCAATTCTAATTTGACGTAATTTTCAAAGTTTTCTTCCTATTATTAAACTTAAAATTATTTAATTGAAGGGAAATATTATTTACGCTGTTATAAAATTTGCAATAATATGTAAAATATTTTGTCAAAATAAATTAATATTTCGTGTAAATATATTTTTATATTGAATGAAACTGTTTGGAAATATTGTTATTTGAGCATTTTAAATATGACGTAAGTTTCCCGATTTAATGCTTTGAACGCGTAATAATTTAATTATTTCTCTTTTTAATATTCACGCGCAAGTATATTTTTTATTAAGTAAGTTTTAACAATTACTGTTTTTAACACGTGATTATTTAATTTTATTTTTAAAGTTGTATTTCTATTTTTGATAGTCACGTGTAAATACACATTTTAATTTAAAGGGATGTGCGTCATTTTACAAATTGGCAACAATTTAAATAAATTCTGCGCTGTTGTTGAATATTTTTATGCATGAATGAGTGGGTTTTTAATGTTTTAATTAATATATTGCGTTGATGAAGACATTTTCAAAATTTTATTATTTTCTGCGTGACAGTAGTATTCAGCAGTAAGTACACAAAATGTTAAGTCTCTAACTTATACATTTTCTGGGAACAGACTCTGTGACGGACAGACAGAGAAGCGAGACAGATAGGTTTTCGTGAGATGAACGAAACCCTAAAAATAGGAACGCTGCGAAGCCTGAAAAATATTTATGATAAAAAAACAGCAAATTTGTCACATATTATCTTTCTTGTAGATTCAAACAAATCTTTTATCTTCCAAAATCCTTGTTACATTCATTTATATAGAGAAAATGGATTTTTTTCCCTCAAGTGAAAATAAAACTGCAATGTTATATCTTTTCCTTTGTATTTGTTTAATTGTCAACGTAACTGTTTTGCAAATGACATTTAAATATTTTCAAATTCGAAATAATAAGGGTTTCTTTTAGGTTCTTTCTTATGATTACAGAAATCAGAACAGGAAATTCGTTCGTAAAATATATTTACTTTGAAATGGTTTATCTAATTATATTTGGTTCAAGTAATGCATATATTCCTATTTTAACGACCTATTTCAAAATTATTTTTACTTTATTGCCATAAACTCTTTTGTGGGTTTCAAAATTTTTAATTGATTTGCAGTATATCTTACAATTAACATGGAAAGTCTAATTATACATGTTTGACACAGTGACTATGTTTAAATGTTATATCTAATTATGTTGTACAGTGTTTCTTTCTAGATCCACCTATTTATAAATTAAATTTTGTTCGAAGATTATATTTTATTCTATATACTATAATATTTTTTTGCTTTTAAATATAAATATATATGTATAGCAGAAATTCATTTAAAAATAAGCGCCAAAATTTCGAAAGCAGAAGGACTTCTATAAAACCTTCTTCTTTAATTAACATCAAACACTTATAATAAATATATTTAGTTGCATACGAAAAAAGGAAAGACTTTATGTACATTATCAAGGAAATTTCACATTAGCTGATTATTAAATATTCAAAAGTGGAAATGTACTTTCCAATTGATTTTTTCACGAAATCGAGAAGAACTTTCTATTTGTTTAGATGAAGTTAGACGCAGTCCGTAAAATCTTCAGATTCAATTAAATCGGATATTTTAAAATTCTGTTCTAATTATTTTTTTAAGAAGTACTTTAAAACAAATTAAAAGTTAATTTTAATTAAGTTAATGGTATTTCTAAATAAATATAAGTCATATTTCGTTGTATTTATTGAAATATTTGAATTTTCAAACAGATTTTAGTTACTTTTTTATACTGTATTTTTAGACGATTGCTTTGTATTTTTTGTTATGGTTGTTTTTAGATGTCTGATATAAGAAAAAAGTTTCCGACTAAAATAATTCTTTTTTAAGTACGTTATAACTACTTATTAATACAGAGATCAAATTTTAAAGTAAAATTATATAACATTATAGAGTTTTTAATTTCCTAATTGGAGCAAACACGTTATGCAACTAAATAATTTTTAAAATGTAAAAATATTTGGCATTTTTTCAGTGTTTATTAAACGGTTCTGAGTCTAAAAATTATTTAACTACGAGCGGGTTTAAAAAAGACTCGCTAGTTTAAAAGTTACCAATAGTGTCACTCAAAATGTAGTTTAAAAGTCACTATTAAATAAAATAAAATAAACTATAAATATGAAATATGAATGACATTTGAAAGTACTCACAAATCCAAAACTTTGAAGACTATTTCAAATAAAACTAACATAAAAAAAAAATCTATTAAACTTAACAACTATGACACGCAAATTAAATCTGCTAAAATGCATTATATTTTTCATACATCTTTCATGTTGTTTCTTCGCAACTTTTATTCTTCGGTCATAACCACCACTAGTGTAGTATTTAGTAGTTGTGACGAACTATACGTTTTTACACCCGAATCAAATGTTATAATTAAACGTAGAATATTTTCTCTCAAGGAAATTACTCTGTCCATAACTGTCGGATCATTGAACAATTTACGTTTTGTTTATTTCGTAAACTTCGCTTGTCGTTAGAAAATTTTAACTTAAAAATTGATTTGAACAGAAATTTTTGCCTTAGAAATACATTTGAAATATATTTGAATCTTTTACCTATTCCACTTAAATAAAAGGCTGATAAAAACTGCTGTTAGAGAAAGTTTTTATGAAATCTATATGAACCTTTTATAAATAGTCCAACTATGGGAAATATTTATATTTTCTATCATTTATCTACCATAGCGTAGAAATGTTCACTTTATTTTCGTCAGACTATTGCCTGATCAGTAGAAAGTTTTAACATATATACACTGCTCAAAACAATTAGGGGAGCACATGGTTTTAACGAAATTACGCACACACACAAATACTTAAACCAATAAGTAACTTAAATTAAAACATCCATAATTTAAAGCATAGCAAAAAATAGAAAAATAAAACTTCATATGCAAATCAAAGTTCATGACGTCAAAAACAAGAAAAAAGAGATAAGTGAAGAAATCAGGATTTCGCAGAAATGTCTGTTTCACTGTCTCAGTTCCGAAATTCAATTTATCAGCTTTTGTTTTGAGAAAAGGGTGATTTCAAAATGTCACAACAACGTGATTTACCGGAATCCATGGTTTGGCGTATTAGAGATAGACTTGAATCCCGGCAAACACAACGAAGTGTAGCGGATGCTGTTGGAGTTGCAATAAATGTCCTTGCAAGGCTGTGGAATCGATTCCAAGAAACAGGAAATGTTAGATGTCGATCAGAGCAAGGTCAACCACGTGCACAACAGCAACTGATGACCGATATATCCTGTTAACAGCTCGTCGAGACAGAAAAGGATACTCAGTTGCGAAAACGGTAGCTCTTGGCAACACGACGAAAGATGTCCAGCCAAACAGTGCTAAATATGCTTCATCAGGGTGGTCTCCATGCACTTAGGCCAATGATCTGTGTTCCGTTGACCACAAGCCACTGTGCCGCCCGAAGAAGTTGGGCTGCTGAACATAAAAACTGAAGGCAACGAATTGGAGTCAAATGCTGCTTCCCTATTCAGTCTGGAGTGTGACACTCGACGTGTTTTTGTTTGTAGGGAAAGGAGCATTCGAAATAACCCCACATTTGTTCGTTAAATATCACATTATACACAAGGAGCGTTGATGGTATGAGCTGGAATCAGCATACGTGGACGTACGGACCTGCATATCATTTGGAATGACACTTTGACGGCCCAAAGGTATACAAACGAGATACTGAGACCTCATGTCATACCTTACGCTTCACCCATGGTGATTCCTTTATTTTCATGCATGATAATGCCTGACCGGATACAGCTCGTCTGTTGGAGAATATGGTTGAAAGTGAAACAATACAGCGTATCGAATTTCCAGCATGCTTTCCTGACCTGAATCAGATCGAGCATGTTTGGGATACACTCGGATGACACATTGCAGCAAGACGAAGGCTTTCGTTTATTGTCTGGGACTAGGAGATTGCAATTCTTGAAGATTGGAACAGTATTCCTAAAGTCTTATGGATAACCTCATCACATCCATGGAAAACCGGTGTGAAGCAGTCTTAGCTGTTAGAGGGGACCACGCATCGTATTAAACAACTTGCATCATTACTAAACAATACTTTTTTTGTAATTTAGATGTAACCAAATTGTTGCCCTAAACCATCTTTTCATGTTCTTTCTATCTTTTTAAATAATTAAAGCTCCCTTACAATTTTTTTGCGTCTTATTTTCTGTATTACGCATTGATAAACGTGTATTCTCCATTTTATACCCATGCATGGCTCTCTTGTAATGTTCTCTTCTTTTATTTGCTTGCTCCCCTAATTTTTTTGAGCAGTGTATTCATTTGGAACTTTTCTTCTTTGATCAACTTTACATACTTCTTTCTTTTCCAAAAAAGTTTCAAAAGTATTCCTCTTCGAAAGTACATTTGAAGCATTTAATTAGCCCACCGAAAGAAAGGGGTGTTGCAACTGCTGATCTAACAGTTTTTGAGAAAACTATGTGTACATTTGAAGAACACGCCCAATTGTAGAGATATTCATATTTTCTTCTTCATCGTCACGTTTTTCGCCTCGAGCTATTCCAATTCTGAGAATCAATCTCATTGTTTCTTCTCTGGTTTCAGCGATTAGATTGTTAGGCGAAAGAATGTGTAAAAATATTTTCTCAAACTCTTGTAACAAATTTAAGCCTACAGTTTAGAATACTGGTAAAAGTGTAGCCTTTTTTGTATGTTATTTAATAACATGAAATTTTATAATATGTATTCATCTATTTTTACGAAACAAATTAAATAAATCAAATAATTTTTTATATTAAATTTGTAGTTTTTTACTTACATCAAATAAAGGGCTAGTTTTAATGTATCTCGATAAGAGTAGATTTTGCATGCATAAATTTTATAAATATGGAGTTATCATATAATTATATTACTATAATGAAGACACAAACAGAAAAACAATTGAAACAAGAAATATCAGTAAAGATAAAATTAATGTATAAAGGCAGATTAAGCGAGGAAAGGTAAAGTAACATGCGTATTAAATTGTTGTTATCAAATTATGATAATTAAGACTATAAAATTATGAATTGAAATCTTTATAATATTGAGGTATTGTAAAATATTGTCGACCGAACATAAAAATAATTTTATTTCAAATGATATTTACCGAGATTATTTAAATTTACCTGTTAGGAATTCGAACTTGAAAGTTGTCATAAAACTTCCATTTTTTATGGATTTTAAACATACATTTATAAAGTAAGCCCATTATAATCTGTTGGAGAAAAAAATCTAGTTTTTTAATAACGTTTTTGTATTTACTCAAATTATTCACTTCTCATTAAATGTTTATTATTCCTTCATTTTATTTTGCATCATATCCCAGACAACACTCCGACGTCCTAAATGCATCCGGATGACATCACATTCAGGATAACAGATATTTGTTTGAATGGTTGAAACTGTCCTGATGAAAGTCGTAAGATATTCCCTACATGCCAATATTTTCCACATGTAGACATCCGGAGAAGGAATTTTCTATGAAATTTTTTGTATAATTTTAGGTGGTGCTAAATTTGCACCTGAACTTACCGGAGCTCATAAATATTGTGCACCGGAACCTGGTAGAACATCAATATATGTTGTATATTGCTGGTTGATAAACAAAAATGGCGAATACAATTTTTTGAAAAAATTTCCTTTATAAATATGTTTGCTATTTTTTCATTCATTACTTTTTTTTATATTTATATATGCGCATAGCTTCCAACTTTTCCTTTTTGTATTATCACTATTTCTGAATTGTAATAATAACCTTATTTAATTGCAAAATTCTCCGATTAAATCACGCCAAGATTAGGCGAAGATTTTTATTCGTAAGTGGTGATAATAAAAATATAGAATAACATCATTACGTCACAATTGTCATGCTTCTAGTACAGCTTAGACTTTTATTATAAAATAAAATATCTGGATAGAACTATTTAATAAGTCTGGATTAAATAATGAATTTAAACTGTAATATATGGAAATATCATAAATGAAATTTTGGAGTCCACACTGCCTTAGACAGCGTACAGGCGTGGGGGCCTCGGCCATAGTCGGTGAGGTAAGGACGTTTGCTAATCACGGCTCTTAATTGAACGATTTTAAAGTGTTTTATATAGTAGGATACATAGTTCAATAATCAATCTTTTAACACAGCTCTCGACACTATCACTAGAGAGCACTGTATTGTTCTATTATTTAATTTTTTTTCTATAATTATTGGTCAGAATTCAAAGTGTAATATATGAAAATGTCAGATTTAAATTTGGAAGTCACCACTGCCTTTGGCAATGTACACGTGTGCGGGCTAGGCCCGTCGTCAGTGCGGCTAAGCGATGGGTAATCTCTACTCGTAATTGGAAGATTTTAATGTGATTTATATAGTTCGATAGATAATCCAATTCTCTATCGTGTAACATAGTTCTAGACTTTTCCTCTCGAGGAATCATTCAAGACTGATTTTAGGTATAATTTAAAATAAAATTTTAATTATAAGTGGCGATTTATATTCGGGGTACATTACTTGTCGACGTAAAATAAACCGTTTACCCCATTTGGCGCAAAACTGCGACTGGTGTTCGTTTGACGTAACAGTAACCAATTTCTATTTGGCCATTTTCTAATTATTTGAAAATGATAAAAATAAGTAACATATTCTTGTTGAATTGGATGGATTCAAACTGTGCCATTGGTTCAATTGAAAAGAAAAAGTTACAGAAATAAAGTTAAAGAAGAACTTATTATAAATTTCTTATTTTAATTAGAAAAGTATTTTACGTTTGAAAGGAAAGCGAAATTCAAAGAAAGTTTACTGTTTTTTTTTTCTCTCAAAAGTTAATCAATTTTTAAGGAAGCATTGCTTTTCAAATCCAAAACAAAATGTTTTGGAAAATATATTTGAAATGAATTTTCATCAGGCCTTAATCTATTTATTATAAGTATTCATTTTACATTTTAAAAAGTAGGATGTAGAAATGAAACGTTATCGCAGATAATATATTTTTCTTTTAATGCTCTTTGAAGTATTTGCTTTTAAGATAAGATTTATTTATTTTTATTATTTTTATTATATGAATACTTTTTTAAAATGTCTCTGAAAAGTGTCTTTACAGATCAAGTCTATTTTTACTGATGAGAAAGTTTTCTTTTTCGAAGAAAGTAGTAAATTGTTAAAATCGAAATTTCTAAGGAACGTATTCTTTTTATTATGCTATACACTTGTTATATCGACAAATAAGAGCACAAATGTTTTATGACTAATTTTACTAGAGCGTAAACAAATCCATTATATATTAAGCCTAAACTGGTGAATTGAAGAAATTTTTCAAGTTAAAAATTTGCGCCCTCTTAAAACTGATGGTGTTTCGCATGTTGGAATATGAAAGATTTAAGCCAGTAAAATCACAAAAAGAAATTTTGAAATACTTATCCAGATATGAATGCAAAACTACATCAAATCTGATCCCTGGATTGAAAATTCAAAACCTGCTGTTAAATCAATAAGATGGAATAACTAACACCTGAATTATATACTTCAAGATTATTTATTAGGAATGTATTTGATAGGAATACAGGAATTTTATAGGAATATTTACTTCAAGATTTAAAACATATAGACACATAAGACAGACAAAAAAAAATAATAATTTATCTAGAATTGCCGTATAGTGGAGGTTTTTTCTTACGCCAGAATTTTATTTAATCTGAAATATATGTATTTGTTGAAATTACTCTTTGAACTGAAGATAAACTTTATCAGTTTTTAAATCATGAAGGCAAAATATTATTTAAAATAAAAGTTATCTCAAAGTTTTGATCATTAAATATTCAATTATACGGAAATATTCTCTTTTCTCCATAAAATAATAAAAGAACTAGTCTCCGATTTTACACACATCATGGACAACTCCACTTTTATTTTTTAGTTTAATACAAAAAAAAAACTAAATAGATTGGAAAAATAACGTTAAGAGATTTTCTATTTTATTGGGTACGTTCGTAATTATATATATAAATACGTAGCAGGTATTGTCGTCGTCTGGTCCTTCCTGTTGTCCGCATATAACAGCGCAAAAACTACCCAACCGAATGGTTTGAAATTTAATGTGTAATCGTTTCAGAATTTTGTCGAGTCATTTCAAATTTTATGAAAATTGAATCAAAACTTAAAAAGAAATTGATAAAACTATTTATTACGTAATTTGATTTTTTTTTAAATCGGTATTTTCTTTTATAGCAGCTTCCGAGGATTAATCGTCAAGCGACCGAGATTTATCGCCAAGTTATCTGACATATACAACGTTATAGTCATATATATGACGTATATGACATTTTATAACCTCTATGACCAAGTTATAGTCACATTCTTCATTCTATTAAATCCTATCATATGCAATTAATTCGCTGATATCCCATAATAGTTAATAATTCCAGGTTGCCTTGTGGATTACATCATATTTAAGATGGAGTCATGTTCTTTCCGCTTTACTGAACAGATTACATATACTGCACATATTTCGTATTACATATTATCCGTATTTAAAAACCGAATTTTCATACTAAAATTGTTTAATTACAGCAATCCTATAATCTACCGACAGTTTTTTGTACAGATGTTTCCGGAGAAATACATACTAAACGTAAAAAGAGTCTAAATAAGGATTTCAAGTTCTGATATTTTCAAAGCTAGGCTCAAGTTTGCCATTGGAATTTTCGGTAAAGGTCAACAAAAGATAAAATGTGGCCAATTTAAAATGTACTTATTTTATTACAGCAATAAATCATATCATAATAATAGACGATATATTTCACTTCATTGAAACTAGTTATAGTACGAACGCACCTCATTTGTCACGTTGACGTACACTTTGCAGCTTGTTAATATTAAACGCACCTATTAAATATAATAGAATTACAAATACTTATTTAATTAAAATCTTAAAATGCAATTTAATCTTAACAAAAGTCTTTAAAAGTTGTTTAATTATAACAAAATCAAAGATATACACACATGATATGTCTGATTACTTTTACCTATACATAAAAACAAAGTATATATATATATATATATTTCAGACATTTAAAACTAGTTAAAATACATATAAAAGTTACTAAAAATAGACGTTTTGAGATCAAATTCAGAGCTCCCCATCAATACACAGATAATGGAGATGAAAAACGATGATAAAAAATCTCTACAAAACAACCTGTAATCCATAAGTCAAAACGATAAAATGAAAACTGAATACTCAGATGGAATAATGACTCCTTGTTCATAGGTGTGTCCTGAGATGTGTGTACTGATGAGGAACTCCGAATTTGAAATCGAAATATCTATTTTTAGTAACTTTTATGTCTATTTTAACTGTTTTTAAGTATCTGAAATATATTGTTTTTATGTATAGAAAAATTATTCCAGTTCAACTATTGCAAAATAATTAAAGCTTATGTAATCATAATACATTTCTTGTGTGATATCAGTTTATACTTGTTTAACCCATTCCCTGCCAACCCCGAGTATACTCGTGGTTTTACAATCTAAAATTACGAATTAGTACCGTATATTTTGAAAGAAGAATTTTTTTTTATCTAATCGCGAAATGTTTATAATTAAATAAAGTAAATATTGCTATTAGTATTTTCTGGTATGAATTCCATTTTTCTAATTAAAATAAAATTCCGGTAATTTTAACCCGGGAGGTAAAACTTTCCGTGGTAAAACCGTGGTAAAACTTTCATCAGTGTTTCGTTTCACTGACGTTACTGAAAGGTTGAAAGCCGATTTCGGACAGTTCCGGTTTCCACTTTTCTGAGGACACATGTCCTCAGAAAAGAAAACATTAACCAAAATCGGAAAAGTAAAAATGTACCTAGTAAGACATTAATCTCGTCTTCGAGTTATTAGCGTAGTCTCTTAACTGCTCTGACAGATGAAAATGTTTTTTTTTTTTTCTAACAAACAAATTTCTGAAAACTGAATAAAAATTTTCATTTTTTTTTTCTCCGAAATTTAGGTATCTCCGAAAAATAGGTATTCCAAATACCGTATTCCCCTGCATTAGCCGGCATCGAGGAAGACAAGATTTTTGAATATTAGTCCCTGGTCTTAAACGGCATGCTGAAAAAAAGCGATGATCTTCGAAAACGGTAAGGAATGAGGTTCATTAGCTGTATTCAGGTGCAATATAGAGTTTGTCCCCACTTTTCTAATTATTTAGTTTACCTTTTTTTATATTTTTAAGAGAATAAAAAACGTGTTTCATATGTTTCATATCATTTCACACACAGCTCTCTCTCCCTAGCACCTATCCGATATTTACAATGTAAAAATGGAGTATCTTATAAATTATTACATGAACAGAGATATTCTTACTGTATATAAAATAAGAAAAATATAATAATTATCTAAATATATAAAGAGAGAAATATGTGCTTACCTTATATCAAAAATTTAATTTTATATGATAATTTAAAAAACTAAAATTTAACTGAAATCCACTGTTTTATTTAATAAGAAATAATTAAAAATACAAAATACATTCATTATCACTACTCGCTTTCTTCGTCTGTTAGACCAGAAGTCTCATCTTTGGCATCAGAATCAGGAATACCATTCTATTGAATAAGTTCTTTCAAACGATTGTGAGAAAAGTCTATGTTTCTTTTCGTAGTTAAATCACATTCTGTAAAAGTCTGTTTAATTAAGTCTTCGGAAACTTTTTTCCAAGCTGCCTTTACCCAGAGAGCTATCGTAAGATACGAAGCAGATCGATCTTTAGCAGACTTCGTTAATTCCTGTTCTCCATTTCTTAGCCAGTCACTCCATAAACGCCTCATTGCATCTTTGAAAGTCTTATTCTAGTGCTCATCTGCGGACTTTAGCAATGGGGTTAAACCTCCAGGAAATATTACAAGATCTGTTTTATAATGTTTTTTAAAACTGGATTTAACAGTAGTTTTTAGGTGGGGTTTTTGCACAGTCCATTACTAAGACAGATTTTGGTTTAAAAACAATTAGGGCGAGCACAATAAGATTTTTGTTTATATATATTCATCAAGTCACTATTCATAGATCATTTCATGGACACAGTGACTACAACATCCTTTGAGAAATCTGACTTTGTAATATTTTTTAAACCTTTAAAAATTATCATTGATTTAAATTTTGTTCCATCAGCCATTGCATTCAATACAACTATTAAAATTATTCTAAAGTTTAGACTTTAACTTAAATGTTAAGCCCAAAATCGAAAACATTGGGATCGGGTAACTAGCGAAAATTGAACTGTGAACAGAGGGGGGGGGGATTTTAAACGCTCATAAACATTGAACAAACAAATCAATTTTGCTGGAGTTTGCGTGTAGGTAAATCCCTTGGTAATTATTTTATTCAAAAGGACGTACAGCTTTGGTGTCCTCATTTTTTGATAGCGGGCGCTTCCGACACATCTCCGACATTTCAATGACATTACTCCTGGTTGTTTTATTACCAGACCAACATACTTCCAGGAAGTGTTAGGGTATGCAAAGACGACTCGGAATCACATAGGAATGTAACGTTGTAAATGCCCTTGTTGCGAGTTATGGTTAAAAGAAGCAGAGGAAAAAGCAACAGAAAGAAGCAAAGAAACAGCAACAAGTTAATGTGACAGAAAACAGTTTACTTAAAGGTTTTACTACAAAAGGTGTTCGAAATTACGACCAGAATTAGTCCGGCAAGCTTGACAGCGGCGTCGCATGGAATTCCTCACCCTCTGGATGATTCCTGGCATCTCTGATAGCTTTCTTTCTGGTAGCTACAGAATTACGAGCCGCAAGGTCTTCAACTGAAGGTACGGGAGTCTCACACACCCAACTTTTCATTTGACCCCAGCAGAAGAAGAAGTATACATGATAGGTCCGGTGATCTGGCAGGCCAATGAACCGGGCCACCACGACCCATCCACCACTGTCCAAATGTTACGTTGAGGTGTCGGCGAACGTTGAGGTCATTGGTATAATGTGAAGGAGCCCTATCGTGCTGGAACCACATAGAGCGGCGCAACGAAAGAGTAACATGCACTTCTTCCAAATGTTCCGATAGAACTTGTTGTAGGAATATCAAGTATGTCCTTACGTCCAAGCGGCAGGGTAGAATGTATGGTCAAATAAGATAGTCCCCAAGAATGCCTGCCCAAACATTGATAGAAAAACGCCTTTGAACAGCACGTGGACTCGTACCATGGGGGTTCGCCAAAACCCAAATATGGGCGTTATGTTTATTGAAGGCTCCCTCTCTTGTAAACTTTGCTTCATCCGTAAACAATACAGACGCCGCAAATGTGTTGTCTGCTGCAATCTGTTAGAAATACCATTCAGCAAACGTCTACCTATCTGGATAATCTTCAGGGTATAATTCTTACACGCTTTGCAGATGGGATGGGCTCATTTTGTTTTCCGATAGTATCCTCCAGACAGTGGTGTGCTAAAACCCCACCTATTGGCTAATCGCATGTTAGTCTGGTAGTAAAACACCCAGGAGTAAGGTCATTGAAATGTCGAAGATGTATCGGAAGCACCCTCTATCAAAAAATGAGGACAACAAAGCTGTACGTCATTTTGAATAAAATATTTACCAAGAGAATGACCTACACGCAAATCGCAACAAAATCTATTAGTTTGTTTAATGTTTATGAGCGTTTAAAATCCCCCCCCCCCTCTGTTCACAGTTCAATTTTCACTAGTTACCTGATTCCAATGTTTTCGATTTTGGGCTTAAAATTTAAGTTAAAGTCTAAACTTTATAATAAATTTAACCCCATACAAAAAATAACTGTAAAAAGTAGTTGTTCGTTATTCTAAAGTCTAAAGCACCCTCTATCGACAATTTTTCAACGTAACATTTAAAAATGTTTTTGTAGAAAATCGTGATATAAAGAATGATTTTAGAGAAAACCGCAAACGAATCGACCCTTTTTTCCATTTCTTATCAACGTTTGAAGTTTTGGACCTTAAACTTTAATGGCCTCTAGCTCCTACAGAAGACGTTTGCGCCTCATGGTTTCCTATTGAATAATGTTTGTGTTCATGTCTACTATCACCCCTCAAAGTTTGTAAGTCTGGTAGTAACACACATTGTATATACAAGGTGGCCATAATTAAACTGACGGTACTCAGAGTGTTCGGTATTAAACAAGACGGGGGACGAAGGATTCCCCGAAAAAAATTTTGTTCCAAAAGTCACCGCCAGGGGAATATGTGGCGCTGTGTATTCGAAAAAGAGAGTTTCAAAAAATGAAGAATCAATACTGAAATAAAATTGCCGTTTATTTAACGAATTCAGCAATTTAATCCAAGCTCAAAATGGTAACAGTTTATAAAAAGCTAAAAATTTACATAAACACTGCTAAAGTTTCTTTATCTGCAATTTCATTTCAAGAGCCCCAAAGAAAGGAACAGCAGAAGAAGTTCTTTATTCAAATTTCACGTTACATCTTTTGGTCCAGTGCCAGCTTGTTCGGCTTTAAAAGGTAATGTGTGCTACTATTAGAAGCAATTTCATTGAATGTTATCTTTCATAATGTCTCCTTCTTTAGTCGAGCGAGCTCTACTAGTCAAATTCTTTTACCTCAACCAGTGCAATGCGCCAGCCACTCTTCGTGCTTTTAGAAACCATAAAAAATGCGTAAAGGTAACGGTCCTTTGTCAGTTAATGGTTTAAAAGCAATGGTTGAGAAGTTTGAGAAAACAGGTTCTCTAAATGTTCAGTCAGGCAGAGGAGGAAAACCCGTATCACAGGATACAATCGAATAAGTGGCAACGGCGATTGTCGACAGAGCACCAGACAATATTGCTACCACTTCCAGTGCTCGTGGGATAGCTCAGAATCTGGATATGCCTTATTGTACGGTATGGAAAATCCTACGAAAGACTATCCACTTCTATCCGTACAAGATCAGCCGTGTACAAGAGTTACGTCACACCGACCATGATAAGCGATTGACTTTTCCTCTCACTTTTCTTGCCAGAATGGAGTTGGATGATGCTTGGCTCTGGAAAATCTTATGGGGAGACGTGGCCCACTTTTACCTGAATGAAACTGTAAATACCCAGAACTGCCGAATTTGGGATAAGAAGTCACCAAGAGCATTCAAGGAAATTCCTTTGCATTCACCAAAGTCAACTGTTTGGTGTGGTTTTACAGCAGATATGATCATAGGTCCATTCTTCTATGAGAACATTACTCCGACAGGACCTGTAACTTGTTCTGTTACCGGAGACAAATATCGCCAAATGCTAAACAACTTTGTTATTCCGGCACTTCAGCAGAGACAGTGTCTGGAGAAAATCATTTTCATTCAAGATGGAGCCCCTCCACATATTGCTTTGCGGGTACAGCAGCTGCTACGACAGAAATAGTCATTAGCCGCTGTTTTCCAACTGCATGGCCCCCTCGGTCACCTGATCTTACACACTGCGACTTTTGGTTATGAGGTTATCTAAAGTCCAAGGTCTATCACGGAGGTGTCCAGGACCTGGCTACGTTGAAGGATAACAAATCGCGAACTGTACGATTCCTGCAGATATGTTACTCTCTGCTGTTGTAAATGCTGTGCACAGAATGCAATATGTGGTCCAGAAAAACGGCGGCCACATCGAACCTGAGTTGGATGTGCTAAATAAACGGTAATTTTATTTCAGTATTGATTCTTCTTTTCTAAAACTCTCTTTTTCGAATACACAGCGCTACATATTCCCCTGGCGGTGTCTTTTGGAACTAATTTTTTTTTTCGCGGAATCGTTCGTCCCCCGTCTTGTTAAATATTCCTACAAAATTCGGCGCCATTTTCGCAATTAGATCGCGCTACAGAACACTCTGAATACCGTCAGTTTAATTATAGCCACCTTGTATATACTTTTGAAAACTAAATTTGCATCACTATTTAAATTACTGCTAACCCGATATCAATAATGCTCAATTTCGCGCATATATTTTCTTTTTTTTTCTTTGGAAGCTAAACATTCATGAAAATAAAAACTACTGGAAATTTGCAATAAAAAAAAGACACGTTTCTTTTCATCTCATAATCAAAATCGTAATTCTTAATTTCTAATACATCTCGAATGCATTTCTGTGCTATTATTCCGTCCGGATTCATTAGATACGGATGAAATATGTGCAAGAGGATTATTAATGCGCATTCAGGTGTTTAAAATTGATGTGATTTGCCAAGATTCAGATTCAGTAAATAACTTTGAATCAGCTGAATAGTTCCATACTCTTAGCGATCATTCATCAAATTCCAACTTCAGTAATGAACATTTATTAAAATCTTATCAATATATTGCTTACAGCAATAACAGACGTAAATATTTTGATACGGAAACTAAATTAAAAAATTTATTTGTGATATTTTATTTCTAAATTTCCACTTTTGCACCTTAAATTAATTTACATTATATGTTTGGAAGCATAACAATATTTCAAAATGATGTTTTTTTTTTTATTTACTGGAATCAATTTAGTATTCAGGTCGCCTCAACCTCAAAGTTAAAAGCTTTAAGAGGTGGTAGAACTCACTAAACAAACAATCTTTCTTTTAATTCAACGAAAGTTGCAATCCACCATTTCTGTCATAAATACAGTGTCTCATTTCAAAGCAAACCTGGTCTTTCCGTGATAACTTGGACAATAACGAAGATATTTCAACAGCATTTTCAACAGATTTATTTTGCTTCCGAGGTAATGTGATGACATAATGAAAACTGTTGATATAACTACTATTCTTGTCCAAACAACTCGGAATTTTACGTTCCAAATTCTAAAAGTAGCTGAAAATACGTTCGGTGTCACAGACTGAACTACAGTGCACTTTCAGCACTTTACTTGTTGTAGTAATCATATTTCTTACAAAAAATAGTTAATCAGTCGAAAATTTTGCTAAAATATCTTCATTATTGATAAATGTATGGGTGAAAAAAATCTCGATTCCATTTAGTTTCTGGTTAAATATAATCTGAACACTTGAGTTAATTCTGAGCCCGTGGTTTCCCGTTTAATAATCGTTTGATAATGTGTATTAACCCACTTTTTACAGGTTATTACCCTACTGATGATAAATCCTATACAATAAATTTTAATGTTTTTCAGTTTAATGGACATTCCAATATTAACCCCTTCACGATAAGCGCCAAGAACACTTCTTTTAATCTTCTGGCACCACTAGTTTCATATTGTATTTTTTGGCTTTTTAAGCTGTAATGTAATTGTATAACCCGAAAATTCGTCAAAATAGCCATTTTAAATTCGTTAAAATTCGTACCAAAATAGTCAAAGATTCTGTGTAACTTTTATGACACATACATGTGCCGCTCGTTGTGTAGGGGTTAAACACTCTTATGTTGTTATACATTCAAATTTCCAAAACGGGATGAAAGCAAAGTTTAAATATAGTCTTCATTTTGTTATAAACTGATTATGTGATTATCTTGGAAAAGACGTGTCGAAGATAGGTGGTATATTGATTAACATTGTTTTGTTTTTCCATGTTTTATATTATTTTTAAATAACACGTTATCTAGAGTACATGATCGAGTTATATATATCAGAGAACATTAATTTTTATAAATATAGCTATAGAATATCAAAATGTAATATAAAAAAAATGTTTTTTTTTTAGAATTATTGTAAAAAAAATCGCATGTTCCATTTTGAATGGATAAGTGTCACGTTTTCATTAAAAAAATAGATGCATGCTCTTGTAAAATATTGTTACAATGTTTATAAAATTTTAAAATACATAAAATATGTATATATGAAAATGCATAAAAATACGTAAACAACGTATATAAAGTTAGAAAATATACCTTCCTGCTATATAGTACCTTATTACATCATTCAATCAATATGTAACTTTTCTACTGTGTCGTCAGTGTCTGCAGAAAAAAGGTTCTACTTTAATTGGAGATTTTAATTGTTTTATTTATGTGTAAGTCACAATAATTATAAATATCAGTCGATATTTTTTGTTTAATGATCGGCCGCTGGATACTTTAAAAAAAGTGTACGGTTAGAATACCGATTCACTAATGGATGATTGTTGTGTGTCGGATTCCACTTTAAACGAAGACCCTGATATGGTTAACCCTTGTTTTTCAAAAGATGGCCGTAGCGTCTACAACAAATCAAACCAACTGGCAGTGTTTTTATTAATAAATTTGTAACATGTTATTACGTCATGTTATAACTTTTAAAAAAATTACCTAAATTTTCATCATATTTTAGCCAATTTTTTGCGCAATTATACAGTGATAATAATTGGGGGTTTTGCAAATTAAAGAGCATATCTTGACATCTTAAAAACAATTTTTTATTTCGAAATTTGTTGAAAAATGGTTCTTTGGCGTCCTTTGATACAGCGATGTGCAAAAATTGAAGCGTTCCGCGGTACAAGATGAATCGCGGTATCTGCTTATCCGTAACAAAAAAAAAAAAAAAAAAAAAAAAAAAAAAAAAAAAAAAAAACCCCTTAAAATTTACGATATTTTGTAGGCTTTCTCGGATAGGTTTATCAATTTTTCGATACTGCAGAAAATGGCGGCCGTTCAAATTTCAAGTCGTCGATTTTAGACAAAAATTTTCGGATTTAAATCGCGCAAAAAAATATTTACAATTCGAATGTTCAAAAACGCGTCCCTAAGGAACTACAAAAAGTATATACGAGAAAATCATGAACATTTTAACCAAATCGGTCGATCCAAATCGGTCTCCAGTTCTATCTGGTAGCGATTTGTAAAACAGAGTTTCGAGAAAAACAGTTTTGAAGTTTTACAATGTTTTTAAACAAACTTAGATAACAGTGACAATTTTAAACTTACATAAAGTCATCTATACCAGGCCTATATAATGAACTCTCTTAGACTTACTCTTTCTCAATTCTTTTGTTTGTACATGCGGGCCGCACACAATACGCTAAAAAAGCACCTATTCAATGCAACACCAAAAGGCGATAACGTTTGAACCAACACGAATTTCGAAAAAACTGCTTTACCACAATGTTCTTAAGAGTGAATAAAAATATGAATGAAAAAAAAACTACGTTTTGTAGACCGTGTACGTTTTTGTGACGTTTTGTAGACCGATAAAAAAAAAATATTTCTAGGTTATCCTATTTCTTACTTTTTTATACCCTTTGGTTATATCGCACAATTTTAATACAATTAGAGACTAGGACAAAGTACATTACAGTTTAAAACCGGCATCAGCAAAGTTTAACTTATGGAGTACATAAATAACATGAAAGAAAACTTATTGCAAACTTTTAATCAACATTGTTTATTTATAAATATGTTATACTACATCAGAAATTCTCAATCCGTTCAATATGCTGGGAGTGGATATTATGTGTGCACTAAAGTTTTTAAATATCAATATTTGGCACATAAAAATTAGTGCTACTTTTATTAAATACTTTTATCAAATTTGTTGTTTTTCAAATTTTATTGTTTCGATAATTTTGCAAGTTGCCTGTTGAGGCAACATCACTAACATGAAGTTATTTAATCCGAAAAGCAAGCATTTCAAATACGCACATATTCATTTATATGTATACAACAGAATTTTGTAAATTTTTATTGGTGTTAGTATTTTTTTTAATACATGAGTGAGTTTTGAGTAATATATAATTTCAGATCGATGGATGCAAATATAATACGAAAACAAAATCAGTCATTGTAACTGTATAAAAATATAATAAACTTAACATTGTAATGTCGATCTACTTCGTTATCAACAATATTGATGTTTCTTTTTTTAATACAATAGGCTTTCTATCTTATGACGCAAAATTTAAAACTATACTAGAACTCTGATATTACGAGTCCGATTAAACCGAGCTAAATTGAACTTTTAAAATTTTCTTTCAAATCAAAAATTTAGTTCAAACTGTCCGAGTTACATTCAAATCCGTTCATAAATACGAGAGTTACAGCGTGACATATATATATATATATGGATATATATATATATATATATATATATATATATATATATATATAATCGATGACAACGAACTCTGCACATAATGAATTATTTTCCGGATTTCTTCAGTTTGTTTATAAGTGGTTTCCACTTTACTTCCAGAATCTAAATTATGTTTAAGCTTTAAGTTTGAGACGTTAAGAATTTTTAAATTATGACGTCACTTTTGCGTCACAAATGTTCCCCAGTATCACAGTCACTACAGTGAACATAAATGTTATATATTTTATTCGTTCTATGCTATCTTTATCTTTCTTTTATTATTTCTCATTATAAATCTCAAGTGACTGTCACATTGTGACTCCAAAAAGATGCCAGAGTGACTGTTGTTTGTGATGAATCACTAGGTGATGATACGACGAAATCATCTAGTGACAATTTTAGTACAAAATATATCAAATATTTTCGTCAAATTTAAAAGGTTATATATATCTTTCGTTTAAATTTGTTCATAGTTCGTTTGCTAATATTTAATTCTATAACAAATTATGTATAGAAAAAAAATACTTTTTTTCCACAGTGAAATAATATAGCAAACTGTAAAGGGTTTTAAAGAAGCAAAATAAACTTGAGACAAACTTGAACAACACTCATTTGAATTAATATTCGCCTTTGTACTATAATTATTATTTAAAACAACACAAATGTCACAAAACACATATGCATCATTTAATAAAACTTTAATTAAGGTGTCTTTCAAACATACATAACTGTATTTTTGAGAAATGCTTAAGTGATACTAAAAGAAAACAACAAAAGGCTTATAAAAACCTTTTTAATGATCCAACATACGTTTCAACGCTCATTACGGCGTCATTTTCAAGAAAATATAATGATAAACAAAGTATTCTTGCAAATTTTGAAAAATAACCTTGAAAACATGAATCACGAGATCCAAATATGTAAAAAAAAAAAAAAAAAAAAAAAAAAAACAAGAAAAGCAGGTGCTTGAAGTAGCCAACTGTAATCCTGAAAATTATATTTCGTTATTGCTTTTTAAAACGGAAAAGAACCTCGTGCCAAATTTTAGGCAATTCAAATGAGGCGGATTCATTGCAAATGTTTACGTTACGTTTAGATTTCAGTTCATTGCCTTCACCAATGTTCTAAGTATGAAGTGTAAAAAGGAAATTAAAATACATCCAATATATTTTTCTGTAGCGCGTTTTGCGTATTGGGCCAAAGTTCACTAAATTTTACCACAAAATCCCCCCATTTACCAAAATTTCATTAATGATTGAAGTGTTTTTTACCTTCTTTCACAGTTTCTAGTCATAATCTTAATAAAACTAAGTTAAAAAAGTAATTAAATAGCTTTTTTTGGAAACAATTGCTCCGTACGTAGTCAGGCACCTTAAGTGTTCATTAAGTACAAAAGACTCTTGTGTGACCTGTAGTTTTCTTATGAAAGTGTATTAGTAGTTATGCAGATAATATTCAATAAAAATATCTATTCTATAAGATTTTAAAAAATGTAAAAGTATGAAGTTCTGTTTCATTTAAAATCATAACTATTGCTGTAGCATGACATTGGGGTTTGTTCATTTGAACTATGCACAAGATAGTCTAGACAACAAAGGATTTTTTTTTCTTGCTTTCAGTCTACGTTTTAAAATTATTCTAAATATGATAAAGTATATTATGGATTATTATTTTCAAAGTTGTAATGGTCAAAATGAAATAAATCATGATACTTTTAGACTGGTGCAAAACTCAGAAGCACCACTTGTCAGCGTTTAAACAAATATTAACTGAACCCTTTAATAAATAGCATTATTATTATCTGAATAATTTAATCGATTTATTTTTCTATTGCTAAAATCAAATTAGCTTTCACGTTTTAAGAAATGTAAGGCTAAATATGTCACCCAGTACAACCCTCTTTAAAAGTAACATATTTCAAGGCATCAGTATTACAAAAGCATGAGAGGAAACTCAATTATGAGTAATGTTTGAGGTGTGGAATACTAAAAACAGTCGAACACTTTTAATATGAGCACGACTGTAACGAGGATACGGTTTAAACGAGAGGATGGTTAAACAGTTAAACTTTCATGCTTTTTACGAGCTACAAAAACAGGATCATGGATAATACGAGCAGAACATCTGTACATTTAAAGACCATGGCAGTTACACAACATAGAAAAAGGATTATTTATACCAATAAACGGAATCATTATTTAAAAATAAAATACTTTGT
Source organism: Maratus michaelseni (assembly GCA_963931845.1). Lineage (NCBI taxonomy): Eukaryota > Metazoa > Arthropoda > Arachnida > Araneae > Salticidae > Maratus > Maratus michaelseni. The sequence continues at coordinate 322,939,598 of OZ007591.1, forward strand.
AATATCCCAAATACAAGTTTTAAAAGTTATTTAGTTATAAAAGAGTCCTAAGCGAATCTTTGAAAACGTGTGTAAAACAGAATACCATTAGGAATGAGAACTTTTTAAATACGTCATAGAAAGTTTATGGTGTTTTATATTTCTCTGAATGGTAATTTATAAAATAATTTTAAAAAATACTAAACCTGCGGCGCAACAATCAAACAAGGATCATTGTCTACAGTACCCAGCTCTTTTTTCTCGGTCATGTGCATTGAGGTGCTATACGACATACGCCTGTGCCAGGTGATCAGCCTAATGCGGGACATGCAGTGTACAGTTTCCAAGCAAGCTTCGTACTTTTTTTTATCGACCACGTAGGGATGAAAGGTAATAAAACGATACGTACAAATTATATATAACCATCAAAAATGAAATATAGTATTACCACAGGAAATATCAATAAATAAAATAAATTGTATAGTAAAATCTGTTTTGATAATAAAAGGTCCCAAAAAATTCATGCTTAGATTCAGACTGCTTTTCTTTCCTTAATTGTACCTCAATCTTTTAGCTGGCAGTATGTAATTTTCCGTTTAAAGCTGGGTTCCTATACACGCGGGTTCCATTTTAACAAGCTTTACTGCATTTTACTAGGCTGTATCAAAAGTACTTTCGTTTTCTGAATGCTTTTATATCAATTTTAAATATGATGTTATGCCAATTTTAAGTCTGGCACTTTCTCACGACCCTATTGTTGAACATAAAATGTTCTTTAAGAGGATACATGTCCCTCTATATTCTGTAATAATACAGGCTTCTTTCTTGCATTTTTAGGTCACATAAAGAGTTATACAAATGTTGAGATTTTATGGAACTTAAGGCATGATTTTAAACTAGGTTTTAAATCCAAAAAAGCTGTTCCCAAAACTCGCGCAGTTGGAAGTCCGGACAGTTCAAAACATAACTAAACGTTTCAAGGAAGGGGACCTCAGCTTTGAAATCGAATCCAGAAGTCACAGAGGTGAATTTTGACCAGTTGAAGAGAAAATAATGGAGAATCCATTCTCTACAATCAAATTTAAAGCTAAAAATTAACAAAACTACAAATTGAACAATTATTAACTACTGAATGTACAGTTTTGTTAAATTTTAAAAGCTGTGTGTTTTACAATTGTTTTTATTTCTTATAAGCTGAAGGATTAAACGGGGAAGTAGAATTATAGTACGGTTTCGGGTCTCAGTAGTCCTATTTATACGAACCACGGGTCGGGTTATCGCAATATTTTTATTGCGATTCGAGTAGACATGAAATGTTTCGGGTTTGGGTCGATTTCATGTTGCGTTTTGACTCTTTACTGTCGCGTTCGTGTTCGCTCGATTTTCCATAAGGAAGTGCTGAATATCTTTTACATGAAAAGAGTACAAATTTAAAAAATAATGAGTGTATAAATATTCATTATTACGAAAAAAAATTGTGCAGAACACCATCCCGAGTACCAAACTATCAATCAAGTTTATGGTGTTCAATTAACTGAAAACGACTGTAATGACATGATGAAAGGAAGTATGATTGAATGAATGGGGATGCGTTAGATTTTTCACATATTATTCATGAAATTTTATTTGGTGTTTTCTTATGCACGAAAACTGCAGTATTTGTAAATGAATAAGACCAAATCAGTACTGCTACCAAAGGGGTACACTATAAAATTAAGCCATGACACATACATTATATTTTAACAGAATAAATAATGCATTAAAAATTGTCTAAAAATAAAATTCAGTGATACATCCTAAAAAAGTAATAAGTATTTCACTACTGAAAAATATAATAAAAAATAGGCATATACTTTTTTTAATCATCCTTAATTGTATATACTAAGCCACTAGAACATTAATACTTATGCAGGGTAACAAGAGTATTTATATACAATAGAAGACGACTACTTATTAAAAAATTTATATAGAATCAATACTCAAAAGCAACATTAATTGTTTTAAATATTAAAATAAATGACAAGTATTTTAGTTCTAAAAAATATAATAAAACATAAGTAAAAATTCTACTGTAAAAATAATCCAAAACCAGAAAAATACTGACAGCTTTGCTGTTTTGTAATGATTATTACTTTTCCTGTAAGCTGAAGAATAAAACACCAAAGTCGAATACCAAACTATCAATCAGGTTAATGGTATTCAATTAACTGGAAGCGACTGTAATAACAAGATGCGAGGAAGTATATCAGGATAGATGTGAACGTGGTGAATGTTTAATGCATTATACAAATCGAATCTTGGGTTCGTAAAAAAGGGAAAACGGGGTAAATTATAAATAATTCAGACAAAACGATACATTATAAAGTTTATACATAAACTGTAAATTAAATATGATGTATAGAGATGATACATTTTATCATTACTTATTAGTATTCATATGAGTATCATCGCCGATAATACTCATAATTGTATTTCAAAAGAGAAATTTAATAAGAATTTTTGGTCTAAAAAGATACAAAACAATTTATCTTTCGAAATGTAGTGAATCCACGGAAATATTAGCAGATTAGTTGTAGGGGATGGAGGAGTGCTTTTTATTAAGCATAGGCGAAATTTGACCATAATGCTTTAGGATATATAGATGCTTTCAGTTAGGACCTATGATGGGAATGTGATCCACGTTATCGTTATCGTTCTCGTACAAAGTAAAACCTGAAAACCTTGCACAGCCACCCCGCTTAGGTCGCGCTGGTTTCGAATCTGCGAACATCGGCCCAAGCTCCCCATTTTATGACAAGCATACTAACCACTGGCTTGATTGGTTCCAGTAGCTTTGTTTTTACCGTAGGTATTTACTTACACAGTAAATAAAATGCACTAATATATATTCAAAATATATTTAATCATTATTTTAAAATGAAATCTAATGTTATAGGCAGGGTTCTCGCTGCCGATCGCTATTGAGCAAAATCGCAACAAAATACTGAATGATTGAAAATATTTCAATACAAGTTATTATATATATATATATATATATATATTAGGGCGTATCGAAAAAATCCAAATTTCTTAGATCTTTTTGCGGTAGTGCGGAAAAGTTGTGAACTCCCTTTATTAAAAAATGTGCGAAATCTTAAAACTGTGGGTTGATATCTTCTGTCGCCTCAGTGGGCCGAAAGTTCCAAAAAATGGACTAAAAATGATTAAAAATCAAACATTAATAAATAATTACAGATTTTGCTCATCGGCTTGGGGTAGCGCATACAAGTTACTATTTTCTAACAACAACAACCATACAAAAATGTAGAATTATAGATTAATATCTTCAGTCGCCTCATCGGCATCGAATTTTGGAAATTTTGACGCATTTTGGTAGTTTTCTGCATAACTGTTTACTGCTTGCACAATACACAATCGAGACAGACTGGGTTTGGCGGTCTGCCAAAATACTGAAGACAATGTGGGAGCCTTCAAGGAGTGCGTTTAAAACTGGATAAATAGGGAAGACAATAGGGAAGACAATATGAGAGCCCAGAAGGAGTGCTCAAATGCGTCTAAAACTGGACAATACAGTTCTTGTCAGTGAAAGGTATGATGTCTCCAACAGAGCCACGGCTGCTATTGCATCGAGTGTTATGCAAGATTTATGTTTAATATCGGAATCAGATACCAGCCTTGTTAAAGACAAATGTAAAATATGGAGGAAAAAATTGATAATTTACAATACATTGGTCTGAAAATCAAATGAAAATCGTTCAACTCTATTTCAAGCTCAATTCGGAGGCCAGTCCAATGGATTATCTGCTTACTTCATTTCAATGAGTTGCTATTACGACACCTGTTTGAGTCCATAGACGACAAGTCATCTGGACCAACATTTAACACCGGAGGCTTTGGACGGAACCTCGAAGAACGCGAAAAGCTTTCAGTTGTTCCTTTAAATAGTATTGAATGCAAGTTGCCAGACATTGATCGGTAGGATCAATCACCCTCAGTTCAGATCAGAAATACTTATTAGACATATGTACCGCCATTAGTTCTGGCGTTTGTTGTTTAGATCTTGCTATCTGGGAACCGGGAACGTTGAATTTGTTCCGCTGGCTAACAACTTCCAATCGAATACTGATGTTATATATATCTACATCAGACCCATCAAATGAGTTGCTAACATTGGCTGCGTTCATTCTAAGAATCTACACAACCTCATGGTTCCGAATTAAGATTCGTCATTCCATAAAGGATGGTGCTAGACACCTGTGGCATTTCATCAGCTCATCTCGGTAATAGCGAAAAAAGTATTGTGACATAATCGACCCAGTTATTTCTCGCAACGCTTACATTACGGCTCAAGAAAACATGCTTTTGGCCATGTTACATGATGATAGGTGCTCTATTAGGACCCTTGCAGCTCGGCGGCTTATCAAGGCAAGATAAATTAGCCCAGACGGAAATTGTGTTCGCAAATTCGTTATTCCTGCTGTTAACTTTTGAGCTACAGACTATGTAGATCTCAGTGACTGGCAAGCGTATTATGTGATATCGCCTCCTGTTCTCAGAGAGATCAGTTCTCAAGAATTTCTGAAGATTATACAGAGCAGTATGCCAATGTATTGCTAGTACTTTATTAAATTTGCTTCACACACACAAGTGGTTGAGCGGATTGTGAAACTAGTCAATGCAGCCTCCGGAAAAACAGTTGGGCCGCAGAACAGGGATAGATTTATTAGAGCTACGCTACACTAGAATTCAGAAAACACATGTCAAAATTTGAGACTAAAATTATTACAAGCAGTAATGCTTTTGTCATTTGTATGTTCGAAAGGTAAAATAAAATTTCTATTCGCATTAAAATAAGATAAGTGTGACGTGTATTTATTTAAAATTTTTCCTTCATTTTTCGAAATTTCGTGTCGAAGAAGCGGCAGAAGCTATTAACGTATAATTCAAAAACTTTTCATGGCTGTTGTTGTTGTTTCTCAGCGTGAAAATAGGGGTGTTCCACTATTTTGGCAGATCGACAAACGCAGTCTGTCTCGATTGTGCATTGTGCAAGCAGTAAATAGTTATGCAAAAAAACTATCAAACTGCATCAAAATTTCAAAAATTCGATGCTGATGAGGCGACAGAAGATATTAACCTATAATTCTACAATTTTCTATGGTTGTTGTTGTTACAAAACAGTAACTTGTAAGCACTACCCCTAATCGATGAGCGAAATCTGTGATTATTTATTAATTTATGTATTATAATCATTTTAAGTCCAATTTTTGGAACTTTCGACCCACTGAGGCCACAGAAGATATCAACCCACACCCTTAAGATTCCGCACCCTTTTTAATAAAGCGAGTTCACAACTTTTCCGCACTACCGCTAAAAGATCTAAGAAATTTTGATTTTTTCGATACGCCCTAATATATATATATATATATATATATATATATATATATATATATATATATATATATATATATATATATATTGGAACTCATTCACCCATTAAAAATTTTATTTATTTATTTATGTGTTTTAATTTAACTCACACTAACATGCTATCCACCACACCCAATTAACTTAGGTTTTATTTGATAAACTATTTAGAAATAAACCTGGCTAGAATTTTTCTTTCTTACTTCGCAAAACATATGTATTACATCATACATTTATTAGTTTCTCTAACAAATTGTTCAATTTAGATTTATAACTAGTCAAAAAACTATCGAAAAAAATTTGAATGCTCTATTTTTCATAAGCAAAAATAGAGTTTAAATATCAATTTTGAATAAGTATTTCTCGACGAATCTATTACTAACATTATTTTCGTTTGGCTATAGTGTTTCTTTGGCAATTAGTCAAATTGCTAAGGTTAGTCGAAAGTAAGTGTGAATCCTTGGTTGAAACTAATATATTTTACTTTTGAAAAAATAAAAGAATAAACAAAAACTCGTAATTCAAACTAAAATCATAATTTTTGAAATACTCTGCAAATTCTTTTTTTTTTTTTTTTACATAATTTTTTAACAAGTAGTTTAATTTAGGAAAATATAATAAAAGAATAAGGAAATTTCAATAATAAATATGATCAATCCAGCGCAAGTTCATAGGAACACGAAAAGATTAGCTACTTTCAATATTCATTACTTCACTTATAAACTGAAGGATAAAATGATGAAGTCGAATGCAAAGCTATTAATCAAGCTAATGGTATTCGATTAACCAGAAGCGATAGTTATAACAAGATGCAAACTACTATATCTGGACGGATGGGAACGTAGCAGAAGTTAAATATATTATATATGAAATTCTATTTGGCATATGGGAAGGTGCGAAAGCTGCATAATTTATAAATAATTTAGACTAAAGCAGTAATTCTACAGAAGAGATAAGCATAAAGTTAAACAATGAAGCATAAAATTAAACTTTACAGAAATAAAATAGTAAAGTAAAATAATCATGAAAATTATATTATATTAAAACATAAATAATAACGATAACAATAAAAAGGTATCACAATATTAATAAATTACAATAACAATATAATAACAAATTATAATAATTCTATTGCCTTTAATGTATTTAATTTGATTTTGTTTCGTTTAAAAATTTTAATGATATTACAATTTCTTGTTTTGACTGCTGAGCTAAGGGAAAAAAAACGGAAAATACTATTAATTATACAATAAAACCTCCATAATGAATGCTTCCGAATAGCGGTCACCTCTATTTAGCGAACGTTTTTCAGACACCAAATCTATATTATTTATGTATTTTTCCTGTGAATATTGGACACATATGAACCTTGGACAATTTCTAAGATCACGTGCTGTCCGATAAAATGTGGCTTTACTGCATATTTATGTTTAGGATTTTAAACGTTTTAGAATATTTACCATCAATTATGAAATGTAATTGAGAGTTGTCTTAGATACACATTTTTTCGGCGGTTTACATTATATTAAAGCATTTTACGTTATATTATAATAGTGAAAAGTAAAACAAACAAACAAACAATTAAAAAAAAAAACAAGATACGCAACAAACTTCAAATGTGTTATTAACCTGTTCCCGGACGATGGTTCAAAGCGCACAATTATCTTAAGTATTTTTTTTTTCGTATGAAAATATATGTTTGAATCAACAATATATTTCTTGAAAATGAGAACGTTTGTTTTAACTAATTCAAATCTTTGGTTGTCAGTCGCAGTTTTTATATTTAAAAAAAAGTGTAAAATAAAAGCTGCGAAGCTGCATTTCCACGATTTTCATATAGCCATATCTTAAGAACTAACGCGTGGAATTTCATCACTATTCATCTTTTGCTAACCTTCACATAAAAAGGTGATGATATGGTTTTGGTTTATATCTTTTTACAGGTTCAGCTGCATTTTTCAGGATTTCCAAAATAGCCATATCTCTAGACTTTATAAACTGAATTTGATCAAACTTCATATTTTGTTAAACCTTAACATAAATAGATGTTGATTCAATTTCGTTTGATCAGTCAAATGGGGGTGCTTGTATCCTGTGCTTGGGAAAAGATTCCTAACCCTGTCCACAATGAATTGATGTAATTTAGTAATCGTGGCTTTTTTCTATTATTATTTACTGATCACTGTTAGTCTATCCTACACTGTTAAATATTTGCAGCAAACTGTACAGTCATTTGACCGATTTTATAGAAAACGGTTACATAACCTTAATTTAGCGCTATTTTGATCATATTATTCCGCATAGTATGGTCATAATAGAGTTAAATTACGGTTATGTAACCGTTTTTTACAAAAACGGTCAAATGACTGGACAGTTTGCTGCAAATTTTTAACAGTGTAAATTAAAAAAATAAAGTCATTATATTTCATATCCATAATTGTTGCTGCATGAATATGCTCGTTAAAATAATTTATTATAATAATATAGAAGAAATGTTTTTGATGTCCAGAATATACTAGTTTTTAATCTGAAGTTTTGTCAGTAGCAAGACCCATTTATCATAATATACTAGTATGAAAGAAAACGTTTAATGAAAAGTTTTTGCGGAAGGGAATAGGTTAAAAAAGATTCCTAACCCTGTCCACAATGAATTGATGCAATTTAGTAATCGTGGCTTTTTTCTATTATTATTCACTGATCACTGTTAGTCTATCCTAAATTAAAAAAAATAAAGTCATTATATTTCATATCCATAATTGCTGCTGCGTGAATATGCTCGTTAAATTAATTTATTATAATAATATAGAAGAAAGGTTTTTGATGTCCAGAATATACTAGTTTTTAATCTGAAGTTTTGTCAGTAGCAAGACCCATTTATCATAATATACTAGTATGAAAGAAAACGTTTAATGAAAAGTTTTTGCGGAAGGGAATAGGTTAAAAAAGATTCCTAACCCTGTCCACAATGAATTGATGCAATTTAGTAATCGTGGCTTTTTTCTATTATTATTCACTGATCACTGTTAGTCTATCCTAAATTTAAAAAAATAAAGTCATTATATTTCATATCCATAATTGTTGCTGCGTGAATATGCTCGTTAAATTAATTTATTATAATAATATAGAAGAAAGGTTTTTGATGTCCAGAATATACTAGTTTTTAATCTGAAGTTTTGTCAGTAGCAAGACCCATTTATCATAATATACTAGTATGAAAGAAAACATTTAATGAAAAGTTTTTGTGGAAGGGAATAGGTTAAAAAAGATTCCTAACCCTGTCCACAATGAATTGATGCAATTTAGTAATCGTGGCTTTTTTCTATTATTATTCACTGATAACTGTTAGTCTATCCTAAATTTAAAAAAAATAAAGTCATTATATTTCATATCCATAATTGTTGCTGCGTGAATATGCTCGTTAAATTAATTTATTATAATAATATAGAAGAAAGGTTTTTGATGTCCAGAATATACTAGTTTTTAATCTGAAGTTTTGTCAGTAGCAAGACCCATTTATCATAATATACTAGTATGAAAGAAAACATTTAATGAAAAGTTTTTGCGGAAGGGAATAGGTTAAAAAAGATTCCTAACCCTGTCCACAATGAATTGATGCAATTTAATAATCGTGGCTTTTTTCTATTATTATTCACTGATCACTGTTAGTCTATCCTAAATTAAAAAAGTAAAGTCATTACATTTCATATCCATAATTGTTACTGCGTGAATATGCTCGTTAAATTAATTTATTATAATAATATAGAAGAAAGGTTTTTGATGTCCAGAATATACTAGTTTTTAATCTGAAGTTTTGTCAGTAGCAAGACCCATTTATCATAATATACTAGTATGAAAGAAAACATTTAATGAAAGTTTTTGCGGAAGGGAATAGGTTAAAAAAGATTCCTAACCCTGTCCACAATGAATTGATGCAATTTAATAATCGTGGCTTTTTTCTATTATTATTCACTGATCACTGTTAGTCTATCCTAAATTTAAAAAATAAAGTCATTATATTTCATATCCATAATTGTTGCTGCGTGAATATGCTCGTTAAATTAATTTATTATAATAATATAGAAGAAAGGTTTTTGATGTCCAGAATATACTAGTTTTTAATCTGAAGTTTTGTCAGTAGCAAGACTCATTTATCATAATATACTAGTATGAAAGAAAACATTTAATGAAAAGTTTTTGCGGAAAGGAATAGGTTAAAAAAGATTCCTAACCCTGTCCACAATGAATTGATGCAATTTAATAATCGTGGCTTTTTTCTATTATTATTCACTGATCACTGTTAGTCTATCCTAAATTAAAAAAATAAAGTCATTACATTTCATATCCATAATTGTTGCTGCGTGAATATGCTCGTTAAATTAATTTATTATAATAATATAGAAGAAAGGTTTTTGATGTCCAGAATATACTAGTTTTTAATCTGAAGTTTTGTCAGTAGCAAGACTCATTTATCATAATATACTAGTATGAAAGAAAACATTTAATGAAAAGTTTTTGCGGAAGGGAATAGGTTAAAAAAGATTCCTAACCCTGTCCACAATGAATTGATGCAATTTAATAATCGTGGCTTTTTTCTATTATTATTCACTGATCACTGTTAGTCTATCCTAAATTAAAAAAATAAAGTCATTACATTTCATATCCATAATTGTTACTGCGTGAATATGCTCGTTAAATTAATTTATTATAATAATATAGAAGAAAGGTTTTTGATGTCCAGAATATACTAGTTTTTAATCTGAAGTTTTGTCAGTAGCAAGACCCATTTATCATAATATACTAGTATGAAAGAAAACGTTTAATGAAAAGTTTTTGCGGAAGGGAACAGGTTAAATAAGATAAGAGTATGTCACTGTTGAAAAAATAATGGTCTCTTCAAAATTAGAATTTTAGATCCACATAAAAAATTAACTTTTAATATTGATGATAAAAGCTTCTAATATCGAGTCGATTATAATCAGGTTGTATAATTTTGGAGAAAAACAGTTAACACCCCATGAATGAAACTCAATTGAGTGACTTTTAAAAGTATTTTCCTCCTAAGAATAACTCTTTAATGTAGCTCAACAATGAACATTTGTGGAAAAGTTTGTGGCAAAGACATTTAGCAATTGATTGCCCAGAGGAAATCGAAAAGAAAAAAAAAAGATTAATAATAAGATGAGATTAAACATGTGGTACCACACTTTGTCGCTAAACTGAAATCTGTCATTCAAGAGACAATTTTTTTTTTATGAATGTTATTTTTTTTCGATTCTCTCTAGGAATCTTCAATAAATGGGGTTTATGCCTGATTGGCCTATCTATATATACAGGGTGAATCTAAACTCTTGGGTAAAATTTGATAGTACACATCAAGACAAACAATATTAAATAGGAAACTAAGGGTCCCAAACGTCTTCCGAAGGATATAGGCGCTATTAAAGTTTAGGGTCCAAAATTTCAAATGATTATAAAAAACGGAAAAATTGGTCGATTCTTTTGCGGTTTTCGCTAAAACTATTCTTTATGTCTATGATATGAGAATCATATATTAAGTTTTAACAAACCCTATCCTTTATTTAATTTATATTTTCCCCCTTCCTTTGTCAAAATTTAATCGTGTTATCTTTAACTTCAAACAATAAGCCCGCTGTAATTTATACCCTTTCCCTTTTTCATTTTCACTTATGCTCGATCACTAATATCTCACGGCTTTTCGATTAAAATAAAAAAAAGAAAAGAATTAAATCAGCACAGATGCCTTTTCGTAATTTTACTTTCCGTAACCAAGCTTATAACACAATATGTGCATAGCACATTTTTGTGGCTACAAAAGTTATGCGAATCTTCCATTTGGCCAAAATGCATGCCCTTATATGGTAGTGGTAATAACTCAATCACTCACACCCATGTCTAAAAATATATTCTCATTGTTAAAAGCACATACTGTTTTGTCTGTCGAAAAATCCGTTCTCATGAGAAAGATATTTGTCGGTTATAATCGCCAGGGTGATATTAATTTTTTGAATCAAAATTCGTCCTGTCGCCAAAATCTGGTGACCCTGCTGGGTAAATACCATTGGTTATGCCTATCTCTGTCTGAAAGTATTTACGCCTAGACACTCTGTAACAACCCTATTTTGGCGAGATTCTTGTCAGTGCAATTCCAACTTGTATCGTGGAAACAACTCACTTCGTCTTCTGTCTCCGAATAATAATGACTGCTTAAGAGCGGCCTTTCTTGTTTCCCCCTCTTCTGTCTGCGACCATCTTGACATCCTCATGGTGATCTTACAATAAAACGACTTGACATCTATTCTGGAGTTTTTTTTTTATTATACACGAACCTGGTTCATGTGGATTGTTTTATTTGATCACGTACAACAACTACGAATGGTATCCGTGACCTGCTCTTTTCTCCAGTTTAAAAAAAAAAAAAAAAAAAAAAAAAGAGGTATATAGTTGGCAGAAGAGGGGACGCTTTTTCTTCACCTGCAACCGCCTGTCTCTTTGGATTATCAGCATGCATCAAAGAAAATTACCGCCTGCATATTTCCATCCCACCGGACCGAGTGGACGGTTTTAAAAAAAAAAACTTTTGCTTCACCTTACCCCAAAGTTATTCTCGGGACTTTGCTGCACATATCTCCACTAAATTTATTCTCCAGTCTCTTTCCTACAACTCTCATCTATATGTCTGTGGATGAACACCCGCCTGCTATCTTCCAGTCCCATGCTCCGTAGATGTCTCCCACTGGTACGAACGACGGAGATCCACTTAACTCCAGTTATTATCCTACATCGGATATCGTCGGTTGACTTCTTTGCTCGAAATGTGTCCTCTCTACGCCACATCCATCTCGTCTTGCTGTCTCACTCAACTGCGCCCAGTGCCTGCCAACCCCATGCTCAGTGTTCTATGCCCAACGTCCTCCATCTGCATCACGCCCAGTGCCACGAACTATAATACCAGTGTCCATGTTTGTCTGCAAATGTGTCTATTACAAAAAATCTTGCTACTAAATTGTGCTAAATAGAAGTTCATCAATTTTCCAACCTGCATTCCTCCGTGTTAATCTATGCACGATTCCTGTGTGACTGTGCTTCATGCTCCATGTGAATGACGCCCAGTGATACGTTTCTACAATCAGTGCCATGTATTGTGCTTCGCTCCCTATGAGCCCCTGTGATTTCTGCACGTATATTTTTTAAAAATATATCACCGTTCCATATGCCGTTAGAACTCCTACAGGAATTCTATTTCTTATATTTTCTAAATCTGTCAACTTTTGGCGCTTCCCTGTAGATGCACTCTAAGCCAAAATCCTGCAGAATTCACGGACTTCCAAGCATTCAAGTTCAACAGTGAAGTTAATGTTTCGGTGCTTTTATTTTTCTTTATCCAACTGACAATAAGCTAAATAGAAGTTCCGTATCCCGCATTTAAGAACCCTTTTTCTCTTCATTAAACACTAGAATATTAGCAACAACAAAAAAAAAAGGACTATGACGTCAAAAGTACTCTTAGTAACATCTGCTTAACCCAAATGATTCAAAACTTTCGAACTATGCGTTCGTAATTCTGCATTCGTTTCGATATTCACTAGCCAGTGGACTTCGATCTACATTCAGATCATTGATAGTTCTGTGTTTTTTTTTTTTTTCACTCTCCGCAACTGAGATTCAAATAAAGTGAATAATGTCAGCTGTTTAAGTTTCCAGCTGATAAGGAGAACAAATTAACAAAGAATGAACTGTTTGCATCCATACTCACATAAACCACGATAAAACTTAATTATATTAAATTTTTCTCTTACAGCTGATTCATTAGATAGATATTTTTAAATAACAGGGTATGTTAGAACAAATCTTTTATAAAAAAGAATTCTCGTACAACAAGGTAAGTTATCCTTTAAACAAAATTTTTTTGTTATGTCAATAATGTGCAGTATCTAATTGAATTATAAAAAAAAAAGAGAATAATAATGATAAGATCACTTCAGTAATTTTATTTTTTTTTAAACCAATGTAACAAACAGAACTTATTAAATTTAAACAATTTCTGATTATTTTCTGTTTTAATGTCATTTTTTTGCCGGCATATTATAGGTAAGTTGGTAAATTATATTCTGTATGTAAAAAAAATTATTAAATTAAACATTCACAGGAGAAGTTTTTAATAAAGAATAGGTGAAGAAGAGAATTTTTGCATATTATTGATTAATTCTAAAATTTTTGTTCCTTTTTCCTATTATGCAATGACATTTTTTTTTTCAAATATTGAACGTATTATTATTTTGAAAGGAGAAAGGATAATTCTATATGCATTTCTTTTAATATTTTTATAAAAGCTTATATATTTAGAAGAAACAATATTTATAATGAAAGGTATAATATAATTGTTATTATCTCTCGAAGGTTTGCCTAGATAACACATTTCTTTTATGACTGAAATTTTATTTAATATATTGCATAAAATTTTGATTTTATAATAAGGCAGACATACTTTTTCTATATAAAGTTCATATTACTTTTATTTATCTGCCACAATGAGTATTGCAGTCTGCAGAATGAGCGATTAATTTATATATTTGCATAATTTTTTCCAAATTGTTGGTTCTTTTGAAAATTAAGATATCTCTTGGTTAAGAATAAAAAAAAAATAAATAAATAAATAAAAATATATAGATCGATAATAATAAAAAGGAAAGATAATATATTTTTGGTGTGAATAATTGTTCATTCTGGAGATATAGGTATTTTGTTTTTTTTTTCTTTAAAAAAAAAAAAAAAAAAAAAAAAAAAAGAAAGAGAGATTGCATTCATTTTATTTATTCATTTATTATATATTTTGCTTATAAGTAATTTTTTTTGCGGTAAAATATTTTCTGGTAAGTTACTGTGAATATTTTAGGTAAACAAAATTTTCCCCACCTGAATTTTTAATATTTTAAGGTAAAGATTTATTTAGCTAATAATTTATTGCAAACAAAATATTTATATTTGCTCAATCGTTAGCCAAACATGGCCAGCAAACTAACATTTAAAGTCACTAATTTTGATGGTGAACCCACGTTACTAGACTTTTTTTTTAACCAGTTACGAACATTAGCCCGTATACAAAAATGGAAACAAGATGAAACTATTCAGTTTCTGGGTGGAAAATTGACAGGCCCAGCCTTAACCTTTTTTACGCAAAACCCTGAAATATATAAATCTAACGACTTAGATTTCGTCGAGAAAGAGTTCAGAGCATTTTTCGCTCCCCCGAGTAAAACTGCAGCACTGGTTGAATTCAATAATCTATTATTATTGCCAGAAGAATCAATTAGAAATTTAGCCCATCGTATTAACACTCTCACTGCTCGCGTGCATGACACTATAACAGATAGAACGGCTCTTGATAATATTAAATTTACAAAATTTATTTCAGCGATTCCCTCGAATTTAAGGGTAAAAATACAAGAAGAGGGAATATCAACGTATAAACAAGCAGTAGATAGAGCACAAACTCTCCAGGAAATTATGCAAAACGAGAAAATATTGCAGCCCTGCGCGTCATCTAGCTCCGCAGACACGATCGCAATACAGTTGAAATCACTAAATGAAAAAATTAACGCTTTGTCGTTAACAGGTAGCGAGGACAAAAATAACACCCATAATCAACCATCTCGCCCACAAAACTCGCATGATCAGTATAAAAAGGACTTCAAAACAAGACACACTGGTCATAGATATGTCCGCACAAATAAACATAACAAATCGAATTCTCCACCCACTTGTCAGTTGTGTTTGAAACGTGGCCACACTGCAAAATTTTGTTTTAAATGGAGAAGATCAAATGCGAATAAAGGTGGATATCAAAACTACAAATTCAATCCAAATTTTCGCAAAAAAAGTAATCAGAAAGGGGAATCTTTAAACTATTAAGGAGATGTAATTTAGCTGATGGCTTTGCATCTCAGGAAAACATTTTAACATCAGCAACTTGCCCTACATTCCCATGGTCGTTTGATGAAACTCTTCCAAAAATTTCTAAGGAAAGGTTAGTCAATTCGGTCGCTTCACAGACCACAACAAACATAAAAATGACCAGGAATGGGTCGTCACAAACAGTGCACAGATCAACTGAAAGTTCATCGCAAACTGCATCATCAAGTGACGAAAAGAAAGTTGAGGTTATTTCAAATGTGAATAATAATTCCCCAACACTCCCCCTTATAAAGGCCTCTATAGCAAGAACAGACACAATCTTACTTTTAGACACAGGGTCGACAATTTCTCTTTTATCACAGTCCCTTTTCGATTCCATTAAGAATAAACTTAAATATAAAAGGTTAGGCACAACAGTTACTCTTAAAACAGTAAATTCCGATGTTGACTTCACCGCATGTATAAAAGCATCAATCAGAATTCATCACAAATCTTTTAGCCACAACTTTTATATTGTTGACATTCCCGATACCTCTAGTTTTCAAGGAATATTAGGATTTGATTTTATTCATAAACACAGGATCATAATTGATGTTCACAAAAATAGAATGTCAACAAATGAATTTCATGTGCCATTACTTAGCGCGTCAGCTGATGGCAAAGACATAAATCGTCTAAGTGAACATGTAAACTCTCCGTCAAATTCAGTCAAAACGATTCGCCTTGCGCATAAATTAAAACTTGAACCACATGAGAAAACATGGATTTCCATCGACACTGATTCTTTAAACCCTTCAATGCAGTACTGTTTTGAAAGCACTATTTCTAATAAACAAATTATTTGTTATGACAGTCTGCTAGGTAACAATAATGATGTTGAATCGGTCGATCAGGAAAATCATAACAAACACCTACAAAAATCACATGTATACATATTTTTACAAAATTCTTCTAACAAACCAGTACACATAAACAAAAATGCACGAATAGGAATTTTATATGAAGTTTCAGAAATTATGGAACCATTTAAAAACGACAATTTTTCACAGACCATGAAGTCATGCGACAACATCAACAGCTTCAATATTCAACCTCATGATAATTTACAACAGTTTATTTGCAATTATATTCAAGCTTCAGATGAGGTCTTAAAAAAAAGAAAGGAAGATTTAACAATACAAGACTTCAAATTGGATCATCTAGACACTCAACAAGCAAAAACCTTAGGCTCATTATTGCTAAAATACTACAGTTCTTTTTCTAAATCAATGAAAACATTAGGTCACACAGACAAGGTTATTCCAAATCTCAAATTCATTAATGACTACCCAATCAAAACACTACCTTTTCCGGTACCACAATCGTTACACCAAGAAATGAAAGAGCAAATAAATCAACTTCTGGAAGCAAATATTATTGAACGTAACTGTTCAGAATGGGCATGTCCTATTTTGCTGGTTAGAAAGAAGTCTGATGGGTCTGCAAAACAAAAATACAGACTAGCTCTTGATTTAAGAATGCTAAATTCCGTCTTACAAGGATCTTCATATCCACTTCCCAAAATACAGACAATCATTTCAAATTTATCTGCATATAAATATTTCACTTCGTTAGATTTTCAACAGGCCTACCATCAGATAAATTTACCTGAAAAATATCAAGATCCACTTACATTCACATGCATTTACGGTACTTTTCGTTTTAAAAGATTGGTATTTGGATTAAAGAATAGTAGTAGTTTCTTTCAAAATTTAATGGACACTATTATTGATGAATTAGAAATAGAAGGTATTTTTGCATATCAAGACGATTTGATCTTTGGTTCTAATTCTTTTGAGGAAACATGTGCAAAATTACAGAAAGTACTTGAAATTTTATCGAAATATAATTTAACGCTCTCGCCCAATAAATGTTCATTTCACAAAACCGCTGTTGACTACTTAGGTTTTCACATTGAAAATCATTCCATTTCTCCCGTCCAATCAAATATTGTCAAAATAAATTCTTTTCCTACACCGACAACAAAAAGACAATTAAAAAGGTTTATTGGTCTTGTCACATTTTATAAATCTCTAGTTCCTTCATTTTCAAAACTTATCCAACCACTTATCGATCTCACTACACCAAAAACAACATTTAAATGGACTCAAAAACATCAAAAATTATTTGATCAAATGCAACAGGTGTTCTTTAAGTCTCCCATGGTTCGTTTACCCGATTGGTCTAAAACTTTTTATGTAAACACGGATGCGTCAATTATAGCCATAGGAGGTGCTCTGTTACAGGAACATGAAGGACAATTACTTCCCATTGCATTTTTTTCTAAATCTCTTAAACAGTCTGAAAAACGTTATCCAGCACTAAAACTTGAATTAATGGCCATTTACAAATCTGTAATCGCTTTTAAATACTACCTATATAACAGAAAGTTTGTAATTTTATCCGATAGTGCTCCTTTAAAAAAATACAAGAAAACAACTAATCCCGCTGATATAACAACTAGATGGTTAACAGAATTATCAGAATATACATACACTTTCGATCACATTCCCGGCTCTTCTAATGTACTTGCAGATTATTTGTCCAGATGTTCTTTCGAGAAAAACACAAGTGATTTAAATTCCAACCCAGAGCTCATCAATGAACCATATGCTTTGCCAATTGTCGATAATGATCTTCCAGACACTAATAATGATCATTTATCATACAGTACACATTCTCTAAATTACTTAGTTATTGGTAACAAGGATCAAAAAGACCCTTTATTGGAAATTTCAAATGAAACATTTGTAAACGAACAAAAGAAAGACACAAAATTATCCGAAATTTACAACGAAATTATGCAAAATGGCTCATCGAAACAATTCCCTATGTACTTCATTCATCCCGATTCAAAGGTTTTAATGTTAAAAAAAGAAAATATTTGTAATGACACCTTTTCTTACCACATTATTGTCCCAAATTCATTAAAAGCCAAAGTTCTAACAATATGTCATTTTTCACATTTTGGATTAACAAAAACTTATGCATTTGTCACAAAAAAATATTTTTGGAAAGGAATGTATGCTGACACTTTAAATTTTGTAGCGTCTTGCACAAAATGTTTACAGGCAAAACATCACAAAACTCCACTTGCTCCACTACAACCTACATACACACCTACGCATCCAGGAGATACAGTCAGTGTTGATTTGGTCGGTCCCTTTAGTAATGGACAGTCGGTATTGACAGTAATTGACCATTTTTCTCGACACCTAGAACTCTTCCCTTTGCGTACCATCACTTCTGAAAAGATAATTAAGTGTTTATTCAGTTACATAACTATCTTTGGAAGACCTTCTGTAATATTGTCAGATTTGGGAAAACAATTCACCTCACACATATACGACAAATTTAACGACACATTAGGCATAAAGGTACGTCATTCCAGTGTAGCGAGGCCACAAAGCAATGCCGTGTCGGAGCGAGTCAATAAATCAATTAAATACTCAGTTTCTACTTTACTTCAAGAAGGTCACACTTTTGAAAATGCTTTATCAATTCATAAATCTCTTTATAATGGATCTCTACATTCCTCCACAAAATATTCTCCCAACTTGCTTCACTTTGGAAGAGAACTATCCTTAATATTTGATACTTATGACCATAATGTCAATCAAGTTCTAGATAAAGATTTTGAAGCTTACAAATTGTTACAAGATTTAAATTCTATTTACAGGAAAGCATATAATAACATCAAACACTCTCAAAACAAAAGAAATGATCATTTTCAAAAACGTGCTAAACTAAGAAAAATTATGAATAAAGATATTGTGTATTTAAAATCAGTAGATAAGTTCAAACCAAAATATTCTGGACCTTACATTGTTATACACAAATATTCACCTGTCTCTGTTTCAATCAAACGCTTACATGCACCTGATGACTCTGCTTTTAGAGTACACATTGATAGGTTAATCATCGCTCCACCAAGAAGCGATCACTTACTTACAAGTCATGATGGTTACAATAATATTAACTCTTCAACTTATTCAACACGTTATAATTTAAGACCTAGAAAATAGCGTATAATTTTTATAATTGTTGTATTTTGTGCGAATTTTTGGTTTTGTTCACACTTGTGTATATTGATGTACACAATATACTGATGTTATATTTGATGTTTCCTTGTGAAAATTCTCGGCTGGTCCAAGTTTGTTTCATCAGGGGAATGGCAGATATGGCAATCTTGTTGTGAACATTATCTTTTATGTTTATGGGGTGTTTGCGCATATACACTTTATAAAAAAAAAAAAAAAAAAAAAAAAAAAAAAATCTTAACTTTTGTCGTCATATTTTTTTTAAATCTCATAAATAGCTATAAACATAATTATAGTAACATTAATTGCACTAAAAATTTTTTTCTCTTAAGGTCAGTTTTTTTTAAAATTTTAATAATACTAATTAAGTAAATATGTACCTCATGACTTAACATTTTTACCGAACTTGACAAAACTCTCTCTCATTACTCTAGGATTGACTTTTATTCGACATACACTAGGTGTATATATATATATTTTTATTTTTCTAATTATTCCCTTTCGGAGTGGTGATCTGTTCAAAATTATTGCCCTTAGGATCTTCCACCCCATTGTAATGAGAGACACATTCGAATTGGTATTCCAATTCACCTTAAATCCCCTGTCAAAATGAGTATACGAGACTGCTCCTCAGTTTGTTGCATTACTGCTGCGGGAGCAACGGGGTCTATGTTGTGACAACAATGTGGACCTCGCCCTAAATATCCCCTCCACAAATAAGGCAATAGTCCTAAACTTGCGCCATCACACTTGTCCTTAGACAAGATTTAGGACAGGAATTTTTTTTTGGATCGTGTGTCACTTTCCCTATCCTGTCCTGTGCGAATGCACAAATTTTTACTTTTTAAACCCAAATTTTATTCATTTTTTATCTTCATCATTTTTTTGTATTTCATTTTTACACATGTGTAACAGTAAATGTAACTGTAATTGTAACTGTATCTTATTTTTATATTTTGTATTTGCATTTATATACTTGATGTTTATTTTATATAATATTATATATATTAGTATCTTATATTCTGTTCGAACAAAGAGAATTTTATTATATTGTAGTTGCAACTTAACATAAGCTTATATGTTCAGAGTTATGAACATTTTAAATTCATTTAGCATGCCTACGACCAGTTATCAGTAAAAAAAATATTAGTTGATGATAATGCAACTTTTCTGGTCATAATTTGGTCATCAATGTATATGTAGTGTAGTTATACTACCACATGTTCCGGAACAGCAAAAACAACAACTGTAAGAAACCGTTAAGACAAATAAACTGTTAAGAAACCATGGACTCAAGGAATAAAATAGTGTACACTATGATGACCAGTAGCAAAAATTTTGGTATACCATTTCCATTTTCATTTCCATTTTCATTTTCATTTTTTATATTTGTATGTGTTTATATTTTTTTTTCTTATATTGTGCATTGATTATATGTAAACTTTCAGACGGAGCATGCCTGAAATTTAAACCCTAACAAATTATTCTTTTATCTGAGCAAACGGGGGAAATATATGATATGAGAATCATATATTAAGTTTTAACAAACCCTATCCTTTATTTAATTTATATTTTCCCCCTTCCTTTGTCAAAATTTAATCGTGTTATCTTTAACTTCAAACAATAAGCCCGCTGTAATTTATACCCTTTCCCTTTTTCATTTTCACTTATGCTCGATCACTAATATCTCACGGCTTTTCGATTAAAATAAAAAAAAGAAAAGAATTAAATCAGCACAGATGCCTTTTCGTAATTTTACTTTCCGTAACCAAGCTTATAACACAATATGTGCATAGCACATTTTTGTGGCTACAAAAGTTATACGAATCTTCCATTTGGCCAAAATGCATGCCCTTATATGGTAGTGGTAATAACTCAATCACTCACACCCATGTCTAAAAATATATTCTCATTGTTAAAAGCACATACTGTTTTGTCTGTCGAAAAATCCGTTCTCATGAGAAAGATATTTGTCGGTTATAATCGCCAGGGTGATATTAATTTTTTGAATCAAAATTCGTCCTGTCGCCAAAATCTGGTGACCCTGCTGGGTAAATACCATTGGTTATGCCTATCTCTGTCTGAAAGTATTTACGCCTAGACACTCTGTAACAACCCTATTTTGGCGAGATTCTTGTCAGTGCAATTCCAACTTGTATCGTGGAAACAACTCACTTCGTCTTCTGTCTCCGAATAATAATGACTGCTTAAGAGCGGCCTTTCTTGTTTCCCCCTCTTCTGTCTGCGACCATCTTGACATCCTCATGGTGATCTTACAATAAAACGACTTGACATCTATTCTGGAGTTTTTTTTTTATTATACACGAACCTGGTTCATGTGGATTGTTTTATTTGATCACGTACAACAACTACGAAATATGATCTGATCAGCCAACTCATTCACAATGTCAGTATTTTCTTAAAAATAAATTTTAAGGATAAAGTTTTAAAAATGCCAATAGAGGGCGCTTTAGACTTTGGAGTAACGAAAAACTATTTTTTACCGTTATTTTTTGTATCTCATTAAATGCTTTCAAAACTTTAGACTTAAATTTTGAGCTCAAAATCTGAATCGTTGGGAGTGGTTAAGTAGCGCAAACTGAGCTGCGTTCAGGAGTTGAAATTTGAAACACCTCCTTTCCACTCCCACTCCTGTACACAGTTCAGTTATTCCCGATCTTGGTGTCGTAGACCAGGCAGAAACAATATGAGTTGTAATTTTCCAACTGGACGAAAAATGTCTGGGCGAGGATTCGAACCTGGGATCTCTTGGCTGAAGCTGCCATGCTCTATCAACTGAGCTATCCCGGTTGAAACTGGAGGGCATAAACTGGATAAATTATGCCCTCCAGATTCAACCAGGATATCTCAGTTGATAGAGCATTGCAGCTTCAGCCAAAAGATCCCAGATTAGAATCCTGGCCCGGACATTTTTCGTCCAGTTGGAAAATTACAACTCATGATTTCTTTACTAATTTGAATAATTGTGTTAGAATTAATCCAGGCAGAAACTACTACCCCCTACACGTAAAATAAACGATGGAGTAATGACAAAAATACAGAGAAAATTTATTCATAACAGACATGAGCAATTTCTCTGCGCAAAATAAAAAGAAACAATTTGATGTATGCATGTAGTGCGCAATATGAATGAAGGTTGACACGTAGAAAATGGTACACGCATGATGTTCGTGAGGAATCACAAAAACTGCTCGTAAGAGTGCCCACCAGAAACGATGCAGGCCTCACACCGCCGGCGGAAGGAGTTGCGAACATTGGTCAATACCCCGGGCATGTCCTGGATCTCGCCTGCTACGACGGCAATCCTCGCAACCAGGTCCTTGTTGGAGTCGATGGTAAAAAATAAATGTTCATTACTCCAAAGTCTAATGCGCCCTCTATCCGCATTTTTGAACTTTATCTTTAAAATTCATTTTTAAAATAAATTTGTTATTTAATTTTGTCATTTCTCCATCGTTTATTTTACGTGTAGGGGGTAGTAGTTTCTGCCTGGTCTACGACACCAAGATCGGGAATAACTGAACTTGGTTCAGGGGGGGGGGGTTCAAATTTCAACTCCTGAAAACAGTTCAGTTTGCGCTACTTAACTACTCCCAACGATTCAGATTTTGAGCTCAAAATTTAAGTCTAAGCTTTTGAAAGCATTTAATCAGATACAAAAAAATAACAGTAAAAAATAGTTGTTCGTTACGCCAAAGTCTAAAGCGCCCTCTATCGGCATTTTTTAAACTTTATCTTTAAAATTTATTTTTAAGAAAATACTGACATAAATAACAGTTTTAGCGAAAACCGCAAACGAATCGACCAATTTTTCCGTTTTTTATAATTATTTGAAATTTTGGACCTTATACTTTAATGGCGCCTATCTCCTTCGGAAGACGTTTGGGACCCTTAGTTTCCTATTTAATATTGTTTGTCTTGATGTGTACTATCACCTCTTAAAGTTTTGCCCAAGAGTTTAGATTCACCCTGTATATTTTACTTCCGCGGCGCGGAAATAAAGCTGAAATTGTAGCTTTCCGTTTGGCAACAACCATAGTAACATAACATTAATTTATTTGTCTTATTACATTCCACCGATCAGAAGAGCGATTTCAACATTGAAAGATGCGTCATATTTAAAAGAAAATTTTCAAACGTTTTAAAAATTTTAAACATATTTAAATGTTTGCTTTTAAATATGTACTAATCGTGGAAGTGCAGAACACAGATTATTTATTGAGAAATAATATTAATTAATCTATGTAAAATAAAAAACAGTAAATAATCTTTCATAGTAAATAATACGTAAAAAGAAATGTTTCCGATGAAGAAAATGACGTCATTCGGAAAACAAAAGATGCATTTTCATCCCTGAATATAATATTTTTTACTATAACTGTGTCAGTGAGAGGTCATATTCACTGACCCTTACAAAATATGATTAACTTATAATTGACTTATTCCTGCACCTAAATAAACAGAACTCTTGATATTTATTTAAAGATCATTGGTATGCACAAAATAAAATATTTCTGAAAATCGATCGCAGCGAAGTTTGAGTTTTAAACTAATTTTTTTCCAAGGTAATTTTTTCAATTAATAATTATTTTATATTTCAAAAAATTCTAAATTTCATAATGTTAAAATGATTTATGTCCATTGGCCTCACAAACTAAATGCATTTTTAATTGTGTTTCCTACGAAGTTTTGAATTACTTTTTTTTACATTAAAATTTTTTGTAAATTTCATATTTTAAAATGCTTTTTGATGGTACTCAGTCTGGCTAGAGTTACTGTTAAAAGTGGCGAGCAAGCGAAGCCAGGCCGGACCGCGTAGTGTCCCAATGTGAATTGCGACGTGATTCACAGGGGTTGGCGAGTGTCAGCGAGCAGAAGGCCCTTTGTACATGTATTATTTATCGGCATGTATTTGTTTTTTACTCCAAGTTACTTTCAACGCATTAGTTTAAACACTGTCTTTAAACGACGCTGATTTACCATATTTCTTCCCGATTATTTTCTTATTACGATCATATTACAAGATGGTGTTTTGCTAATAAAACTGTTTAATCAAAATGGCGATGATAATCGCATATATCTTCTATAGAAGAACACAGGCTGCAACTTTATATAATACATTTTTTATAGAGGAAAAGTAATTAAAGTTTATAAACAACCAATGATATTTGTTGTATGCACCTCTAACATTTTAGTATCAACTGTTATTCTTTGTATAATTGCATTTTAATTGCATCTTAATGATTGCAAAATTTATTTACAGTTAAATGAATGTCCTGAAACAAGTTAATTATGTAATAAAATTAATTATTAGTGAGGTATATATTTATATTTCAGAAAAATGTTTTAACAATATATGTTAACTGTTCTTGGGGAAATTCTATTGTATCATTATATTTTCAAACCTTAAACTTTCCTGAGAATGAATTCAAAAGTGAATGAATATTATTTATATTGTTTCACTATAATTTTTAATTTTTTTAAAACACATGCTTCAGAAATGTTTTTCTCACTTTTGAAAGTAACATGTAAATTATCTGGTTTAATTATTCCAGAACTGTTTAATATTTCTTTCTATCAAAGAACAGATTTGTACCAGAAAAATTTTAAAGGAAAATTAATTTAATAAAAGACAAAGAGATTATCTTTTTTTTTTTTCTTAGTTACATATTTTTGATAGTGAATAAACGTTGTTTTAGTTCTCTACTTTTTAGTATACCATAGAATCTGGGTACATGAATGCCTCTGTTGTAGAACAAGAAATTCGAGAGACATTTGATTCGTTTTTTGAACAGAAATTCCCTTTTCGAACAACGAGGACACTGGCGTCGCAAAACCGACCAAACGAAAGTGCTTAGCAAAGGAGACAGACTTAATAGTTTTTGTTGTACTTCTTCTTGCTGTTCGACACAAAGCACGTATACATGAGACAGTTATCTCAGCATTAAGGGAATTTATGCATTTTGAAATTTCTGTACAGCGATATTGCTGAAACTTTTGAGTTTTATTTATTTTTCCGGCCCTCTTCTTCTTTTTTCCCCCTTGGAATCGAAGGCCATATTATGCTATATGCCCTGTGCAAACGAGTGTCATGTATTTTGTGACTAAAAAACTTTGTTAACTTAGTGATTCTAATGATCTGAGAGATAAGAATGGAAACCACTATTCTTCTACCAAATCTCAAGTCAATCAAAGATTCACCAATAAAGCCATGGGTACGGCTTTTGTTTAACATTTATTAAAATGTTATAAAACTATCATTGTGTCATGTAATGTACAGTACTGTAAAATGTTTTATATTTTACTACATTTTACTAAAGAGTGTATTGTTTGAAACGGGAAAATCCAAGGAGTAATTTGGTGGTGAGAACAAATTACTTATATTTTCTTTAATTATTTTTGGTAAAATTTAATTTTTCTTCGAACAATTCATTTGGAACGAAATATTTATTAGCATCGAGTTACCACTGTTATCCGAGTATGCAAGAACACTATCGAAAGGTTTATTTTATTTTTGAACAGGATTCAATAATTTCAGAACTTCATCTACTTTGGATTCCATTAATGTTGTTTAATAGGTATTTATTTACATTGTAAAATTTATAGTGTGCTTAAATAAAATTGGTATGAAATTCGGCGCTATACAGTATAAATGAATAAAACAATGCTTTGAACACCAACTTATTACATATGGTTTCTGTAGCATTTAGCGTGTTGTCATCGGAGTTACTGTCATCAGCATGCCGTCATTGATTATCGTTCTTCGTTGAATGCTACTGAAACCGGAATGCAATAGTTGGTAAATTTGTTTGTGCTTAAAACGTTATTTATTTGCCTAGACTGTTTCTCTTATATTTATACGGAATCTGTTATATTACTACCTCTCTTTTACTTATATGGAAATAATTTGTATTATATTATATAGCTTCCACAATTACGATTACGCCAAGGTTGGATCTATGATTTCGCCAAGATCATCGCAAAGCTTATACATTAGGGCGGGTCGAAAAAAACCGAAGTTTATATAATCGAAATGTAATAGTGCGGGAAAGTTGCCATTGGTAATAAGGAATAAATTCGCAAAATATTACACCAATTGGCTAATATCTTTTACCGCCGCAAGGGGGCCAAAGTTTCAAAAAATCGCAAAAAAATGATTTATTCGAAAATGAAATCTAATTATTCAATAATAACAATACAATTTCTAATAGAATGCAACAGTTACTTCAAGATGTTAGTAATATTTCAATAAAATTTTATTACGGTGAAATCATTTCTATTACCGCCACAAGGGCGGTCAAAATTTTGAAAAAAACGCCAAAAATTTCAATTTTTAGTTTTTTTCCAATTTTTTCAATTTTTATTATATGTCTACAATTAAATAAAGTTACATTATATCTAGTAATAACTTATGTCTAGTAATTTTTATCATGGGCATTGCCAACCAAGGGCGAGCGGTCCGCCCCCTCCTTCTTAAATTTGAGAGAAGAAGTCTTTTTGAAGGAATTAAGGAATTTCCGGGAAATTTTGGTGACTTTTTTTGTAGGGGGGTCCCCATACGTAAATTCCCCATCACTTTCCTCTTTTGGAGGGTACACTACAAAAAAAACCTAAAATTTCCCGGAAAATCCCCAGTATCCTTTCAAAAAGCCCCTTTCTCTCAAATTTAGGAGGGGCGGACCCCTATCGCCCTTGGTTGGCTACACCATGATAAAAATTACTAGACATTTATAAGTTATTACTAGACTTAATGTAAAATTATTTAATTGTAGACATATAATAAAAATTGGGAAAATTAGAAAAAAACTGAAAATTGAAATTTTAGCCGTTTTTTGAAAATTTTGACTGCCCTTGCGGCGGTAATAGAAATTATTTCACCATAATAAAATTTTATTGGAATATTACTAACATCTTGAAGTAACTGTTGCAATCTATTAGAAATTGTATTGTTATGGTTGGATAATTTAATTTTTTTGTCGAAAAAATCATTTTTTTGCAATTTTTTGAAACTTTGGCCCCCCTTGCGGCGGTAAAAGATATTAACCATTTGATGTAATATCTTGCGACTTTATTCCTTATTACCAATGACAACTTTTCCGCACTATTACGTTTCAATTATACAAATTTCGTTTTTTTCGACCCACCCTATTATACATGCATCGAAAATCGTAGATATATACTCCAAATACTCATATATGCGCCGTATCGTCATTATATTAACATTGTTTACGTCAACAATGTCATATATACATCATATACGTCTTATAAACATGTCATATATATACATCATATATCGTCATATATGACTATAACTTGACCATATACGTCACGAAATGTTATGTACATCATATATTTTTATAATAACATCTATATGCTTTTTAATTCGGTGATAAATCTTGGCCGCTTGGCGATTTATACTTGGGGGCCGCTATAGCAAGAAAGTACCATAAAAATTTCTTTAAATAAGTAACATTCAACTAGGAATAATGTTAAAACAAGTAAAAAGAATTAAGCCGATAATCCAATTTTATAATTTCGGTATTTTGTTATCCTTTTAACGTGTAGGTTGTTTCTAAATTTAAATTAACTTATTTTCATCACAGAGGTATATATGCGATCTTTTCAGAAATTTATTCTTTATTCAGAATTTCCGAATCCATAACGGAAATTTTGAAAGAAGAATTTTTATTTTATGCAAGTACAAAATATGTGTCACTAAATAAAGTAAAAATTAAAATTTAGAATTCAGAATTTCTGATAAGAATAAAGAAATTCCTGAAATCCGAATGGAAATGGATTAAACCAACATTTTATTTCTAGAATATTTTTACAAAAAAAAAAGAAAAGAGAAGAAAAAAGAGCTATTTTGGAAACCTTACAAATGATGTGAAAGTATTATTCTAAAGAATTATAAAATATTAACTGTTCACCTCAAACACAATATGCATCATTATACATAGCAATAAGAAATTTTCATTCTTTTTTAAACTTTCTGTATGGTAAATTACAAAAACGAAAGTACTGATATACAAATGCTTCATTGTTGCTTTTACCTTTCATACTAGAGTAATTTCTTTTGCTTTAGTTTTGTAATTGTTTAGTAATTGTTTTTTAATTGCTTCATAAAGAACGCAAGACAATTTTATTTCCAAAAGAATGTTCTGAAACAGTTGAATAATGAAACATAATTACGCATTAAAGAGGAAACATTTTGGAGAAAGGTTTTTCAACAATGTATCTGTACTGTTGTTGCAGACGCCTTGTTATATCATTCTATTGAAATAAGCTAATTGTTCATGAAAAAGATTTATTCTATTTCAAGATGTTATTTATACAATTAACTATTGATTTCTATTTATTTTGAACACATGTTTGTGCAAACTCTTTCCCATATTTATCGGATGAATTATCTAAATTATTTGATTAAATTATTTCACAAATGTATTTCCTTTGCTCTCAATCGAATACTTACATACATATACATTATATGCAAAAACAGCACGCCATAGAAAACGACTGCATTTTACTCGTTAAGAATATCAGTTACGCAATTAAACTATTTTTATGTATTTAAAACACATACTTCAGTAAACCTTTCTCCATAATTGAAGATGTGTTCTCTAAATTATTTTTTTTTTACTTTACACCACAAACTTATTCTTATTGTTTTTGAATAAAGAATATAAATAGCGTAAAAAGAGAAAAAATATTTTATTAAAGATATATAAAGTTTTCTTTTTATCTCCTACTATTCCTGATGGTTATCGTTGCTTTTGATAGAAGAGAAATCTATGAAAAGCAGCCAATATTTCTGCTCCACTTCGCTCCAATCACTGTATATGTTCCAATGATATTTTTATGTTTTTGCTGTTTTAATTTACTATATTTGGATTTTTTTTGCCTGAAAAAGGAGTTTCTAGTAAGCAATGTTAATTAAAAGTTAAACCTACATTGCTTTTGTTTGCAAAATTGCGCAACTTTTTCATTTTTCATTTTTATTTTTTACCAAACGACCACATTACAGATTAGTTTTCGACAAAACTATTTAAAAATTCGTCTAAGTAATTCCTGAGAAAATTAACAAGAGATAAAACAATCACAAAACCATAAGCTTTAAAGGAAACATGGAGATTTATACTGAGTCAAACAAGGTGTGACAGATAAATAAGGTGACTGACCACAAAAATATTACAGTGTTTCATATTTGCAAAAAAGAACCTTATTGTCTATCGAAATGCCCTCGCCTGATGTAATGCATTTCTGATTATGTTAATACAACTGTTGGAAACTTACGAAATACTCCTCCTTCACTACTGCTTTAAGTTCCCTTGTAACAATAGCTTGAATATCTTAAATGTTTGCAGTTCCGTGTCCTTTCACTGCTGCTTTTAGTCGTAGAAACCGGAAAAACTCAGTTGAAAGGTCATGGGAGTATGGAAGATGAAACAACTCAGCAATCTGATGCTGGTCGAAGAATCCTTTCATACACGATCAGTATGAGACCGTGTAAAAAATACAGCTTGCATGATCATGCAACAGCGACTTAAGGCTGACGCATATCCATCTTGTTGCCCAAAATAACCGCCATGTTGTAACTCAGCTCAGCATTAGGAAACCGCCCGAGCAGGTGTTTACCGTCCCCATCACTGTCACTCTCCAGCAAACACTTTGGTAAGTAACCAGTTTTAGCTTGGTTTTTCGGCCGTTGGGTTATTAAATGGCGATATGTTTCAGCCTGTAGTATAGGATAAGGCTCCATAAGTAGAGCTGACGCATATCCATTCTGTTGCCCAAACTAACCGCCATATTGTGACCTAGCTCAGCATTAGGAAACCGCCTGAGCAAGTGTTCGCCGTCCTCGTTACTGTCACTCGCCGTCCACTAGTACGGTAAGCTAACCGGTTTTAGCTTGGTTTTTGGTCCGCTGGGTCATTAAATGGCGGTATGATTCAGCCTGTATTATAGGAGCTCTAGTATAGGAGCTATAGGCTGCACAAGACGAATACGCGTCAAGAGTCGCTTGATCAGAATTTCCTATCGAATCTTTTCTCCATGATGCAATGCACTAAGAACTGTTACGTTGCAGCTACCTATGAACAAACACATATCGAAAATTTAAAAAAACAAGTGCAAAATTTACAGAAAAAACGTAAGAGACGGAAATAACGACAGAGACGTAATGTCAGATAATATTGTAATACGCATATATCAACGCGTTGGGTTGTTCACATTTCGAAAGGACGGGGGGGGGGGGGGTCATCTTACCGGTCTGACATTTTAGCTCATAGTTTTTCTAGCTGTTTACTTGACTAAAATAGCAATTTTGTTTACATTTTTTTTTAACTGAAAAAATTCATTTTGTTTATTTTGAACTGAACTTGCCCTCTTAATGTTTCATATTTATTTCCGCTACCAAATAGTAAAACGTTGTATTCTTTGTATGGAAGCTCAATAATTTCAGAATTGTTACTCCAATTCAATTTTATAAATGTTGTACAAGGGATTTTTTTATTATTATTAGGAGTTAAACGCGATAGAAAGCATTTTTATCGGAAACAAATATATATTAAATAAAATATTTTACTTTAAAACATATTGTTATCGATACGGACATAAAAAGAGGAAAATGTCCATATGTACCTATAAACCAATTTACACTTGTTTTGAAGTCCG
Organism: Maratus michaelseni; assembly: GCA_963931845.1. NCBI lineage: Eukaryota > Metazoa > Arthropoda > Arachnida > Araneae > Salticidae > Maratus > Maratus michaelseni. The sequence continues at coordinate 322,970,710 of OZ007591.1, forward strand.
GTCATTACTCAGCTACCAGGTTCTTCCGCTAGAAAAAAATCTACACTAAATAGAGTGGAAAATACAAGTAAATCAATAGATTAATGTAGAAAAATGGTCTTCCAATCAGTGTCCAATGAAATCAGAAAATTCCACATCCAAGTGCCCCTAAAGCTGGCTACACAATTATATCGTTAAAATGATTGATACTTGTTCTATCATATTTAAAAGGAATTTATTTCACACAATGGAATTTTTGCTAGTCTTGCTTTCCGATTGTCATTTTCTTGGGGTTAGACAGGATTATCTATATGAGATGAAACCAGATATTGAAAAACAATACTTGAAAGGCTGGTAATCAATGCATGAGGAAAAGGCAGTCAAAACTGCATGGATAAGATAAATTACAATTATTCAAAAAATGATAAAGAGGCGAATTTATTTTCTGCAAATTTTTAAATTGTGATGACAATAATCAACCATTTGTCTTTAAATGTTAAATTATTCGAGTTAAAATTTAAATATTTCTAGTTAGATTCCTTTGTTAAAATTTCAAAATAAAATATATTTTCTCTTTTTAAAGAAAAAAGTAAAGTTTTTCATTTCCTGTAACATTAACAATCATATCACTCCGCCTTTGGAGTTAAATTAACTATTTATAGAAAAGTATTTTATAAATAAAAATGTGACACTTAATTCATACATTTATAGTGATATTATTGTACAAGGATAAATTCAGAATATTTATGCAAAGTTTCATTAAATTCTGTTGTGTATTCTGCTTCTATCATTTAATATGAATCATTTAATATTAAAGTATGCTGTTTTACCCTTCTTTCTCCTATTTGATACTTTCGCTGTAAAATAACATAAATAATGTAAAAAAATACATTTTTTAATTGAAATTTTGGATTTTATTGTTTGTTTGTTTTTATAAGTGATACAAAATGCAATGTAGCCATTCAAAATCATTGATATTCAGATCTAAGAAAGAAGCATAACAAGTTGGAAATTGTACATCAAATGTGACAAATGAGGTGAGATCGCACTATAACTAGTTTTATAAATATTCAGAACTTGGTGCAATTGCTGGTGCACTCCTGTGCAAAAATGAATGAATACAAAATTTATTTTATTAGAAAATTTCCATCTTATAGATATTAATTTTATTTTACGAAATTAAGTTTCAATACACTTTTGCAAACAATTAATTACAATTCTGTTACATTAAAATTATACTATGCGCAAATATCCAATACAATACAATGTGAAAAAAAATCATCGGTATTATTTCAGTGAAATGATTTATATCGTCTGTTATTATGATCTGATTAATTTCCGTTATAAAATAAGTACATTTTAAGTTGGCAACATTTTATCTTTTATTGACATTTACTGAAAATTCCAATGGGAAACTTCAGCCTAGCTTTGAAAATTTCAGAACTTGAAATCCATATGTAGACTCTTTTTCAATTTAATATATATTTTTCCTGAAACATCTATGCAAAAAAACTGTCGGTATATTATAGGATTGCTATAATTAAACAATTTTGTATACAAATTTGGTTTTTAAATTCAGAAATAATATGACTCCATCTTAAATAGGACGTAATCAGCATGGCAACCTAGAATCATTACCTATCATTGGATATCATTGAATTCATTACGTATGATAGGATTTAATATAATGAAGAAAACTTTTATTAATACCTTTTAAGTTTTGATTCGATTTTCATACAATTTGAAATGACTCGATAAAATTCTGCAACGATTATATATATATTAAAATTCAAACAATTCGGTTGTGTAGTTTTTTTGCTGCTATATGCAGACAGACGGACGAACCAGACAACGACTATAGGTGCTACGTATTTATATAATTACGAATTACATTCCACATTTTATGTAATAATCGTCTGCTAGGATAATTTCAGTAGATGTCTTTGTTTAGTCGTTGGTAAATTATAAATACTTTCAGACCCTCTAGACCTTCGCATATGCATGTGAAGAATGAAATCATGCATATAAATATAGAATTAATGAATTAAATTTGGAGTCATACACCATAACGGTAATTAAAAAATTAAAAAGTATTTAGTTAATCTTAATCCCTCTGATGCGTAAATAAAACTTGCAATCAAGGCAAAAAGAATTGTTATAGTTTTATCTTTTTAATTAAAAAAAACCTCACCTATTGCATGTAGTACTTTTAGACTTTATAAAATTTTCACTATTAAGAATGATTCCTTTTTAATACTTTTAAAAATCGCGAAATAATAAATTTAGATCCGATATAACTTTTTGAATAAAATATAAATAAAAGTTAGAAATTTTGAAATAGTTAGGCAACATTTTTAAGTATGCAAATTCAAACTATATCTGTTACATACTCTCACTCTATTTCACACGCCATACTTTTTCATCTTTGAATAGATCAGAAAGTTCCTTTTGAGTTTTCTCTGAATTCTCAAAATCCCAATCCGTCTTGAAATGCATATGTAATGTATTCTAATTTTGAAATTTCAGTTCCTTATGCAAACAGGCATTTTCAAAGCTGAATACGAAATCAAACGAAAGCGCTTCAAGTTGAAAAGAGTAAAAAAAGCCACTTTGATAAGTAATTTGCGCGCTCTTTGTTTTCTGTTACGCATACATTCGAAAATTTATACAGACTGTAATATTTAAATTAGTTTAAGATTAGGACTTATTTTGTGCTAAAAGGGTTTCAGAAATTATATGCTTAATTATGTTAATTGTTTACTACTGTGTATAGAATCTATGCTTAAATAAAGGAAGTCTAGATGGATATTGCGATTACCATCCCTTAAAAAAAACTCTTCATGAATAGTGTATAACTGCTATAAAATATTTTTATATTAAAACAAGTCGGCAATTGTACGTTATACGTAACAAATGAGGTGCGTTCGTTTCGTGCTATAACTAGTTTTACAATGTAAAAAAATCATCGTTATTATTTCAGTGCAATAAATTATATCGTCTGTTATGAGCGAAATAAGGATGCCTTTTTTTTTTTTCTTATTACGTATGCCATGTTTACAGATGCGAATTTTTTTTCGACACCAGACAGTGCTGCAAAATTCACCAAGGAGATAACAATGATCTTGCTTTGCGAACAGTGGCGTAGAAAGTGTGGGGGTCCAGATGATCTGGATACCACTAATTTTATAAAGTTTTCTTTGCCTTGTCTAATCGGAGAACTTTCTGCGACAATCAAACCGAAGAAAACTTTACGATTTTACTGGTATCCAGAGCATTTGGACCCCCTCTCTGGCTACGCCACTGTTTGCGAATGATTACCTTCATGGTTTAACATTTCTATGACTCACGCTAAACGAATCTCTTGTGTTTATTTACTTTAAGAGATTGAGCTATTGGCTGTTAACCTAATTTTCACTGAAGTTATCGCAGAATCTATACATTTTTTAATGTAACTCATCTCTAAAGCAAACAATTTAATTAAAGATCTTTCTAAAAATGTAACTTTTATGCAATTTTATTTGAAATAACAGTTTCGAATAAAAATGGCCGCTTGTCATATGCAGTCACATGACTTGCGCTTTTATTATATAGATTACGTATGATAGGATTTAAAGAAAACTTTTATTAATATCTTTTAAAGTTTTGAATTGATTTTCGTAAAATTTGAAATGACTCAATACAATTCTGTAACTATTATATGTATTAAATTTCAAACCATTTGGTTGGGTTGATTTTACGCTGTTATATGCGGACAGACGAACAGACGAACGAACCAGACGACGACTATATGTGCTACGTATTTACATAATTACGAACGCACCTAAAAACAGTCAATAAATAATGCATGATAGCTAATATCTAGTAGTGAAAGTTTTTGAAGAAAAACATGATTTTATATGAATAGCATATTTTTTGCCGCATTTGAAAGAATAGATTAAAGACTTAAAATATGACATATATTTTAAAGTTGTGTACTTTTGGGGCGCTAACAGCAACATCTGCAAAGACAATCTAAACTATACTAAATGAAAGTGTAATTACTGCGTAAAAAAATAAAAACATAACACAAAAGGCTTAAAAACACCTTTTAATATAAAGAAGACATATGTTTCTTGCACTCTAATGGCGACTTCTTCAAGATCAAATTGGTAAATAAACCATTTTTACAAAGTTTTTGAAAATGACTAAAAAACATTTTCATTTCATAATTTATCATTTTCAAAAACTTTGTGAAAATCGTTTATTTATCATTTTGATCTTGAAGAAGTCGTCGTTTGATCGCATGAAACATGTCATCTAGGGTAGATGTGCCAGTAATGGACCGCCTTCCAGTAATGGGCCACCTTCAACATATTTGGTTTATAAAAAAAATAACCAATAAAAATTCAGCTTTTTTTATTTCATTAATATGCTTTCTTCAAATTCTAGTTTTAAATACAATCATAATATCAATTATCTATTACTTTTTGTGGGGTGTCCATTACTGGAATATAGGGTGTTTTGATTCATTTTGGTTATTTACAATTAAATTTCGATTCACCTTGGGAAATGTGACTATGAGCATGGTTAAATATTGTTGGTAGATTATTATAATATTAAAAAATGTGGAATATAACAATTATAACTATTAATTAAAAAATATTTTTTAAAGAAATTCCTTAAGGGTGTCCATTACTGGCACATCTACCCTATATACTAACAGGCATTTTTAAGCCTTTCGTGTTACGTTTTTATCACTTTAAGCAGTAATTACACTTTAATTTAAAGTTAATAAGTGGTTTCATTTTATTATTTGTACTTTATACTAATTGTTGTTTTAGTGTCTGCAATATTTGTGCGATTATCCGATTCGGCTGTCAGTGATAAAATGGTGTTATGGGGAATTAGAAACTTTCTAGTAGGCAAATGTGCTAAAAAATGTCCAAATATTTACGCAAAAACTGTATTTTTACAGTTTTCAAATTATTAGACTTTACTACATTAAAGACGTGAGTATAAAATATCAAAAAATTACTAAATGGTGTATACAAATGTCAAACTAAATTTTCAAATTAAAAAAATCAATGGTTCGACCAACTTCTATGAACTTCAAATTAAAAAAAAAAGGACAGCAATAATAATGTGGGAACGGACGGCTTGTTTTTCGCTTTTGAAACTTTAGAAGCAATGTAAGATGCAACAACTATTTCCTGAAGATGACCATAGAAGTTGGTCGAAACATTGATTTTTTAATTTGAAGTTTTTAATTTGACATTTGTATACACCATTTAGTAAATTTGTGATATTTTATACTCACGTCTTTAATGTAGACGTCTGTTTCATGGTATAATCGTCCAGCATTTATATTATTATTAGCCTTTGTTCGTAAATTTAATAAGAACATTGGTGAAGGCAATTAATTAATTTAAATTATACGAAATTCTGTTTCTACATATTTTTAACACTTTCCAACATAGTTGTAAAGTGCTTATGACTCGTTTTGTCTGCCGCTTGGCATTGTATCCGACAGTCAGATCGTACTATAATTCTCATAAATATACTCGGATTTCTAGATAATTTATATATGTTATTGAAGTTTAAAATAGCAAGATCAATATTGAAAATGAATAATGTAGTATCTATAGCTTATTTACAGAGACACTCAAAAGAATTCTGTTATATTATGGTTTATTGTGAAAAATAGTTTTTGGTGCAATTTAATGATCTTACATTATATGAAACATAATGGAATTAATATACCGTATATTGCGTATAAGTCGACTCCCTAACTTTTAAATGCAAATTCTGCAAAAAATCAAATACCCGCGTATAAGTCGACCCCCTAAGTTTTTACTTCCAATTTTGCATAAAATCAAGCCAAAGATTTCACTTTCTAGACAAAAGTGGTAAGTAAAGAAAAATAAATTAATGAACTATTTTTTTTAATGATAGATTATTATTATTTGTATATTTTAAATATTATTTTATTTTTCTTACACATAAAAAGCCAGAATTTTGCCAGTATTTGAAGTTTTTTTTGTTGACTCGCATATAAGTCGACCCCCCCCCCCCCCAATTTGCTTGCCCAAAATTGTCAGAAATTCCTCGACTTATACACGAGTATATACCGTAGATTTCTGAGGTGAAAAAAAAGCTTTCTATAGAATATCGAGTAAAAATTATTTATCAGTAACTTACAGGGTCACGCAAAAAAATCTCTCACACAATGTTTTACGAGGGAAAAGTTTGCAATGTATTTTAATTATGTTAATATATATTTCAAATGTAATGAAATTGATATACATTACTCAGGTGCACTTACAAGATGTTTACTATCGAATATAACATTCGTGCCATTTACTGTTCACTTATAAAATAATTTGGTTATAGAGCTTACTGTCTATGAACGATAATTGCTGGAGGTGCGTTTACTGTTGAAGTATTCATTTTAAAACTCAATAGAATATACACTATATTTCCACTGATGACCGGTCACTTGCGATTTTAAACGTTTTGTTAAATATCTGGAAAGATACATGAGGAATTATCCTGAAACTTCAGGAGTGTAAACAACATGATAGACGTCATATATTTCCGCGAAGATTTTTTCCCGAAACTCCATAAGGGGCCGTCAACAAATTGAAGAAAAACGAATATCTTTTGGATAACCTTGTAAAAACTAATATTGCAAAAGCATTCAAACTGTAGATTATGATTAAGTGGCTTATTGTAATAATTTGGGTTCATTTTTATGAAGACAGCATGTATACTCGAAGAGAAATTCAGGTTTTTATAAAAACAGTCCCAAATTTTACCAAGATTTTTGCTTATAATTTGCAGAGTTTTTAATATAAAAACAAGTTATTTTCAGAAAACATGACAAACAAAATTGTACACAATACCCTGCAATCAGAATTAAAAAATAATAAAAATTGTATGAAAAATGAGCAGGTTTACTAAATATTGTTTCACTGCGCATGTGCGAATTCAATCAAAATACACTGTGCATAATATATTAGCTAAATGTATAGACCAACTTCTATGAAAGTCTCAAAAACATAACTTGAAAATTCTGATAGTAATCGTCGATAGAATAAGCTCGAAATTCGCTGTTCCCAAAAGGAAGCAAAAAGATGAGGGGTTGTATCCAAATATACTAGCTTATGAAAGTTGACATAATAAGAATGAAGTGTCTCTCATTCTATATTTGATACAACCCCTCATCTTTTTGCTTCCTTTTGGGAACAGCGAATTTCGAGCTTATTCTATCGACGATTACTATCAGAATTTTAAAGCTATGTTTTTGAGACTTTCATAAAAGTTGTTCTATACATTTAGCTAATATATTATGTACAGTATATTTTGATAGAATTCGCGCATGCTCAGTGAAACGATATTTAGTAAACCTGCTCATTTTTCATACAATTTTTATTATTTTTTAATTCTGATTGCAGGGTATTGTGTACAAATTTGTTTGTCATATTTTCTGGAAATAACTTGTTTTTATATTAAAAACTCTGCAAATTATAAGCAAAAAACTTGGTAAAATTTGGTACTGTTTTTATAAAAACCTGAATTTATCTTCGAGTATACATGCTATCTTCATAAAAATGAACCCAAATTATTACAATAAGCCACTTAATCATAATCTACAGTTTGAATGCTTTTGCAATATTAGTTTTACAGGGTTATCCAAAAGATATTCGTTTTTCTTCAATTTGTTGACGGCCCCTTATGGGGTTTCGGGAAAAAATCTTCGCGGAAATATATGACGACTATCATGTTGTTTACACTCCTGAAGTTTCAGGATAATTTCTCATGTATCTTTCCAGATATTTAACAAAACGTCTAAAATCGCAAGTGACCGGTCATCATTGGAAATATAAGTGTATATAGGACTGCACACAAAGTAATCCGACTGCTTTTCTGGCTATTAACGAAAGTTGCTGAAATTGGATTTTAAAGTTTTATGTATTTTCTAAACTATTTACTTACATATCTTCTTTTACTTTCTTTAACAGAGTAGTTTAGCTACAATATTCTGCATGGGTTGGAAAGTATTTCATTACCTTTTCTTGAGGTATGAGTTTTCTTTCCTGTTAAATGTTGAAATGGATAGATATTAAATGGTTTGCATTTTCTCTAACAGTCAGTATCTACTTATTTATTCAATAATGGGGAATAATTCATAAGTAAAGAAGAATATGTACGACTGCAATAATTCCATAAAAATGAATTATCACTAAAACATTTAGATAGTCCGATTTTTCACAAGAAGGCATTAAAATAAAACATTCACTGCATTTTTTTGTAATGATCTTTCCAATTCTCATAATTTATTGTAAAGAATATACGCTTTTAAACAAACATACTTACATTAAATATATTTTCTAAACACAAAAATCAAATAAAACAAGTTAAAAATAGCGACATTTCATGATGAAGATTCTCTGCTACAGATAAATTGAAGCAAACATTTTCAATCAAAATAAGCACTTACTTCGCATTCTCTTTTACAGAATTCACTTTGTCTTAAAAAATATACAGTCTACTTATTCTATTTTCCCTTTCTCTGAGAAAGAGTGGGGAAAATATTTACCATGACTTCTATAATTACTTGAGAATTTTTTATGACTTAGAAGAAATAATGTTTCCAATTTTTATCTAAGTTAAGTATGTAAAAATCTATAAACAAGTTTCCAATCGTTTCCATTGCTCACATTTTCTGTACTAAACAACTGCCTTAATATCTCAAAGAATTTTAATAATAGCAGACAGAAAAGCTCAATGATGCGGGTTTTTTTCTATTTAAGAATGTATAGATAAAACAATGGAGGGAATCGTAGCTATTACAAATTTTATAACGTTTCATATCGAGAATCGTTTAGGAGAACTGGTATTTTGTGCTTAAAAAAAGAAAACAAGTTGGAACTTGTACGTCAAATGTGACAAATGAAGAGTAGGGTGCGTTCGTACTATAACTAGTTTTATAAATATTCATATGTTGGTGCAATAGCTATTGCACTCTTATGCAAAAATGCATGAATACAAAATTCATTCTATGTGCAGGTTTTCATATTATAGAAATTAATTTTATTTTATGAAATTAAGTTTCAATACACTTTTAACAACCGTTAATTACAATTCTGTTACATTAAATTTATACTACACGCAAATATCCAATACAAGACAATGTAAAAAAAATCATCTTTATTATTTCAGTTAAATGAATTATATCGTCTGTAATTATGATATGATTAATTTCTGAAATAAAATAAGTACATTTTAAGTTGACAAAATTTTATCTTTTGTTGACATTGACTGAACATTTCAATGGGAATCGTAAGCCTAGCTAAAAAAATTTCAGGACTTGAAATCCATATTTAGACTCTTTTTCCATTTAATATCTAGTTATCTGGAAACATTTATCCAAAAAACTGTCTGTAGATTATATGATTGCTATAATTAAACAATTTTATTATACAAATTTGGTTTTTAAATTCAATAATACGGAAATAATGGGACTCCATCTTAAATATGATGTAATCACCATGGCAACCTAGAATCATTTCCTATAACAGGATATCATTGAATTAATGACGTATGATAGGATTTAATAGAATGAATAAAACTTTTATTAATATCTTTTTAAGTTTTTATTCGATTTTCATAAAATTTGAAACGGCTCGACAACATTCTGCAACGATTATATATATTATATTTCAAACCATTCGGTTGGGTAGTTTTTGCGCTGTATTATGCGGATAGACGGACGGATCAGAAGTCGACTATAGATGCTACTTATTTATATAATTACAAACGTACGCATTGTGGCTATTAATGGAATGTTTATCAAAAGACAAATTTCGAGAAAGAATTGTCAGTTTGTATTCTACAGCAAATTTAAGATTGATAGAGGCAAACTGGACTTTTGTATAAGATTGAACCAGTTTCTATAGCCTCCCATGCAATGTTTAAAAACAATCTATCTCATTGTGGAGTTAGCTCCTATATCAGCAATTGCTCATACGGCATGCGATGACCAATGTTTTTCCGTTTTAAATACTCTTATAACGACATTCCAACGTAATGACAGACATAATATTATAAATAAACATAATTATACATAATATTATAAATTAAAAATTATCTAGTTTGCGCATTGTAAGTCTGTATCCACCTCACCTACTCTTTTTCCCTTTTTAGCAAAAAATATGCGAAAGTTGTTAGTAGAAACATACTTCTATGATCAAATATAGTACAAGAAATGTGAAAAGAAATCATCGAGATACCATTCAGAATAAACAATAGAGTCCTTGCTCAACCTGGACAGTGGAAAACCATAAAAAAAAATGCTTGTATAATAAATCCTGCTAGTACTGAATCGCAAGGGTCAGGGGAAATATTTCTTTATAGCGACATTTCATATTATCAAGTAAAGTTTTATTTTCTTCTTTTCGCCGATATGATGAAATGTTTGAATTTAGGTTTTCCTTTAGAAGACAAGTTCTATTTTCAGAGGTTTTGTTGTATTTGATTTTTTTTATTTATAATGAAATAAAAGTATTGAAAAAAACTGACAATGTAAAAAAATATCACTAAAATAAAAAATGTAAACTTGTATGTATATTATGTGCAGACACAGATAATTTAGAATCCAGCTGCTTTCTTGTGCATTTCAGGCAAGTAGATATGCGGAAAAATAAAACAGAAAATTATTCTTGCGTTAGGATACCTCCAGGGTTTAATTAACATTAGAACTACTACTTTAGATTGGTAAACCTTTGTTTCTGTAACATGTCAGCATTATTATCCTACTATTCGGGATATACATTAGTTATGCAGACCTTCCAAGTCTCCGGCTTTTGGATACCAGTAATTTAGTACCGAAAATGTTGCTTTATTTAATCGGATCATTCTGCGATTTAAAAGAATAAGTTTCACTAAAAAATTACTGGTGTGCAAAAATCCGGAGACTTGGCAACTCTGGTTTTGCACATAATAAGCAATTTATACCAAATAGAGTTATGTAAAGTTTTATGTACACACGATTCTATATGTATCGCAGTTGTTAATGAAGCAAATTAAGGAAAGGTAAAAAATTCTCTGAGGGTTGAAAAAGTCCTTTTTAGAGCCTGTAATCAAAATGTGAAGGTTATCAATGAAATACAGATTTATGACACGAAGAATTAGGATACACAATTTATATACATGTCTTATATTCAACCGGTGTGTTGCGGAACAGTGATGTGCCGTGAGAGGATCTGAAGTGTGCCGCGTATGCATTCAATCACATACTAACCCCAAATGCACGTAAAATGTGCAGTTTAATATTTGACAGAACTTAGTGCGTCAAAATAGAATTTTATACAGATTTATTTGAGTGTTTGAATGCTCTTAACAATATTTCTGCCGGTGCCAAATGACATTTTGTATAATATATCGATTTAAGGTTATTTTATTTGTAATTTTTAAATTAAAACAATCACAAATCATTTTTAATATATTGAAAACTTGGTTTAGATTTACTAGTTTTAATAATTACACGTAAAATAAATGAAAACTTTAAAAAATATCATTTGACGCCGGTAGAAAATAGCGTTAATAACAGTCTGCGGGAAAGATCACCTTCAGATTAAGATGATGCTTTCTCAGGATAGTTATTATTCGGGAAAGAGTAGAGTTATGAATTAAGTAGAAATATTTGAATTAATGATTTTAATCCTGTGTAAATTGGATAAAAACGCTTTTTAATATTTTTACAAACTTTTAGGTTTATTGAACGCAAAATTTGATGAAATATCAACCCACTTTCTTGCTATAAAATTTACGAGTGCGCCTATCTCAACAGTTAATTTTGCTAAAGATATATTCTATAAATGTGAAGACTACCATTCGCGATTTATACTAATTATGCACATAATAAATAATTAATACCAAATACAGTTATATAAAATTTAATATGCATACAATTGTCTATGTATCACAGTTGGAAATGAACAAAATAACGAAATTTAAAAACATACTCTGAGGTGTGTTGAGAGTCTTTCTTCACCCTGGTTGGATTTAAAAAGTTGGCTTCGATTGAGTTTAAAGCCACATATTTTCTTTATAGGTAATGCATAAGGGGAAGATACAAACATGCTTTCTTATACGAGAGCGAAAATGACCTGTGGCTATCTGTAATAATGAAACAGAATATGAGAAATTATTCTTTGAGTGTCACTTCCACATCAGTCGATTCTGTTTGCAAAATTATTCAATATCACAGTTATTAATGAAAGAAATTAAAACAAAATTGTTCTGAAAGAAGCTTTTATCCGCCCTGCTTGAACGTCTATGTATGGTGCCAGTCGTGTTTAAGTCCTGTAGATAATTTCTTGGCTAGATATTTTGTTCATTGGTAGTATTACAGAGGAGAACACAAATATTGTTGCTTCAGCAGGGTGGGAATGCCCTGAGGCTATCTGTTATACTATAGCTAAATATGTGCAGTTCTTATTTTGTTATCAATTCCCAATCAGTCGATTCTGTTTACAACACCAGTCCTTAAAACCAGCAATTGTTGAATTATTAAAATGTGACCCCGACCAGATTTTATCAAAAATAATCAAATTTAACAGGTTGGTCTAAAAATAACAACCATTTCAGGAGATTCCTTTAAGATGAATTGCATTACATTAACCTGATTTTAAATTAACACGTTTCAAATTTGGAAACCAGTAGTTGATTAATCCTTTGGCTACGTCCATGTAAACATTGTATTTACGAAGTTAAATGTATACAAAGTGTTTTAATTTTAAGCATGCGTATTTGAAGAATATTTGAGTCGATTTAAGATTATATTTAAAAATCTGTTTTCTGCTTTTTCATGCACCGTAAATATAGCAAGTAAACGATATGGTTTTCCTAATGAGTATTGGTACAATCGTTAACAAATTAGCGTTAGATTATTATTTTTACACTTTTAGCCATAATATCACGTAATATTCATAGTGCATTTCTTATTATTTATACAGTCTCCAAACACACTTAAACTTAATATTTTTCAAACTTTTAAAGATAGAGCAATGCAATTTTGTATTCTGGTTATATGCGATATAACAAATTAAATGAGTTCAAGAAATATGAGATTTCCATATAAAATATAAATATGTATACGATCCCTCAAGAAAATTTCGCTATGATAGTAATGTACAAAATTATAAACAGGGAACATTTGTTTAAATATCTTTATTCTGAAATTGTTTGAATTGTAATTATAAGACTATCATTTTTTCTACAAAAAACATGCAAATAAATTATTTTAATTACATTTCATGTAGGTCTGAATCATCAATAATAGTGTTTGACAAAGAATTTTTTATTATTACACGCTGTTGCCAGACAAAACCATAAGCATTTCTTTTCTAAATAACTTATACCTAAGCTTCACAACTGAGCAAACTTTGGATGCAAAATATTTTTGCCATTTATTCTAATGAATTTCTTTCATTATACACAACAGAATAAGTTAGATATATATTATAAGTAGTATTTTCGAAAAAAATTTAACGGGTTAAAATTTTTTATTGTTACAATGTTACTTGGCAAAATACATTAACTTTGCATGAAATTTGAGTAAAAAGACTTATAGCAAATGGAGTCACAGAAATATTTAATGTCCATAGTTTTAAGGAACACGAGAAAGGAAACATTGGGTTATAGAAATTGTATTATATTGCAAAAGAACTTACAAATGTTTTTTAATAAATATTTTGTGCTAAAAATTAGAAAGAGATTTTTCACCGGAAAAAAAAAAAAAAAAGATCAAATTACCAGAAAAGTTTAAATTAAAAAAAAAAAAAAAAAAAAAAAAAAAGGGGGGGGGATCAAATAGTTACTTCAGGACACGTTTAGAGACCAATCAAGCTGCCTAATCTTCCTTTGAGAGGGTTAGAGGCCGTAATTCAAAATCATGAATTATCATAATCGCCCATTTGTTGGAACTCCGACTGTGGTAACGAGCCTTTATTATGTGCTTGCTGCGAAATTGTTTGAATTATATTCAACTTTCAGCCTTGCTCAAATCTTGTTAAATAAAAAAATTTATTACTTACTCGTTAATAAAATATTCAGCCGATGCTAAATATATCTCGCTCGCTCATAATATTTTTAAATTTTAATAATTTTGATTTCATACTTGTCGAATTATTTTAATTAGACGAATTCTTTAACTATTGAAAACAAATCATTAGAATATATGTAGAGACCAACTAGCAAATGTACAGTACAATACTGAAAACAAAATTACTAATTCTGACTAAAATAAATGTAAAAAATATAAATATTGAACAAACATAACTGATAAAAGTTACGCATCAATTAGGCTTCGATGGCCGTCATTATATTAAAATTTGTTTTAACATTAAAAATTTTGATATTAGCATCCAATGTTTAAAATTTAATGTTTTATGTGCGGTTAAAACGGAACACAGACATCATTTTTTACGAAAAGTTTCGTAATAAATAATTATAAATTTTTCCTCTCTAATGATTTACTACTATATTGAAATTTTTGCTTCAATATTTGATAAAATTACAATCATATCATGCTGATATTTTGCATGAATTTTGCATTTGAAAACCCAACCCTAAATAATTTATATTTTAAGGTCTGTGACTGCCAATTAAAACTATCTCTAAAAGTAAACAAATTAATTTTAACGCTTCATATTTTGTGAATATACCAATATGGAAAATAATTTCGAAATAAGCGAAACATTTATAGAATTGAACTAAAAATTTCTAAATGGACGAGTTTTTAACCGAGTATCAAAATAACTTATTGCAATTCAATTTCAAATATGTGTTTTAGATTGTATATGAATCTTATTTAGGATTAATAAATAGAGGATAATAGGAAAAGTCGCACAATCTAAGTTTTAAAATGTTATTATAAAATCCCAAATATATAAAAATGGTAATACCTTTCGACAGACTACAGTACTATACTATTAAAAAGGGGATAGGAATAGAAATTTGAGATGCAGTTAATTGTAAGAAACATTTTATTTACGTTGAAAGATGGAGGTGAATTTTCTCAAGCCCAAATAATCTGTATGATTAAACATTACTTCGCAACAACATTTTACATTAAAAGCTTTGACGCTTTTAAACAGACATACTTTTAATGCAAAAATATCATTTCACAGAGATTTTTTTTATAAGTTCCTTAATACCAAACAACTGTGGCCTCCCGGATCCACCGATTTGCACCCCCTTTTTTTTTCTATGGGGTCATAAAAACCCTGTGTTTATGGAAACATTTCACATTATATCGATGACCTAAAAACAAATACTGAACATGAAATTTAACAAATAAGTATTCAAATTTTGGCAAGAGGGGTCTCAAACGTGGTAAAACGCATCGTTCATGCGTCAGAAGAAATGCGTCACATGTTGAACGTCATCTGTGAAATGTGAATTGTTCTTCAGTTTTGATTCTTGGAGGTGTAGTTTCTATAATTGATTTCCTATTTATAGCGCGAAAATCTTAATATAGTTTAAATGATGAACCATTCTTAACGCGTAAATTGCTCATTTTAATTGTGCCATCGTTTTAGCACCACTAGTATTAAACGAGTTTCACTGTATTTGCTATAGATAAATAAATCTAAACAAAGAAATGTTGCATTTTGTTTCGCTAACTGTTTAACTTTACATGTTTTCGTTTTGAGTTATTTGGAGACGAATATCTAATGTTGTGCTTATTGACGCAGCCTTCTATTTAAAAGTAAGTTTCGTCAATAAAGAATATGTTATTGATTATTTTAGGCCAGAATTAGCACTATCATAATAAGTTCCAACAATAAAAGTGCTGTGCACATGTGCACAGATCACAAAACATAACTCATGCGTCGATTGAGTCATCACTACACGCCCCTCCTCCTCATTCCATTCAGAACCAGATTAACTTCACATGGTGCCCGGGCACATTGATAAACTTGGCCTCCCTTTTCTCAAAGCAATCTTCTTTTATAAATGTTATGCAATATAAATATTACATAAAAAAGTTTTACGTGTAGTTTTAAATTTAAACACCGTCGTTTTATGGCACAAAATATTGCAAAATTCCAGGTGTATGGAAAGATGTATTAAAAAACCTGTAACGACATTTTCAGCTACAAGAAGAACGAAAAATCATGCGTCAAGCACAGATTATGTAACATGTCTCAACACTTCCAAAATAATTTTACAAATCTTTACCGTTTAATAGAAGAAAGATGATATCTAAGTAAACAATGTGGAAAGTGCATAACATTTAAAATCTCAAGTTCAGGAATTACCAAGAATATTGGGAAAGATATCCGAATTATTTCGTGAAGCCCTGTATATGATCTATAGATTTGTATGTACACTACATACAATGCTAAATTTTAGTTCAGTTATTAAACGTGTAGCAGAGTTTAAAATTCCCGTTATGGAATTTTCGTCAGCAAACGGAAATGTACTCGAGAACTTTTGTGCTGCTCTGTATATGATCTATAGAATTTATATACACCAAGCAATAGACATAAAACGAGTTTAAATTTTAAAACTTGTTCAGCAACTGAAAACACACTTCCAGCAATTATTGTTAACATAAAGTACCAAATTATTTGTGTGTCCCTGTAAATGAATGATGAATGATATATACACAATATTCGATATTAAGCCTCTTTTAATGCACGTTAGTGATATACTACATCAATTCCAATATGTTTGAAATAGTCAAACGTTATTAAAATAAACCTCCAAACAATTTTTCTCCATTGACCTTAATATAACGGAATTCTTTTGAGTGTCCTTACAAAGGAACTATAAGTGTTATGCTCACCATATTCTATAGTAAACCTCTTGTAGTGCACTTGAGTGATAGCTATCAATTTCAATATGTTTGAAATTGTGTAACAGAATTAAAATAAACCACAAATGATTTTTCCCATAGACAATAATGTAACGGAATTCTTTTGAGTGTCCCTGTAAAAAAACTATAAGTGCTACACATTTCATTTCCAATACCAAACATGCATAGTAAAAATAAATAATATACATTGATTACATGACAATTCGAGTAAATTTACGCGAGTTAGAGCACGGACAGTCAGACGGCAGGAAGACAGCCAACCGAATTCATAAGCACTTTCAACTATTTTGGGAAGTGTTAATAAAAATTAATTACGGTAAAAATGTATCAACTAATAGTTTTATTTTCAGTTAAATCAAAATTATGGATGATTCATTATTAATCATTATTATTATGTGTAAACAAAAGTTGTACCAGTTTTCATTAGATGGCGTTATCTGAAAGAGGTTACTAATTAACCGCATAGGTTACTAATTCTTGTACAAGTAAATAAACTCTACAAACGTATTACGTACCCTAGATATTAAGTTTGAATATAATAAAAGTTAATGTTATATATTTGGTGGTATAAGGAAGGAGCATTACAAGTTCCTGAAAAGAGAGAAAATCGTTATTGGAGAACGGCAGACTTTTCCATTTGGCGAAAAAATTGCAAGATAAGAGAACATAGGTCTTGATATTAATAGTACCAGTGATATTACAGCATGACAGCGCCAAGGCACGTTAGAAGAAGTTAAGTTGCCTGCTAAACCATAAACTGAAGTGAGAATGTTTTCTATAGCTAGCTTTCTCACCAGACATTACATGATGCGATTATTACATTACTTTTCGCATTACAAAATAGCTTACCCAAGCAGTAATGTCAAAACAAAGACGTGGTACAAAAAATATTCGAAAGACAAAGGCTTTTTTTGCCACAGAATTCGTCATCTTCCTGAACGGTGGAAAACAGTTTTAGAAGCTGTATTGATTTAGGTTTGTATTTTATTTGACTTTTATTTATGACATCTATAGTGACTCCACTCGGCATTCTTAACGTTTGTTAAGTGCCCAGGAAAATAAGGAAAGGAAAAAAAACGAATTTTTTATAAATCTCTGATACAATGGAATCGACTGGATTCGAACGCAGGGTATCCCGTTCTAAAATATGGATACGTTACTTATGCGTCACTAATGCTTGATTACATTGTCGCAGTATTTAAAAATTACACTCTATTACATTCCTTTGGTGATTTTCGATATAGAATTGGTCGCAAAACTGTTTAAAAATGGATTAAATACCTAAAAAGTTGGTCGGTTTTTACGAACAATTATACAGTTCTTGTTATCATATATTCGTCAAATGGTAGCTCAATCGAAAGTACAGTTTGGGTGTTTCATTGTTCACACACACACGCACGTAGAAATCTTATTACAATACTTTTCTTACACCATGTGATCGGAAAGCTAAAAATGCTAAAAACGGGAAGTTCATTTTTCTATTCCTAATATTTTCAATGATGTGAAAAAAGTTTTACGTGTAATGTATGTATAGAAAGTGTTGTAGGTACATTATACAATGTGTATACGTAATATACACTGCTCAAAACAATTAAAGGATATTGCAGTTTTAGGTGGATTTTGTATCTGGGAAACTTTTTAGCTGATTGATACATGGTCGACAGACATAGTAGGTTATATGAGAATAAATTACACATGTTTGGCAGAAAAAAATGCATTTTATTGCGCATTTGTGTACAAAAGGAAAAAAGCGCAATTTGTGCATATGAGAAAAAAAGAATAAGAAAAGGTGTTTTTTTCAAAGAAAATCATTTTCAGTAGGGGGTATGGTTTACACGGGCGGCCAGCAACGTTGAACACCTTTGAGGCATGGACTCAATGAGGCTATTAATGACGAGTTGGGGTATTCTGCCCCACTCTTCCAGAAGAGCTCTTTCCAGTTCTTGGAGAGTTTGTGGGGGTTGTTGGCGGCCAGAAACTCGTCTTCCTAGAGCGTCCCAAACGTGCTCGATTGGATTCATGTCTGGAGAACACGCAGGCCATTCCATTCGAACGATTCCTTCCTCGAAAAGGAAATCCTCCACCAGGTTTGCACGATGTGGCCTGCAGTTATCGTCCATTAAAATGAAGTTATCTCCGATTGCTGCAGCGTAAGGGACTACAATAGGTCTGAGGATCTCATCCCTATATTGGCGACCAGTCAGAGCTCCATCTCGAATTATGTAGAGGTCAGTGCGCCCGTCAATGGAGATGCCACCATACACCAACACTCCTCCACCGCCAAATCTGACACTTTCGTGCACGAACGCAGGATTATTCCTACTGCCACGGTCCCTCCAGATGAAAATACGCCTATTATCCGGATGCACAGAAAAACGGGACTCGTCAGAAAACAGAATATTGCTCCATTCATTTCTCCTCCAGTTGACATGCTCGGTTGCCCACTCCCTGCGGTCGCGACGATGCCTTGATGTTAATCTAACACATACCATCGGTCGGCGAGTATACAGACCTAAAGCATGGAGCCGGTTTCGGACAGTCTGAGTTGAAATCGTGGTGCCTGTAGCCGAGCGAAGGTGTTGTTGGAGAAGAGTAGCGTTCATGTTTCGGTGTCTCCGAGCTGTTAACGCTAAATACCGATCTTCATTGGGCGTTGTTGCCCGTCTACGACCTTGCCCTGGTCTTCGGCCTGCACATCCACTCTCCAAAAAACGGTTCCAGATCCTGGAAATGACACTTTGTGACACTCCAATGGCTTGCGCTACTTCGGCTTGAGTTTGCCCCCTTCTAACCTACCAACAATTCTCCAAGCTTCTGAATCTGTCAAATGACTTCGCTGGGACATCGTATTCATCGAAACAAAGCAATCACTGAATGCCGATCATCCTTGTCTTCATTCTCTTTTATCCAGTTGAAAGTCAAATTTCATTCGCTGCCGCTGAAGCGACGTTTTTGACGTCGAACTCAAAATTTGCATACTCCACAGTTTGAAAACCAGAAAAATTTGCATTTGTGATTCTCTTCTTCTATTTTCGGCAAAAAAAAATTCGTTTATATCTTTATTTTATATAAAACTTCAAATATCCTTTAATTGTTTTGAGCAGTGTATATGATAAAAAATATTTAGGTAAGTATGAAGATTATGTATATACGTATAGTGTTGAAATTCAAGAACTTCTAAATATAAAAATTAAAAAGTATTTTCTATACTTGCAAAAAGGAAATAAATGGTATAACAAAAATAGTTGTCAATAGTAGTTCTGTCTATGATATTTAATACTCCCTCTGTCCCAAATTAGTTGCTACATTTGAATACTTTTGTACTGATTATTAATACTGATGCTTTTATGATTTCATGTGAACATTTTTCAGAGATTTCAGGGTGCTATGCTATCAATCAACAATATTTACTTACCAAGCATTCCCTCCGTCCCTCCTTAAATCAGTACCAAATTAGTTTAAAAAATGCAGGGTTCGCACGATCTTAAGCCACGCCCCATTTTGTAAGGATTCTTTCACCAGTAATCGCATAAAACTATCGTAAAGCTAATGAATCGTGAATTCATTAGGAAGAAAATGATCTTTCTTGTATACTGGTGGTAGGGTCCTTACAAAATGGGTCGTGGCTTAAAAGCGTGCGAACCCTGTAAATTTGTTTCCAAAATTTTGCCCCAAAATATGTGCTACATTTGCGGAAAGTAAAAAATGAGAATGAAGAAAATACCAAGTTGTGATAATTTCAATCGCAAATAAAACTATTTTAATTGATATTTAAGGGATTTTTTGCATATAATATAGCTTCGGGATTTAATGCCATGTTTCACAGAAGATGATTTTGACGACAAAGTTTTTCCTTAGTCAGATGCGTTATTCTGAAAGCGTTACGTCCGCCTGACATCATAATGTTTTCCATACATGTTTGTAAAGTTAAAAATACATTGTCAAGCTTTTCTACTTTTATATTTTGAAAAACGACTTCAACAATATCAATTAAGTTATCAATATTCTTTGTGGGCATCTGATGTTTCGATGATTGTATTGTGTTAAAAAACCCGAGATGAAGTACATTTAAATCCGAATTATTTAGAGGTTGACGGTTATAGTTACAAATTCCATTCTTCTTTTAAACATTCTTCTGTGACACTGGGATTATCTACTGCCAAATGAAACTTAGCATTCTCTTGTTGTATGTATATAAGACTCGATTTTTTACTACTAGGAAATTTTTCACTTATAGTCAGCAAAACTTTTTATATAATCATTTTTCTGGTTTCGTCTTTGTTAACAATTTCTACAACTTTTCCAGTTACTTTTGCACGATTTTTTGAGTTTATTTTTGCATTTTCTGAATAAACAAAAGGCCATATTCCAATTTTTCCATCAATCATTTCGTTTCTACTCGAATCCCATCTTCGTCTTGCCACCGCTGCCATAAACATTACTTTAGTAATAAACCTTTTGCTTTTGCAATTCCTCAAAGGTTCAGTTTCATCTAGGATGATTTAAAACAAATTACTGGTTTCCGTAATATAAAACCATTTTTCATCGATATGAATACGATACAACATTTCCGAAAAGCATCCATTAGTTTGAACATGCTGTAAACAAAATCAAATTCTGTCGAGCTTTTTCTTTTAAGTTAGACTTGGCTTAATGGTGGATGAAATACGCTTCAAACTTTTCCCTCCTTGAGAATTCTGTGTAATGTTGATTTAGGAATACTAACAGCACATGATAAACTCCGCAGTGATTGTCTTCGTTTTATTGGGACATCTTTGATTTTGCGCAATTACTGAGAAGACTCTTTTTTGTTTCGTCCGCATTTACCAATTTTTTGTGAGCTTACATTGTAAATTCCATCACCATTTATTTCGGAAGTCTTTGCCTACTTCCACAAACGGGATATTGTACTACGATGAACATTAAATTTAATCGCACCATGGCTCAGTTTATCATTTTTCAAATGTTGCAGTAAAAATTGCAATACAGCGTGTGGCTCTTAATTGTTCATTTCCTTCTTTAGAGTATTATCTAAATTATTATTCATAATTACGATTATTGTCACCTTTTTATTAGATCGGGTCTCATTAATTCTTATTCCCATTACTTCACATTAAAGTACTAGTATACCGCGTTATATTCATTGTAATATAATTCTACTGGTGTGATCTACTAAACTACATCGGGAGTTATTTATGACTTCACTTACTTAAAATGTAGCTACTAATTTGGGACAAAATTTTCAACCTAAATGTAGCAACTAATTTGGGACGGACGAAGTATATCTTTAGCCCGAAGTACAGTATTAATATAATGAATCCGACATTAAAATATTATAATCTGTTACATCTAGTTGAAGTGCAACCCAATCTAGCTTTTAAGCAAAATCTGTCATAATCAGATTCATATTACAAGAGCTATTTCAGCATCGAGGGCGCTGTTCACTATTTCTTATAAGAAGGCTAGTCACGTATTTGCGACAACAACAATTGGAAAGCAGTGACTGATTTTATGAGTCTACTATGATTGTGATAACAAATGGTTGTTTCGAATTATCATATCATGGTATAGATTTCGTTTTTACATTACAACAAATGTGCTTTTTACTTAACATTTTGTTTACGGGCCTAGAATGGCGAGTATTATTTTATTAAGCCATACCACAATTCACAAAAAAAGTATCTGTGATACATTTTCTTGAAAATATCCTATTATAAGGGTATAACAGATATATTTTCAGAAACAGGTACAAATGGAATAAAAGATACTATCTGGGACTTCATATGTTTCGACCACATACTCAAAAGGCTGATTATTAAGTTTTATATAATCATGAAACTGTACCTAATCTGTAGACAAATTTCACATTTTAGAAGAAATCTTGGACCACTAATTTTTTTAAGTGTAGTTGTATCCTAAACGATTATAAACGACAGACTCAAATATACCTAATTATACGAACACTGTGAGTAATAAAAAATACACCATACCTTTATTAGCGGAATGTTTACAAGAAAACTAAACAAAGGTATAACTAAACTGGGAAATATTGTCTTCTTTCATAATATGAATGTTATTTTTGAAATAGGGACGTTTTATGTGTTAGTTAAAGCGTTCAAAAAGATGTTATTTTAACACCTCAGCTTTCTAAAAGATAATGCGGACGCCAATTAATAACTTAAAGCTTACAGAAAGAAGTCAATTAACCTCTTAAGCTTTCAAAATACTCATAATTTATTCAACGGTAAAAATTTCTACCTTAATTCCATAAAATATTTTAAACAGCAGTAAACAAATTCTAATTCACGTTACATATTAGAAAAAAATGCATCACGAGAATAAAAGATGAGAGGATAAAAAAGGAAATAAATAAAACATGGACAATAGGTTTAACATCCTCCCACCTTTTGATTATATCGTATAATCAAAACTTTACATTAAATAAATACATTTACATGAACATTATAAATCAAGTCTCTCTGGCATTTTTATCATTCCACCAGATCTAGTCTTTTTAACTTGAGATTCGTTCTTTGAAGGCTCAACCTGAGTTTCATTCAAAGTTGTTTAGGAAAATTAATTTTGGTACAATCACTCGATGACACTTCTAGAGGATAAATTCTTTGAACAGGCCGAAGTATCTGCGAATGAGACGTTTGTAACTTTAAAAGACGAACTTTTCCATCTTTACCAGGAATGAGCTCTGTAACAAGTCCTAATAGCCAGTTAATTCTTTTCTTGTTATCTGCTCCCACCAAGACTATATCTCCTACAGCCACTGAATGTTGGAATCGTCTCCCGATCGGCCGTTGGATAAGTAGACCTAGATATTCTGATCTAAATCGATTTCTTAGATCCTTTTGCAGTTCTTGCCTATATTTAAGTCTCCTAGTGAGATAGTTTTCCTCGATTGCATCAACGTCTGGTAAATCACACTCATGAATGTCTTTCAAAAACATGTCTGGAGATATGGGTTTGATAGATTCTTTCTCTGACATGTAAGTTAGTGGTCGAAAATTTATAATACTTTCACAATCAGCCAATACAGTTATCATCTCTTCATAGTTCAAACAGGCTTGTCCTAAGACTCTTTTTAATAGATATTTCATCACTCTGATCAGTCTCTCCCACCATCCGCCCCACCATGCAGCAGTCGGTGGGTTGAATTTCCATTCAATTGAATTGGTTGCTCCATACTTCACTATGCGACTCCAATTCAATCTTTTCAAAAAATTAGCTGCACCAATAAAATTCGGACCATTGTCGCAATATATAATAGAACATCTTCCTCTGCGTGATACAAATCTTCTTAAAGCCATCAAAAAAGCCTCTGTAGATGCTGAAGTAACAAGTTCAAAATGTACAGCTCTGTAGATAGAGAATGTAAATATGATAACCCAACTCTTTTGATTATTTTTAAGAAATAGAGGGCCAGCCATATCAAGAGCGATAATTTGAAATACTGCTGAACCTTTTACTCGACTTTCTGGTAGAGAAACAGGAGGAGATTCCAAATTCTTAGAATTAAATATTTTACAAATGGTGCATTTGGATAAAACAGAAGTCACAGTTCTTCTTCCATTCAGAATACAGTATTTTTCTCTGAGCAAATTTAAAAGAATCTGAGGACCTGCATGACAATTTTTGAGGTGAAAATGTAAAATTAATCGTTTGGTAACTTCATGATTTGAAGGAACAACCATAGGTGTGAGGAAATCCATATTGTCTTGTCTATACATAATTTTAGTCTTTACTCGTATTATTTCTTGTTGATCTTTAAACGTCTCAAGAGTTTTCAATCTCTCATAGCTTTCATGGGAAAAACATTCCTGTTGTATCATCCAAATTATTTTCATTTCAGCTTTCTTAAATTCATGACTTGTCAATTCTCCTCAAATTTGTTCTTTTGGATTAGAAGAATTATGTCTGAAACGTAGTATCCAACCAACCAGACGCACGATTTTTTCATAACTGGAAAAATACCGTTAGTACCAGGTTTTCTCTGGACTTTCATCAACATTAAACAGTAATTTTGTAGACTTCAATTTCTCTTTTTCAATTTCTTCTTCATTTATGTTTTGACATGTGAAATTCATATATTTATAATATTCTTCAGGATTTCGAAGCCAAGATTGACCCTCCCACCATTTGAGAGATACCAGCTTCTTTGCTTTACAGCCTCTAGATGGCAGATCTGCTGGATTCATTTCACCAGGTATATGTTTCCATAAAACAGGATCACTCAAATTATTGATTTCTTGAACTCAGTTTCTAACAAAGACAGACCAGTTCTCTTTTCGGGATATCCATGCAAGAACCGTCGTGGAATCGCTCCAAAAATATCTTTCCATATCTTCCCAGCCCAATGCGTCAGTTACTGATTTAGCCAATCTGGCACCAATCAAAGCAGCTAAAAGTTCCATTCTAGGTATGGTTGCGCATTTTAAAGGACCTATGCGGGATTTCGAAACAAGAAGGAATAATTCAACATGATCTTTACTTGCTATCCTCAAAAATATAACAGCAGTATACGCATAATGACTTGCATCACAAAATGTGTGAAGAGTACAATCTTTTACATTATCTGGGGTGAACTGAATATATCTTGGAATCTGGATTTCTTGTAAAATATTCAATTCACGAAACCATTCAATAAACTCATATTTTAGATCACTTGCAATTTCTTCATCCCAGGCGAAACCTTCTTTCCATGTTTTCTGCAACATCATCTTGGGACAAATCATAACAGGAGACGTAAAATCAATAGGATCAAAAACTTTATGTGCAACTGTGTAGCATGATTCGTTTAGTTATTTTTTCTAAATTTATATCTTTCGTCCAGCTTACATTAACCTTCAAAACGTCTAGAAATCGGTTCGATTGTAAACCTAGTACAGCAGTTTCTTCGCCATTTCCGCTATTTTTTCTTTCTTCTGTATGTTCCCATCCTCTCAAATCAAATCCACCTTTAGCCATAAGACACTTAGAATCAGCAATAAACTTTTCTAATTCTTTTTGCGTATGGACACTAGCAACGACATTGTCAACATAAAAGCTTCTCAGCAATTGCTTTTTAAGATGCGAATCGTATTCTCCATCGTTTTTTATGTGATATTCTATGACGGAAGCAAGAAGAAACGGGGAACTTTTGACTCCAAACACGACTCTAGCATGCCGAAACATTTTAATATTTCTCTCTTCTGGATCGTTCCACCACAAGAAACGCAAAAAGTCCCGATCTTCTTTCCGTACAGCGGTTTGTAAAAATGCTTTCCTGATATCAGCTACAACGCCAAATTTCTTTTCTCTAACACGTAAGAGAATGTCAGGAATTAATTCAATGAGATTTGGTTCAGAATGTAAACACTGATTCAGAGACGGATGGTTCTGTATTCTAGCTGATGCGTCGAACACTGGACGAATGGGAGTTGTACTGCTTTCTTTTATTACTGGTCGATGAGGTAAATAGTTTCCGTAAAGATTCATTTCTGACTCAGGAATTTCCTCAATAATTTTATCATCAAGCCAGCCTAAAAGCACTTGTTCATATTTTTGATAAAGGTTATTGGTAAGCAACTTGTTTGTAACATTAATTAATCTTTTCTTGGCTAAACTGAAATTATCGGATAAAGGTGGTATATCTTCCACCCATGACAAAGAAATTTCATAACAATTATCTTCATTCATATTTACTGTCTGTAAAAAATGCTCTTTTACCTGACGATCAATATCAATTTTAGATTGTTTTTCAATTGGATCATTTATTCCAAGTAAATCTAGTTACCATAAATTGCTAATTTCTGATTCATTCACGAACATAGATGTAACTGTTAAAGCTAAGTTTTCTTTAGATACGTTATCTTGAGGCACTTTTCCCATTAAGGTCCATCCTAAATGTGTTTCCAGTGCTACTAGTCCAGACGACAACATTTCTCTACGACCTGTCAGTAATTTTCCAATTACATCGGCACCAATCAATACTTGAATAGATTCAGGAGTCTCACCAATATCCGTCAGAGTGATGCCTTTTTTCGATAATTCTTTATACCAGGATCCTTTCCCTACAGGCATAACATTTTCGCAGATAATGTTTTGGTCCAAAACCTCAAAATTGCACTTAAAATTTTCTTTCAAATCGCTTAATCTTATCTTGTAGTAGTTATGATTATATTCCTTTGTTATGACTCCGCCAAAAAGGGAATGAGCGACTTTTTCTTCTCGAAGAGGTAAATACTTCATTTCTTCGGCTAAATGTTTTAAAATATACGATCTCTGTGAACCTGAGTCTAAAATCAGTCGAACAACTTTCTTTTTGTTATCTGAAGTGATTTTTGCTTTGAGGGTCTGAAGAAAGACCTTGGGATTTCTACTGACATTGGCCATATTTACTTCATTTCCTCTACTGACATTAGCCATATTTACTTCATTTCCAGACGATTTTTCTTCCCCTTTCCTTTCATTTAATTTGTTTTTATAGAGCATTTGACATATCACAGATGCATGTTTCTTATCACAAAAGAAACACTTCAGGATAGCTTTCTATTGTTTCGCTGTGTGGCCTGACGCCAAACATAAAAAGCAACACCTTTTTGTCTTTCAATATACTCTGCTTCTCACTAAAACTCATCTTCCGTGCTGAGAAACATTCTGAACACAGATGTCTTCCGTTACAAAAAACGCAATTTTTCCTTAAGTCTTGCTTTGAAGAAGTTGTTAATAGAGTAGCAGCAGTTGGTAAACGTTTAGAAACATCGGTGTAACCTTTCCTTTTTCTAAAGTTTCTATCATCATCTTTTTTCGCGAAGCCAAAACCTGCTACTGCCAAATTTATTCTTTCATCGCCTTCAACTTCACTTTTGATAAACTTCATTAAATTATCTAGGCGTTTTTTCGAATCAGAAATAGCAGAAGACGTATAGGTTCTATTCCACGCTTTTAAAAATTCCGCAGTAAAACAAGATTCCACCATTGGATATAATATTGAGGCGCATTTATCTGTTGTGACTCCTACTTTCTCAAGAGCTCTTAAATACGATTCAAGTTTATCATACAAGGATGTAAGAGAAAATTTTCTTTTGACTGTACTGATATTATTAATTTCAATAATTCTCTAACATATACTTCAACTAAAAGATCTTCCCGATCAAAACGAGCCAGAAGACTCTCTATAGCTTTGGCATAGTTAACGCCAGTTGGCGGAAAACTATCTACAACTTCTCTCGCTCTAGGTCCAGCTACTGTTGCTAGAATCAAATACTGGAATTTATTTTCGGGCAGAATATTCTCATCGGTATGAATCTGTTCAAATTGACTTCAGAATGGTAGCCACTATTTTAAATCTCCGTCAAATTGACGAAATTCTAACCTAGGTAACGTAAATTTTCGTTTAGAATCATTAGTTTCATTAACAGTAGAAATGTACTCACCTTGAATTTGACCTTGTGACTGGATTTTTGCTAATTCTAATTGATGGTCTAATTCCAATTTTTTCAACTGTATTTCTTGATCCAACTTCTCTTTCTCCTTCTCCTTTTCTAATTGTCACTTCTCTTTCTCCTTCTCCTTTTCTAATTGTAACTTCTCTTTCTCCTTCTCCTTTTCTAATTGACACTGACTTCTAACTTCTTTTCAATCTCTACCTTCTTCTCAGCATCTTTTTCTTTTCGTTCAGCAATGGCTGTTGATAAAATTTCTTGTACAAAATCAGGATCCTGTTTATATTCCTTACTATTCAAAATTATTTCTTTTAGGGTTCCAATCGTATAATCTTGCGGAATTGTTTCACCTTGTTCTTCTACTACAAACTTTAAATCGGCTTTTTTAAAACCTTTTACGGCTTGAAACATCTTGCTTCAATAAATCATAGTCCTGTCGCGGACACGCCAAAATGTTAGTTATAGCGTTCAAAAAGATGTTATTTTAACACCTCAGCTTTCTAAAGGATAATGCGGACGCCAATTAATAACTTAAAGCATACAGAAAGAAGTCAATTAACCTCTTAAGCTTTCAAAATACTCATAATTTATTCAACGGTAAAAATTTCTACCTTAATTCCATAAAATATTTTAAACAGCAGTAAACAAATTCTAATTCACGTTACATATTACAAAAAAATG
This sequence comes from Maratus michaelseni, assembly GCA_963931845.1. Taxonomy (NCBI): domain Eukaryota; kingdom Metazoa; phylum Arthropoda; class Arachnida; order Araneae; family Salticidae; genus Maratus; species Maratus michaelseni. The sequence continues at coordinate 322,999,672 of OZ007591.1, forward strand.
CATCACCAGAATAAAAGATGAGAGGATAAAAAAGGAAATAAATAAAACATGGACAATAGGTTTAACACTATGCATTAAAAGATTGTATCAACTTTGTCTTTTCAAATGATAAAACAAACTTTTGATATCTTATAGCAGTTTCTTGGACGAAATCAACCCGGCAAAATGCATAGTTTATAATATAATTATTCTTATATCTTCATAGATTTATGAAAGAAAATGTGTTAGGCCTTTACCCATAAATTTAGAATAATAAAACTAATATCTGGGAAAGAAAATTAATATAAGCATCCAATTAGTCTCTAGAAAGTACTATATTCAGATATTAAAATTCATGTTATCACAAAGAAAACTTTCGAGATGTTTCTGGGTATTTTCTAAACATTTATTTTTTATGGATGCAAATGATAACGAAAGGTGGTCCCTTTACACAGCAGAAACATAAAATTTTCTATTTCTCGAAAACTGTTGATAGGAATGATCGGAGAAAGCACATAGCCATGTTTTGGACTATGTAAAAAGGTTATCTATATAAAAACTAACATAGATCACAATTCATATATTTTTGAACACGAATTTATTAATAAATTTCATAATTTAAAATGTTTTTTAATCGAAAAAATTCCAAGAATAAGTTTGGATTTATGCATTGAACCTCATTAAAAAAAATAATTATCGGAAGATTTTTTTAAAGATATAAATTAATTAATGTCATAGGGATTTAATATTAGCATTTTCAAATTAGCATCTTTCTAATTCTTTCAGAGGTAAAAAGTTAAACTATTCATTTCTTCGTGGTACTTTAATCTAAGAAATTTAAATCTGTTGTCAAAACTAAGAGTTGCTGATTTAAAAAGCAAAGATGGATTCAATTTTTAATATGGAGACAACTCCTATTTGGAAAATTCCATCCATATGGAGGGTTCGTACGCTTTTACTACAATTTTTAATAGAATATTTCGCCTTATTTGAATTAAGAAAGAAATTACAAATCCTTCAATTAAATGAGGTGTCTACAATTTTTGCTATTTAAATATTAAATAGAAAAATTCTAATAAAAAAGGCGTTAGAAGCATACGAACCCTGATATGCTGAATGAAAACATTAGACAGAGTTTAAAGGCACATTTCATGTTATTTTAAACTATCTGCGAATAAAGATGGGTGTATCTTTTAACTTTCCGAACACATAGTGTCCACATAGTAAAAACGCTGTAACCAAAATCGAAAATGTACAAACGCACAACATTACATATTGACCTCAGGTATCCTACGAAAAGAAAGCAAAAGAAGCGAGAAATCTGTAAAGACCTATGGGAGAAATCTGTAAAAATTTTCCCCATAGGTAAAAGGTAGGTGTGCCAAAGATAGCCAGTGTTCCTAAGGTAGCCCACTTCCCAAGAGTTAATTTCATTTTTAATCACAAAATGGTGCTACTGCATTGTAAATCATGTATCTGCAGTGCGCGTGGATGAATTTGAAGAGATCATATTAATCGTCCGCCATTGTATGCAGTGATTTCACTTTTGAGGAATTGTCGTTCTAATTTCCAGGTAAGAAGATATTTTAATTTATACGTGTTTACATTATTACAACTTTGAGTAATGATACGTTTTCTGAAAGTTTATTTCTTTCACTTTATTCACATTTACTTCAATTCTAATAAATTTATCAGATTAATTGTTTTACGTCATGCGTATGACGACTATATGCATGTTCCCAAGGTGACCCACGTAGGCCATCTTATGAAACGAATATGAAAATCAATGTAGCAAGGGTAATTTTCAAAACAGAATCTTAAAGACCTCTCCAATAATTTACACACTTTTGAAAACAGAGATCCCTCAAAATAAGTCAGTAACTCCGAGATAAAAGCTCTCAACTTCCGTGCACAGACAGTTGTTTAAACTATTTTCTTGTCAGAAGATAAGTAGAATAAGAAAATTTCGAAAGATATTAAAAGTTTGAAAGCATCATCAGATCATAATAGTAAGCAAGCCTAATAAGAAAATCAAAAAACAATCCGGTACACTGACAAAAGAGACTCTCAAACACACTCATACTGCCGTGCCTGGCACAAATGCTATCGCCAGCCAAAAGTAAGCTGGTTTTGCCATTTATACAAGAAAGACAAAATAACAGACACGTGATTGTATAATCAATGCTTGCAATATGTACGTGAAGCGTGTCAGGGACTTAACTAAACTAGACAAAATCGAAATTTTCATCTGCACTTTCTGCGTGGAATCCGATTACAAAGGCAGGGATGCCCGCGACCTACGTTATACACGGCCGGTGCATAATGTTTAAAACGTCACCTGCAGTGGATCATTTTTGCACGGCGATTGGTGCAATGCGACGCGCCCCCCGTTTTGCACCAATCGCCGTATAGAAATGATCCACTCCATGTGACGTTTCAAACGTCATGCACCAGCCGTGTATAACGTAGATCGCAGGCTGCCTCTGGTGACTATTTTTTAGTACTATCTCGTACCACTTTCGCAAAAAAATAATATTTTACATATGCTTTAACAACATGTGCAAGAGAAATATCTTACAAAATTAATAGTTCAAAAATAGTGGTTTGAGTATAATATAAAATTAGTCGTTAATGGCAGTCTTGTAAAGGTATATTTAAAAAAAGTAAAAATAGTTTGCCGAGTACTTTTTTCATATTTTGAAAGCGATTTCAATGTATTAGCCACCTTTGGAACACTATGCGCCAAAGATGGCCCACAAGATGCAATTTTAAAAATGTATTATAAAAATAAATAAATTTTATTTTACAAAGAAAAGTATATTTGATATGTGTTAGAGATAAGAGTGTAAAATGCTACAAAAAATTTTTAGCCACACGTACCTAACCAGAAAATTATGAAAAATCCTCAGAGCTTAATTATGGCCACCTTTGGCTCACCTACCTTACATTACCATAGGTAGTTTATTCGCGAGTTTATTCGCGTGACTAGTGAAAGCTCTTCGTGACTAGGGTTAAGTTCAAATCAAAATTTGTAATTTGTTAATATATTCACTGTCCATTAAATTCTTTAATGGACTAAATTTATAAGTATTTTTTAAATATAATTGAAGAATAATTGTGTGACCCGATTATGGAATATTAAACCGTTTACACTTAAGAGAATGTAAAATATACATCATATGTTTGTTTCCGTGTAACATTCCGTAACTAAATTCAGGACCAAAATAAAAATTTCACAAAATAAACAAATACATAAATAAATCACTAATTTAACTGACATGTAATCCAACTACACGCTTAAACACTGAAACAATCAAAGTCAAAAAGACTGCTATACAACTGAACGAAATAATGTATTAGAATAAATACTTTAAGACTGAGAAATATGAAAGATAGAAATCGTAAGACAGAAATATACTTATTGATATTTATTTACGTTCCGAAGGCGATGTTGCAAAAGAGAGACCAGCAAAATGTTCATTCAACATATTCCATTAAACATATAATCCACTAGTTTAAAGCTTGGCTAGAAACTATATAATGTTTATATCCAATCTTCAAGCAATCGAATAAAAATTAAAACGATTTGAAAATAAAAAGTTTGCTAATATTCCTGTCACAAAGGTTGGTATACAGCTAAACGAAATAATGTATTAGAATAAATACTTTAAGCTTATTATACTGAGAAATATGAAATATATAAATCGCAAGACAGAAATATTATTAATGATATTTATTTACGTTCCGAGGGCAATGTTACGAAAGGGAGACCAGCAAAATGATCATTCAACGCCTTCAATTAAATGTATAATCCACTTATTCAAAGCTTGATTAGAAACTTTCTTATGTTTGTATCCAATCTTCAAACAACTTAATACAAATTAAAATTATTTGAAAATAAAAAGTTTGTTAATATTATTCCTGTTACAAATGTGTTACTATACAGCTAAACGAAATAACGTATCAGAATAAATAATTTAAGTTTACAATACTAAGAAATATGAAAGATAGAGATTGTAAGACTGAAATATTCTTATTGATATTTATTTGCTCTCCGAAGGCGATGTTACATAAGCGAGACCTGCAAAATGTTCATTCAACATTTTCAATTAAATATATAATCCATAGGTTTAAAGGTTGGTTAGAAATAGTGTAATGTTTGTATTCAATCTTCATGCAACCGAATAAAAATTAAACATATTTGAAAATAAAAGGTTCCTACAACATTGAATAATATGGAATGAAAGTATTCATAAAATTTCGAGAAAAATAAATATTTTTACTCACCGAAGGTTGTGCACTTTGCAATTTAAATTTACTGTGCTGTCTTATACAAAAATTGCAATCGCAAGACAAAAGCCTCCTTGTTGATATTTACATTCCGAAGCCGATGTTACAAAGAGATATGGATATATTTTCCATTTAACATAGTAGTTTTAATATATCCTTCGTAAAAATTTTAAACTAAGACAACAAGTAGTTTATTGTGTTACAATGTGTTTCATAAAGCGAGTCTGTACTAGAATGAATATGCAAACTTTGGGGATATAAGTGAAATACTTCTAAACGAAACAAAGAATTGGGATAAATAAATCTAGTTTACTACACTGAGTAATACAAAAGATACTGATAATAAAGCAGAAATGTTCTCATTGGTATTTATTTACATTTCGAAGCTGCAGTTACAAAAGGAGAATGGCATATTTTTCATTCAACATATGAATTTAAGTACATCTTTTGTGTAAATCTTCAATTTAGACAACTCAGAAAGTTTATTTTGTTAAAATTTGTTTCAAGAAACGAAACAGTCTATGCTAGTCTGTACACAAAAAATATAGAGACATCAGTGAAACACAGCCAAACGAAACAATGCATTAGGTAAAATAAAATGGTTACTATACTGACTAATACAAAAAATATAGATCATAAGACTAACATGTTCTCATTGATAATAATTATTTACATTCCGGAAGCACTCTTAGAAACGGAGATAGGCATGTTTCTTATTCAACATACACTTTAACTATATTTCTCGGGAATATCTTAAACTAATAAATCACAGAAAGTTAATTTTACTAAACAATTGTAACAAGAAGCGAAAAAAATCCGTTTTAGAGTATGTAAACAAAATGTGAAGATGTCAATGAAATGAAAGTAGACGAAACAAATAATTAGAATAAACATTTTTTATAGATCTCGGGCTTTTAAGCCGAGTACTGCGGCACACACGTGCGCCCTGAGAATGCTTGAGGTGTTTCGCATAAATATTCATTCACATACTATCAAAAAAATTTAAAGAGTAATAAAAGTTTTCTTCTTTTTTTTTACGTAGCATATGTAAGCTGCGGACACCTTTTTAAAGATTTCGATTTATGCTTATTTTATTTGTTGAATAAAATAATTAATACAATATTCAGAATAAAATAGCCATAAATAATTTTTAATGCATTGGAGACTTATTTTTACATTTATTAGCTTTAAAAAATCCAAGTTAAATAACTATAAATGAAAACTTTTAAATGTCACTTGACACCGGAAAAAAAGTGTTAATAACGGTCTGCGAAAAAAGTCTCCTCCATGATAAGATAAGATTATTGTTTCTAAGAAAAGTTAATGCTCTGGAAAGAATAGACTTAAAATTTCAGTAAAAATACTTGAATTAATGATTTAAATACATTGTAAATTTAATTGTTATAAAACCTTTTTAAATAATTTAAAAAAAATAGATCTAATAAATCAAGCTTCTGAAGGAATTTCATTTCACTATACTTCCTGGTATAAAATTTACGAGTGCGCCCTATCTGAATATTCATTCTTGTTATATATAAATTCTAAAAAAGTCAAGCTCAGATATCTCACTAAATATAATCTATAATCAAAACATATAAGTTTTTAAGAATTTAATTATTTGTAAAACACAACTTATAATACAGAAATAACTGATGATAACCAGATGTGTGGCATTTAAATTGCATGAGGGCTTTCCATTGGTTTTGGGGGAAAATAAATCGTGTTTTATCGTACACTTAGAAAAGATTATTAATATTAATTTTATTAAGTACTAAATCGCACGAAAAAAAAATAAATTAAATTTCATTGTAGGTTTAAAGATTTCCCAGTAAAAATACACGTTTTCAATGACATTTTTGTCAAAAGGATTTCGTAGTATCAAAATCTTATATTTAATTTCGGATCTGGTTGAAGGAAAATGGCTTCATTTTTCTGAACTTATAAAAAAAAGATTTCAGTGTTAGGAATTAAAATAAATGCATAAAAAATGTCATTATTTCTCATACACCATCATAAAACCATCATAAATTGTCATTATAAACAAAACCATGTAAGCATCCTTATCAAAACGGTCAACCGCAATCTTTCAAAAACAATTATGTGATAATCTTTTTTTTTTTTTTTTTTTTTTTTTTGAATTCATTTCTTCGGAATAAGGGACAATAACCGTAATACATCTATTACGTAAGTCCCGCAGTAACTGTAAAGTTAAATGTAAGGAAATTACTCTCTGTTTACCTCTTTGGTTGAATGTTAAACTACCAAAAGTTAAGATGAAATGCTTTCTAGATTTGTTGGCAGATGCTTTTTCTTGTCTTAAAATAAACTGGTTAATGAAACTTAAATATGTACATTTTTTAAAGAAATTTAATTTGATAGAGATATTTGTTTTCACTATCTGCTAGAATTTAAAATTATTTTTCATTTCATAATGATGAAATGCATGAATGGAAACATAATGATCCATATTATTGCATTTTAGTCGTCACTGAATAATATGGCAGAATATTCACTTCGAGCGTGAAGATTTTATGCTACAGTTATTGACAGCTGAAATATGATCCAAACATTTTTCAAAGTATTTTATAAATAAAAATTAGAGTAAATGAACAAAAAGTTAATTTATATTATTTATGAAAAGGAATTGTTTTTCTAATTCGCTCTTTGAAAATGCCTTATTAACAAATTATCTAATTAATGAAGGATCCATATATTGTTCTGTGTATAGTTCACCATGATATCAACTGTCGCATAATGTATATGTGTTTTCAAACATGTTTATATTAAAAATAATAAAAAATTCACTTTTCTAGTCTGTGGAAGTGAATATTCTGGTAGAGATATGCGCCATTTTATTTTATTTTGTAGCAATGAAGTAATTAAATGCCATCTTAAAAAAATTCGTGAAAAATTGCAAAAGAATTAATGTATCAGAAACTATTTTTTTTTTTCAATTCTGAAAGCTTTTATGACATCGTCGGATCCATGGGAATAACTGTCGTTAATTTCATCCCCCAAATGTTTATAAATTTTCATACGTAAAGGAAATTTATTGAGTAGTATTTTAACACTGGGTTACGTTCTCAATCCTTCAACTTAACGAAACATTCTAAAATTGAAATTTTCCATTTGGAAGCAACCAGAAAATCTCACACACGTAAACCAATTCCTACTGCTTTCAAATTAATAACACTTAAGAAAAACTTAATTTTCATTAAATAATTCAAATTTTTATAACTTTTCATGCTTTAAAGGAAATGTATTGACTAAAATTGTAACACTCTGTTCCGTTATCTATCCTTTATCATTACGAGAACACGTTTCAAAAAAGAAAGTTTTCATTTTAATGCAAACAAAAAATATCATCTACTGGTTTGAAATTAAAAACTCGTAAGAGAAACTAATGTTTCTATAAATAATTCAAATGTTTATAACTTTACATGCTTTAAATGAAATTCATTCACTAATATACTCTGTCAAGTTCTCCGTCCTTCATCTAAGTTTTGCATCTTATTAATGCGAACCCTTTTAATTAATTAGACATCATTAACTTGATTGATAGTTCAGTTACCGACTTCTTCATCTACATTTTCGATTTGCTGAAGAAATAATGAATAACCATCTCCGAAAAAGCTGTTAAAGTTCCAAAAGCTTTTTGGCATCATTTCGTAGAAGTTTAATGCGGAATATTGTTTTTCCTATGTACAGCGTGTTAGAATCAAAAAGCATTTTCGCTTGTGTTACACTTTCATTATGCATGGAATGTTTTAATTTTGTTTTTAAAAATGTTAATTGTTTTAATTCATTCACTAATATACTCTGTCAAGTTCTCCATTCTTCATCTAAGTTTTGCATCTTATTAATACAAATCCTTTTAATTAATTCGACATCATTAACTTGATTGATAGTTTAGTTACCAACTTCTTCATTTACATTTTCGATTTGCTGAAGAAATGGTGAATAGCCATCTCCAGAAAAGCTGTTAAAGTTCTGAAAGCTTTTTGTCATCATTTCGTAGAAGTTTAATGCGGAATAATTTTTCCCCTATGTACAGTGTGTTTGAATCGAGAAGCATTTTCGCTTGTGTTACACTTTCATTATACATGGAATGTTTTTTATTTTGTTTAAAAAATGTTAATTGGCAAATTTAAGGAGAATAATTTTTATGTAATCAGAAATATTAATAAACATTATTAATATTACTTTTAAATGCTAAAGGTGTAAACTTAACAACTATAATATAAATTAAAATAACTTTTATTAGTTGTTTTACATGTTTCGACTCTTCTGAGTCATTTTCAAAAACAAAATGAGAATATTCTAAAGCTGCACGGGCTATTTACACATTGTTACATTGTTTAATAAACAATCAAGTAAAAAATAATAGATAACGTGCGTAATTTTTTTAAAAAGTACGTGTAAATAATAACTTCAAAGCCCGTGCAGCTTTAGAATATTCTCATTTTGTTTTTGAAAATGACTCAGAAGAGTCGAAACATGTAAAACAACTAATAAAAGTTATTTTAATTTATATTATAGTTGTTAAGTTTACACCTTTAGCATTTAAAAGTAATATACTATTACAAGGTGTTAAATTTTTTATATTGTTAAACATTATTAATATTAAAAAAACGTTTGCGAATTGCCATAATGACTTAAACAGGAACAAGCTGACCACCACCCGGCATTGCCCGGGCCCCTGATAATAAATAAAAAAAAACACATCAAGTTTTTATTATTTTATATCTTTAACCCGATTTTGTATGAAATTATATTTTTAAATGAAAAATTCGCGAAAAAATATTAATATTTAGCGATAAAAGCGCTTATTTTTTTGTTTTGTTTTTTTACGTAGGGTCGTTTCATAGTTTGAAAATACAAAAATATTTTTCTCCGAACTCTTTGAAATCTTTCTTGGTGATAAATAAACCCGTTTTACAGCCCGTGTAAAAAGTTCGTGAAAAAAATATTGTTATCTAGTTCTAAAGAAATAATGTTTTCTTCTCGCTTTTTTTTAGTTGTTGTTCGTTTGTTTGTTTTCGCATCGGCTCCTTTAACAAAGCAATAAAAAAAATAATTCTCATCTTCCGAACTGTCTGACATTTCAATCGGTTATAAATATAAATGTATCCAAGCTCTCATTAAAATTTTGCGAAAAATATGCATATTTAGTAGTGGAAGCATGAGTTCTTAAAAAAAAAAAAAGCTTTAGATTTCTACCTCAGAGCAAAAATATATTAGAAGGTCTATGCTTTCAATGCAATGGTACGCCTCCATACATTTTCAATCAACTCTTTTCAATCCCTCTAGGCTAAACAGATGAGGGCTAATCAATCAGGTTTCCCGCTTCTGAGGGAAGAAACCTTTAAAAAAAACGTTGACCCATGCCCAAAAAGACGATTTTCATGTGGATTTGACAGAATGCGCTTTTTGTTTTAAATATATAAATGAGCATGCCACTTATAATCATAATATAGAAATTAAAATAAATATTTGAATAAAAATAGAATTTGTCATAAAAATAGATATTTGAAGTGATTGAAGATTTGAATGATTCCTGAAGTGAGTAATATATGTGCCTCAAGTATTTTTCGATTATTCAAATTATTTAGGAAGTGATGGACTTTTTAATAGAACTATATGTCTGCCGAAAAGAAGGTTCTTTAACGGTGCATCTTTGTTTTATAAAAACAATATTTGTCAATATTTTTCAACAGACTGTTCAAGTTCGAACTGACAACCTATTATCCAAAAATTAGTGAGATTTGAAAGGTAATCGTTTTGAGAAATCCTGAACATTTTTAATGTGAAAAAGTTAGCTTTTTATTATGTTCTCTGAGATTTTAAATTTGAATAAGAAAAAACGAAAACTGTATGTCAATTTTCAAACAAGTGTCTTTTTTTCTGTGGATCAATTTTAATGAAAATAGGTTTATTCCCACGCAAATGTATTTGGCTTTCATAAAACTTATAGTTTTTGAGTTTGAGATTGCTCTAAAAAATGGTAATGACCCTCCCTACAAAAGCGTGGGAAATCTTGCCTCGGGCAGTGTCAGTTACTCTGCACACGGGAGTTTTAAAATAAAAATACCACCACCAATTTTTACATTTGTTACACACAGAAAACTGTGAAAATGGACAAAAATATACTTGTACATTGGTAAAAAATTCCGGTTTCGTGTTAATGATCCTTTATTGAGAAATAAATTCGTAAATAACACCTACTTTTTGGGTTTACGATATATTTTCCCTTGAAAAATATCAATTTTACGAAATGACAAAGCTATGTAGCTATCGTATGTTGAAGAATAAACTAATATATGTTTTATTGAATAACATTGTATTACCTTAAGAATTATTAAGGGTTTAACATTTTCCTACACGAAAATAACTTTAATCAGATCTGGATAAAAATAACAATAATTCATTCTGATTGACAACAGGAAATAAGAAAATATTTTCATTTTAAATATTGATTGAATGAAAAATTACTTATTTATTTATTTTGTAGTTCACACAAGTTTCTCTCTGTTACCTAACATATTAGCATTAATTGTTTATTTCGTGTATGGGTGCTTAGGCAGTGTCTAAAACTGGCCGTAAGCAAAATGTTTAAAATGATAGTACTTGTTTTGCAGTAATAAATCAAACGGTATTTTTAGAAGTGTATAACGATGTTGGCAACAATCTGCGCTACGGCTTTCACTTTTATTGCTCATACAGCCCTTCTAAATATCGCATAACTTAAAATTACAACAAACGTATTTTAATTAATTAAATAAAGACGTAATCATATTTATACGCCTCCTATATAGTATTCTAACGTTTACCCTACAATAGCCCTGAGTATAACCTAGCATTCCAAATAATATTTTTCACAATGCAGCGGGTGAAAATATTCTATTGTCTAGTCTCTTTTAAATCGTATTGGAGCAAACATAAAAAAAATCGGTTATAATAGTTTATACTTTTGAAAACACTTGCGTTTAAAACATGTATCGAATAGTGTAATTAACAAACATTCTTACACTTACTCAAAATGTATCAATGCCAAGCCTCAAATTATACAAAGATCTATTAAAGAATATTGCAGTTACTGAAATGTGTACTTTTTGGAAGCTTTTCCAACTGTGATACCTGGGTGGGGAGCTTTGATTGTCATATTTTCATATATTACAAATTGCGCTATTTCGAAACTGCATTTCTCAGTTCATTGTTCCATCTGTTCATATTCAACGACTTCAATATGTCTTGTCATTTCATCAATGTCTTCCTAATACAATGCATCAATATATTTCTTAGAACAAAGAATTCGTTGGATATAATCTGGTTGGTGCACAATTACAAATTTTTATAAATTGGAATTATTCCGTTTGTTAAATGGCATATTTCTTCACATCATTGTTTGTCATAAATCCAATATAAACTGCAACGTAGGTCAAGAGCTCTGCAGTACTTATGGTAACTTATTTTTCTATTTTCTAACATTAATAAATGGATCCCAAGTACGATAATCTTTGGCTCCTATATCAATTAAAATTTAGACGTATTTAATGTCACTAAGATGTTATTATGTTATAATATTTTGGACTATCTAACCGGCTCGAAAGCACAGCTAGGTAGCTCGAATACAAAAGACTTTGACCTAGTTGGTTACCTTTAATTTTATTTAATTATTTAAAAATATTTTTTGTTATGTTTTTTTTCTGGTACGTATTATTAGTATATTTTTAAATATAATAAAAAAATAACGAAACATGCTTTTAACATATTGTCGTACATATTTGTTTCTGGTAAAAGGAACATTTCCGAAAATGACACCCTTCGTCTTTCGTCCCTGAATATCTGCGCACCTTTTATACACCTCGGACAAGGCACCTTCAATTCATTTCTGTCTATAGCTGTATTTATACGACAGTGTTTAAGATATTGAAAACGACTGATCTGTTTCAGGGAATTTTTGACATTTATTACAGAATGACAATCCATATTCGGTAAAATAGTAACTTTTCTTAATAACATAATATTTTCAGATAAGGAAAAATTGAGCACTATACTGTTTTTAACATTACCCGTATAGCAACAATGAGAGTAGTTACGTCATTGCAAGTCCAAGTGGTCACGTTACATTTATGACCAAAATGACACCACTCAGGGACGTCATATTGTGACTAAAATCAACTTCTTCAAACTTTTTAAAAATTATAAAAGCACTTAAAATATATTAATCATTGTAAAAATGGTTTTTATGATAATTTTTTAACTTTTCGTAACATCACTGCAAATCACAAATGTGACCACAAAAAAGATAAGGTGTGAAGTCACATTTTGATCATATTGTTATTTTTAAATATCTTTAAGAATGGGGAAAGTATTTTGAACAGGACCGTCTTAATGCATTTAAAGGTCTCGATCCGATTAATTTTTATGGACATTTTGCACAATAACCTATATTTATTTTTTTTATACAGCTAACCAAGCCCCTACCTGCCCGGCATGCGGCATGAGTGCCTAGTTTGACGAGTTAGTACCTGGGAGCGGGGCGTAAATCGCCTGATCACAGCATGGCTGTGATCCACCTTACTATAGTTTTGTTGGCATCGCTGAAGTGCTTGCTCTCTAGTGGTTTGCTACTGTTATCTTTGTTTGACGGTTCAAGCTTTCTATCTAACTTTGTTGAATTGTCAGATTAAAAAAAAAGGCAAGTATTAAGGAAGAGAAATTAATTGGTCTCGTAATTTAGAACCTTGGACAGGTGACGAGACCTTCACCTGACTAGGCACTCCCAGAGGTATAATTCACAGGTAACTTGGAGGACTTTGCACCCAAGACGGAATTTACATGAACCAGGAGCCTTTAACGTACATAGATTTACATATTTTTCGTCTCTGTTGACTGGTCACGCTCATGGTGGATTGTCACTGTAGTGTTTTTATCGTCTTTTTTAGGAGGCTGATTTCATTTTTCGTTTTCATTTGTCTCTAACAGGGTTTTTTTTGCCGTTTGTATGGGCTCACCCCTGTTGTGGGTTGTTTCTGACTGTTATCATTCGTTGGGTTTTGTCTCTTTTTTGATACGTTGATACCTCTAGCTTGTGCTAGAGCTGGTTGTCACATTTTGAAACTTGGTCTTCTTTAGAGCGTTTCACTGGTTATTATGTCACTATCGTGGGTTTTGTCACATTGTAACTTTTGTTACTGGTGGTTGTCACATTGTAACTTTTGCTACTGGTGTTTGTCACATTTCTGGATGTTGCACACTCATTTTTGTTGTTTTTGTCACTTTAACTCACCCGTGCATTATAGCTGGGGGTTTTGATTTCATTTCTTTTCCCTTCGTGAATACGCTTAATCGATCAGTCCATTGAATCGTAAGGGTTGTTATCACTGTTTTTTAATTTTGCGCAACTTGTTGATTTGTTATTTGTGAAACTTGGCACACTAATGTAGTGGGGCTTCTTCCGTGGCCGTTAGTCTGTCATATATCTATAAGGCTGTATTCACTTGATGATACACTATTTTTTGTTCCCTATTCACTTCCTTTGGCAGGTGTGCTTTGTGCATTCTCCAATTAATTATTTTGTTGTATTTTGTTCACTTTTTGTTGGTTATTTGACTTCATCAGTTGGTGAAATTCAGTCCGTCACTGATGATTTCCACTTTTCACTAGTGCTGAAGAAAAACGATTTTTTTTTTTTTTTGGCGTAGCAAAAAAGTTCCGTTGCTACTTTTTTTTTTTTTTTTTTTTTTTTTTAAAGATATATTAGAATATATACTAACCAAAGGGAGGGCTATCAACCTACAGGAAACGGATCTTTAAAAAGATCCATTTTAATTAATATGCATTTATTATTATTCTGATGCAGCATATAAATTCTAACTACTAATAATAAAATTAATTTATAAAAAAATTATACAATTAATATATATTTTTTTAATTTTTTCAAATACCATTTTGAAAACTAAAACGCTATATGAAAATTTGATGACACGTAGCGCTAAATACACAGAAGCACATAATGCATGAAATGACGTTTAAAGAGCACCATGAAATAAACTAACATTATTGACTGTTCTCGATAACATTGAGGTTAACGTCTTCAATCGAAAATATTTTATGGAATTTTACTCAAACGACGACCTGTGTGCATATATATATATATATATATATATATATATCACTATTTTGGACATAAAATGGGCTAGCCTAATATGAACTTTAAAAAAAATGTTTTTATATTATTAAATTAAGAGAGTTTTTCAATTGCGGTATGTAAAATTAACAACGAGGTAAAATAACTGCAACAATTTCATTGCTGCTGTCGATATAAGAAATCCCAATGAGGCAAGTTTTTTTTTTTTTTTTTTTTTTTTTTTTTTGAGGGGGGGGGGGTGTCTTGTGCAAATTGATGGCGTAATGTACATATTCATATAATTCAATTCCTTTAAATCCTCACCGACGAAAAAAAAACTGATTAAGGCGTCTCAGCAATCTTTCTTTTTCACTGAATGTGGATTTTAGCATCATGTCACGTTTAATTTTATTTTTGATCCCCTACAAAACACAAACGCATAAAATTTTTACTACTGATAGCTTAATAACGGTTTTATATAGCATAATTATTCCAATATTCTACAACTGATATTTTACTCTTGTTTTAATCTTTAATTTTGAAATAATTTTATTTTTTTTTTATTTTTTTTTTAATTTGATCCAGTGCGCGCAAGATTGTTGTAGCAAAACTATTGGTTCTAGAATTCCAAATTATATTCATAATGATGTCAAACTAATGTATCTTGTACTAATGTACGTTTGTTTTTAAGCAATTAAAAACGTATTTTTTTTTTATAATTTACATTACCCAATTAAACAATTCACATAATTTTTGGTGTTGTTATTGAAATAATGCTACTTTGAAATAACTAATGCAATTACAATACCAAATTTGAAGTATAAGTTTTTTCTACTATCAAAATGAATGCATCTGCCAAGTTTTATATAAATTATTTTATCAGTTTTTTTAGAAATGTTGCGCGCAATGGATGCAAGTCAGAAAACAATTTTGTAACGTGCATTTACTTTAGCACGGGGCGCTATGAGCGCACGCACGCGTTGGTTTTCCTCGAAGCAGATTTTTTTCCCTCCTGCAGCTGTTAATGATTTAGCTCCGGACAGAAACCGATAAAAATGTATTACACCTATCCTATGTGTTGTTTGAAGTATAGATTCTGTGAAATCGTTGATGTTAAACTTTTCGTGCATTTATATGTAAATTTGTGATCCTGCGTGGTGTCAATAAACGTGATGGCTAGATTCAAGTGAAGTCATTACTGTGTTGAAAATACTGCGCTACAATTTTAGTTTTTAGTTTTATTAAAATTAGACACTTTAAAAAAAGGAAACTATCAGTTCTAGAATATTGAAAAAAAAACATATGCTACATAGAACAGATATTATGCTGCCAGTGACAAAACATTTCTGCATTTGTGTTTTATAGAGAATCAGAAATAATATTAAATGTGACATAATGATAAATTGCACCAATGTGGTTGGTTTACAAATGACCTGATCAACTACGCGAAAAATTGCGACACATTGTCTGACTCATTTTTAAACTCAAAGTCATTAAAATACAACTCCTGATTATTGAAGTGATGTGGAATCGAAATGAGTGTTCCATTTTTTGATAAATAAGTTACTTATAAGTGTCATGTGACGACATGTTTTTCCCTTTTCTCGCTGTGCTGCGGCGGAATTCGGCTCAAAACGTAGAATTTGACAGTATTTTCTGAAAGATCTTCTGCCATTACCAAAAAAAATGGAAAAATGTGTTTCGATTACATTGTTTATGAATAAGAACACCTTCCAGTTTCATGAGTTTCCGAACAAAAATGAATTCAGGAATGTGTCAGAAATTAGCTCTTTTGAATTTGAGAACAGCCTTAAGAACCTACGCTAGTCACGCGAAGAAACGCTCAAGCTAATGTTAAATCTATGAGAAGGTTCTTGCGCGATTTCTCGCTCGCATTTTAATATTTTTAAATGATTTTTTTTTTTTCATAGGATAGCTGAGGTCGATCTTTAACGTTGTTAGTTTCGACTTTTTTTTAAATTTTGAATACAGTTTTTTTTTATAAGCAGAAATTTTCAAATTTGGAACCGGTTGGAATCGGTTCTGAAAGTGAAAGTACTCTTATATAAAAAAAAAAAAACTGGGACCAAAATTGAAAAAGTAAAAACTAACGACGTTAGAGATCGACGTCAGCTATCCTATGCAAAAAAAAAAAAAAATCATTTAAAAATACTAAAATGCGAGCGAGAAATCGCGCAAGAACCTTCCCATAGACTTAACATTAGCTTGCGCATTTTTCCGCATGACTGATGTAGGCTCTTTTAAAGAAAAAAATAAGACTTCTGTGACCGCAAAAATGTCAAAAGTAAGGAGCGGTTTGCCTTCTCCCCCTCTTCATCAGCGCCCGTGACTGCTTCGAAAATAATTTAGAAATTAAATGCATTTTGCTGTTTTGATTTTTAAAACCTCTCTTTAAATGTATCTGGGTGAAAGAAAATTTATGGGGCCCTAAATCTTTTCGCAATATTCAAAATGTAACAGATAACACAAAATATCCCATAATCTCATTGCATGTCCCTGTAAAAAATATAGGGGACAGGGTATTACCAATAAAACATGTAAGGAAATAATATTTTTCTTACACCCTATTTTTCAGTGTATATGGAAAAATACGTGCTCTTTCTTACCCAATATTTACTTTAAAGGGTTTCGGGACACATTTTTTTTTAAATTATTTATTGAGTTAAAATTTTCAATTTTTTTGTGATGGTTAACCATATCATTTATAAACAAAATCACATGATAAAACTTCTCATAAAGTTTTAACAATTTTCTTTAATTTAAAATTTATTAAAAAAGGGGCGTAGTTTAAAATCGTTATAACTCGAAATATTATATGTAGAATTTCAATTTTTTTTCCATTTAAATAAACAGAAATACATAAATTTAAATTTTGATTCAGCATTTTAAAAAATATTAATTTAAAAAAAATTAAAATATTTAAAGTCAAAACTTAAAAAAAAAATGATGTAACTTTTAAAAAAAGTTATATTTTCAAAAGTAAATATTTTTTTTCAAATTTGCTGAATCCAAATTAAAGTAAAGTAACAGAAAAATACATGTTCCAAGTTTGAACCATTTATCGTTAACTGTTTTTGACTTATAACGATTTAAAGACGAGAATGCGTGAAAGAACCCGTCATGCAGAAGAATGCAAAAACCTTTATATGTTTATACCACTACTTGAAAGCTAGATTTTTAAAACAAGAAATTATATATCCCGTTCTATTTAAGATAGAAACATCATTTAAACGTCATTTCAAGCGGATAAAAACAGAAAATTGTTTAATACAATAAAATATTTTTCAAAAATTTGAAGATTTTTGTGTCCCGGACCCCCTTAAAAAGTAAAAGATTACAGAGTTATCATGGAAGATATAATTATATTAAATAAATAACATCATGCATGTAATTTTATAAAAACATAGATTTTTTAGGGGGGGTGGGGGGCGTCCATAAATGATGTCACGCTTGGAGGGGGGGAGGGGGTTCATGAAATTATGACAGATTGTGACAAGGGGGTGGGAGGGAGTAAGAAGAAGTGTGACATCATACATGTTGATTTAAATAAAATCATTTAAAATCAGCAGATTAAATTTTGAAGTTATTTTGAAATTACCAGAATTTGAGGGTATTTTTTAATCGGGGCTAAAACAACTTTCATGTGATTTGTTTTTACTTATATTCCTTTCTTTAAAAAAAAAAAATCAATTGCTCCTTCATATTAATATTTTATTACTGTTGTACATTAATTATATTTTTTGTTGTAAACCTTAATCTTATTTCATACAAAATAAGTGCACGAATCATTTTTATTGTTATGCTCACAAATGTCATTAAAACACATAGTTAAAGTTTAAAAATAAAATTTGAATATGATCTATAACGTAGTGCTTTGTTTCTCAACTGCAAGTTTATGTAATATTGTGTGACATGTGACAAGAGGGAGGGAGGGGGTATGGTGAAGTGTGACACTTTGTGACAAAGGGGGAGAGGGGAGTCCAAAATATTGAAAAAATGTGTGACATCATTTATGGACACCCCCCTTTTTTTAACTCGTTTTGTGTCAGTGTATTTTCACTTAAATTCACCAAAAAGTGTTGGAAAATGCATTAAACAATCATGAAATGAATTCTTAAAATTACAAGATTAACAGCTGCAGTGTTTCACAATGTACATTATTTCTCCTATAAGCTATACCATTAAATGA
This sequence comes from Maratus michaelseni, assembly GCA_963931845.1. Lineage (NCBI taxonomy): Eukaryota > Metazoa > Arthropoda > Arachnida > Araneae > Salticidae > Maratus > Maratus michaelseni. Next base: position 323,018,283 of record OZ007591.1, read on the forward strand.
TGGAGTCAAAGATCGAACTATCAATCAAATTAATGGTATTCAATTAACTGGAAGCGATTGTAATAACAAGATGCAAGCAAGCATAATTTGGTAGAAGAGATCGTACGGGAAGCTAAATATATTATCCATGAAATTATATTTGCAAAACGGGAAAGTGCGATAACGGCATTAATTATTGATAAGTCAACTCGCCTAGTTTTGCTAAAATAGCTAATATATAGTAAAATGTATTAAACATAGTTACCTAAATATATATTTTTTTTCTGGAAAATCGCCTTTTTTATAAAATAACATTTTTGAAATGAAATGTGACCTAAATAGATATTGTAAATGTATAATAAGGCATAATGTTATAATTATTAGAATTTTGTTATACTATTTAAAAATTATATTGTAGTAGTCAATACGATTTTTTGAATTCTTCTTTAAACTTTAGCAGTTCATTAATTTTTACGTGGCAATGGTCATTTAACAAATTGAACTACCAGAATAAGTGGGTTTTGGAACATTAACACATTGGCTGATAAGTTCCCGGTCTAATAAAGAAAACATAACTTTTTAACAAAACTTTATAACTTTATGACTTTATAACATTATAACTTTAATAAATAACATAACTTTAATAATAAATAATAATAATTTAATAATAATAATTATAATTTAATAATAATAATAATAATAATAATAATAATAATAATAATTTTATAATAATAATTTTATAATAATAATTTAATAAATGAATAATAATAATAATTTAATAATAAATAACATAATTTGATAACGAAAAAGCTCCAAATAGTGCTCATCGACTCGCTGTTGTTTTTGGTCAAAAGTCAACACGCGCGGCAGCCACTTTGACAACAGCTTTTTCATAGACAAATGTTCATTCAAAATAAAACCTACACGTTCCTTGAATATCTTCAGAGTCTGGGCTATCTCCTGCAACTTCACTTTACGGTTCCCCAAAATGATTTTGTGGACTTTTTTATGTTTTCTGGAGTAACCACCTCTTTTGTGTTGTGCATCATTGGTGTCCGTACGACCACGTTTAAATTCAGCAAACCAGTCAATAATGGTTGATTTACCTGGTGCTGTGTCCGTATAACGCTTATCAAGCCAAGCTTTTGTATGAACGGTGTTTTTTCTCATCAAATAACAATTCTTGAAATTCTTGTTTATCCAATTTTTTGTTTATCAACAAAGTCGTTCAACTGAAACCACTCTAACGTTTTATCCACACGGCGAATCGTCATGGCATTTTTTTTGCTACCTTTTAAAGGTTATTCATTTTTCATAACTTTTATAAGTAGGCCGATTGTTACCACTAAATTTTAATAGTATAATTCAAAAGGATTGCCAGTTTGGCACCCCTTTTTAATTAAGATATTCCGAATTCATACCAGAAATTTGAAACAGAAAGTTTTACTTTATTTAATGACATACATTTCGTGATTACTTAAAGTAAACATTTTTCTTTCAAAATTTCCGGTATGAATTCGGCATCACTAAATAAATAAGAAATCCAAACTAGCAACCTTGTTCGTCGGAGAAATTATATTAGTGTACTTACTAGGCGAAGAATTATAATAAAATTTAGTGGTGAGAAGCCTACTATTTTTTTAAAGTAATGAAAAATCCATTTTTCCACATTTGATAGTTTGACATGGTAGCGACGATATGATCATCAGAAAGCTCTCGATTTTAACTGAGGATGTATCAAATTTATAGTGCAATAGGAAACCACATTATGCCCTAATGTGTCTGATTGTAAATACTTGTAGCTTTTAAGAGACCGGAAAATAGAAAAAATATTTGAGACTGCATGAAAAAGATTCGCATTGTTGAAAAAGAAAAGCAAAGTTCAGAATACACGTCGTCTCATTTTTTTAGCGTCTTTTCCTCCCAGCGTTGAAATAAATGTTTGCTAAGGTCGATATATATTAATATATTTAAACTAATCGTTTGACTTCCGCAATGTTCATCTAAAATAAGGTAATCGAATCAGCCACGTCTTGCAGAAATGTCGAAACTGTATATGTGGGGTTGAGAGAGAAATTATAACTTTTTTACTCAAATTGAAACTCTGTTATAAATGAGACATTGAAAAACTATTTAGCAAAAATTAAAAATTATGGGTGTGTAACTATCCAACTAAACGATGAATTGAAGTTTTAACCTCTTAATCGCACACCCGATAAGTGTAGGCTACTTTTTTTTAAATTCAGATTGCTTGATTACCACCAGTTTTATTTTAAGTAGAAATATTCGCCTTATTTAATAGGCAGAATAATGCGAGAATAAAGCCAATTATACTATTTTAAAAAACTGGTGAGAATCAAACAGGCATCTGAATTAAACAGCCGTAGCCTACGCTGCCCGTGAATGTCTAGGGCACGACGATTAAGAGGTTAATATGATAATCTTTTGTAATGCAAACTACGAATAAAATGGGCTATATGGGGTAGCACATATTCATAGAAGAATATTTTTTTAGATAGTTTGGAAAATGCATGGTACAATTTGCTAACTTCGGTTGTATATTTAGAAGGTGGTGATGACTCTACGTTCCCCGGTTATAAAATCAAAGAAATATGACAATATCCTACAACTGTAGAATATGCGAAGTGTTCTTCAGAAAATGAAGTTCAAAGGGAAAATATAAGACTGACAGGATTATGTACATATAGATAGCAATGTGGAAATTGTCAGCATCCTAATTCAATATATATTCAACAAGATTCACAAGAGGACAGTGAAAGTGAGGTTCGGCATTAAGACATGCTATAACTTTTTTGTTTTGAAAAAAATCGAAAAAATTTTTTTTAACGTATTTTCATTCCTTAAACCCTCAAACACTTCGTCACATGTTTTAGTCTGTGAAACAGGCCCGTTACGAAAGTTGTTAAGTTGTTTCTCGCGACAGCCCGTGTCTTTATGTGTGTACAAACCGTCCACAAGTTTAAAGATTAATACCTCGGATAATTAATGACATATTTTTTCGAAAATCATTATCAACAATCCTTAAATGCTTCCTCGTCGATAAGTAACTCTATATTGTTACCACTGAACCATTTTTTCGCAAACATTTGTAATGTGACGCAATATGTGTTCTTGTGGGTAAAATAAATTTTCCCTTTCTAAAAGCAACATGATACCAAAATGTTTGCTTCTTAAATACTTGTAAGCAATTTTAAGTTAGTTTTCCTACAAACAATAACTTGATTAGTCCTATATTGAGATATCACAGAACTAACACTAAGACTGATCCTCCTTTATTTTGAGGACTCCATACGATGTCTCTATTCCTCCACAACTCGTGCTAGTATTAACGTATAACGTCAAACGAATAAAAATGGTACAATCTTGATTGCCCAAAATTTATACCTTAACACTGGCACGATTTTTAGAAAACTAGAAACATTAGTGCATGTAGCCGTCAAAATAAAGGGAGAATCATCTAGAATCATGTATAGTTTGGAGTGCTGTGTCAGATAAAGTTAAGACTAATCAAATTATTGTTTCTAAGAAAATTAACTTAATGATATATTCCAGTATTTTAAAAGTACAATTTTTGACATATTGTGGCTTTTAGGGAGGGAAAATTTATTTTCGAATGAGAAAATGCATCATGCCATGTCATAGAGGCTAAGAAAATATGATTCAATGATAACAATACCTTATTGTTATTGTTTCATTAGCCACCTAGATCAGAGGATTTGAATATTATAAGACAATTAATGGAGTGCTATGGTCAACTATATCTATGTAAATGACAAGCAATATTCATGCATGACATATACACATATATGTATACAAGCATGACATATGGAAGCTATACACAATACCACATTGTAAGTATCATTATGTCCACATTATAAGTATCAAAATTTATTCCAAGCATATAGAATCGCATTGATTAATGACTCGAAAATAATGTAAGGTACAGTTCTTATTATAATTATATCTGTTATAACGTATAAGCAGTGCCGTTATTATTATGACCATTAAAAATTTGCAATACTTCATAGTTTTAAATAAAATTGTGCAAGACTTTCTTTGAATTATAAATACATATACTATAATGTGTAATACTTAGAACTGTATAAAGTTTGTGAGTTTTTACTTTTTTAGTTCTCCTTATATTTTGGTCACTGGTGTGGCTTAGTGGAAATGGATTCAGCAAAATATCTTAAATTATATTTTCTATATCATAATTTCTTCTCAAAAAACTTTAAAGTCATTTAAATATTTTTAAATTTTGCGCTAACGTTGTTCAATTTACAAGCTTTCATATGTAATTTACGAGCGTATACCCTAGATATATACCCTAGATAGTATATAAATAGAATGTTATCTGCTTTGGAAATACCTAGAAACGTTGTTGTTACTTACCCATCATACGTAGTATAAGGTAAGTCTTGTAATCGTTTTAAAAATCGAAAAAAATTTGGACGGATTTACACGTTTCAGACACTGGAGATTCCGAAAAACATACTTTTAGAAAAAAAAATTGCTATCCGTCTGTCTGTCTGTGTGTCTGTAAACGCTCTATCTTCCGAACAAATTGAGTTAGAGACTTGAAATTTGGTATGCAGTTAGTATGTAATAATGAGAAAAAGCCTATTGAATTTCAGTAACTTCGGTTATCCGGAACTATTTATTTCGGACTCTCGAAATATTCGTTCTGATAAAAGGTATATAATTTTTTTCGAAATTGTTTGTTTTAAGGAATGAATATGAAAGACAATAAAAAACATAAATTTTGCATAAAGAATGAGTCGATTGGATAATTAGTTGCCGAGATATTTGTAATCATATTTACCACACTCTTCGATTTTCATGACACTGTTTTTCATTCAAATTTCAATTCAAAGATATATTTTAATTGAAAATGACACATTTAATCCGACGCAGTAAACTCATAGTTAATATGATTATCATTTTTGCAGTTATAAGGATGGTTTTTTTTACGCAATTCAGTAATAGAGTATTTAAAGCGAGGCTAACGAAAAAGAAAGGCTACCGCGGTGCTTTACGAGTATCTTTTTTTACAGACTGCGGGAGTCACGTGATGCTCGAATGCACCAATGCAGGTGTACGAAAAGAGCATTACGTCACTCTAGCGGTCTGTAAATAAAGATAAATGGAATGCACCGCGGTAGCCTGTCTTTTTCGCTAGCCTCGATTTAAAGTTTATGACGTCATCAAACCAGGATCGAGGCTAACGAAAAAGAAAGGCTACCGCGGTGCTTTACAGGTATCTTTTTTTACAGACCGCCGGAGTCACGTGATGCTCCAATTCACCAATGAAGGTGTACGAAAAGAGCATCACGTCACTCTAGCGGTCTGTAAAAAAAGATAAGTTGAATGCACTGCGGCAGCCTGTCTCTTTCGTTAGCCTCGACCAGGATTCTATTAGAATTGCAATGCATAGTTTACATATGTTTCATTTTCATTTTTTATATTATGCATATCCATGATGGGCAAGTATTACGATGACTAGTTTAACAATGATATCATATTTACTGTATTTTATTAATAACGATTCAGCATCTACTCTGGTAAAGTATGGAAGAACAAGTCAATCATCTGTTCTTAATGAAGCAATGGAGAAATTAATCTCTTTTAGCAAAGATAGAAATCGAGAAACGCTGATCCGCTAATAGTTTTCATAGTCTGCAAAACATAGATACGTTTTGAAATGCTGAGTTGTTATCTTGAGGTGATAGCTTGCACTTTCGAATGGATTTCTAACCTCAGGATAGAATGTGCAGATTGTAAATGATATCTGTATGTAATAGGCAGCTTTGTAGTGTAAACTTTGTTGACTATCAAATAGTACTTCTTCGCTTCGCAATAATCGATTTAATCTAATTTTATAATTATTTAAAAATCTACAAATTATAATATATAAACATCAATATTTAAAAACTTTTCAAATGATATTATTACCTGAATACTCTTTTATCCGGCATATTGGCCGGATAAGTAAGATGCAGTACGTCGCTGGATATCCTTATGCCGCAAGATATGCGTGATATCCGTTTCACCACTAGTATATATGAATATTTTATCAGTCTTCGGCTAGGCGCTAAAAATACTCAAATAAATATCTATCTTCAGAACTATAAGTTTTATAGTCTTTTGTTTTCGAAAAACTCTTTAACATCATTTGTCATTTTGTTTAAAAGTGTTTTACTAACGTTCTGTCGTGCACATAATTTAAAAGCTAAAATTTTTAATTATCTTTGGTTTAATATTTAACGTAGTGATAGTAAAATAATAGAATTTTATCCGCTTTCGAAATTTCCAGAAAAGTATACTTGAACAATGGGATCATTTTTACTGGATTTTATCTAAACTGACTCAGCACCTTCGTCAGTAAAATAAGGAAGAACAAACCAGTTCCCATGTTCTTAATTAAGCACTCGAAATATTGCTCCGTTTCGGCAACGAAAGTAATTTAAAATCGCTGATAGGCTAGTACTTTTCATAATCTGCAAAACATACCTGAATTTGGAAATGCTGACATGTTATCTTCAAGACATAGTCTGCACTTCTGACTCTATTAGTAATCTCAGATAATTATCCAGTACTTATTTTAAATGACTTTGAAGACAATGTCATCGAGTCAAAATAGCACCTGTCATTGAAACTTCCTATTTCGAATATAAGGTTCCAGGAAACATTCATGGAAGTTGTTCAGACTTCATATGGTCATACTTATAAATGGTAAGCACATGAAGGTGTGGTTGTAAAATATGGTAACATTGAAAATTTTAAGTATTTTATAGAAAACTGCACACAAAACTAGTGTAATTGCTTCCTCTAAAGCAACTGTTTTGTTAAGGCTGTAAATTCAGTTTTCTTGCGTGCAACAATTTTTATCTGATAGCTTTTATTTTATTGGACTTACGTGCAAAGAGGCTTTGTTAGTAAAATGAATATCTAAAATTTATCTTTGTGTATTTTGACATATATTTAGTAAAAAAAAAATGGACCTTTAAAGGGTTGTTATGATGCAGTTAAACAATTTTCCATAAAAATCAGAAAAATAAAAATACAAAATGTCAGTCATCATATTTTACACACGATTTTTCATGTTATAAACTATTAGTAAATATGAGCGTGTTCAAATGAAACCAATTCCACAGTTCTAGTAATCGGAACATGAATAAAGGAAACGCAAAACTAAATAAAATACAAATAATAGTATATATTTAATCCTACAGCATACACATTTGATTAGAAAAAGGCACCCATGGCTTTAAGACACACATCGCATTGTTTCGGAAGACGTGGAATGCCGTCGGCGAATAAAAATTTCGGTTGTTTTTTTAAACAATCGTGCACTGCGTCCTGTAACGCCATATCTGAGGAAAATTTTTGTCCCTTTAGGAATTTCTTTAAGACCCAAACAGATAAAAGTCACAAGGCGAGAAACTCGGACTGCACGTAGGATGTTCAAGGACTTCCCACTTCTTCTTATACAGTGCAGCAAAAACATTTTTGGCAATATGTGGCCGTGCATTATCTTCAAGAATGGTGATTGCTGCAGGCAGTTTGCCGGATCGCCCATTTTCAGAGCCTTATGTACAGCATAAAGTGTTTTCGTGTAACACTAGGCATTGATGATGATGTTGGGGTCTTTAAACTTAAATGTAATATGGTATTTTAGTAATATGGGTCCCTGAATATCGAAAAATGGAGTCAGCATAACTTTTCCAGCAGACATCTGTGTTTTGAATTTTTTTGCCTGGATGAGCCTATATGCTTCCGCGGCATGCTGGTCGATTTTTCTTCCGGTACATAGTAGTGACACCATGTTTCGACTCCAGTCACTATACGCACAAAAAATCCGTCACCCTCACTATTGTAACGCAGCAAATGTAGTAAACTGAGAGCCATTCGTCATTCCTCATAGTGGTCGGTGAGTATGTGCGGAACCTATTCGCAACACACTTTCCGGTACTGCAGCTTCTGGTAAACAATGTGGTGTACTGTACAGTACCCACGGAAACGTTTTATTCACTTACTAAATCACGACATTCTCAGCAACAACTCTGTGCACATGTCCAGGAATCGGCAAATCCGTCATTTCGCCGTTGGGAAACATTCACGACCAATCCTTAACAGTTATCTTTGATAAGCACTTTTCTCCATACACAGCAACCATTCTCCGATGAATCTCAAAAGATGGGTTCGTAATCACTCTAGCCATTTTTAAAGTATTACCACCTTCACTTAAAGAAAGCAGAGTTACCGTTTAGCAACACAATGGATGCTGCATGCACATGACGTTACTTGATCATGCGCATTTCCCAACTTAAGCCTCAACGCGTCAATTTGCACGCTTCAAACGGGTTTCATTTGAACACATGCATTAATTCGTACTTTATATTTTATTTTGACATGGAATTTGTAAATATAAAGTTCAAAAAATATTTGTTTTGTTAGTTTTGGCTTTTGACCCACCCCTATTTCAACGCTTGAAAATTATAGTGATTAATGAGCAATCGTTCGTAATCTTAATCCACAACATAATACTCTTTACGGTCAGGATTTTTCCACGATGGAGGTATTCTTATCATAAATGACACGAAATATTTCTTTGTATGAAAGAAATATCTAACTTTGCTGCTTAAAAATATTCACTGGGATGAAAATAGGTATTCGTTTCAGGTTATAATGTGATTTTAAGTAATATTTTCTGGTTATAATGTGTTTTCAAGTAATATTTTTTAGTTACTTCCTTAAATTATTTTCTAATTTATCTTCAATTGTTCTTCAATTATTTCAGAAGTGAAGAACACTAAAAAGCATACTAAATTCAAAAAGTATGATATATTTAAAAAAATAATAGAAGCAAATTTAAAAAAAAAATGTTTAATTAAAATTTTAAAAAATGTAAAAAAAGGAAAAGGAAAAAGAATAAAATGTATTTAAAAGCAAAGTCGAATAAGACTGATATTACAGCTTTCAATGTCAAGTACAGACCTGCAAATAAAGCATATACATAAATCATGGTGCATACAGTTCTACCACATTTCGAAATAGACATTTTCGATTTATTTAATGACAGAAAAATATTACAAACTCCACGAATAATCACAGATTCGCCGTACTCCTTGGAACTTCTAAACAGTCATGATGATAAATAAAATTTTAAAAATAAAGTAAAACAAATCATCTACTTTTATCTTTTATGCAATAAAAATTATGTGTAAGCTCCGCTTGTCCGCCTAGATTACACATTCTAACTTTTCGTAGAAATGTTCGGATAAATTCGAGATTTGAATATGTTCTTGCGTCAGCTACAGCAAACACTTTGCGGAAAATTGCACTTGAAAGAGAGTTACTGTTTTGTATGGCCATGGAAATAAATTCCAATAGATTATCTTCCATGATAAGATATTCTTTTAAGCACATTGTAATGAAATTGCACAGTTTTCAAATGTGACAAAATTTAAATTCGATACCAAAATATTGTTTTATGAGTCTATATTTTCACTTTCTCTCTATCTCTCATCCCATTCGCATTGTAAGCCCCGCACAAATGTATGCATTGATTCGAAATTTAAATATGTCTATATTCAAACTATTCTTCTTACAGCCCCTAACTGTGTTGAATTTAAACTTTCAACTTTTATTTTTTATTTTCGATGAACAATAAGGTTGTACTTTTTTTGTTTTCTTGTAATAGCCATGTAAAGTTGGGATATTCATTAATATACTGTATTTACACCTCATAATTGCTTACATTTTTTCAGTTCTGTGTATTGTTTTGAAAAAAAAAATTATAATTTAAAATTTAGTAAATAAGTAAAAAAAAAAAAATAATGTATAAAAAGTAAGTACTTACTTAAAGCAATAACCAATAATGATACATAAAACGCATACTTATAATGAATACATGCAATAAAACTTCTAATAAGAAATCACTATTTTTTATTCGATTTAGTAGCTATAACTGCCTTTAAAAGAAACTAATGAACACGGATAAAAGTTTTAGGTCAAAGAAGGCTTTCAGACACAAATTGGCGACTTTTCATCTGCAATTCAAATTAGAAAAAGGATCTTTTCAAAACAAACTTTTAATTAAGTATTATCTGTATTTGACAGTGGCAATTCATTATCTTATACTTTTATGACTTCGACTTCAGAGGAAAATTCATTTAATCTTAGAAAATGCGCGTAATTTAATTTCTAGTATTTAAAGTTAAGTAGTTCTGATTGAAAAATGTTACATATATATTTAAGCAATAAAAAATTTTATTGTTATTTCCAATTAACGAATATTAACAAATATTAACAATTATAACAATTAACAAAACCCACATGGTCTTTAATACAGAAAAGAGTTATTGATATACAATGTCTTCTAACTTTGTTTTATCTGTGATTGCGCGGCTTACTGAAACGCAATTTTGCGCAAATTCATTGTTCTGAGCATATATATATATTTAAAAGTCCCAGACGTATTCAAGAATAAATATGCTAAAAAAATTGTGAGCAAAAAATTAATTTAAAAACGTTTTGTGATTTAGTATTTATTTACTATTAATTTTTGCTTTACATTTATTTATGTTTTGAGTGCGGTGAAAACTGGTTTAGGAGACTGGTTAGACATAATAGGTGAGTTCAAATTTTACAGTCAGTTTTTATTTAGTTTTATTTTTCAATTTGATTTTTTTTTTCAAATTTTTACATTTTTCTAATAATTTTGTGAATATTTTTTTTGACAAAATTATGAAGGTGTTCGTAACAAATGAAAAATTCCCTGGTGTATTAAGAGATGGTTCTGGCAACTCAAATTTCGCACAAGATCAAAAATTGTAAAAAATATTTTCTTTCTTGCAATTCTTTGTTGATTATTTTTAATAGATTATGAATAGTTTATGTTTCTTAATAGTTTATGAATAGTTTATGTTTCTTTATATTCCTAAATGCTATGGTCATATATACACATTTATATCTCAACTTTTTATTGTTTCATAAATTTGCATACTTTTATAATTTCGTGAATTTTTGTATTGACACACGAGGACACACGTACGGGACGAACGAAAAAAAATCTCTAGTGTATAAAAGGTTGATGCTGTCAACTCGAATTTTGCACAAAATTAAAAATTCTAAAAGTATTTTCCTCCTTGCAATTTGTTACCATTATTGTTTACGGTAGTTTGTAACTGGATTATGAAGGTTTAATAACAAGTTCAAGTAATGTTGATAAATTCCTTATTTATTCATTTATAATCAGTTATTATAATATCGTACACTCTTACGCTACTCTACTCTAATTCACTGTTCATTTGTTAATTTACAAATTATTTCAATTTGAAAAATTTAATGGAAATAAGACAGCATAATACAAAATCTCTATGATGTATTTTTCTTTATGTGTATTGTGCATGTAATCCAAATTTTAAAATATTTCATTGGCAAAAATCAAATACTACGGAATGGGATTTATTTATTTAAAATAACAAATAAAATGTAATATGTGGTGTATTTCACTTTTGTCGTCATTGTTTGCAATCATTTATTCCCACAGACATTTTTATAAAAGACTCTCGTGTAGTATTACACTCCTAAACCTGACTGAATACGAAATATATTTTTATTTTGTTCAACTCTAATGGAATTTCGTACAATCAAATCATTCTTCCAGTATTACGGTTGATCCTTAAAAAGAAAAAGGCGATTTTAAGTTACAATAGAAAGTAATATTATATTTCAAAGGTAGAATATTGAATATATAAGGCGAGGGATTTGAACATTTATTGCTTTTTGTTTGTCTTTGAGAAGGTAAAAAAATATATTTTCTAATAAACAAGGAATTTATTCACTGGACACCCGTTTCTAAAGCCTCCTTAGATAAAACATGCCAAAAAATATATATAATTATAGATTGTGGGATTTTTGTTGAAATTTAAAATATGTCCAGTTCAAAAAACCGTGCTTATTTCAATGAAATGTGTTTATTTCAAACTTTATTTTTTAGGTATGGATTTAGAAGTGCTGAAATAACATCGTTATTATTCTTTAATTCACGCAATTGTTAGTAATATAAAAATGTAGATTGAAATATATATATATATTTTTTAAGAAAAAATAAAGTCATATTTTTAACGCAATGAGAAGTTAAACCTCTTAAAATTATAATACTTTTATGTAAGAGATTAAGAATATATTAAGAATAAATTTTAATAAGATATCAAAACAGCTTTTAGTTGGAATTATTTGATTTTACTTAAACTCCCTTTAACCCTTTAACTGCCAAAACTATGTAGGCGGAGTCTTCGATATTTTTACTAAAATTCTTTTTCCACCAAAAATTTTGAAATATAATATTTAGTAACTTTAATTAGCAAGTTTTTGTCATTAAATATCCATTTAAATACCCTTCCACGCCCTTCAATTTAAATACCGGTAGTTCCCACACCTTACTTAAAAACCCAAACTTATCACGAAGTCTACGATTTTACACTAAGAAAAAAACTATTCGAAATACTGGTATTTAAATGTAAGGAAATGTTATTTCTCATGAATTTTAAGCTCGATACACACACAGGAAAATAAAAAAATAAACTAGAATTAATAATTTAGGCTTTTTTTAAATGCTTATATTATACAATTTTATTGAAACGCATTTTGTTTAAATTCAAAAATTGTGATTCAATGCCACGTAATTAAAAAATCCTTTGAAGCATTATATTAATCTTTAAATGAGAAAAAAATGAATATTTATAGTTGAATTATTTAGCAATATGCCAGAAAGTTTAAAATATTTAAGTATTCCTTTTGAAGAAATCACAGATAAGAAAGTAATTGAGATTCATTTGGCAAATATGAAAAGCTAAAAATATTTTTCGTAGTTTTTCCTTTTAGTTTCATTTACTGCTGTTTCTTGAAATAGAAATAACTTAATTTCATTTCTCCAGTTACTGTCGCTTTAAAAAAAATGGGACTGCAGATAGAGAATCGAAAATGAGATGGACAAATACGACGCAAGGACTGCCACATCCGCTTGAATTATGCATGATTCCACAGTTCCTCATTTTCGTAAAATTTCTCCAACTTAATCCTGGAATAAGGGTAGAGCATGTGCAAAGAAATTTAGTTTTTCCGAGTTTTCTCCTCCCAAATGCATAGACATTTTGTAGAATCTCTATGCATGTCGATGTTTTTCTATTAGTATCTAAACTTTCTACAAATAAATTGGAATTCGTGATTTTTTTTTTGTTTTTTACATACGCAAATGTTTTTTAGTAATTGAACGTGTACTCTTTCCTAAATTCAAAATAGGAGAGAGTGGGGCTCATTGGGTCCAGCCCACGGAGCTATGAAAAGAGAGGAGTGGACATGTAAATCTTCCACTGTGGATAGTTTTGCAGCCGATAAACGAGTTCTTTCTCCCTCTCCTGCGTCCGTCATATTCAACTTTGACCGATAACAGTCCAATCAGCAGTCGCCATTGCAAGACGTGGCTAAATATGACGGACACGAGAGGAGCTACAAATTGCATCAAGTGACGTAATTTATGACTACTCCATCTATTGGATCATCCTTGCCCCGGTCCTCACCCACCATTCTCAAGTCAATTTTCAAGAACCGCGACACCTCGCTGCCCCGTATCTAGAGGGAGATTTGTACTCTGGCAACGATTGATTTGTTCTATGAATTTCAGGCAATTCTGGCCGAAGGCCATTGTACTTTACACCCTGCCCCATGTCGCGCTTACCGGCGGATTCAGCACCAGCCAAAATTGTACTTTTTCTAAACTTTAGTAAAGGTACCGAGAGGGACATCTATGCTCTAAAGACTTGACCTCCTCGTCTGAGCAGTCACTCTTAGGCTGTGAATATTAAATATTACTTATTATTTTAAATAAAAAATGAATTACATATGAACGTATATGTATAATTGTGTCACTTTGCTAAATGTTGTTCATACCGGAAAAACAACCTGGCCTATTTTTTTTTTTCTTATTACGAACTGTATATTCTTAAAACAGATTGAAGGAATTATATCAAAGTTAAATCTTTCAAAGTTCAAAAGCTAGAGTATCTTTTTTTTTTTTTTTTTTTTTTTTCATTTTACTGCCCTTCTTTCAAAGCGAAAAAAGAAAAAACAACTTAGCTTCCTTTTCTCGCGTTATTTTAGCTTTACAGCAGTGGAGAAATCAAAATAACATGAGCAACAACGATGAAAATACCGGTACATCCACTGAAATTATTCATGATATATAGTTCCTTATTGCCACAATATTCCCTAAACGTAATCCCAGAGTGAGAAAAGGCATGCGTGCGGAGATATTAATTTTCCTATTTTTCTCTTTCCGAATGCGTAGCAATTTTATTCAATCTCTTAGCAATGTTGTTGCCAATTTTCTTATTATCTAGCCTTTCAACAGTAAATTGAAATTCGAAAATTTTCTCATTAAGATCTTCTTTTTAAAATTAAGCCAATATTTTTTAAATAATCGTACATGTACGCTTGTCCAATGTCAATGCATTAAAAAGGGTATGAGGTAAACGAATTAAGTCAAATAAATTACGAATATACATCAACTACTATTTAAGTAAAAACTAAATATTTTAAAAAAATATTTTGACTATATGTGTCTTTTTATTGATTTAATTGTGATTTTTTACTTAGATAAATAAAATCACTTATTGGTGTATTAATTAAAACACAAACATTGTTATTTCCAAACAACCTCATGTAATTGGATTGAATTGTACTGACATATTATTTCATGTAACATATTTTTCATGTTGCCTAATAAATACTAAAGTTTAATAATTTTATATGTGACAAAAACCATTTAGTTTCATGATGTTTCATAAAAAGGCTTTAATAAAGTTTGAAAATATAAATTAAATAACATGGATATAATAGTATTTTTTATTACACATTATATGTAAAGGAGGAAATGCAAATTGCATTCACAAACCATTTAAAATGATATAGTATTCATTAAATGTAAAATTAGTAAAGATGAAACGTTAAACAAAAAAATTACTTATAGAAAAAGATTTGCAGAATTTATCAAGGACGAAGAGCTGGAAATCTTTTTCATGCCACTTTTTTTTTCATTTTTCAGTGTCTTTCAACACAAAAAGTAGTTAGTCAGATGTACCATGCAATATGCATTCACAAACCATTTAAAATGATATAATATTATTCATTAAATGTAAAATTAGTAAAGATGAAACATTTAAAAAAAAATCACTTATAGAAAAAGATTTGCAGAATTTATCAAGGACGAAAAGCTGAAAATCTTTTTCATGCCACTTTTTTTTTTCATTTTTCAGTGACTTTCAACACAAAAAGTAATTAGTCGGATGTACCAATCCCAAAAAATCTATTTCATACAGATTTCACATATACTAAAAACGAATCAGCACCAATTTAGATCAAGTTCCAACTGGATCTAAAGTTTTATTATATTCTCTCCGTTAATTCTTGAGATATGACTATTGCTAAATTCGTGTAAATCCTGAAAAATGCAGCATAGCCGTGCCCTCTGTTGGGAGATTTACACCAAAATCTAATCAACAACAACTTATATCATAGCATAACTGAAACTGAAGTTTGAGGAAAATCTGTGCATTAATTCTTGAGATATAGCTATCGTGAAAATCGTGCAAAAAGTAGCATAGCAGCTCCACCTGTTGGGACATTTTCATGAAAACTTAATCAGCATTTATTTATGTGAAGTTCTAACAGAATCTGAAGTTTGATGAAATTCTGTGCATTATTTCTTGAAATATAGCTATCGTGAAAATCATGAAAAAAGTAGCATAGCAGCTTCCACCTGTTGGGTGATTTACGCCAAAACGTCATGAGCGTCTTATGATATATGTCTTGTTCTAAGAGTCTTTAGTTTGATGAAATTCTATACATTAGCTCTTGGCATAAAGCAAAATGTAGCATAGCAGCGCCACCTGTTAGACGATTTACACCAAAAACTAATCAACACCAATTTATATCAGGGACTAACTAAATTGAAAGTTTTATTAAATTCCGTGCATTAGTTCTTGAGATAGAGCGACCAAAATGTTTTTGTCACATACAGACAGACAGACTTACAGACTCAAAAACTCAAAGACAGACATTTTCTAAAAACAGTCAAATCCTATTCAAGACCCTATAAAACGTATAGAACTGTCGAAAACGGAAATCGGAAATTTTTATGAATTCAATACTTTCTTTTTTAAAGACAGAAGAAAGTAAAAAGCTACCTATTGCAGACATTCGGGGAAAAGCAATTCCGGAAAATGTCGGTATATTTTCACCGATCATAACCCCCAAGACCTCCAAAACACCCTTCATTGAAATGTTGATGTATATGATCTTTGTCATACGATAGAACTCGTATTTAAATAGATTTGGATGAACTAATCATGTGTATTCGGCTCCCAATATCTCGACCGAGATGGTTGGCCGGCTTGGTCCGCCATCTTGTTGCAAAATGGTGGCCCCTAAAAATTTAATACTAAAAAAATACACAAAAAAAAATTCAAAACTCAAAATTATTTTATGCTTAAGTGTTAGTTCCTGATACAAGGATTCTGGAACACTTTTTGTTTTGCCTGTATCTTAAAAATTGACTGAGATATAGCAGTTTGAAATTCTACCGTGGCTGACATTTTGAAAGAAGACAAAAAATTAACACAAAAACATTTAAAAAAAAAAAAATCAGGAATTAATTTATGAGTTTTGGAGAACGGAATTTTTCGCAAATTATTATCTTTTATTGTTGTAATATCATTGTCCCAATCATAGGCATATATAGTCGTGTCCGTTAGACTAAAATTCTCGCCAAGTTTGGCTATACTTGGTGAAGTATCACCAAATTTGGCAACCAAAAATAAGTCTCCATACATGAAGCTAACTTGGCTATAGCTGACTAATTTGGCGAATTTCTTATTTAAATTCAGTATTAACGAATCTTCTATAGTTCGTTCTTTGCATTTTAGCTTGGTGTTTTCGAGAAACAATAGTTAAATTTTAAAACGAAAATATAGGAAACCTACCTTTTCCGCCCGGTGCAAGTCGGAAGGACTTTTTTATTTTCTTTCAAAACTAAATAAATAACTTATGTCCCTTTCCTCGCATTACTGTCGCTTTTAAAGAAATGGATCCGGAAATATGGAATGCAAAATAAGATGGACAAAAAATGCGCAAGCACTGGAACATCCTCTTGAATTATTCATGACCAACAGTTCCTTATTTCCACAATATTATCTCAACTTAATCCCAGAATGGGAATTGAGCATGCGCAGGGATATATTTATATTCCAATTTTTCGTTTTCCGAATGCAAAGCAATTTTATTCAATCTCTATGCAATGTTACCATCTTACATCGGATCTGAACTTTCTACAATATAACGATTTTTTACTTTTCACTGTGAAAATGTTTATGAAATAATGTTGCCTGTATTATTTTTTACCATAAAAGCATATAAAAAACTGAAATGAGGAAAATCGAATTAAGTCAACAATATTTTTAACTTACATAATATTTAAGCAAATTATTAATTTTATTAAAATGTTTTCGCTATATGCTTCTTTATATACATTTGATTAGGCGTTTTACTAAAACATATAAAATCGGTTTGTGTATTTGAGTGTATTTGTGTATTTGTGTGTATTTGAGTGTTTGTGTATACTTAATACTACATAATAACCCATACGATTGGAATTTTTTTTATATTCAAGTAATATAAAATGTAACAGTAACCGATTTTTTTTCTTCACCAAATGCATAGTAATTTCGTTCAATCTCTATCCATATTTTTATATTTCTTCAGACCTGACTTTTCTACAGTATAACTAGGGATCGTGATGTATACGGTTTTTTCTTTCTTTTCTTTCTTTTTTTATACTAGATAAATAAATATGGAATAATTTCGCACGTATGTTTTTATAAATTAAAAATATATGATATTTACAAGAGGTGGATTTAATTAAATCAACAATATTATGAGTAAAAACACGTGGATTTTTTTCATTGCTAAACTGAGCGTAAAGCCGTCAGAGTGAAAAATATCCCAAGCTGGGAAACGAACCCGGGACCTCAGAATAGTGCTCTGAGGATCTACCACTGAGCTAAAAGAAACGATATCACAACTCGACATCTCTCATTCTTAAATGTTGGTTTTAGATGTCGAGTTGTGATATCGTTTCTTTTAGCTCAGTGGTAGATCCTCAGAGCACTATTCTGAGGTCCCGGGTTCGTTTCAATGGCTTGGGATATTTTTCACTAATCTAGAAATAAATATTTTAATCTAGAAACAATAATCATAAACGAACACAAAACTGAAATCAGGCTATGGCTTAGATATGTAGACGACATATTTATTATCACAAATAAACGAATTAATCTAGATAACTTCCTTAACAAAGTAAATTCGTATGACAAGAATATCCAGTTTACAATAGAAAAAGAAATAAAGCATTCGATCAACTACTTAGATGTAAAAATAACTCATGATATAACTATAATAAATACTACAGTATATAGAAAACCCACAACAAACTTAAATATAATCTCCTATAAAGCCGATACTCCAATGCCATACAGATTAGCAGCCATGAATACATATATAAATAGAGCTCTACATGTTTGTTCAACAGAAAAATCACTAAAGGAAGAGTTAAAAATCATTGAAAACATAGGTATAAAGGCAGGACATCCGAGAAAAACTATACTTAAACTAATTGAAAGAGTAAGAGAAAGAATTGACCATATACAACCAGCACAGAGGAATCTAACATACACTCCTCCTATTCCATATATAAAAGTTGTATCTTTGAAAATAAAACGAGAATTTGAAAAATTAGGAAAAGTTGTCCCACTAACCCCCAATCCATGCCTCTTCAAATCAATAAGAAATGAAATAGAAAAATATGAGGAAATACAAACAGCAGGAATATACAAAATAAATCGTCTAAACAGTAGAAATGAAAGGGTTACTTACATAGGAATGACGAAGAGAAAAATAAAAGAAAGATTGAAAGAACATATCTGAGATATAAAACTAAATAAACAGTCAACAGCTTTTGCAAGGTTAAACACTAAAACCCCAATAAAACTTGAAACCCTACAAATACAGAAAATAGCAAACTACGGAAACTTACATAACGCATTAATAAGAGAATCAAAAGAAATCAATACATCCAAAGTCGCATGCAATGACATGGTACATTTGATACTTGATTGCCGCTGGAGAAAAATGTTGGAAGAAGGGGAGAGAGATAGAGAGAAAATATTGAATGCTGATAGGTGGAGCTCTTCTTCGACCAGCAGTCATGTATATAAAGGAGAAGAGGATAGTTAAAGATCACAATTGATGATACCCTAGCTGGGGGTGAAAGCGCTTTTGTGAACTGGTAGATACTTTTATTGAAGACTGTTTTTACATTTTTTAAATGGGGGACGTTTTTAGTAGGGATTTTTAACCAAGCATTTTTAAATAATGTCTGAAAGAATTGGTAAAATGTACAAATAATAAATGTACAGACATTAACAAGTGAAACCTGTTTTTAATGTTAAATACTGGTACCGAGTATTAAAAAGTTAGAAATAACTGAAAGGGAATTGAAGAAATCCTACCTGAAGTATAACAAGGTGATAAGACATAACATCTTCTTGAAGAAATGTAAGAACTATAAAATAACACCGAATTTCATGAAAATCAAGAATAGATTCCTATGGACTGAATTTAAAAGGGAAGTACTAGTTTTCGAGCGAAAAATCATAAGAAAAGTATTAAAACGAAAATATGCCGAAATAAATAAAATAGGTATGCAAATAGAAGAACAAAAAAAAAGATTAGGGACACTTGAACCAGGTATAAAAGACCAGGTCATTGGAAAAATAAATACCATCCGTGAATATGAAAATTATAAACATGAAAAGAAGCATAACAAAAAACTAGAATTTTGGAAAGCCAAAAAAATGAACAAAGAAAAATTCGAACAGGAAAGGACTGAAATACCATATATAAATCTATCATCATACATACCCAGTAAAGAAGAAGATGACTATCTAAAGAAAGATCCTAAGTACACTATGAGAAAGAAAATAAACCTAAAAGGAACCATTCCAAAGATCGACAGAGTTCTGAAATTAATACCCGAAGAAGAGGCAATCAGGGTAAGAAATATTACACAAGATGAAATCAGTAAAGAATTAAAAACTCGAAAGAAAAGAGGGGATGATAACCTGCATGCATTAAAGAAATTGAAAAATAATCAAGATTAAACCTTCTTACATACAGATAAAACTGGGAAATTAGCTATAATGAATAAAACTGATTACATAAATATGATGGAAAAGACAATTAAAGAAATGGATACAGAAATAATAAAAAAAGATCCGTTGAATAAGTTAATCAAAGCATCTAATGATCTAATAAAATCAGTAAACTGGCCACCTGAAGAAAAACCGATTAAACGTAATTTCACACCGAACATCCCTATGATATTTGGTAAACTGAAAGATCACAAGACTCCATATAAACTAAGACCTATTGTAAATAAAACGATCAGCCCAACATATGATATTGAAAAATATATGAAAAAGCAATATGAAAAAATAATCCCCCCCCCCCCTCAGAAATTTCGATCAATTCAACAAAAAGCTTCATACAAAAGTTAAAAGAATATGAACCACAGCCTGATGACTACATGTTAAGCCTGGATGTCCAAAACCTCTATCCGTCTATTAACTTGAAAGAAATGACAGATCTAATCAATAGTAAAATAAAAAAGTATTATACAGAATCTAACTTAAGTACTCTATTACAAAGCGCAACAAACCTGATCCTGAACGAAAGTTATTTTAAGTTCAATAGTAAAATATATAAACAAATTAAAGGGGTACCTATGGGATACCCAATTTCTAATATAGTCGCAGAATGGAAATTAAGAAATCTAGAAACAATAATCATAAACGAACACAAAACCGAAATCAGGCTATGGCTTAGATATGTAGACGACATATTTATTATCACAAATAAACGAATTAATCTAGATAACCTCCTTGACAAAGTAAATCCGTATGACAAGAATATCCAGTTTACAATAGAAAAAGAAATAAAGCATTCGATCAACTACTTAGATGTAAAAATAACTCATGATATAACTAAAATAAATACTACAGTATATAGAAAACCCACAGCAAACTTAAATATAATCTCCTATAAATCCGATACTCCAATGCCATACAGATTAGCAGCCATGAATACATATATTAATAGAGCTCTACATGTTTGTTCAACAGAAAAATCACTAAAGGAAGAGTTAAAAATCATTGAAAATATAGGTTTAAAGCAGGACATACGAGGAAAACTATACTTAAAGTAATTGAAAGAGTAAGAGAAAGAATTGACCATATACAACCAGCACAGAGGAATCTAACATACACTCCTCCTATTCCATATATAAAAGGTGTATCTTTGAAAATAAAACGAGAATTTGAAAAAATAGGAAAAATTGTCCCTCTAACCCCCAATGCACCCCTATTCAAATCAATAAGAAATGAAATAGAAAAATATGAGGAAATACAAACAGCAGGATATACAAAATAAATTGTCTAAACAGCAGAAATGAAAGGGTTACTTACATAGGAATGACGAAGAGAAAAATAAAAGAAAGATTGAAAGAACATATCTCAGATATAAAACTAAATAAACAGTCAACAGCTTTTGCAAGGTTAAACACTAAAACCTCAATAAAACTTGAAACCCTACAAATACAGAAAATAGCAAACTACGGAAACTTCCATAACGCATTAATAAGAGAATCAATAGAAATCAATACATCCAAAGTCGCATGCAATGACATGGTACATTCGATACTTGATTGCCGCTGGAGAAAAATGTTGGAAGAGAGGGAGAGAGATAGAGAGAAAATATTGAATGCCGATAGGTGGAGCTCTTCTTCGACCAGCAGTCATGTATATAAAGGAGAAGAGGATAGTTAAAGATCACAATTGATGATACCCTAGCGGGGGGTGAAAGCGCTTTTGTGAACTGGTAGATATTTTTATTGAAGACTGTTTTTACACTTTTTAAATGGGGGACGTTTTTAGTAGGGATTTTTAACCAAGCTTTTTAAAATAATGTCTGAAAGAATTGGTAAAATGTACAAATAATGATAAAGAATCCTATTTAATACTTGAAAATTTTTCCAGAGAAAATATCTCACGCCTTGCATTCATAATATTCAAATTTTAATTGCTTAATAGGCGTATAACCAACATAGTGAAAAAGTACCCAAGCCGAGACTCGAACCCGGGTCATCAGATTAGCGCACTGACGTTCTACCAATTGAACCACTTGGGAACGATACTCAGCCTGGAACTTTTTCACCATAACATGTTGGCAAGGCTACAAACGCAGCACAAAATGGAATATTTTTTTTCCATCTTGTGCTGCCCGAGTTCGACTGAGGTTCGAATCTCGGCTTGGGTACTTTTTCACTATGTTGGCTATACGCCTATTAAGCTATTAAAATTTGAATATTATGAATGCAAAGCGTGAGAAATTTTCTCTGGAAAAATTTTCAAGTATTAAATATGAATTTATTTCAATTGTCGATGTTGGATTTTCTTTGATTTTGTGTTTGCCCCAGGGTTGGCGGCTCACGGAAAATATTCCATCTTGTGCTGCGTTTGTAGCCTTGCCAACATGTTATGGTGAAATAGTTCCAGGCTGAGTATCGTTCCCAAGTGGTTCAGTTGGTAGAACATCAGTGCACTAATCTGATGATCCGGGTTCGAGTCTCGGCTTGGGTACTTTTTCACTATGTTGGCTATACGCCTATTAAGCAATTAAAATTTGAATATAAAGAATCCTCTTAGGAATCGTAAGTAACTCGAAAGAGGTTATTGGGTGTTTTCGTACTTTCGTAAAAAAAATATATGATACTTTTCCATTATCCCGTCGACCACTTTCCATAAAAAAAAACTATCACCAAACTATAGGACTTAATGCACAATCGTGACGTCTATTCACTTGACGTTAGATGCACTAATCGCTATCTTTGTTATCTGGCCAAATGATTTTTAATTCGGCGTTTATATGTATTTCTTATGATGTTTTCTGATTTATTAGACGACGGCCTAATATTACAAGAGAAAAAGCATTAAAAAATATTGCGATACATAATTGCGTTCAATAGATAAATCTTAATGGACGTCACAAGCATTTATTTATCCACGAGCCGAGACTTATAATTAAGAAAAATAATGTAAATAAATAAATATACAATGTATTATTTTTTGTGTTTGCATTAATATATTGTAAATTTTATTTCTTAAAGTTACTAATCGGAAAAGCCTCACTCACTAAAGTGGGATTTTCCAAATTTCTTCTTCTTCCAAAACACCTCCATTTGTTTATTGGGTTACAGTTTGGCGGAATTTTTGTTTTTGTGGAAAATGGTCGACGGGATAATGGAGAAGTACCAAAATTATATTAGGTCAATCTACTTAAATCCACAATATTATGAATATACACAAACATTTGTATTTAGATTAATTAATATCTACAAAAACAACTTTTCAAAAGTAAAAAAAGCCAAGCGTAAAAAAAAAAAGTTGTGGCTAAAAAATGGTGTGATATAAAATTTCCAAGCTATTATATTGCTTATTTAACTTTTTTCCATTAAATAAGTTATCATATATATAAGTCGAGTGCCTACGTATATGTTAATAGAAATCGTTTTCTCCTGTACTAAATACATCCTAACGAGTTTCTGAAAATTCAATTTTTTTCAAATTATGCATGATGGGCTTGGCGGCCATCTTTGCTTATTATTCACAAAATTCTAACCACCCAAATCCGTAGTTAAAATCCGAAGTTCAAAATTGTTATTTAAGCAAATATTTAAGAGTTTCATTTATAGACTTGTATGCTCTGAAAATTGTGTCTTAAGATAATGATGACTTATCTTAAAGATTCATCTTATGATTTATTTTTTAGAGTAATTATTAATTTCAAACTAGTAAAAATCAATTTATCAAAATATTAGTCTTATCTGTCCGTAATTTATCTGTCCGTAGTTAGAATCTGAAGTTCGAAACTTTTATAAACATATTACATTGCAAACATATTACGCTTTTACTTTAGAAATTTGGGTGCTTAGAAATAGGGAAAGATGGCCGCCAAGCCCATCATGCATAATTTGAAAAAAATTGAATTTTCAGAAACTCGTTAGGATGTATTTAGTACAGGAGAAAACGATTTCTATTAACATATACGTAGGCACTCGACTTATATATATGATAACTTATTTAATGGAAAAAAGTTAAATAAGCAATATAATAGCTTGGAAATTTTATATCACACCATTTTTTAGCCACAACTTTTTTTTTTTACGCTTGGCTTTTTTTACTTTTGAAAAGTTGTTTTTGTAGATATCATTTCTTTTTTTTAAATATATTGAACATAAATTAAATAATCTAAACATGAGAACTAATTTAAATTTACATTTTACTTTCAGTCATTGTTTAAAGGGTTAACTAGAAATACCAGTAGATTTCTCAATTATACTAATTACACTCTTAAAAACAACATACTAAATGTGGTTTATTATAATACTTGTTATCCTCCGTTAAAAAATATCACTGACTAATCTATTAAATGAATAAAAATGGAATACGTACATAGCGTGTCAGCGCTGCATTCGAAATCAAACGTGATATCACGCTCTTTTATTATTAGCACTAGCTGGCTTCGCCCGCTAGCTGGCCCCTAATTTACACCGGGGCCTCAAATCTTGTAAAACCTCGAATAAGATAAACCACGAACCTCCGACCTGGTTCCCCGCTGCCTTCGGCACCGGATAATCCCTTAATTTGCACATCGAATTGTATAAACCTCTAAACAAACGAACTTCCGACAAGGGTCCCCGCTGCCTTCGGCACCGTATAGCAGTCGTGCTGCGCACGCTCAAGTTCTATCTTCCACCACCAGGTAGCGCAATCTGTTCTATATGAACCTCGGGCACTGAAATCGTTAAGGCTATAGATGTCGAGTCGAATGAGCTATACCCCGTCGTGATCTAGCCCATAGAACTAGAGATAGGAAAGTGCCCCCCTGGTGGTGAAAAAACGAACTAAAATCGGAAAGCTCTACAGATGTCGAGTCGAATGAGCCATACCCTGTCGTGATCCGACCCATAGAAACAGAGATAGGAAAGCGCCCATTGGTGGTGAAAGCTAATCGCGTTTGGGGGGCAAATTGGGGGATGAACACCGGAGATGCATAATAAGATTAGGCGGTCACAGACTTTTCCAACGATGTATCACATGGGGGATATGTGCAAAATTCAGAAAATACCCCCACCCCCCCTGCATAATTTGATTAAGCGTTCACAGACCTTTCCAACGATATATCACATGAGAGGTGTCGGAAAAATTTAGAAAAGTGCCCCCTTTGGGGGGGGGGGGTGAAAGTGGTAGGATGGACCCCAAAGATGCATAATATGAATAAGCGGTCACAGGCCTTTCGAACAATATATCACATGAGTAGGTCGGGGGGGGGCGCAAAATGTGGGGGTTTCACCTGTGGTGTATAACATGAATAAGTGGTCACAGCCCTTTGTAACGATATCTGACATGGCGGATATCGTTAAAATTTTGAAAAGTGTCCCCCCCCCCCCTTGTGTAGGCAAAACGCGCTCCGCCCCTCCCTATAATTTTTGACGCAGCTTTATTTTTAAAATTTATGTTATGCGTTATAAAATATCGTAAAGTTTCAAACAGATAGCCTTATTATACTTCCAAATTTTGTTCACGCCCCTCCCCGAACTGTGATGCGCCATTCTTTTTTATAAATTTTTTAACATGTGTTATAAACTATCTTAAAGTTTAAAACAGATCGCATTGGAATTTAATATATTTGCTGAAATTACTATTATATGTAGAATAATATAGAAATACACCCTCCTTTAGATTGTAATTAAGATATATGAACAATTTTTATAATTTCTGAAAGCTGATTTTTATTTATTTATTTATTTATTTATCTATTTATTTAGTTTTTGTTTACTTATTTATTTATTTATTTATTTTGCATTGCCCTGTGCATGTTTGGAATTTCTTAGCAATTTCTTAGATTTACATTATTTTATTCAATTAAACATTGTACTGTTACAATAAATTTAAATGGAAACTTCACTTCTAAAACAAAAATAATATAACAACTGGATTTCATTAATTTATAGAAAAATGACGTAAAAGGTATTCCTGCGAACGAAATGCCTGTCCTTTATCGTTTTTTTTTTTTTTTTAAATAAATGAATCACTTTTAATTAATTAAAAAAAATTTGTTTACGTTTGGAAAGAAATTTTAAATGCCGATAACTCTTAATGTATACATTTTAGAAGGTACACCTTCCCTCAAAAACTAATTTATTTTTAAAGATCTTTCTAAAAACGTAAATTATATATTTAAAATATTTTTAAAGCATAAACACTACGTCTGATTACTTTATTTTACAATATTATAAGAACACGCGTTTTATCAGACAATTAAATGCACTAAACAAACACGAGTGAAAAATTGACCTGGGCCAGGACTCGAACCTGGGACCTTACGCCGCTCTGCGACTGAGCCACCCAGATCGATGCGCTTGACGGGAATTTCTCATACTTATTCTTGTTGGAAACAGTCATCTGCCACAGTTTGCAGTCATATTTAATAGTTTGATAAAATGTGTGTTCTTATAATTATGAAGTTTTATTTAAAAAAAATATCTTCAGAAGAAAATGGCTGACTTGCAGATGAAATTTGATGTTGTTATAACTTGTAACTGATTTGTGCTATTATAATACAGATGGTACATGGTCGTTGGCATGTTTTATCTCTGTTTTGGCATAATTTTTTAATCGCCATGTTAATTAACAGTTTTTTGCGAATTAAGGATAGACAATAATATTTTTTTACACTAGATTTTATAAAAGCACATAGATTACGTAATTACTTG
This sequence comes from Maratus michaelseni, assembly GCA_963931845.1. Lineage (NCBI taxonomy): Eukaryota > Metazoa > Arthropoda > Arachnida > Araneae > Salticidae > Maratus > Maratus michaelseni. The sequence goes on from OZ007591.1 coordinate 323,045,293, forward strand.
TCCAAAAATGTAATCCTTTTTTTATTCTGCCGAATATTAAGTTCTGTAGGTTGTTTGAAAAAAAAAGATTGACGAAGAAAAAAGTTATTATTTTAAGTAACTCGACGTTTTTAAAAATCTCTATATCCCTGTTTATACAACACTTAGGAAGATGAGTTTGGTCTTAAATTGAAGAAATTCTTCATTAGATTCTTCTAGTTTTCGTTTTTTTCTGCGACGCTTGGTTTATTTGATATCTGATGTTTTAATCTGGCATGTTTTGTCGATTTAACATTGCGAAGTTGATTTCTCTAAGTAAGCAGTAGCGGTCTAGTTCAGTTCTTGGCGTTGTTTGTGTGGCGTTTTTTTTAAAAACTTGGCTTGGCAGAGCGACCACCCTGCTTCAATATATATATAGAATAATATAGAAATAAACCCTCCTTTAGCTTGTAATTAAGATATACGAACAATTTTTAGAATTTCTGAAAGCTGATTTTTATTTATTTATTTACCTATTTATTTATTTTTTGTTTATTTATTTATTTTACTTTTTGCGTTGCCCTGTGTATGTTTAGAATTTCTTAGCAATTTCTTAGATTTACAATATTTTATTCAATTAAACATTGTACTGTTACAATAAATTTAAATGGAAACTTCACTTCTAAAACAAAAATTATTTAACAATTGGATTTCGTTAATTTATAGGAAAATGACGTGAAAGGTATTCTTGCGAAACGTTTGGAAAGAAATTTTAAATGCCGATAAGTCTTAATGTATACATTTTAGAAGGTACATCTTCCCTCAAAAACTAATTTATTTTTAAAGATCTTTCTAAAAACGCAAATTATATATTTAAATTATTTTTTAAAGCATAAACACTACGTCTGATTACTTTATTTTACAATATTATAAGAACACGCATTTTATCAGACAATCAAATATACTAAACAAACATGAATGAAAAGTTGACCTGGGGTAGGACTCGAACCTGGGACCTTGTGCATGCCGTGCTCCGACTGAACCATCCAGACCGATATCCTTGAGCAGCATTTTTCTCAAACTTATTCATGTTGTGGAAACTGTCATCTGCCACAGTTTGCAGTCATATTTAATTGTCTGATAAAATATGTGTTCTTATAATTATGAAGTTTTATTTAAAAAAAAATATCTTCTGAAGAAAATGGCTGACTTGCAGATGAAATTTGATGTGGTTATATTAAAACCTGTAACTGATTTGCGCTATTTTAATACAGATGGTACATGGTCGTTGGCGGGTTTTATCTCTGTTTTGGCATAATTTTTTAATCGCCAAGTTAATTAACAGTTTTTTGCTAATTAAGGATAGAAAATAATTTTTTTTTACACTGAATTTTATAAAAGCACATAGATTACGTAATTACTTGTCCAAAAATGCAATCCTTTTTTTATTCTGCCCAATATTAAGGCCTGTAGCTTGTTTGAAAAAAAAAAGTTTGACGAAGAAAATAGTGATCATTTTAAGTAACTCGACGTTTTTTAAAAAAAGCTATATCTCTGTTTATAAATCACTTATGAAGATTAGTTTGGTCTTAAATTGAAGAAATTCTTCCTTAGATTCTTCTAGTTTTCGTTTTTTTTCTACGACGCTTGGTTTGTTTGATATCTGATATTTTAATCTGGCATGTTTTGTCGATTTAACATTGCGAAGTTGCTTTCTGTATATAAGCATTAGCGGTCTTTATTCCAGTTCTTGGCGTTGTTTGTGTGGCGTTTTTTTTAAAGCTTGGCTTGGCAGAGCGACCGCCCTGCTTGATGGCATAATTGTGGACGTCTCTTTTTCGAAACTAAAGGTGTAACTAATTATATGAGATGAATCGTATTTTATCAACACCATTATGAAACTGTATAAATTACTATTTAGATATGAATGAATGGGGAAAAATTGTAAGCTTACGTTTTGTTAAAATAAAAGTGCAAAAACTGATATATGATAAATCTCACTACATCAGGAATTGAAAAATATAATATAAATTAGTATTTAGACAAATGAACGGTCAGTAATCGCACGCATTTGTTTTTTTTTTAATAAAAATAACACATATTAAGAATCGAAGTAAGTCAACAGTATCATGAATAGATTAAAAATGCTATTTAGACACATAGATGCGGAACAATCATGCGCGTACGTTCCTTAAACAAAACGTATTCAAAATTTATATGAGTTGAATCGAATTAAGTTAACAACTTGAGAATTAGCATTTTGACAAATAGAGGCGGAACAATCGTACGCATACGTTTTCCTAAACAAAAAGTATAGAAAATATATATGAGATGAATTAAATTAAATAAACAGTATTTTGAATAAATTTAATATAGTATTTAGACAATGTGAAAAACTCGTTCGTGTACGTCTTTCTGAACTCCAAAAAATATATATATGATATAAATGCAATGAATAATGTCCATAGTATTAGAAATAAATATAAATTGAGTATTTTGACGAAAGTAGAATAATCGTATTCGCACAGTGAAAGAACTACTTTAATTTTTCTTTAATTTTCTTAATTAAAGAACGGTCAAGAACTTCCCATAGAACACTTAATCTCTCCCTCAACTAAGACAGCCGAAATCAGATAAAAGCTATAACACGCTCTCGTAATTTCCATTTATCTTATTTCACAATACTCTAGTTGACGTTATAAAAGTCGAAACTTCCTGAACTCTCATATTTTGATACTATATTTGACAGTAAGGAAGTTATAAATTCTGAAGTACTTCAAGTGTCATATGCGCCACTTCATACCTCTTAAAAACCGCCCGTGTATAAATACACTGGACATGGGGCCTCACCAGGGATTTCCAGATTAGAAGTTGCCCAGGGCAGTCTTCTATTTTGCTGGCTCAAAGCGAAGGATCGTCCGGTACAAAGAACATATTTTACATAAGAGATAAATCTCTTAGATGGACTCTTGAGTCTCTTAGGGAGAACATTAGATAATTTACGTTAAGTACAGGTCTAGTACTCAAAAGAAATCCCTCACGTAAATATATACCAACGAGCAGCTCTACGCTGCTGACAGACAATTTTTTAAATCTATTTTAAGTTATTTACCCAATTCAATATTAGATGTTTGCCTGTGAGTGCTGAAATAAAAAGTTACAAATAACTTCTCGCCATACTGAATTTTATTCGCACTATGTTACAGTACGATCCTAACCGTTTCCTCCCTTAAACTGAAAATATAATGGATGGAATGAGGAAAATCGAAGCAAGTCAATATTTTTTATGAATACTCATGAATTAATATTTTAGTAAACTCAATTTTTCGAGTAAAATACTTTAACTTCATGTATGTATTCATATTTTGACTATCAACTGTTTCATTAATTTCACTTAATGTATGCATTTATTCATTTGAATGTAACTTTTTCTTAGATAAACAAAATCTGTTATTGAAATATTTATTTTTAAATACTTTCATCTGCCGATAAAACCGCGTAGATTTGTACTGATATGTAGAAATTAACTGAATTAAAACAGACACGAAAATAAAGTGTTTTACTTAAAAATTAGATGTTATAATATAGGCTGGTAAAAGTTAAATGTATCATTATTATATGCTCGTTTAGCTAAATACACATTTTTATATAGAGAGGAACTTCGGGTATTATTGAATAGTCGGGTAATATGGAATTCCAAGGTTTCTGCTTGGAAAGGGCTGCCACCAATCGACAATATAATAAACTACATAACCCTTCTTTGCATGAGTTTTTCTTTTACAATTGTGTTTTTTTATACATATATTAAATATTAGACACCAGAAATTTTAAGATAGATTTTTAACTTTGTTCAACAATATAGTTCACGGGAAATTTATTGGATTAATATTTTTATATAAATATAGTGGTGGCGAAGAAGTTGATTTATTTATTAAAAGTTAAATAAACAGTGATGGAAATTTACATCACTATGCAATTAAGGGTTAAAAACATTTCCAAAATGCCCCCAGAACGCGCAATTTGTCGGTAGCCGGCAGGGCAAGTTGTGTGAATAAATATTTGTTGTTCGCCTTTGTAAAGTTTCAGTAGATATTTCTTCAATATTTTTTATTCGTTATTAGAAGTAATATTTTTACATTCAAGCTAAGTCTAATGTATGCCGAAATAGTAAGAGTTTCTGATGTAATACTCGTATTTCAGCTCGCAATTCACACTAATAAATATTATAATTTATAATAAACTGCTAATTATAATTTATAATAAACTACTAATTATAATTTATAATAAACTACTTAAAAACATTTCCAAAATGCCCCCAGAACGCGCAATTTGTCAGTCGGCGGCAGGGCAAGTAGTATGAATAAATATTTGTTGTTCGCCTTGGTAAAGTTTCAGTAGATATTTTTTCAATATTTTTTATTCGTTATTAGAAGTAATATTTTTACATTCAAGCTAAGCCTAATGTACGCCGAAATACTAACAGTTTATGATGTAATACTCGTATTTCAGCTCGAGATTCCCACTAATAAATATAAAGTATTTTTTTCCAAAATCGGCGGTGTCAGGTTTTATGGAATAAGAATATCTCGTGTTTATACTACATGATTATGGTGGTGCAAAGACAGATTGTGTATGTGATTTTTGCAAATCTGAAGTATGAACAGAAGTATATTGGCTGACTACCTAGACACTATATTTTGATCATGCTCTCTTGGTACCATTATATCTATTTTTGCCAAATTTTGTTCGTTTTCTTAATTTTTAACATCCTAAACGTCGCATCGTAGAGAGACTTAAAGAACACAAGAGTGATTTGAAGTACAATAAACTGTCCACTGACTTATCAAGGACTTTTGCTAATGGACAGATTAGGTTTATTGATTTTGACAACGTTAAAGTTATTTCCCGACAAAACAATCCCTTTAAAGCCTACATCCGTGAATCTATAGAAATTTTATTAAGAAAACACGAAATTTGTAACGATATCTCATCATTTTCTGTTCCGGCTATATGGAAATGCATTTTGAAGGAACTTTAATTTCGTTGAACATGAGTTCCAGTTACATTGCTGATTCATGGAGGGCGCCACCTGGCTTATTTTGAATTTGTTGTTGTAAATTCCGTTATTTTAGCGTCTTGTCAGATAGAACATTGGACTTAATCATGTAACATATATTTAATTTTTTGCTGTTCATATTTATGAAAGTGTTCTCCTGATGATGGTTATAAAGAATAACCGAAACGTCGAGGTTTGTGTATATATGTAGTTTAAACTCATATTTAATTAAACGAAATTTACGTTGGAAGCAAATGTTTGATGAGTATTTATATGTGCAACGTAAAGTCCTTGTTAATTATTAATTAATTATCCTATTCCATATTTCCCGACTATCTCATGGTACCCTTCTAAAAAGCTTTTCATTTTTATTATTTGTTTGCATGTTATGAAATTTTGTAAAATGATTTTTGTCTACAGATAATTAATCTCAGATAGTTGAAGTTTGTGATTGTATTCGGTTTTCGGGATTTAAATAATATCGTGGTGTGACATTGCCTGAAACGTAAATGGTATTCCATAATACCCGAAATTCCCCTACATAATATTATTGATTTGTTTTTATTCACCTCATATTAGTTTTGATAGTTTTGATTTAAGGGAAATGTGGACTTTGAAATTAACTTTTTTTAATTTTTATTATTTATAGCTTCATAGATCATGTATCAGCATAAACTATACTTCATTAATTACTAAAAGGTTTTTAATAACAACCTTAAAAACAGAAAAAAACGTTTTTATATATAAATTGGTATATTATATACGTGTTTGGGCTTCACAGAAACCCTTATCAAAACAAATGAGAATATTCTAAAATTGCACGATCTATAATACAATGATTTGAAACACCATCATTAACATTTTTTCACATTACTTTCGTTATTTTGTTTTATTTTTAAGTTGATATTACTAGTAGTTTTACATACTAAACTAAAGATTAACTCAAAACTGCCATAAAGTGGAATCGATTCTTATGCATATAGTATGTTTTGAATGATAACTTATAATTTTAGGGATAAAAAAGAACTTTTTCACAGCAAAAAATTTTTTTATTTAAAAATGTTCCTTACTCATTCCTATTCCTTCAATTTTCTTTAAAATATTATGAATGTCAGTGACCACATTAGTTACAAATCTGTGTATTAATTTAAAACAAGAAAAAATACCGAGAATTGTAAGGTCTTTAATCATGTCACCAAATAAGATTTCTTTTATGTTTTTAACATTAATACGGACTTTTATTCACCAACAATCATACATTCTTTTTAAAACATCGAGGTAAAAGGAATGCGCAAGGACCATTTTTTCCTATGATAAGTGCTTTCACGTCCCTAAAATTATATTTTAAACTTCAAAACGTGCTATATGCATTAACAATATCCAATTTAGACGTATACACGATATTTGGAGCTATAAAATAGAAAATTAAGAGCTTTTTTTTCAAGTTGCCTTGTCCTCTTAAGAAAACACAAGCGTAGGATTATCCCACATTCATTTATTTAATGTCTAAAAAGTCACAATGTTCAATTCAAGAGTAGAAAAGTCAGATCCAAAGAAAAATGGAAACATTGTATAAAGATTGAGCAAAATTGCCATGCATTTGAAAAGGGGAAACTTTAAAAAAGAAAATCTCCCTGCACATGTGCTATCCTTATTCTTGGATCAGATTTCTTTACCAAATCAGATTTCCTTTATGTTTTTGAGATTAATGCATACATTTAAAACACCAAAAATCATTCATTGTTTTTTTAAAACATCGAGTGAAAAGTAATGCGCAAGGAGCATTTTTTAAACTGCTTTTATGCCCCTAAAATTATATTTTATACTTCAAAACATGCTATATGCATAAAAAATATCCAGTTTAGACCAATACACGTTTTTTGAAGATGTAAAATAAAAAAATTAAAAGCTTTAATTTCAACGTGACTTGTCCTCTTATGAAAACACAGTCGTAGGATTATTCCGCATCCATTTGCTTAATGTTTAAGAAGTCACGAGGTTCAATTCTTCTGTAGAAAGGTCAGATCCAAAGAAAAATGGAAACATTGCATAAAGATTGAACAAAATTGCTATGCATTTGAAAAGAGAAAACTTTAAAAAAGAAAATCTCGTTGCGCATGCACTATTCTTATTTTTGGATTAAGTTGGAGGAATATTGTGGAAATAAGAAAATGTTTGTCATAAATAATTCAAGCGAACGTGCCAGTACTTCCGTCGTTTTTGCCCATCTTATTCTGCCGTCTTTATCTCCCGATCCATTGCTTTAAAGCGACAGCAACGCGAGAAAAGGAAGATAAGTTTTTTATCTCGCTTTAAAAGAAAGGAAGAAAAATGAAAAAAAAAATCTTGAAAAGACTTTCCAGCTTTTCATGTTTGCGACATTGAATTGTGATTAATTTTATACCTGTGGTCTGTTTAATGTTTAAGAAATCACGAGCTTGAATTCTACTGTAGAAAGGTCAGATCCAAAGAAAAATGGAAACATTGCATACAGATTGGACAAATTTGCTATGCATTTGAAAAGAGAAAACTTTAAAAAACAAAATCTCGTTGCGCATCCACTATCCTTATTCTTGGATTAAGTTGGGGGAATATTGCGTAAATAAAAAAGTGTTCTTCATGAATAATTCAAGCGAACGTGTCAGTACTTCCGTCGCTTTTACCCATCTTATTTTGCATTCTTTATCTCTCGATCCATTGTTTTAAAATGACAGAATAGAAAAAATGCTCTATTTAAAAATGTTCCTTCCGCATTCCTTTTCACGCAATCCTCTTTAAAATATCATGAATGTAAGTGATCATATTAGTAAAAAAAATGTGTATTAATTTCAAACAAGAAAAATTACCGAGAATTGTAATGTATCGAATCATGTCACCAAATCAGATTTCTTTTATATTTTTTAGATTAATGCAGACATTTAATCGCCAACAATAATACATTGTTTTTAAAACTTCCAGAAAAGTAAGATATCCAGAAAAGTAAGATAAATTATTTATCTCGCTTTAAAAGAAAGGAAGAAAGATGAAAAAAAATCTTGAAAAGATTTTCCAGTTTTTCATCTTTGCGAGACTGAATTATGATTCTTTTTCTACCTGTGGTGTGTTTCAGAAAAACAGTAGTTGTTTACATCGAAGAAACAATTTAAGAATAACAGAATATAACCAAACCATAATTTTTAATAGAGATGTAATTCGTTTTCCATTTAAAAATAATATAAAGTTTAAATGGTTTTTGTGAACGGACATTCAATTAAAAAAGTACTTAATTCCTTTTTCATTAGGAAAATATATGCAGTATTTAGATGGGTTTTGTGACTCTAGATTCAATTTGAATAACCAGTCAAATTTTCTATTTCATCATATGTATTTCAATAAACAATGTAACTTTATACAAAGCGATAAAACAAACAGAATTAAAATAAATTGCTAGTTCATAATTAAAAACAAATGAGTTGATAATTATTACTATTTTATACAGAATGTAGGATTGTGTCCATTGAATTAGAAATTTTTGCAAAAGATTTATACAAGCATTAATGCGTATATGTTTTTTTTTTTTTTTTTTTTTTTTTTTTTTTTTTTTTTTTTTGTAATCCAGGAATGAAAACAATCTTATTGTATTTTTTTGTCTATTTTCATATATTTTACTTAATTTAAAAAAATTCTTTCATTTATATTTATGCATAAGTATCACATAGATACATCATAGATTAAAAAACGTAGATCTTTTCTTAAAAAAAGAAAAAATCTTGACAGTCCTGTGCGTTTAAAAATAGGATATTTGCTTGTTTTTTAAGCTTACATAAACATTCGCAAATATGATTCTATTTCCAGAAACGTTCGATAAGTTGCTAACAGAATTAAGGAAAAAATAGGAACTGCACAGAATAATGAGAAAAATTTCATTAGAACCAGAAGATTAACAATAATATATGATAACATATTGAAAATATACTTAAGAAAAAAATGAAGATTTATATACTTATATATTTATTGTAATGCATTACATATTTTATCAAATATGTCGAATATCGTAAGAATTAAATTAAAATGACGACCTTAGCATTTATCGGGTGTTTCACTGGATAGTTGCATAGGCTTTATATGTTACTTGCATTTAAAACCATAACTAATGTATAATAATCATCGCTTAATCGCAAGAATAAGAAATGGATGGAGTGTTTTTGGAAAGAACAATATTATTCTGAAGAGTAACATGCCTTTTTGTTTGAAAAGAATTAAAAAAAGGTGTTTAACCAATGTGTTTTGCCTGCACTAACTTATGGAGTAGAAACATGGACGCTAACGAAACGGATGGTACAAAGATTACAAACAACACAGCGAAGTATGGAAAGATGTATATTAGGCATAACTAGAAGAGGCAGAAAGAGAATCAATTGGATAAGAAGTCAGACGAAAGTTTATGACATCATTGAGAGAATTAAACGGCTAAAATGTAAATTGGCTGGGCACATTGCAAGAAGACAAGACAATAGATGGAACACAAACACCCTACAGTGGTATCCCAGAGATGTAAAACGACCAAGAGGACGACCTCAAGTAAGATGGAATGACAAAACCAGAACAGTGGCAGGTGTTAATTGGATAACTAAAGCACTAGACAGAAAGCAATGAAAAAAGTCTGGGAAGACGTTCATCCAGCAGTGGATTGAAAACGGTTGTTGTTGTTGTTGATGATGATGATGATATGTATATATATGTTATAATTCGACGAAATCGTTGAAGAAGATTGGCGATGAGCTGTACGGAATTGCAGTTGAATTATACAAGTGAAGTGAGTTGTTCTTTCGATGAACAAAGCTGGACGCAGTCGTCGATTATCCGAAGAATAAATTTAGTGACAGTCGTCGTAGCGGATCCAGGCAATGAATTGACATCGTGTTTGTTTCTCCAGTATGAAGAAAAAACAACTTATTCAGAATTCCATGTTTTAATTTAAAAATCGACATGGAAGCAGTCCTCACATGATTCAGATGTGCAGTGTCGTCTCTCACTGAAATAGTTTTTACAAGCTGTTATTAAAATACATCAAATATGATCATACTTCTCGACAACTATTAGGTTTAAATTATTTAGAATACAGGATGAGTAAAAGACGCAGCCAGGAGAATGTTAACATTTGCAAAACGGCCAAAAAACTGAGGGAAGCACGGTTACACTCGCTTTTTGTGAATAAGCGGAAAGGTACCAGATCATGACGTAACGTGTGTTCTAACCAATGAGAGAAAAGGAATACGTGTACAATCTACGTCATGACCAATGAGATGATAAAGTAAATAGTTCTAACATATTCTAAGCGGACGCATTTTATTGTGAAAAGAAACGAGCGCGGGAACTCCGAAAGAGGAAAAGGAAAAAAAAATAAAGTGGCTTTCGAAAAACATTCGAATTCACAGAAATGATCAGAATTTATGATATAATTTAAGAGTAACTGAGAGCTTTATATTTAAGTATATTGGGCAAAATAATAATGAATTTAAGGGGAAATTAATAGAATTAAATAGAATTAATGATAGATATTATTAAGGAATAAGGAAATAGTGAAATTGTGTGTGTGTGGTGATAATTTATTATAAAACAGAGAAACATTGCGAAGCAAGATTTAATAATGTAACATACATATATATATGTAATAAAACTTTTGTAAATAATAACCGTTACACCACACATCGACAATATATGAACCTATAATTACAATATAATACATAAATATATCCAAAAATTTAAAATTCTCAAAATTAAAATGAGTGGGAAAAATACTTAAAGACATGTAGAGAAAAAATCCAATATGCAGAAAGTGAAAATTATTACAAGATCAATTGGAGACTTATGTAGTGCAAGACTTTTTCAAGGGCAATATTCCACTAATATAAGTAAAATGCAATATATAATAAAAACAGGTGTTCACTTGTTAATGTCTGTACATTTACTATTTGTACATTTTACCAATTTTTCTTTCAGACATTATATAAAAAGCATGGTTAAAAATTCTTACTAAAAACGTCCCCCATTTAAAAAAAATGTAAAAACAGTCTCCAATAAAAATCTCCACCATTTCATAAAAGTGCTTTCATCCCCGCCAGGGCATCATCAGTTGTGATCTTCAACTTCCTTCCTCTCCATTATATACATGACTGCTGGTTGAAGAGCTCCCTCTATCGGCATTCAATATTGTCTCTCTCTCTCTCTGCTGGTTGAAGAGCTTCCCCTACCGGCATTCAATATTCTCTCTCTCTCTCTCTCTCTCTTCCGCTCTAGAGAGAGAGAGAGAATATTGAATGCCGATAGAGGGAGCTCTTCAACCAGCAGTCATGTATATAATGGAGTGGAAGGAAGTTGAAGATCACAACTGATGATGTCCTGGCTGGGGGTGAAAGCGCTTTTGTGAAACGGTGAAGATTTTTATTGGAGACTGTTTTTAAATTTTTTTAAATGGGGGACGTTTTTAGTAAGACTTTTTAACCATGATTTTTTATATGTCTGAATGAAAAATTGGTAAAATGTACAAAGAGTAGTGCAATATATATGTCTGTTTGAGTTAATAGCTATGAGCTTAATTTATTAACCCAAATTGTCAAATCAATTACCAAATAAAATTTAAAGAGAATTTAATAAAAATGGACAAATGTTGTGTACCTGAACATGATAGTTGCAAAAATTAATTAATATTGAGTATTATTAAAATACAATAATATGTTTAAAAAAGAATTTTTAGACAAACAGAGAAATTGCAGTAAAACATACCCAAACATCAACATTTTAGCTTTCAGAAGCCACGTTATTCGTAAGTTATCCGTAAGAAATACACGTTTACTATGTAACAATTACATTGACAGTTAAAATAATAAACTATTTTTACAAATTATATATATATATATATATGTATATATATTACAAAATTTATTTTTTTTCTTAATCTGCTAAATTATTCTATAAAATTTTTCCATTTAATAATATTCCGTATATAACCCAAACTTATTAAAGTAATTCTCATTCTTAAAATAGCCTTTTACTATCCATATGAAAGCCAATTTATCCTAATCGACTTAATAATGTTTATTCGAAAGTAGTTAGTCTAAAAATGGCGATAGCTTTTTTAATTTATTCTTGAAATAGAACATCTTTATTTTAATCCGTTATTAAAATTCATTAGTATTATTCCCGTGTAGTCAAATTGCTATAACTTCTTTATTTAAATGCTAAAATATCGCATCTCTTAAATTATTCCGCTCAAAAAACCTTATTTCCGTAAAGTTATTCTATTATTAAATATTAAATGTCTATTAAAATATTTCCGAAAAACTTTAATTATTTCTTTTTTTCCCCTTTCTACAAAGATTCATTTTCTTTTTATTATTATTATTTTTATTACGTATTAAATTCGAAGTTTAGCTACAGCCTCAAAGCAGATAAATTTGTTTGTTGATATGGCAGGCATCTGGTACGAGATTATCCGAATATTCTGGAAAAGCGTAGAACATTTTTCGCGGTAAGGAAATCATTTTACGACAAAATAATTCCACCGGAAATACTAAAAGAGTTCCTTAAAAAACCTTTTGATTTGATAAAAGTTGGTCACATGACGTATTCTGTCTTCTTACGCGAGCTAGTTTAAAAACACGTACAGATCCTGATTCGGAGAATTTTTGACGTTAGCGTTTGCTAAAAGAAAAGGGACAGATTTTGTAAAATAATGGAACGTTGTCATCGAAAAGAACTTGACAGTGGAGATTTTTTACGTTTAGCGGCGACTAACGAGCAGAGTAAAACTGTAACTGCCTTTTAATACGGAACATCGTCTTTTAGTGAATTATGTAGAGAAATTTGGGACAATTGTTGACTGTCGCAATTGATAGTACTGCTGTATAGATTTAACTACAGAGTACCGAGCATTCCCCCTGAAGTGATGTCTTCAACTGTCAATAAACTTTTACTTCTACTGAAAACGGACTGAAATTATTTGTTGTTGGCGACACCACACGGCCTCCTGATGCGATCTAGAAGGGAAACTTGGCACAGAGTTAAACCTGTTTATCAACGAGCTTTCGACTGCCATTCACACCGAATTCGAACTTGAAAATACGACAAAAATTAAAAAGTACGACAGGATTTGACGTTTGATAAACAGCCGGTGATCAACAGAAAGTTCTATGTGGAGCTTAAACGTGAATTTTGCTAATCTGGTAAAGTATGATACGAAGATGCCATGAAGAATGGATGTCTTGCGTAACTTATAAAGATGCATTCATTTTACTTGTTTTCGTAATGCTGATTTTAATGGATTAAGAAAATACACGACTTGGTGTTATCAGGAAATTAAAGATTTTTAGATTTGCGAAATCTTCTTGTTGTGAAATATGTTCAAGAGTAACTGTAAGTTGGTATTTTTATTTATTGATATTTATTATTTCTTTTCTTGTTATTTTTAAAATGTTTTATTTATTTAATAGTCTACTTTGAAATTTAAAGGTTTTATATACTATGTTATACTGATTAAATTTTTGTTTTTAAAATTTATTTCTGTTGCAAATATTTAAGTGTTGTTAAGGTTAATTAATTAATTTATTTGATTATTTAGTATGATACGTCATCGTAATGTTATAAACAGTGGTATAAATTTTATATTTTCATGTTTTAAGAACATATATTCTTAAAGGGAATTCTATTGTTTTTCAATATGTTATTGAGATTTGATCTGGATTTTATAGAGAATGGAATTACATTTTTGTTGTGGTAAAAAATAGACTGACAACTTTTATCCTAAGGGAACATTTCTGGCACCATGCCAACCTAAGTTACAAAACAGCTATTATGAGAAAAAAATCTTTATGTTGGTGGTTTGAATTGTAGGTAAATTAATGAGCCACTGAAAGATTATTTATGATGTAAATATGTAAATAGAGTGTTAGTATTTTATTGTTTATTTAAACTTTGAATATATAAAAATAATTTTAGTATGTTATTGTTTATTTTCATTTAATGTAGGATTTATGATGCAGTTACCAACTTGCTAGAATACTTAATATAGAAACTTTGAAAATTTTTGATGGTGTTATAATATTAAATAAAATGCTAGGTCAGGTAGAAATTAATTTACTGGAACATGTAGACAATTAGCACTTTGCTAACCTAGCTGAATTGCTCTATTAGGTAATTTGAATTTTAATAAATCTTAAGCTGACCAATGGGAAATTTTTCTTACACCTCATTTTGTCCATAGCTTAGGTAAAAATAAGTTCATTATTTACCAAGATCCTTAGCATTAATTAATTTACTAGAATTGAGTACTCAGAGTAATTATGATGTGATGATGAAGAATAAAATGAAGATAAAGTCATGCTTGAACTTGATTAGATTCATCAAAAAATGGATTTAATCTTAAATTATTGCTGTTCATATTTACTTTATATATTGCTTTCATATTGCTTTAGTGTCAGAAGGGTATTAATGGTCGTAGTATGGAAACATGGAACAATTCGCGACAATATTTTTCACCAGATAATTTCAGACTATTTCATGAGCAACCCAAACAACAATCAAAACCACATCAAACATCATAGGCGTAGCCTCGGGGGGGGCACGAGGGGGCACGTGCCCCCCCAACTTTCTGAACATCAATTTCTAAAATATGATACAGTCAATTAAGACTTGTCTTGTATTGACCCAAAATGGAAATGAAATAACTACTTTAATTTTCATTTTATATTTCTTCATTTTTTTTTACTTAATCAGATATCAGATCAGTATAGATAGCTCAGCTCTTTTTCTTTGAAGTAATGAATTTGGTAGCAAAACTTGTGTTGTGCAGTACAAACCCTGATACGAACATTCATTAAGCGAATGTTTGAACTATCACTCTCTAACAGCTGCGGACAATTTCAATGTGTCAGCTGTTTTTTCCGCTGTCTGCGGTTAGTATCTAAATGTACTTTTTTTTTCTTTTCATTCCGTCTATAGACTTTAGAAAATGTAGTTGTGTTTATCAGAACGAGAGTTCTGTTTCCCCGCAATATATATTTCGCTTAATTTGTTGTAACTTTAATTACAATTTAATCAAGTCATAAATATCCTGCTTTTCCAAGCTGTGTCGTTGGAGTTATTTACCAATGGAATGCAACCACACATCACTAAGATTATAAAAAATAATTAATATTTTCTTTATTTAGTTGTTAAATATGTTCCTCTCTCTTACTTATTATTTTTTTTTATTGACAGTACTTAATCTTCTACAATATCTTCGCATTTTTGAGATGCAATGGTTATGATTTTTTTTCAAAATGTAAGTCTTCTTGGATGAGCTGTTTTAAAGTTAATATACAGCTGTACCTTGGTAAACGATGGTAATCCGTTCCAGAAATACCGTTGTTAAGCAAAACCGTTGCTATCGCAGGTGCAATTTTCTATAAAACTATGCAGGCGCATATACCTTAAATGATTAGTTACTTCTTAAAAGTGCCGTTTAAACTTACTTCAAATGTCTTAAAAGTTTGATAAATGTCTTTTATTTATTAAAAGTGCCGTACAAAGGGTGATGCGGGCGATGCCCATACACACACCAGGCGCCAGATACAGTTGTTGTGGTGCTGTTTATTATATTTATTGCAAAAATATTAATTTCAATAAAATGATCTAGTGGAGCTTTCTTCATTTACTTGGTCGTTTTTTTTCCCAAGTGAACCTCGAATTAAATGAACCTGGTAGTGGGGTTCAACTGCTGTCAACAGCGTACACCCATGCAGGCTACGCCTGATCTGGTCTCGAATCAAACTAAACTTGAATTTTTTAAATTTTTTGTTTCGACCCAAATTAGTTCTTCTTCTTCTTCTTATTATTATTATTTTTATTGCAGAGGACAAAATTTACTATATTGGGCTAGATACAGCCATACTCAAACTGCGGCCCGCGGGCCGCATGTGGCCCGGCGACCTTTTATGTGCGGCCCGAGACACATAACCATTAATCAATATTTTAAAAATAATTGAGAAATGCAAAAAAAGTATTTAAAACTTTTACTGTTGTTTTATATATTTTCATGCGAATAATAAATCTGTTCTGTTAGTTATAATTAATTTAAAGTTGTGTTAAAATATTTTAAATGTCGTTTTCTTAGTCAAAAGTTTTTTATACATGTAGTCCTATTTGTTCTACAGTGGCGTATACATTTCTTAATCTTCAACACCAATTATATACTATTCTATATTAATTAAATTAGAACTACATGTTTCTACAATTTAAAAATAAAAAGGTTTTGCATTGAGCAAAATATTGATTTATTAGAGGAAATCTCCTAGTTTTTTTGTTTGTTTGTTTGTTTTAAACTTGGAAATTCTGCATTATTATATTAATACATTTATACTTATTATTATAGCTAATACTTCTTTTTAGGGTTGAACGTTTGTCGAGGAAAAAATTGGCGCCAAAAAAATTTACACCACTATTTCTAAAGAAGAAAACTTTGCAGTATATTTCTAGAACATTTGCAACTGAAATCTACAGCAAAAATTATTGTTTTGAAATAGTGGTATTAAAAAAATTCTGTAACATTTCTTTCGCGACAAACGTTCAAACCTAGTGATAATAATAACTTTGTTATACTATTTATGTTATCTTAGTATTTTAATTATTATTTTTTGTACCCTTTTATACTATAAAGTGTGTTGCGGCCCGCGACAAAAAAAGGTTGAGTATGGCTGGCGCTAGAAGATTGAAACACGATTCCTATAACAAATGTTAAAAAAATTGCTGCGAAACACACACACACACACACACACACACACAAAAATAATCGCATGATAAATTAAAATCATTGTACAGATTATGAATAAACTTTATTGAAAAGAGAAAAAAAATTACTGTATTGGGCTAAAAGATTTTGAAAATGGATTATTTTCATGAATGTGAAAATATCTCCACAAAACGTGAAAAAAAAAGAAATCCCATAAAAAAATTCCACTAAAAATTAAAAAACCCCAGAAGACAAAATTTACTATATTGTGTTCAAAGATTGAAACCAGATTTCCTTTACAAATGTAGAAAAATCGCCGCAAAACGCATTAAAACGTAAAAAATTGCAAAAAATAATCGCGAAAAACTTAAAAATCTCAGAGAACAAAATTTATTACATTGGGTTAAAAAATTGTAGCTGGATTCCTTTTACGAATGTCAAAAAATCGCCGCGGAACGCGAAAAAACATTAAAATCGTATGAAAAATTTAAATCATTGTACGGACTCCGAATAAACTTTATTGAAAAGAGAAAAAAAAATTACTCTATTGGGCTAAAAGTTTAAAACCGGATTCTTTTTACGAATGTGATAATATCTCCTCAAACGTAAAAAAAAAAAAAAAAAATCACATAAAAAAATTCGCGAAAAAATTTAAAAAAATGCACAGGACAAAATTAACGCTATCGTGTTTAAAGACTGAAACTGGATTTATTTTACGAATGTTAGAAAAATCGCTTCAAAACGCGCAAAAACTAAAGAAAAAAATCGCTGCGAAAAACTTAAAATTCGCAGAGAACCAAATTTATTATATCGGGTTAAAAGATTGTAGATGGATTCATTTTACGAATGTCAAAAAATCGTCGCAAAGCGCGAAAAAACGCTAAACCCCGTATAACAAATTCGCGAACGAATTCAAATTCGCTATAGCGAGTTCCGAATAAACATTATTGAAAAGAAGCCAACATCTATATATATATTTCTCTTACGTGGCGCGGAAATAAGGCTGAATTTCTAGCTTACAGTTTGGCAACAACCGTTGTTTTTAGAGCTCAGGCCAATCAACAGACTAGATTGCGTAAGATCAGTTCTGTCTCCAATATGGCGGCCAGTGTGAGAGCTGTCAAACTCAAACTAGTAACTATTAACATAAAATAACATGTACGTAATCCAAAGTGCTTGAGATGATTCCTCATTTTAATTATGAGTTTAATTATGAGTATCGTTAATTTCAAATGAATTCTCAACTCTTATTTAGAATTTATTTACGAATTTCACTCACACGAAAATCGGAGAGAATAAAAATATCAACTGTCTTGATTGCACGTGCTGCCATCTGTTGCTATCTTGATAGAGCTAATTTTTTATTTTATTTTTTTATTTATTTATTTATTTTTTTTTTTTTTTCAAAAATCTATAATAATTTAGAACAGTAAAATGTCGAACAAAATTTAAACAATGATTGATGATATATATAAACTATCTTCCTATCACGTAGTGTTTTTTAAAATGAATTTAAGCCGTGCTGTACAATATTATAGATGCGATGAGTTTTAAACTAATTGTGTTTACAAAATCATTTTTTCATACTATTTAAATTATTTATGCCCATTGGTAGCACCAACTAAATGCATTTTTAATTGTGTTTTCAAAGAAGTTTTCAATTAGTTTTTTTTTTATATTAACAAAAATTGTCAATTTCATATGTTAAAATGATTTATGGTAGTACTTATTCCGGCTAGAGTTGCTGCAAAAACGGAAAGAGGCGAACGAGCAAAGCGAACTGGGACCGCATAGCGGTCTTAATGTGAATTGCTAAGCAATTCACGGCGGTTGACGAGCGTTAGCGAGTAGGGGGCTGAACTTTATTAGGTGCTGGTTTACTATATTGGGCTAAAATAATTTGGGCTAAAAGGTTGTAACTGGATTACTGTTACAGATGTTAAGAACTTCCACGAAACGCGAAAAGAATCCCGCAAAAAGTCGCATGAAAAATTCGAGATTAAAAACAGTGAGTACAAAATTGAGTACAAAATGCAAGTTCAGTGCCCAAAATTTAGTATAATGGGCTGAAAGATTAAAACTGGGTATCTTTTACGAATGTTTCAAAATCGCAGCAGAACGCGAAAAAACGACAAAATATCTCATAAAAAATTCATGAAAAATTTAGAAATCACTGAGGACAAATTTACTACATCAGGCTGAAAAATGGAAACCAGCTGCATAGTACGAATGTTTAAGGAAATCGCCGCGAAACGCTTAAAATCGAATAAAAAATTCGTCAAAAATCTAAAAATCGCAGATCACAAAATTTGCTATATTGGGCTAAAAGATTGAAGTTGGATTCCGTTTACGGATGTAAAAAAAAAAAAAAAAAAAAAAAAAAAAAAAAAAAAAAAAAAAATCGCCGCAAAATGCCAAAATCGCATAATAAATTTGCAAAAAAAATAAAAATCGCAGAGTAGAAAATGCACTATATTTGCTGAAAAAATAAAACCAGATTTCTCGTACGAATGTTTAAAAAATTGCCTCGGAAAGATAAGAAAAGCTAAAAATCACATAAAAATTTTGCGAAAATTTTTAAAAAGGCAGAGAACAAATTTTACTATATTGTGTTAAAAGATTGATACTTAATTCCTAACACAAATGTTAAGAAATTGTCGCAAAACACGAAAAAATGCTAAAAATTGCATAAACATTTCGCAAACAATTCAAAAATTAGTGTACGACGAATGTTTAAGAAAAATAAACTTTTTTGAAAAGAAGACAAAATGTTTGTTATCGAAACTGAATTCCTTTTACCCAATGTGATAAAATTGTTGAGAGGCGGTTTTAACCAAGATACCACTGTATATACATGGGTATGTGAGCGTGCGCGCGTGTGTGTTTAATAAACATTTGTGCCCCCCCAAAATTTTCGGTCACGCTACGCCTATGTCAAACATCACAATCACATCACAAACTAAAGTAAAAACAATAGAGTAAATTCTAATTCTTTAAATATCGCTTATTACAATAGTTTTCAATAGTATCAGGTATGTCTTTGGTGTACAACAGAGATATTACTCATTTTTGAAAGTTTAATATTTTAAAATTTTAAAATAAATGTCACAGCTTTTATTTCAACATTTTGGTTATATTTTAGCCTGATCAACTAAAATATTTACTTGTTTTTGAGAGTTTTTGAGGTTGAGTAGACACCTTATGCAGGCATAAGATGTGTATTTTGATTTTAGGAATTTTCAAATTGATGCTGAAAAATGAAATTAAATGTTTTTAATTCTGTATCAAAATAAACTATTTTTGTTTTATTTACTTTTCTTAAACCAATTGTTTCAAAATTTAATATTATGTTATTTATTTCAATAGATAATCAAATAGTAACAGTTTATAAATATTTCTATAATTATATAAATAATTGGATAGTGATGATGTGATTTTACAGTGATTGTTTTGTGTGACAATAGAAAATTAAGTATCTAAACTAATTGCCTTTGTAGTCCATTTCTCAGCTAAAATTAACATATTTTTATTGTTATGTATTGTCTTTATTTATTCTAAGTTTGCCAAAAAACAACTCTCTACATTTAGGATATGAATACTTATAACTTAACAGTATAATTTTGTAAAAGGGTATCAGAGGAAAAAATTATTGTAAGGAACTACTGGGTGAGAGTTCACTTTCTAAATATTTAGATTTAAATTTATTTGGATTTTGAAATCATTATTATATATATTTTTTTTTGTATACATTCGACTGGCAAAAATACTTTCTTATATAATTAAAAAATAAGAAAATTATTTATTTGCTATGTAATTATTTTATCCTCAACCAATATTTTCCTTAACAATAAATAAACAAACTGTGATATTTTCTTAAACTATACTACTGTTATTATATTATTATTATTTCTATTATTGAATTATATTATGAATTACTACATATGTTGAGAAGTATTAGATATATTGAAAGTTCTTATTGTTATGTTTATGAATTGAATTTTATTATAGTATTTATTTATATTACTGAAGAGTTATATTATTTATTAGTGAAAAAATGTTTGAAAAAATATATTAGTTAAAGATGTTGGGATCCCACAGGAATATAAATAAAGATAACATATTCCAGCTACAAAATAAACGACCAAGAAAATAATTTGATAAACAAACCTTTAAAGGTAGTTTAATCATTACCAAAAGACTTGTTTATTATGTAGAAAATTTACTGTGATACTCAAGAGAAAGATGTTGTGACAAAATGCTAGCATTATAAAGTCATTATAAAGTCATTATAAAGTATTGGTAAAAATGACTACAGTTTTAAAATTTGATGGGAAAATGTCTAATTTTCAGCCTTCATATAAAAACTGTATTTATAAAAGAGACTGTACTAATCATTTAAAAAACAAAATGAGGACTTATAATGATCCAAGAAAGAGACTGAATAAAAAGTTGGATCTAAAAAATTTCAAATTTGAATGAAGTCGAAATTTTTTTTTTCTCTCTTTGTTTTAATAACTTGCTTGTGACTACTTATTCTAAACTTTGTGAACTTGGTGAAAGCAAAATTTTGTTATTATTATTATTTTGTTTTTCTTGTTTATTAATATTTATTATTTATTGTTATTGTATTTTTCTTGTGCACTTACAAATGGTAAGTGAGATTGTAACCATTTCTTGTATTATTTTACACGGGAAATTCTCGTAGCTTTATTTTTATTTATTTATTTTATTTTATTGATTACTATTATTTTATTATTATTTTTTTTATGTTTTGTTTTTGTCACCCATTGCTTCAGAAAATTTTTCATCTCCTTGCTGACAGTCTCTAAATTTATACTATTCAAAATTCAAATTTCTAAAGTATTAAATTTATATTGTCTGAATTTATAGTTACTTAACTACTAACTTTATCCAAAATCTTTAGGGAGGGGGGATAATATTACAAAATTTAATTTTTTTCTCAATCTGCTAAATTATTCTATAAAATTTTTCCATTTAATAATATTCCGTATATAACCCCAGCTTATTAAAATAATTCTAATTCTTAAAATAGCCTTTTACTATCCATATGAGAGCCAATTTATCCTAATCCACTTAATAATATTTATTCGAAAATAGTTAGTCTAAAAATGGCGATAGCTTTTTTAATTTATTCTTGAAATAGAACATCTTTATTTTAATCCGTTATTAAAATTCATTAGTATTATTCCCGTGTAGTCAAATTGCTATAACTTCTTTATTTAAATGCTAAAATATCGCATCTCTTAAATTATTCCGCTCAAAAAACCTTATTTCCGTAAAGTTATTCTATTATTAAATATTAAATGTCTATTAAAATATTTCCGAAAAACTTTAATTCTTTCTTTTTTTTCCCCTTTCTACAAAGATTCATTTTCTTTTTATTATTATTATTTTTATTACGTATAAAATTGGAAGTTTAGTTACAGCCTCAAAACAGATAAATTTGTTTGTTGATATGGCAGGCATCTGGTACGAGATTATCCGAATATTCTGGAAAAGCGTAGAACATTTATCGCGGTAAGGAAATCATTTTACGACAAAATAATTCCACCGGAAATACTAAAAGAGTTCCTTAAAAAACCTTTTGATTTGATAAAAGTTGGTCACGTGACGTATTCTGTCCTCTTACGCGAGCTAGTTTAAAAACACGTACAGATCCTGATTCGGAGAATTTTTGACGTTTGCGTTTGCTAAGAGAAAAGGGACGGATTTTGTAAAATAATGGAACGTTGTCATCGAAAAGAACTTGGCAGTGGAGATTTTTTACGTTTAGCGTTGGCTAACGAGCAGAGTAAAACTGTAACTGCCTTTTAATACGGAACATGGTCTTTTAGTTAATTATGTAGAGAAATTTGGGACAATTGTTGACTGTTGCAATGGATAGTACTGCTGTATAGATTTAACTACAGACTACCGAGCATTCCTCCTGAAGTGATGTATTCAACTGTCAATAAACTTTTCCTTCTACTGAAAACGGACTGAAATTATTTGTTGTTGGCGACACCACACGGCCTCCTGATGCGATCTAGTAGGGAAACCTGGCACAGAGTTAAACCTGTTTATCAACGAGCTTTCGACTGCCATTCACACCGAATTCGAACTTGAAAATACGACATATGTGTGTAAACACATGTAAAGGTAAGGGTTGGAAGTAGCGCGCTACAAGTAGCGAAACTACTGTAGCTGCTAATTTTTTTAGTAGTTTGTAGTGTAGCGCGCTACATTTTAAGTAATGTAATATAGCGAGTAGCGCGATACAAAAAATCCGTAGTTTGTAGCGAGAACTGACGCTACTTTTAACGCTATTTCAGGGGTAGGAAATGTACCATTCTGCAAATCACGTTGCCGAAATTTGCTTTTTTTGTGCAAAATTTGTTCTGCTCAACATTTGCGAATCTCAGCTGCAGCGTATAACAACGTATCGCATGAAGTGATAGATTTTTCCCCATTGACACTTGCTGCTAAAACCAAGTACTAATCCACCAAATGAATTAATTTTCTTTCTGGCAACACTTGTCTATTTACTCATTATTAAGTCTTCATGTTTTAACGCCGATTTCTTAATATTCGGAATTTCTTGCTTTACAGATTTATTTATTACTTGCATCTAGAGTTGTTTTTCTGTAATATTCTAGTATTTAGATTATAATTTCTCTCATAATTTTACTACGAAATTTAATGTGTGTAACAATTAACATTTTGAAGACAAACACAAAACATTTTCTTGCATGTCATATTTTTTAATGCCCTCGATTATGTTGATTTATTTAATTATATACTGGCAGACGCAATATAACGGTGGGTCGCTTTATTATTTAATTCGTGTCTTCAATTTCGAGTGTATAAATTGAACCCTTTGTCAAAATCTGAAAATAGCGAAGTGCTGAATACTTTTGAAAAGTAGTTTGTAGTCGCTACTTTTTAAAAGAAGTAGTTGTAGTTGTAGTTCGCTACAATAAAAAAGTAGTTTTTCCGTCCCCTGTGTAAATGAAATCACATATGTGAAAATAAATAAACACGGGAAAGTAAAAACACAGAAATAAAAAATTATGAATGTGCATTAGAGTCTTCAGAGGATTTTCATAAGCACAATTCATAGTAAATGTATGTGATTTCATCGAATGTTGTCGGCATAAGGCCTAAATCAGACTGTATTAAGTTCCCTATAACATATAAAAATACTCAGAAATATTGTAATATAATAAGATAATCAAGAAATGGGTGAAAAGTCAGAAAAATAGGCAAAAAACTTTAAAAATACCTAAAACAACTCATCAAGAATACAAGAAAGAAAAATCCTGCATTAAGAACATTATGAAACTTTTTCCAACACATTCAAAATATTGTACCAAAACTTATATATAGATTAATAAGGTGAAAGATGATATCTAATGAAACAAGTTGGAGAACGCTTAGCATATTTGAAGACCCAATTTCAGTAACAATCGGGAAAAAATATTCGAATTTTTGTGTGCAGCCCTGTATATGATCAATATATTTGTATATACAGGCCGCCCCATAAATAGCGCCCAAACTCTGCACAGCCAGATTCCTCGTTGGGAGTACATAAAAAATGCTCAAAGAACCTGTACCTGTACGATCCATAGTTTACGAGAAAAATACGAAAAACAAAGTATGACGTCACAGCCGGTGCAAGAAAAAAACACTTTAATTGACACATCAACAGCAGTATTTGCAAACTATAAAGGCAAAGTGTCCGCCGAAGTGTCCGTCCAAAGTGTCCAACCAAGGCAGCGCGGCGTGGAATGGATGAGTGCAATATTCATGAACGGAATACATGATAACCATGCGAAGAATACCGATAACTGCAAGATGCAGTCTTTTAAATACGAGTTCAACGTCGGCTTACGTCACTCCATGGTGCGCGCATGCATGACGCGATATACGAAGCGAACGTCTTGAACGTTATTGTCTGGAATGATATGCAAATACTGCTTTGGATGTGTACAACACGGTGTTTTTTTCCTTGCACCAGCTGTGACGTCATACTTTGTTTTACTTACCCATGGTACGTAGTTTAGGGTAAGTCTTGTAATCGTTTTGAAAATCGAAAAAAAAATTTTGACGGATTTACACGTTTCAGACACTGGAGATTCCAAAAAACATATTTTTAGAGAAAAAAAAAATTGCCGTCCGTCTGTGTGTCTGTGTGTCTGTAAACGCTCTATCTCCCGAAAAAATTGAGATAGAGACTTGCAATTTGGTCAAAATGTACTTCAAATGGCACTTCAAAATGTACTTAGTAAGTAATAATGGGAAGAAGCCTATTTAATTTCAATAACCTCGATTAACCGGAACTATTTTTTTCGGACTCTCGAAATATTCGTTCTGATAAAAAGTATATAAACATTTTCGAAATTGTTTATTTTAAGAAATTAATATAAAAGACAATAAAAAAACATAAATTTTGCATAAAGCATAAAGTCGATCGGATAATTAGTTGCCGAGATATTTGTGATCCTATTTTCCACAATCTTCGATTTTTCATGACCCTGTATTTCATCCAAATTTCACTTCAAAGATATATTTTAATTGGAAATTTGACGCTTAATCCGATGCAATAAGCCGCTAGTTAATAGGATTATTATTGTTGGAGTTATAAGGATGTTTCTTTCAATCAATTCAGTAATCGAGCCTTTAAAGTTTATGACGTCATCAAACCACGATTTTATTTGAATTGCAATGCATTTTATAAGTAGTTTACACATTTTTATTTTAATATTTTACATTATGCATATCCATGATGGGTAAGTATTACGATGGCCCCCAACGACTAGTTTCATTT
The DNA here is from genome assembly GCA_963931845.1 of Maratus michaelseni. Classification (NCBI taxonomy): domain Eukaryota; kingdom Metazoa; phylum Arthropoda; class Arachnida; order Araneae; family Salticidae; genus Maratus; species Maratus michaelseni. The sequence goes on from OZ007591.1 coordinate 323,070,880, forward strand.
TTTTAACCGATTAATTTTTTTTCTGCGTGAGTGTAAAGCATCTTAGCCTACATATCTTCACAGAAATTGTTTTCTAGAAGTTTTAGATTTCAGCTCATTCCTGTGATTATGTAAATATGTAATCGTCACATATCATTTATTATTCCTCAGTTAGAATTAAAAAAGTTCTCCCGGCCTGTACCGTTAGGTAAAGGTAGCTCCCATATTCCCTGTTTTTAAAAATTCAACTAATTTTACTCAAACACCAGAAGCTAAAATGCTTTAAACCCGATTATAGAAGATTCAATCCCAGTTTTCGTTAATACTGAATTTGAATGCGAATTTCAGGATAAGAGTTACAGCGTAACAAAAATCAGATTGTTTCAAAATATAAGCCAATCTAGAACTTCAAACATCTATATACCAGCCATTTTTTTAATATAAACTCAAAAAAATATGCTCCAGGATCCGTGTATCATCATCTAACAATTGTTTCAATTTATAATTTTTTGTGTATCTTTTTGAAGTTTTAATAATTAAAAAACAATTAACTGGCCACTAGTTTGAAACAAGATGGCGGGTGAAGCTGACCAACAAATTCTGTCGAGATCTATCCTATACACATACTTAGTCACATTCAAATAGGTTCATAAATAAAAGAGTTACAGCATGACAAGTGTCAGATATATATATACAGGGTGGTTTTTTTTAAACTGACACTGTTCAGAGCCGTCTGTAGCTCGTTCTAATAACTGGATTGACACAAAATTTTGTGAATGGACTAAGAAAACCATGGGAAAAAAAGATTCCAACAAAAAAAAAATTAGTTCCAATCACCACCGATAAGGGGAAATGTGGCGCTGTGGTCATTTATACAACTGGGAATTAGCATAAAATACGGGCAAAAAATGAAAATGCAAATTTTTACTTACGCAAGCGACAGTAGCGCCAATAGTTTAAGTTATAAATGCATGCGAAAAACACCGAGAAACAATTTCAGCTCAGGTTGAAAATGAATCTCACGTTACCGCAGCGCGCGTTACTTGTGAAGTTCTTATATTGTAACCAGTACAATGCACCAGCCGCTCTTCGTTTACTTAGAACACGCCATAAACTGCGCAAAGGACCTTTATCCGTTAATGTATTGAAAGCAATGATTCTGAAATTCGAAGAAACAGGGCTCGCTAGCAGTTCGGTCAGGCAGAGGACGTAAACTGGTGGCAGAAAAAGTGATAATGGATGTTTCAACTGCGATCAACGAAAGGGAAAGTGTAAATGATGAATAAAACGTGGCATTTTATCCAAATTATAAATTTTGTCTGTTTCTGATGGGTTTTTTTCAATGTACAGCGCTACATTTCCCCCTATCGGCGGTGATTGGAACTAATTTTTTTTGGTTGGAATCTTTTTTTCATTGGAATTCCATTGGAATCTTTTAGTCCATTCACAAAATTTTGTGTAAATCCAGTTATTAGAACGAGCTACAGACGGCTCTGAATAGTGTCACTTTAAAAAAAAAACACACTGTATATATATATATATATATATATATATATGTGTGTGTGTGTGAACTTTTTACGAAGATGATTTAATATTCCACGAGAAAATGGCAGTTTGTTAAAGATGTAGAATGATTGCAGTCGGTATCAAGAATCATGGCGAGGAGGTTAGGGAATGATGAGACACCACAAGAGTTCCTTCAATAAGGAGCAGCCAATTTCCAGATAAATCGTTTATTAATGAACAGGAGCGATGCCAGTAACAGTTCCCACTGTATCCGGTATAAACTTATAGCCCTCAGGCTTGACGATGACTCACTACATCATTTAATAGATCTTAAAGATATATATATATACGTATATAAGATCGTTGCTAAATTTTGTCGAGTCATAAAATTTTATGAAAATAGAATGAAAATTTAAAAAGATATTAATAAAAGTTTTCTGCATTCTATTAAATCCTATCATAAGTAATTAATTCAATCATATCCCATGATAGGTAATATATTCAGGTTGCCGTACGTCCTATTTGAGATGGAGTATTATTTCCGTATTACTGAATTTAAAAACCGAATTTGTAATCGAAAATTGGTTAATTATAGCAATCCTATAATCTACCGACAGTTTTCTAGATAGATGTTTTCTGAGAAATAGATATTAAGTGGAAAAAGTATCTAAATATGGATTTCAAGATCTGAAATTTTAAAAGCTAGGTTTAAGTTTCCCATTGGAATTTTCAGTAAATGTCAACAAAAGATAAAGAGTTGCCAACTTAGAATTTACTTATTTTATTACGGAATTTATTGATATATAATAACAGATGATATAATTCATTTCATTATGAAATAATAACGAGGATTTTTTTTACATTGTCTTGTATTGCATATTTACGCATTATATAATTTCAATGTAGCAGAATTGTAATTAATTGTTTGTAAAAGTGCATTGAAACTTAATTTAATAAAGTAAATTTAATATCTGTAGTATGAAAACCTGTACATAAAATAAATTTTATATTCATGCTATTTTGCATAAGATGCAACAGCTATTTTACCAAGATCTGAATATTTATAAAACTAGTTATAGCACGAACACACCTCATTTATCCCGTTTGACGTACAATTTACAACTTGTTTATGTTTTTAAAAATATTTTTCAAACATGATTTTTTAAAATTTAGAGCGAAATTAAGAACGATTACGAAAGATTAAGCCGTTTGAACATAACACAATCTAAAAAGTTCAGCGTTAAAATTATAAAACGACATTTCTTTCATTCACAGAAAAATAGACGTTTAAAATAAATTTATACATTTTTAAATGATTTGAAACATTTCACATAAAATTGAGATTTTGTAAAGATTGAGATTTTTTTTTTAATGTGGTTTACAGAATCTAATATCTCACCGCTATAATTTTTTTTCTCAAAACACATTTCATTTTCTTTTCATACTATATTCGAAAATTATCTACTTACGAATGTATCTATACATATCTTTTAATTGAATGTAAAATGTATATTTTCTAATTTTCTCAAATATGTAATCATAATACTCCTATATTTGCAGAAGTTTACATTTAAAAATTAGTAAGGTATTTCATAGCACTTTCAATGTTAGCACTAACTTTTTTAGGACCATGCTAATAAAATGCTAATGCAAGAATAAAAGCAGTGAAAGACTTTGATAATTATGAAGATGTTTCTCTTTCGTTTGAAATTAAAATAACTTCAACCATTTTCAAATAATATGAAAAATTTCGCAGTAGATTTAGACATTTTTTAGAAATCATGATAGTTCAAGTAAATTGGAGTGAAGTTTTCAAAATCTACTATATAAAGTTTGGTCATTTTTTTTAATGCATACAAACATTTACAGAAGCTATATACATCTTATTGTAACTATCCAAATTTTTCTCTTAAGAGCCTACGCTAGTCACCCGAAGAAACGCTGCAGCTAATGTTAAGTCTATGGGAAGGTTATCGCGCGATTTCTCGCTCGCATTTTAATATTTTTAAATGATTCTTTTTGCATAGGATAGCTGAGGTCGATCTCTAACGTTGTTAGTTTTTACTTTTTTGATTTTGGTTACGGTTTTTTGATAAGCGGACATTTTAAATTTTGGAACCGGTTCTGAAAGTGAAATTCCCCTATATAAAAAAACTGGAACCAAAATCGAAAAAGTAAAAACTAACAACGTTAGAGATCGACCTCAGCTATCCTATGCAAAAAAAATCATTTAAAAATATTAAAATGCGAGCGAGAAATCGCATGATAACCTTCCCATAGACTTAACATTAGCTGGAGCGTTTTTTCGCGTGACTGATGTAGGCTCTTAAATGTAAACTTTCAAATAATCCCAAATATTTAAACTTCGTATTCTTATTTTTTCAAAACGTTTTGAGAGTAAAGAAAATCAATTTCATAGGATTTTCATTTTAGGTTAAAACTTTGTTAAGATCATGTAACTAAAATACTAATGCAAAAATAAAATTTGATGCGTGTACCTACAGGTTAGCTTTCAAAAGATAAAGCATGCTGTACGGAATCATGAGTAAAAAGAAAGATGTTACTGTCTGTTTTCATTTCTGGTTATATTATATCTTCGTAGATAAAGAAAACTTTGTCTTTTATAACAGTGCAGATATTTAAAAACTTTTTTAACCATTTTCAAATTATACGAGAATTAATTTTCGCTTTTCATACTTATCTATTTTTGTTCTCTAAGTATTTCCAACCATTCTCATTAAGGTAAATTTCGAGTCTTGAATTTGATAACTTTTTTTGAAAAATTTGTTAAAAGTTGCTGATACGATGAATATCTGGAAACGTACGCTTCTTTGAAGAGTACTTCAAATGTCGAGATAATAAGATTTCCAGCATTATTGTCATGTCTCTGTCCTACAGTGATCGCTTTTATCGAAGAATGAGTCCCATTTATGTGTCGCTATAATTTCAACGACCGTAATGTTCATAAAAATAGTGTATGAATATGTTCACGTATTATTGTTAAACAATGAAGATTCTAATTAAAAGGAATATTATAAATTTGTAAGGGTATTATTTAATGTTATTTCTTTTGATTAAGGCTTTTACGGTATTTTAATAAACTATAACTATTTAATTAAATTGTATCATGATCAACCAAGTCAGTTTGAAGATGATGTATTTTTCAATTTTCATTGTTCAAGAAACATTTTGCAATATTATATGCATCTATTGTATTCGTCCTGAATGTAACACAAAATAAACACGAAGGGGTAAAAAGAAGATTAAGAAAAATCAATAAAGGAATAGTAGAAACAATTTCAGCTTTACAAGAAAATGAGAAAAAAATGTGATGTCTTGTCATTTTATTTTTTAATAACAACGCAAAATCATGCATCGGGCATAGATTCTGAAACACTTTGAAACACTATCAAAATAATGTTAAGAAAATTTGTTTCTTCATGCAATAAAATAGTCAGTCCCGCACCCGAGTTATTTTGTTTGTTTCTGTAAATGAACTATAAATGCTACTTGCTCCCTATTCTATGAAAAAAATTTCTGTGTACTTCAGTGATACATATGTGTTTCATTATGTTTGATGCAGTGAAACATTATAGAAATACTCATTACATTTTTCCCATACCATATAAAGCAGGGCACGAAATTTCCGCTCGCCAGCTCGCCATTGGAGAGTAAGTTTCGTATTTTGAAATCTTGGGCTTCAAATCAAACTGTATACGCTCAGAATATCGTGCCTCAATCTAGCGACACGCGGAAGTGTTTTAAAATCAAGCGACGGCATTTATCTTCCAAAAGAAGAAAAAATGCAGCGTCACCCACTTCCATTTCTCTCATACAGAGGAACGAACTTCCCCCGTCTGCATTCGTTCCCACGCTTTTGCACCACTCGCTGCTTTTTTCGCTTCCGAGGCTGAATCTGATCACTCTTCAGTCCTGCGCAAAGTGAATCAGGTTTCACCACAAAAGCTCAGCTGCTCCCGAATTTTTAACATTTTAAAAATTGTTCATGTGTATCATGTATGTAAAATATTCTGAATTTAACAGACAGCTCCTTCTAACAATGGTCAATTTCAATCCAGTTTGTCATAAATAGTTCATTTTTTTGGCAGGTGTGGTGGCCGACATTACTGCCTGAATGAATGTAAAATAGCGGCGAGCTAAAATTTTAGTCTGGCGAGTACCTTTTCAACTGAAATTTGATGCCCTAATATAAAGAGATGGGATTATTTTGTGCATCCCTGTAAACGAACTATAAATGCAATTTATTCCATACTGTGGATAAAGTATGTTGCAGTTCATCTCAGTGATGCATATCAAATTCATTATGTTTAAACTATTGTAATATAATTTAAAAGCACCCCAAACGATTTTTCCCCATTGACCACAATGTTTCCGAAATTTTTGTTTGTTTACTGTATATGAACTATAAATTCTACACAGTTTATACTTCAACTGCATTATGTTTAAAGTATCGTAACATCATTAAAATGACCGCAAACGATTTTCGCCAAATGGCCATAAAGAATACGAATTGTTTGGTGTGTCTGATTGTTTGGTGTGTCTGATTGTTTGGTGTGTCCCCTGTGCAGACCTGCCAAATCTCCGGCTTTTTGGATACCGGTATTTTAGTACAGAAAATGTTGTTTTATTTTGTTACAGCAGAGGTTCCCAAAGTGTGCTCCAAAGGGCCCCCAAAGTGTGTAGAAATGTATAGTGCAAATGTAATAAATGAGGAATAATATTGCTTTAGAGTTGAGGATTAAGAAATGTATACACCACTATAGCACCAATAGAACTACATATAAAAAGAACTTTTGACTAAAAAAACGGTATTTAAGATAATTTTAAATTAGAAATTTTAAATAACAGGTCAATGTTTGTCTTCCCATGAAAATATATAAAATAACAGTAAAGGTCTTAAAAACTTTTATACACATCTCAATTAATACAATAAATAGAGATTATTGATTATGTATCTCGGGCCGCACATAAAAGGTCTCCGGGCCGCAGGTTGAATATGGCTGATCTAAACTTTTGCTCAGCTCCATCCCTTGCTTAGACTTTTGGTCAATGAATACCCGCCCTGATATAAATTTAACCCCACCGATATACCACGCTTTGTTGGTAAAGTATTTCTACTAGTTGCAGTTCTTTTAACATGTGTTGTTTTTAACCGTATAGTATCTATTTTGAGGCAAAAACAATAGCACAGAAAGTTTCTTTCAAAACTATAATTAATAGCTAAATACTTCAAATAAAACATCCAAAAAAAGCGAACGATGCTGCACCTAACAATACAGGTTATAGATTTTGCCCCGCCCACTTAAATACTAAAACGATGATCTGCTTCTAAATGTATATTTAAAAAAACGCCAAAACTTTGTTCAAAAGAAGAAGCTCAGAAGAGAGAGGTTTTAGTTGCATGTTTAGAAGTACTAGAAACGTAAAGAAGTGCAAAAAAAGAATTCGTAATCGCATCATTATATTACGGGTGGGCGGAACTTGCTAAGACGTGTTATATTTTTACTCATGGGCGACAGTGCTTATACTTTTTCTTTCTTTTCTCGAGTAGACTATTGGGATTATACAGAAGTCTCTCTTTGTAAACGAAAACTGTACAACTTAATTTTTTTCTGTTTGTGCGCCATAAATAATAATAGTTTCACATAAGCCCCATTGCAATGCATGACCCACACAGTGTTACCATTTTGATCTTTAATTCCGAGTTCCTACTGCGAATCCCGAAAGAATATTTTTTATTTTAAAAATGGATGTTATTAACCTCTTAACAGTATTGCTCGAACAAGAAGAGTTTGTTTTCTTCGTTACTAAAAACTTTCCGAAACCACAAAATTTTAACTATAATTTGTGCAGACGTATTTCGATTATACAAGGCTTAATACAAAAAATGTGGTTTATAGTCCTTATTTTTAATTTATTGAGTCCAATAATAGTAATATTAAATAAAACTGTTAAGGGGCTAAATAATAGGAAATTTGATTTTCAATATTTCTAGTATGAATTCAGAATTTCTGTATAAAGAAAAGGGCCAAACTGAAAATCTTGACCCCATGTTGGAAACTACTGGTTCGGACTTTTATCCAGCAGCAGATCTTCCTCTGCTCCATAGACATAAAAAACATTAATTTATAAACCATAGAGTACCGTGAGGTTAAGGGGCTCCGCTTTAGAAATTCTTCCCAAAAAAGGCTCCGCGAGCCGAAAAGTTTGGGAACCACTGTGTTACAGCATTCTGCGATTTGAAAGAACAACATTTTTCTCTAAAAATTTACTGGTGTTCAAAAAGCCGGAGACTTAGCAACTCTGCCCCTGTGTACGAACTGTACATTTTACATACTTTATTTTCAATAGCGAAAATGCTATAATGAACGTAAATAACAAATATCATGACAATCAGTGTATATTTACGAGAATTAGAGCACGGACAGAAGGCAAAACAGACAGACAAAACGAAGTTATAAAGAGTTTTCATGTTGAAATGTGCTCGAAATGTAGTTAATCATACAAAGTTTCAGTTGATCATTTTAAAATCATATATACCTGTTTTTATTCACCGTGAATCAATCTATCCTAGTTGAGAAATTTCTTATAGTCGTCATACTTGTTATGGCATATATTTTAAAAGCGAATCTACAGATTAACATACAATTAAAAAAAAAGCTTGTAATACATTAAATAGAAATTTCAAAATCGGTGGATGCTTAATGTACAGTGATACCTTAGCTAACGAAGATAGTTCGTTCCGGAATCACATTCTTTAGCTGAAACTTTCGTGAGCTGAAACATGATATTCCATCTAATTAAAATGCAAAAGGATACCAGTTTGCCAGCGTTTCTACTAATAAAGCATTCGTTAACCATGTCCGAATAACAGCGAAAAATGTATTTAGCCAAGGCATTCGTTAGCGTGTTATCACTGTATTTAAATACAATATTATTTATGCAAATATTTAGAAATGACCATTAAATATCACGTATACGCCTGTCTCTTTCCCATCTTTTGTATCTATATCTACCGAAAAGTTATAGGTACATCTGAGCTGCATCAAGAGTAATTCCGTCGAACTTCACTATGATTAGATCAAAACTATATGCAAAGTGTCCTTTCTTATGGTTGATCAATAGCTAATTCTTACACCGTTAGCTTTAGTTCCAATTGGCATTTTTTTTTTCAAGTGTTGTTATTCGTCAAATAAAAATCCATTTATATCAAAATAGTTATTTTTTTATTACAAAATTAAAAAATTTTATACGATCCGTGATGCTTATAAGTTATAGTTAAAAAAAACTAGCCATAAGTAAAACAGTAAAAATTCCATTCTTCTACGGCAAAAACTTACTGAGTTGTGATAATTTCATTTTTGTATGAGTTTTTGCCATTCGTTAGAAATATAAAATGAAAGCATTTACAAAAGCTTTTCTAAAATGAATCCCCTTCACTCGGGTAAATGTTCTTTATATATCTTTAAAAAATCAATATTTTCGATTTTACAGTAACAATTGTTATCACTTCCATGGAGGCTAAGCTTGTATGACAATGCTGCATATACTGCTGTTACTTCAAGAATCTAAATGTTACTTATATAACAAAATTTTCATTTCTAGGACAATCTGTGACTCACGGTGCTTTTGGACCGGACAATTAACAATTTCTCTGGAAACAGGAAATTCCTGCCTTTGCGGGGCAACTTATAGTACTAGTAGTCGCTTCTCGATATGAAATACATAGTCTTAAAATCCATTCCTCTTATTTTCTTAAGCCGTCATTTCCGACGCTTTTACAAGAACTACCAAAGACATATGCAGAACCATACAGTGGCAAATTAAAATATTATTGTTAATATTTTCTGATTTACTTTTTCTGGTAGCAGTATTAAAATGTAAAAAAAGCGATTTTTAAGTTCTTATAATACTAGTATTGAAAAAAGTCTTTGAAAATAATAGAACCACTTTTTGATGTATGTATAAATGCATCAGATAGGACAGATGCAGTGCATTTACCATATTTCCTAGCATAATTTGTGATCCGCGTAATATACGCACCCCGTATTTTTGGAAGAAAATTTCGGCCAAAATAAATAAATAAATAAATAAAGATTCTTATAATTTTCGCGTCCCTTAACTTTTGAAAGAAAATTTAGGTAAAAAAAAAATACACCTCCCCTCCCCACAAAAAGATAAATAAAAATAAAATAAAATAAAATAAAATAAAATAAAATAAAATAAAACGTGGAATATCTTTCTTTGATGGATAAAACATTTATTTCCAGAAATAAATCGTAGTAAATAGAGTGCTTCTGTTAAACGCCTCCCTCTGTTCTTTCAACCTCACATTTAAAGATCGTCCAGTCTCGCCTATAATAATCTCGCGTTTAATAGAGGCACTCTAACCTCGAGATTGGTTGCACATGCATTGGAATTTGACCATGTGCCTGATTTTCAAAACGCGCATATTGCCTGTTCAAACTGTTGCGTGTAGAGCAGTCGTATCTTCCTGGAGGGTAGGATGACGGTTTTATCTGAATCTCCAATTAACGAGGCTAAACAGGTTCTAGCAGAATACAATGTTTTAACTAAACTGTGGCTAAATTCATATTTAATACTCTGGAAATTTTTCCATAGAAAATTTCACAGGCCTTGCATTCAGAATAATCAAATTTTAGTTGCTTAATAGGCGTATAGCCAACATAGTGGAAAAGTACCCAAGCCGGGACTCGAATCCGGATCATCAGTATAGCGATTTGAGTTTCTACCAACTGAACCACTTGGGAACGATACTCAGCCTGGAACTTTCTCACTATAACATGTTGGTTTGTGCTGCGTTTGTAGCCTTGCCAACATGTTATAGTGAGAAAGTTCCAGGCTGAGTATCGTTCCCAAGTGTTTCAGTTGGTAGAACGTCAATGCGCTATACTGATGACCCGGGTTCGAGTCCCGGCTTGGGTACTTTTCCACTATGATGGCTATACGCCTATTAAGCAATTAAATTTGATTATTCTAAATTGTGACTTTAACTATTTTTTCTTGTTTTGATAATGGTGGCTTTGTAGTTGTGTTCGTAGTACTGATGATGAGTTTTTTTTTGTTTTTTTTTTCAGATTTGGAGGCAGAGTTCTCCGTTTTCCCGCCGTGATTTAGCAAATGGAAAGGACTGATCCACGCCATTCGGTGTGTTTCCATGCAAACGATGTGGGACATTTGGATATGTTACGTTCGACCTTTTAGTTCCCGAACTCTTACCATGGAGCTCCAGCTGATCACTAGGACAGTTTAAGTTTCGTATTAATTCTTGTGATCATTTGAGGTCATGACGGCAAATACGCTGTAGCAAATACCTCAAAGCCTTAACAAACAAATAAACAAAAAAATGTAGTACTGATGAGGTGTCGTAAGTGTACGAAACGTCTTATCATTGATAATTTTAATTGTTTTTATGTATATTTTTTAAGATTAAAGTCTGTAGTTTAATATTATTTTAATGAATTATTTTGTTAGTGTTGCATGTATAAATTCAGTTACGCAGCTGGAAATATATAATTGAGAATCCGTAGCATCCTAAAATCCGATATTCCGGTTTGAGAAAACGGATTAATCCTAATAATATTATAAATCCGATTGTGTGCAAATGTTAGGCTGAAGCCAGCGTCAAAATGGAGCATTTAATGATCCTGTATTTTTGCATATAGGTTGATTATAACCCTCAAATGAACATAGGCTGGTTGTTGTTTATTTTATTCATTTATTTTTCTTAATAATTCCAAATTTCGTTATTTTCATAGAGAATAAATGGACATTTTTCCATACAATTTAACCATTTTACTTTATCGCTGCTAGGGCTTTAATCGTTGCCAATAAATCAAAACACGGAAAAATAATTTTTTCTCAACAATTAATTTTCAATTGAACGATTTTCACGTGAAAACTGAAAATTCAAAAGAATTCAAAAGAAGATGAATTTCCGTGATATTTGAAAAAATATATATATGGAGTATCTGTTATTATACATGAAGTATGAATATCGGTTACATTAAAAAGATCTTTTTCTGTCAAAAACTGCGTTATAATTAGAAGGAAAAATGAACAATAATTATAATATTAAAAATAGATTTCGCTTGGACCATGGAACTATGAAAAGGATTCTCCTCGGCTTGGACAAATATGACGTCATAAATAAAACATGTATTTTCAAATATTCGTAATAATACAAGGAGCACGAATATCAATGTATAATGAAAGTAGATAGATAATGGACGTAATATTTGAGATAAAAAACTGAAATATTTTTTATCGATACTGATTAATAATTAGCTTGAATACCAGTTACATACAAATGTGAGTTTTCCGCTAAAATTTACGTCCTGATTGCCAGAAAAAGAAAATTAACAAGAATTATGCCATTAAAAAGAGATTTTTCTGAGGAAAAAGTGACGTCATATAAAACGGGAATTTTCAAATGTGTTTTACAAGGACCGTGAATCAATTCCTTACATTAATAATACAAGGATCTGTAAGTTTAGAAAGTAGATGAGTTTCACGCCATATTTAAAACGAAAAATTAAATTTTTTTTTTTTATCTATACCGATTATTAAGCATGAATATTAATTACATACAGATGAGAGTTTTTTGCCAAAACCACACCATGATTATTAGGAAAAGAAAAATAAATACGAATCTATTATATTAAAATCTGACCGCTTGTTTGTATTTCGCAATTACTCCTTTCAAATTGTCGAACGCAACGTGATTTACTTAACATTGATTACGCGATTTACTTATCATTGACCCGATGATGTCATAAACTCTCAGAATTTAAAAAAAGTATTTAAATTCAGATTTTTTTTTTTTTTTTTTTTTTGTAAATTTTAACGAAGTTTCTCTAAAATTGGCAACTAAATTATTCCAATTTTGTGGATAAAAAATAAGAAATAAAACGGATTAATATATTTTTTCTCATTAAAACTGAAAAAAATAATTTATTTTCAATTTGAATGGATGGCGAAAGAAAAAAAAAATCTTGATAACAGTAAAATTTTTGAAAAATAGAAACGTATTTTCACATATTCACACTTCATGAATCAATTTATTCTGGAGAACAAAAGTCGTCTGTCAACATATTTTCATTTAGAAATAAAGAATTTTTTTTTTCAGTTATAGATTGAATCAAGGAGGCAAATTTAAGCTCCTTGCATTTAGGTCTACAATTATTGCTCCCTATTCACAAAAATTGAATTGAATGAAAAAGAATATACTATTTCTATTATCTTTGAAGGATGGCTATTAAAACGTTTCACAAAGGCGTTAAAAGTAAAATGGTTTACCAGGTAAACTTGACATATGTTTTTACACAATTCGCCGATTTCCACAATTTTATTTGGCCTGCCTTTTTTATTGGTTGCAGTTTCCTTTACGTGATTATTTGTCACAAAATTTCACTTTTTAAAAACTTAGTTTTGTCAAGGTCTCTATAACATAGAAATACTGTATTGTCTCCTATGGAATGTGATAAAGAGTTACTTAATTATTTACGTTTCTAATTATCGGGAATGAAATATTTTGCTTAATTAATGCATTTATTTTTCTTTTAGTGATACGTGTACGAAGTCACGGGAAACAGCTAGTATAATATAAAAATGATTCGAAAAAGATTCCGAAAATCCTTGGCAGCAAAAGAAACTTTTTTTTTATAAATTAGTTTCTAAATCTCGAAAATATATTGTTTTCACTGAGAAAAATGAGACTTTTAAATCTGAGTAAATCGATGTTTTCATTTTGTTATGAAATATTTTGTTTAAAATATGACGACCCAATGTTAGCATACATATTTACCTGTACAGACGAAAACCTGCCTAAAAGGGATTTTTTTCTCTGGTCACTTGAGGTTTCTTCCTAGGAAGTTTTACTGTATTAAATAAACACAATTGTCTTATAGGGTAATATCTCTGAAAGCAGAAACGTTAGTGACCGAAACAAAACTCCGTATTGGAGAGGTTTTCGATTTAGCAGTTATAATTATATTGTATTCTTTCCGTAGATACCATGAATGTTTTACGATTAAGACAGACTTTTTTATACACCAAGAAAAATAACACTTTCAAATCTGAGTAAATCGATGTTTTCATTTTGTTATGAAACTTTTTGTTTCAAATAGGACGAACCAATGCTTTCAATTCTGAAATACCAGAAATGCTCAGAATATTGAAACATGGACATACTCAAAACTGAGCATATAGAGGTCAGTTCACACTCATTTGTGTAACATGGACATACTCAAAAATGATTAGAATCAGTTCATACTCATTTTTGAAACATGGACATACTCAAATATGAGCACATAATGTTTTGTTCTTGAATGTGTGCATGTTTTCAAAAATGAGTATATACATGTTTAAAACTTGAGTAATTTTAATTTGCAGCCATTTTGACTATGCGACAAGCTCAGATTTGAACATTTTTTGCTCAGTTTTAAAAAATGTTCATTTTCAGAGTGTTCTGACAAAGCACGTTTTACAGAAACAGGGAAAAGGTTATTCTATATTTTCGTACGTGTTTATATTACATACTCTTAGATGAAGACACATTTGCCTTTTTTTAATATTTAAAATATTTTTAACCATTTTCAAATTATAGGAGAAATAATTTTCGCCTTTTTAATTATCGTACTTATTAATTCTCCAAGTCAATCCAAACGTTCTTATTGAAGTAAATTTCAAGTCTTTAATTATATAACTTTTTTTAAAAAAATGTGTTAATAGTTGCTGATACGATGAATATCTGCAAACAGACGTTTCTTTGAAGAGTACTTTGCAAACGCCGATACTATAAGATTTTCAACACTATTGTCACGTCTCTGCCCTAAAGCCATCGTTTATATCGGAGAATGAGTCTTATTTATGTGTCGCTAGTTCCGACGATCGTTGTGTTCATAATAATAGTGTATGAAGGAAATATTTTCGTGTTTTATTGTTAGGATATTAAGATTCTAATTAAAATGAATATTATAAATTTCTAAGCGTATTATTTAATGTTATACGTTTTGATTAAGCTTTTCAAGATGTTTTAATAAACCATGACTACATAATTAAAATAAACGTATCATGACGAAGCACGTAAGTTTTAATAGAATTTAATTTTCGGTTTTCATTGTTCAAGACACGTTTTGAAATATGGTATTCATCTATACTGTAAAAAATTTGCAGCAAACTATCCAGTCATTTGACCGTTTATTTTAAACACGGTTACATAACCGTAATTTAACTCTATTCTGACCATATTATTGCCTATATTATGGTCAGAATAAAGTTAAATTACGATTATGTAACCATTTTATATAAAAACGGTCAAATGACTGGACAGTTTGCTGCAAATTTCTAACAGTGAATGGTATTCATCTCTCTTTTTTTAACACTTAAAATATTTTTAACCATTTTCAAATTATACGAGATATTATTTTCATAAAGAATAAATGGACATTTTTTCGTTTAATATTTTAAAATGTTTGGATGGTTGGATGGTTTGGCCCAATGGGCCCGGTTTTGCAGCTCTTTATTTCTATACAGCTTTTAAAATGGTCAAATTTACTTTACCGTTGCTAATACTTCATCGTTGCCAAAACTAAATCAAATCCTGGAATAATAATTTTTACTCAACTATTTATTTTCAAATAAAAAATTTCCACGTGAAAAATGGAAATTAAATTAATTATTTAAGAAACAGAATATGAAATGACGTCATATTAGAAATAAAACTTGAGTTTTCAACTATTTGATAATAATGCAAGCTGCATAAATACGAGAAAGTATAAAGCAAGCGAATATGATGTCATAAATCGAAAATAAAACAGATTTGTTTGATGTTGAAATAAAATGATCTTGGGTTATCAAATTATTTGTGATTAATTTCTTTATTTTTGTTCTTTTTCTATTTCACATGAAATGAATTATTTTAAATGTATGTGTTGTAAATTAAAGTTATGTGTTTTAAATGAAATGAGTGAAAGATTTATATTTTAATACGAATTCAATACGAATGATGGTGATAGGAATAATACATGGCGGTTTATCGTCTGCACACGGCTAACATGAAGGTGCCATATTTTTAATTTAAATTTTAAAAAGTAAAAAAAAAAAGGTATTGGACGGCAAACGTCAATAATATACACCGCAAAATTATCCGTATAGAAAATCAGAAAATCTTAATAAAAATAACTTTATTTTTTAATAGAAAGTTGCAGTTTTTCATAAAAAAATTTAACATGATTGCGTCGAAGTAATAGAATTTTTCCTCTATCTTTTTCCCACAGTCAAAACACATTTGTAAATGGTCGTTTCGAACCGGAATTTAATTTTACATTTCTTTTAGCTTTAAAGTAGTAGTTGTCATTTTTAAATATAGCTTTTTTTAAAGTTCTGTTTCATAATAGATTTTTGTAAAGTCTTGTAGGGTGAGAAAAATGGCATACATTGTAAAGCAATGTTTAAGTAAAATTACAATATTTTTTAAAACTTAAAAAACAACAATGTTATCGAAACGAAAATCAATTTTACCGACAAATTCGCGTAATGCAAAAGCAAAGAAGAAATCAAAAAGTAATGAAACTTTTCTTCCAGCCGAATTATGTAAACTTGAACAAGCCGATCGTGCCAAATCATAATATTATAAACGTGAAAGCGCGTTGTATATAGTAGTATAGGTTTTCACACATAGGTAGAAAATTTCCGAAAATAGGAAGGTTAGAGATCTGTAATCGGGTCCATAGCCAATATGCTTTTTTTTTATCAAGTGAAATTAAATACATTGTTGTAACCAGATTTGTTTTTGCGTGGTAAACACTTAATGCTATTTTAGATGATCATTTCCTCTCTCACCTTTGATGCCAACTATGACTGTAAAACATATTAAAAATATCATACGATAATTTTCTAATTTTCTTATTACTTCATGATGTAAATAGACATCCTGGTTCATCCTTTAAACCTGAATTAATCATACAATTGTCGTCCAGTTTATAATCTTAATCCTAACCCTAATCGTATCCTATCCTAATCGTAATAATAACTTTAAACAATATTCTTTGAAACGAATATGTAAATTAAATCAATATCGATAAATGGAATGAATGGAAAATAGAATAAATAGAAATGGCAAAATAAAATAACAAGAAAGTGCATTTATTCGACACTTAATCCTATAGAAAAAGCGTAAAAAATTTCAAGCGCACGAAATAAATTAAAATAATCCTATATACACTAACAAAAATATGTAACTTTAGATCATCAGATTGGTGTTGTCGGTAGTTATTTGTTTAGAGTGTCCTTGACGCAATAGAAAAAATATCGAGGTTAAATTGGGTAGAATTTAAAGTACTTTCTAGCAACCTTTATTTACATTTTTGAATCGCATCAGATTGTTATATCTTTATGAAATATCTATCAATGTATAAAATCCACAAGCAGTTTGTTCAATATTTACACCACTTAGCGAGAAGCACTTTATTTAATGTATACATAAACAAGACATAAAATAATAATGTAGTAAGAAATATATAACACATGTCTATACAAATAAACAATATAATAATGCCCATTTAGAAATGAATACAGATACAAATTTCACACCAAATACAACCTAAAATGCACTGTTGTATAGAAGAATTCTCTCAGTGTTATTATTCGTTTTACGAAGAGGGATTCGTCGATTTTCACGATTTTACTGGGTCCTTCTTTTTTCATTGGTTGCAGTTTCATTTTCGCGATTGTATATATTATTTGGCATGAAATTTCACTTTTATAAGACTGGGTTATGTTAAGGCCCCTATGGCAAAGAAATACCGTATTGTCTCCTATAAAATATGATAAAGATTTGGTTAACTATATATGTTTTTAATCATCGAATGAAATGCTTTGCTAAATTAATGCATTTTTTTTTTACAATGTTACGTGAACGAAGTCACGGGTAACAGCTAGTAATATTATAAATCTGATTGTGTGCAAATGTTAGGCTGAAGCCAGCGTCAAAATGCAGCATTTAATGATCCTGTATCTTTGCATATAGGCTGATTATAACCCTCATGTGAACATAGGCTGGTTTTTGTTTATTTTATTCAAATAGTTTTCTTAATATTACAAAATTTCGTTATTTTCATTGAGAATAAATGGACATTTTTTCGTATAGCATTTTAAAATGGTTAAATTTACTTTACCGTTGCTAATACTTTATCGTTGCCAAAACTAATTCAAAACCCTGAATAATAATTATTACTCAACAATTTAGTTTCAATTGAAAAATTTTCACGGGAAAAATGAAAATGAAATTAAAAAAATAAAGAATTAAGAAGAAGATTAAATAATATTATTAGAAATAAAACGTACTTTTTTTAGTTTTTGATAATAATACAAGGTTTCAATATGCGTAACCATAGGAAACTGGCGAATATGACGTCATTTATAGAAAATAAAGCGGATATGCTTTGATTGGTGAAATAAAATGATCTTGGGTTTTTTCTTCGCTGTTTTTCTTTTTTTTACCGTCTGCGCACGGTTAATATAACTATACCGTATTTTTTATTTAAATTTTAAAAAAGTAAAAAGAAGTTTCAAAAGAAAATGGTTAGCAAATGTCAATAATATGCTCCGCAAAATTAAACATGTCGTAAATGATGTCATGGATAGCGAGAAATAGCGATTTTTCATTCTTAAAACTAAAAGAAATAGCTCGATTACCTTAAAAAAATGACGAATGTTAATAGTTCCATTTTTGTTGATAAAACCGAAAGATTTAATATTATTTCGTTAAAATAACATAATTTTCTCTATGCCAGTATTGAAATTAATTGCCTGGAAAAGAAAATTAACAAGAATTATGTCATTAAAAAGGGATTTCTCTGGAGAAAAAGGAGACGTCATATTTGAAATAAAACGGAAATTTTCAAATATGTTTTAAAATGAGTGTGAATCAATTCCTTACATTAATAATACAAAGATCAATAAGTATAGAAAGTAGATGAGTTTCACGCCATATTTATAACGAAAAATTTAAATGTTTTGTTATCTATCCTGATTATTAAGCATGAGTATCCGTTATTTCGTTCCGCATGAGTATCCGAGTTTTCCGCTAAAAATCAAATCATAATTTTAAGAAAAGGAAAATGAACACGAATCTATTATATTAAAATCTGATCGTGTGTTTGTATTTCGCAACTACTCCTAGACTATCGAACGCAACGCGATTTACTACCGGTTAGTTTACTACCGGTTTAGCGAATACCGGTTATAATTGATCCGAGGATGTCACACAAACTCTCAGAATTAAAAAAATTAAATTAAATGCAATTTTTTTTAAACGAAGTTTCTCTAAAAACGGAAAGTAACTTACTCCATATTTGTGTATAAAAAAGGAGAAATAAAACATATCAGTATATTTTTTACACCATTTTCTCATTAAAACTGAAAAACAGAATTTATTTTCACTTTGAATAGATGATGAAAACAAAATCTTGATTTCAGTAAATTATCCGAAAAATATAAACATATTTTCACATATTCAAACTGCATGAATCAAAATATTCTGGAGAACAAAAATTGCCTGTCAATATACTGTCATTTAGAAAACAAGATTTGTTTCAACTATATATTAAACCAAGGAGGCAGAATTGAATTTAAAGAAAAAGCATATACTATTTCTAATTAATGTTTTTTTTTAAGGATGGCTGTTAAAACGTTTCTCAAAGGCGTTAAAAGCAAAATTGTTTATCAAGTAAAATTGACATTTGTTTTTACCCAATTCGTCTATTTCCACGATTTTATTTGGCCCTCCTTTTTGCATTGGTTGCAATTTCATTTTCGCAATTATTTGGCATAAAATTTCACTTTTTTAAGAATGAGTTATGTCAAGGTCCCTATAATGAAAAATACCGTATTGTCTCCTATGAAATGTGATAAATAGTTAGTTAATTATTAACGTTTTTAATTATTGGGAGTAAAATATTTTGCTTAATTAATGTATTTATTCTTCTTTTAATGTTGCGTGAACGAAGTCACGGGTAACAGCTAGTATGATATAAAAATGAAGTTTAAATTGTTTATTAAAATATTTATATCAATAAAGAAATATTAGCAAAATTTTTCTGCTTTACAATGAAAAAAAAAATGTCTTATAAATTGTATATATATATTGTGTCTTATATTGTCTTAATTGTCTTAATAAATTACAATTAATTTTTCAATTAATCTTCAGGAGTGAAATTCGCCCGAAACTAATAACGAATAATAAACTTGAATGTTTTTCATTGCCAAACTGAGCGTAAAACTGACAGAATAGAAAATGTCCAAGACGGGAATCGAACCCCGGCCCTTGGAATAACGTTCCAAGTCTCGACCACTGAGGTACGAGGACGATACCCAATTTGGCATCTCTCACTCACATATGTCGGTACTCACATATGTTAATTTAGCAATGCAAAAATTCATGTTTAATATTCATTATTTTCTGGCGAATTTCACTCCTGAAAATTAATTGAAAAATTAATCGTAATTTGCTTATATGTTTTTATTTATGATGGACATTGTGTGGCTTTATAAATCCTCTCAAATTTGCCACAGAGTTTGTGTGCTCATGATGACTTTTCCATCTTGCGCTGCGGTTGCAGTCTTACCTACGTATTAAGTGAGATATGCGAAGTTGGGTATCGTTCTCGTAGCCCAGTTGGTAGAGCCTTGGATTGTAATTCCAAGGGACCAGGTTCGATTTTCGTCTTGGACATTTTTCACTCTGTCGGTTTTACGCTCAGTTTAGCTATGTAAACATTCGTGTTTATTATTTCATTTCGTTTTTTAACAACAACGAAACTAGTCGCTGGGGCCACCGTAATACTTACCCAATGCAAAATATAAAATATGAAAATAAAACATGTGTAAACTATTTATAAAATGCATTGCAATTCGAATAAAATCCTGGCTTGGAGACGTCATAAGATTTAAATGCTCTGTTACTGAATTGCGTAAAAGAAACAGCCTTATAACTCCAAAAATGATAATCATATCAACTAACAGTTTACTGAGTGAAGGACAATTTAAGTAAACAAAACTCTAAAATAAATACTAAATAAAATGTTTCTGATGAAGCATCTATGGGAAAGTTTGAAATAATGAAACTGGATTTGAATTTACTCTCAGCACATGTATCCTAGTTATGTTGATTTCATATACAGATTTAAAGTCAATTTTAAGTTTAGTTCCAAAGGAGCATATTCTAATCTTCGTATTTGTAACCTGCGATTTTCTATAGTCACGTGCTTCAACAGTGCAAGTTATTTTATGACTAGTATATCATAGACGTGTAATATATTAATACCTGTTGTCGAAAATGACTCAGTCTAAGTTATTTAATCATACTGTTCCGGCTGTGAAATTATAATGGCTAAATTAGTAAAAGAAACGTAGTTTTTTAAAAACAAAATATATTATTTTATAATCATTGAATGTTTATCTTGAAAACCACGCCTAATTTCATTACTGCAATTCATGTTTTATCTGAAAAATTTCCGATACAATAAAATAATTTGGCGTGGGCTCGATTATGGAAAATTCACTGCTTTTCTTTACACCTAGTAGAGAGTGCGAACTAAGAAAAAATATTAAAAATATTATAATGTTTGCTCTGTTTTATGTTAAATATGGCAACGGGCAAGAACAAACGAAACATTATCTAAAAATGAAAGAATATTTTTTTTTTAGGATTTCTAAATTGATTTTTCGACGGATAATCATAATTTAATTAATATGAAACTTTTAATTGTTTAAAGCGTGCTTAAAAAAATATATATATTACAATAATTAAAATTCCGCACTTCATTAAATTTATTCCATAAAATTTTTCCCTTCTAAATTTATTATGTAACCCTAGTTTATTAAATTATTTCATACCTTAAACTATATTCAATTTATTTCAATTATTTCAATTCCTTTTTATTTCAATTCCTTTTTATTTAACTTCATTTTCTTAAGCATGCTGGCTTTTATTTTCAGATATAGTTTTATATATTACTCACATTATTACTTAACAATGTTTATACTTGTTTAACTTGACATCTGGATGGGTAACCCCATCCAGTTAGTATTTCTTCATGTATTACTTTTATACTACTTTTTTTAAGAATTCAAAATGTTTGTTTTGGACACTGTATGACTATATACCCCATCCAGATAATTTTCTCATTGAGCTTTGTTTCCTTTTAGTTTTTTAATTAGCATTACTTTTAGTGGATTTTGGATATTTTTTCTTAATTTTTACTTTCGCGCAGCTTGTCCCCAATGGGACCTTGTGCAATTAAACCTCATGCAACCAACCCACCAACCTTTTTATTTAAAGTATACTTATTTAATATCACACCCCCTTCAAAATATTCTAAAAAATGCTTCGCGTAATTATTTTTCTTCAAAAACCTTTTTTATTTCTCAGTTCTTTAAAAGTCAAATTTTTTCTATTTAAAATTATAATTTTGTAACATTTTCTTTTTTAATTTTTTATTCCAAAATTTGGATTTGCGCCGTTTCTTGTAAGAACCTAAATATGTCAATTTTCTTCTGTCATAATAATATAGTTCGTACCAGTTTCGGAATCGTGATTGGCTATTCTGTACATCCACATTAACGTATAAAAACCTGCGCGCTTGGTTATTTAACGTAAAATATGAGCTGAGGAGCATATATTTATGTAATATTGTCTTGCTTAAATAATCCATTACTGCCTGGAGCAAGACTATGAGTATTATTTAGAAATATGCTTCTTAACATCTTATTAAATGTAAATTACTGAAAGTTTTCAACGATGTCTAGTGGAGTGGAGAATGATTCATCATTCTATTATTATGAAAAAATAATATATTTTTTTTTTCGATGATTTCATTTCGTCTGATAAAATTGTTGATACTATATGCACCTTCATCAATGCTAAAGCGTCGCGTATTTTTCAAGACTTGAATGCAAATGCTGCTCGGAACAGAATAAGAATTTGGACAGATGTAGATCCTGTTGAAATAAGAGCTTTTATGATGAACTACTGACCTTCAGAAACCGAAAAAACACAAATTTAGTAATTTACCCATCAAACAGTTAGAATTTAGCGGTAAACATTAGTTTTATCTGAGGTCTTCGGAAGACCCCAGCTTGGTAAAGTATGTTGACAATATAGGCTTGGTATATTAAAGGTTAAAACACAAAATTCAGCTTAAATTGTTTATTAAAATTGTATTTTTCGTCAAACTTCAACAATGAAATATTAATAAAATTTCTTGTCTTCCAAAAGAATAAAACTTTGGTTCCCACATTTTAAGAAACATTCATTCTTGCAGTGCATTAATTGATCATTTGAAAACTACATATATCGGCAATTATTAATCTTTATCTTCTCAAACATGAAAATTTGTAATCAGCCACCATGCCTGGTATGACATATTTTTTACCAACATTATAAAAGACAATCTTCAGACAACTTATGACAAGATAAAACGTTTGTAGCACTATAGAAAAATACACTAAAATTTCAGGATTCATAACGTATGTAAATTTAACGTGTTTGCAAAATATATGGCTACTACAAGTTATGTAACAATATAATGTATAATGCATTATGTGTCTTTTTTTTCCAATTTTCGTTTCTGACCACCTCGCAGAACGATCTATTGACAAGGTGCATCTGACACCACTTATTTTAGATTTAGATTCGAATTTTCGATTTAAAATTTAACCCTTTAACGGATAAAGCACTTAAATTACTAAAATGTTGAAATAAATGATTGACACCGGAAATAATGAACAAATTTATTTGTATATAAAATAAAAGCGATTTTTCATTTATTTAATAAATGGAAAACATTTCTAATAAAATTCTGTTGTCATTGTTGAATTTCGTAATTAAAATTTTGTGGTTTCGTGGGGAAACCAATGTCCGTTAAAGGGTTAAATTGAATAAGTTGTAATTGTCTACTTTAATCGCAAAATTTCTAATATTTTTCTACGATTACATAAGGCAAAAAATCCAATTAAATTGTGGTAAAAACTACACACCATATAGAGGAAATCCTTCATTCTATTACTTCTTCACGTCGTACAAAGACAACCTCTTAAAACAATTTAAATTTTCTTCAGTCCGCTAATTGTAAAAATGATAGCATACATAAATTAGTCTTTTAAAAATGAGTGCTTAAATTATCTCGTCGGACAATATGCAATAGCCCCTGAAAATGATACACATTACCGAAAATAAATAACTATTTAAAACGAAACCACACACGCACACATACAAAATAACAACAGAGAAGTGAGAAAATAACATAAAACTTGAATAATTATAATGTTTTCAACTGTTTTTATCTTTTATTCAGTTACTTAAAGATCACAGCTATTTTAGTTTATATGCAATAATGTTTAATGCATTGATTAGTTAGTTATATTTGCTAAAATTATATGAATCTGTGATCTCGGGAAATCTAATATCCCGTTTACAACAAAGAATTATTGTGACGAAATAGAAATCCTTGCTACTAAATACTAATGCTTTTATTTTATGAATGGAGAACAATGAATTTTCATTGTTAATTCTATTTGTTATAAAATACAGGAGTGGCGAAGAATTTTATGAAATTGTTACAAAGTCTCGAAAAAAACTGTTGTTATGAATAAATGAATAATTAAAATATGGTCTTTTAAAAAATAATAATATCGTCAAAAAAGTATGAAAAAGAAATATAAAAGACTGTGCTTAAATTTATAAATAAACTGATATTTGTTTATAAAAATGGATTGAAATGGATATGGTTAGTGATGTACACAAAAAGAGCGCTGACGTTTGTTAATTATTTAATATATTTTGCGTTACAAATGTCAAAACTACAAAAGTTTAGTATCATAATATATATCATATAATATATAATATTTAGTAATTAAATATTAACAGAAATATTTTTCAGTTTAATTCAGTGAGACAGAACAGAATTGTGCCAACAGATTTCGGTAAATGATAGTGCTTGACTGACATTTGTCACATTAATCGTCTAAATACTACATTATTTTTACATAAATTATGTTATTTAATCTTCAGGCTTTGATAATTAAGTTATAAGAAAACATAAGTTTGGAGAAACTGTCATTTTGTCTGTAGGACTGACTGCGTGATATATTTTGAGGTTGTTTCAGAAATTTACTTACACCCTGAAATTTTCATTTATTTGACAAAACTGTGGCTCACAAATGTATTAAAACAAACAACTGAAAATACCTCTTGAAACTGGACAACACAGAAAACGCACGGGGGAAGGCAACTATGACTATAATGGAGCCTTTAACACTAAAGCACGCAATGAAATCTGCCGCCGTTGCGAGCAGGTTTCACATGAACCAAAAGAAAGAAATTAAAAAGTTTTACAATTATTGTTCCTGCTAAATCTATAACTTCAGTCCTATTAATTTTTTCTGGTTCTAATATTAAAATTAAAAAGAAAAACTTAATGTATGACATAAGCTAGTTCTTCAAACAATTATGAAAATGAAATATAAAACTCATCCACTATATATGAATGAAGATATACAGAGATAATAGTAGTTATGCACAGTTGTAGCTCACTTAACCTCATAATTTTTCCCCAGTGTATTTTTTCAACCTTGACATTTGAAAACATGTTTAAAAAAAGCGTGCAATGTTTCACTGCGAAAAAAAAAAATATGTTGTTGACATTAGATTTTACATCGCACTTCCTGTAGATATTTTAAAGATGCACTGACAGCTTAAGTGGAATTGCTAAGATTAGTAAACGAAGTCTGTAGGTAACTTCTATTGAGGTCTTAAAAAAATTACAACTTTCAGCAGGAGCTGAATTCTCCATTAAATGCGACGGGGCAGGCTGGAAAATAATAATCAATTAGCAAATAAGTAAAAAAAAAACTATGGCCTTGGGGCAGAATTGTCATGACTGCGACAGACCATTTCTGTCGGATTTGAAAATTGTGTTTATATTAGCTTTTGTAAATCGACTAGGATTATTCGAATGTTTTACTCTGTTTACCTGTTCCAAGAAAGAGGGTAAATGCTTCAGAAATTATAATTTAAAATATTTTACGAATAAAAATATTGACAGATTAGTTCTTATTGTTAAAATTTAAAGTTTTTGTTGGAGTCAAGCAATCTAGGCGAAGGTATATTTCACAAATTAAATTTGCCTAAAAATTCACATTTTTGTGCATATTTTAAATTTAAAATATCTTGCTTGCCGAAAAACGTGAATTGAAATTAAGGAACAGCAGATTTAGAACACAAACAATAAGTTAATTGTAACGGTACCAGTGGTGGACGTTGTACCAGTAATGACCATTTTTATATTTGAACTAGAAAAAGACGCTTTGAATGTCGCGCAGAGTTTTTCATCCCTCGTGAGGTTTGTTGATACAGCCCTCTAATGTTAATGACTCTAAATATAGATATTTCAAGCTATTCATTTCTGAACGAAGTGGTTTCATCTAAAACAGGTCTTTCCAACATGTCTCTCGCTATTCACCAGGAAATTCTTACAGAAATGTTTGCTTTATTAAATCAGAGATATACGGAGGTTGAATAACGCAAATGTTTCTGTAAGAATTTTCTGACGAACAGCGGGCACCAGGTCGGACAGCCCTGATCTAAAATAATGTGACTATGCAGTCATCATATCGTGCTTTCTTGTAGTTTGAAATAAGGTAAGTTAGTTTTTGTTTGTGCCTACGTTTAAGCGATTTTCGTACTCTTGGCATTAATATGACTAAACGTGGCATGCATAATTCATTTATTGTGTTTGTGTTTGAATTTTGCACCAGCCTGATGCATTTCTTACTGCTGTCCGCTACTAGTATCTCGACATATCACCATAAGCAGAAGCCCGGTCCAAAACTGAAATCCTGGTGACAATGGACGATGTTGAGAACAGTTTGCGACAACTGAGAAGGAGTTGGATCTAAGAACCTATTTTGTAAATAAAAGATCAAGGAATCAATGATTTAATGCAATTTTGCGATGGAGTGTGATAATTTCGTCTTAAATAGTTTAGAAATTAGTGAAAATGTGAGAGTTGTATCAGAGGAAAAAAACTGTTGTAATGATTAGAGGGAATCGACAACTAACTCTCAGAAAAAATATTTTCATTCGATTCTAGAAGATTCAAGCAGTGTGTTGTATACCAACAAGGCTGCATTTTTTCAAATTTCTAAAGTTCCCAGTTTAAAAGGGTAAAAATCCTTAATTTAAGTTTACTATTCCAGAAGAGTAATCTTCGCCGTTTTTGAATTGCAAAAATATATGGCGAAGATTAAAATTCGGAAATGGTGGAAGCTAAGGAGACGATCGAACGCTGAGAAATATTCACCTACGAAGCCGCCATTTTCCATTCAGCGTGTGTAGGCTTAGCACTCAGGGGCGTGTGACTAAGCTAGGGCTTTTTAAGGTTACTCGCGTATAAGCTGCGACTCAATTGAGACAAAATGCTGCGATTAAGGCGCTGTTATTGAAATTTGTCCTGCTACAAAGTTGTTATAGTTAGATATTCCTTTTTTTTTAGCTTTTGAATTACAAATTTGAAATTATTTGAAATGTATGAAATCAATAATGTACCATAAATTACCTTTGTTTAAAAAAAATATATATTTCCAGCCGTTTCATCTTTTAGTCGACATTTTTTGCAAGGATCATTATTATTACCAAAACCGAATTTTTATTATTTATCTTTACCCGAATATTATTATCATTATTATTACTATCTACGACTTTTAAGTAGGTTGAAAACATAATTTTCACAGAATTAAAAAATTTTTGAAAGTTTTAATATGTAGTCATTTTGTAATATGTAAAACAATGAAATATTTGCTCAGTAAATTCCTTAACAAATTGATTAATTATGGAGGTGCAATGTTCAGATTAATGGCATCTCTTAGGTTGCTTTTCGATAATTTTAATTGTAAAGCTATGTTTAATAATTAAACAATGAGCACTTTTAAAATCATTTTAAATTATACTGTACAATACATAGAAAAAGCGCTGATGACTGACATTTAACAACTATTTAAGCATGAAAAATCGAGATAGTAATAGTTATACAGGGTGGACATTATGTAGTTTGGTAAATTCGTAACTGAATAATTTGCAAAGCATTAGCTGTAAAGTAATAGTTAAAAGACAGATTATTAGTATTATATCAAAAGTGTGCGGATTTGCAGTAAAATCTGTCTAAAACGAAGCCGATCAGGATCGAGAAATTTATCCGTCGTAGACAGTATTTCGTCTTATGCAAAGTTTACTCTACGTTTATGGGTTCACTGGGACTTGAAACTTTCCAGCATTAAAAATAATTTACTGTACTTTAGCGCTGAAGTCTTAGCTTAGATTGATCGAGAAAGTATTATTCCAAGGACACCACTATCACCAGTACTCTCATTCCTTGATTTAAGTGTGCGGGCTTATTAAATATCATATTTTCAGTCTGCGAATATCCACTTGTGATTTGAAATCATGAAGCACTTGTTTGATGGAGATCAACATATTAACAAACATGTGATAAGAACTGACTAAGAAAAGAACCGATTGCAAAAAAACGAAGGGCTGCCACATCGAAACTCACAAGAAAGGTAAACTTTGTAAGTTTTGAGATCTCATAATCATTTATACTCTCCTAATTGGAGGTCTAATTGGACATAATAAACTATTCTTTTTCCCAACTAATTTATGTCTACTCTGTAATAGTTCCGTTTATTGCACTTTGTCAGTTCTTAGTTTACTATAGTTCTTTGTTTTTGAAATTATTTGCTGGCATTCAAACAAAATGTCAAAATGTCATATTTGCTTTTATTTAAATATATCTAGTGGTGGAGTTCAGCCGGTTCTTAACGTTTCGGTGAAACCCAGTGATGTAACGGAAGGTATATGGTGGTGTACGCCGAATACTTACTGGACATTTTTGGAAAACTACGCTAGACACCGTAACTACAGTGTATATTTTCTAGTGTATACCATTAGTCTGTAACGTATGTTCTCTGTTATTTATAGACCGGGAGGCGGCAGCACAGAGAATCACCTCATCGAGTTCACGGCTGAAATTTCAGAATTAGTTAAAACTCGATTCGCATATTAAAACGCAATCGGTCTGCCAAGTCATATCTTGGTGGAAAACACGTAAAAACCCGATTTTAGCGGTTGACTCGTAGGTTTACCATTGTGTTTTCCTGCACCCAAAAGTATGAAAACATGGAGAACTGGGTGCAGGAAAACACAATGGTAAACCTACGAGTCAACCGCTAAAATCGGATTTTCACGTGTTTTCCACCAAGATATGACTTGGCAGACTGATTGCGCTTTAATATGCGAATCGAGTTTTAACTAATTCTGAAATTTCAGCCTTGAATTCGATGAGGTGATTGTCTGTGCTGCCGCCTTCCGGTCTATTATATGATATCTGAAAACCGATAAATAATTTTTGGTTGAGTTCGGCGAAACAAATGTTAAAATGGCACTTTTGACACGTAAATCACAAATGCATATTTCTTACTCTCTTCATAAATGTTCATACGTGGAACAACGTATTCTAATCATAACACCGCGACATATTCTAATTTGTTTAAGCTTTGTCTTACATTCAAAATCCCCACTCCATAGATACTAACCTTCCAGGCTTTTTTCAAATCAAATAAACATAATTTTACTCAGACAAATTATTAAATGAAATACTTTTTTTTCTGTATATTGTTATTTAGTAACATATTCTGTTCAATAACATTTCTGGTTTCCTTTGACTTATGTAACGGACGGTTGGCCACTAGGTAAATGCGCTGGTGATTCCATAAGGTATCTTTACAAGGAATTCGTGAGATACGCACATAATGAATGTTCCGATTCGAAATTTTTGTTCAATTATGATATTCTACATTACAGAACTAGGCGATAGTTGGCTTGTAACAGAGTGTATTATTTTTAGAACTGCAGTTTTTAAATACTATCCTGATGATAAAGGCAGGTCGAATGGCGAATTCGCCACTTTCATAACAGAATAATACCAAACACACTTTTCAAAATATTCAGAAATCACGATTCCATGGCCATAGGACTCAAATTAAAAGAATGTTCCAGAATAGAGAGCCGATTGTTAATTTATTTGATTCCCACCGCTCAATATATCTTTCATGTGGAAGCAACCAAACTTAAAACACTGTATATGTTGTGATTAGATGTAGATAAACTCTCATTTCACAATGACACATGTTATAAAAGTTCATACTAACTGTTAAAAAGTCGGTCTTTCTGCTCCCTTAAAGCGGTGAATTATAAATGAGTTATCATATTCTTGCATTATTTACTCGCATACGTTTTACTAACAAGAATTTGTCGGATCCCTTACATGTAAAATATTTTTCAAACAGAAAAAAAAAGCACACAATTTTCGCATGAAAAATATAAATTATTTAAATTTATTGAGTTAGATTTAATTGAATCATACGTAACCTCGATATTCTTTTTTAAAATGCAGCTGTTTAACTGTTAGGTGAGTAATCATTAGATTTATCCCTTCACACAAGCGAGTGCGTGCAGTTTTAAAAAAAATAATAATGAGATGACATCTCTTCTGCGACGCATCGTTGCGGATTTAATTATATTCTAATTGGTAAAGAAAATAACAATTTCAGATCGGATTTCATATTCATGAGAGATATTTTGGTTGAAAAAATTAATTTTGGGATTGTTAGAAATTTCCGCAGCATATTTGTTTTTGATTGTCCTGCGTTAATATTGACGCAGAAAAATATTAAAGTTTTAATTTCATGTTTCAAAGTATGGCTTGACTCCCCCCGCTAACTTTAAGCATATGCTCCTCTGTTTCAAAATTCTGTCAATATAGAACTAAGATGGTCTGAACACAAAAAGTCCCTGAGGTAATATTTACCACCATCATCTTCAGCGAAAGATTTCCCAATAAAAAAACAAAAGGTCTGAAGAAAGAGAAACAATTAAAAGTCATATAGAGCAGTACATGGACAGTGTATGTTGGATACGTTAACATCCCGGTGCATTTCAGACTCTAAAAAAAATTGTCAAAAAATGCAAAAGTACAGACAGCATGTTGCCGCAACACTCCTTTAATTTCTGCTTTTTGGAGAAATTTTCGTTTTTTGACTGCACAAAATTATCTTTGTTTTGCAACTTTTCTGTGTTTTGAGGAAAAAAGGACCTACCCAAAAAATGCGTTTATAATACAAAAAAGTACTAAACAGCATATTGTCCGGAACACCCCTGTGAATTGACGAAATACAGTTTTAGATTGGATGATTTTAGATACTTTTTACATTAGTTTGGGGAAAAATCCGTATTTTGGGGGAAAATAGGCAAAACAAATCACGTATTTTTTTAGAGTGCATCTCATTTGTTTCGAGCGATGAAAGACACGTCGAGATTTACAATAATACCATTAATGGTAAATACAGGGTGGTTATAATATAAGTATCTCTGTTTGGAGCTGTCTGTAGCTCGAAGGAATGGTCCGAATGAAACCAAAATCGGTATACTTACTATTCGAGAAGGGGGAAGCAGAATGGAATAATCAAAAATGATAATTGCAATAATCACCGACAGATGGCGCTACTGAGTGTAAAATGTAATGTGTATTACAAGAACAAAAAATTAAACCGAATGGAACACCTAATTTATTGGAAAATGTCACAGTGAACGTGGTTACTTTTTTGTATGGCGGTGCCGCGATCTTGTTCAGGTTCCACAATGTCATTGTGCTGGAGGACACAATCCAGGCTGTGCACAACGTGCTCAGATGCTGAATGTAATGCATCAGGAGTGATGTTTAGTACATGTTATGATATGCAGTAAAGTCATTGAGGTTTGTGACATCTCAACTGTACACAATCTTACACATTACATTTCACACTCAAAAGCGCCATCTGTCGGCGATTATTGCAATTAATTTTTTATTGTTCCATTCTTCTTCCCCCTTCTCTAATACTAAGTGTACCGATTTTGGTTTCATTCCGGTTATTCCTTCAAGCTACAGACAGCTCCAAATAGGGATACTTATTTTATAACCACCCGGTATATTAAAAAAAAAAATTAAATTACATTCATTCTGATTAAGCCCTACTTCAGAAAACGGCCCAATATTTATATGGAGATATTTTTTATTTATATGTTTATATGCATACATACATCGTATATAAAAATTTTCCGAGCATCATACCAATCTTGGTTATATTGAACAAAATAATGAAATAGAGTGAAATACATCCAATGAAAATTATACTAAATATATACTGGTACACACTGACAATGAAATGCAAAAATATTTTTTGCCAACTTGTCAACATTTTGCTGCAACTTGTCAAAATATAAACACCCCAACGTTTACGCAATATTTCATGGCAATATTGCTAATATTTGCTGAGTTATAGCCAACATCAACAATAATGGACGTGTTAAATAATAGATCTGAATAATTGTTAGCTAATTGGGTACTATAAATTAAATTTTAATAAATATTAGATAAAGTAGAAATATTTTATTTTGGATACACAGCATCAGACATTTAAAGTATTTTTAATCATTTTCAAATGACATAGGAATTAAATTTTACCTTTGATTAATATCGTATTTATTATATTCAAGTAAATCCAAAAGTTAAGTTAAATTAAAATAAATATCTAGTCTTTAATTAGATGACTTTTGAAAAATGTGTTAAAAATTGCTGATACGATGAATATCCGCGAATGTACGTTCCTTTGAAGGGTACTTCAAATCCCGAGACAATCAGATTTTCAGCACTATTGTCACGTTTCTACCCTACAGCACTTGCTTTCATCCGAGAATGAGTCTTATTTATGTGTTGCTAGTTTCAACAATCGTGGTGTTCATAATAATAGATGTATGAAAGAATTATTTCTATGAATTTTTGTTAAGAATTCAATCATCTAATTAAAAGCAATTTTCTAAAATTACAAGCATAGTCCTTGATACTATGTATATTGATAAATACATTAATTCAAATTTAACGAACTAAATCTAATTAAATTGGATCATAATGAATCAAGTCCATTTCAGGATAATTTAATTATCAGTTTCAATTTTTAAAGTAGATGTTGCAATAAGTATACATACATCTACTTTTGTTGCCTTGAATATAAAAGAAAATTCATGAAGAAAAGAAAAAAAATGGATCTACTAAATATGTTTAAAAATTGTTTTTATATTTGAAATACAGAAAGGTAATCGATTAAACGATTAATAATGTTTAAACTGTATATCTACATATTTATATTTAGACGTTAATGTGGAATTACTGAAACATATTATTTCTCCCAAAATATATTGGCTTATGCTATGTTTCATTCGGATATTCAAAATTTTCAAATTACGGGTATTATTAATCGTGAATATGCCTATCCCTTGAAAGTGAAAAATGTCTCTCAGCCACCAGAGCTGAAATGGCATGTTTTTACAAATTTGCGAAGAAAGAAATTATAAAGTCGTGGGAAAAAAAAACAGCGCTTAATAACTCAGCCACAAATCGTTCTAAAATAATTTGATCGGTGACAATACAGGGTGAGCATAAATTATTGAGTGCATTTCAGAGTTCAATAAAACCAAAACAAAATAATGTAGCAACCGCTTTTGTCGTTTAAATGAGACAGCTGTTTAAACAGTTTGTTTTAAAACTTCGCTGTGTGTATTCTTGACGAAACTGACAGAGACAACCCTTTCTTATCGAAAGTCATCTTCTCGGATTAAGCAACGTTTCACATTTCCGGTTATTTCAACCGTCATAATTGTCATGTGTGGGAGTCAGAAAAACCGCATGTAGTAAGAGAACACCAACGTGATAGTCCAAAGGTTAACGTTAGTGAGGATTGGCCATGGATGAAGTTATAGGGCCATTTTTCTTCCATGAACCCACGGTGACCAGTTGTGTGTATCTCGACATGTGCCTCAGAGGGAACATCGTCAGCCACAAATTTACTTCCAGAAAGATGGGGAACCATCACATTGGGGTAACACTGTTAGAGACTACCTGCAGGAAACGTTTTCCCAACGATGGATTGGTCGAGGAGGACCGATTCCTTGGCCTGCACGATCACCCGACATAACTCCCCTAGATTTTTTTCTTTTGGTATTTGTCAAAGACCGGGTGTACGCAACAGACGTTGGCGATATTGATGAATTAAAGCGACGAATCACTGAGGTTATTGGAGGAATAACGGCTGAAATACCCCGCAACTTTTGGCATGAAATTTACTATAGACTTGATATTTTACGTGCGAAAAATGAAGCTCGTGTAGAACTTATTCAATAAGTTACATAAAACTGTTTAAAATCTGCTTGTTATTAAAACATTAAACCTGTAAGTACAATACTTTGTTTTTGATTTTTGGTACTCTGAAATGCGCTTAAAAATTTATGCTGACCCTGTATGTTCGTAATAGCGTTTACTATTTAATTCTACACATAAACTTTGCTTAGGAGCACGTCTACGTATAGAAAATGTAAAAACTTTAAAATTTTCGGCTTTAATATTTATTTTCATATCATATATGTATTCTTCTAAACATTTTACTATAGAATACGTAATGTGAAGATATTCGGTCAAGTATTTTGGGAATTACGCAGGCTTAAAGTTTGAACTGCTAACATTAAGTACATTTTTAATTGTTGCAAAACAGATTGCAATCTAGGTAGTATTGTAAACAGAACTCAATCATTACTTTGCAAAATGAGCTTTAATTTTGCGCGTCATTCTTAACTTTTGATAAAAAAAAAAAAATTACATGATAGGACTTTTACGTTGATCCCTGGTGGGAAAGTGCATAAGTATAATTTTGAAATGGATTATTTTTAGTTTTTTTTACGTGCGGAAATCATACTAGAAGTTAAAATTAGATAGGATATTTTAAACTCAACTTTCTTTCTTTAACGGGATAACGCCCTTAGCGAGAAGTATATTAACTAAATTAGTATTAATGTATTTTTTATGTTTGACTATATGAGGGCCTTACGCACAAGATTAAAGTAGTTAGTATTGATTCAATACAATTTTCTTTTGCGTTTGTAGCGACCAATGGAAAGAAATAAGGCATCTACATTTAAATAAAGTTGATTTATTAAAACAGGTGTTCATTTGTTAATGTCTGTAAATTTACTATTTGTTGTACATATTACCAATTTACATTCAGATATTATCTAAAAACATGGTTAAAATTTTTCATTAAAAACGTCCCTCATTATCAAAAATGTATAAAAGTTTCAAATAAAAAACTTAACCATTACACAAAAGCGCTTTCACTCTAGCCAGAGCATCACCATTTGTAACAGTCAAGCCTCTGCTTCTTTGCTATATATACGACTGCGGGTTGAAGAAATGATATATGATGATAATGATATTTGCAATGATATGCTACACACAGTCATTGATTGCCGCTGGAAAAAAATATTAGAGGAGGTGGAGAAAAAGAAAAAGGGAGAATTGAATGGCGATAGGGGGAGTTCTTCAACCCGCAGAGGCTTGAATGTTACAACTGATGATGCTCTAGCCAGAGTGAAAGCACTTTTGTGCAATGGTGAAGGTTTTTATTTGAAACTTTTTTACATTTTTGATAATGAGGGACGTTTTTAATGAAATTATTAACCACGTTTTTAGATAAGTCTGAATGTAAATTGGTAATATGGACAATAAATAGTAACCAATTTGAAATAATTGTGTTAAAATTAATGTAGAATAAATAGTAAAGTTGATTTATTTTATATATTTTGTAAGAAGACATTTATTGTGATTACTTAGAATTTAAACTCTTTTTGTAATGCAAACAAAATTTTAAATTATGAATACGTAAATGAATAGAAATTGCTATTCAATAGTGATACAAAACAATAAACTACGTTGTTACATAAAGCACACGAATGCAAGGTATATCCAATTAATATGTCTGGCGGTTTGTCCATCCATGCACAATTTAATTTTTTTAAGACTGTATCCAAGAAATTGTAATTCGTTATAACGGTACATTCAAATGTGTTTTCACCAATGAATAAATTGGGAGCAAATTTTCAACGAGGGAAGTCTTCTGATAGTGTGGGGATTGGCGCACGAAGGGCGCAGGTTAACCCCTAGTTTTGTCTGTACTTTTATTTATTATCAAAAGATTTTTTATGTTGTTTTTTCTATAGCTATGTAATACAGGGTTGGGCAAATAAAATTGGCCAGGACAACAGAGTTCCAGGTTACAAAGAAACACAGCAAAGGAAAGGGAATACTAGTTCACTAACCTGCCTATAGCAGATGTTGAAAATAAGCACCATTAAACTCTTGGCACTTTTGGGCCCTGGTCAGCAAGTTGCGGAAGGCAGATCGAAGCTGGACTTGCGGAATTGCTGCAATCTCATCAGAAATGTTCTGTGCAGTTCTTGAAGACTATGACGGTTGTTGCGATACACCTTAGATTTGAGGGTTCCCCACAAAATCGCACACTGACAGATCAGGTGACCTGGGTGGCCGAGCTAGGGCTGAGACCAGACTGACCTCTGATAACAACTCTGTCAGGAGTGAAGACCACTAGCCACCCTGATCTTCACCTTTGCACTGATCAACCTTACACTGACACAGCCCGCACTAAGATCTGAACCGGTTTCGATCACGTGGTGTGCGCGTCAATCATTCACGTCCAATCGTATCCACTTTTATTTTCCCCACCCTGTATATAGTGAGTTCAGTTTGTATACAAACGCGAATTGGTGCACAACAAGTGCACAAAGGGTCAGTGATCTGTTTAACTCTAGTGAGTTAGGAGCCATGATTCCGAGTTGTGAAATAAATTTCAAATGTCAATATGAAAATAAATTTCAATTTTCTT
This sequence comes from Maratus michaelseni, assembly GCA_963931845.1. NCBI lineage: Eukaryota > Metazoa > Arthropoda > Arachnida > Araneae > Salticidae > Maratus > Maratus michaelseni. The sequence goes on from OZ007591.1 coordinate 323,107,288, forward strand.
GAGTCGTTTTTGCATTATTTTAAGGGGTCTCAGGAATCTTACTTTTTCATTGAAGTGGGAATTTAGCATCATGTCACATTGAATTTTATTTTCGATTCCCTGTAAAACATAAATCCATCAGTTTTTTTTTTCCACTAATAGCTTAATATTGGTTCTATGTAACATAATTATTTCAATATTCGGCAACTTATATTTTACTTATTTTTAAAAGTTTAATTTTGATAAAAATTTCAAAATTGTTTTTTGAGTGGCATCCATTGCGTGTAACATTTCTCAAAAACAGATAAAGTAATTTATATGAAACTTGGCATACGTATTCATTTTGATGCAAGAAATAACTTATACTTCAAATTTAGTATTATAGTTGCATTAGTTATTTAAAATGAACATTTTTTTTTTAGAAAAACAAATTCAAAATTTTATAATTTATTGTTTAATTTAAAAGAAATTAAGTTTACAAATGCTTAAAAATGAAGTATACTTTCAAGATACATTTGTTTCACATCATTATCAATATTATTTGGAACTCTAGAACCAGTAGTTTTGACACAGTCTTGGGCGCAGTGGACGACGGAAAAAAATGAATTAATTTTTTATCAAAATTAAACATTAAAAATAGGAAAATATCAGTTGTAGAAAACTGAAATAATTATACTACACAGAACATATATTAAGCTATCAATAGTAAAAATATTATATTTTTCTGTTTTATAGGTAATAAGAAATTAAATTAAAAGTGACATGATGCAAAATTGCACCTTCATTGAAAAAGTAAGACTGCTGAGACCCCTTAAGTTTCTTTGCTTATAATATTTTGTTAACGACAATGAAGAAGTCTCATACCTATGGAATTTAATTATTAATTATACGATTAATTCAGTTCTTGTGTTCGAGGGAAACACGCAAGTTTTGAGCGAAATAATATTTCTTTTTAACTTTCCAATTTCAAACAACTAAAAGATAAACGAAGCAGAGTAACAAAATTTGCTTACTCAATTCTTGAAGAATGCAGCGGCGAGTAACAAAGGCAATTCGATTGAGAGAATATTAGACACGAAAGAATTAAAACTCGAAATTGCTGAAATTACAAGACAAACTAAACTGGTATGATTATGTTAGAATAACACTGAGCAATGTACTTTAGATGCATTGGTGAAAAGTGTTCATTCATTAACAATTACATTACCAAGAAAACATGAAGATTTGGTCTTTGTTTTCTCTTTCCCGAGGTCCTTCATAGCAGAAAGAGTTCTCACTAAGTACAATCTGGAATTCTCTTAAATTTTGTTAGCTTGAAAGCTTCTGATATAATTATATATTTAAAAGAGAGAAAAATTGGTGATTTTACAAAAGAACAAAATCATTAATTTTAGAGGAATTTGAGACTGCTCTTTTGACTTGCCTAGAGTATTTCTGAAAAATAACACTTCAAAAAAATTAAAGTTACTTTGAATTATAGCATCAACTATGAATCAAAATTGAGCGAAGCAAATCGTTTTCTGTCTGCTTATAGGAGTATGAGAAATACAGTGTTGTTTTTTGTTCAGATTATTTACATCACGCAGTTCTCATTTCTGTAGCAATAGTTCAGTAGCAATTCTTATAGCAATGATTTTGCTATAAGAAAGAGTTTTGAAAGGGATGATTGAAAATACCGCTGAAATTAGACACTTCCAAATATCTGGGATAGTTCGCAACTTTAGCTGGACACAAGATAGGAGCACACCGCATGAAAAGACTTTCCTTCTATTTTACTAAGCCGGCTTGATGGACAGCTTTAACATGAAGGATATTCAACTCCACAAAAAGTGAAATACTGAACAATATTTTAATATAAATTATTGAAAGTTTTCGTTTAATTTTTCTGGTTCAAGACACAAATAAAAATTTAAATTTTAAATGCAAAAAAATGACTATGATTAAAATAGAGGTGTTTCACTTAAGCTGATATTCAAATATATAATTGATCTTACTTAATCAATTACGAAAGAAAGCTTTAAGCTGCCATGACATTGGTGGTTGCAGATTCAGAGGCCGCATAACATTACACAATCAATTCAAAATGAACTGGAGATCGTTTACCGTCGTTTTGGTTGCAACAATCTATTGATGGCAATAATCTGTAAATTTGTAATACAGCTCCATTTCATTTCGCTTTGACTGTGCAATGTTGCTAATATAATAACAGAAGAAAGTATTGTAATAAAAAAAAATCGACTTCCGGTTTTCCACGAATTTATACGTCTTAGGGGATCAGATTAAAACAGTTTTTTTACAAAATGTCTGTCTGTCTGTGTGCCCTTTTTGAACCATTGGAAAATGTATGACGTTATGGATAGAATTGAACCAAACTTCATATATACATTTTTGACAATGAACTTCATGTTACAGTTGAAAATGGTGATATTCCTTTACAGCAATTTTTGTGCGATTTTCTCGATTTTTTGCAGTTTAGTGAAGAATTTATGAATATTTTTCGACGAAATTTTATATTAAATAGTAATATTTAGGATTTTGTTTTTAGTGCTTGACAGGGCTTTGTTTATAATTTTAGAAAAAGTCGGCCTGCAGGCGGCGTTGTAATAGCGAATTTAGGTTCGATTTTTCTTTTGTGTTATCGGTAAGTTGATGAGGTCATGATTAGAATTGATAGAATTGATAGACTTGAACCGGAAGAAGGGGGGGGGGGGGTACGCTGTGATAGCGACTTTTGTGCAATACTGAATAATACTGAATTTGTGTGATTTTATCAATTTTTTACAGTTTAAGAATGAATATTTTTCGACGAAATTTTATATTTATATGTAATGTGACCGAAGTTTGGAGAAATGATGACCGAATTTTGAAAATCAGCCTGAAAGTAGTGCTGTGAGACCAGATTTTGTTCCAGTTTTGGGATGGAATTTAATTATTAATGTTACTAATAAACAATTATAATAAAAACTATTTAATAAAAATTATTGAAATTGATTTAGTTGTTCTGAAGATAAATGTATGTCAATATCTGCCATTTTTCCAAACATTTCGCAATTTTTGTTACCTACTTAATAACATTATTTACAGTTTTGTGAAATTATTTGATTGGCATTGTTTCCAAAATAATATTTTATATGCAAACTACAATCTATATTATAGAACAAAAACAAATCTGTGACCAATGGACCCGTGCGAAGAATTCGCACAGCAGTTTACTATTTTTTTGCAATATCTAATATTTTTTAAATGCAGGTTTAATTTTCTAAACGAAAATTAAGGACTAAGAATATCTACAAACAACATTAGTCCAGCTAGAATATCATCTAATGTATTCCATCAAAGTTACATTAAAAACTGATCTAAGATAGCAAAGGCAAATATATAAATAATATATATATATATATATATATATATATATATATTATCAATCGCATTTTAAATGCATTAGAGAATAACATCACATGTTTAGAAAAAAAAACATGGGATAACGTACAATAAATTTAGCATTTGAGTTTGAATTTTGCTTTTTAATCATAAATGTAAAATAAACCCGCTCTACATAAACAGTGTCAAATTTTATTTTTATTGTACTATTTATTTATGTTACAATCTTTCTTGAGCACGATATAATGCGTTTTTTTTGTGACAACACTGATTTGAGAAAAACATTTCATTTAATTTATGAAAACAATACTCACTTGATTTTAAGTTAACTGCAATTTTTAATCAAAAAACATGTTTTAACGAAATGTGTGTCGACTATGTCAGAAGCCTGTTAAAAATCCTTCCATATGGTATCTCATTTATCGTTCTGCGTGTTGAATTTGCTTAGAAAATGGGATGGTTGACAACAGAATTAATATATATATGATTAAAGCTGACTTCGTATTGGCAGTGGCAACGACCTGAAAAATAAATTCGGATTTTACTGCAATTTTTTTACTTCTGAACATCTCACAATGAATTTCTTTTACATAGTCAATTCGAAAAATCAAAATGTACTTTCAAAATCAATTTGCTTGAAAACGATATTTCAATTTATTGATTTTTTTGTGGTTTTTTAAATAATCAGGAGAGTTAACCCAGGCTTTCTGGGTTACAGAACATACTACTCGATGCACATAGATGAAAATCATTTTGAAATGAAAAATTTTGCATTTAATATATTTTTTTTAGTTTTTCCACTAACACAACAAATATAATTTTTATATGAGAAATACCAATAGGGGAGATCGGGGCACATTGGTACATTTTGCAGGAAATTGTCTTTTTTTATGATTAGTATCCAGATTTTTCAAAATTTTAAACAATGTAATTGAAGAGTGTTTTCTAATGTTGCAATGTGATGAATCATTTTGAAAAATTTTGCTGTATTAAAATCAGTAACATGTAGTTTAGGAAATAATAATTTTTGTACCAATCTACCCCATGGTGGGGTAGATTGGTACAAGGATGGGGTACTTTGGTACACTTACAAGAAATATACATAGGGAACTTAACACTTTTATTAGTAACAGTAATTGGGATACAAAATTGGAAAAGAACTTAAAAATACATGAATATTAATTTGAAACTGCATCAATGTATAGAAAACACAAGACAAAACATAGGAAAAAATAATAGTAGAATATTTATACAATTAGTGGACATTATAGTCACTTAACTCAACAGGAAAAGATAATAATGCTGCAGCTGTAGCAGTACCACCACAAAATGTAGGCTGTGGAATGATAAAACATACATCTGAAATATCAATAATTCTACTATCAACCTGTTCAGGGAAATAAAATTTGAGCAGTAAGTTTTCTTTCTTAAACACTTTACGGAAAACTCAGATTCTGTATTCTTAACTTCAATCTGGCCAACATAATAAATAAATCTCTTCCTTCCAGCAAATTTTACTAACACATAAACACTAACTGAGATATTGGATCTACCAGACTCTTATATTTTGGGTGGGATAAGTTAGCAAAGCAAAGGAGATGTATACACTTATTGAACTGTGCCTAGTAAATATACTGGAACAATACAGAAATTACAGTAAACTGGCTTTAACTAAAATAAATAGAATGTTATACCAGTTTAAAGTCTATTATGGGGCATAGACCGGGAGGCGGCAGCACAGGCAATCACCTCATCGAGTTCACGGCTGAAATTCCAGAATTAGTTAAATCTTGATTCGCATATTTAAACGCAATCGGTCTGCCAAGTCATATCTTGGTGGAAAAGACCCGAAAACCTGATTTTAGCGGTTGGCTCGTAGGTTTACCATTGTGTGTTCCTGCTCCCAGTCTTCCATTCTTTCATACCTTTGGGTGCAGGAAAACACAATGGTAAACCTATGAGTCAACCGCTAAAGTCGGGTTTTAAGGTGTTTTCCACCAAAATATGACTTGGCAGACCTACTGCGTTTTAATATGCGAATCGAGTTTTAACTAATTCTGGAATTTCAGCCGTGAACTCGATGAGGTGATTCCCTGTGCTGCCGCCTCCCGGTCTAGCACATTGGTACATGTACCAATGTGCCCCAATAGAACTGTACCAAACTGCCCCAGTAGCAGATTTTTGAAAAAAGTATCATGGCTGACATTTGTTGTTTGCATTGTAGTTCAAGACAGTGTGAAAATAAATGTCATTAACATCGTTATAATGTGCTATTATAGTCAAAGTGATAAATTAAATGAAATTCTGATTATAATGTTACAAGTAGAGTTCCAAAAGATTACAAAATTACAGTAAAACGGTTAAAGTTACCTTTTCCAAGAAACTGCAAATCCAATATCAGCAAACTTTCACCTGAAGAAAGTCTTCAGTGTTACCAACTTTTAGGAGAGAAATTAAAAAACTTTTAAATAAATCAACTAAAAATATCTACCTTGTACCAATGTACCCCATGTACCAATGTGCCCCGGTCTCCCCTATATATATAATATTATTTTGATATCTTTGATTTCTTTTTATAAATTTCTTATAAAGTTTTTAAATTTATAAAAAGCGGCAATTGCGTATAAGATACATACCAATAATCAGAGAAATCGCCAAACATTTCACTATTTATAGCAAACTTTACGATTCTGATTATTTAACTGTTTAAGTGGTGCTTGATTCAAGACCTGGTTGACTTGTGTTTTATATATATATTAATTAATTAATTTATTAATCAAGTTTTAATTTCGGTCATGCATATTAGATGGAAATAAATGCTGAACTATTTATATCGTTTAAGTGCAAAGGGGTTAATCTTCCTTAATCGGGCTGCATGCAATAGAGATAGATTAAAAAAACATATATGCTCGAAATTTATGTTAACCCCTTGAGGGGCACCGGTATATAATATATACCACTTTTTAATATATAACTTTGCCACCATTATTATGAAATAAAAATATTTATTAATGTTCTTTGCAGATTAAGAAGGTAAAAACTCATATAAAATTACTGGTGTCAAAACATCGCAAAATCTAGCATTTTTAGACCACATGCTTGCCCTCCAAGGGGTTAAATGCTCCCAAAAATAAGTAAATTGGGATGCACGTTTCAATCAAATTGCATTTGAAATGACACCTCCCCCCCCCTCCCGCTTTAGTCGACGGTGTAAGAATTAAAAGTGTGAAATTTAGAAGTTAAATTTTGAAGTAAAAATGAAATAGATTGGTCAGGTTGATCCCACCGTCGATATGACATCAGCATTACTGATGTTATATTTTGCTTTATAATACAGATATTCAAGCATGAATGTTTTTAAATACGCAGTCTTCCCAATTACGTACGATGAACCCATTTGTATTTAAAAAATATAAATAATTCAGCATTTCTTTTATCCTATGTCATATGCCCTAAAGTAATTGCTATAGTAAATTAAAACTTCATAAATAAATAAATGAAGCTCAAATCTGTTCAGCAGACAACATATCTGGTATTTAAAAACCTGGTAGCACGAGTTGGATTGCCTGGTTTTCTTAATAAAATAAGTGTAAATATTTGTAGTTATTAATTGCAAATTAAAGAAAAAAAACCTTTTATGTTCCAGTAAGCAGCGTCATACCGATTTTAGCGTCGATGACTTTTGTATGTATCATATATAAGATGCTACAGATAACGAAACTTTCAATTTTGTCGCGCGCCTGTAGTGGCTGTTGTATTAGTAACATCACACAACCCTCTGCAATGGTACTATGGCAGCACCCCCGCTGCTGCGCTAACTGAATTTAGTTTGATTATCTGCACCATATAATCTGTTATATCTATCGAAATAACCTACGCTAAAATTGGTTCTAAAATTTGACTCTGCTTTTCGTACTAATAAGATCGATATTGTGCAAATCACAAAATAGTTCGATTTCCCAAGTTCAGTGAGCAAGTGGCGCATATATCCTGTAAGTTATTTTAATTTTGATTGATGGCACTTATTTTACATTTCCTTTGATTAAGGTGAACAAATGTCCACTAAAGTCCACTTAGTTAACGCATTTTTTTTAAATAAAAATACTTATTACATTTTAAGAAAGTAAAGTATTACTGGGACCAAAAAATTACAAAGTTATAAAAGTTTTGGAAGCTTTTAAAAAGCCCCGTTATATAACTTTTTTTTAAAATTAGCTCACTCTATTTTTTATATATAGTTGCAAAATAATCGTCAGTGATTTACTTGGTATAAAAGTAAATGTTTAATATTTGACGTATTTCAACTGCATTATTGTGCAGCAGTTTCTTGATATGTTTAGACATTGTCGTGGAGAAACGCACGGATTTGGGAAAATTAAACTGTAAAATAAATGACATTCTATAAAAACACTGGTACAAATATTTAAAAAAATCGTTTTATTAAATATTAAATGATATTTAAAATATGTCTTCAAAATATTATGTCATTCTGATTATCAGTTTATTTCCTGTTATTACACAAGCTTTACAAATGTTTCCATTTTATAACATAGTAGCCTCACGTTATATTGCACTTCCCGAAAGACCCCCTCACCCTCCACCCCACCAAAAAAAAAAAAAAAAAAAAAAAAAAAAAAAAATTGCGCGATGCATCCAAATGTGCGGGAGTGGTGTAATCTGAGGCATTTAAAAAAAAATACTGAAATTGATTGCTATTTATCTCCAAAACTGATTTATATTTGTCTCAAAACTTTTTCTTTAGTTTCTAATTTAAATTTTCTTAGTAAATTAATGATTAATAATTACGTTCATCCCAATCAAATTGCATATAGGTTAAATATAAAGTGAGTTTAAGGGATAATTTTTCAGATTATACGTTAAAAGTGCGATATATCCGAATGAGCTATGTAATGAGGGTTGTTACTGAACAATGCTTTCAATCATAATTATGAATTGATTTTCTTTTCTCTTTATAGCGAAGATTTCTTCTTTATATAGTGTATAAAATATTTGCATAACCTTGTTGATTTTCTTTTTTCTTTTTCGCAAAAGTTTTTTCTTCATATATTAGTTAAAATATTTGCATAACCTCAGCTAAAACTTACAGATAACGAAACAGATATTACTTTCTTCTATCTTTAAAAGAAGAAAGTATTGGATTCGTTAAAATTTTTCATTTCCGGTTTTCAGCGGATTTATACGTTTTAAAAAGTTCCGAAAACTATTTGACTGTTTTTAAAAAATGTGTGCCCGTGAGTCTGTGTGTTTGTCTTTCTGTCTGTCTGTATTTTGTATTTGACAAAACATTTTTGGACGCTCTATCTCAAGAACTAAAGTGCAGAATTTCACCAAACTTCATATTCTGTTAGGCCTTGACATAAATTGATACTGGTTAGGGTTTTGTATACATCGTTCAAAAGGTGCTATGCTGCTATTTTTCAAGATTTTCTCAATATCTATATCTCAAGACCTAATGCTATGACCATCAAACTTCGTATTCTATTAGAGCTTGACATAGATTTGGGCTGATTAGGGTTTGGTATAAATCGCTTAACAGATGGCGATGTTATGCTGCATTTTTTACGATTTCCGCAATAGCCAGATCGCAAGAACTAATGCAAGGAATTTCACCAAACTTCATATTCTGTTAGACCTTGACATTAATTGGTACTGGTTAGGTTTTTGTATACATCGTTCAAAAGGTGCTATGCTGCATTTTTCAAGATATTCTCAATAGCTATATCTCAAGACCTAATGCACGTAATTTCATCAAACTTCATATTCTATTAGAGCTTGACGTAGATTAGGGCTGATTAGGGTTTGGTGTAAATCGCTTCACAGATGGCGATGTTATGCTGCATTTTTTACGATTTCCGCAATAGCCAGATCGCTTATCAGACACCATACTCGTTTTTTTCATGTTTTCAATAATAATAATAATAATAATAATAATATTTTTTCAATTGTCAACGTGCTACACATGCATTTGAAAAACTCATAACATGGCTTTAGGATAATAAATGGTTCAAAGTATTGATTAAACAGCTATGAACATTATCTTTTTCACATTACACGAATAGAGGAAATGTTCATAACTGTTTAACAAAACGTGGTTTTCTGTTTTAAGTGCCGAGAACATCTCAAAATTCATCCATTGCTAAATATCAAAACTCGGTAAGTTTTAGTGGCAGAAGAATGGAAATTTTAATGTTAGTGTCAAAAGAAAGTTTTTCTATCAATAACTTATAGCACCCAGATATATTATAAATATTTAAATTTCGTAACTTTTTTTAAAAAAGTAATTATTTTGATGTAAATGGATTTTCATATGATGAAAAACAACATTTGAAACATTTTTACAATTGAAATAATATCTGTAATACCACCTGTTAACTATAGCTACACATATGTGATTCATTTTTTACTTAGAAGTTTGTATAAAAATTGTTGTGAGGTTAGTGTTCTTGTTTGTGTTGATGAACTGCAGTTGTTATATTACTCATTATTTATAATCTAATAAAAAATATTTATTATTTTGTAAAATTAAATGGTAATTCATTATAACGATGCACATTTTACTGTTCAATAAAATCACCCTTTATATTATTCGACTGCCCGTAGATTGTCCATACATATACCTCTATGTATACAATGCAAACGTAATAACGCATATTTACTTTTCTGTAGAAATAAAGGGTAATTCAATATAACAATGCACATTTATTTTTTAATAAAATGACCTTTAATGTTATTCGACTGCTCGTGTTTTGTCCACACAAATACGTCTACGTATACAATACGGTAACAATCGGAAAGTTTTTTTTTTCGAAAAATTGTGTGGAAGGAAGGAAGGGGGCGTGGTCCTACATTAAAGTGCCTCCCAAAAGTTCTAGCACCAAGCCCCGCGTTTGCTGTGGACGGCTCTGATTAATTTATTTTACATATTGCAGCTTTCAGATGAAATTCTTCAATAAATGTGCACATACAATTGAAAAATATTATATTTCATCAGTATAGTTTGAATAACTAAATTTCTAAATGAACTGTGTGTAATCACATGTGTTTACCTTCTTCTTCTTCTTTCTTTCTTTCTTTATTTATTTAGTTTGTTATATTTATTTTTTCATTTCCTTCGGCATAGTGATTAACACTACCTGCACACTCTCACTCCATTCGCATTAGTGAAAGTGTGCAGGAGAGAAGTTATGTAATACAGAGAAACATTCATACTCAAAAGTTTAAATCTTCTGATTTATAACATTGAGTCTCAAATACTCGAAGCTCGAAAAAATTCTCAAAAATGAGAGCATATTGTTCCTATTTAAGAACCATTTTTTAAAACTGATCAATATTAAAAGTTTAAGTATATATATATTTTATATATTTACTGAAAAGAAATTTGTTTTTGAAATATTTCAAATAATTTTAGAAATCAAGAAAATGTTTTGAATATATATATACTGTTTATACATTTTGTATATCTTTTTCGGATATGCCGTCCCAATAATAGGCCATGACTTTACATTTACTATAACATTATTTTGCGATTACTTTTGTTATTATTGTACTAGTAATGATAGCATACTTTTTTACATTTTTAACACTCTCCAACATAGTTAAAAAGTGTTTATGAATTCGGTTTGTTTTATCATCTGTCTGTCTGTGCTCTAACGCGCGTAAATATACTCGGATTGTCATGTAATTGATATATATTAATTAGGTTTACCATGTCATGTTCGGTATTAAAAATGAAATGTGTAGAATTTATAGCCCGTTTACAAAGGCACTCAAAAGAATTCCGTTACAGTATGGTCTACGTGGAAAAATCGTTTCCAGTGTATGTTTTTACACTATTTCAATCACATCGAAATTTATATCCTATCAAAAACATCACATGTAAAAAATGTAGTCATGTCTCGTGACTCTCTTACAGTAAAAAGTTCTGAGATCATGTAGAGCCCCAGTTTATCTATTTTATTAACTCTGAAATTTTTATTCAGTAATCACTTCCAGTCTCTACATCTTTAGTTAAAGAATACTTGGCTCTACGTGATCTTAAATTTTTTTTTTACGGTAAAAGAATCACGAGACTTGGCTACATTTTTTGCATGTGACATTTTTGATGGGATTTCACTTCTTTTTGTAATTATTCCTACTTTTATTGATTTTGTGTTCTTTTTAAGCATCATGCACTGGTTTTTCTCAAGCCCTGTCCCTATTATTTGAAGGTAACAATAATTTGGAACTTTAGTTCCGTTTGCAAACTTTTCTAGATTTAAAAAAAAAAAGTTTCAGGTTCCTAGGCAAGCACTACGTTATGGAGGGAGGAGGGGTCAAAAGTACTCTCAGTTGCTTCCTGGAGAGGTACTATCGATTCTGAGGTATTACTCGCAGCCCTAGATACTTGATATTTGGCATAAAAGTAGTGTTTACGATGCAGAGAGACAAAATATTAAAAATTCCATCAAATTCCATCACATCAAACTATTTTCGATTTTTCGATTTTTTCAATTTTTCAATTCTTTTTTTTTCGAAATTTCTGGATTTTTTTTAATTTTTTTTTCTTTGTATACTAAACATTACTTTATGCGAAGTTTCAAGTTTCTAGGGTTATAAAATCGAATTATTTTCGATTTTTTCGATTTTTGTTGCGATTTTTTTTTTTTCAATTTTTTTTTATGGATTTTTAATTTTTTTTTTCGTATCTTAAACATTACCGTTATGCCAAATTCCAAGTTTCTAGGACTACGGGATGTACCATAGCTTTTTAGTAGCTCGGTGAGTGAGTGAGTGAGTAAGTGTCAAAAAATCGAATTAATTTATCTTCTGAACTAGAAAGGATGGAAACATGAAATTTAAAAATTTAGTCTCGTTCGCAACGTATTCTAGATAAACGATGTTTCAGGTTTTTGGGAAACTACAGCGCAAAGATATGGGAGGTAAAATGAGCCCTGTGTTACTTCTTATTGAGATGCTTCTTACTGCTGTGCAGATACTTCTCTGGGATTCTACACGATGATTCCTATAGAATATGGTGTGCATAGCATTTATAGTTCATTTACAGGGACACATAAAGCAATTCTGTTACAGTACTGGCCATGAGCAATAATTAATGAATGTTCGCTTTCAATTGTGGTATGCACTTTTGAATGTAACTAATTTTTTGCATATTACAAAAAAAATATCGAGAATATTTTCGTTTATTGACGGTAAATGCTGAAGGGGAATTTTCAACTGTGTTTACGGTTGCTAACTGAATTAATTTTTATCATACCATGTATTATATATGCAAAACTATAGATCAGATACAGGACTGTGCAAAATAATTTTGATATTCTTCAGCTGTAAATTGCTGAAATTGGGTTTTCAGATGTGTTATGCTCTTTCGAAATTGTTTACTTAGACATCATCTTTCGCTTTATTAAACGGTGAACTTTTGTTAAAGTATTCTGAATGTGTTGAAAGTGTTTCATAACCTATGCTTGAAGTATTATTATTATTTTTTTATCTATTATCATTTCGTTTAGGTTTCAACGTTTAGTAGTAACAAAAATTGTTTTAGGTTCTAAACATTGTTGCTGAGATTTTTATTTCAAACATATATTTCATTCTTTAAATTTAAAAACTGAGCATAATGTGGTATTTGATGATAAATCCTGGCCAAAAAGACAGAAATTAAAATTTGACCAACACTTAAGAAAAGCATATTTTATAATAGCTGACTAACTGGCACGTCGATCTATGTCTATTTCGGGTGCATGAGTCATATCCGGCGGCTCCTAGCTTCAGTTGAAGTGAAAATTTCTTTGTGAGAAGACGTGCATTTTGTTATGTTTCAGCTTTAGTATTGCATTTAAATGTATACATTTACACGTGTACGCAAAAAGTTTTACTTTTCATATAATAAAAAATAATTAAATTGAAAATGGGTTAATATTAAGCCTTTTTAGATATAATTTATTGAAATATATTTGTTGAAATACATTATCTAATATATTTAAAGCTTTTTATAGTTGTGTCGGGGTTTGTCGGACCATTTTTGAATTATAATCGTATTGGTTATAGTTTTAAAGGCAAAGATTTAAAAAAAAAAAATCCGCATATTGTTGCCATTATTAGATATCAATGTTTTGTTGAAAATCTATTAAAAATACTCAAAAACCAGCATCTTTATACTGAAAAGACTCAACTTTGGTAAATATTAAATGCAAGTAACATACATATTATATGCATTGGTTTTTATAAATAATTAAACATTTATGTACAGTAAAATTAACCACATTTAATTAAACATTACTTGTAAATAAAGTAAACCTATCAACAATTAATTTTCTCTTATAAACAGTAAACAATTAAGTAAACATTGTATTATATGTTTATTCATTTATTTAAATGTACAGATTTATGTGTATATAACATTAATTAAGTGTATTTACTAATAGTAAGTCAACAATAATGGTTTTAGATATTAAATGTAAATATTAAATGCAAGTAACATACATATTATATGCATTGGTTTTTATAAATAATTAAACATTTATGTACAGTAAAATTAACCACATTTAATTAAACATTACTTGTAAATAAAGTAAACCTATCAACAATTAATTTTCTCTTATAAACAGTAAACAATTAAGTAAACATTGTATTATATGTTTATATATTTATTTAAATGTACAGATTTATGTGTATATAACATTAATTAAGTGTATTTACTAATAGTAAGTCAACAATAATGGTTTTAGATATTAAATGTAAATATTAAATACAAGTAACATACATATTATATGCATTTGTTTTTATAAATAATTAAACATTTATGTACAGCAAAATTAACCACCTTTAATTAAACATTACTTGTAAATAAAGTAAACCTATCAACAATTAATTTTCTCTTATAAACAGTAAACAATTAAGTAAACATTGTATTATATGTTTATATATTTATTTAAATGTACAGATTTATGTGTATATAACATTAATTAACTGTATTTACTAATAGTAAGTCAACAATAATGGTTTTAACTTTAAAAAACGTAAAAATTAATTTTGGCCAGGATTTTGCCACAAATACTTCACTGTGCGCCTTCAAAAAAATTTTCCACAGTCTATTGTCTTAATAATTGTACACAAAATAACTATATTCTTTAGACTTCCGAAGTCGGTATATTCATTAAATTTCAGTAAATCTTAAAGTTTGTCATTTGGATAGCTACTTTTACGTTTTTAAACATAAATGTTTTTTTTTTTCAATAAACTAAAAAAAGAAAAAAAAAGTGTTAAAAATTATGCAGACATTTAGAAGCAGAAATAAATAAATCTATCAAATCACGAAAAGCTTTTATTTTCAAAGTGTCAGAACGCACAATAACATTTCTTTAGATTTTTTTCCCCTTGTAAATAAACAAACAAATAATTTTGACGTACCTTCGACGTAAATGAATAAATTATCTTAAGGTAAAGCTAGGATAGTCTGCGCACAATTCAAAAGAATAGCAATAAAAAATCTAAATATTATTTTTTTGCTAAACTATCCATGAATAATTTTTACTTCATTTGTTTTTTATGCATTTCCATTGCTATTTTGTTGTTATGTTGCAATTTAATAGAACAGTTGTAATAAAACTAAGAAAGTTATTTTGCGCAATCTCTCCTTACAGGGTTGGTGTGATTGCGCACATGGGTAGGAGAGATTGTTACTAATAATAACTACAATTAAACTGTTAACAATAATAATTACACTTAAATGACATTGCTGTAAGGTTTTTGTGAACAAATTTTATTGTATTGGGAGTGAATATTTCAACCTAATGCTTAAAGAATCAGAAAAAGGAAATAATTTTAAAAACGATTAAAAAATTTTAATTAAAGGGAAAAAAATTAAAGAATCAGAAAAAGCAAGTCTAGATAAGATTGCAAAATAAAATTATGTAACTTAATATCACGTTTAACTTAAAATTAGTCCATTTTCATTTTTCATTTTTTATGCAAATTTACCAATAAGCTGTGTAATCTCTCCTAGCATAGAAACTAATGAAAACAATGCGCCATCTCTCCTAAGTAGCAGATGCGCAAACTCTCCAATTTCGGTAGAAGAGATTGAGTGGCCTTTTATTTAAACATGGCCGCTACTAAAACGAACCGTTGATGTTCACATTGTTAGTCTAGATTAGCAGCTTATGAGAAATCGTTTAAAATATTTTGCACTATTGACATAGTATAGAAATTCTGATGATTAGCTATGAAAATTCAAGCACTTACTTTGGGAAAACAAAACAAAATAGCAATACTTTATCTTAGACGCTCAAAGCAATCAACGTGCACTTTCAAGTAGACACTACACTAGTGTTGTTGTACAACTACCTGGAGTCGCTGCGCTCTCACTCTACTCCTTCCCCTCGAACCTCTATGTGCGCAATCTCTCCGACTGCGTCATCTCTCCTGGCTTTACCTTACATGTTTAAAATTGTTGGAGATGTGGTTTTGGAAGCCATTTTTAATATATTTCTATGTAAGAGGATATTCGTATTTGCGTGAATAAACTTTATACAGAAATTGTAATAGGATAAAGGTTTAACAATATACATACAAATTTGTAATGTACTTCAATATATCTATGTTTTTATACGAAACTTTTATATAAATAAATGTAAATAACTGTAATACAGGTGAACGTAGGTAGATCAATTCATTTCGAACAGATTAGAATCATAGTAAACGTTATAAGTTTGTTTATTTTTGTACTTATGAGGTGACTTCCTAATTATATAAATACGTAGAACCTAGTCGTCGTCTGGTCCGTCCGTCTGTCTATCCGTCTGTCCGCATATAACAGCGCAAAATCTGCCCAATCGAATAGTTTGAAATTTAACATATATAATCGGTAGAGAATTTTGTCGAGTCATTTAAAATTTTAGGAAAATCGAATAAAAAATTTAAAAGATATTAATAAAAATATTTAATAAGTAATTTGAATTTTTTTAAAAATCGGCACTTCCTTGTTCCTTTTTAAAATGTCATTAGAAAAATCATGGGTATATTGACTTTTGTGTTATAATGTATGCAACACATGAGCGATATAAATTTACCTCACATATTAAAAGAGGATTGCTTTTAATTTTTTATTCAACTTTTATTCAATTCTTTTTAAATTATATATTTGTTGCTAGCTGACAACCACGGTTTCTTTCACGTGCATAAAATTTTAAAATAAATCAATGTATGAATTGAGCAACATTTTTATGATTTGACTAAAAATATGTATATAATTCAAAATGAATTTTTTTTTTTTTTTTTGTAAATAGATAAAGTTTATCCAGAGGAATTCTTCGTCTTTTTTTTTTATATTCTTCTATAAAAACTCGGATCGGCTATAAATAATCTTTCAATTCAGGAAGAGCTTTCCTTTTCGAAGTTTCAAAACACGCAAGTACATTTCTTTAGCTACATTTTACTTGTAAATACGCACGAAAAAAAAAATAGACGCAATTTATTTATATGATACCTTTGAGATACATAAAAAATTATTTTCATGTACAAAATTGTTAGATATGTGTTTTCATAAATTATTTCTAGTACATTTTCTCGTACAGATTA
Organism: Maratus michaelseni; assembly: GCA_963931845.1. Taxonomy (NCBI): domain Eukaryota; kingdom Metazoa; phylum Arthropoda; class Arachnida; order Araneae; family Salticidae; genus Maratus; species Maratus michaelseni. Next base: position 323,124,244 of record OZ007591.1, read on the forward strand.
TTCGTAAATGCGTGGATAAACTTTATAAAGAAGTAATATTAAATATAAAATATCATGTTTAACAATGTTATAATATGTGATACATAAATATCATTACTTTGAGAGATGAGCGATAACATAAAACTTTTATGTTCAAGTTTACCATTCTTTTTTTTTTTTCATGCACTTTATTCATTTCTTTGAAATTATTTATTTGTTTTCGATAATTTTTTAGATATATACAAAAAAAAAAAACAGACAATTTTGGACATTTTGAAAATTTGGAAAACTGAAACTGTTTATAAGTATTTCACCTCGCATCATAATTATCAAAATTAAGAATTAATATTGTCTTGTGAATGATATTTTCTTTACATTTGAATGATTTATTCCTGGAATAAAATCTGTTATTTCTTTATGTATGGATTCATTCCTTATCTTTCAATAATAATACACATTTTATGATTGGTGTATATTTATAAAATATCGCAGAAATATCTTTATAAAATGGCTCATTTAAATAATCGTCACTACTACTTCTATCTTCTTTAATTACTAGTATTAATTTTCCCTCTATACGAGTTTCGTTTCCGTTCAAACAAACAAAATATTACAAGAATTTTAAGCAAGTTGGAAATTCTACGTCAAACATGACAAATGAGGTGCATTCGTATTGTAACTAGATTTATAAATATTCTGATCTCGGTGCTATTGCACTCTTAGTAAGAATGCATGAATACAAAATTTAATTTACGTGCAGATTTTCATATTATAGATATTGATTTTATTTTATGAAATTAAGTTTCACACTGAGAAAAGAAAATACCTCCTTCAACTAGAATGAATAGTTAGACTGTTTCTAAGTCCCTAAACTAGAAATATAGAAATCCGAGCTATGCGAATAGGGTAAGCAACAAACCTGAATAGACAAAATGATCGAGAATTTCTCGTCTCTTGTTTTCTAGGTGACGAAAGGATAATGAATCGTGTAATTGGCGAGAAATTAACGCTTTATTTCTAGAATGGATTTATAAACTAGCATTATAGTTACTAAAACTAGCGTCTTGTCTTCTCATCTATTTGCAGACATTTTTAAATAAGTTTGACCACGAGAATATAGGAAAACTCTTTTGAATTCTTATAGGCGACACTAGAACTCTCTGTCAAAGTGAACTAGAATTTATAGGGATGACATGGAACTATTTTTTCTAGAGCCACAATTTAGATTCTAGTTGAGAAGGGCAGATTTTTTTCTCAGTGCAACGCACTTTCACAAACAATTAATTAGAAATCTGTTACATTAAAATTATACTATGCGCAAATATGCAATACAAGACAATATAAACAAAATCAGTGAGTTTATTTCAGTGAACTGAATTATACCGTCTGTTATTATGATATGATTAATTTCAGTAATAAAATAAGTACATTTTGAGTTAGCAACATTTTATGTTTTGTTGACATTTACTGAAAATGTCCAATGGAAAACGTAAGCCCAGCTCTGAAAATTTTAGAACTTGAAATCCATATTTAGACTTGTTCTCCATTTAACATCTGTTTTTTCGAAAACAGCTATCCAAAAAACTGTCGGTAGATGACATGCAACCCTGGCAACCATCACCATGGCAACCTAGAATAATTATCTATCATGGGATATCATTGAATTAATTATCTATGATAGGATTTAACAGAATGAAGAAAACTTTTATTAATATCTTTTTAAGTATTGATTCGATTTTCTTAAAATTTGAAATGTCTCGCCAAAATTCTGAAACGATTATATATTAAATTTCAAACCATTTGGTTGTGTAGTTTTTATGCTGTTATATGCAGACAAACGAACGGACTAGACGACGACTATATGTGCCATGTGTTTAATATATTTAAGAACTCACTTTAAAATAGTATCTTTTGAAATTCTTTGATAAACATGCAATATAGAGTCTGTATATGTTTTTTTCTGGCTTTCTTTATATTTCTCTGATAGCTGCTAAGATTTATCTGTAAAAACTAAGATTTTTTTTCTGATCTTCAGGATTTTAGATTTGCACATGTTTGCTCACACTTATTTTTTGGCCAACCTGTGCGATTCGAGACAGACAGTTAAGAGTTATGCACTCACTGTCGACCCGGGTTATGCCGGATCTGAACACGAAATCTCTATTTCAAATGAAATCACAATCCGACACGAATCCGACCAAGGGTTTTTTGCTGACCCGAAACTTGATCCGAACCCGACTCTAAACCCGAAATGTAAAAAAGAAAATCCTCATTTTAATGGAATTATGGAAAATCAGACTAAACTTGCATTTCTTATGTTAATTAGATTTTTTATGTAATGAAATTAACATATACACTGCTGTCCAAAAAGTAAGAGGCAGTGACTGGATGCAGTGGCTTTTTACACAGTTTGTTGGTTTGTAGAATATCTACTGAAATTTTCGACAAATTGTTTTTGATATTCGAGGCTGTAAAGCACATGTTTGACTTCAAGAACAGTAAAAATAGTATACTGCAATCAAAAAATTTGATGATATATGGGCATTTGTATGAAATATTTTCTAATTGCGCAAGCGTGAACTATACCAAAGATATTCTTTTCATGATTTGGTAGTCAATTCTATAGAGTAACGCATATAAAAGATCATTCAAATATCGTAAGAACTCAGAAAGATACCAGCTATACAGTGAGCTAATTGACAAATTCGGGTGGAAATCCCATATCATGCAATGGTATATGGATTTCACGATATTTGACTGGTCTCTTTATATGCGTTACTCTATAGAACTGACAACCGAGTCATGAAAAAATAATCTTTGGTATATTTCGCGTATGCGCAGTTATAAATTATTTCATACAAATGCCCATATCTCATCAAATATTCAATATATTAATTTTTCAATTGCAGTATACTGTTTCTTCTATTCATGAAGTCAAACATGTGTTTTACATCCTCAAATTTCAAGTACAATTTAAATTCAGCAGAAAATTTCAGCAGATATTCAACAAACTGTGTAAAAAGAAAAAGCGTCCGGTCACTGTCCCTTAATTTTTGGACAGCAGTGTACATACTCACTAACATAAAAATTAGAGTTTTCATATAAAACAAAATTATGGACCGACCCGCCCCGCAACGCATAATCGAACACGACCTGCATAATTCAATATCTAGCCCAAACCCTACCTGAACCATAAATGATGAATGTGAACCAGACTCCAAACAAAAACAATTAGATCCAAATCGACCCTCTCCAAGCCGCATATCGGTTTGGGTTTGGATAAAATTTTGGTTATACAGCCCGACGCAGGACTTTTCAGACAGTTGGGTTGTTTGTTGAGATTACTTTTAGATCATTTGGAATAGTTTTTGAAAGAAAGAAAATATTATTCCGAGATTCACCAAATGGTGCAAATCTTGCACATAGGGTGATTTTATACAGTAAAATAAGCAGAGAAACTAAAAAATATAATACTTGACGTGTGATTATAATTCTCATTACGACCGAAGTTGATTTCCCATAAATGACATAAGTTTTTTAACCTGCGATTGCAAGCAATAAGGGACTCTGTCACTTACAGAGGAGTTTTTAATCTTGTTTTTTCTACCCTTGAATGACAATTTATAAGAAGGATTAAGAATAATTTAAAAATAAGCAGGCTTATTAACATTGGCGCACAATTTAGGAAAAACTATGATTTTTTTTAAAACTAATCATGACACTGTTATGCTAACAGTTTTGACGCATTGGTAAATTAATTTATGTAAATATGGTATTTTTCTAACTTGTTTTAAATAATTTTACAAACAAATGAAAATATATCAAAACAGATATTATTTACTTTCAGGAATTCGCCACTTTTTCTTTATACCTTCTGCAAAAACTCAGAGCGCCAACATAAACATTCACTAAGAGCAGCTCCTCGTAATTTCTTAACACGCAAGTATATTTCCTTACATACTTTTTTTTTCTTTTGATAAATACGCAAAAAAGAATATACAAGGAATTTTTATTAACGTACCTTCGAAATAGTTGATAAATTACCTTACACGTAACAAAGTTTTGAAGATGCGTTTCAAGAAAGCATTTTGTAAGTTTTTAATTTGTATTGTGCATTACAGATTTATAGCATTTTATTGTATATAATGTTTATTTTTAAGTATTCCGTTTTAATACTGTTTGATGTTAGAAGTTTCAGTACATTACAGGGGGCTACTAAATACTGTTACAAATATTCAGTCATTTTATATTACAAATATAAAATATAAAATGATAATTACACTAATATAATGAACATCACAGATGAAAGTTTTCCTGGAAATAATTTTACTCGAATCGACCGTTATCTTTATCGATTACCAAAGATAATGTTTCATGCCATTTGCCAACTGTAGCACGAATCATTTTAAGAGGTAATCGGTTCCATTTACGCAATATGGAAGCTTTTAAAGAGTCCAAACTTCCGTGTTGTTTGCTATTTACGTTAGCTTCTAAAATACCCCAGACGCAACAATCTAAAGAATTTAGATCCGGTGAAGAAGGACAATTGACTTGGAGTCAAGCCTGTGTGTGGCCAATATGTCCTGTTTGTAATATTCCGCATTGATTTTTTCCCCTTTATCGGTGAATTTCAAAGGGAATTTTCCATTGCCTGACACTGCAGCCCAAACCATAACAGAATTCTTGTTCTGAAAGCGTTTAGCAGTTCGAAGGTTTTCAGGTATATCCTAGAAGGTTGCTGAGTATACTACATAATTTTTAGCATTATAACACTGTTAAGTGCAAAATAGCTTCACATCAGAAAATATTATTTTGTCAACACTTTTTCTACCATGCCGCTTCAGCAATTCCTTGCATCTTTGTAAACTTTAATCTTTGTGCAGCAGTCAAACCCGAAATTTTCTTTTGCGATAAGGGCGAAAACCTAGGTCTTCATTTATAATAACTTGCGTAGTTCTGCTACCCATGTTCTCTTCTGCAGCCATTTTATTTGCATAACGTTGTGGATTTCTTCGTATCTTTTCACGAATTCTTTTGATGCACTCTTTTGTGCAAACTGTGTGTAGACGACCTGACTTAGGTCGATCTTTACAGCTATTAGTATATAATAATCGATTTATAGTTCTCTATATAAATGTTCTATTTAAGCCAATGTATTGTAATTGCTTAAAGATTTTACATGCGGAAAACCCGCGGTCAAAGAGCTGTTTAATCATCAGACTTTTGGCTTCCATCTTAAAAATAATTTAAAATATTTGCTTTATATAAAAACTGTCTGCACTAATAGAAAATTGCCAAACGCTGAAATGGAGAAATAAATAGTTTTACCAAAAGATTAAAATTTATTCTTATTTTTTGGAGTGTAACAGTATTAAATAGCTACCCTGTAGTTTAGCAGAATTGCAGCTTCCTGTATTTCTTAATTATTCACCACCCTTATATTAAAAATAAAATTTTCGTGGTAGCTTGCCATTGCAAATGTTTAATATATATATTATGAAGATAACAGTTCGGATACAGTGGTAGCAAATACATAAAAAATATAATATACTGCTTAATCCTTGCTTAAACAAATTTACTGTAAAATGAAAAATTATTCTTTTATTTAATATTTCAAAATTTTCTAAATTTTCCGGTTTTCATAGTAAAATAAGGATATGGTACTTTTCGGTTAGCCCAGTGAAATGTATCTATCTATATATACATATATATGTATACATACACACATATATGTATGTGTATATATATGTATTAAACAAAACCATAATTTGCCGAACAAATTAAAAAAAAAAACAATTTATTTCCCACAATGCTTAGGCCCGAGAAGGGGCAGATATTAAGATATTTCATTCAGTTGGTTTTGCATTAGATGTTAAATTTCTGGTATCAAATAAGGTTAAACAAATTGAACTTTAAAAAAAAAAAGGAAAATCAATCAATATATTTAATCCACCTGTAAAACTTAGATCTGTTCGAATGAAATTGAAATAAATCTTTGACTGTTTTAAAGGCTTGTATTTTGCAGGTACCTTGTCATTTTACATACACTAATCATAAACATGTTAAAGTTTAATCTGTAATACAATAGTTTGCAGCTTGTGAAGCTTAGAAATGAAAAAGTCAAAGATTTATTTCAATTTCATTCGAACAGATCTAAGTTTTACAGGTAGATTAAATATATTGATTGATTTTCCTTTTATTTTTTAAAGTTCAATTTGTTTAACCTTATTTGATACCAGAAATTTAACATCTAATGTAAAACCAACTGAATGAAATATCTTAATATCTGCCCCTTCTCGGGCCTAAGCATTGTGGGAAATAAATTGTTTTTTTTTTAATTTGTTCGGCAAATTATGGTTTTGTTTAATATGCCACGTTTTTTAATAACTACTGCATTCAGACGAACTCATTTCAAAATTAATAGAGCGTACCATCATCAAGCTTTTGTTTATGCGGTATGGCATCACAATTTGTGATGTAAATTTAGCAATGGTTAATTCAAAATGTTTCACCAGTGCTGTAATGCAGGTTGTTGTAGTTTGGAAAAAAACTTCCAATCTCAGGATAAAAAAAAATCAATAATAAAAACATGAAAAATCAATTTTACTTAAATTTAGTTATTCTGTTTCCCAACAAGGACGCTATGAATGCATAAGTAAATTGGGTTGAATTTTTAGAGATTATACTTAACAACAATATAGCTGCCATGCAGTAAAACATTTAAAAAACAGTTTTACTTGAGTTTGGATACCCTATTTCTTCACAGGTGGCGATATAAACGCAAGAAAAAATTATTCCATAATTTTAACCTGGGTATAGTTCCCGTATTGGAAAATGTAAAAAAATCCATTGAGTTTTAGTTAAGCAATTTCCCACCCGGAGCGCTACGTAGAATAAAAAAAGATTGTGAAAATTTTTATCAAAATGTAAACTTTACCGAGGCAAGAACTTTTTCTGAAAACATATTTAAAAAAGGAAAGCATAAATCAATTTTATTAATATTTGGTTATCTTATTTCCTCTCAAGGGGGGGCTTTAAACGCAAAAGAAAGATTTGTTGAATGTATGTAACATACTTTAACTTAGGATATGATTGTCATATAAGAAAACATAAAAAAGTGATTTTAAAGTGTTAGTTATGTAATTTCCCAACGCTGGTGCTTCAAGAATAAAAATAAAACATACCATGTGAAAATTTCTAACAAAACACCAATTTCAGCCTGTCGGAAGTTTATTATAAAATAAATAAATAAATATTCATTTACCCTATTTTCCTCCAGGGGGCAGTTTAAACGCGAAAGAAAATTATGTTGTATCTTTACTATGCATTTTTAACTTCAGTATAGCTGTCATACAATGAAACATAAAAATTCAATTTTGCAAACAAAAAATAAACCAGCTGGTGAGATCGGGCTGTGTTTGGTTAAAATCAGCTTTGTGTTCAACTCGTCAAACTTCATTTTTTCGTAGACTTCTAAGTCTTTTGCAGATCTGAAGATTTTCTGTCCAACTTCAGAGACTTTAGGCTTCGACCGAAGCACTTCCTTAAAGGTGTGGGATTAATTGCGAGAAAGATCTATGTAACCTGATTGGTTAAATTTTGTTTTCGAGAACGTTCTATGGACTCTGATTGGTTGAATCATATATCTCAGCTTCTATTGGGAATTTCTAGAAAATTCCTTCAGATTCTGAATGCCAATTCTTTCGCCAAGCTTCGCCAACATTCTTCGAAAACTCGCCATATTGGCGACATTATTTCATTTAGCGCCAATAATGTGTTTTGGCATTGATAATCTGGAAAGTCATTTTCCGGCCAAAAATCGTACATGTCGCCAAATTTGGAGAAATGTTGCTAACTTTACGAATTTGTTTACTGTCAACTGTTCAGCAGCTGTTCCAACCTTTATTTCCATTGAAATGCATTGACACGTAGAGATCACAACATGACCCACTAATCGAATTTTTCCGAACATGTCGAGTCCAATGTTTTCTCGTACACTAAAACGGTAGAATACAAAATTATCGTTAAAGACATTTTTTAGATAAAATTTCCATACACACACACACGATTTGCTCGTATTATAATATATGAATTGGTTACGCTATTTCCACCCACGGGACACTATACATGCAAGAATAAATTTTGTTGAATCAGTAATACCTAATTTTAATTTGGAGCATGGGTGGCATATGAGAAAACATAAGAAAAATCCATTTTAAAGTTTTAGTTAGGCAATGTTCCACCATGAGAGCTACGAGCGTAAAAAATCCTTTGAAATTTTTTATTAAACATAAATTTGATAATTTCACAACATTATTCAATTAATTTATACAAACCCGCAAAAAATCAATTTTTAAAAAATTTAGTTACTTTATTTCTCACCAGGAGACGCTATGAACACAAAAGAAAATTGTGTTGAATCTGTGCCAACTACTTTAAATTTCAATATAGCTATTATACAATGGAACATAAAATAAATCAATTTTATTTAAAATTGAATATATTATTTCCTCCCAGGGGCGCTATAAATAAATAAGTAAATTATGTTGAACAAGTACAACCTATTTCATAATAATCATCTACGCAATTAATGTATAATAAGACGTCAAATTTCTCCCCAGTGAAATCTCTTATAAACTGTTTGACAGAAAATTTTCTCCTGTATGTAACTGATATTCATCCTTATTAATCAGTATCATTTCCATTTTTTTTTATAAGTATGACATTATATACACCTGTTTCCTGTATTTATTCATACTGAGGTTCCTTGTATTATTAACAAATGTATTACTGCTGCTGAACTCATAAATGCTTTTTTTGTTACAAATATAGCGATATATTCGCCTGCTTTCTGCTTGAATTATAACAAAATATTAGAAAATGTCCGTTTATTTAGAGTATGACGTCGTGTTGATCCCCCCCTTTTTTTAAACTAAAAAAAAAATAATTCAATTTTATTTTGAACGTGGAAATCTTTCAATTGAAAATTAGTTGCTTTGGGGCAAATTATTATTACGGTTTTTGAATTGTTGGCAACAATAAAGAAACATAGTTAAATTTTATAGGAAAAATGTCGATTGATTCCCAATAAAAATTGTGAAATTTTGAATTATTATGAAAAATATTTGAATAACGTAAATAAAACATAGCCTATGTTAATTCCTGGATTATAATCCACCTATATTCAATGACATTTAATCATCCGTTTTGATCCTGACGTCAGCCAAACAATTCACTATTTCAAATGTCAAATTTTATTAGAATTAGCCAGAGTAAATATTTTGTGGCAACGCGTACAAAAAGTGGGAAAAACTCTAGTAAATTAACTCGTTCAATGGGATTTGCTGTGTTAAATTAACATTAAGATGTGACACTGGAAATAAATAAGTATTGCGCTGCCGCGCAATACTTAATATATATATACATGCATATATAAATGTGTGTATGTATAGATATATGTATATATATGTATACATAGATATATAAATTTCACTGGCTCACGGCTAACTGAAAAGTACCGAATATTTCAACCTGAAATTTAATTTAAAGAATGAAAACATATAAGTACTTACTTAGAAGGAAAATTATATTTATTAAACTTTTCTCACTCAAAGTATGTATAACTGCCTTTAAAAAAGCGGAGGTTTCTCAGATATGATGAGATTTAAAATATTTTGAAATAGATACAATTTATCGAGGAGATTATTTTTTCTTTTTGTTTTTAGGCTCCTTTGGTTTTAAAATAAATTATAGAAATTTAGAAACGTCAACAAATAAATCTTTCAATTCACGAAGAGCTTTTCTTTAAGAAGTTTCAGAACACGCAATTACTTTCATACTTTGTTTCTTGTAAATGCGTTTTTCTTAACGTTACATAAATAGATTATAGATGATAAATTATCTTTCATGTATAAAACGGTCGGGAATATGTTTAACAAAAAAGATTTCGAGGGAATTTTATTGTTTCAAGATACTCGCAAGTGAGTTGATAAACTTTTTAAAAAAAGTTGTAATAGGTTAAAATTTTGGGTATAACAATATAATGATATATGGTATCCATCTATTTAAAGCAGTTTGGTAATTTTGTCAAATTTCCATCGAATTTCGACCGAGTACGCATGCGTCAAAAAAGGACCGGCCAATGAGGCGAGGGTCTATTCCTGTCTCCAAACGTATTTGGGATCAAGATCAAATCATGTTGTTTTGATGGCTTCTTTCACGTTGTGTTAAACCTAGGAAGATATTTATATAAAAAAACTGTGGAGTGTTTAGAAGGTATTTATTTTATTTATTGTTGTATTTATTGTAATTTGTATGAATACTTATGTATCCATTTCGGATTTACTGTGTAACATGAATTTAGGTTCATTTAACGTTCGCGAAATCAAATCATTTTGTTTATATAGTACAGAAAATAATTATTCAATCGTAAATAAAATATAGTAGAACATGTAATACAAAATTGGACCACTTATATTCCGTTTATGATCGGGTATGAATCTTATGGTGTTCTGATTGCTAATTAAAACTATTATGTAAATATAATGTCAAAAGACAGTACGCACGGTAGTAATATTTTTATTTTTATATGTTCAAAAAAAGCGAATCTGAGCGTCTGAATATAAATTATAAAATATTATTTCTGTATTTAGCAACTAAATATTTAATAAATATGCAGGAATGTGACTAGCTTTATGTGAATGTATAATATATATAAGTCTGAACTTTAGCATTATTTTTTAACAGAAATATATTATCTCTATTCGATTTAAAAGTTTTGTCATTACATAAGTGTGCTATTTTATTTGTAAAGAGTATGTATGCATTATATTGTTTGTATGTATACAAATCTTTAGAATGTTTTGATTTGCAAACTCTTAATATTTGAATAATAATGTTTACATTATATTTGTTTGTATGTATACAAACAAGTATATATACAAACAATGTATCATGTAACAATATTAATATTTACATTGTTTGTATGTATACAAATCTTGAATGTTTTAATTTATTACATTAATTTTTTACCAGTTTGCATGTCCGTTCATTGGCGATTCATAAGAAACTCATAATTTGTCACAAATTGGTGATTTTATTGATTTAGTGCTTTGCCCAGGAATGTGGAAAAAAAAACTATTTTTGACATCTGGTGAAATGAATGAGGTTATTTCCGTTTTTATTTTGTATATAAAAAATGTTATATGTAAAAAAATCCTGGTCATTAATCACATTGTTTTTTGTATATTTAAAGACGATTACTTATTCTTTGTAATTCTTTTTTTGTTGGGGGTTTTTGAGCAAAATAATATTACTTCATAACTAGAACCAGTTCCGCTTAATCATTAATATTTACTTAATCCTTTGACCGCTGAGCAAATGGGCAAATTTGTAATGTTTTTTCTGTTATTTTTTTTTAAATGTCAAAAAAAGATAAATTTTCAAACTTGGTATAAAAAACTTAGGTATTTCTCTATTATCCCATCGTCCACTTTTCATAACAAATACTATCGCCAAACTGTATGAATAAATGCCAAAAATGCAGTCCCATTTACTTGATGTCGGAAGCATTATACGTGTTTGTTATGTCGTCAAGTGGTTTTTAATTCAACATTTGCGCGTATTAATTACAACGTTCTCCCGTTTATTTGGCGTTACAGTTTGGCGACAGTTTTTTGTTATGAAAAGTGGTCGATGAGATAATAGAGAAGTACCAAAACTTAATTACGTATATGAGTAGATTCCTTGACAGTATTAATCATTACTCAATATTTTAAAACTGCATCATATTTGTAGAATTATATTAATTTAAACAATGCTTCTATTGAAGTGTGAAGAAGCACATACTTCTATGAAGAACCATATATTTACATAATCGTTTTCATTAGCAATCGGAACACCATAAGATTCATCCCTGATAATAAACGGACTATAAGTGATCCAATTTTGTATTACGTGTTCTACGATATTTTTACGTACGTTTGAATAATTATTTTCTGTACTATATATACAAAATGATAGAGATCTAAAAACACAATTTCCATCGGATTGATTTCGCGAATGTTAAATGAGCCAAAATTCATTTTTAAACAGTAAATCCGAAATGGACACCTAAGTATTCATACAAATTATAATAAATAAAATAAATACCTTCTAAACACTCCACAGTGAGTTCTATATAAATACCTTCCTAGGTTTAATGCAATGTGCAAGAAAAAAACAAACAGGAGATGATCCCAAACACGTTTCTAGAGACAGTAATAGACCCTCACCTCATTGGCTGGTGATTTTTTTTACGCATGCGTATTGGGTCGAATATTGTTGAAAAATTATTTTGAAGAAAAAATCGGGAAATTCACAAAATGGTTTCGGGAAAAACTTCACCAAATGGTTTCAAAATTCTTTGATTGACAGCGGGAAAAAAATTTCATTTTACATTCAATCATCGCAATTGGCGAGTGTGACTATTAAGTTTAGCCAGTACTGGCAATAACATCAATTACCAATTTTTATTATTACTCGCCGATTGGTGAGTGTTAATTTTGTCTTATATCACAAACTGTATTTACATATACTACTAGACATAATGATTATGAACCATGATTTTTCTATTATTGGGCAAGATTCATGTTTTTTCAGCAATTCTTTGATGAAATTCGTGTTTTTTCAGCGATCCTTTGAAGAATTTCGCATTTTTCTCGTGATCCTTAACGAAATTCGCATTTTCCAGCGATTCTTTGATAAAATACATTTTATTCCGCAATTTTTAGACGAAATTTAGTAAAAAAGCGTGATCTTTTGGTGAACTTTCCTTTTTTGCGATTCTTTGACAAAATTTGCTTATCTTTCACGATCCTTTTGCATAATTAATGTTTTTTCTGTTGTCTTTTAACGAAAGTCATGTTTCCCCATGATCCTTTGATGAATTTAGTGTTTTTTCCTCAATCATTTGACGAAATCTGTGATTTTTCCCCCCCCGCGAAGATTGGTTAGATGTTTTTAGTCTGCAGGTGCCCTAAAAAGTCTGTGACGCCCGTTGCTGCATTGCACACATTCTTCCATGTGACATCGAACGAAGGAAATTCATCCTAAAGAATCATTGTTTCATTCTTGACATTTCTGGAAAGAAACAACGTTCAACTCATTGGCTGAATTGTAAAGGGCGAAATGTGTCAAACATTAGCGGAAAGAAAGTGCGCAATTTGTTCGTTCATGGATAAAATCATGAAATTCATTAATCGATAGTTGATAAATTGCGAAATTCTTCAATCGATAGCGGAAAAATCGCAAAATTCATTAATCGACAGTGGAAAAATCGCAAAATTGATCAACTGGTTTCGGGGGAAAAGTTTTCGAATATCGTCGAATGGCTTCGAGAAAAAAAAATCACAATCCGTCAATTTCGGGGAAAAAATCGTGAAATTCGCCAAATGGTTTAGAAATTTGTCGAGCGACAGCAGAGAAAAAAATCTTTTTCCATTCAATCATCGCAATTGGTGAGTGTGACTATTATGTTTGACCAGTGGTGGCATTAAAGTCCATTGCCAAATTTTCAGCATTACTCGCTGGCAAGTGTTAATTTTGTCCTATACTTCAAAATCCTTTTGATCATATCATCAGTGTGCAGGACAATTTTTTTACAGGAGACCATTTGATGAATTTTGTGATTTTTCCATTATCGATTGACCAATTTTACTGCTATCGATTGTTGAATTTTATAATTTATCAACTATTGATTAGCGAATTTCATGATTTTTTCCATGAACATTTGACGAATTATGCAAAAAAATTAAGAATATCGTTAAATTGTCTTGGGTAAAATAAATTTAATATTATCAAATGCCTTCGAGAAAAAAGTTGCAAGTTGAAACACCTGTGACCTCTTTTTCATGTTATGCATCTCGGGTCTATCCCCCCACTCCCCCCCCCCAAGTGGGACACTTTTCTAAATTTTGCAGACACCTCTCATGTGATATATCGCTGGAAAAGTCTTTGACTGCTTATTCATGTTATGCATCTCCGGGGTCCATCCCGCCACCCCCTCCCCTCCCCCCCCTAAGGGAGGCACTTTTATAAATTTTGTTGACACCCCTCATGTCATATATTGTTGGAAAGGTCTGTGACTGCTTAATCATATTATGCATCTCCGATGTCCATCTCCCCACTTTCTCCCCCCAAAGGGTACTTTATAAATTTTGCACACAACCCTCATGTTATATATCATTGGAAAGGTCTGTGACTGTATAATCATATTATGCATCTCTGATGTCCATCTCCCCACTTCCCCCCCCCAATGGGTACTTTATAAATTTTGCACACAACCCTCATGTTATATATCATTGGAAAGGTCTGTGACCACTTAATCATATTATGCATCTCCAATGTCCATCTCCCCACTTTGCCCCCCACCCCCCCAAGGGATACTTTTCTAAATTTTGTTGACACCCCTCATGTCATATATTGTTGGAAAGGTCTGTGACTGCTTAATCATATTATGCATCTCCGATGTCCATCTCCCCACTTTGCCCCCCCCCCTCCCCAAGGGGTACTTTCTAAATTTTGCACACAACCTTCATGTTATATATCATTGGAAAGGCCTGTGACCACTTATATCATATTATGCATCTCCGATGCCCATCTCCCCACTTTGCCCCCCCCAAGGGGTACTTTCTAAATTTTGCACACAACCCTCATGTTATATATCATTGGAAAGGTCTGTGACCACTTAATCATATTATGCATCTCCCATGTCCATCCCCCACTTTGACCCCCCAAGGGGGTACTTTTCTAAACTTTGCACACACCCCTCATGTGATATATCAATGGAAAGGTCAGTGACCGCTTAATCATATTATGCTCCCCACTATGAAATTTGTCAAGTTAAAGCAACTATAAATTTTATTTTTATGGTACTATCAAGTTGTTTGCCGTCAAATTTTGACGGGTTCCATCTAGTATGTTTTTATAGTACAATGTTTTTTTGTAGATATACCTTTTTTTAACACTTTCATCATTTTTGAAAAGTGTTTACGACTTCGGTTTGGCTGTCTCTAACTCCTGTGAATATACTCGGTTTGCCCTGTAAATTTTACATATTATTAACGTTTACAATAGCACGGTCGCTATTGAAAATGAAGTGTGTGCCTCAATAGTTCATTTACAGGAACAGTCGAAAATATTCCGTTTTATTACGGTCAATAGGAACGAATCGTGTACACTGCATTTTATAATGATGTTACACAATTTGAAACTTAATGAAAATGATAAGTGCACCAAAACATACATACTGTAGAATATGTGGTGCAAAGCATTTATTGTTCATTTTACAGGGACACACAAAAGATTTCGGGTATCGTACTTCATCTAAAGTACTGTCTAGCAATAATTGCTGGAAGTGAGTTTTCAGTTATGTATTTTCAAGTTTAAATGTATTTTTGCATACTACGTGGTGTGTGTAAATGCTATAGATCATATACAGGGCTACACAAAATATTTCGTAAGCATTATGGAGTATGAACGTGAATTGCTTAAATATGGTTTTTAATTGAGCTATGTATTTTCATGCTGAAGGAAATTTAGTTTACTAACAGATGTTTGTAGAATATAAATAAAATCATATACAAGGCCACGCAAAGATGTGTATACGTGCCTCTTTATGGACGACAATTTTTGGTTGTGTTCAGTAGCTTTAAGCGTGTTTTAAACTAAATTAAATTTTATCTTAATCTGTGGCATGCGTAAATATCTGTAAATAATATACAGGACTATACAAAGGAATTCAAATAGGTATCTGTCTATTGGTAGAAATTGCTGAAAGTGGATTTTCAACCTATTATGCGTTTTCTTACAAAACTAAATTTTAGCATACTATGTAAAATACATACAAATCTATTGATCATATACAGCGCTGCACAAAAGAATTGGAGTAATTTTATTTCTATGGGCGGTAATTATTGAAATCTGGTTTGCAAATGTCGTATACGTTTTCTAAAATGTTTACTTAGGTATTTTATTTACCTTATTAAACAGCGAATTTTTGTTAAAATATACTGGAGGTGGTGGAAAGTGCTTCATAATCTATGCTTGATGCATTATTTTTATTTCTTCTTACATTATAAACCGTATTTGGCTATTTGTTATGAGACAGTAAAATACAATATTTTCAACATATTTTAAAAACTTGGCATTAATTTAAAAAAAAGCGGTATAAATATGTTTAATATCCAATTACCCCCAAGTGGTAAATGGGTACTGCATCTGTAAATTTTTTAACAATTTTCGCTAATTTGTTTTAGAAAATAGGTGTTAGAAATGATACCAAAAGCAGTGTATTAAATGTGCTATTATATATATATGTAGATATGTAGATAGGCTATACGTAAAAAGTTAATTTACTGAATTAATTGAACAACTAGACTTCAAAATAACAAAAGCACAAACTTTAATACCATTCTAGGAAATCAATTCCACAACGCTTCGTTGGTTATTCTTCAAAATATCTTACACTTCTCACATAAAACATACAATATTCTTATTTTTACATAGTCCAATTAGGCCTAGCAGTTCTCTAATTGAATCTTCTACACTTCGACGCTTCTTTGAAGATAAAAATATATAACTGACCCTTTTCCAATTTTTGAAGGTATTAAAATGTTGATCTCGTGATCCAATATATTTATAGCTCGTGTATTTGAAACATGGATAATAGTAATAGTACTAAAGCGTCAGTTAATATGACGATCATGACGTCATAAAGCAATTGAAGTATTAACGCTGAAATCCTACACATATATATATATATATATTAGCCGAATTTAAAGAAATTAAATTTTGTGAAAAGAAAAAAAAAATACAGTTTCGGGAAAAATAAAAAGAACAAAAACACCTTATGACTTAGACCTATATGCAACAAGTTAGAAATATGTTATGCAACAACAGTAATTAAGAAAATTAATTAGAATTGTTTTAGTTGGGAAGGGAAAAAGATTTAATATGTCAAACCTTTGTAACAATCAGGACGATTCCTAATCGTTGCGATTCGGATCCGTTCTTTATCAGATTTGGTTCCAAATACTCTTGATAGGTTACTTATTTTATAACCACCTTGTATGCGCGCATGTGTGTGACTCCACACTGTTAAAAAAAAATCTGAAATTCACGGGTATTTTTTTCCTGCATTTCACAGAAAAAGTCCTTTTTTGCGACAAAAGGGTATTTTCCGTTAAAAAACAGAAAATTTTCTCATATTTCCTGAAAACAACGGAACGGACGGAGACGAAAGGGGCCAACGGAGATATTCCGTTATCTTATCTGCTGTATATTTATTTTCAATGTTTAAAAAACTGACATGTTGTTGCACAGAAAAACTAAAAATTTAATAAATTAAAATTTTGAGTTTATTTAAAACAACAACAACAACAACAAAATAGTACTTTCGAATTTAAAAAAGTAACAATTTTTCCATTCTTTTAAAATTATTTGCAATTTATTTTTTAAAGTTATAAAAAAATTTTCGCACTTAAAATATATTCTAAACAAGCAGATTAAAAAAAAAATATATATATATATAATACTTAAATTAAGTGAAAAAAAAATCGATTTTACTCAAAAAAGCAACATACAAAAATAATGCTTTCAAATAAAAAGAAAATAATAATATTTTTCTCATTCCTTTAAAATTATTCGCCATTTAATATTTAAAGTAATAAAAAGCACTCGCACTGAAAATATATCCTAAGCGAACACATTTAAAAAATATATAATAGTTGAAAAAAAAATCGCTTTTCTTAAACAAGCAAACATTTTTTATCGAATTTAATTCAAATATAATATTCATATTTTACATCTAACAATCAAATTAAGAATATATATAATTCATATTTTTATCCTGTATTAATATTACAATTTTAAAACATCAACATCATCTCATAACAAAATCTCCCCGCAATTAACTTCAAAATTACCAAGCTTCTAAACCCCAAATTATGTCAGTTCTAAGCCGCCATTTTGAGAATTTCCATATCATCCTTTCAAACTGCTATCCCAGCAAGTGCCCACTAGTCAAACCGGCAAGACGCTGGACTCGAGCCACTGTGACCCCTGGTTCAAAACCCAATGTCGACCGGAAGATGTTCCTGACGTATATCGCATAGTAAAAACTCCCGCAATATTCCACAGATGGCAGCACCAAGTGAGATGTAAAACTTTTTTTAAACCGAGTTTATCTATAACGGAAAATTCCCTTTCCTGTCAGTGCTACGAGGAATATTTCCGTGATTTTTGAGAGCGTTAACGGAAAGTTACCGCTTCTGCAAACGGAGATTTTCCTTCTTTTCTCTTTCAAAACGGAAAATCTACTAACGGAACGGAAAAAGTCCGGCAACTTCGCTGCCAGTAGTTTTACCGTGAATTTACGGATTTATTTTTAACAGTGCACCATGGTAACGGAAAAGAGCAGTAAACTTTCTTTTCAAAGAGTTATTGAGCTGCTCAATATTTTTAAATTAAATGTTTAAAATTTCTGCACATTTATTTTATTTTAATCTAGGAAAATATAATATAACCACGAACGAAAATATACATCAACCACTTCCAAATTAACCACGATTCTGAAAAGAGCTCTTTATGTTTATAAACCTCAAAAATCAATATATGTTCGAGATTTAAAGAAGTATTTTTAAAAACATGATTTCTTTTGCTGCCACTGACTTTTGGAAACGTTTCCGAGTAGTTTTTATAGTATATTGATCAGTTTTCTGAAACTGGAACATAGATCTTTTGGGTGTTATCCATTCTCAAGTAAGCATTTTCATTTTCAACAACTATGTTTTAAAGACCGTTAAATTACATTAACATTAAAAATAGTATTATTTTTTTACTCTTGCATGCGTGAATTCAATTATGCATCTGAAAATGCATAGTTCAGATCATCCTAAAAACTAATATTGCGGTTTGAAGAAACTGGTTAATACACTATAAAAATTATTCGGAAACGTTTCCGAGTAGTGTTTATAGTATATTAATCAGTTTTCTCAAACCGGAACATAGATTTTTTGGGTGTTATCAATTCTCAAGTAAGCATTTTTATTTTCAACAACTATGTTTTAAAGACAAACACGTTAAATTACATTAACATTAACATTAAAATTAATATTATTTATTTATTCTTGCATGCGTGAATATAATTATGCATCTGAAAATGCTTAATTCAGATCATTGTAAAAACTGATATTCCGGTTTGAAGAAGCTGATCAATACATTATAAAAATTATTCGGAAACGTATATTGGATTCTAAAATTTTTAAAGATAAAGATCGCTTTTCCGAATCATGGGTAACTCGTAAGAAGTTATTTCATACAGGGTGATCAATTTAAAAGAGTACGCGTTTGTTTTTTGCATTATCCACATCTATAATATATGTAGCGAAACTTTCAACGTTATTACTTATTTAGTATGTCTATATTTAATGTGCGGGTATCGTTTTTTTTCAATTTCTAAATGCAAAAACTCGTTTTTTAAACATAAATTCACCTGAATATCACTAGAAATTTTTAATCCGATTCTGCATTTAATTTCAATGGGCATCTGGCCAAGTTGAAAGCAGCAAGCGATTTAAGAGGCAGATTTTATAAGAATGAGGCAGAAATGGGGGTGTCATTATACACACCATTTTTGATTTTGCCGAAATTTTTATGGTGGTTTCGTCTAATGATTTTAGAAGAGACCTATATATTTTTTTTTTCACAAAAATTTTTTTTGTGACCCACAAAAATTCTTAAAGTTGGTCGTGACTCAGTATTTTTCTCGAATCGACATCTTTCTGTATTCGATTATCTCAGTGCATTGAGCATCAGCCAAAGTAATTCTTGTGTTTACAACATGACCTTTAGTAGCTAAATTGAATTATTTTGTAAATTTCATGGCTGACCTTCAGTGCAACCTGGCAGTGTTCGCCAAACTTTGTCGCGGAAAATGAAAAAGCGCCATATCTGAGACCTCATGGACCCATGCACTGAGGGTCAGCCATAGTTTTGGGGTTTAACTTGTGTAGTACTACTCAGTATTAACTTAATTAGCTCATTTGTTGCATGGCTCACCCTCAGTGCTGCTGAAAAATAGCTACTTTTGTATCTAAAAAAACCAAAAAAAGTCCTTTTGGTGACTCTGTATTTCAGTGCACTGAGGGTCAATGTGGAACTTGATAATTGTATTTCATAGTATGAAACCTGTCTTTTAACAAACAATTGACAGAACTTTGGCTAATGGCCATGCCAACACATAAGGCTTACTTCAAGACATCGTGGAAATGGAAAATATGGTAACAAAGCATACAATTAGCTGTACAGTAAGGTTTGAAGTAGGAAATAAAAACTACTTGCAAGTTACCAAATAGCTAAAATAAGATAGAAAGCTATAAAATAGCAGTTTTTATTTTTTATTTTCTAAAATCAACTCTATAAAAAAGTTGTGACACTCAAAAATTTCATCTTCTCTGAAAACAAATGACAGTCTATGAGTTTGGGTTCCCTGAATGGTTGGTGGTTCCAAGCATTTCAAGATGCTGCTTTGATGAACCCAATCTTGGTTGTCTGTTGTTTTAGGCCATTGGAAATTGTTTTTTCCTTTGCTTCCACTGGGTTTCATATATAATTCATTTGGATCTGATCATCTTTTATTTCAACACCATCACCTATATCAAAACATTTTTTTTCATTCACCAAGCATATCTTGAAATCAAAATAGGCCTATTTTCAAAATAACCTACTTACCAATGTACCATTCTCTGCTGTCTCTGTGTACAGCTGCGCTGCCACATAACTACCAATTTGTCCTGGAATTCTCTGTTCATTTATAATTCTTTGCAGAGTAAATACAGCGCAACCATTACCACCATAGCAACCAGCATTATCCGATTTTTAATACAGGTTGCGATGATGTGGATGAAACTTTGCAAGAACATGTGCAGCAATGTTCAATGTGTCTTAATCACATCTGAAAAGACATGTAAAATAAACTTCTTTCTTGAGTGTCTCGCAGTTTTCTTCCTTGTGTGAATAAAACATTAATGTGGAGAGGAATGGCATACCCCATTTCCCAAAATAATCCTTTTGTGCTTCTCGATATTTTGTTGGTATTACTTTTTGTGCCCAATCTTTCAGCCAGAATCTCATGGCGTTGTTTATTTATGCTACAATAGATGCATTCTTCTGCACACCATGTAATATGTGCCTCATCCAGTTCATCACATAATTCTGTCCAAGATTGGCATCATAAACCGTCTCATTTTTCTAGCAGTATCTTCAACAGAGAACACAATTTTTGAAGTTGAATCAAATCGTTGAAACACATTACAGCGTTCATCAAAATTTTCACTAAGCTCATGTTCACACAAGGACTTGAAGCAGTTATCATAGGCATAGGAAAAAGCAAATACTGTGCAATGCGAAGTGCATTGGCTATTCTCTGAACAGTGGATAGCATATCCGAGTTTCAAATAGCGCTGAGCTTTCTGAAGCATAGCATTCAGTTGTTGTTTTATTTTTTTTTTTTCAAATCAGCAGCACATTCATTTATAATTGTTTGCAGCATTTGGAATTCATTTAAGCCTTCCACGGTGGTGTTGTCCATTCCTGCAATATTGTGTTGTTGACTAGGCTTCAAAACATCGAGGATATGTAAAAGGGAACTTACTGATAAAGGTGTATAATTAACTTCGGAACAGAATTAATGGTATTGTAAAATAGTGTGGCTTTTCAATGCATTAAGGATGGCCCGAGGTACAATCTGCTTCTCTCTGCTGTCATACACTAATGTACTTGCACCATATGCTACATCTTGAATTGTGCCTGATTCAAATAGATAGTGAAGAAAATGTTCACACTTATGGATGTCCAGTTTCTTCCTGGTTGTTTTTTCAGGGACTTCAAAAGCTCCTGGGCCATATGTAGATCTCCATTTCCATGCTTTGTCAACTTCATACTTTGTACATTCGAAAAAATACATAGTATCACGTTTGGAGATAAAACACTCAAGATTAAAATTTTTGTTTTGTTATTTACTGCACTTTCATAGGCTCGTACAATATGCTGAAGTAATTCTAGTACATCGCTTTCGGACTCTCAGGATGGAGATGAAGATGACACTTTATACAATACTTTCCCTTGCTCTGGTGCAAAGTTTTCACAAAACTTGTTTTTAAAGTTATTTTTGGCTTCTTTGTATTTACATTTAGCATAATAGATACTTGATTTTGAAAGTTCTGTGACTGGATTTGGAATTTGGAATTTTAGAGGACTCATGTCAGGAGCTGCAGTTTCAGTAAAGGTGTGCATTTGTTGTTTACGTTAATCTCACTCTGCCTCATTTATATATAAAGTACCAGCTGGAGGCTCATAATTTGGATCAGCTGTTTCTTCTGAATGGTTCTCATCCGCTATTTCTGTTCCATGGTTCACATCATCAATTATTCTGTGCTTGCTAAATAACATGCCATCCATTGGAAAAGATGGAAATATCAAATTCCAATGTAAATATACCTTCCATGATGCCATGCGAACATTTTCTTTTTTCTTAGCAGGATGCACTGTATGATCAGGGTGTGCAACACCTTCTTGATGGCTGCCAAAATATACCATACGGTGTCTGTGGAATGCACATATCACACCTTCAACAGTAGAAATGTTTTATTGACTTTTATTACTAATAAGCTGAACTTCAGAAACATTTCGTTTTGGGTAAAATCCAATTTTTCTCATTGCGGTAAAAACATAAAATAGTATTTGTTACAATCTTTTTTTTAAGGTGTTCAATAAAAACGTTTTACCAAAACGATGAACATTGTTTTCGACTCTTTTTTTTCAGTTTGAGGGTGTACATCATTGCATGGAAAATTATTTCTCTGAATATGATTGCTAAGAATTACAACGTTATTTTTTTATTGCTTATGCTACAAGTGAAATTATGACATTGTAAAAAAAGGATATGGTTGCCTACTGACTAGTCACATATAAAATAAAAAAAAACATATGACATATAGTGAATAGTTTATAGGCCTAATATATAGCTAATGTGTATGCTTTGTTACCATATTTTCCATTTCCACAATGTTTTGAAGTAAGCCTTATGTGCTGACATAGCCATTAGCCAAAGTTCTGTCAACTGTCTGTTAAAAGACAGGACTCATACTATGAAATACAATTATCAAGTTCCACATTGACCCTCAGTGCACTGAAATACAGGGTCACCAAAAGGACTTTTTTTGGTTTTGTTAGATACAAAAGTAGCTATTTTTCAGCAGCACTGAGGATGAGCCATGCAACAAATGAGCTAATTAAGTTAATACTGAGTGGTACTACACAAGTTAAACCACAAAACTATGGCTGACCCTCAGTGCATGGGTCCATGAGGTCTCAGATATGGCGCTTTTTCATTTTCCGCGACAAAGTTTGGCGAACACTGCCAGGTTGCACTGAAGGTCAGCCATGGAATTTACAAAATAATTCAATTTAGCTACTAAAGGTCATGTTGTAAACACAAGAATTACTTTGGCTGATGCTCAATGCACTGAGATAATCGAATACAGAAATATGTCGATTCGAGAAAAATACTGATTCACGACCAACTTTAAGAATTTTTGTGGATCACAAAAATTTTTTTTGTGAAAAAAAAATATATAGGTCTCTTCTAAAATCATTAGAAGAAACCACCATAAAAATTTCGGCAAAATCAAAAATGGTGTGTATAATGACCTGCCTGACTCTTATAAAATCTGCCTCTTAATCAAATCATTTGTGCAGAATCGGATTAAAAAATTACTAGTGATCTCCACGTGAATTTATGTTTAAAAAACGAGTTTTCGCATTTAGAAAGTGAAAAAAAACGATACTCGCACATTAAATATAGACATATTAATTAAGTAATGATGTTGAAAGTTTCGCTACATATATTATAGATGTGGATAATACAAAAAAAATAAACGGGTACTCTTTTAAATTGATTACCCTATATTTTCTCTTATAGTTATATAATATTTTCTAATTTTAAAAATCATTTGTCTTTTTTTTTACAATGTGCTGATAAGTTGGATAATGAATTAAAAATATATATTAATTATATAAATTAAAAAAGTTTTTATTACATTGAAATTTGTGTAAATTAAGGATATATAAGTAGTAATAAAAAAAAATCAGTTGTATAAACAGATCTCAGAAAAATCTGAATGCATCTGACAAAATTTTATGAGGGATTGGAAAATGGTGCGGAAAATCGTCTCTATGATCATGAATTATTCAAGCAGATGCACGGGAATTTTCTTTCGTGTCCATATTTTCCATGTTATTTTGCATTCGTTATTTTGTTATCCATTGTTCCATTATTTTAAAACATTCTCTAAACGTGGAAATAGAGCAAAATGATGTTTTAAACTAAAGTAAGAAGTTGTAGAGTTAAAGTAAAAGAAAAAATATTCAATGAAAATATTTTTGATAATAATAAATATTTAGACCCTTTGAGAGATAGTCAATATTTTTGTGTATCTCTGTAACGCTTTATAACGTAACAGCTATGCAAACTATCTGTATGTAAATTACTATTTGGAATGCCTTACATTTTATTTATTTTAAACAACAGAAAAATATTACATACATTTATGAAGTTGACTACGTAAGGTTTTTAATTCGTTAAATGCATGACAGAATATGACTTGTTCAACATATATAGTATATAAACTCATGTAAGTTTCTTTTTAAAACAGTACAAAATATACGATGAGAAGGAATTCACTTAAATATATGAACATTTTAATTTAATAAGGGACTGCAACTAGGTAAAGAAGTACTGCATATTTAGCATTTCTCCACACAAAAATGACGGTTAAATATACTTAACCATTGTTTTTCAACTTATTACTTAAAGATATTTTAATTTTTATGATCATTCAAGTAATACTAAAACTTTTAAATATAAACGAATATCTGTTTTAAGGAAACAAAACTCTGAGACTGTTGAACTGATTTTTCTAATTCTTTCACTGTACAATAGATGATAACAGAGTTCTCGGGTACATTCCATTGTATCTGTTTTTTTAATGGGGGTGGCTGTTAAAGGCTTCGAATGAAAATTTTCTCATTAATTCAAGTCTTATATTCAACTAATGCAGTACAAAAATGAGTTTTCCTCAAAATGCGACTTAATTAATAATATATTAATGACCTGCAGCAGTATAATTTCTGTATTGTAAATAGGTACGCTAATACTACTTGGCATATTTCAACCCTTTTGTAGTATATATATATATATATTTAATTAAAGCGGCAGTATTAAGGAAACTTAATTAATAGCGTTTGTTTAAACCAGTGGTTCCCAACCTTTTTTTCGCCGCGCCCCACCAAAACATCTCTAAAATGATGATGCCCCCCCCTCCCCCTATAACATATAATTCTTATAAAATTTTAAAAGAATTTACTCCTGATAGAGTAAAAAGCATTTAACATTGATCCTGAAACGTGCCGAAGGTAATGGATGAATCAAATATTTTTTTTAATCGTCTGATACTCCTCGTAGTTTACTGGCACACGGTCGCCACGTATGCGTGATGCATAGACTGCTGAGAATCCTTGATTAGAAAAATCAATAATTTTGAATAAAACATTTTTGTCTTATTTAATCA
The DNA here is from genome assembly GCA_963931845.1 of Maratus michaelseni. Taxonomy (NCBI): domain Eukaryota; kingdom Metazoa; phylum Arthropoda; class Arachnida; order Araneae; family Salticidae; genus Maratus; species Maratus michaelseni. The sequence goes on from OZ007591.1 coordinate 323,149,890, forward strand.
CAGAATTTCTGCGATTAAATTACGCAACAATTTCTAATCAGAATAAAACGTGATAAAAGATTCTGTAAAGGAAGGTCGTCAAGTAATTGTTAAATATACACTTGAATAGTTTCATGTGTAAAATTAATTTTCATGTGACATATTGCAGTGCGAGTCATTCAATAAATAATCGAAAAAGTTGTTTAAAATTCTAAAATACTTATAAATCAGAAAAATTATAAAGAATTTTTAAATATATAAAAGTATCTAAATATCTTTAAAAGTTTTATCTATAATTATTCTGGTAGAATTGTATTTAAAACTTTTGAATGGATATTTTTTACAAACTGAATAAAAAACTTATTTTTTTTTAATATTGTTTTTGAAATTTGAATGTGTAACTTTTATTTTCAGTCTACAACATTACTATTAGAAAAACAATTCAGAAGGTATGGGTTCACAAAAATTCCGAATTGTCCCCTTGAAAAGTTAAATTGCCCCCCTGAAAAGTCAAATTGCCCCCCTGTGGGGCGTACGCCCCCCGTTGGTAACCACTGGTTTAAACGAATAAAAGGAAAATAAATTGAAATAAATTGAATAAAAGGAGAAAAAATTAAGAGATGTTATAATTTTTCCTTTTCTCTTTTACTATAGTTACTTTTTTCTTTCAAAGAACGTTAAAATAATTGAAGAGCTTAGTGAGATAAAAAGAACAGGTAAACAAACAAAAGATAAACATACCATTGATTAATTCTAATGAAATTGATAAGGACACATCACCAAGGTGTTTCATTTCCAAATAAAAAGCAAGAACGAAAAATCGGGAACCAGGCATATATCATGAAACATTTACAAAATGTTAATAAATAACAAATGTTATTGTTTCGAACAATGGAATGAGATATTTATATTTAAAAAAACACATAACCCAGAAAAAATCCATTTTCAGCATTTGATGCCCATATCCAGTATAACGTGTGCCAATTGTTTAGTGCAGTCCTATCTATAGAATTATACCACGTAGTACAATAAAATTCTGATAAGAATTTATGAAAATCTGAAAGACTGCAATATGAAAGACTTCAATATGAAAGACTGCATACAGCAGCAGATAATGCACTTCCAGCTATTTTTGGACGTCCTGTAACTGAATTATTTTGTGCGTCTCTGTAAATAAACGGTAAATGCTTCGGATTTCATACTCTATAGAAAACATGTTGTAGTGCATAGTAATACTTGTTAATTTCAACATGTTTAAAATATCATAATAAAATGCCCAGCAAACATTTATTTCTCATAGATCCTAATGGAAAAGAATTTTTTAGTACTTCCCCCTAACGAAAGAAAGCATTTTTAGTCCACCTCAGTGATGCATATTAATCTCTTTATGTTTTAAATATCATAACTTTCGCTGTAAATGTTTTTCCCTAAAAACCGTAATGTAATAGAATTTTTGTGTGGCCCTATAAAACAAAACTGTAAACGCGATAGGTTTCATTTTCAGTACCGAAATTTCTATATTAAATTGCAATAATATAGTTATATAACAGACAGACATACTTAGAGAAACTGAATTCGTAAACACTTTTCAATTATGTTGGAAAGTGTTAAAAAGGAAATGAATTATGCAATTCGGAGCATATTTTTAAAACGTTATGAATGAACATGCATTAGAAAAATGTATACAAACAACTAGTATAACCTCTTCTGTCCGAAGTTGGTTATAAAGAAAGCTTCGAGCTTCCCGATTTCAATTAAAAAATAACCTAGCTGTTTCATTATGTTCATTTAATTTAATTTAGGAAATTGCAATAATTCTTTATAGGACAAAGAAGATGTCAGAGCAAACTTTCAGATATAATTCTCAAACACATATATGAATCCAATTTGAATTTTATTTTGAATATAGTGGGAAAAATAGTCATTAAACCATTTTCATAATATGCGTCATGTAATATTTCGTAATATGCGTCATGTAAACCATTTTCGTAATATGTGTCATGTTTCGTAATATGCGTCATGTAAACCATTTTCGTAATATGCTTCATGTTTCGTAATATGCCGTTGTCTTTTTTGGAATGAATCTCAACCATATATATGAATCGAATTTGAATTTTATTTGGCATATAGTGGTAAAAATAAATCATTAAATCATTTTCGAAATATGCGTCATGTGAGTAATTGCCTTCTTTGGAATGACTCGCTTTGAATCTTAGCATTTTTGGAGTAGCTTGTATTTAGTCAACGCTTTCATCTAGAAATTTCTTAAACCTGATTATATTTTAAAGAGTAGACTTCTTACATCATATATTTTGATAATTATAATGATTACTAATTAGTTCAGAAATAAAGAAAATATTACGAGAGGCTCTCAGGTATAATTCTAAAATGTATAAATATAATTTACATTTAATTTTGAATATAGTGTTCAAAATATAGAGGGAGGTCATAAAGTCTTTCCCTGATTACAAAATATTATTACAAAATAACCATTGAATGTAGTACTGTAAAATTTGTATTATTGAAAAGTCACTTTCTTAAGTTGTTTCCAGTCTCTAACGTCATTCGTGAGTTCCTTGATGACAATTTTCCTGGAAGATCCGGACGGGATGGACCAACTCCTCTTGATTATTTTCTTTTGGGGGTACATAAAGGACAGAGTGTTTACAACACCAGTAAAATATATTGAAACACTCAATATCTAGTGTGACAGCCTAAATGTTGGGCAATACGCAGCGAGAAATGGAATACCGCATTGACATACTTCGAGCTACCCAGGGTGCTCACATCAAAATTTACTAACGTCAGTACTTGCATTAAAAACTTTATACATGTCTTTGCAATATAGTGAAACAAGTATATGTCTAATTATATTAGTTTTTCTGCAATAAATTATTGTAATCAGGGAAAGACTTTATGACCAACCTGTATATTTTGAAAAACAGCTTTTACATCATGAACTCATTATCGGAATATGCTTGTTATTGTCTCCTTTGAAATGACCTGTTTTGTGTCATTTTGCAATCTTGCACCCCTTTTAACGTAGTCTGAAAAGAGTTAGAAAATAAACTATTTTGAAGTTGGGACTGTCATCACTATTATCTTGAGAGAAAATTTGCAATCAAGTTGGGGCTCTCAGCATTATTATCTTGAGAGAAAATTTGCAATCGACACAGTAATTCCAAAGAGTAATCGTTATTTTAGAACGTTTTCTGCTCATTTCACCTTTTTAAATTTTGTCATTTTAGACACTTTTCTGCGTGGGACGTCTTAACAGTAATAATAGTCTTGTCCAATAACAAATTTTTATCCGTAACAATTCCAAATAAATCGAAATTTGGAATTTTTCAAGAATGTTTTTCGCTGCTTTCACATTTTTAAATTTCATTTTGTTAGAAACCAGTCTTAGTGAGCATTTACATCTTAAAATTAATCACCATGCCAAATTTCATGTTTCTATCCCTAACAGTACAAAATAATATATTTCTTTTAAATGTTAATAGGTGTAAATTAACAACATAATATACAGTAAAATAAATTTTATTAGATTGTTTATATGTTTCGGTTCACTTCAAGCCCTTTTGAAAAACAAATGAAAATTTTCTATAAGTGCACGGTCTCTGAAGTTATTTGAAATGTTATTTCAAAGACCGGGCAATTATAGAATATTCTCATTTGTATTTGAAAATGGCCCGGAGTGTGCCACGACATGTCAACAATCTAATAAAAAAATTTTTACTGTATATTATGTTGCTAAACCTTTTAGCATTTAAATGAAATATATTATTACAAGATGTTATAATCACTACATAGTATAAAACAAAGTCGCTTTTTCTGTCCCTATATCCCTATGTACGCTTAAATCTTTAATACTACGCAACGGATTTTGATGCGGTTTTTTTTAATAGATAGAGTGATTCAAGAGGAAGGTTTATATGTATAATAACCATATGTTTTGCTTTGTAATTTCAGATAAATCACTACATAGTATAAAACAAAGTCGCTTTTTCTGTCCCTATATCCCTATGTACGCTTAAATCTTTAATACTACGCAACGGATTTTGATGCGGTTTTTTTTAATAGATAGAGTGATTCAAGAGGAAGGTTTATATGTATAATAACCATATGTTTTGCTTTGTAATTTCAGATAAATCACTACATAGTATAAAACAAAGTCGCTTTTTCTGTCCCTATATCCCTATGTACGCTTAAATCTTTAAAACTACGCAACGGATTTTGATGCGGTTTTTTTTTAATAGATAGAGTGATTCAAGAGGAAGGTTTATATATATATCCATTAAATAGTGGAGAAATACTGTTATTTTTGAGGTTTTTAATGTGATGTCGTAAATAATTTCATTTTTTCCGCTTATACATTGCAAACGCAGGCTGAACCCTACAAGATTTATCAAAATAATGTACTAATTATTGTACACATTAAAAAGGTCTACAGAAAACACAAAGAGATGAAGGTTTTCAAGGTTAACCCGAAGCAAAGCGAGGGAGGGCCGCTAGTTTATTATATTTTTATATCAAAGTATCAAAGAAATTTCTATTTTAGAATTTTTTTTTCTTCTGTAGCCTTTTAAATTTGGAACTACTTTAAAAACTGTTCTGTGTGAGCATTTACTTCTTTAAAAACAACAGGCATGTCAAATTCCATGTTATTATCCCAAACAATTACATATAAATCGTAATTTAGAACTCTTTTCACAAGTTTAAATTTCGAACACCTTCAGTATCACAGAACTAGGAACTTTAGAAAGTTTTTTTTTCTTTTGGAGCCTTTCAAATTTCGTTTTTTTTTTTTTTTTTTTTACATCGATTTACATCGTAAAAGTAACAGCTATGCGACCTTTCCATTTTCTATCCCAAACAATTTCAAACAAATCGTAAATTATAATGTTTTTAGGAAATTTTAAACTCATTTCACTCTTTTAAATTTCAAATATTTTATAAATAATTCTTAACGAGCATTTACATTTTATAAGTAACCACCATGTCCAATTTCAAGTTTCTAGCCCTTACAGTAACACAGTAATCGCAATTTAGTACGTTTTTTTCTTCTCGTGCACTCTTTTAAAATTCGAATTTTTTAAAAACTGTTCTATCCGATGTCTTAAAAGTAACAGCCGTGTCAAATTTCAAGTTTCTAACTCTAACATATAAATTGTAATTAAGAACGTCTTCCGGGCATTTCACTTTTTATTATTTTGATTTTTTTAGAAACCGTTCTTAGCGAATATTTACATCTTCTAAGTAACCACAACACAAAATGTTAAGCTTCTAGCCCCAACAGTATTTTCAATTTTCGAACTTTTTTTTCTCCTGCATTCTTTTTAATTTCGAATTTAAAAAAAAAAAAAAATTCTGTGAAAGCATTTATGTCTTCCTAATAGCTACGTAAAATTTCAAGTTTCTATAATTAACAATTCCACAGAAATCGTAATTTAGAACGTTTACCGTTTATTTAAACTTTTTAAGTTTCGAATTAATTAAAAATCCTTCTGAGCGATTAGTTACATCTTAAAAGTAACCACCATGCCAAATTTCAAGTTTCTACTCTTTCAATAAGACAAAAATCGATTTTTTTTTGGTGGGGGGGGGGGAGGTTTAGTGATACCGACACATAATACAGCCTATGTTGAAGCACAGACTGTCACCATCATTTCCCACCCATTGCATTTACAATCGGTTCGGTAGTTCCAAAGGTTATCCCCTATAAATAAGCAAACACAAACAAACCAACGTTATAGATTAATAAAATCCCATAGCAATATTTTTGAATATAGATGTTTAAATTTTTTTTCAACTTTTAAGAAATAATGTTAAATGCAAATTCTGAAAATTAACAGCAATACGTTAATTTCTCTGAAAGTAATGAGTAAATTTTTAAAAGTTCCAGTTTTTATATCATACTTTTTTAGTTAACCCTGCGTTAGACGCATGTGTATCTCTGTTATACACAATCCTTTTGTTCTTCTTGTAAGTGCTGAAGCAAGTAGATTCGGAACCTGTGGCTGCCTCTGCCTTCCTCCCACCGATGTAAATTTTTCACCTGCGGTAGTTGTTCTCGAATCTGCTTATGCATTCAAAACTTACAAGGGGAAAATGACGACTGTTATCACATAGATACGCACGTGACTAACTCAGGATTAACACTTTTTTAGGGTAGAAGCATACTTAAATTAATAACATTTTATTAATTCTCATTTTGTATAAAAAGGATATTTTTTAAGACTATTTCTAAGCAACACTAAAAAATATCACAATGTATATTTTCTGTATGCAATAGAATTGCTTGGAAGAGGAAAGAATTTTTTACATTTGAAACATTTGAGACAATTTGAAATATTTTTTTAATGCATGTATGAAACTATTGAATATTTCAGTAGATGAAATAGTATTCTAGAAAATATTGTTGTAAAATCATACGAAGATTTCCTAAAATGTCTGAAACAGGAGAGAATTGGATCACATTTCTTCGCTTGCTGTATGCTTACATAGAACGTAAAGAGCGCATGTGAAAGCTTTTTGTGGTATTAAATGTAGAAATAAAAAATAAAAAAATATCACAAAAAAGAAAATTTATAGCAATTCTTAAAGTTTTGTTTTAACATAAAAGAGATCATGAAATATTTAACAGGTAAAATAGAAAACTTCCTATTGAACTCACTCTTTTTAGAACTGCACGAAAGGTTTAAAAAATGAGAGAATTTTTGAGAAATGTGAATGTTTCCGAAGTTTTATTCCATTATTAATAGAATTTCCAAGATTTAATCGTACTTGAAGGTTTATTACACTAATCAGTTCTATATTCTACAGTACGTTGGATTTTAAGTTCAAATGGTTCGTTAACAAAAAAAAATGATTAAATATGAGAATAGATTTATTAACATATACTATACCAAGCAAAAAATTCTCAAAAAAATGTTAGGTCATGTCTGTTTTTATTGTTATGTTAACGAAAATTTGAATACAGAATTGGACATTATTTCATTTTTCTACAAAAACACCTTTACTGTGTATTTGGTTAAAACTGAAGAAAGAGACAAGTAAAATGTTAAAGTAAAAGATGAATAACTTTACTTTTAAAAACAGAATTTAGTTTGTAACTTTACAGTTTGAAAAAATCACTTTCACTTCTAAGTTCTTTTATCTAGAGAAGGTATGCAGCAGAAAATTTGCTCCGATGGGGTAGTGCTCAACGAAGCATGCTTCATTTCATCTACGGGAAGACCGCAAGCTCTGCCAATACAAGTTAAACTTGGACACACGTGCCATGTTACCCAGTTCTTTACGAAAATCAATACAACATGAAATTCATACGCTTAAATCATAGTTGAGGGAATATTACAACATTGAGTTCAGCATTATGATGTACGTTGAGTTTAAAATCTTTCAAAAACAAAATGAACAATAAAATAGTAAAACGAAATTTGAGAATTTACGTGATAATTTAGACTTGCTTTACCTTGTTTAAAAAAGATAGAATTCACAAGATTAATATATATATATATTCACAAAGGAAGTCTTGTGTAATGTCTTTCTAATTTCATTAAAATTTACAAGAATCACTAGATGTAATCATTTTCGAAGATGCATTAACACATTGCGTTCAGTATTTTGCAAAGTGTTTGATTTAAAATAGAAATATTTCAATAACAAATAAAATGGCATACTCTTAAGATGGAAAATGAAGATTTTTTACTCTATGAAACTCAGAAATCACAAGATTGAAAGAAAATCATAAGGTTTCACAAGAAAATTCTGGTTAATTGTGAATTTTTGTGTAGTTCATTTCCATAGTTGATAGAATTTAAAAGATTTATAAAGTCCATATGACTTAACCACACTCGCGCGCAGGTCCTGATTACCAACAGGGCAAACTTCAACCAGTAAATTTTAATAGAAAGTTTCGTCTTATTTAAACGGCGCATTCAGATTCAGATTCAACCAAGCTGGGAGGCCTACCATATGGCTTTAGCCTGTGCAAGCCCTACTTGGCAAGTTTATTAAATATATATATATATATATATATATATACATATTTGACAGTGCAATTTTGATTATTTACAAAACATAAAAAATTACTATAAGTGATGATGAAGATAGTCTATAATGTTATATACAATGATGGAGAAAATTTTTGGATTGTTTTCAGTTCGTGATAGGGAGCGAGAAATGTTTTTCGCGAGCGCGAAGATGTGTATTTCTGTTTTCTCCTAAGAGTTGATGGGAGTTTTCTGTTAAGAGTTTGTGGTCTTGGACGTAAAAAATGTTTTTAAAGAGATAAAAGATGAGTTTTTCAGACAAGGTTTTAGGCTGGAAGCTGAGTTTTTGCACAGATGATTGGTTGAGGTATGTGGATGCTGTTACTAACATGGCTGATGGTTACTGTAAGACAATGTTCCGAACTAGCTTTCAGTTTTCAATTTCACCAACTATGTGTGGTGGAGGCATTTGGAATAGATGCTGGTTCCTTTCTAGGTCATGAAAGATAAAAATTTCTATTTATTTTAACTGGTGGAAGTTTGACCCGTTGGTAATCAGATACTGACTCGCGGGTATTCCAAACCAGAGTTATGTGCGGATCGGGTTATACCCAATACGAACCTGCATTTTTTTTCAAGTAAATTTGAAACCGAAACCGTCAGAAAATTTGTCAACCCCAAAACCAGCAAAAATATTCGTCTACCTCAAAACCCGACAGACTTCTATCAAAATGCGTCCCGAAGTAGAACCCGAGATAGAAGAAAATTAATCATATTTTAATAGAATAATGAAAAAATTGTCTACAATTATATCTCTAATAACAAATTTATATTTTATAGTGAAAAATGAACATATGTACTGTACACCCAGAAAAAAGAAAAAGTTTTGTTGAATCAACAAAAATTTGGCTGACCCAACAAACCTTTTTGTTTAAATATAGGTTAATGGAAATTTTGTTTGAATCAACCAATTTTTTTTTTTTTTTTTTTTTTTTTTTTTTTTTTTTTTTTTGCAATTCCAAAAAAAAATTTTTTATCATCAGCAAACAATGTTTTGTTAATTCAAGTAAAATAGTACAATTTTACTTGAATTTTGCTAAAACAACCAAAATGTACTCAACAAAACATGTTTTGTAGTTTAAATCAATTCCTTTTTCTGGGTGTATGTCCATTAATGTTCATTTCATATTTTATAGTGAAAAATTAACATATGTTCATTAATGTTCACATATAGTATTTTTTCCTTAAAAAGTATTCTACCTTTCCTCTGTAAAAATTGGGAATCCGATCCTCAAGAGTCCAATCCCAATTCGAATCCAACACGAATCGGAAAATATTAAAGTCAACCTGAACCGAGCCAGACATGCAACGAAATAAAAATAGCATCAACCCGACTCGTGCGTCGGGTCATGTTTGTGTAAAATTGGGATACATGATAAGATAAAGAAGTGTACAACATACTGAATAGCTCTATATATTTCAGTATGTTAGGTTTGAAAATCACCCTGCAATAACAAAATAAATAACATAATATTTAGATGAAATGTGCAAATGGATGCATTCTTGCTATGTATGTACTTCTTCAAACAGAATATCTCAAAAATGTTACTTCATCTTCATTTTTATACCAATCAAAATTTAAATTTATAATTACACAGAGTTTCATATAATTAGTAATATAATTTACCAATATGATATATTTTAATTTTAGTTAAAACTGAGAATTAGAAAAATGTGAGCCAAATTCAAAAGTAAAGAATCGAAACATCTAAATTTAAGGGGTCAGGTAACCTTCGAACTCACAAAATACATGAAAAAGGGACCTTTTTAAAAGTTACAGTAACTCCGTAACTAATTAACTTTGAATTATAAAATTTTAAATACATATTACTAAAGGTTTATTTTAAAAATTAAAATTCTCCAAAAATATATACACTCATATAAAGCTTTTAAATTTATTTTAAAATATTTAAAATTTTTACGAAAGAATTATTTTTGCATGTATTGCGCGCATGATTTTTCACATTTGAATTGCTAAAACCAGCCAAAATTTTTTAATGAGTACATATATAATGTGTTCTCAAACTGACCTACGATGAAAAAAGTAAAATGTGTAGATCCTGAGAAAAACATTCTTTTTTTAGAGAAATTCGAAATATCGAGTTTTTTATTACAAAAGTAGTCATGAATTATAAACTTGTTACTTGAAAAACTTAATAATAAGTCATTTTATGCATCTGTATGGTTAAGACATGCAATCAAAATTTCATGAAATTCTAACCAACCATTTTTCAGAAATCGTGCGCGCAATGACCAAAATCGCCGATTTGAGACAATTGACTTAAAATATCAAACTACACCTTTATCATATAAAAAAAGCTCAGACTGTTTTAGACATAACTCCAATTCTAAATTGAATTTTTGCATGGGGTTTATTTTAAAATGTTCCTACAGAATCATATTTAATTATAAGCTAATAACGAAAAAAATCGAATTTTTGATACTTTAAAGGTTATTTGACTCCTTAAGTAACATAATTCTTTTTCTCGCCATGGCAGTGTGAACAAAATCACTTTTACTTTCGAGTTCTTTAATCCAGAAGGCACATTGACAGAAAATTTGTTCCGATGGGGTAGTGTTCAGCGGAGCATGCTTCATTTCACGGAGGGGAGAGACGAAAGCTCAGACAATATTAATTCAACCTAGGTACACGCGTGAAGTTACTCAGTTCATTGCGAAAATCAAGACAACATGAGATTTGCGAGATTTAATCTTAGTAGAGGGTAATATTACCATATTGAGTTCTGTAATCTTCAGATCTGGATTTGAAATTGAAATATTTCATTTTAGAGATATTCTAATAATAAACGTTCAGTAGTTACGTTAGATTAACGAGAGTTGTTAAGATGCTTTAAGAATTATGTTTAATTCCGTATAAATTACTTTTAAATAAGTTATTTGTCACTTACAACAACCGTCTATGTAAATTTAGACTAGGCCAATTTAAGTTAGGGCAAATTCTGATAGAAGGGGAATTTTATTATAAATAAACTTTTTGTAACCCCCACCAAAATATTTATTAAAGAAATGTGTTTGCAGTGAAACAAATTTCGTTGTATCGAATTAGTGGTACCATGGGTTTCATTTTAGCGATATCAATTTTAGAGAAAACTCCGTCATTTAATTAGGATCCAAAATTATTAAAACGGCTTCTTATATTTGAATATTCTTATACTACATTTTTTATTTATTAACTACCGGAGCTTCGCCCGCTTCGCTCGTCGGTTTATTCCAAATGGGTCTCGAATTAAACGAACTTAAGATTGGGGGGGGGGCTCCATTGTCTTCAGCACCGTATGCCTGTTCCGGTCTCGGAAAATCGCCACAAAACTGGGAACAACATTAAAAATCGCATAGAAATTCTCCGAATTTGCTTCGTCTATCTGGGTCTAGTTTCGATTTCGTTTGAATATGAGGTGTTTTCCTAGCGGCAGGGTTGCGAGAAATGCTAGCCAATAGCACGAGCTGTTCACATGTTTTACTGTCCCCAGCGCGCTTCAGAGTTAAACAGGTTTTTCGTTTCTTTTTAATTCTATGGAAATAGGGGAGCACCGGGAGAAAAATAGTTATTGCATGCGCAATAAAATCAATCTTATGTGATTTTTACTCATATCCCTTTTCGCTTTAATGTATAGGATGTTCTTCTATGACTCAGAGTGATGCAAAATTAGTTGTTTTGTTTCTGAAATTAAAGAAAAAAAATTCTGCCGTAAGAAAACGCCAAAACTTTATTAAAAATACTACTCAGTACTACAAAATCCAATTTGGAAATACTTATTTTCTAGTACAAAATATTTCAAATATGCTGAAGATAAAAAAAAAAACAAAAAAAAACAAGTAAAATAAAAAAATAAATGAATGCATAATTTTTGCTAAATTTTACATATATTTCTTTAAATAATGATATGTAAAAATCGGCCCATCGCTTTCTAATTAATGCAGCGTAAAATTCATGTATTATATTGTAACTGTTTGACTAAGAAAGTTTAAAAATAATTTCAGCTCACACCAACTTTTTAAATAGTTAGTGAAAAGAAAATAAAATTAAATAAACATGACGATATGACATAAACAAAAAGCATAATTTAATCAGCTATGATCACTTTTACAAACTTGAATTTAAACTGTCCAAATTCGAACAAAGATATTGAACTAGAAATATATTTTAGATTAAAATCTCTTTTACAAATTCAAATTTAAGCAATTACAACATATAACAAATGCGGATTTTAAATTATATTAAATTACTTCCAATTTCAACTGTTTAATTTGTATAGAGATTTTTCCCCAGGTTCTATTTGGTATAATCAGAGTGCTTTGAATTGTGGTAATATTTTAGTCTCTGATTATTTTTGGATTTGCTTTAGAATGCTTTGGAATAAATAGTAACCAGTTATTTAAAATAATCTGTTTCTAATATAATCTGAATCATATTAGAAAGATGTGAAGGTAAAGTATAAATGTGTTCCGAAAATTAATGAAAACAAAGAAACAACCTTAAATTATGTTCAAAACATTCAATATACAGTAACTATTTGTTGTTCATGAAGTCAATTGAAATGGGTATAACAATCTGATTCACATTATTTCAAAGAATTTTAATGTATGCGGTTTAAAAAGTATGAGAATAGAAAATGTTTTTTAAAATCCTTTGCTAATTTAGGGAGATGACTATTTTATGCTTGAAATTAAATTTTAAATTTTAGATATTTGCATGGACAGCTCTATATTTTCCCAGAAATGACGACTTCAAACTCAATCGATTTATCAAAAAACTGAATCTATCGAACTATTAATGACGCTATAATATATACATTTTTACCGACTTCCCAAGAAAAGATGTTGTACAATTTGTCTTTTTCTCTGCTATGTATGTACTTGTACATGCATAACTTTTGAATGGGTGGTCCGATTTTCATGCTTTATTTTTGTTGGAAAGGCCTTAATATATACCATACTATACGTTTCTAAAACTCGTAGTTTGTGTAGAGTTATTTAAAGTGACACCTAAATCATTTTCATATATCGTCTTCTGCGGGTCAAAATGAGATTAAATATGGTTGGATATTGGTAACAATAAGATTTAATATGAATGTGGAATAAATTCCTGAATCAAGTCATTGTGACAAAAATGTCAATCATATATTGATTGGTCAGATTATATATAATGATTAAATGTCTATTAAACAAGTTAATTCTGATTTAAAATCACAGTATCCAATATTTTTCTATTTAATAAAATGTATATTTATATTATAAAATTCCAAATATACCTTAAATGTGACAAAACTATGGCAAATCACCTTTCATTCAAGTACAATGACCTTAAATGTTGATAAAATTATGTTGACATATAAAACTTTTTTGTTGTTTCAGATATACGCAATGGGAGGCAACTTAACTTTATAAAATAAAAAGTTCAATAAACGTTTAAATATGTTCAATAAATGTTTTCGCATTTCAATTTTAACAGAATTTTGACTAATTCACCCCCCCCCCCTTTTAGTGTTAACATAGAGTAATCATGTATATCTTGAAGGCATACTTGAAGGCAACAGATGTTAATCTTGAAATAAATTAAATATATTAATCTTTAAATTCCATTTAAAATATATACAGTTCTTTTCTGCAGTTTAAAAAGCATTTCGAGGGATTTTTTTTTAACTTTGATTTTAGAATTCTTTTATCATTTTGGATTTGTATAAATGTTTTAAAAAAGGATTTTTTGTTAAATGTACACACTGTTATTGTCAACAAATTTTGTCGTTTTTTGTGAGAAGATTCCTTGCTTTTTCTTTGAGGTTTAAAATGCGATTAGTTATGGTTAATTTTCATTAGGAATTTCTTTAGCAAAATTTTCATTGTAGGTTTCATTAAAGTGGCATTAAAAAAATCTTTATCCAACTATTTCATAAAATACAAAAATGTTTCGTTAAAAATAAAAATGTCCTTTAGTTATACACTGTAAAAAACTACAAATGTTTCTCAGTCTACGAAATAATAATGTATAAAAATAACAATGTATAAAAATAGTAATGTATATATACGAAATAATAATGTAGAAAAAAATATAATAACCTCTTCTGAGTTACCCATTATTACGAAAAGCGTTCTTTATCTTTAGAAACATCAGAAAGCAATATAATTTCGATAATTAAAGAAGCATGTATAAACTAATAATGTTTCTTTTGCTGACACTGATTTTCGAAAACGTTTCCGAGTAGTTTTAATAGTGTATTAATTAGTTTTCTCAATCTAGAATATTGGTTTTTAGGAGGCTATATAATATATGCTCAATTTTCAGCGTCGCAATTTAATGTATACATGCAAGAGTATCAAAATAAAATTAATTGTAATGTTAATACTAATGCTGTTAATTTATCATGTTTGTTTGAAAAACATGTTTGTTGAACATGAAAATGGTTACTTGACAGTTGATTTTATCTAAAAAAAACTATATTCCTGATTCAGAAAACTGAATAATACACTATAAATACTACTCGGAAACGTTTCCCAAAAAGAAGCGGCATCAAAAGGAACATTGTTTTTATAAATACTTCTTTTAATCTCAAAAATATATTGTTGTCTGGGATTTCCAAAGATAAATAACGCATTTCTGAATTGCGTCTACCTTGGAGCAGGTTATTGTATATTTTCATTTGTAGTTATCTTATAGTTTACTAGATTAGAAGACATTTGTCTTTTTTTTCCCAGAGTAGGAATTTTCAAATCTTTCAAAATCGGAAATTATCTGGTGTGATTAAGGAATTTCTTAACTTTATAGTTAGCAAGCTCCTACCATTTTGAATGTATAATGAACAAAGTAAATCAATTACCATTTCTGTTTTAGTTTTGTATTCAGTCAAACTTAAAGAAATTCTCGATGAATTAAACAGTTACGATATTTGATTGAAGAGCATTTCAGATAATGAAATTGTCCATTGCAGACTGATTTAGACATATCGAAATCATACCAAATCGTATTATCTATAAACTCCTAAACTAGCGCTCGAAAGGGCATAAATAATCCACTCCCATATTCCTCTATCAATTAGCACATCTAACTGGCGTTTTCTCTTAAAAATATAGAACTTTATTCTAAATAAAACGCATTTGCAGAGAAAGGAATAGCACAAGCTTCACATTATGAAGAAATTCTTGAATTGAATTCGTGCACATATATGCGAAAGTAAATCTCTTCCACAAATCTAAACATCGCCATCGTCTTTTAAATAGACATTGAGCTAAATGACATAAGATGCATTTGGTCTAGACTAGAAGAACAACTACTGCAAATTTCTTTATGAATATTAAAGAACCTGCCCTAGTTAATCCAAGACACTCTCTAGCTAACGTTAAATTAATGGTGACGTTCGTTTCCAATTTCTTGTTTGCACTTCAGTATTTTGAAATTATTTTTTTGCATAGGACAGCTGAGGTCAAACTCTTACAAGTTATTTTTATACTTTCTCCATTCTGGTTGCAAATTTGTTTTATGGGAGCACTTTCAATTTCAAAACCGGTTCCATAGCTGAAAACGCAAAATCGTTGGAAAGTTACAGTATCCCAGAAAACGGTATTCCGGGTTGAAAAAATTTATTCACTCACGGTAAAAAAATTTCAGAAACGTATCCGAAAATTACAAGCAGCAAAACAGGTAAGGTTTTTTTTTTTTTTTTTTTTTTTTTTTAAGTGCTTCTTTAACTCTCGAAAATATATTGGTTCCTAAGGTTTCTAAAGATAAAGGAATGCTTTTCGGAATTCTGGAAATCTCGGAAGATATTATATTTTCGCTCATGTTTATATTGTATGTCACATAAATTATTTCACTATCAATGACATTAAAATTATAAACTAACTATTGCATGAAACTTATATTTAAAATCTTAAATTATTTACTTTAAGAAATTTTTCATTAAGAAATTAATTTCAATCCACTCAAACTTAAAGAAATTCTCGATGAATTAAACCGTTACGATATTTGATTAAAGAACATTTGAGATAATGAAATTGTCCATCGCAGACTTATTTAGACATATCGAAATCCTACCAAATCATATTATCTAGAAACACTTAAACTAGCGTTCGAAAGAGCATAAATAATCCAGTTCCGTATTCCGAATTATCGTCTTATGAATTAGCTTTGATGTAAGTGACACAATATGAAATGTGTCTAGATTAGAGAGCAAAGGTTGCAAGTTCTCTCTCTGAATAATTATACTGTATATGTGGAATTATATTGATAGGAACCCGAAATTGTTTCAATTAAATTGTATTACATGTTTGAGAAATATGTTTACTAATTTCATAAAAATCCAAACATGAAAAATAAAAATTATGTTAAATGGCATATAAATTTGAAATCATTTATTTATTTTTTCTTTTAAGAAGATTATCACTGATACATTAATTTAGAGTAATCACGAAAACCGCTATAAATTCAAGAGTTCTCAAACTTTTTGTCTGGCATACCACTCAATCGAAATTTATACTTATGATGTACCATGAGGTAACAGAGGAAATTGTAAAAATAATTAATTCAATCAAAGCATTCTGTAAAAGTCCCCAACCTGAAACGAGCCCTAAAACTCTAAAATGTTCCCAATAAATAATAATAAGTATATAAAGCGTTCTAGAGGAATTCTAAAAAAGTGTATTCTCAAACCCCCAAATTAATAAATACTTGTACATTTATTATAATATTTTAAACTGCATGATTATAATACTACAATGATATTGAAATTGTATTTTTTATTGACTTTCGTACATGGAATAACATCATGTTATTACCCAGGATATCGTAATAATGTGTAAAATATGATAAAACATTTTACAAGTGAGGTGGGGAGTAGGTAATTACACCAACGTATGACCTATTGCATGCGCTTATATGGAGAATTACCGCGCTTATAACTCTATTCTCGACAGAATAGCAAAATAAGTTTTTATTTTCTCTCTTTCGCCAGTGTCGATGACAAAGTATTTTCAAAGAAAGAAAAAAAAAAGATTTTTGATAAAAAAAAAATCGTTTGTTAACTTTTTTATTTATTTATTTATTTATTTATTTGGAAAATAGTTTTTTGCTTTGTAACTTTGTAACTTAACTTGTGAATTTGCTTTGTAACATTTACACTACTCATCAATTCAGAATGTACTTTAACTATTTCACTAACACCAATAAAATTGTAAAGATGTATAGTTGATGATCTTATTCCCCAGGATAAAAAATACGTCTAACATAATTTGGGAAATGTTGAGTTTTAGTTGCAAGCTACAACGTTACGAACTTATCGAAAGAATATTGAAATAATGCAATTTACTGTCTTGAATACATTTGAAAGAAGGAAATCAAACAAAATCAAACTATGTACTAAAGCATTGCAACAAGCGTAAATAATCCAAATCCACATTCTGAATCCTCGTTTTACATGTCAGTATCGATATAAGTGACGCAAGATGAATTTTCCCTAGATTAGAGAGACAATATAGCAATTTTCTGTCTCTGAGTAATTATACTGTATATGGAGAGTTGTATTAAGATGACTCGAAATTGTTTCAGACTTGTAGTATTTTTCACTTCAGAAAATTATTTATTGATTTCACAAAAAAACAGTAAATACCAAAATTTTTTTAAATATCTCATAAATTTTAAATAATTAAAAAACATTACTTTTTAACAAGATTTTCATTAGTAAATAAATTTACAGTCAACTGAACTTAAATAAAAGTTCTTTCAGTTAAAACATGACAGATGCTAATGAAAAAACAGTTTAATTAACAAAACCCACAACGTAAACTCACTACGAAGCAAACTATTTATTTCATCGGACAGAAATCATGCTAAATCACATTATGCATTAACATCTAAAAATGCGTCCTAAAAAGCCTAAATAATCCGAAACAACATTCTGAATACTCGTCTTTAAACATTTACCATTAAGCTAATTGACGTACTATGAATTTGGTATAGATTAGTAGGTTAAAGACTTTCATTCAAGATTTCTCAATGATAAAAATAATAACATAGATGATAGTATATTTTAAAATGATCTGATATTAATAGAAATAATGAGACATACAAATTTAGAAACAAAATATGTTTTAGTTTTAACGAGATTTGCACTAATTTAAAAAAATTAGATTCAATCTATATATATATTTGTCTTACGTGGCGCGAAAATAGGGCTGAATTTCTACCTTATCGTTGGCAACAACCGTAGTTTCCAGAGCTCAGACGAATGAACAGACAAGATTGTGTTAACTCCGCCTCCAATATGGCGGTCAGTGTCAGAGCAGTGAAACTCAAGCTAGCAATTATTAAAAATAAAATAATATGAACGTAATCCAAAGCGTCTGAGATGATTCCTCATTTTAATTATGAGTAATATTGTTAATTTCAACTTAATTCTCTACTCTTATTTAGAATTTATTTACGAATTTCACTCTCACAAAAAATCGGAGATAATAAAATATAAACTTTCTAGAATGCCCTTGCTGCCATCTATTGCTGTTTTATTGAAATAAAAATAATTTATATTTCAGAAATCTATAATAAATTAGAATAGTAAAATGTCGAACGAAATTTAAACAATCATTGATTTTAAACTAGCTTCCTACCACTTAGTGTTTTTTTTTTTTTTTTTTTTTTTTTTTTTTTTTTTTTTTTTTTATGAATTTAAGCTATGTTGTACAATATTATAGGTGCAATAAGTTTTAAACTAATTATGTTTCCAAGATCCTTTTTTCATAGTATTTAAATGATTTATATGCCCATTAGTAGCATCAACTAAATGCATTTTTAGTTGTGTTTTCAACGGAGTTTTCAATTACTTTTTTACATTAAAAAAATTGTCAATTTCATATGTTCAAATGATTTATTGTAGTACTTATTCCGGCTAGAATTACTAGAAAAAGAAAAGGGGCGAGCAAGCGAAGCGAGCTGGGACCGCGTAGCGGTCTCAATGTGAATTGCTTTGTAATTCACGGGGGGTTGGCGAGCGTTAGAGAGTAGGGGACTGAGCCCCCTAGTTAATCATCGAAATCATCTATTTGTTAAACTGTTGTTATATTTAATGAAGGAGCATTTAGATTTTAGATTAACAAAATTCTTTGGTGAAAGAACATTTGAAACAATGAAACTATTCAAAGGCTTAGAAATCATCCTAAATCATATTATCAGTAACACCTAATCCTGCCAAATCATTAACACCTAAACTAGTAAAACTAGCTCCAATAAGATAATTGTTTCTCCAAATCCACATTCGGAATTCCCATCTTATAAATTAGGATTAAGATGTGTAACGTATTGTGAAATTATTCTAGATTAATAAGTGAAAAATTCCTGTCCCGATTTCCCTCTAATCCTCTTTAATAAAAAGCTACGCGTTGCTGACGACTGGCTTTTTCGCTAATCGTTGCCACAGATTAATTTCAAAAAATGAAAAATTTGAAGTTACTGAAAAAATTAATAACTCGAAAAGTATTTGTCAGAAAATTGTTCGACAAACTGCGTTAGAAAGGTAAAAATTGTATTTTTCTTGATATAAATTTCAAATCTATTGATTATGCCGTTTTTCCAATATTGAATTTCAAAAATTACCAATTTTCACACTGGAGTACCATAGAGAAAACTTCACGCGTAAAAAGATAATAATAACGGCAATGTGTCCTGACTTGTATACTTGCTACAGCACGAGTCACAAATTATAGTAGCCTTATGAACATTAACAATGTTAAAATATAAAAGTGGATTATGATGTCACGAATGCATGATTTTTATTACAAATACTACATGCGCTATTTCTTTTTAGTATATATATATTAAATATAAAATTTGTTAGAATTTTAAATAAAAAAAATAGTTTTCAGCGATGTTCTGTAAGTCCGGAAGCCCGGTTTCGATCTCCTACTAAATATAATAATATGTATGCTTACTTATTTCAACACTTTCAGGAGAAAGTGATTGTGTTTCTGTATCGTTTAATTCACATCAGAAGTTTCGAAAATGTTTATCTTTAATAAAAAATCAGAAATTGCAGCCTTATAGATTTTGCAGAGATTCTCTACGAAGAACCTGTGATCACATATTCGGTGCAATTACTTATGAGAAAAAGTAAAATGGTTAACACATAAGTGTAAGTACTACATCTTTATTTTAACAAAATAAAAAATTATTAAAAAATTCTGGTACAAATCCGGATTAAAATTAAGTATTATAAAATATATCACACCACACTTTAAGGGGTTAAATCGATTTGATTTTATTATACAGTGTTTTCGAAATTTATCCTTAGAACTTTGACCCTCCAATGGAAATAGTAAGCTGTTAGGTACAAGCAGTGGTGCAGCACTCTGTGTACCGTTGTCGGTGGTAACACCAACTGTATGGAGGCCGTACGAATGGACTTCGTTCGACAGTAACTTAGTTGAACAAACGCCGTATTCCCTTGACTTGTGTTTGGCCGGCCAGCGCCATTTTCATGCAGCACACTACCCGTCTTTATTAAGGGGTCTCAGGAGTCTTTACTTTTCCTCCGAAGATGCAAGTTTGCATCATGTCACATTTTATTTTATTTCTGATTTCACATTACACACAATAAAATGAAAATTCTACCACTAATAGGTCAATATCTGCTTGATTTAATATAATTATTTCATTGTTGTGCAATTCATATTTAATTATTTTAAAAAGTATAAATTTTAAAAGAAAGTAAAAAAACATTTTTTGCTTGGAATCCACTGCGCGCAAGGTTGCAGAAAAAAACATTGCTTCAAAAGTAACAAACAAAACTAATAATGATGTATTTTGAACTTATACTTCAATTTTAAAAAATTAAAATTAAAAATTTTTTTATTTAAATTTAAACTGTAAAATGTTTAAAAAAAATCCTTTTTTTGTTCAAAAAAATGCCAATTTAAATAATAAATAACTTTTTAATTGCTTGAAATTGAAGTATAAGTTCAAGATACAACAATTTTACATCATTATCAGTTTTGTTTGTTACTTTTTGATGAAATAACAAAGCAAATAAACAGGCGAGGCCTTGGATCGAATTTATATATTGAGTTACGAAAGAACATTACACAATGACAAAAACATAGTAACTGAACTGAAAATTGAACATCACTTATATTTATAAATTCGTCTGGGATGCTGCAGTCATTTTTCCCGGACGTGCAAGAAAGCTTACACAAAAGTATCATCCAATAAAATTTAAGATGTAATGCTACGAATACAATTACGATACGATATACTAACACCCGCCCATAATCTAGCATTACATTAGAAAAACACACAATAAAACATTACAATAAACAAACATTAAAAATATGACACAGTTAAAACATTACTTATACAAACAGCAAAGAAACAACAAATCATAAAATTTAACTCTAGGCAATGCCTTTGTAAACATGTCAGCAATTTGCATATTTGTAGGAATATATTCAATTTTGATATTATTTTCTTTTACAACATTACGAACAAATTTTAGTTTTATATCTATATGTTTCATTCTGCCATAACTGCTTTCATTACTGATACATTTTATGCAAGACTGATTATCCTCTAAAATAACTAAATCCTCCATACTTACAATTTCACAAGCAATATTTTTGAACCACAACAGGTCTTGCAAACTTTTAGTTAAGGCAATGACTTCAGCTTCAGTTGACGATAATGCAACTAATTTTTGTTTATTACAACACCAGAGAACAGGCATGTTACAAAACATTCAAATGTAACCTGATACTGATTTTCTATCATTTGTATTAGCCCCCCAATCAGAATCAACATACATAGATAATTTAGGATCAGATTTTTGCTTTTTATACACAAGTTTTAAGGACAAAGTTCCTTTCAAATATCTTAAGATTTTCTTTAGTGCAATCCATGCAACTTCAGTAGGATTTTCCTGCATTTGACTCAAACAATTAACACTATATAAAATATCAGGTCGTGAAATATATGCTAAATACAATAAACAATCTACAAGTTCACGGTATGGACCATTAAATGGTTTTCCATTTTTGAAATTAGATGGAGTGGATTTAGGAGAAATAGGAATATCACTAGGTTTACATTCTAGCATATTAAATTTACTTAACAATTTAATTATATAAGACTCTTGATCCATTATTAAACAATCAGATTTAAATTTCATTTGAATACCCAGAAATTCTGAAACACATTCTGATTTTGACATATGAAACTCTTTAGAGAGTAAAGAAATAACTACATTAGTTTCATTTAAATCTGAACCTGCTATAAGCATATCATCAACATACAGAGCAATAATTATTTTATGACCATTACTATAGCGAATAAAAATACAAGGTTCATTATCCAGAGATTTACACTTTAATTTTGAAACAAATTCAAGAAACCTTTCAAACCATTGTCGTGGGGCCTGTTTCAGGCCATATAAACTCCGTTTGAGTTTACATTTTAACCCACTTTCGTCATCATAGCCTTGCGGCTGATCCATAAAAACAAGTTCATTTAACGTACCATTCAGGAAAGCTGTTTTTACATCCAAAACAAATGCATGTAAGTCATTATTTAAAATCACAAAAAGCACTAAACGTAAAGCAGGCATACTTATTACAGGGGCGAAAGTTTCACTATAGTCTAGTCCTTCTTTTTGCATAAATCCACGGGCTACAAGGCGAGCCTTATAACGTCCATCTCTTTTGATGGTATACACCCATTTGCTGGAAATAGCTCGTTTGTCAGGTGGTAATTTTTCGAGATCTCAGACATTGTTGATTTGCATGCTTTCTATCTCTGCATCCATAGCTTCCTTCCATAAACGTTGTTCATCAACAGGGATAAATTTGATCTCATCAACAGATAAAGTTTCTTGTTGGCAAAGTAATGCTTCATACACCTCAGGCGCTGTATACCGATTAGGTTGTTTTCTTGATCTCTCGGATTTTCTCATTTTATCTTCTTTCTCTTCAGAATCCTCTGATTCTTCACTAGTTCTTTCTTGAGCATCTGGGTTAATTTCACAATCAGTCAATTCTGAATTTTCCACTATGTGTTGCTTTGAGTTTATGGTATGCTTCTTCTCTTCATCAAATTTGACATTTCTTGATATAGTTATGCGTTTCGTCTCAGGATCTAACAATCGATATCCCATTGAAGAATAACCTATGAAGATCATATGTTTAGACCTATCATCAAGCTTCTTACGATGAACGGAAGGAACTAACATGTAGGCACTGCATCCAAAAACACGTATGTGCTTCAAATCGGGATCTTCTCCAAATTTTAAGAAATACGGCGTTAAGTTCTCAATGGAGCTGCTTGGCATTCGATTTTTCAAGTAAGCTGCTGTAAGAATAACTTGACCCCAAAAAGTCTTAGGTAAATGTGATTCAGCAATTAAAGCCCTTCCTATATCCAGGAGCGATCTATGCATCTTTCAGCAACTCCATTCAAAGCTGGAGTATATGGAGGAGCGGGATCAATCACTATACCAAGATCTCGAGTAAAATTCACTAAATCATTGCTTAAATATTCTTTTCCGTTATCACATCTGATTTTCTTTACTGTAGGATTAGTTTTTAAGAAAACTTTCAATTCTTCTGAAGCTTCACTTTTATGCTTCAATAATCGAACTTTAGTAAATCGTGAAAAATCATCTATGATCGTCATAAAATAGCATTCACCAGAAAAAGTTTTCGGAACAATAGGGCCACATATGTCAGAATGAATAGCAGTCATTGGGCTACTTTCTCTTTTTCTAGGTCCTCTTCCCATTGGTGTTGCACTCTGTTTTGCTCGAACACAAACATCACAAAAAGAATGTGGTATTGGAAGTTTCATTTCCTTCAACACTTTGTCACTTGGATGGCCCATTCTGCGATGCCAAATTTCAGAATCACTTTCTTTTGATGTGAGAACAGTTTCATAATTTGGGACAAAATAACTAACATATTGTCCATTTGAATCACGTTCACCAAAACAAAAACGATTTCTTCCTTTTTTCTATGAACACCTTTTCATTCTTGAAAATAACTGCATAATTTGCATTTTCGATTTTTCTAACGGAAATCAACTGTCCACTTAAATCTGGTACGTAAACAACATTATTTAGTGTAATTTCCATTCCGTTTGATAATTTTCCAATAATATTTCCAACACCTTTAATTTCAAGATTCGTTGTTTTCGACGCACACTTAATAGTTCCTGAAGATGGTTGCAAAGACGTGAAATATTTCTCATTAGAGCACATATGGGAAGTCGCTCCAGAATCCACTATAAATTCATTCTTTTTAACGTTCCCTGCAACAAAAGATACTGCTGAAGAAGCAAATTTTTCCTCATTTGAATTTTTAACAGCTTTACAGTTGCGTTTAAAATGGCCAGGAAGTCCACATTTGAAACAAGTAAGCTTCTTTCTACAGTATTTAGCTATGTTACCCTTTGAATTACAGTTTTTGCACACATATTCTTTGCGAGTTCATACAAACGCGGTATTAACATGAGCAGTTTTGGACTGCACTTTTTCTTTCTTTGAGTCGAGCAGAAGTGCTTCAATATCTAACAGCCGCTGTGTGACGAAATCTAGAGTCAAAACAGTATTCGGTTGATTTTTTAACGCAGTTTTAACATTTTCAAATTCTTGAGGCAACGACATTAGAATATAAACAATAGTATCGGTTTCACTTACTTCAGCACCGGAAATTTTAAGTTCCGAAATTAATTTATTTATTTCATCAATGTGACTTCTCATAGATACAACACGATCCTTTTTAATAGTTGCTAACCTCTTTCTAATTAAAATTTGATTAACTGCACGCTTGGTATCATATGTTCGTTCTAATTTATTCCATATCTTATGCGCAGTATTTTCTTCTTGCAATGACGCAAGAACCCCATCGCTTAAAAGCGATAATAATAAAGCATAAGCCTTTTTCGATTTTACAACTTCGGCAGTTTCAGTTGTCGCTTCATTGTCTAAAAACTTATCCAAATCTTTCGCCGCAAATATGGCTTTAACACGCCTTTTCCAAACAGAAAAATTTCTACGTCGCCGTCAAAAAGAGCAACTCCGTATAATTCTTTTTCACTTTCCATCGCTGGGTAAAAAAACAGAAACAAAAGAAAAATAAATTTTCTCTCTCAAAACCACAGCAATAAATATGAAAAGGGACAAGCGTCACTCTGTCTGCGAATTAAACCAAGCTCTGCTGATGAAATAACAAAGCAAATAAACAGGCGAGGCCTTGGATCGAATATATATATTGAGTTACGAAAGAACATTACACAATGACAAAAACATAGTAACTGAACTGAAAATTGAACATCACTTATATTTATAAATTCGTCTGGGATGCGGCAGTCATGTTTCCCGGACGTGCAAGAAAGCTTACACAAAAGTATCATCCAATAAAATTTAAGATGTAATGCTACGATTACAATTACGATACGATATACTAACACTTTTGAAGCAATATTTTTTCTATAACCTTGCGCGCAGTGGATGCCAAGCAAAAGAGTTTTTTTACTTTCTTTTTAAAATGTAAACTTTTCTAAATAATTAAATATGAATTGTACAACATTGAAATAATTAAATTAACTCAAGCAGATATTAACCTATTAGTGGTAAAAATGTCATTTTATTGTGTGTTATGTGAAATCAGAAATAAAATAAAATGTGATATGATGTAAACTTGAATCTTCGGAGAAAAAGTAACACTCCTGAGACCCCTTAACATCTTGTGTCGCTCGTTTATTGAGAGTCTGGATAGTGGGTCACGTCCGAATTTTGTTCGGAAATTCCTTTAGACTTGTGTATCCGACTTTGTCTCTTTGAACCAGACCACACACTGTGCTTTTTCTTGCCTGTACAAATAGCCTTTTTATTACAAATAAATTTTTATGAATAGAAGTTATATGCATACAAAACCGAACTTCGCTATCTTATTTCGTTTAGGTTTTATGGAGGATCAAAATTCAGAAATTTGAAACACCCTGTATTAACTGTTACAGTTGCAGTATCATGAATATTTTTATTTTCACGAAGATTTTAATTAACAAAACAATTTAGACTCAAATAAATTTTTAAAAATCATCTATGAGCTAAAATGTAACAATCTTTGATGAAATAACATTTAGAATAACGAAATTATTTGATACAAAAGCATATGAAATAATGGAGCTCCTTATCGCGAACTTTTTTCTAGAAAAGGAAATCATGCCAAATCATGTTATCGAAACTAACGCTACGATAAGCATAAATAATCCAAATCCACATTCTGAATTCTTGTGTTATAAATTACCATTAAGCTAAGTGAATGAAAATAACTTATGAATTCGTTCTAGATTAGTAAGCCAAGACGCTCTCTCAATATTTCTCTCTTATAAAAATAATAACGTATAACTTATTTTAAGACGATTATTATTACATTAAATGAAGTATTATACAATTAAATAAGACATTAATTTAAAATCATAAATGTTTTTAGAAGAAGAGCTTTTAAGAAGATTTTTTAAAAACTAAATTAAGAGTTATTTAAGAGTAAACTAAGAGTAATTTAGAGACAAATAAAATTAAAGAAAGCCGTTATAAGTTATACAGTTACAATATTTTATGAAAAAACATTTGAAATAACGACATTTTTTGTTATAAGATCATTTTATACAATGAATTCCTGTATCACGAACTCGTTTTAAGATTAGGACATCCGGCCAAATCACCTTATGTGTTAACCCACAAATCCGCACTCAAATAAGTGTCATTAATCCACATTTCTGAATTCTTGTCTTACAAATAAGTATCAAGAACAGTTACACATTATGAATTCATTCTAATCGGTGGAGTTAGCGTAAAAACATTTCACTCCAGTATGAAATTTCAAAAAGCATTTATATATATATATACTAAGGGACTAACAAACACCGGGAGACAATCGATCAGAGGTTCAGATAGCGCCCCGGGGGAGGGGATCCGTGGTTGCAGGTCGTGTTTTATTTTTTTTAAATATTTATTTTTGTACTGAAGCTTTAAAATTTTTGTATATTATATAAAATATGTGTACGGTGTCCGTGTATAATTTTGGTTGCAAAAATATTGATATTTATTGTATAAAAAACCTAGTTGGAAAAAAATATCCCCACCTTTTTTTCTCCCTTTTATTCGACAATCGTTTTTTTTTTTCTTTTTTTCTTTTTTTTTTAATAACTTGAAATTAAATTTTGGTACACCTTTGAAATTTTTATATAAATTATTCTTACGTACAGTGTTAAATTTTGTTGTATTTGCAATAATTTCTATTGTGTGAAGGACTCAGTTGAATATTTTCATTTTTTCCCTTTTGCAAATTTGCACCTAGTTGCAGATTATTTTACTTAATACTAGTAGGGGCTCCGCCGCCTATAGTCGGTGGAGTTAGCGTAAAAACATTTCACTTCCGGGTACCAAATTTCGCGCAGTTCTTATATACATGTTAAGAAACAGAAAACCGCCAAGAGACATTAGATCAGAGGTTGCACTCCCCCCATGACGACGTTATCAAAATAACCGCCGTTTTGATCGACATAGATTCGTTAAGATGCGCATATCTCTATTTCCAATAATGATATTGTGATACATCATTTGAAAGTGCTTAAAAATAGCTACTAATAAGGTTCTCTTAACTTTCTCCGCGACAAATGGTTTGTAAGTTTTTGCGGCGACAACGTAACACTCTGCCAACTCGCAGCATTACGACGTATTCCAGTACTCATTTTGCACTGCGTGCCACTAGTAGAATTTTAATTTTATTTTTTGAACTTCTAAATCTACTCCCTACCCCTCTCTAGGTATGTTTTACAATGCATGTTTATGTAACTATTCTTTATGAGTATGTTGCCTGAAAATCAAATTTGCATATGAAAGTGTAAAAAGGAAAAAAAAGCAAAGACATAACCATGACTCATGAACCATAGCTTAAACAAGACCAATCTTTAAAACGAACTAATTGCTATAATGTAAAAAGTTTACAAATTTTCAAAATTAAACAATTTTATTCACTGTACTGTCCCTCAGAGCTACAAAGAAAAAAGCAACTTATATCTGATTTTCCACATAAGTGGTACACATCTCTATTCTCTTGCATGCAATCAGTTCCTGTAGCTTCTCCATGGTGATTTCTGGGTTTGATGACCATAGCAGCTCGTAGCCATCTTTTACCTTTTTCCATCCCCACTGACACGGATCCAAACAGGGAAAGTTGCGTTGAAGGCAGTTTTTCACAAAACACTCCAGGATAGCCCTTTTCAGGTTATGCAGGATAACGTTGCTGGTTGGTGGAATATTTTCAATAGGTTTGTTCTGCTCTGTAAATAGAATTCGCCTGGCTTCATTTACGGTCTCCACTGAACTTGATGCATGGTATGAAAGGACGACGAAGCGCTGAATGGGTAAAACATATTTGTCGTTTTCGGTGATGTTATTAGGAGCTTTGAGATAGGCCAGAAAAGCCTGGTCTACATCTCAAAATATCATCCATATTTTGAAAAAAGAAGATTTACCGATACCTGCAAAACTAGATACCGTGTCAGCTACACTAAAAGCGTGGAAGAAAACTAAAAGATATGGAATTTCTTGTAGAACTTTCCTGAGCAACTCGTGTATGGAAGGTATTGGAGATGCTTTACACTTCCATACTCCAACCGCAATTCTTCTAGATTTGGAAGTCTGTAGAAACATACATGGCAATAAGTAAAACATCTCTTTCAACAGCTTTTGCTGTGATCTTTGAATGATCCGAGTATTCAATATAATTGCGAACATGGAGTAAAAGACGGGCATCCTCTTCTTCGTGAGATACGGGAAAAATGGCTTCAAAAGTATCCTTACGCGAACTTGTCTCTGTTGGTATAAATGACTTGTTTTTCAAATAATTTGTACTCAGGTGTAAATTTGTAAAAGTGAAAAAAATCTGAAAATATTCGACTCAGCCCTTTACACCTTAGAAATCATTGCAAATACAACAAAATTTAATACTGTACTTAAGAATGTTTTATATAACATATAAAAATTTTAAAGATGTACTACAATTTCAAGTTATTTGAAAACGAAAAATACGACTGTCAAATGATAGAAAGTAAAAAAGCGGGGATTTTTTTTTCAACCAGGCTTTTAATACCATAAATATCAATATTTCTGCACCAAAATTATACACGGATGTTGTATACATATTTTATATAATATACAAAAATTTTAAAGCTTTAGTACAAAAAATAGTATTAAAAAATTAATAAAACACGACTTTCAACCACGGATTTCCCCCCCCCCCGGAAGGGAATTTCTGAACCTCTGGTCAATTGTCTCCCGGTGTTTTTTATTCCTTAGTATATGTATAAGTGCTATTTAAAATTTCATACCGGTATCCGGAAGTGACATGTTTCGGTGAAATTTTTTAAACGCGACACCACCCTCCCCCGGGGGTAGAGGATCTGGACCTCTGATCGATTGTCTCTCGGTGGTTATTTGTACCTTAGTATATATAAAAGTGCTGTTTAAAATTTCATACTGCTATCCGGAAGTGAAATGTTTTGGTGACATTTGTCGCTGACTCCACTGACTATTCCGGATTAGTAAGCCAAGACTCCCCTCAAATTTTTTCTTTGTTAAAAAATAATAATTAATATGCCAATTTATTTTTAAAAGATCGGATAACATTATAATATATAAAACATAAATTTTAATCATAAATGCTTTTTACTTTTAATACTTTTACTAATAAAATATTTCGAGTCATTAAAATTCAACTAAAAGAAATCACAGTTAAATTAAACTGTTACAATGTTTGATGAAAGAACATTTAGAATAACGAAATTCTTCGTGGAACAATTTAACTAATGAAACACTGTATCGGGAATTTATTGCAAAGGATAAAACCATGTGAAATTACATTATGTATAAATACCTATACCAGCGCTCGAATAATCGTAAATAATCCAAATCCACATTCTGAGCCATCGTCTTATAAATTAGCATTAAGCTGAGTGGCATGCACTTAGTTTAGATTAGAGAGCAAAGACTGAATTTCTCTTAGTGAATCATTATGTATGCATAGGACTATATAAATTGCTTCATACCAAAAGTATTTTCTAGTTTAAGAAATATATTTTATATTTTTCTCACAAATATCACAATGTTATAAAGAAATTAATGAACTAAAATTAGTTACATTAAATGCCAAATAAATTTAAAATCGTATTATATATATATGCTACGATAAATGTGATTAATCCGGTGATTTTGCATAATTACCAGTAATTATGCGTAATCACAACTAAAATTTGTAACTGTGATAAATTATTGAATATTTATCAAATTTACCGGTTAGTTTATAAAATGCCCAATTCGTAATGGGAAAAGTAACAAAAGTCCATAACTTTAACAAAATTCGTTCAGTTTGTGTAGCTGCGTTTACTAAAATTTGTGTGAAAATTTTGACACATGTACATAAATTACTGATCGCTGCTTTAAAGAATTTCATGCAGTCTAATGATTGCTGTACAGCGAGATTCATGCGTCCAGTGATTCTGTTTCAATTAATGTGCGCGAAGCACACATACATAAATTACTGACCGCTGCATGAATAAATTTCATGCATTCTAGAGATTGCTGTACAGCGAGTTTCATGTTTCCAGTGATGTTTTTTTTTTCGGTTAATGTTCGCGAATATTAACAAATATTCGCGAATTCATTATATTAGCAAATGAACAAATATTATGTACGCAAAACGTACATAATATTTGAAAATATTCCTTTTTTTGGTATTAAGACCAAAGTTTGATAAGTTTGATAACTATTTCATAATTTATCACATTTATCACCGGTACATATAATCTCAGGTAATTATACATAAACACCGGTTTACTACATTTATCGTAATATATATATATATATATATATATATATGTGTGTGTGTGTGTGTGTGTGTGTGTGTGTGTATTCAAAGGCGCTGCATGGATTTTTTGTGGTGTGTGCACAGAGAATGTGTGGCGATTATTTTAAAAGTGACAAAAAGGAAACATTTCTAATGTTACGCATGGATCAGTTTTATGTGTATATACTACAATATGTATATTTTACCTTGTTTTTTTTTATTTCTGTTTGTATCGAAATTCTATTAAAGCTGTACTAAATTTATTATATTTCAGTATTATGAATTACATAAGTTTGTGTATATGCTCCATAGAAGAGAGTCAAGGAAAGACATTTGTCCACCCTTGGGTGAACAAATCTATATGTATAATTATCTTACGTAGCGCGGAAATTTGAACGCGGCTGAATTTGTAACTTATTGTTGGCAACAACCATAGTTTGCAGAGCTCAGGCCAACGAACAGACTAGATTGTGTTAGATAGGTCAGCTCCACCTCCAATATGGCGGTCAGTGTCAGAGCAGTGAAAATCAAACTAGCAAATATTAAAATTAAAATAACGTGTACGTAATCCAAACTGTCTGAGATTATTTTAATTGTAAGTAATATTGTTAATTTCAAATGAATTCTGAACTCTTAATTAGAATTTATTTACGAATTTCACTCACATGAAAAATCGGAGATAGTAAAAACATCAACTGTCTAGGTTGCACCTGCTGCCATCTGTTGCTGTCTTAATGAAGTAAAAATAACTTATGTTGCAGAAATCTATAATCAATTAGAATAGTAAAATGTCGAGAGAAATTTAAACAATCATTGATGATAAACTATCTTCTTATCACGTAGTGTTTTTTTTTTGTTAGGAATTTAAGCCGTGCTGTACATTATTCTAGGTGCAATTATTTTTAAACAAATTATGTTTCCAAGATCCCTTTTTCATAGTATCTAAATAATTTATATGCCCATTAGTAGCTCCAACTAAATGCATTTTTAGTTTTGTTTTCAACGGTGTTTTCAGTTACTTTTTCACATTAAAAAATTGTCAATTTCATATGTTCAAATGATGTATGGTAGTACTTATTCCGGCTAGAATTACTGCATAAAAAAGGGGCTAGTGAGCGAAGCGAGCTGGGACCGCGTAGCGGTCTCAATGTGAATCGCTTTGCAATGCGTTGGCGAGCGTTTGCGAGTAGGGGCTGAGCCCCCTAGTTTAGTTTACCAGACAAATACTATATTTTCTTCTCCAAATGTTAATCTAATTTCAAATATTACTTATTAAGTCTTAAATTAAAAAAAATATCGAAATATTTTAAATTTTTTCATAGATAACTCATTTTATAAAACTTTCTTAAGCGCACCTGACCGAAAAGCACATGTATGCACTGCACACTTTGCACAGACTGCGCGCCTTTATTATATAAATGTAATCATGGTAATCCAATATATATATATAACCATTTTCTTAAAGTGTTAGCGTAGCTGAGTTGGTAGCGGGGTTTGTTTTTTCAAGGGACATTTATTTCATCTGTAGCTGATTCAGTGTTGTGCACCTGGTGAAGCATTCTTCTAATACTGTGGCGCAGGGTCCGGTGGAGGAGCGTCTGTTACGTAGCTTTCAAATATGTTTTTGTACATTTTGACAGCTTTCTGGCCGAAACCCATTGCCACAAATTACATATTGTTACTGTTTAGAGTATTTGGTTGCCTGTTTAAATTTAACCCACTGCCGACGGGGCCTCAGATTGCTTTTCATTTAGTTTTCCGTGAATTTATTGTGGTAATTTTTTTAGTTTCTTAAGTTGTATTTTGTGTTTTGCTAGTTCAGACCAAATACATTTTTTGATGGATTACATCTGATTTATGCGTGCAACTATGCAGCTTCTGAGTTCTGTTTACATAAATATGTAATTGTTTTTTTTTGCTAATTTTTGTAATTAATGCTTATGTATATTAATTTGAAGAAGATTTGTATCAAAAACTAATTTGGATTCTTCCAAATATAAGACGACTGCGGGTGTATAAAAAAAATACGCGCACCCATCCATTACTGGACATTGCCCCCTTTTAACTTTCTGGATGCCTGAATCGGCGCGATCGTAACCCCTTTCATGAGTACGACAGTGGCCGGACAGGCTCGGTTCATGAGCGACAGTCCGTGACATCCTCGACGCCGAACTTGTCTGGAAAGCTCACAGGAGCAACCAGGGCCCAGCGACTAGTCAAGGGCTCCCTCTAGAAATCCCCTATAAGTTAAACATTTAATATAATTAATGAGAAACGTTTGAAGTATTATTACTTTTTATGTGGAACTGAATTTGAGCAATGATAATCATTTTAAATTATGTAATGTTGTATAAATACGCAAATCCGTTCTCAAAGGAACGTAAAAAGATATTCCAAATTAAGAATGCTCATCATATAAATCCATATTGAACTAAATAGCATAAGATGCTTTTAGGTGGAAATTAGAGACAAAACTATTAGATAACAAAAAACAATTGTTTCTCTGAATCATGGTGTCACGTCAATTCATCGCGCACAATTCGTCGCAGCGACATCTCATCGCAGCGTCAATTCGTCCCAGCGATATCTCATCGCAGCGTAAATTCGTCATGGTGGCAATTCATCGCGACGTCAATTCGTCACAACGAAAATGTTTTTAAGGCTATTAGGATAAAATAAAGATAATTTAGTAAAATTATTTAATGAGATAAATTGTTTTTTAGATATAATCGCATGTAATTTGTTAGTTATAATTCTCTATATCTAAAAAACTAATTATCATAAAACATTTTTACTAAATTGTCTTTATTTTATGTAGGTGTATGAGGCAAGTAGAGTTTGCAGAATAGCACGACGTAAGACATTTATTTACAATTAAATGAAGACAAAATATATACAGCTCGTATGCGACTGAGCGCCGACATCTTTCTTACAGTAAACAACTGCTCTCGCTTCCGGAGCATCATCAACGTAACTGTACGCGCATGCGCCATATGTGCGGAGAGCAGAAAATGAAGGTTGTATTCCAACAATTCCCCCCTTACAACGTGCATTTTCTTAACAAGGCATTAATTACTCTCCTATTATGCAAATATTATATGCAAATTACAGAGAAACAAAATATAAAATTACAATTACAAACAGTATATACTTTAAACATAGGGAAAAAGGATACAGAATAACATTGAATGTTTTTAAACACTTAGTCCTATTAAATCACAACATTTCTTATGTTTATAGGCACTTAAAGCTTTTGTTAAAATGTCAGCTGCCATATTTTCAGTTTCTAGATATTTAACTTCTATATCTCCATTCTCATATATTTCGCACACAAAGTGATGGCGAATGTCATATGTTTTGTGCGAGAATGATAAATTGGATTTCTTACTAATTTTTGAGAAGACTGGTTATCGCAGAATATTAAAGTAGGTGCAGACACTATTTCAGGAGAAAGTTCATTTAAGAACCGTCTGAGATGGAAAGTCTCTTTAGCAACCTCTGATAAAGCCATATATTCTGCTTCAGTCGTGTATAATGCAACAGTTCGTTGCTTTCTCGATTCCCAAGATATAGCACCACCGGCATATTTAAAAATGTATCCAGTATAGGACTTTCTATCATTGACATCTGAAGCCCAACCAGCATCAACAAATGCAACTAAGGACTTAGTATCACGTTTAAAAATCAGTCCTTGATCTTGAGTACCTCTTAGATATCTTAAAACTCTTTTTGCAGCTATCCAATGAGGTTTGCCTGGATTGTTGTTGAATTGACTTAGGAAATTCACAGCATGAGTTATATCAGGTCTAGTTGATACTGATAAATACATAAGAGAACCAATTAGTTGACGATAAGGAATATTATTCATTTCAGACTTTTCTTCTTCAGTTTTGGGACACATATCTTTAGTAAGCTTCACATTGTTATCAAAAGGTGTAGATATTGATTTTGATTCTTGCATATTAAATTTGCTCAGAATATCTTCAATATACTTCTTTTGAGTAATTTTAATACTGTCCCCGTTTTGCATAAATTCTATACCCAAACAATAGTGTAACAAACCTAAATCTTTCATTTTAAAAGATTTGGATAATTCATCTCTAATATATTCATAATCTTGTTTACATTTAGTAAGAATTATGAGATCATCAACATAAACAATGATAATTGCTTCAATTGGAGATTTAGAAAAATAAACACATTTATCAGCATTTAGTGATTTAAACTTCATTTGTTTTAATTTTTCAACTAATTTATTGAACCATTGTCGACCTGATTGTTTTAATCCGTAGAGGGATTTTTTTAATAAACAAACTTTGTCAACATTAGATTCATATTTAAAACCTTCAGGTAACTCCATGTATACTTCTTCAGTTAAATCACCATTTACATAAGCCATAATAAAATCTAATTGATAAGCTGTAAAACCATTTTGAATACCATAAGCGATCGCAGTTCTGATCTTACTTAATCTGGCTACAGGCGAAAAATTTTCTTCAAAATCAATTCCTGGTTTTTGAGTACACCCCTTTGCAACTATTCTCGCCTTAAACTTTTCGATTGACCCGTCTTGTTTATATTTAGTTTTTAAAACCCATTTACTTCCTATGATTTTCTTATGTTTTGGCCTATCAACTATTTGCCATGCATTTTCTTGCATTAAAGAATTAAATTCTAATTCCATTGCATCTATCCATTCATGTTTAAATAGCCCGTTTAAAGCCTCAGAAAATTCCGGACATGAGTCAGAAAATAAATTTTCCATTACAACTTGGGATTTTTCTTCTTTTGGAATTATTATTTTAAATTCTTTCCTGGGTCTACCTTTCTTACCAGTTTTTATTTTTCTGGGCCGACCGCGAGCCTAGGGGAAGAAAGAGGGTCAGAAATTTCATCCGATTGCATATCAATATCACTGTCGCCACAGCTGTCTGGTTCATTTTTGACGGGAGGAGAAGATGTTTCTGATTCTTGCGTAATTGTTTTATTTTCATTATTTTGAGAGAAGGGAAAAATTAATTTTATTTCACTGTTTGAAGGTAAATCGTTTTCAAATTCGTTAATAAATCGGACGTCTCGGCTTATAACAATTTTTCTGGAATTCTTATTCCACAGCCTGTACGCTTTTGATTCATTTGAATATCCAACAAAAATATGCTCTTCTGACCTAGGATCAAATTTTCCTTTACTTTGTCTTTTATTTAGTACAAAACATTTTTGCCCAAATATTTTAAAATATGATAAAGTTGGCTTGATGCCAAAAAATACTTCGTAGGGTGTTTTGTTATCGCTTAAACGTCGCGAAGGACAGCGATTACGTATGTATACCGCACAATTAATGGCTTCAGCCCAAAAAGATTGTGGGAGATTGCTTTGTAATAGTAAGCACCTCGCCATTTCAGCTAAAGTCCTATTGGCCCTCTCTGATGTTCCGTTCTGTTGCGGAGTTAGTGGTGATGAAAATTCTCGTTTTATACCGCTTTCTTCGATATATTTATTAAATTCTTCACCGAAATATTCTTTACCATTATCCGTACGAAGAATTTTTATTTTCTTTCCTACACGGTTTTCAACTGCTGCTTTGTATTTAACAAATGCATTTTTAACCTCATCTTTTGTTTTAAGAAAACTGACTTCAATGTAACGTGATTTATCGTCAATAAAAGTAACGAAATATCGCGATCCTCCGTGGGATGGAACTCTCATAGGACCACACAAATCTGAATGTATAAGAGTCAATAAATCGTCACTTTTAAAGTTCGATTCTTTAGGAAAAGAACGCACAGTTTGTTTACCTTGAATACAAATTTTACAGTCCTTAAGAGACTCATTATCATTGAAATTTAAATTTCTAACCATATTCTTTGATTTAAGTCTTTTTAAATCAGACTCATTTA
This sequence comes from Maratus michaelseni, assembly GCA_963931845.1. Classification (NCBI taxonomy): domain Eukaryota; kingdom Metazoa; phylum Arthropoda; class Arachnida; order Araneae; family Salticidae; genus Maratus; species Maratus michaelseni. The sequence continues at coordinate 323,186,713 of OZ007591.1, forward strand.
AATTACCTAATTTAAGATGCCATTTTAGAAATTCACTTACCTCTGCTATCGCAGCTCTCTCGATGCTTGGGTATACGTAATACAAATCCCCATGACGGACAGCCTGTACTAATGTAGAACCATTTGGTTCGATGATTTTAGCAAATCGTTCTTTAAAAATCACTGAACGATTATTGGCTGTTGCTTTAGATGTTGAGAGCAAATTACACTTTAATTCTGGAACACACAGAACGTTCTTGAGTGTGAGTTTAGTAATTCCACACCCGTTAGGTACTGTAATGAAAACTGTTCCTATTCCTGTAATTTTCGCTGTTTGATCAACTGCAAGCTGTATAGTAGAATTCGTACGAGGATGAAATTCTGTAAATAAATTTCTATCTTTACACATGTGGGATGTACATCCACTGTCCAAACACCATGCAGAAGGTTCTTGATATGCGTCATTAAATGCCATACTAGTCGGTTTTTCATAATTAGTGGCTATCATCGATCCTTGATTTCCTTTATTTAAAGATGTAAGCTTTTTATCAGCTATTTTCTTTCTACATTCGGAAGCTTTGTGCCCCATTTTCGAACAATAATTGCACTTGAAATTTCGGTAACACCTTTACGAGGAAAAATTTTTGTTTGGATTCATTTTCCATTTTTCATTCTTCTTCTGTTCTTGATTATTTCTTTTATTTTCTATATAATATGCGTTTTGTGAATCCTGAGTGGATTTTCCTTTTCTTGCATCCCATTCTTCCAGCATCTTAATTTTCAAAGATTCGGGTTTAGGTAACTCATCTCTGGATTCTATAGCGCATCTAAAATTTTCGAAGTTCTCAGGAACACTATATAGAAATAGAATTGATAATAAATCATCCGCGATTTCTATTTCCATATTTTTCAGTTTATCAACTATTTCGAAGAAAATATTTAAATGATCAGCCATCGTTTCTGTTGGAGTGAGCGAGCGAAACATTTTTATGTGCGCAATCATATCTGCGCACTGCCTGCTTTTCCCTCCCACCCACACACACTCAGTCTGCGAGCGACCGTTAGATTGGAGAGATGTACGGAGAAGTATAAAAAGTTATTTCTGTGTGATTCGATAAGCAAAGATATCGCTGTGTGATTAAGAAGAATTATATGTTTAAACTAATTGTTTTGTGTTGCAGTGTGTCGTCCAATAAATTGTTTTGTTCTGTAGAGATCCATGGTTTACTTCGTGAGTTATATTAATAACAGAACAACAAATGGTAGCAAGAACAGTGGTTGTTGAATTTTGAAACCGAAAGTGATTGTGTTAAGATAAACATGGACAAATTAAACGTACCGGAATTAAATGGAACCAATTACTTTATATGGAGCCTAAAAATTAAAGCAGCTTTAAGTCTAAAAAGATTGGACAATGTCATATCTGAAATTAAAGCTACAGCTCTAAGTGAAAAAGATTCCATCGAATGGGACCAGAAAAATAATGACGCCGTAGCCTATATTAAATTGTCATTGTCGGATGAACAGGCGTTACAGTTTGCAGCCGAAGAAAATGCGAAAATTTTATGGGAAAAAATAAAATCTACTTTCACCGGTCAAGCAGAAGACAGAAGGATTGACGCGGGTAACGAATTAAAGAACTTAGATATGAAATCAAACGAATCAGCAAATGATTATATCGCCAGAGCCCGGGGAATTGCCACTAAATGTCAAACGCTTGGATTGACTGTAACAGATCGAGAATTAGTGTTCTACACGGTACGTGGGCTGAAAGGAAAGTTTTCAAAAGTAAGGGACATTTTAAAGACACAGCGTGAAAAATTTATGGATGAAGTGTTAGAAATTCTACGGGAAGAAGAACAAACGAATACTCCGCGTTCTGAAGGGACCGCCGCTGAAGTATTTTACTCTAAGAAAAACAAAAGTCCAAGACTGTGTTACATTTGTAGACGTCCGAATCACGTTGCAAAGGATTGTTTTTACAGGAACAATAATTCTAGAAATGACAAGTCCAGTGGAAATCGACAAAGAAGAAAAACGCACTATGATGTAAATTATTCATTTAAGGACAGAAAAAATTCTGCACTAACTATTTCACCTGAAAACTATGAACTGTGTGACAATATATGGTTGTTGGACAGTGGTGCAACTTTCCATATGTGTAATAACAAACTATGGTTTAAGACTCTAATTCCTGAAGAAAAGGATATATATCAAGCAGGTAAAAATTCAAAACTAATTTCGAAGGGTTTAGGTATAGTATCCTGCAATACGGTAAGTAAAAATAATTCCATCCATTTAACTATTAATGATGTTAGCTTTGTACCAGATTTGAGATATAATTTACTATCAGTCACTTGTTTAATGGATAAGGGTTGTAAAATTATTTCTAAACATAACTGTGTGCTAATTTTTGATAAGTATAATACTTTTCTATTTAAAGCATTTAAGAATGATAATCGATTAGAGATTAAACTTGAACCTGCCTGTAATACTCAGTGTAATTTTACTCGTAAAAGTACTAGTAATTATGAACTCTGGCATAACAGATTGTGTCACTTAAATTCAAAATATATGTTACAAATGAAAGAGTATATTGATCTTAAAGATGTAAATGTGTCTGATTTTAAATGTGATACATGTGATATAAGTAAGATAACCAGGAAAAGTCATCCGAACATTGATATTGACCAAAGTTCTGATATAATGGAGTTATTTCATGTAGATTTGTGTGGCCCGATAAAGCCTGAATCACTTGGTGGGGCAAAATATTTTATGATACTAGTGGATGATTTTTCTGGAATGTATTTTACTTATTTCCTCAAAAGTAAAGATGAAGTATTTGATATATTTTATAAATTTAAAGCTAAATATGAAAATCTTATGGGTAAAAGAATTAAAAAAGTGAGAAGTGACAATGGGCTCGAATTTGTAAACACAGAATTAGATAATTATCTTGCTAATTCAGGTATATTTCATGAAAAAACAATTCCATATAATAGCGAAAGCAACGGAAAAGCCGAGAGAGCTAACAGGGTTCTATTAGATAGGGCTAGATCTTTGTTATATGAAAGTGAACTTCCTAACAAATTCTGGGCAGAAGCTATTAATTGTAGTACACAAATATCTAATATAACACCGCGTAAAGGAAAAGAAAAAATCCCCTTAGAAATTTGGACAGGTAAAAAGCCCAATTTAAACTATGTGAGAAAATTTGGCTGTTTAGCTTATTTTCATATTCCTAAAACAATGAGAAATAAATTCGATGTACCCGGAAGAAAAGGAATTATGTTAGGTTATGCGAGAGATAGGATAGGATATCGTATTTATGATGTGAAAAATAAGAAAATAATTGAAGAGCGTTCTGTTAAATTCAATGAAATGATAAAAGGGAGTAAATATTTTGGATTATGTAAATTTTCCGAGTGTTGGGATATTGAATCGCTAATAAATAAAAATTTTCAGGGGGAAAATGGGATTAATCAAAGTGAAAGGAATAAAATTATCAATTTAGAGATTTCTGACGCAACAGAAATAAATAACAGTTGCGCAATCCCATCAACAGAGCTTAATTTATCTCCATATAGACATGACGGCGGCAATTTGACCGGAGCGGGGGAAGGAAATAAGAACAAAATGAAAACCCGAAATGAAAATATTGAAGTTCGAAGGTCAGAAAGATTGAAAAATAAATATTCGTCAGCTAATTTAACTGATAATGTCCCAAGTAATTATTTAGAGGCAATAAATAGTATGAATTCACATGAGTGGGAAAAAGCTATGAAGAGTGAATTGGATTCTTTAATTAAGCATAATGTTTGGGAAATTGTAGATATGCCAGAAAAAACAAAATTGATTAAAAGTAAATGGGTATATGCTTTAAAAGATGGCGATAATAAGGAAATAAAATACAAAGCAAGATTGGTAGCAGCTGGATTTAATCAGATTAAAAATAAAGATTATTCTGAGTCATATTCACCTGTTGTAAATATCGAGTCATTTAGATTACTAATTGCACTTGCAGCTAAATTAAATTTGATTGTTAAATTTTTTGATGTTAAAACAGCATATTTGTATAGTGACTTGCAAGAAACATTATATATGACACCACCACCTGGTTACGAAAATTTAATAGGAGTTAATAAAGTTTGTAAATTGAAAATGAGTATTTACGGATTACCCCAATCCGGTAGAAACTGGTATTTTAAAATTAAAGAAGTACTATGTAATATTGGATTAAATCAGTTAGGTTCTGATAACTGTATGTTTATTAAAGTTGAGAATGATAACATTTTTATAATATGTATGTATGTTGATGATTTAGCTATTTTTTGTAATAATCAAACAATGTATGAAAATATTGTTTCTAAAATTAAAAATGTATTTGAATTGTATGAAAATAAGAACTCTAAATTTTTAGGTATGGAAATTGAAAAATATGATAAAGGTATCAGTTTGTCACAAGTTGAATATATTGAATCATTGTTGGAAAAACATAATTTAGAAAATTGTAAATCTGTGAAAACACCTATTGTTAAAGGTGAAGATAAAAGTTTCCCTCCAACAAATGAATTGTTTGACATGACTAAGTATCAGGAAATTATTGGTGAACTTTTATATTTAGCTAATAGAACACGTCCTGATATATCATTTGTCACGACTTATTTGTCTCAATTTAATCACAAACCAGAAAAGAGACATTACATTTTGGCTAAAAGAGTATTAAGGTATTTAAAAGGCACAAAAGATAAAAAATTATTTTACAACAACGAATTTGGGTATTTAAATAGTAGTTCAGACGCTAGTTGGGGAAATGGAGAAAATGGAAAGTCTTTTTCAGGGGGAGTTGTCTTATTAGGAAAGTCATTAATATCTTGGAAATGTCGTAAACAAAAAAGTGTTAGTCTTTCTACTTGTGAAGCAGAATTATTTTCTATTTCAGAAATTTGTAAGGATATAATATGGACAGTAAATTTATTATCTGAGTTAAATTGTAAACAATTTATAAAGGACGCCATAATTTTAAGTAGTGATAGCCAAGCAGCAATACAATGGATAAAATGTACAAGATCATCAAATAAATCTAGACATATGAACTTGAGATTTCATTTTATAAGAGATTTGTTGTCAGAAGGTATTATTTCATTGGAATATGTTCAAAGTGAACATATTATTTCAGATTTCCTTACTAAAGCTGTAAATGAGGATAAATTGATTTATTCTATGGAAAATATTTCATTATTATGATATGTGTAATTATTGTATGTAATTTGTGTGTAATTTTATGTAATTTTTGTATGTATATGTATTTGTGTATTTTTGAACTGTTTAAAGAAAAAAAATGTATCTCTCGCAGGAGGGGTGTGTTGGAGTGAGCGAGCGAAACATTTTTATGTGCGCAATCATATCTGCGCACTGCCTGCTTTTCCCTCCCACCCACACACACTCAGTCTGCGAGCGACCGTTAGATTGGAGAGATGTACGGAGAAGTATAAAAAGTTATTTCTGTGTGATTCGATAAGCAAAGATATCGCTGTGTGATTAAGAAGAATTATATGTTTAAACTAATTGTTTTGTGTTGCAGTGTGTCGTCCAATAAATTGTTTTGTTCTGTAGAGATCCATGGTTTACTTCGTGAGTTATATTAATAACAGAACAACAGTTTCATTTATGGACATTTTTCTAAACAGAAGTTGTTTTAACAGAGTTGCTTTCTTTGCGGGTCCCCTCGATTCATAAACATCTTTCAGCTTATTCCATACAGCACTTGAAGTCGTACAATGCTTTATATGACTCAGTTCACTAGGATTTATAGAAAGAATTATATCTGCACGAGCTTTTTGATCAGCTTGGAGCCACTTCTTTTCTTCTGCGGTTCCTTCAGCCGGTTTGATTTCTTTACCAATTACGTAATCCCAATGATCATTTTTGATTAATACAGCTTCGATTTGAAGCTTCCAGCTATCAAAATTATCTTTTCCGAGCTTTTCAATTGTCGTTACATGAGACATAATTATGCAGAGTCTCTCACAGCCAGAAATAATGCAAATGATAAACAGAATGAAGAACAATTATTACTTTCGATTAGGCTTAAGAGTTCCAAATCCGAATGTTCGAATTAAAAATAATTTCTGCTAATTATAGCGCAGTGGAAGCGTGCTGGGCCCATAACCATTTGTAGGTGTATGAGGCAAGCAGAGTTTGCAGAATAGCACGACATAAGACATTTATTTACAATTAAACGCAGACAAAATATATACAGCTCGAATGCGACTGAGCGCCGACATCTTTCTTACAGTAAACAACTGCTCTCGCTTCCGGAGCATCATCAACGTAACTGTACGCGCATGCGCCATATGTGCGGAGAGGAGAAAATGAAGGTTGTATTCCAACATTTTATCATCATAGCCTTCAAAAACTTTTTCGTTGAGACGAATTGACGTCGCGACGAATTGACGCTGCGAGGGATTGACTCTGCGATGAGTTGACGACGAATTGACGCTGCGATGAATTGTGCCCGATGAATTGTTCCGCGATGAATTGTGCGCGACGAACTGACGCAAAACCCTGAATCATTACTATATTGAATTTTTGAGAATTCGAAATTACATTAATAATATTTTATTCTTAACTTCTTTTTCTAGTAAAAAAAATCATATTATAATGAAAAATGAAATATAAAAAATTATATTAAAATCACATAAATTTAAAAATTCAAAATACACTTATAAAACGCTAATTAAAAAAATTGTTTTATAGTCAACCAAAATCATATTTAAAACCTTCCTGACTGAAAACTTTATGGGCTTTGTAGAAAGAAAATCTGAAATAATGAACTTCCCTATCTTTTATTCCCTCCCAATAATAGGAATCATGCCAGATCCCATTATATATAAACACCTAAACTGATGTTCATATGCGCGTAAATAATCCTCTTCTATCCTCATCGCATAAATCGGCAATGAACTATATGACATAAGAAGCATTTAGTGTAGATAACATAACATAAGTTGCAATTCGCTCTTTGAATCATTACCGTATATGGGACTTTAAGACGATCCGAAAACAATTCAAACTGATGGTATTTTTCGACTTCAGAGATTTAAAGTTTTCATCCGATTTGCGAAAAATAAAATGAAAATTTAAATTGTCTTGTTCGAAAAATTTATTTTTTAAATCATCAAGAAAATGTCTTAGTGAAATTTTCATCCATGAAATGTTTTAAAGACAATGAAAGTTGAAAAAAGCCTTTTAACACTATTAAAAATTGGTACTTAAAAATAAGAAAATGTACTTATTTATGTGTACATTTCAGCACGATTCCGTTTATTGTTTTCATTTTGAGATAAATTGCTTTTTGGTTAAATTTTTTTAAAGTATCTGTCTAAATTGCAAAAAATAAGGTTTACTGAAATCTGAGGAATATGTCATTACTTATTTTGCGTACTATTAATGTGACTGTACACTACGAATGTATTTTTAAGACGTTTGAAAAATATTGTATTATTACTAGAACAAGATTAAATATACATTCCCTGTATATTTCTGCTTTAATTTTAAATTATTGCTTCGACAAGTAGTCACTATATTTAAACTCAAAGGCTTAAACACATGTTTGAAATATAAGTCTAAGAAGTGGTGTATAAAGGTTTAAACGAACTTTATATTTATTTAATTACAAATGTTGAACGGAAATTCATTTTTGGTTAAAAAAAAAGTATCTATCTAAATTGCAGAAAAATAAGGTTTGCTGAAATCTGAGGAATATGTCATTAGTTATTTTACGTATAATTAATATGATTATAGGCTATGTAAATATTTTTTAAGACGTTTGAAAAAGGATGTGTTATTACTAGAACAGGATGAAATAGAAATTCCTTGTAATTTTCTGCTCTTATTATAAATTCTTGCTTAACAAGTTCTCAATATATTTAAACTCAGACACTGAAATACATGTCGCTCACCCTCAACGAAAGTGACACAACTTCAAAAATCCTTTTTTCGTATTTTTGCAATAATAGGTCTGGCTTATGTACATCTTGCTACAGTAAAAGTGTCATACGTGTAGTTAACCTGAAAACCGCTAGATTACGCTTTATGTTCATTTGCTAACACAAAATGTAGACAAATTCAATCAATTCTCCAAACTTCTTCTACGTCTTTATTCTTAAAGGTCTTGCACTTTTAGGCACGCTTTCACAGATGCATGCAGAAGCTATGTGCTATAGTTTTATGTTACAGTAAAAACATGCGAATCTTATTTTGTCTCTCCTTGTGCATTATCGTATTTTTGAGTTATGTCCCTTTTTTGTGGTTGAACAATGGTTTGAAATAAAAGTCTCAGAAGTGGCGTTTATTTTTTAAAACAAACTTCAGATTTATTTAATTGCAAATGTTGAATCATAAACGAAATTATAGTAGTAAATGTTTCAATGTTTCCCTTAACATGCATGTAGGAAAACATCAGTACAAATGATAACAAATAATAATTTTCACACAAAATTACATTGGATGTTGAAAAAGTTCTGAAACTATAAAATGCATTTAACTCTTTTGTTCTTGTCGTTTATTTTTTCTGAGCTAATAGCCTTAATTATTATAACCATTTAATATATATTTGAAATTTGTAGAACACTCTAGTCACATTTTACCTTGCTTCAACCAAATAAAGGATTTCCAATCGATACTTAAACTTGCAAAACTAAATCCAATTAAATTCAACATTGGATTACAGAGGATAGGAGCATTTCCAGATCTTAAATGGATTTTCAGATTTCCCGGAGCATTACTTGGCTTTTCATTTAATAACCAGGCTGCTGTGATGTTAAGCCTGACATAGCGGTCGCTGCTAATTCATTTTAAGCGCTCCCACATATCCATATAGCTATGATCTGTTCATAGAAAAATGTCGAAATTCTCAGGAAGGAAACATTGCATAGTTTGTACTTCAAACGACGTAATTTTAAATTAGATAGTGTGTATTAATAATCCATCTTATTTTATTAACATACTAGCATACTACGCCCGCTGCGCTGGTCGGTTTCTCCAAAAGAACCTTTAATCAAACGAAATATATCGGTGAATTTAACCTTGTATTTAAAAGTAATCTGTACCTTTGCCTGGAATATCCTAAAATAACATAAAAACGGATACTTATTTTACTAAGTTATGTTTTTTTAATACGGTTTACTATTACGTTTACAATTTATTAATTACCGTTTTCCATTTATTTATGTGTTTTATAGCAACATTTTTTAATAACGTGAAATAACCTATACACTGCTAAAAAGAAATGGCGAACTAGTATTTGTCGAGAATTAAATAAAAATCATGCACTCGTGACATCATAATTCACTTTTATATTTTAAGAGAATAATAAGGCTAGTATAATTTGTGACTCGTGCTGACACATTGCTATTATCATTTTTTATACGCATGAAGTTTTCGCTATGGTACTCCATTGTGAAATTTGGTAATTTTTGAAATTCAATATTTGATAAATAACATAATCAGTGAATTTAAAATTTATATCAAGTAAAATACAATTTTTTACCTTTCTAACGCAGTTTGTCTAACAATTTTCTGACAAATACTTTTCGAGCAATTAATTTTTTTCGGTAACTTCAAATGTTACATTTTCCGAGATTAATCTGTGGCAACGATTAGCGAAAATCCCAGTCGTCAGCAACGCACAGCTTTTTATTAAAGAGGATTGGATGCATTTAGTATGAAAATTATGTGTTATTAACAGTCAAGTAATGTATTAATTTCTTGTAATATAGTAATTGTCCGAGTGAAAACGAAGACTCATACACAGCGCAGTTTTACTTTGCGCCATATACAGCTACGATGGATATTAAAACCTTTCGTCAAGCATAACTCAAAAAATATTTAACGGATTTCGTTCAATTTTTCTCAGCTGGTACCTATAAAAGTGACAACAACACATATTCATTACCAAGAATAAATTTCAAACCGTTTTATTAAAAAATAAATAAAAAAGCACAGTTAAAGTACATACGTCACGATAATTAAGTGCATACGTCATTTTCACCGGCGGAGATTTTCGTAAATAATAAGATTTCAAAAGTTCATGGAGTAAAATGAAGCAAAAACATATGCACGCACAGTCCAATACAATATCAGTACAATAATCAAATCAGTATAATAAAACATATTTCCATTTAATAAAAATGGAAAATTAATCTGGAATTTTTTCCTGTTTGAAAGAAAAAAACCCGCATCAACTTAGTATTAGAGATTTGGCGCAAATCTCACCATTAGCAGCTTTTTTTTTATCGCGTATGTAATTTAGAAACAATTCTTTGGTGTTTAAATAAAAGGTATTGATTTGTGGTATTATTTCTTTTTATTTTATTTTCCTTCTTAGTATTTTAAATGGAATTAGTTAAATGCGTGTATTTTAAATTAAATGAGTGAAAGAAATGTATTTTAAATTAAATGAGTGAAAGAAATGTATTTTAAATTAAATGAGTGAAAGAAATGTATTTTAAATTAAATGAGTGAAAGAAATGTATTTTTAATGTATGTATTTCAAATGAAATGAATGAAAGGTTTATATTTAAATGAAATTAATGCAATATGAAGATGTTATGAGAACAATATTTGGCGATTTATCAACTGCGCCAAGTTAACATAAAAGTATCAATACATATGTGAAATGAAACAAGGCACAGATGTCATATACGCACCACGTTGGCACTATTTTTCCCCCCACCAATTTGGCAAAACTTTGTTTTTTAATATTAGTTACAAATAGCATGCAATAATAGCAAGTGATTTTTTATTTCAATATAAAAATAAAATAACGTAATAAATGAAATAGCTTCTATTATTTTTAAAAAAGGAAATAAAAATAAATATATAATAGTTTGATAAAAATAAATATTGATATACATATACAAATAATCTATAGAATTAAAATAAAAAATAAAAGTAAATAAACAAAACAACCAGTTTTCGCCATATTGGCGGGGGAAAATATGACTCCAACGTGGTAAGTATATGACATTTGTACCGGGATTTTTACCCTTTTATCTGTGCTTTCGGAAATATCAAAAAATTTAAAAATACTTATATCAGGCGTATAATGTTTTGCATTTTTGCACGGGCCACTTCTCCATTTTAAGATTTTAAATGCTATTTATATCAGATATTTCTTTCCTGAGATTCCCGCAAGTTATTTTCGGTAATTTTTTAGTTCTTTTATTTATTGTTTACAATCCCCCCCCCCCTGACAATAGCAATTATTTATCACAAAAATGTCTCTTAGTTTTGCTAAATATGTTTGTTATGTATTTTCATTACTTGTTAAAATATCGAAAATGGCAATAAAATTTTATTTTAGCATCGTACTTAATATTTAAGATTGCGCAAAAACATGGTTTAATAAACGTATATTTGTAAATATTTGAAAAACATGTTTTTCCGCTCTCTAGAAAAATTTGGTAAGATGCTAAAACTGCCTATTGGCACCATTTTTAATTTTTTCGCCAATCGGCCAACCAGCACATGATACGGAACTTTTCCCCATTCAGATACACAGACAAGGTTGGTCTAAAAATAGAGTAATGCTAGCAACAATATTGTTTTAACTCTATAAGAGTGACAAACAATAATGATATTAAATTCTCCGATTAGCTTTGAGCCCGATCACGGAAGTTTCTCCTAGAAAAAAAACTGTAGAAGTCTTTTGCATTTGTTTCGAATGAAGCTCAGTCAACAAAGTATTAATTAATAATACAAACAACACTAATATTAACATGGGGCAAAAGTTTGAATTTAAGTGTAAATATTTGGAACCCTTCCATTCCCCCCCCCCCAAAAAAAAAAAAAAAGTTACAGAAATGAATTTAAAATGGCGTTAAGCCACGCTTTCTGACATAAGCAATTGGTTGCGAACCCGATTGCGAAACATTCACTTAACTTAGTAACATGTATCTAATAGCCCTGAGTGTACTTTCCCTTCCCAGTTATACGGACCTTGGTTTTTCTTTTAAAAGCTTGACGCAGTTCGGGTTTAAGAAGTTGAGATTTACTGCCAAATGACATGAACTTCTATGAAAATGAACCTGATGAATTATTATGCTGGTTTATGTATGTATTTAAAAAATTGCATCTGATTACACTTATTAGATAAATTACTCCTGTTTGTATTTAATAACAAATGAACGGCTTCTGTATACTAAATTGTTTAAATATTGGGAATAGTTGGCGAGAGGTAGAGAGACGTGTAAACAAACGGGTAGACAGACGGGTAGTGAGATGGGTAGAGAGAGGGATAGCGTCATAGATAAGCTAACGGGTAGCGAAACGAATAGACAGACGGATAGCGAGATGGGTCGAGAGACGAGTAGAGAGAACGGTAGACAGGCATGTAGAGGGAAAGGTTGCGAGACGGGTAGCGTGGTGGATAGAGAGACGAGTAGTAAGATGAGTACAGAAACGAGTTGACAGACTGGTAGAGAGAAGGGTATATAGACAGACAGACGTGTCGAGAGACGGTAGTAAAACGGGAAGCGAGACAGTTAGAGAGAGGATAGACAGATGGGTAGTGAGACGGTTAAAGACAGACGGATAGTGAGACGAGTATACAGACGATTAGAGAGACAGTAGACAGATGGGTATGGAGAGAGACACGGCTAGACATACGAGTAGTTAGACGGTTCGAGAAACAGATAGGCGGGTAGCGAGACTAGTAGAGAAATATACAGACATGTAACGAGACGTGTAGAGAGACAGTCAATCGGGTAGAGAGATGGGTAGAAGAACGGATAGGAAAACAAACAGATTGTAGAGAGAGACAGACAGGAAGATGAAAAGTCTGGGGTTTGAAGTAGTAAAGGCGCAGAGGGCAGAGCCTGCTAAAAAATAATCAAGAAGTATTATCTTTGAAATATATATATATATATATATATATATATATAAAAACTTATTGCAAAAATTAAATAAATTTTTTTTTTCAATTTCGCCGATATGGAGATTTAATGTAAAATTTAATTTTACAGAAGTCATCGAAAGATTTTTTATATATTTTAGTAGGAATTTAGGCTACAGTTTCGTAATCAGGTTTGTAGCAAAGCATGTTATCAATGTGGTTTGAAGTGTACGAGTTTCTATAAATAGTTATAAAAATAAACTAGGAGGAAAATTTTTTAATTCAAATGAAAATATTTGTCACAAAGAAAATGTTGCAACAATGAAATTAAATTTGCGTTAAACTACGCTTGATAAAATACGCTCGTGGCTGCAAAACCGATTACGTGACTTTAAAAAGCTTTGCGTTTTAAAAAATACGACGTTTTTTGTTTGTTTGTTTGTTTGCTTTTTAAAGTTGTGAGCAATTCCCGCTTAAGAAAATGCGATTCTTTGCCAAATGTTATGAAAATATGTATATATGAAAACATAACAGTATATATGAATTTATATATGATATTATGTAATTCTATCATTTAATTTGCTCTCTTTCATATATTGTATCTTCTTTATATCGGAATTGTTAAGCCCATGTTCTCAGCAATATCACTCAGCCTAATCCCTTTGAGGGAAGTCCTAGTTTTAAATACTCTTTAATATGTTATTATTATTTTTCAAATACAAGGCGCATTCAATAAATATTCAAAAATATTGTATAAGAATCTAAAGTACATCATTACAAAAAAAATCAAGAAAATATTTTATTAGTTGTTATTGATAACAATTAATGATACAAAATCGACATAGTTTCTCGGCAACCACAAAGAAAAAAAAAGCCAATAATTCCATGTGTTTTTATACTTTCATAGCTCGCGTTGTATTTATAATAAGAACAAATTTCTTATTTCTATAGAATGGAGTATATCAAATGACTAATATTCGTATTCACCATCTACCTCAACCTAGAAAACCTCGGTCGAACGCCCAAATGAAATTCCCGATTAACCTGATTGGACCTGATCGCGGCCGATGTCCAATCAGATTAATGATGAATACCATTTCAGCGTTCGACCCAGGTTTTCTAGGTTGAGGTTTGTGGTGAATACGAGCATAAGTACTATCTAGAAATCAGGCGTAATTCGAAGAAATGTTTTTTAGTAAAAGCGATTTTAAATGTGCACTTTTTCAGATTTTTTTTTTAATTTTCTGTATTATGTTCAGCACAAATAATTTAGCAGGGCTTCAGATATATGTAATAATAGCATCTTGACGTGGCTTGTGATGAATTTTTTCTTGTTGTTTTTATGGAGTTTGGAAGTTTGGAGAAGTTTGGAAGGCGTTTGTGTTTCACGTAAAAATACTAATTGATTTTTGATTTACATCATTGTAAAGGATTTCATTTCCAGTAGACGCTCGTTTTATAAATTCGCATTGACTACGAAATTTTATCGTTAAATTGAGAGTTCGTAACTCAGAAAGTCATCGAATATTATTATCATTATACATTGCAGTGTTTCAGAGCCAGGTTTGAAATAATATTTAGTGTTTTTTAATATATTTGAATTTTTTTAAATTTTACTACGTAATCAATGGTATTTATCATACAAAAAAAGCAACAAATTTAAAATATTTTTCGAACGTTTGTACCTTTATTGATGCATTAAGCAGCAAAATAATAATCACATATTTTTGTCTGTTTTAAAACATATTGAAAAAATGCAAGACTCAATTTTCCCGATATTTGAAAGAATTTCACAATTATTAATACCCGAAAAAACAAAACAAAAAAAAAACGCGTAATTTCTTCCAGGCATTCACCAGTTTGTTCCTTGGTCGACATTGGTGTTACTCAATTTTCTTCTTCTGGATAATTCATATTGATAACGTTGCTGATACTTGGACCATCCGATAATTCCTCCGAAGAAGTGACATTAAAATATACATTAAAAAAGACCTCCAATAAAATTTTTGGCAATTGTAGGTTTCTACAGTAAAGTTCATGTATGAGTAACTTATCTTCACCAAATCGTGGGATGTATTCTTAAGGAATTATTCTGGTATGTCTATTTCTATAATAAAGCCTTCCGTGACGAAAGGAGCTAGAAATTGTGGTAACATAAACATTATTATTCAATTGATTATTCCATTCACTGATTGTTAAATGTATTGTATCAAGAATATGAATTTGATAAGGTTCTGTTGATTCCAATCCAAGCTTGTCGGATGTGCCAATCCCAAAACTTTCTTCTGTCTCATTCATGTTATTGCTGAATTCGCTATCACACCTCCAATAAAATCAATATTTTTCGTCATTCTGCTGCACGTCAGCTGCTTGCGAATCGTCGGGTTATGTTGATGCGAGCAGCCGATGTATACTAAACTACGAAATGTCCTTCTGGCCGGCAGCGGCAGGAAAACATTCTGCCTATTCCTTGGTTTTAAGATTTTAGCTAAATTTAATGGAAAACATGAAGTTAAAATGCGTGGAACCAGATTAAAGAAGATCTATTCCCAGTTCTTGTGAATATTGAATTTGAATATCACCAAATAGTCAGCTATAGCCAAGTTGGCTTCATTTACGGCAACCTAGTTTTGTCGCGAAATGTGGCGATAATTAGAAGTGTCACCAAGCTTGGCCATGTTCACTAAAACTCATAAATAAAACCACCGTTTATGGATGGATCCTGCTGGCTTATATCAAAATGCCAGACTACCTAAAATTTCAAACTGTTTTGACAAAATTTTATGTTTAATTTGTAGGCAAAGACGTGTGACTTGATATCCTGAAAATGCCCTCGTATGTAGGCTGAAACAATTGATTTGTGTTTTAATATAATTTTATGTCTTTAATTAATCATTTAGCAGTATATACGTGTTTTACCACATTTTATACATGGTGTAAGAGTCCAAGGTTTTTTAATACGAAATATAAGTGTTTTGCATAAAAGACAAATTTCTCATTTTCAACGATATGCGGACTTTTCTTTGAATAATCGTGAAAAATTCACAAACTGCTCTCCGAATTCTGAATAAACTTTATGTAAATGGTTCTATAATGAGACAAAATATACTATAATGGGCTAAAAGATTGAATTTGGTTTTCTTTTATGGTTTGTTCAAAATCGCCTGTAATCTTGGAAAACTGGTGAAATACGCAAGTTGTTTCATTTAATATAAAATAACAAAAAAAATCTAATCAAAAAATCAAAAATCTGAATATTAAGAACATTCGGACCTCTCTTCATCTATTCGAAACAAAATTTATGAGCCTCCACGTGCGATAGATCCCCCCAGCCATCGCAACAAATATACTCACATCAGACATACACTACACATACACAGACAAACATATTTCATTTATTAATATAGATTATTTTGTTTATTTTGTTTTCACATAATTTTGCTCTTTGATCTTTACAACGTTGTATGTAAAAGCATTAACTTTGAACCACATTTGCACTAAATAAATTGTTTTACGCCAGCCTTTGTGACTTGGTCTTGAATATTACATAATTTATATACATAATATTTAATAAAAGATGTTTTTCTGTACCTTTGAAATAAATATTTGAAGATCATTGAATCTCATAAAACTTTCGAAAACTCTAAATATACTATCAAAATTGAGTGTTTGTAATAAAAATTCAAGGAAAAAAATTGTATAAAGAAGAATTTCTAATCATAATTTTCTCGAAAACTCTAAATATACTATCAAAATTGGGTGTTTGTAATAAAAATTGAAGGAAACAAATTGTATAAAGAAGGATTTCTAATCATAATTTTCTAAATAGAAATTGAACGAAGATAATTTCCAATCGAATGGCTATTTCCGTTTCTTTGAGACAATTCGGCCATTAAAATGTATGGAGTGCAGTTTTTTCTTTTCACAGACTTTGCATAGTTAATCTCAATCTCAGATTGAAAACAAGAAAGCAAAACCATGCGTCAAGCATAGATTATGAAACACTTTCTAACACATCCAGATAACTATAATGAGACTTCACCTTTAAATAAGGGGAAAGAAGATAGTTTAGGAAATATATAACGCATTTAAAATTCCAGTTTTAGCAATTACCTTTCATAGCCAAAAAGGTAGTGAATTATTTTGTGCACCCCGTATAGAATCTATAGATTTGGATATACACTACATAGCATGATAAAATTCAGTTTAATTGGAAAATTCACGTTTAGCAATTTTCGCTAGTCGATGGAAATGCACACAAAATCTTTTGTACTGCCTAGTATATTATATAAAGACTTTTGTACATACCAGATATTAAGCTACAATTTTATTCAGATGAAAAATGCATAAGGCAACTTAAAACTCACATCCAGCAATTTCCAACCTTAAACGACAATGTTACTTGTTCTTTGCGTATGTCTGTATATGAATTTATTTATATTTCACAAACTTATATTACAATACTAAATATAGTTCAGCAAGAAAATGCGTAATACAGTTAAAAACACCTTTAAGCAATTCACTCACATAGTCAGTAATACTTACAAATTCCTTTGTGTAGAATTTGTGGATTATGATCAACAGAATAGATATACACCACTTACTATGCAAAAATTTAGTTGAACTTAGAAACGCAAACCAAAGTTGAAAACGCACTTATCACACATACATACTGTCATTATCGCTCTAAAATTGTAACCAAATTATTTTGTGTGTTCCTGTACATGAACGAGAAACGCAATGCACACCATACTTTACTTTTCAGTGACCAATTTATACTGCACCTCAGTAATACACATAAATTTAATTATGTTTCAAACACTGAAACATCATTTAAATTACGCTACAAAAGATTTTATCTTATAGAACATTGTGTAACAGAAATATTTTTTGTAACCCTGTAAATGAATAATAATTGCTTTGCACACCATATTTTATAAAAAGCATGTTTTAGTGCGTTTCATAATTGTATCTAATTTCATCATGTTTCAAATGGTGTAACATCAACAAAATAGACTTAAAACGAGTTTTTCCCATTGACTGTAATGCAACGGAGTACTTTTGACTGTTCCTGTAAATAAACCATAAGTGCTACACATTTCATTTTCAATAGGGATCATGCTATAGTAGACGTCAATAACATACAAAAATTTCAGCGCAATCTTAGTATATTTACGTGAGTTAGAGCACGGACGAACGACAGACTGCAGACAAACTGAAAGCAAACACTTTTCAACTAGGTTGAAAAATGTTAAAAAATGATTTGGATTTTAGTACCTTAAAAATGAATAGATTTATTAAATCAATTAAAAAATTCTTAATAACAGGGATAAACGATCATTCTTGTTCTTAAATTTGAATCAGAATAGTAGTATTATAAGAAATTTCTTTAGATTTTGATCTGATTAATCAGATGCATGTCTAGAATTAAAGTACTTAAGAAAGCGGAATAAGTATTTAAGAAACAAACTAAATTTTCTTCATAATAAAAATCATGAAATTTTACTGGTGTTTAATAATTTGTTTAATCTATATACTTTTTAAAATGGCCTATTTCAATTAAAACGTATAAACATTTACATATATGTGTTATAAAGCAAAAAAATCCGTGTGTAACGCTAACGTGATATCGACCGTATCAATAACCTGAAATTTGCTTTTACAGAAAATTTTTAGCTTCTAATCATATCAGAATTTAAACATTTACACTGTCGAATAAAAAATAATTTTACTATGCAATTTATTTGAAAACTGTCTCTCATTTTGCTGATTTTGTTGGAATTTTAAAATAATTTTCAAGCATGAGCATTTTTAAATCTGTGTGCAACCCAATTACGGAATATACAACCGTTTGCACTTCAAACAATGTAAATAATTTACTATTTGTTTATTTTAGTATAATATCTACAAAAACAACTTTTCAAAAGTAGAAAAAGCCAAGCGTAAAAAAAAAAGTTGTGGTTAAAAAATGGTGTGATATCAAATTTCCAAGCTATTATATTACTATTTTCACTTTTTTCCATTAAATAAGTTATCATATATATAAGTCGAGTGCCTACGTATATGTTAATAGAAATCGTTTTCTCCTGTACTAAATACATACTAACGAGTTTCTGAAAATGCAATTTTTTTCAAATTATGCATGATGGGCTTGGCGGCCATCTTTGCATATTATTCACAAAATTCTAAACACTCAAATCCGTAGTTAAAATCCGAAGTTCAAAATTGTTATTTAAGCAAATGTTTTAAGCGTTTCATTTATAGACTTGTATGCTCTGAAAATTGTGTCTTAAGATAATGATGACTTATCTTAAAGATTCATCTTATGATTTATTTTTTAGAGCAATTAATAATTTCAAACTAGTAAAAATCAATTTCTCAAAATATCAGTCTTATCTAATTTATCTGTCCGTAGTTAAAATGTGAAGTTCGAAATTGTTTTAAACATATTACAGTACAAACATATTACGTTTTTACTTTAGAAATTTGGATGCTTAGAAATATGGAAAGATGGCCGCCAAGCCCATCATGCATAATTTGAAAAAAATTGCATTTTCAGAAACTCGTTAGGATGTATTTAGTACAGGAGAAAACGATTTCTATTAACATATACGTAGGCACTCGACTTATATATATGATAACTTATTTAATGGAAAAAAGTGAAATAAGTAATATAATAGCTTGGAAATTTGATATTACACCATTTTTTAGCCACAACTTTTTTTTTTTTTTTTTTTTTTTTTTACGCTTGGCTTTTTCTACTTTTGAAAAGTTGTTTTTGTAGATATCATTTCTTTTTTTTTTAAACAGATTAAACATAATTTAAATAATCTAAACATGAGAAATAATTTAAAATTACATTTTACTTTCAGTCATTGTTTAAAGGGTTAAATAGAAATACCAATAGATTTTTCAATTAAACTAAATACACTCTTAAACACAACATACTACATGTGGCTTGTTATAATACTTGTTATCCTCCGTTAAAAAATATCACTGACTTATCCCTGAAATGAATAAAACTGGAATACGTACATAGCGTGTCAGTGCTACATTTGATATGAAACGTGATATCACGCTCTTTTATTATTAGCACTAGCGGGCCCTTAATTTACATCGGGGCCTCGAATTTTGTAAAACCTCGAATAAGATAAACCTCGAACCGAACGAACCTCTGACCAGGTTCCCGGCTGCCTTCGGCACCGGATAATCCCTTAATTTGCAAATCGAATAGTATAAACCTCTAACCAAACGAACCTCCGACACGGACACCACTGCCTTCGGCACCGTATAGCAGTCGTGCTGCGCACGCTCAAGTTCCATCTTCCACCACCAGGTAGCGCAATCTGTTCTATATGAACCTCGGGCACTGAAATCGTTAAGGCTATAGATGTCGAGTCGAATGAGCTATACCCCGTCGTGATCCAGCCCATAGAACCAGAGATAGGAAAGTGCCCCCTGGTGGTGAAAAAACGAACTAAAATCAGAAAGCTCTATCGATGTCGAGTCGAATGAGCCATACCCCGTCGTGATCCGACCCATAGAAACAGAGATAGGAAAGCGTCCCCTGATGGTGAAAGCTAATCACGTTTAGGGGCAAAGTGGGGGATGAACACCGGAGATGCATAATAGGATTAAGCGGTCACAGACCTTTCCAACGATGTATCACATGAGGGGTATGTGCAAAATTTAGAAATCCCCCTCCCTCCCTGCATAGTATGATTAAGCGTTCAGAGACCTTTCCAACGATATATCACATGAGTAGTGTCGGGGGGGGCGCAAAATGTGGGGGTGACACCTGTGATGCATAACAGGAATAAGTGGTCACAGTCCTTTGTAACGATATGTGACATGACGGATATCGTTAAAATTTAGAAAAGTGCCCCCCCCCCCCCCTTGTGTAGGCAAAACACGCTCCGCCCCTCCCTATAATTTTTGACGCGGCTTTATTTTTAAAATTTATATTATGTGTTATAAAATATCGTAAAGTTTCAAACAGATAGCCTTATTATACTTCCTAGTTTTGTTCACGCCCCTACCCATCTCCTCCCCGAAATGTGACGCGCCACTCTTTTTTATAATTTTTTTATAATGTCTTATAAACTATCTTAAAGTTTAAATCAGATCGCATTGGAATTCAATATATTTGCTGAAATTACTATTATATGTAGAATAATATAGAAATAAACCCTCCTTTAGCTTGTAATTAAGATATACGAACAATTTTTAGAATTTCTGAAAGCTGATTTTTATTTATTTATTTATCTATGTATTTATTTATTGCTTATTTATTTATTTATTTATTTTTGCGTTGCCCTGTGCATGTTTGGAATTTCTTAGCAATTTCTTAGATTTACATTTTTTATTCAATTAAACATTGTACTGTTACAATAAATGTAAATGGAAACTTCACTTCTAAAACAAAAATAATTTAACAACTGGATTTCATTAATTTATAGGAAAATGACGTGAAAGGTATTCCTGCGAACAAAATGCCTGTCCTTTACCGTTTTTTTTTTTTTTTTTTTTTTTTTAAAGAAATAAATGAATCCCATTTAATTCATTTCAAAAATTTTGTTTACGTTTGGAAAGAAATTTTAAATGCCGATAAGTCTTAATGTATACATTTTAGAAGGTACATCTTCCCTCAAAAACTAATTTATTTTTAAAGATCTTTCTAAAAACGCAAATTATATATTTAAATTATTTTTTAAAGCTTAAACACTACGTCTGATTACTTTATTTTACAATATTATAAGAACACGCATTTTATCAGACAATTAAATATACTAAACAAACATGAGTGAAAAGTTGACCTGGGGCTGGACTCGAACCTGGGACCTTGTGCATGCTGTGCTGACGCGCTGCGACTGAACCACCCAGACCGATATCCTTGAACGGCAATTTCTCATACTTATTCATGTTGGAAACAGTCATCTGGCACAGTTTGCAGTCATATTTAATTGTCTGATAAAATATGTTTTCTTATAATTATGAAGTTTTATTTTTAAAAAAATATCTTCAGAAGAAAATGGATGACTTTCAGATGAAATTTGATGTGGTTATATTATAACCTGTAACTGATTTGTGCTATTTTAAAACAGATGGTACATGGTCGTTGGCGGGTTTTATCTCTGTTTTGGCATAATTTTTTAATCGCCAAGTTAATTAACAGTTTTTTGCTAATTAAGAATAGAAAATAATTCTTTTTTACACTGAATTTTATAAAAGCACATAGATTACGTAATTACTTGTCCAAAAATGCAATCCTTTTTTTATTCTGCCCAATATTAAGGCCTGTAGCTTGTTTGAAAAAAAAAGTTTGACGAAGAAAAAAGTGATCATTTTAAGTAACTCAACGTTTTTTAAAAAAAGCTATATCTCTGTTTATAAATCACTTATGAAGATGAGTTTGGTCTTAAATTGAAGAAGTTCTTCCTTAGATTCTTCTAGTTTTCGTTTTTTTTTCTACGGCGCTTGGTTTGTTTGATATCTGATATTTTAATCTGGCATGTTTTGTCGATTTAACATTGCGAAGTTGCTTTCTGTATATAAGCATTAGCGGTCTTTATTCCAGTTCTTGGCGTTGTTTGTGTGGCGTTTTTTTTTTAAGCTTGGCTTGGCAGAGCGACCGCCCTGCTTGATTCTATAACTAAATCGCCAAACGAAATTAAAGCTTCACAGATAAATAAATAAATAAATAAAACACGAATTTAACAGATTTGTAATCGAACTACGTGCTTAAATATAAAAATAATCAGAATTGCGAAGGTTGTTTTGAATAGTGAGATGCATGGCGATTGACAACTGGCAAGCAGCTAATACGAGAGCTCCATAAATGCTTTTTCGTGTAGTAGATGAGCTATTTAAGAAAAAATTACAAAATGCAAAAGTGCCCAGTTAAAATGATGGCATTGAGTTTACAGGCTATTCACACAAATTGTATATTATACTCATATTTCAAAGAATAATGCCCCTCAAAAAGTAAAGAAATCGACAATAATTTAGGGGGGCGATTATCCCTCATTCCTCCCCCTTTTATACTTAACCAATGAACTCCGAAAACTAATCAGGAAAGCGCCTTATAACAATAAACCTATATACAAAATTTGAAGCAAATCGGATATATCTGCACGAAAAAACACCTATGCAAATTAAAGGGGGGGGAGGGGATTAGCTCCATTTTATACTTAACCAACGAACCCCCAAAACTAATCAGGGAAGAGCCGTATCACAATGAACAAAAAACAAAATTTGAAGCAAATCGGATAATTCTGCATTAAAAACCCATTTATCTAAATAAAGGGAGGATTAACCCCCGTCCCCCCCTTTATACTTTACCAATGAACCCCCAAAACTAATCAGGGAAGCGCCTTATCATGAACCTATAAACAAAATTTAGAGCAAAACGAATATTTCTATCAAGAGTTATCGCGATACGTACATACGTACATACAGAACCTGCGGTCACATTAGCTTTCAGGCTTTGATAACTTGTGAGCTAAACACTGTTATAGTTTTCAATTAAAAGCGATTTTCATCTACTCTGATTGTGAAGTTAATGTAAATTAAGAATAGGGTGTCATGATCATAATTATAAATCATATATTCTAATACGAGCAAATCTTGTGTGTGGTTATATATATATATATATATATATATATATATATATGCAAATTTTATCTTAAAAACGGCTCTAACGATTTTGTGTCCTACCGTTTTGGGGCACCAGAAAACCATTGGAATGGGTTACATGTTCGAGAAAATTCGATTAGTGGGTCATTTTGGGTCATTTTGGGTCATGGTGAAGCTAATTGTATCTAAAAAACGGTTCAAACGATTTTGACGAAATTTTGTATCCGACTATTTTTGGGCACGAGAAGACTATTGGTCTGGGTCACATGTTCGAGAATTTTAGATTAGTGGGTCATTTTTGGGTCAAAGCGGGTCAAATTAATTTTATCTAAAAAACGGCTCTAACGATTTTGATTAAATTTTGTATCCTACGAGTTTCGGGCACGCGAAAAGCATTGTGCTAGGTCACATGTTCGAGAAAATTCGATTAGTGGGTCATTTCTGGGTCATAGTGGGTCAAGATCTAAAAAGCGGCTCAATTTACACAAAATTTTGCATCCAATGGTTTTCGAGCACGCGAAGACTGTTGGGCTAAGTCACATGTTCGAGAAAATTCAATTAGTGGGTCATTTTGGTCATGGGTCATTATGGGTCAAGCTATTTTATCTTAAAAACGGTTCAGAGGATTTGAAATAAATTTAGCACACTACAGGTTTAGGGAACAAGAAGACTATTAGGCTAGGTCACATGTTCGAAAAATTTCGATTAGTGGGTCATTATGGGTCAAGCTATTTTATCTTAAAAACGGCTCAGACTATTTACACTAAATTTTGCATCCTATGGTTTTCGGGCACGAGAAGATTGTTGGGCTAAGTCACATGTTCGAGAAAATTCAATTAGTGGGTCATTTTGGTCATGGGTCATGATATTTGAACTCAAATTTAATTTTGACAGAGCATAGCTCGGTCTTCCCTGCTCGTATAAATAAATAAATATATATATATATATATATATATATATATATATATATATATAAATTTCATAAATAGAGGGGAAATTTTATTCCTACAGAAATTCATATTGTTAATGATTCAGTTAAACATTAACTTATGTAATTCCAGAAATAGAATATATTTCTTATTCTAAAATCTCAACCAGGTTCGTAATAATGTAAGCAGTTTTCTCGTATTTTGCTCTGATAACTTCAATTCATATCTAGAATGGAAGAATATGTCAAAATGAATAATAGGAATAAACAGAAATAGTGTATTCAAACATAGGAATTTGAACGTTTGAAAACTAAGCTAAAATTATTTAGTAACGTAATTCACGATTTCTGCCTTATTAATTTTTGATAGAAAACTATTAACTGTATTTATGCGGAAGATAAGCTTTTTGGAATTCACAACGGTTTAAGAAGCTTTGATGAATTTGAGAATAATAATTTCTGTGTATATTTTGTGATGTCCTTTGAATTTTAATTTTATAATTTATTTCTCTTTGGGTACTTATGATTGAAACAAACTTAAGAAAAGTACTTTAGTTGATAATTTGCAGGTATTATATATAACAAACACACACACACATCTATGTATATACAGATAAGTATTTGCATACATTTTTATTTTCATATATTTATTCATTGATTTACGTAATTTTATTTTTAATGTTACTCGTAACAAATTGAATATATTATCAACTATTTATTTTCGATGCAAAATAACACGAAGAGTCGCAGAATGTGTTTTAATAAACATAAAACAAAAATTTATATTTTTAAATCATTCTGTATTATAAAAATATAAAAAGAGTCAGTATATCATTCTTCTTAGCTTTTTGAAATATTCTTCATGGTGCAACATTGTAAATGATTTCAAACTTCACGAAACTTTGGAGATATTCAGCAATTAATCGTAACAAGTTGGAAATCGTACGTCAAACGTGACAAATGAGGTGCGTTCGTACTGTAAATAGTTTTATAAATATTCAGATCTTGGTGTAATAGCTGTTGCACTTTTATGCAAAAATGCATGAATACAAAATTTATTTTATGTGCAGATTTTCTATTCAATTATGTTACATTAAAATTACACTATGCGGAAATATCCATTACAATACAATGTAATAAAAAAAATCATCGTTATTATTTCACTGAATAAAAAATGAATTACATCATCTGTTATTATGATATGATTAATTTCCGTAATAAAATAAGTACATTTTAAGTTGGCAACATTTTATCTTTTGTTGACTTTTACAGAAAATTCCAATGAGAAACTTAAACCTAGCTTTGAAAATTTCAGAACTTGAAATACATATTTATACTCTTTTTAGACTCCATTTAATATCTATTTCTCAGAAAACATCTATCGAAAAAAACTGTCGGTAGATTATACGATTGCTGGAATTGAACAATTTTAGTAACAAATTTGGTTTTTTAATTCAGTAATACGGAAATAATATGACTCCATCTTAAATATAACGTAATAACCACGGCAACCTAGAATCATTACCTATCATGGGATATCATTGAATTGATTACGTATGATAGGCTTTAATAGAATGAAGAAAACTTTTATTAATATATTTTTAAGTTTTGATTCAATTTTCATAAAATATAAAATAAATCGACAAAATTCTGCAACTGTTATATATATTAAATTTCAGACCATTCGGTTGGTTAATTTTTACGCTATTATATGCGGACAGATGGACGGAACAGACGCCGATGATAGGTGTGTAATTATATAATTACGCACCTAAAAAAGACAGTTTTCAATCGCGTTTAGTTTTATATAAGATAAAAATCCTTAAAACGTATTTTTATTTACAATCTAGGTCATAAACTCTCCTTATTTATAGCGCAATCTCATATGTTAATCACATTTTTTTTTTTTATAAATAAGAATTAATAATATTAGTACTCTTAAAATATATAATGGCTTAAGATATTTTTTTAATAATCTCATAAAACAAAAGAATAATTTTTGGCATGTTTACTTTACTAAATGGATGTATGATTTTGATATGACACAAAAATAAAAGATAATTTAAAAAAAATCTCAAATGAAAATAAAAATTAAACAAAAAAATTCCCACCTTTTATTTATATCAGAAACACAGGCGAAAGAAGCGGTTTTATGATTTTATTTCATATTTCAGATTTATGGGAAATGAGTGAAAATATTTTTATGGCCAAACAATCTTATGATAAATCTTAAAATAAAGAATATAACGAATTTTCATGCAGTATATTTTTCTCTTTATATATACAGATTTACACTATAATCTAATGTACGGATTTATATTTTAAAAATATGTAAAATAAAATCACTGATCTCATGTAGATTTATTTATATATCGCGTACAGAAGTAATTTACATGTATCTTTCCCAACACGGATTCACCTTTAGGATATCAAAACCTATCCAAGTTAATATGCTAGGGAATTTGGAAGATTTCTGGGATAACTTGCAAAAGAAGAATAGCTGACATATTGTTGTGAGCTCGGGGTTCGAAAGGACTGATGCCAATATATAAGAACAATAAAAAGGCTTTATTCACTATAAACAGTGCAATACGATCACAAATATCTTCTGAAAATTACAAGATATTCAGTAATCTTCAAATCCAATAAAAGCGCAGCAAAAAATTTCACACAGAAACAATGCGTTCAATACGACGTATCAACGACAAAATCGATCCGAGTAACACAGTTCTCAATGCAAAGCCTCTCGTATGAATTCAATCGCAGTTGACAGACAACTCTCTCAACTGAACTGGTGGAGGTCCCTTATATAGACTTCAGAGATCTTTCCAGACTATTCCAGGGTTTTCTAATGCTAGAAATTACCAGAAGGTCCTTCAACTCTCGATAACTCCAAACGTGAAAGGATCCCAATGTAAAGGTATAAGGGGGGGTGGTTGCACAAAAAGTCGCCAAATCCGTCGCCAAATTTGGCGACAAAAATAAGTCGCCAAAACCATCGCCAACTTGGCGATAAACCCATTCCTTGGCGATATTCCCATAGAACTCTATTGTAAAAACGATGAGGGTGTAAGGTTGTTTTTCTTACAAAGCACCTGAGGCCTTTAGCATTGAGTTACATGATGCTCAATAGGAAATACATTAATACTGCAATTTTCACAATAATAAAATAAAATAAATTTAAACAAATGGAATATTTACAAGTATATACAAAATTCATAACAATATATTCTTCTTAGCGGAATAAATCTTTTCTCGGGATTAGGGGATAGCAGGAGTAAAGAACTTTCCTGAATTGGATACCAAATATTCCTGTTTATTTTATTTTCCGCGTGCATTATCTCGACCATGGAATAACTTTGTTACAACGTCAAAAACTCGTGAGTTAAAATCATATAAAATACAACAGTACGGAAATGTTTTTCGACTTTCATTATAAGATATCGTTCGTTTTATTTGAAATTTATGCAAAGAAAGTACACAGATTTTTGGCATTTTTTTGTTAGCCAGACGCATGCGATAAATCGCCAAGTAGTATTCTCATCGCCATCATTCTTTTTGCATATATCCCATTCAAATATATAATTTTTTTATTAATTTCATTTAAAATGCATACCGTACATTTAAAATACATATATTACACACATTTCAGACACATATATTCCACTCATTCCAATAATTGTGTAAAACTAAATAAATAAATAAGAAATAATGCGGTAAACCAAAACAGTTTATTTAAAAATCAAAGAATTGTTTCGATTTCACACACACAAAACATAAAAGCTGCTCTTGCCTCTAAGAGAAAAGATTTTGGCGAGATTTGCACTCGGCTAATATAAAAGTACCGCAGTATTTTTTATTATTATTATTGCGAAAAACTTAAAATTATCTATATTCATTGTTTCTTTTGGTGTAGTTCATTGCCTACCTATTTTAAAACATTTAAATTGTCAAACGAAATGATGAAGTTAATAAAATAATGCTTTTTTTATTTGATTAATGAAATTTTATTTAGCTAATAATGCATCTATATTTCGAAAACTGAATTGAATCAGATATTTTAAAATCTACATAAGTTTAACAGGTTTCAGGAATCAATATAAATGTGCTACACAAAAAAAAAATCAGATATCTTAAGAGCCCACGCTAGTCACGCGAAGAAACGCTCCAGCTAATGTTAAGTCTATGGGAAGGTTATCGCGCGATTTCTCGCTCGCATTTTAATATTTTTATATGATGTTTTTGCATAAGGATAGCTGAGGTCGATCTCTAACGTTGTTAGTTTTTACTTTTTCGATTTTGGTTACGGTTTTTTTTATAAGCGGACATTTTCAATTTTGGAAACGGTTGGAACCGGTTCTGAAAGAGAAAGTACCCTTATATAAACAAACCGTAACCCAAATCGAAAAAGTAGAAACTAACAACGTTAGAGATCGACCTCAGCTATCCTATGCTAAAAAAGTTATTTAAAAATATTAAAATGCGAGTGAGAAATCGCGCGATAACATTCCCATAGACTTAACATTAGCTGGAGCGTTTCTTCGCGTGACTGACGTAGGCTCTTAAGAACATTCAAATGTTCACGATATTTCTTAAATATTTAAATACATATGTTGATTCTTAGTTACCTATATTATAAGAAAAAAAAAGGAAAAAAAAACTTTTAACTTCTGTTGTTTTTGCAATGAATGGTATTTAGCGCCCTGCAAATAATACAAAAAATATATTATCATATTTGTATTAGGTGCTTGACTAAGTAGACATAAATAATTTACTTACGGACATTAAGAAGTCAGACACATTTTACAATGTCAAAAAATCATATATACATTATTTCTGTTGTCAACAACCATTTTTCTATTCATTTACAAAACGCACAATTCTGAAGAAGGTATCACTCGAAAGGTGTTTGAACCGGCTTCTGACATAGTACACTCGCATTTCACTAAACAAGTTTTCGTTTATTAAAAAATGCAGTTAATTAAAAATTAAATAAGCATTGTTTTTCTTCAAATCAATGTTCCCACAAAAATAAAATACCGAACTATACCATGCTCAGCAATGATTATAAAAAAATAAATAGTTCAAAAAAGATAAAATTAGGATGTTTTTGCACGGTTTTATTTAAGACACCGTCTATTGATCGAAGCAGTGGCATTTCACGCAATTGTATTCAATTTATTTTTCTTTGCCCCATGCATTTCCCGAAGCGGTTGACGTCATCCTTTACAGCAGTTAATAAGATATTCTGGCTTGACTAATGCTGCTTGCAGATATGTTTATGCTTAATATTTCTTTAGAAGCTTAAACCTGCATTTAAAAAATGTTAGATATTGCTAAAAATATTAGACTGCAGTGCGAAATACTCGCATGGGTCTACTGGTCATTTTTTAATATAGCTTATATTAAAATTTGATTCTTTAAGCACATTTTAAAAGAAACCATATGCGAAAATTCACTTTAGAAGGAAAGTTGTGTCCAAACCAGTTTGGGCTCCTTTTATATGGTAAAGAGGTAATTTTATATTCAAAGTTAATTTTTACAAAACAGTGATTTTAATCATTCGCGCATGATTTTTTAAGAAATGGCTGGATAGAATATCCTGAAATTTTGCCTTAAAGTATCAAGTCTATAGATTCGCAAAATAACCTATTATTATGTCCATTAAGTAAATATAGAAATTACGACTTTTGTTTTATAAACACAAATTCAAAATTTTGAGTTTTTTTTTTTTTTTTTTTTTCAAGAATTAATCACTATATATTTTCTGTGTAAGTCATTTTAAACACATAATATATCTCTAATAAACAAGAACATTTTGGCTCAATGTGTAAAATGTAAAATTATGAAAAATTCTACTCAAAAAGCATATAAGGTGAATTGTTTTATTAAAAAAGCATTAAATTTCAAATTAATTAAAAAAAAACATTATTTGCATCTAAACCCTTTTTTCAAAACATTAACTGTTAAAATGTATTTCTTTTAATGTGTGTTTATATATATACTGCTTATTGGGAAATATAAGCTTAAAAATGTGGATGATCCTGATCCAAATTGTGCACGATGAAATGAAAAGCAAAGATTAGGAATATGGCATTTGATGTACAGGGTGTTTTTTTAGCACTTTCCAACCTAGTTGAAAAGTGCTTATGACTTCGGTTTGTCTGGCCGGATGGCCGTCTGGCCGTCTGGCCGTCTGTCCGTGCTCTAACTCCCGTAAATATGCTCGGATTGCTCTGCAATTTTTATATGTTATTGTCGTTATCTATGGCACGTTCCCTATTTCAACTGAAGTGTGTAGCACTTATAGTTTTCTTACAGGGACACTCAAAAGAATTCCGTTACATTGCGGTCTATGGGGAAAAATCATTTGCGGTTTATTTTAAAAATGTTTCACTATTGCAAACGCATTGAAATTTATATAGATCACTAAGATGCATTAGAAGAATCTTAATATGGAATAGTAGGTGTATAGCACTTAGAGTTACTTTACAGGGACAGTCAAAATAATTCCGTTACATTACGTCTATGGAGAAAAATCGTCTGCGGCTTATTTAAATAATGTTCCACTATTTTAAACGCATTGAAGTTTATATATGTTACTAAGGTGCATTACAAGAGGCTTACTACAGAATAGTGTGTGTATAGCATTCATCGTTGATTTACAGGGACACACAAAAGAATTCTCTACTGTCTGTTAACAATAATTCCTGGAAGTGCGTTTTAAGTTACTAAACGCGATTTTAATCTTAACTAGCTTTTTGTCTATTACGTGGTGTGTATAAATTCTGTAGATCCTATACAGGGCAGCACAAAAGTTCGCGAACACATTTCCGTTTATTGACAGAAACTCCAGAAGGAGAATTTAAACGGTGCTACGCGTTTCCTAACTAAACTAAAATTTAGCATCCTATGTACATATACAAATCTATAGGTCATATACAGGGCTACATAAAAGTATTCGGATATTTTTCCGAATATTGTATATATTGAAAATTCCTGAAATTATGTTTTTAAATATGTTATGCGTTTTCCAAATTGTTTACTTAGATGTCATCTTTCAGCTTATTAAACGGTAATGATTTGTAAAATTATTTTAGAAGCGTTGGAAAGTGCTACATAATCTATGCTTCACGCATGATTTTTCGTTCTTGTTTTTAAACTGACACCATTCAGAGCCGTCTGTAGCTCGTTCTAATAACTGGATTGACACAAAATTTTGTGAATGGACAAAGAAAACCATGGGAAAAAAGATTCCAACAAAAAAAAATAGTTCCAATCAGCGCCGATAGGGGGAAATGTGGCGCTGTACATTGAAAAAAACCCATCAGAAACAGACAAAATTAATAATTTGGATAAAATGCCACGTTTTATTCATCATTTACACTTTCCCTTCCGTTGATCGCAGTTGAAACATCCATTATCACTTTTTCTGCCACCGGTTTACGTCCTCTGCCTGACCGAACTGCTAGCGAGCCTGTTTCTTCGAATTTCAGAATCATTGCTTTCAATACATTAACGGATAAAGGTCTTTTGCGCAGTTTATGGCGTGTTCTAAGTAAACGAAGAGCGGCTGGTGCATTGTACTGGTTACAATATAAGAACTTCACAAGTAACGCGCGTTGCGGTAACGTGAGATTCATTTTCAACCTGAGCTGAAATTGTTTCTCTGTGTTTTTCGCATGCATTTATAACTTAAACCAGTGGTTCCCAAACTTTTGGGCTCGCGGAGCCCTTTTTGGGAAGAATTTCTAAGGCGGAGCCCCTTGACCCCACGGTACTCTATGATTTACAAATTAATGTTTTTTATGCCTATGAACAGAGAAAGAACTGCTGGATAAGAGTCCGAACCAGTAGTTTCCAACATGGGGCCAAGGTTCTAAGTTTGGCCCTTTTCTTCATACAAAGATTCTGAATTCATACTAGAAATTTTGAAAATCATATTTTCTATAATTTAACCGCTTAACAGTTTTATTTAATATTACTATTATTACATCGCCTAGAATACATAGTGTGGAAAACGGTTTTACCGTTTTTAAATACAAAATTTTCGAATTCGAACCGGAAATTCTGAAATAAGAATTTTTACTTTAGGAGTTCGCGAAATATCTACCATTAAGTAAGGAAAAGAACATTGTAGGGAATTTCTGATATGAATGCGAAATTGTGGAATTAAAAAAAAAGCCAAACTGATAATGCTTTACAAAGTGCTATAAAATTATAGCCTATAAATGTGCAACGATGCGGTACAATAATAGGGCGATCGCAGCGACATCTGCTTTAAAAATAGATTTAACTTTAGCAAAAGTAACCGTTGCACTATTGACAACAAAAATAGAATTCTGTTTATAAAATCTTCTTGTAAGTGTATATTTATGATATAACTGATTTTGGCGTTAGTTTTCTATCATATCAGGAATTAATCTTTTCCACTCCTCGAGCAGAGATTCACCCTTTGGTATGCTAAATAGGGATACTTTCAAGTTTACTGTCTTATATCGAGTACAGGAACCAGGCACAAAAGAGTGCGTATCACGTTTTTTGGATCAATATCATTCATATTTTCAAAGCTTATGAAAATCACTATCTAAGTCAAAGGAAATAGGGCATAATTTAATTATTTAAAATATTTACTACCAGCTGAATCGTTTTCTCAGTTCGATTATTATACAATGTTTGCGTTGAAAAGAGCTAGCAGACAGTGGCGTAGCCAGAGAGGGGGGGGGTCCAAATTCTATGCTCTGGAAACCAGTAATATTATAAAGTTTTCTTCGGTTTCAAAATTCTCCGATTAGATTAGGCAAAAATATTTTTATAAAATTAGTGGTATCCAAACCATCTGGACCACCACGAAGTATACGCCACTGCTAGAATATGTCGCTGCCATCGACCCGTTACCTTTTGCAGCATCGTTCTACATTTATCGGATTCACTTTTTTAGTACTATTTTGTAGCCGTTTTCCGCACTATGTATTCTAGGCGCTGTACTATTATTCAGGGATGAGATTTCTCCGTTTGTTGCATACCAGTATAATCTTAGAGAAAACGTTGTTCTGTTAAATCGCAGAATGTTCCGATTAAATAAAAAAAAAACATTTTCTGTAAGATTATACTGGTATGCCTAATAGTGGAAAAAACTCATCCCTGATTATTGGACACAATAAATTAAAAATAAGGAATAAAAACCACTTTTTTGTATTAAAATATCTGCTTTGTATAATCGAAATATGTCCGCGAAATACAGCAAAAATTATACTTAAAAATTTGTGGAAAACAACGAAGAAAACAAACTCTTCTTACCCGAGCGACGTCCGAGCAATATTGTTAAGATGTTAGTGACATCCCTTTTTAAAGTTGAAAAAAAATATTCTTTCAGGATTTTCAGTATGAACTCAGAATTAAAGATAAAAATGGTAACCCTGTCTGGTTTACACATTGCATTGGGACTATTATTACACACACACACACACACAAAAAGGTAAGTTGTGAAGTTTTCGATTACAAAGAGAGACTTCTGTATAATTTCAATATGCTACTCCCGAAAAGAAAGAAAATGAGTAGGCCCAGTCACTCATGAGTAAAATATATACTCATATAACACGTTTTCGCTAGTCCCGCCCACCCGTAATAGAATCATGCGATTACGGATTCTTTTTTCGTTCTTTACGTTTATAGTACATCTAAACATTCAACGAAAACGAATCGCCTCTGAAATTCTTCTCTTGAACCATTTTTTTAAAATACATTTAGAAGCAGGTCATCGCTTTAGTGTTTAAGTGGGCGGGGCAACATCTTCAACCTGTATTGCTAGGGGCAGCATCGTTCACTTTTTTGGATGTGTTATTTGAAGTATTTAGCTATTAATTATAGTTTTGAAAGAAACTTTCTTTCACCGTTGTTTTTGCCTCAAAATAGATATACGGTTAAAAACTACACATGTTAAAAGAACTGCAACTAGTAGAAAAACTTTACTAACAAAACGAGATATATGGGTGGTGTTAAATTTATATTAGGGCTGGTACTCATTGACGAAAAGTCTAAGCTGAGCAAAAGTTTAGCTTGTTAGTGTGATGACAAATGTAAAGAACCAATATATATTTTTAATTTGCTGCAGCCTTATTTCTGATAGAAAAATGTGGTATCATAACATAACTTAACTAATGCCGAGACCAATTAAAACAAAATTTTAAAGAGGGGTTGTTAAGTAGTACAAGATGTTTAAAAAAAATGCGTTTTCAGTAACATATATTGCTTTAAAAATTAACTACAATTATCTAAAACAGCATAGAAAATTTAAACAACTGAGAATTAATAAAAATAAAATAAACAGAAACAGATTAAAGGAATTCAAGTTACAAAAAGAAAAAAAAAGAAAACTATATACAAAACGTACACAAATATTAAATGCATCTAATGAGAAGTTTATTAAATGATACAAGATGTTACAAAAAAGAGACATTTTAATCGACAAACATTGCTTTACTATGAAACACAGTATAGAAAATTTAAATATACAAATAACATAAACAGAGTCACGCATAGATAACAGCACTGGCACACCTTTGCTATTCCGATTCACGTTGTGCATTCGATTCAGAATACTATTTCCTGTAGTTTATTTGAATCGAATTTTTAAAATCCATTAAATGCAGAAACATAAAATAATGTAGTTCAAACCAAAAATATTATATAGAAATTGGGTACATGTAACATGCAAATTTTTATGATTAAAACAAATATATTACAGTAATTTTCAACCGAGTGATAGATGTATTTATTTTTGACACACACACACAAATTACATACTTTCGAAAATTTTTCCCTTGCAATATGCTAATTTCTTTCATGTTGTGTTTATTTTCCTGGAACGCCGCGGAGCCCCTGAATAGTATAGGCGGAGCCCCAAGGGCTCCGCGGAGCACACTTTGGGAACCTCTGACTTAAACTATTGGCGCTACTGTCGCTTGCGTAAGTAAAAATTTGCATTTTCATTTTTTGCCCGTATTTTATGCTAATTCCCAGTTGCATAAATGACCACAGCGCCACATTTCCCCCTATCGGTGGTAATTGGAACTATTTTTTTTTAAATCTTTTTTCCCATGGTTTTCTTAGTCCATTCACAAAATTTTGTGTCAATCCAGTTATTAGAACGAGCTACAGACGACTCTGAATAGTGTCAGTTTAAAAAAAAAAACACTCTGTAGTTTGCAATGAAATATGCTAAACTTAGTAAAACATTACTTCCATTACGATTATGCATAATAGTCTTATGGTCAGACTTCGAAGTTACGAATTCCCATTAGTGAGAAAAGCGGATTTAATAACAACAGTACCAAAAAAGGATGAAAAGAAATCAACCATATACGCAGATTTCATTTACGAGCTACGGATTAAGATCATTACGGATTAAGATAAATAAAAACTTTTAAGTTTTTTCAGCTGTTATTATTATTTCAAGCATTTCTCCAAAATTTTCCTTTATGTGTACATGCGTTACAATAAGAACAAACTGCCAAAATTTTAGAATCATTGGTTGCGTAAGGCAGTGTTTTAGGTTGAACTAATGTTGCCAGCTATCCCGATTTACATGGTATGTCCAGTTTTTCAATGCTTTTAAGTCCCGTCCCGCAAAAACTGTGCGCAAAGTGCGCCAAAAGTCTCGTTTTTTTATGATGTACAAATTCTTTTAAATATCTTTTAGAACCATGATATTCGTTAGTATGCATCAAGTGGAACTTTATTCAGTAACCTCATAATACACAACTTGCCTATAACGGAATTTTTTTACGGTCTTCCCTATTGGAATCTACTTTCTAAAACAGAAACCTGTATAAAACGGAATATTTTTCCAATCTCTACCAATTATTGTTTTAACAGGTTTTGTTGTACTTAGATAAGTAAATCCTGTGAAAACAAACCTTGCCTACACTCTGAAAACGACATTTTCTAAACTGAGCAAAAATAAACTCAAATCTGAGTAGGTCGCATAGTCAAAATGGCTCCGAATCAAAATTACTCAAGTTTGAAACATGTACATACTCATTTCTGAAAACATGCACACACTCAAGAATAAAACATCATGTGCTCATTTTTGAGTATTTCCATGCTTCAAAAATGTGTTTGAGCTAATTCTAATCATTTTTGAGTATGTCCATGTTTCAAAAATTAATATGAACTGACCTCTATGTGTTTAGTTTTGAGTATGTCCCTGTTTCAATATTCTGAGTATTTCTGGTATTTCAGAATCGAAAGCATTGCGTCCTCGTATTTGAAACAAAAAGTTTCATAATGAAAACATCGATTTACTCAGATTTGAAAATGTTATTTTTCTCAGTGTATAAAAAAGACTGTCTTAAACGTAAAATATTCAAGGTATCTACGGAAAGAATACCATACATATTATAACTGCTCAATCGAAAACCTCTCCAATACGGAATTTTGTTTCGGTTACTAGCGTTTCTGTTTTCAGTGATTTTACCCTATAAGACATTTGTGTTTATTTAATACAGTAAAACCTCCTAAGACGAAACCTCAAGTGACTAGAAAAAAATCCCTTTTTGACATTTTTTCGTCTATATATGGTATTCTTTCCACCTGGACCATGGACATTTTAAGTTTAAGAGAGGATTTCGTTATAGACAAGTTCCATTTCCATGTGATTTATTGCATTTCTAAGGAACGATATAGAATCCTCTGTTTCGCTCTTTTTATGATAATGGATCTGACAACGCTAGGCTGGTCGTTAATTTGTCTGTCATTATCTGATTTTAATATGTCTTGTATACGATTTTTCAATGACTTCCGTCACAAATATTATCATAACAGTATGCCAAAACATCGTATAAAATAAATCAACATTCTAAAACTTTCCTCGAAGGATTACATAACTAACATTGAAAATATCTTTGATATTTTAGACCAACTTATGTCTCTATCCCATGATTGGAGTTCCATACATATGGTCGTACATATTACGTTTGAATTGCTGTGATAAGTTTTTCTAGTATCCTGCGTTACAATGCAATTCAGTGTAATAATTCCGAAAATATAGTAGCACTCGTCACCTAATGAAAATATTTAGAGGCAGGAGGTATCAAAATTTTAATTTCAGTTGTTAGCCGTGAATGTCTACATTATAGTTTTTCTTTAAATTTGAATTATTCTCACTGAACTAGAAATGGTCATGAGCTTTATCTATACTCCATTCTTGATTTAAAAGGTAAACATCATTTATGTAATTTTTTTTTTTTGTTACACTTAAAGGTTGTTTTGAGATATTTGCTTCAAGTTTCATATCCTGTACTAAATAAACATAGGATTAAAAGGAAAAAAAAAGTGTACTTGTTTTTTATGTAGATGTTATTCTCCGTTACAATATTTTAAAGGAAATCACCCCATAAAACTTAAAAGAAAATTAAGAACCAAATAAAGAATAGACTTTGCAACTACCTACATAAATCTTAAAAGAGGTAAAGATTAACTATGAATAGTAATTTAAGTTTTATTTTATTATATTTTATTTAGTTTCATGCTTTGAATGCAAGTTTTTCCCTAGAATGGCATACACACAATAGAAAAATAATAATTTATTTTGGAAATAAATTAATATATTAAGGAAAATGTGAAATTATTCAGAATACCTAACACAGAAGTTTTAAAAATAATGGTCTGAGTTGCTTTATCATAAATAACAGGAGCGTTTCCGGCGATCAAACGCTATAAGCAACTTTGCTCGTCGTTAATCCTGCTTATTGCAACTCTGCTTTAAAAGATGTAAAGAAAGTCTCCTATGTGCTTTTAGGTAGATTTCGTAAGAAATACTACCTATTATATTCTCCCCTATGTTGGAATTTCTGAAACATTTTTGAAGATCTACGCCGATCATCACTCCCAGAACCCAAAACCACCCCCAGTTCAAAATTTTATCTGATCTATTAAATTCAAAATTTTATCTATCTATATTTCCTTCTTATGAACACGATAACTTCAATAATTCTGCATAAATCCCATCCAAACTGATACATAAAATCAAGGGTCATAAAATATCGGTCAAATTCGTAAATGGGCAAAATGGAACCAGGGGGGGGGGGCTTTTTGTGAAAATAGAAAAAAAAAGCCATAACTTCTTAATTATAATATGTATCGAATCCGTTTAAAATTATTATTACTTTTAGGAAAAGGACCGAAAATTTATGTATGACAGATTTTTGATATCATTAAAAATGGCCTCAAGGGTGGGAGGAGGGGGGAAATAGGAGTTTAAGAAGAAAAAAATTCAGAACTTCGTCAATTCACAAGATATCAAATCCGCTTAAATTTGTTATAAATCCTCTTAGTATTATCGACAACTTTCACACTGACATGTTTTTTACAAGACCAACACTTACAGCAAAAAAAAAAAATAAATAAATAAATAAAAAAGAATCCCTGCCGGCTCCGCTTACAGATGCAGGTAGATTTCAAAGTGGGCGGTCCCAACTGCCGCATCGTGGCAAAAAGGGCATATCTTCTGCAATTTCCAATAAACAGGCGCCCTACAGTCTGTGCCTTCTAAATCTACCTGTGCCTGTAGGCCGAACCTTCAGCGATTTTTTCATAACTATTAATTGCTCAAAGAAAGCTTAAAACCCACATAGGAAAGGCAAAAGCTACGGTTCTTAATAGACAAACTATTACAATAGTTGCCTGTTATATCAAACGATGCAAGAGATAATTGTGCTATGCATCTAATTTAAACATTCTTCTCTTTAAGATGTAATAAATTTTCTGTTATAAATACGAAAATTGTTGTATATTTGAAATCATTAGAACACTAGTCGCATTCTACTTTGCTATAGCCACTTAAGGGATTTCTAATCAATGTATAAACCGTAAAATTTAATCAGTAAAATTAATGCCAATTAAATTCAACATTGAATCACAGAAGATGCTCATATCTCCGAATCGTAAATGGATTTGCAGATTTCCCTCAGCATTACATACATCTCCGTTTAATAACCAGGCTGTTGGAATATTAAGTCTGGCATAGCGGCCATTACTAATTAATTTAAAGCTCATCCCATTTATGTATGAAGCGAGGAGAATCTGTACAAAAAAATCTCAATTTTCTCGAATCAAACGTCTCATATTTTATATTTTAAGCTGAAGTTCTATAATTTAAAAATAGATACTACTTGTTTAAATAATCTATTTTATGTTATTCTTATATTGTTATTATTATTTATTTTTAAAGTGTAAAATCTAAGTCTTGTAATGTATTGTTACATGTATATTGATTCAAACTTTTAAACATATCATTGTTATTTCCAAGTATAAAGATAAATGAAACGCTCCCACTGTTGTACACCTAATTCTGTCTGTACACGACCTTGACAAGTTTAGGCGCTACATTATTAAAAAATATATGAAAAATAAGTTATTAAATGGCAAGATTTTTTTTTCGGTCATTTCTTATATATGAAACTTTTCCTATTAAGACTATGAATTACTATTCTTTTATGTATATATAATAGATTGTCTGATGCAGTTAGCTGGAAAATCGGAGAATGCTTATCGGAACTGAATGTGATCGTAATCTTTAATGGATTTGCGTTCATCGCTATAAACGTAGGTACCCCTCATGACAGGAAACAGTCTACACAAATACAAAAGTTGAAACAAGACGTTCAGGTGAAAGTTTTCGTTTATTCAGAACACATTAACACATCAAAAAGGCGAGGGTGGTCCTCTTACACCTCTACATAATCGACCTTCTTGTTCAACAGTTAGAGAAGATCTACTCTAATTTTTCAGATGTATTATCGCCAAAACATAGATGCCAAATATTACACTTCTGGATAGGCTTAAACTGTCAACTTTTGATAGAGATAAACCAATATTAAGAATTTTGAATGAGAAATGAAAAGGCATACCATAAATTGGCGCCTGTCAATTTTGGTGATTTTTAACGGACAACCCGAGGTTATTTTGAGACAGCGAGAACATGTGTTATTAGAAGCGAACAAAAAAATATATATATTTCATATTTTTGCAGCAGTCAATTTATGAAAACGGCACCTGCTTTAAGACAAGATACGAAAGGGCATACGTTAAGACCATCTGGATAGTACAGAATTGAAACCGCAGAAAACTTGCATACAACTACATTTAATGTTACGATGAAAAGATATCTGGGAACGTTTTGAGATAGGAAAAATGATTACTTTTCGGATTAAAGAATAAAAAATTAGTTTGAATAAAGATATTAATTCGCATAGAGAAAATTTAAGATAGGAAATTTGAATTTTAGAATAAAACATAAAATATATATGATTCTATATCATAGATTGTAATTGTAATTGTAGGCACATTGTAATCCACAGTAATAACCAATTATAATTTATTTGTTTAAGAGCATCTTAAAAAATTTAAATTGTTTATGGATAGACAGGTCAGCAGACAGATAAATTGCATATACCATGCATTTGTGTGTTTTATGTAACAACATAGTTGATAGTTCAGCATCAGTAATGAATAGCAATTTTTTTTTTCATTTCCATACTCACAATTTGAAATTTGAGTTTAAATTCAAAGTATTTGTCGTCAAAGTAAGTGTCGTCATACAGTAAAACACTAAAATAACTACAATAAAATATTGTAGATAGCTGATTTATCACCAGTGGTTACTACAAACTCAAACTCAAATTGTGTTGAATCAATATTTCATATTTTTATTTTGAATACGGCTGTCACACAGTTGAAACATAAAAACTTTTACTTAAATTTGGCTATGTATTTCTCGCGAAGGGGTGTTATCGTAGTTAAAAAATTTAAGATTAAGTTACCTATTTAATTTTAACTTGCATATAGTTGCCACACAAATATTTTAGTTCTGCAATTTCACAACAGGGGCATTACGAACTTTAAAAAAAATACCATGTAAATGTTTTTATCAAACCACAAAATTGATAGACGGAAGCTTGTTATGAGGATTTATTAAAAATTTATTTTTAAAAATATATTTAAATTTAGATGTCCTATTTGCTGCCTGAAGACATAAAAAACGCAAAAAAAAGTGTTGAATTTGTATTACCTAATTTTATTTTAGAGTATGGTTGTTATATGAAAAAACATAAAAAAAAATCCATTTAAATGTTTTAGTTATGGCATTTTACACAAGGAGCGTTACCAGCGTAATAAAAACTTAAAAATATATTTAAATTTAGATGTCCTATTTGCTGCCTGAAGACATAAAAAACGCAAAAAAAAGTGTTGAATTTGTATTACCTAATTTTATTTTAGAGTATGGTTGTTATATGAAAAAACATAAAAAAAAATCCATTTAAATGTTTTAGTTATGGCATTTTGCACAAGGAGCGTTACCAGGGTAATAAAAACTTAAAAATATATTTAAATTTAGATGTCCTATTTGCTGCCTGAAGACATAAAAAACGCAAAAAAAAGTGTTGAATTTGTATTACCTAATTTTATTTTAGAGTATGGTTGTTATATGAAAAAACATAAAAAAATCCATTTAAATGTTTTAGTTATGGAATTTTGCACAAGGAGCGTTACCAGCGTAATAAAAACTTATCATGCGCAATTTTTTATCAAAGTATATAAATTTCACCGTGGCAGAAGCTTATTATGAAAATTTACTAAAAAAATAAATAAAACAATTTATTTAAATTTATTTATCCTATTTTCTGCCACGAGACGCTGTAGACACAAAAGAAAACTGTATTGAATCTGTTCCTTCAACTTTTAATTTTAATATAGCTATAATACAGAGAAACATAAAATTATTATCAATTTTATTTAAATGTTGTTACACTACTTCCTTCCAGAAGGCGCTATAAACGCAAGAGTAAATTGTGTTGAATCAGTACTACCCATTTTTATCTTTAATACAGCCACCATACAGTGAAACATAAAAAAAAAAAAAAACACTTTTATTTAAATTAGGTTAATATATTTCGGTCTAGGGGGTATTATCGGCATAAAGAATGTTGAGTTTAAATTACCCTTTTGAAATTTTACTTAGAGTGTAATTGCTATATGAGAACACTTAATATTAAATAGTTAATTATGCTTAGAACATAGAACAGTAGTAAGATGTGTAAATGACATTTAATTTGTCATTTTTAAATATCAATAGAATAACTGATAAGTACCGTATATTCCGGCATATAACGCGCAACTTTTGATGCAAGAAAATTTATCGAATTTTGAATGTGAACGTTATACGCCAGTTATAAAAATGAAATGTTAAAAATAAGTAACAAAAATGATCATAATAACTAAAATTTCTAATTTAAAGAACACGCTATTTAATTACAAAAGTACATGCTTTGGTATCAGATTACCAGAACAGTATATATTTATTATAGTTTACAACAATCTTTATTTTATTTTGTGCTATGCATTTCTTGGAAGCACGTTATGCGCCAGTTATAAAAATGAAATGTTAATAATAAGTAACAAAAATGATCATAAGAACTAATATTTCTAATTTAACGAACACGCTATTTAATTACAAAAATACATGCTTTGGAATCAGATTACCGGAACAGTAATATTTATTATAGTTTACAATAATCTTTATTTTATTTTGTGCTATGCATTTCATGGAAGCACGTTATACGCTAGTTATAAAAATGAAATGTTAATAAAAAGTAACAAAAATGGTCGTAAGAACTAAGATTTCTAATTTAACGAACACTCTATTTAATTGCAAAAAAATATACTTTGGTATCACATTACCAGAAGAGTAACAGTTTTTATAGTTTACAATAATCTTTATTTTATTTTGTGCTATGCATTTCAAGGAAGTTTCTTTGTAAATAATGGGTTGACGCTATACGGTGAATATATCTTGGAGTAGAAAAAATTAAGAATGAAAGTTTAGGTACACGTTATACTCAAAAATATACGGTACATAATAATTATTTTATATTTAAATATTTTTTTAATTAACAATACGAATTTAAAAGGTTTTAGAGAGTTATTTTTAATAATAACTAAAAATTGTTTTACAAATGTTAGAGCTATTTTGTTGTTGTAAATACGTATTTGAGTAAACGGTTGTTGAAAATTTTCAATCTCATAAATTTGCACAATAGAATACTAAAATGTATTAAAATATTTTTCAAATAAAACCGCAACAGATTTCACTACTTACGTTATATACAGGGTGTATCTGAAATGCTTCAACAAACTTAGAGGGATGATAGTACTCATCAAGACGAACAAAAAATGTAATGAAACATGGT
Organism: Maratus michaelseni; assembly: GCA_963931845.1. Lineage (NCBI taxonomy): Eukaryota > Metazoa > Arthropoda > Arachnida > Araneae > Salticidae > Maratus > Maratus michaelseni. The sequence goes on from OZ007591.1 coordinate 323,230,403, forward strand.
GTCGCAAATGACGTTTAAAGGGTGAAAATCGCAAAACAATTAAAAATATCTAAATCTCTCATGCTGCTTTTCTGCAGAACTGGCTAGTAGCATGAAGCTGATTTTCTTTTCACTTTGTGCATATCCGGTCAGAAAGAGATAACAAAAACGTGGAAGAAAGCCAAAAAAATCTGTGAGCAAATTTTCCATCTTCTTAGAAACAGGCCAATAAACGCAACTTTGCAGCAAGCATGCGTTGTAAGTACATGAACCGTCAACGACGGTAGGTAGTATCATTGCGAAAACATTTTCTTTGTACATTTAGTAGGAAAAGCACACTTTGAACAATTGTTGTAAAATATTTGTTTTCTCTGACATCACGAGCTGTGTTGTACCTATTCTGTGCAATAAATAATTTTCTGGTGTGTTTCTTTCTTGTCTCAGTTTGTCCATTTCCAGACGCATTTTCTCGATTTTCATCCTTTAAACGTCATTTGCGACCCCATGTTCCATTGCATTTTTTGTTCGTCTTCATGAGCACTATCATCCCTCTAAGTTTGTTGAAGCATTTCAAATACACCCTGTATATATACATATATATACAGAACGGGACAAGATAGTTTTCCACTTTTATCTTTGTATAACGAAATTAAAAATGTATTAATAAAAGCATTTCCAGGCAATATAAATTTTGCTTTTCAATAGTAAACTTTTTAAAAACATATTTTCTTTACGGATTTACATTTAGAAAACAAAATAATAAAACTACTATTCTCATACAGATATAATTGTACCTATAAAAGCAACTTAACTTAACATTTTTCCTAACGCTGGTTTACTTTTAGCTTAGTTCACTCAAAGGCAATCCAAGTTAATATGCTAGGGAATAAAATTTTGGTATAAGAGCTGACTTACATTCTTCTTAGCAGGGTAAATCTTTTCAAAGGATTATGTGGTTTCAGAAGTGAAGAACATTCCTGCAATTGGTGCCAGATTTTATGTTTGGTTTTCTTTGGGTATACAATAATTCGAACGTGGAATTCCTATCATGCATATAGCACGAAACTCCCCTAAGTTCAAAGCATATAAAATACAAAATTCTGAAAATACTTTTGGAATATTATTATAAAATAGCTTTACGTTTTTGATTTATGTAAAATACTTTTAATTTTTATTTCTTTTGAAAAAAAATCAGAATTTCTTCTCAGTGTTTCGTTTTTGAAAATCTGCAGTAAACTGCCCGGTCATTCAACCGTTTCTAAAGGAAATGCTTAGATAACCGTACTTTATCTCTATTCTAATCAATGGGAACTTTTCACAATATGGTCAAGTAATAGTTATCTTTGTTGAATGATTGGACAGTTTTCTGCTAATACAATAGTGAGATTATAATAATATATAAGAATAGAATAAGATTATAATTATATAAAATTCGTATTTTTAAAAACCAATTCCACCGTTAATTAGAAGAATGTTTCAGCAAGAGCTTATTTTTGGTTTGTTTAGTCCTCTAAAAGTACGTTGTGGAGGAGAGTTGGCATAAGGGAATAAACGTCTATCGGGAAAATGACGCTTTTTGAAATTATTTCTTCAAAGGGTTAACAACGATATATTTTCAAGTTGATTTCGGCATTCGAGGCGCAAGAGTACGATCTTTCTGCATATGTTTTCTATTTTTAACTGTACCGAACGGTTTGGTCGATTTAGGCTAAAATAAAATTACGAAATAACAATAAAACGCGCGTTCTGTTCTTCATTCCCTGCCGATGCGTGAATCGGGTTCTGGGCATGCGCAAGCGATTTTGTCAGTTCACAAAGAAAGAGACGAGTTTTTGATGAGTTTTTAATTAACATCTTAGTTAATTATCGAAAAATTAAAATTCTGACCTTCAGGTGCATCAGAACGTGACTTAGCCTAACCGCACCCAAAATTTCAGACTTCTGCGTGCGGTAGATTTCGCTATTCATCGCAGACAGACACACGTACAAACAGAGCGAAGTTTTCTTTTATTAGTATAGATTTCATATTTATGCGAAAGAAGTAAAAATAATTTTATGGTCAAAAAATTGTTTAAAAAAACTCAAAATAACGAATAAAACTAATTTTCCGTGCAATATTTATTTCCTCTCAAAAAATCCGTTTAAAAATCCTTATCTGTACAGATTTATATTTTTTAAACAGATTAATAAAGCCACTGTTCTCATGTAGATTTATTTATATATCGCATTTAAAAATAATTTAAGTGATACATTTTCTAACACTGATTCACCTTTTGTATACCAAACAAACCAAATATATCTTATTTAATATGCTAGGGAATTTGGAAGATTTCTTTAATAAATTGCGAAAAAAGAATAGCTGCCGTATATTCCTCTTACCGGAATAGATCTTTTCAAAGGATTGTGTGATATCAGGATTGAAGAACTTTTCTGCATTCAAGTATATGATTTTTATGTTTGTTTTATCTCGACTATGAATTATTTCGAACATGAATTTCCCTTCATGCATTGCAAAAAACTCCCGTGTTAAAAGCATATAAAATACAGTTGCTCGGAAATATTTATTTTATATAATTATTTTAAAACAGAGGATTTTTGACTTATGCGAAACAAGTTAGTGTCAAAAAATTACAAATAGTTTACCTTTATTGTAGATTTGAAATGATTAATTCATATTCATTTATTTTAAAATAATTCAGTTGTCATGTGACATAGCCACATTAATAATATTGTGTCATAAATGTAACTAATTAGTAAATTATGCTTAGCATATAGAATGGTATGTATACGTACAAAAAGCCTTTTATTGCATTGTTTAAATGTGTCAGTAAAACAATTGATAATCATAGCATATTTTTTATGTTTAAATATTTTTATTAACATTTAAAATTTCACAGAAATAGGGTAAAATGCCCAAATATGAACAACATTTTGTTGATGTAATTATTTGATTATTTTCTGATGTTCTAATGTTCTAAAGTCAAGAAATTACCAGTTTTAGATCCATTTCCTTCCTATCAGATTCTAGGGTCAAGTTTGTTCAAAAAATAATACTGCTTGCAAAAGTTGTGTATGGTGTGTCATTTGCAGGTTCCAGAGGAAGGGGTTCTTAATATGGTACACATTAGGTCCCTAATATGATACCTAGTGCTATATTCGGCACCCATACAAAAAATGTCAAAGTAAACCAAGATTTCAGGATATTAAAATAAAACGGCGAAGCTCTCTCATAATATAACTTTATTAGACTAGAATATTTAATCGCAAAAAAGTATTTTTCTCGAATATAAAATAAAGCTAGTGCAAAGGATCACATGAACAACTTTCTAACTTAAGATAACTAGCCAAAGGTAGGTAACTGAAACTATTCAAATGAGTAGTTATGAAGAAATAAAAGTAAACAGAAGAAAACAAATAATTGAAATAAAAGTAAAAAAATTAGATAAAAGAAAGTTTAAAACGTTGGATGCACAGAAATAAGTCAGTTTTCCTTTCCCCACAATCCTCGCGAGACCACGTAATATACTGGGTGCATCTAACCCACTTTTCTCCTATGCAATTATCCGAGGGATCTCCTATGCAATTATCCTTAAATTTAATGCACAAAAGGGACACTCAACATCTTAATCAGTCACACTAAACAATTCCGTGTCCATGTCAGCTTCTGCGTCGATCAGGGGAAGGTCATCATCATCGAGACTATCATCAGACGATTCAATAGAAATAGCTTTTCGGCGTCTTTTCCCAGTCATTTTCTTCTCGGCCTTTGAAATGCGATTTTTTGCTGCAGACATTCCTTAACTTGATGTTTTAGTGGTCGAGGGTCTTTCTTCGATGGTGGGAACACTCATTGCCAGATTTTTCTTAGCCTTCTCTTTCTTCTTTATCTTTTTAGTAGTTTTGCCATCCTTTTTTTTTTTTTTGGATTAACATCCTCCTGTCGGGAGATGATGTAATATGTGAAGCTTTCCCTGATCTTGATGACAAAGAGGAAGCAGGTCGTAAAGGCACAGGTGAGATGTCGTTTGCTGACACGAAGTTTTGAATATGTTGTACTGTGGTAGCATGGTTCAAACCGTTAGTGGAAGAAAAATCCTGATCAGGCACTCGAAGAGAAATTTGTGAAGCCTGAAGAAGAGCACCATGTGAATCATCATTAGAATCGCTTATGTTTAAAGACTCCTCAGTATTATTGCTTGGCATGAAGTCAATAACCTTGAAAATGTGTCTGTTACAAGGGCCTGTACCAAAGTCCAGTCTTCTTAAAGGCACTGATTGAAGTCAACATTGTCACATCTGTATTATATGCGCTCTCAAACTATTTACCAAGCTGATTGTTTGTCACAATACTTCTACGGTTGAAAGAGGGAAACGAAAAAAAGGAGGAGGTCCAAATATGGCACTATACCCATTTTTGGGAATCCTTGGTTGTGCCATATTGGGAACTCCACATGGACTCATAATACTATCTACTGCAAAAAGAAACTGAATTTCAACCCAAAACAACAGTTGGCAAACATTAATACAAGTAAACTGAAACTTCAGATATATTCAAACATTTCAAAACCTTCAACATTTCAAAACCATTTTCACTTACCTTCCTCGAAAAAGATACTCTTGAAAATGTAACCTTAAAAACATTCAACACGTGGAAACACAGTTGGTGGAGGACCCTTACTACAATCGGTAGAATGATGCGAACGCACTGCACCCTGTTGAATAAACTGGGAAAACTATTGTTTGAGGTTTTTCTCACTAGAGTGCGACTTTTCCTTTACAAGATATAAGGTGGTGCCATGTTAGGGGACTATACTCTATTTGGTCATTTTACCCTATATTTAAACGTGACTGTTAATAAATTAAAGAGTTATTTTTAACGTTATTTTAGTACTTCACATACATCCATTTGATGTTATCTAACCAGTGTCTACAAATTTTACAATCTCAAAAATTTTTGTCACAAGATTAAAACATATCAAAATATTGTTTAAAACTTATGACACCACAAGAGAATTCTATATGTACATATTTTATATATAAAACCAGGAAAAGATACTTTCCTGTTTTTATCTCTTTATCATAAAAATAAAATTTGTAAAATTATGAAAATATAATGGACATGAAAAAGTATTAAGGAGACTGTGTAGTCTTTCTTTTAGAATATATATATGTTTAAAAATCCCCTACTGTACCGATTTACATTTTGAAAATAGAATAATAAAGCCCCTATTCCCGTGTAGATTTACTTACATGCCGAGAATAAAAATAACTTACCTGAAGCTTTTTCTAACGATGGTTTACTTTTAGCTTAGTTCACGCTAAGCCTATCCAAGTTCATATGCTATGGATTCTGAAAGACTTTCGGGATAAGTTGCAAAGAAGAATGAATGTCATATATTCTGATTCGTGGAATGAATCTTTTCATCGGATTATGTGGTATCAGGAGTAAAGAAATATCTTGCATTCTGCGTCAGATTTTATGTTTGTTTTATATTGGTTATACATTATCTTGACCATGGAATTCTTCTCATGCATTTTAGAAATCTCCTCGAAGTTTAAAGAATATAAACCATGGCAATCTGAAAATACTTCCGGAATATCAGTATGAGATGTCGTTATATTTCCGATTTATGCAAAATACGTTTGAATTTATTTTGTTTTCCTACTGCATACCTTGAAATGCCTTACATTCTCAAATGCTGTATATTCTCAAATGCTGTATATTCTCAATGTTGTATGTTCTCAAACTCCCAAATTCTGTAATTTCTCTGTATCGTCCTGAGTAGTTTAGTGCATATGTATTTAATTTTAAAAATTATACTTGTATACTTAGTATACTGAATTGTACGTTTATGTAAAAATGCTCTTTAATAATATCTTTAAATATATGATAAATAAAGTTATTGAGACGTGATTCACAATTTTTATAAATCTTTGTAAAAATCCCATCATTTCCTAAATACGCAGTGGCCAACTTTATCGCACATGAATCGTAATTTTGTAAACAAGTTTATTTGGAAGGGGGCATTATAAATAAAGGGGAAAAAACTACATCTATTCATGTAAATTTCGATTGCCGTCAAATATGTTTTTCTCTTTAAATATAAACACGCAATCACAGCAGAACAGAATTTTCTGAACTTGATAAGAAAACCAAGTTTGGGTAAAAGATTAATAGCATATTACAGAATACTGCATGCTTATTACGCGTTTATAGGATCATTAAATTATGGCTTTTACTCACTTATACACTGTTAAAAATTTCGTCGTGGATTTAACCAATTTTTGGTACTGTAATAGCTGCATCCATGAGATGGTGAAATGCCGTTCCAACACATACAGCTAGTGCAATAGGAACTCCAAATGTTTGAAGAAGATTTCACCATATTATCGTTGCAGCTGCTGCAGCACCAAAAATTGTTTCAAACGAGAACAAAAATTTCAAAACTGCGCATTCTAATTTACATATAAAACAGAGCACTATTTCAATTTTTTCTTTATTTCTTTACCACGTTTTTTCTTTCTATTAGAATTTACTTACACTGGTAGGGGAAGTTGTTCGACCACTAATGTAAAAATTAACATATAAATAAAAGTAAAAAAAAAATATGATAGTTTTTTTTAAATAATGAATAGATCAATCAATGTTTTAATATTATTTAAGTTATGATATACGTTGAGAAAAGAATCTAGAAATCCTGAATAGATAGTTTAAATGATGCTTTTTGTCTTTCATGTTGCCATATAACAAAAAGAAAGAAATAGAACAAAACTTTTAGATATTTTTAATAAATTCACTCGTCTGCGCTTTCAACCATGCTCAAATCAAAGTGGTGAGTTTTTAATAATCGGAATCCACGGCAAATTAAAGTATTTTAACAGAAATATTTTGGATCAACATTAATTTCAGTAATGGAGTTAGACATAATATTTAAAATAAACATTGAAAGCTTATAAAAGGGTGTTTAAAAAAACAATATAGGTATTTTATATTTATACTTATAATAGTGTAAATAAAAAATCTCCTCGTCATTCATGGACATTACATTTAACAACAAATCTGCCCGTCAATCAATTAATTTTCGTACAGTACATTTAGTCACTATCCTGTGGAAAGTCAGAGGTGAACTCTGGTTGTTGCCATATACAGAGTAAAAGATTTTGTAGGGGCTAACAACGTTTTTCTTTTAATCTGTAGCCTAAAATTTCAGCAGATACCTCAAACAACCCAAAATCTATGATTAAATCACAGTCTTCAGATTGATTGAGTAGTAGAGAGGCATCAATCTCTATATTAAAACTGAAAGTCATCATCAGCCACATTAGCTGAATCAGAATCATGTGAATCTTAAAATATGTCTCGTAAAAGAGGGTCAGAAATTTTCGGGCAGTGTGGAACAAGTAGTAAAGATAAAGAAGATTTGGGTAAATGAAATCTTTCTTCATTTAAATTTATAACCACTAGAATCACTTGAGTGAAATAGCCAACCATCTGTGTGGTAATTAACCCCATTTTACAGTAAATCTGAATGCTTATAACTTACCCAGCATACGTAGTATAGGGTAAGTCTTGTAATTGTTTTGAAAACCGAAAAAAAATTTGTTGACGGATTTACACGTTTTAGACACTAGAGATTAAGAAAAATATAATTTTAGAGAAAAAAATTTGGCCGTCCGTCTGTTTCTGCGTCTGTGTGTGTGTGTCTGTAAACGCTCTATATCCCTAACAAATTGAGATAGAAACTTGAAATTTGGTGTGTACTTAGTATGTAATAATTGGGAAGAACTAATTAAATTTCATTAACGTCGATTATCCGGAACTATTTTTTTCGGACTCTCGAAATATTCGTTCTGATAAAAGGTATATAGAAATTTTCGAAATTGTTTATTTTAAGGAGTAAATATAAAAGACAATAAAAAACATAAATTTTGCATAAAGAATGAAGTTGATCGGATAATGAGTTGCCGAGATAATTGTAATCCTATTTTCCACACTCTTCAATTTTTCATGGCCGTGTATTTCATTCAAATTTCAATTCATAGGTATATTTTAATTCGAAATGAAACGCTTAATCCGGCGCAGTAAACCGTTAGTTAATATGATTATCAATTTTGGAGTTATAAGGATGTTTCTTTTACTTAATTCAGTAATAGAGCATTTAAAGTTTGTGGCGTCATCAAGCTAAGATTTTATTCGAATTGGAATGCATTTTATAAATAGTTTACACATGTTTTCTCTTCATATTTTATATTATGCATATCCATGATGGGTATGTATTACGGTGGCCCCCAACAACTAGTTTTAACTTGTGGACAACATTATTGAATCCAATACAAGAAGATAGTTAATGTGGTCTCTCCCGATCTCTAAATTTCACTCCGAATAGGAGAATTCCTTTTTACTAATGTAATGTGTAACACTACATACATTTCTTTTTGCGATTTCTTTTATATAAAAAATTGTTTTTTCCATTTAATTTAAATTAGCCATTGTAATTGTAATAAGCAAATTTTAGCATCTCTTACATATCATATAAATCACATTTGTATAAGAAAGCTACGTGATAAAATATTTGTATTCTGCGTTTTAGTCCAGTGACAAAATTACGTTAAGAACAGTTAAAATTATCAAAAATGTTTTTTCATTGTACATAACACATGAGCTGATAAGTTCCCGGTCTAGTAAAGAAAACACAACTTTTTAACATAACTTTATAATTTTATAACTTTATTACTTTATAACTTTAATAAATAACATAACTTTAATAATAAATAATAATAATTTAATAATAATAATGATAATAATAATAATAATAATTTAATAATAACAATTTAATAAATAAATAATAATAATAATTTAATAATAAATAACATAATTGTATAACGAAAAAGCTCCAAACATTGCTCAGAATCATCGACTTGTTGTTGTTTTTGGTCAAAAGTCAACATGCGCGGCACCCACTTTGACAACAACTTTTTCATAGACAAATGTTCATTCAAAATAAAACCTACACATTCCTTGGATATCTCCAGAGTCTGAGCTATCTCTTGCAACTTCACTTTGCGGTTCCCCAAAACGATTTTGTGGACTTTTTTTATGTTTTCCGGAGTATTCACCTCTTTTGCGTGGTACATCACTGGTGTCCGTACGACCATGTTTAAATTCAGCAAACAAGTCAATAATGGTTAGTTTACCTGGTAGAGTGTCCAGATAACGCTTATCAAGCCAAGCTTTTGTTTGAACGGTGTTTTTTCCCATCAAATTACATGTCTTGATATTCTTGTTTATCCATTTTTAGGTGCGTTCGTAATTATATAAATACGTAGCACCTATAGTCGTCGTTTGGTCCGTCCGTCTGTCCGTCCGTCTGTCTGTCTGTCTGTCTGTCCGTCTGTCTGTCCGTCCGTCTGTCTGTCTGTCCGCATATAACAACGCAAAAACTACCCAACCAAATGGTTTGCAATTTAAAATATATTATCTTTGCAGAATTTTGTCGAGACATTTCAATTTTTATTAAAATCGAATCAAAACTTTAGGAGATATTAATAAAAATATTTATTAAGAAATTTGAATTTTTTTTTAAATAGGTGCTTTTTTATTATAGGAGCTTCCGATGGATGTTAAATCGTCAAGCGACCGAGATACTTATTTTATGACAGAAATTAATCTGCAGACGATATAATTCATTTCACAGAATTAAAAATCATCAAGATCTGAATATTTATATAACTAGCTGATACATATATATCTGAATATTTATATAACTAGTTAATATATTTGTATGAACAGTGTCATAAAATATATACTTAACTAGCTGTTTAACCCGTTCTACGCACGGGATATCATGAATTTAATTCTAAAACGTGCGTACGAACGCACCTCGTTTGTAACGTTTGACGTACAATTTCCAACTTGTTTTGTTTATCAACAAAGTCGTTCAACTAAAACCACTCTAACGTTTTATCCACACGGAGAATCGTCATAAAAAAATTTCTGCTACCTTTTAAAGGTTAGTATTTACTAAAAAAAGCTTCGGTTCGGCGATTGCAACGCCATCTGTATGCCATACCGGGAACTTTTCAGCCCATGTGTCATCTGCGTAATCTATTCATATTTAAAGAAGTTAAAGTTTTAAATTGTAAGAGCACCTATGTCGCATATTATCTTATACTTTAGAACAGAGGTTCCCAAAGTGTGCTCCCGCCTATACTTTTAAGGGGCTCCGCGACGTTCCAAGAAAATAAACAAAACATGAAAGAAATTAGCATATTGCAAGGGACAAATTTTTGAAAGTATGTAGGGATTTTTATGTGTGTGTGTCAAAAATAAATACATCTATCACTGAGTTTAAAAATACTATAATACATATTTTGTAAATCATATAAAAATTTGCATTTTACATGTATCCATTTTCTATATAATATTTTTGGTTTGTAGTTTATTTTATGTTTCTGCATTTAATGTGTTTTAAAAATTCGATTCAAAATAAGCTACAAGAAATAGTATTCTGAATCGAATGCCCAATGTGAATCGAAAGAGCAAAGGCACTGTATATGTTATTTGTATCAATTTTTAGTTATTTAAATTTTCTATACTCTTTTTCATAGTAAAACAATGTTGATCGCTTAAAACATATTTTTTATAATATTTTGTGTCTTTTAAAGCCCCTCATTAGATACATTTTACATTTGTGTATATAGTTTTTGTTTTTCTTTTGTAACTTTAATTCCTTTAATCTGTTTATTTTAATTTTATTAATTCATAGTTATTTAAATTTTAAAATAATTTAAATTTTAATTTAAATTTTAAAATAATATTAAAATAATTGTGCTTAATTTTTAAAGCAATGTATGTTGCTGAAAACGCGGTTTTTTTAGCATCTTGTATCACTTAACAACCCCTCTTTAAAATTTTGTTTTAATTGGTCTCGGCATTGCCTAAGATTCCTATGTTATGATGCCACATTTTCCTATCAGAAATAAGGCTGTAGCAATTAAAAAGTATATATTGGTTCTTTGCATTTGTCATCACACTGACAATCTAAACTTTAGCTCAACTCCACCCCTTGCTTAGACTTTTCTTCAATGGCGTACCCGCCCTGATATAAATTTAACCCCACCCATATATCCCGTTTTGTTAGTAAAGTTTTACTACTACGAGGGAAAGTCATTAAGTTACACACGAAAGATAATTAAATAATAACTTACAATGATATTCACTGCAAAACTATTTTTATTTCTCAACATATTCTCCACCAATATTTATGCACTTATATCACCGTTTTATTAGTGCCCGAACACCAGCTGCATACAATTCTGTGGGTTGCTGTCTCTGCCACATTAGGACTTCCAGTTGAACCTTTTCATCATCTGTGAACATTACCTTGCTTCCAAGATGGTTTTTTAGTGGATTAAACAGATAAAAATTGTTTGGAGATAAGTCAAAGCTGTATGGTGGATGTTGAAGAAGTTGCAAGATGATGTTCACAGAGGATGAAAAGTTTCAACTTGAAGTCCTAATGTGGCTGAGACAGCAACCCAAAGAATTGTATGCAGCTGGTGTTGGAGCACTGATAAAACGGATATACAGGTGGTTATCAAAATAATGGAAACACTTGTGAATGAAAGGGACATTTAAGAATTCCCTTCGTAAGCATTAAAATATAATCTTAGCTACCAGATTTTTTTTAATATAAATAGTGCATGTATTAGGTAGTATGAGAGAGCTCTAGAAGAGTTGTCTACGTTTTGATTTTTTTTGTCAGAAGCGTAAAATGTCAGACCTCACAGATTTTCAAAGAGGCCAAATTGTAGGAGCCCGACTAGCTGGAGCAACCGTGACCGAAACATCCCAGCTTATAGGCGTTTCTAGAGGTACGGTGTCTAAAGTCATGACAGCATACACACAGCGCGGAAAGACAAGCTCAGCAAAGCAAAATAGTGGACGGAAGGAGAAGCTGATTGAAAGAGACCGACGGGTATTGAAGCGGATTGTAATGTCTAAAAAGAAAACAATTGCAGCCAAAGTGACCGCAGAGCTCAATCAGCATCTGGATTCTCCAGTGTCAACAATTACAGTTCAGAGATACCTTCATAAAGAGAACATTTACGGCAGAACAGCAATTCCCAAGCCACTTGTCACAGATGCTAATGCCAAACGTCGTGTAGAGTGGTGCCACAACCACAAAACCTGGTCGATTGATAAGTGGAAGATTGTTATATGGTCAGACGAATCATCTTTCACACTTTTCCACACAACAGGAAGGGTACATGTCTGGAGAACACCTGCACAAGCGTATGATCCTGATTGCCTCCGTCCAACTGTCAAGCATGGAGGTGGATCGGTCATGGTATGGGCAGCCGTGTCATGGTTTTCTGCTGGTCCAATCGTAACCCTGAAAGGAAGGATCACTGGAGAGAAGTATAGAGAAGTTTTAGCTGACCAGGTCCATCCCATGATGCAAATTTTGTTTCCTGCAGGAGATGGAATTTTCCAGGATGATAATGCCCCTATTCATGCAGCCAGAGTTGTTCAATCATGGTTTGATGAACATGAGGATGAGGTGGAACATCTACCTTGGCCCGCACAGTCCCCAGACCTCAACATAATCGAACCGTTGTGGTCTATTTTAGAGCTTTCAATCCGTAATCGATATCCTCCACCGGCATCTCTCACGGAACTTTCACAATATCTCCATGAAGAATGGTACAATATTCCTCTAAACACTATTCAGAATTTGTCTGATTCGATTCCCAGGCGAATCCAAGCTGTATTACATGCCAAAGGCGGTCCTACGCCATATTAATAAAGAATTCCTTCAAAATCTAGGGTGTTTCCATTATTTTGATAACCACCTGTATAAGTGCATAAATATTGGTGGAGATTATGTTGATAAATAAAAATAGTTTTGAAGCGAATAT